>OY730194.1:32605952-35105952 GCA_963422505.1 Pseudognaphalium luteoalbum | reverse complement strand
TTGGAAATTATCTTGCATTACTTTTTGTGATATCAAATATGTATTAGAATCTCTAGGATATTACTTGCGAACTCATAGATTTGTAAACATCTGACTATATCAATGTTATACTTTTGTACTATTTTACAAACATCTCATATAAAATTCGTTTGCTTTATCTTTGTGCTATGATTACTTGATTATTCGCGCCCTGACCCGAACTGTTTCCGCTGTGCAAATTTGTGGGTGCGGCAGTTTTAAATCTAGATCTGAAAAAAGTAGATCAAGATCTACTTTTTCAGATTTAGATCTAAAATAGTTGGTCGAGAAAAGAACACTGCATTTTTATGCATATTTAAAAATAATTTACGGGGTAAAATATAAATATTTGAAACATCCTAAAACATTTTTTATAAGATATTTATATCGTAACCTTCCTAATTAAATTCTTTTACGTTGATCCCATATGAAAACACACAACACTCAAATACAAAAATCTCAACTTAGAAATTTGTGACAACCCGTACTTAGGCGTATTAATTTACTCTAAGCTTGCTTGTAATTACTTGTATTTAGTATGTAATAGGACTAAGTACTTGTAATATAACGTATATTGAATCTACACCCGTACGTAATAAATTGATATTACGCGATTTACTCGGATGGATTCTGACACACCCGGTCGTTGGTGAACCTTCCATATGACATTTAAAACTATTTTAATGATAATATAGTCGTTAGTTACTTTGTATTATTATTTCATAATAATATATGTGAAAAACTATTACGTTTGGATTAAAATGTAACGAATTCGAGAAAATGCGCGAATCAAGCCCAACACCCGAACAGAATCGAAAATATATTTTGGTAACTTGAAATAAGTAATTCAAGAATATTTGATCATCCCGAATATCACTTACATATTTAAAACATACGCGAGATGTAACGTTCAACCGACAAACTAACGTAACCCGAACTCGAGGACCGAGACCCGAGCCCAACCCATGATGGGCTGAGCCCTTCTCGGGCATGGTCACAGCCCAAATCGGCCCACAAGATCAGCCCATTGAAACCCTAATGGCCCATGTATAAATACATACTTAGCCCTTATCTTCTCATTCACCAACAAACCAAAAATACTTCACCTACATTCCTCTCTACCTCTCTTCTCCTTCCTCTCGTTTTTCAAGCAGAAACTCTCCAAAAACATCTTCAAAAACGTTCTCCAAGAACACCCAAATACTTCCTTCACAAATCTAGCACCATCTTACACGTTTTTAGCAAGGAGGAACAAGAAGAACTTGCAAAAGGAAACAGCAGCAGTCCTATCTCCTTATTTTGACTCTAGATCAGCTTCTGTTTGGTAAAAACCTCTTCCTTTTCCTTAGATTTACTTGGATAACATATATATACATGCTAAAACTTCGTTTCCAATAATTTATGTCCAAGATCTATGTTAAAAATCGTATGAACACACTATTAATCATCGGATAAAAGCTTTAACCACTGAACAATAAAATAGATCGGATTAGATCTACCATAACCAAACCATATCTTAATGAAATCAAGTGTTTCTTGAGCCTAAAATCAAGTTTAGGATGCCTATTTTCACGAGCTGTAAGGCCCTTGAATTATAGAACTCGTTTTATATTTTAAATAAATGATATAAAAGTACATAGGCAATCTATACTTTCTGATCAGAACTTTGGGTCAAATGTAACAGAGCATATCTCGTAAAATGAAAAATGAAAACAGATGAAACCACTTGGAAAAGATCACAATTTTTGTTATCTTTAAATCCATTACTTGCACGTTTTGTGGAGTTTTGTAAAACTTGATTTATAATTAAATCTTTGAACATATGTACTGAAAATATAGTTGCTGGACCCATTGTGCTTTATAAATATATTTCTAGGCTCGTGTTTGGTTTTAGACTTCATAAAAATATATCCCAGAAACCTAAGACATAGGAAAGTATGTGTGAATTTTCTCAGATACGATTGTCACCATTTTGGTTTTTAAAACGCATATACAAAAACGTGTATTTTTAATAAATGTAAACGTAATTGACATTTTTATAATTGGTGTAAAAACGACACTTTGGGTCACCCGTTTAATGTCAATCTTACTTTTTATGAACTTTAAAATATATACTAGTGTCGTGTAAAAGTTTCGGGTCAAACCGGGCATTTTTGACCAAAGTCTCAAAGTTAAAAACCACCTCAGCCCGATTTTGCGACACAATTTGCGACACAACCCTTCTGTCGCAACGTTTTGCGACAGCAAACTTTCAATTGTGATACAATCCTACTGACGCAACTTTTTACGACAACAAACTTTCAATTGAGACACAACCCTTCTGTCGCAACTTTTTGCAACAGCAAACTTTCACTTGGTTGTACCACTGATTTGCGGGTTAAGCTTCGACTATAAACTCATGGCAACGGTATATACATATTTACTTACTATTTGCTTGGTTGCAAATACCTGATTTCACCTGCGGGCAACGATGATAAAATCTTGTGTTCAAACTGATATTTACTTACAAACCTGTGAGATTCACCAACCTTTTGGTTGACCCTTTTTAGCATGTATTCTCAGGTACACTTACAGAGTAGGTTCACTCCAGGATATTAGCTAGAGTCGCATGATTTCTACCTTGCATTTACAGAGATTCTTTGGCATTATCTTTTGTATATTACGGTTATGTAATAGAATCTCCCGTCACGTACGAGGACTCTAGGCTATGATACTTTTGTAACAAAAACAATATGTTTTCAAATGATTTATTTATGGAATGTAACTGTTTTACAAATGTCTCATTTAGAGGTCATTTGTTGTATATCTTTGTGCTCTTGATTACTTGATTAGTCATGCCCCGACCCGAACTGCTTCCGCAACAGGTAATTTGGGGGTGTGACAAAATTTGTCTTTCAATGACACGTGACACTAACTCATTATCCCTTTGGCGATTTACAAAAATGTCATCAAAATAATGGGTTAAAGGAAAAGAAGCTTGACTAACCCATACACAAGCTTCAATCCACGCTATCCTCATGCCATCGTGAATCACTCATCAACATTTTGATTCAGCCGACACATAAACCTACAACATATTACTACTGAAGGAGTAAGCAAAACGCTTAGTGAGCATACAAGCAATTAAATGAATAATTCACCAAAGGCACCAACATGAAATAATTATCAAATAACCACTTATCTCCTTAAGTAGATACAATTGAGCAACTATAGAGATTTCTCCATATTTTATACGGATCTATGATCCAATAGATAGAAGTAAGCATGGAACCAAATCACATCGAAATGGATACCACAAAAATCAACAACCCTTATCTTGTTTCTGTTAGCGTGGCGTTTACAGTAAATCATAACCAGGATCATAAGCATCTAAACAGTATCTGTTGGTTGTTGGTTCTTTTGTGTTTATCATATTTCGTAACACAATACAAGAATAATGGGTTTTAGCGACGCACAAAAGTCATCGCTAAAGCCCTAAATATCATGGTAAAACACCTACTGAGATGACATGTCTTCGCTGTAACCTCGCATGAGTAGCTCTTCTGTGACGACAAAAGGCTGGGCCCACAAACTTTTTGACGAACTTAAATTAAATGGAAATTAAAATAGAAAATCTTTTGCGACGACACGCATCGTCGCAAATGAATTAAATATTATTTTATTATTTTGTTATAGTATCGTCGTTGTAGGTCTACTAAGACGACATGTCGTCGCTGTAGGTCACTGTAACTTTTGGCAGAATATTTTTGTTTTTGCAAATTTTCCAGGTTTACCCTGTTTCAATTATGCAAATTTGCTGCAGTTTTATAGTTGATGTATACAAATTTTCTGCATCTTTCTCAATCAAAACACACTAACAAATCATCTATTTCAATACACGTACAAAATTACCAAATGTTCAAAAAACTTAAACCTACATGTATCAAGTGTTTAACAACCTCATAAACAATGAACACATAACAAATTTACCTTAGTCATCTTCACTCTCATCCTTTCCGCCATTTTCATGTTCTTCTTCTTCGTCATCATCACTTTCGTTAACATTTTCTTCATGATCTTCTTCAACACCCGGTATGGTAATTGATGGGAACTTCGGAAGCTTGTGACGCCGTCACTTCCTTGACTTCTTCTTGGGTAAACATTCTTTGTCCATGTAATTGTTTGTTTGGGGTACTTGATATTCCGAATTAAAAATTTCACCTCGTCCTTTCTTGCACCTGTGATGTATTCTCAAGACATTATGCATAATAGCATTCTCATCGAGGGGAGTGGGACTCTCTTTTTGTTGATCCCTCACGACCACCATTCTCACCTAAAAATTAACAATTAACAAATCTATGCAAGTCTATATTTATCTAAAAATTCTAAAACTTTTTATACTCTAACAATTAACCATGACTCATTCTATCCCATGACCCATTTCTTCCATTTGACCCACAACACTTTAACAACCTAGACAACTATATATCTACAAGTAACAATTGTATAAAATTCTAACACTTTTTACACTCTAACAATTAACCATGACCCATTATATCCCATGACCAATTCCTTCCAAATAACCAATGACCCACTATAACTCAATTGACTAACTAGATTGAAATATTCATACATTTCATATACATTCAAACTTCGATTCAACTCCTTAACTTATATACAATTATAACAAATCACACATACACTTTTTACAACTTTATACAATCATTCAATTTACATACACATACCCTCTTAACATTATACAATCATACAACTCTAACATAATCACTAAATCAATTTAAACACTACCTTTATATGTACATTCAACAATTTAAATCACACACCATCCAAATTAACATATTAACAAACTAACCATCTTTAACTAACAAACAAACAAACACACAGTCAAAATTACTTTAACTAACAAATCACTAAATTCATTAACTTTAACTAACAAATTAACTAATTACTTATCAAATTAACAATTTTAGGGTTTTACTTACCTTTCATGGTGGTGGCAGCTGTAGTGAAGTAGCAGAGACAATCTTTAACTAACTAGCAAAATAATACATACACTTTAACTTATTAAAATCACTAAATTAATTAACTTTATTATATATATATATATATATATAATAAATGAGCAATTTTAGGGTTATACAAACCTTTAGTGGTGGTGACGTTTGGATGCGGTGCAGTGGCGACGATGGGCGGAGGTGATGAGGAGAGCCGAAGATCGTGAAACATCTGTAAATAGGAGGTGGGTTTTAGTGATGGTGAAGAGGAAGTGGGTTTGAGTGGTGCTCGTGTGATGTTTAGAGGTGTTTAAGGAAGGTTTTGGTGGTGACAGCAGAGCGAATTCATGGTTACATATTTAGGGCTCATTTTGGAGAAGAAGGAGAAAGGGTGTGAAAGTTATTTATAACAGAGGCTACAGCGACGACAGTGCCGTCTCTAAAGGTCTACAGCGACGACAACAAGAATAAAAACCGGGAAAATCTTTTCGATAGTGGGATTTTCAATTTTTTCGTGAATAGATTATTGCGACGACATTGTCTTCTCTGTAGAGTTTCAGGGATGACGGAAAATGTATAATATTATAAAATTATAACTCTAAAATATAAAATTTAAAATACTTTTTAATTACTTTATAGATTTTTTAAATTCATAATTATGTAAAATCATTATATTCAGGATCAGAGAGGAACAATGATTAAAGAGTGAAAGGGCATCTAGACCATCCATTTTCTTCATCAATGGTCCATATCAAGTCAAGTCACGTGGGGGCTTTTTTAAAAATATTATTTTGGGCGGAGGGGCTGCTTTGCAAATATTTAGGCGGATGGACTAAATTGCAATATTTGTGTAAATTAGATGGAAAGGTCAGATTTTAGGTAGCCTCATTTTTCTCACTTTTTACAAAAAGCACACATAAAATTCTCTTTTTCTCTCCACAAAACACACTTACTACACACCACAACCACCCCCTTCCACCACCACCTTCATCGTTCACCACCGCTGCTCCACCGCAACCACCGCCACCATCGTTGATGCACCACTGTCGCTACACTGCAACCACCACCGTCACTCCACCGCCACCACCACCGACTTCGTGATGCGGAGAAACATAGCGTATTTTATGGCCGGAGAGTTTGAGGTGCGAACCACCACCGTTGGTGAACCGGCTTCCACTGAACGTAACCAACCGTGATGTTTGTCTACTTCTTTCACCGCTCCACGTCACCACCGCTTTCATCATCATATTGACAACTCTACTACTTTGTAAAAACTTTTCGATCTAAGATGAAATAGACCTTGAAATTCGTAGATCTAATATGTAAAAAGTAGATCTGAAAAGTAGATCTACTTTTTAGATCTAGATCTACTTTTCAGTTTTGAAAAAAAAAATGATTGCATCCTACATTTTCCAGATGCATCTTGCGAAACTGCATCTTCCGTTCAATTTATGTATATTTGTAGTAGTACTTACTTAGATCCAGATCAACATTTTAGATCTGAAAAAAAAATCGACTTCATCCTTCACTTTTTCTGTTGCATCTTGCGAACTGCATCTTACGTTCATTTAATGTATGTTTGTAGTACTACTTATTTACTGCATCTTGTGAAATTGCTAAAATTCTTTTACTGCATCTTGTATATTGTTACTTCATTTTATGTTGTTTTTAGATCTTAAAAAATCGACCGCATCTTGCATTTTTCAACTGCATCTTGCGTTACTACATCTTACGTTCAATTAGTGTATATTTGTAGTAGTACTTATTTAATATATATAAGTAGTTTTTTACTACATCTTGTATATAGTTGTTTTGGTCAAAAATTACCCTAAGTAACTAAGTGATCAAATCAGTAAAGTGAGGTATTGTGCTGGTTAAAATTTTTGAGATAATCGACTAAAAACGGAAATTTATAATGAAACAATATGAATTAGCAATGCAATTATGATACAAATAGAAGATTTGTCTAAAATGTGACTAAGGGTTTAAATAATACTGATCAAAGTGAAATAAGTGTTCATCAACAAGATAAATGCAAAAGTCTAAGTTAAATGCTAAGTATTTTCGGGGTAATGCAAGTTATGCAACAAAAATATGATTATGATCAATAAAAATGCATGAAACAGATTGATAATATAAATTTTATGATAAAAATGTGATCACGAGCAAGATAAATACGTATACTTATGACAAATGTAAGATAAAATCAGGATAATGCATAATTTATGATCAAAAGATCAATGAAATGCAAATTAAACAACGAAAACGTAAAATAAATGCAAATGATACAAGGATGTACGAGGAAAGCCCTTGACCTAGATAGATCGCCAGCATAAAACCTCGGGAAGGAACAATCATTCCTTGCCTTTGTTGTTTTTAAAAGCAGGATAATTACAAAGAGAGAGCACAATAATGATCGAACTAAGTGTTTTGTGATGAACGAAATGAAAAAGATGAAGTGCAGGTGTGTTTGATCATGTTTTGGAAGAGTGTTAAGTATTTTCAGTTAGTTCCAACTTTCCTAAAAATCAGGGATATCCCGAGATTTTTGGGATCCTCCAGTCTTCCACCTTGACCCATTATCACACGTTTTCCTTGGGTTCTTCTTGACTTGACTAAGCCTTGATCCAAAAATAATGGCATGATTGACCCACGTTTTAACCCTACAAGACTTGGTCAAGATACATAACGGTCAAATAAAGATTAGTGGCGTTTTACCCGGGATACCGAATATAACCTGGATCCTGATCACCCGGGATCCTGAATCATCCAAGATCCTGAACATAATCATACAAACAATGATTAGTAACATTTGATTCCAGGATATCTAACATATCTGGGATCCTGATCATCTGGGATCCTAAACATATGTTAGATCTTGAGTATATATCTGAGATTTCTATAGTACTCAGGATCCTGGATATACCTAAATACTCATCCATAATCGGAATCCTTGATCCAAGTGGGATCCTGAATATATCCAAGATCTTGATAACATGTATCATAAAATCTCGGGATCCCTAGTCTTAGCTGGATCCCAAACATATCCGTGATTCTGCTTATAACTTTCAACAGTAACTAAACACTTCAGGATCATGTATTATTTGATTCCAGGATATCTAACAATGATTAGTAACATTTGATTCCAGGATATCTAACATATCCGGGATCCTGATCATCTGGGATCCTAAACATATGTGAGATCTTGAGTATATCTAAGATTTCTATGGTACTCAGGATCCTGGATATACCTAAATACTCATCCATAATCGGAATCCTTGATCCAAGTGGGATCCTGAATATATCCAAGATCTTGATAACATGTATCATAAAATCTCGGGATCCCTAGTCTTAGTTGGATCCCGAACATATCTGTGATTCTGCTTATAACTTTCAACAGTAACTAAACACTTCAGGATCATGTATCCTGACTATAAAATTTTGCCTCAAACAATTGTTACTGCATCTTAAGTTATTTTTTAGCTTTTTATGTTTTAAAATAAAGAAACTACTTAAACTTATTTACTACATCTTATGTAAATCATGATTTTTGAATCTAAAAAATTAATATCACATGTTTTACTGCATTTTGTATATTTTTTTACTGCATCGTTTTTAACTTTTTATGTGTTGAAATAAAAAACTAGTTATATTTAATTTTACTGCATCTTGTATATTTTTACCACATTATATCTTTTTAAGCATTTTTGACAGAATCTTTAATATTAGAACTTTTTTGATTGATATTTTTTTAACATTTTTTAAATAAATTTTAGAGCTGTTTTTTGATCAGGTCCAAAACTTTGTTATAATTGCAAAATAGTCTCTGCCCTCCCTTCCCACTCCCCTTTTTATTCTCCTCTGAACCGTTCCCAAAACTTTATAAGAAAATAATTCAAATTTTACAAAAGATTGTTGTAAAGGTTATATTAGTCTTTAATATATATTTTTCAAAAATATATATATTATTTACAAAAGTTTACAAGAAAATTTATTATATTATTCATGTCTTTTTATCATGTACTAGTAGCTTGTTGATTAGACTATGTGATGATGTTTATAAACCGCCACACGTTATATTAATGACTTATGTCGACCGATAATATATCATATATAAGCAAGATTTTCTTTATGTTCGATGTCATTCGAATGTCTGGAGAGGGTTGATGCATTAGGGTTTATCTTTGAAGAGGGTTGAAGCAACTCATATTCACTGTTAATCGTTCACATTAAAGTTTATGTATCTTCTTGAAGATTACCAATATAGTCGCAAACAACTTTGCCAACATAAAGTTTATAGCGTATAAGGTGTAAACATCTTAGGGTTTGATGAACGACTATGGTAACTATGGTTCACTAAACAACTATATATTGAATATGTATTAGTTTCGATTGACAGTATATCATCCATAACTTTTTCATTATATCGATCATGAAGATATATATATTGCGGGCTTACACCTCAGGGTTTATATCATTTTAATGCTTGAAAAGGGGTTGACATCTTACGGTTTATCCAGATCATTTGAATGTATGAACAGGGTTGACGCCTTAACTCGTACTCACTGTTACCTGTTTATTTTAGAGTTTATATATCTTCTTGAAGATCACCAATATAGTCGCAAACACCTTCGCCAACAAAAAGTTTATAACGTATAAGGTGTAAACATCTCAGGATTTGATGAACAACTATGCTAACTATAGTTTATATCATTCAAAAGTTAGAAAAGAGGTTGACGCCTTAGGGTTTATGCAGATCATTCGAATGTTTGGAGAGGGTTGACGCCTTGACTCGTATTCATTGTTACTCATTTATAAACATTATGTATCATCTTGAACATCACCAATATAGTCACAAACACCTTCACTAACATAAAGCTTATAACGTATAACGTGTAAACGCCTTAGGGTTTCACTAACTCGAATTGTCTTTTAGGTCAACATCATTGGTCATAATGTGTAATGACTCTACCGTTCAAACATGATAACCTATGATTAGTTGATGTCAATATTTTTGGTTTATCCTTGTTGGACCATTCAATTTATATCATTCAACTTCTAAAATCTTATGACATGTATAGAGAAAAGTGAAAACGCCTTACAATTAACGAGTTTAGACTACCGTTAATTTTTCACAAACAATATAACTATTTTGGAACTAAGTAGTATTTGAGGTCGACATCATTAATTGATTATGAAATTCAATGATTACTTACGATTAAATAGTAAGACACTTCCTTCATAGTAAGACACTTACATTATACAAGTCATTTATTTCATTATTATGTGTAAAACGTTGATTTGAAAATATAGATTTGAAGGTGTGAAAGAAGACAACACGATTTCGTATCGTCAATTAATTAGATTTGCAACTAACTAAGGCTTAACTTAAAGTTAAGTAATGTTATGTTAAAATGTAATTAAACTTAATTATACATAATCTATGTAATTATTAGTTTTAACCTTTCAAAAGATAGAAAAAATTTATTTTATTTTATTTAATTATGTCGTCGTTGTACACCTACTGCTACGGCCGTGTCGTCGAAAAAGCCTTGGCGGGAATTTTTTCCTTTTGGATCCAAACGAAAAAAATAAGTAAAGAAGAGAAAAAAGAATTAGCAACGACGGTGTCGTCGTAAAAGCCTACGGGAGAATTATTTTCATTTTGGCTACGACAATGTCGTCGCTGTAGAAAAAGACAAAGTTTTTTCTAGTCAAAGTGAAAAGGCATTATATTTTTTTGTCATTTTGTGGCTTTTAGCGATGACATTTTGTCATCGCTAAAGGCTTTCGTCGACTATTCTCCTTTTTCTTGTAGTGACAATCAATCTCTACAATACTCAATCCACAACTAGTAACATTTAACAACAATGGTCAACAACGAATATCAACTTAAGATTCGAGATACGATACAATGTGAGAGCAATTATAAGAAACAAGTATAAGAACCAAACATAAACCTCTTGATTGTATGAACCTCTTGCTTGTAAGTAATCCGGTACATATAGCCATTGCTCATTTAATCCTTGTATCACTCACTTTTGCTTTTTGGCACTTGTATGATTTCACATTCAATTAGCAAGGCCACCATTCTTGATCACCTAGCATATAGCATATCGATACAATAACACGTTTAACAACTAATAATCATCATACTCGACAAATCGACACCACCAACCCATCATCCCCTTTGAGTTGAATAATTAATTCTACATAATTTTTCTTTACATATTCATCTTTATTTCAACTATGTAATCATTTACGTGTTCACTTTTAACATTTGATTATTTCAATCATTGCTTCATTATATTCCTTTATTAACTTATCCATAATCTTCATCATATCATAATTAACCCAAATACTTAACTATTTAATTTCATACTTCAATTTTCATTAATAAAGCTCCAACAACACTTATAATCAAAAATTTAGGTGAATTATCACCAAATCAATCTCATTTGATCAATGCCCACTTTGATCATTTACACCTAATTCAAATTAATTAAATTCTATAGCAAATTAGTGTTAAGTACAATGATTATTGCATTTCTATATCATAGTTCAACCACTTATAAGCTCTAATTCTGATTAGAATCACTAATCCATCAAAACCCATTTAACCCTCAAGAACACTATCTATGATTCTTCATTTTCAACTCATTTTAAGGTTTCTACACTCACTAATAAGCTTATCTATCATCAATTCAATATATAAGACACTTAATTTCATATTAGAATCATTAATTTCGTAATTCTCTATGAAAACCCATAAAATCAAGATTCTAGGTTAAGAACATGAAAAATCAACACTTACATAGTATCCATGATGATTAGGAGGAAAGAATTAGGTTGATAGAATCTCTAATTTGAAGATTAAATCCTTGATTTTGATTACTTGAATCATCCCTGTGTTTTCTCTCTCGCGACTCACTCTGTGAAGTTTTCCAGAGATTTGTAGAAAAATGAATGGGATAAACACTGATCATGCATACATATCCATTTTATTTTGTTCCCTTTTAACCTTATTATCTGGAACTTAAAACCATTTCACAGTTATTATCATTTTATGTCACCTGAAATAATAATAACTTAAAACAATGTATTTTACTTTTACCACAATGATATTTCTTTACTTATTAAAATGATTTTTAAAATTTTGGGATGTTACAATATTATTATCTGATTTAGATAATTTATTGCATATGTTAGAGATGAATACATTTGATACATATATATTCTTTACAGATTCTATATTCAGTACGTAAATTAGAGATGTTATCAGAGATGAACAAACTTATTTCTTTTATTGTAGGTTATTATATTGGGTTAATAATGGTTTAATCACTAAAGTTTCACTTTTTTCGTTTTAACACTTTAACTTTTTTTCAAGTTTTAACACTTTAACTTAATGGTGACCATTTATTTGACCATTTGTCGTGGTTATGACCTGATATAGCCAGTATATCTTCATCTTTTAATAATGGTTTAATCAGCAAAGTTTTGTTTTTTTTTCGTTTTAACACTCCAACTTTTTTTTTCACGTTTTAACACTTAATGTTAATAATTGACTAAATTTTTATCCCTTAAGTTTAGGTGATTATTAAAAATAACACTTTGAGCAATTTATTGAGTTCTCACTTTGAGCAATTGGTGAGCGAGCCATTTGTACCAGATTACGATGGAATCAACCCATCATGCGATAACTCATTGTCATCTCTACATTTTGCTGACAATTTCACCTCCATAGCATAGAATCTACTGTCTGTAACAACCGCCAATTTAGGACTTTGGACTAGTGCCTAAACTACTTGTAATTTCATGTATTTAGTTGTGTATTAATCTAAATATACGAGACTTTTGTGAAATTACCTACACGCGTACGTGATTCGTTTAAATCGTACACTAACCAAACGGGCGAGATCCTATAAAAATGTAGATTGGACGTTGGTGACAAAAACTTTTAAATAATTTGAAATTAACCAAACAAACATTATTTGCTGTAATATATTGTGAAAACATATTACACGTATCTAGTATCGTTTAAAAACACTCCGAACGCGACGAGAGCACACGAAACGCGCCTAACAACGGGAAGTAATTCAAGATTATATTTTTATAACTCATTATTAAGTATTGTGGTAAAATACTTCGGCTAAAAATATTTCGGATACACTTTAACATATAACGCGAAACAACATTTAAACAACTACGGGATCTAACCGACAACGAACCGTGATATAAAATTCGGAAACACAAACCCGCGAGCCGAGACCCAAGTGGGTCGGCTCAGACCCGCGGACCCAAACCAAACCGACCCATGACCCATCCTTTTTAAAACCCTTTGTTTCCTTCTTTCTTCATTTTACACCAAACACACATACACACACTCTTTCTCTCCTTCTCACTCTCAATTTACAGCCCCAAAGCACCTCAAAAACGTCACCCAAAAACTCATCATCTTGCGGAGTTGATTCAAGGAGAAACGATCACCATCTCGAGCTCTCCATCTTCATCTTCTCCATTTTCGATTTCGTGGTAAGGTACTTCAAAACTCTTTTAAATTACTTAGGAAACTTTTATTTACATGCTAGAACGTTTACTCAACAAAGATTTGCCCAAAAATCGACTTGAAAATGCATTTTTATGAAAAAGTGTTCGAACAGCTCGTTCTGCGAACCGAGATCTGTTCGTCCTGCGAGGCGAACCCAATTGCGAACCGAAGATTGAACTCGCGAACCCAACGGCGAACCGAACCCACCTGCGGGTAGGCTTGCGAGTCGACCTACGAGTTGACCTGCGAGCCGACCTGCTTGTTTTTCAAAATACTTGTTTTTATTAGAAAGCGTCACCAACGGGCCATACTTGTTTTTCAAAATACAAACGGATTACTAAACAAACACTTGGACATGTCCTAGTTGAGTGGACAACTAGCATGGGTGATCTTTTAAGACACCAACTCGTTTACTAGTTTACTTACAACCTTGTGCGTTACGGACGCCAGAAGGTTGCAGGATTCTGAGAATCGATACACAGACTTACAACCGCTTTACTTGGTTGATTACACATACGTATTTACTGGACTCAGGTGAGTCTCATAGCCCCACTTTTACTGTTTTACTGTTTTACTTACGGGGTGAGATACATTGCTTATTTTTACGAACACGAGTACTGATTTACATGTTTACCAAACGGAATTGCATGAGTTTTCTCACCATTTATTTGGGGAAGCCTCCTCATCATATATCGTTAGTTATGTACTTAAGCGCGAACACTAGTTAATGGATCCATTAGGGAAATGACCCTCCCCGCCCGGGGTAGTAGCGATACCATGAACCGATCTGTATAAACGGGCGACTATTATTCATTACTGATGCTTGCTCAATTTCCGAGCATGTCACGGGAGCAAATTTATTATTTACGGGTTAAGCTTCGATTATGAGCCTCATGGCAATGGTATAACTTACTTACTTAATATTGTGAGTATTGCAAATAACTGATTTACGCCTGCGGGCCTTATTAATGAAATCTTGTGTTCAAACACTTACTTTATTTACAAACCTGTGAGATTCACCAACATTCGTGTTGACCTTTTTAGCTTTGTATCTCAGGTACACATACGGAGTAGGATTTCCCTCAGGATACTAGCTAGAGCGCATGATTTCTACCTTGCATATAACGGAGATTCTTAGCATTATCTTTTGTATTTATTATGATTATGTAATAGAATCTCCCGCCTTTACGCGGACTCTAGGGAACTCCATTTTGTAACCGGAAACGTTATGTTTCAAACATTTTTATGTATGAAAATGTAACTATTTTACATACGTTGCATGTAGATGTCGTTTGCTTTACTTTTGTGTTGTGATATTTGATTAGTAGCACCCCAAAGCCTGCTTCCGCTAAACTGTGATTTTGGGGGTGTTACACTGTCGCACCCCCGATTTCAGGTTGCGGAAGCAAATCGGGTCGGGCGTGACTAATCAATAATCACAGCACAAAGATATAATGAATGACTCTATATGCGTTGTTTTACAACTAGTATTGATAAAACCAAAGTTTACATCAAAATACAGTTTACATTAGCTCAGTTTGAAATTGAGAGATTTACATACATAATAAATTTATACAAAATATAATAATGCAGCTAAATCTATGAATGTTTGTATGCTGACACGAGCTAATGAATCCTGATTTGCGCAGTCCAACCAACTGTGAGTACCTGTGATACATGCTAAAATGGGTCAGCAAAACGCTGGTGAGGTCACAGGTTTTTATGTCAAAACATATTGTATGAACCGCAAGATTTAATTGAATTTAAAGTGCAATTAAGCAAATTAAAAGTTATACAGCCATGAGCACATAGTCTGAGCTTAACTCGAGGTGTCAGGTCCACATTTAAGGTATCCTGATCGAGGTGCCTCCCATGAGTGCCTAATCTACACTCGTCTGAACAAATATTAATACATCCGTTTAACCGGTTAGTGCGTACTAACCTAGACGAGGATTGTCAATCCTATATGGTACCATACACTAATATTCAAGCTACAGCGTATTACCAAACTATGCTGAGGAGGGCTTTGAAAAAATTAGTGGAATAACTCATGTAGTATTTGTTTGATTTCGTACTTGCATTCATATAGTTAAAATAAAATGAGCAGTATAACACATCCCTGAGTAAAACGGTAAAATAGGGGCTATGAGACTCACCTGAGTCTTGAGAGTTTATCTAAATAAACTTGAGTTGATTAGCCGAATAGTGATGTCCGAAGACTTGTAACCTGAGGGTGTCCACGACACGTGATGGTTATAAACGTGAGTAGGTATCTATAAAGACTACATTTGTAGTTGTTCGTCCAACTAGAATGTCCAAATGACTACAATTTGGTTGTTTAACTTGTCCAAGTTACTACGGCTTGGTTGATTTGATTATGTTTTAAAAACGTGTACGGCCCATTGGTGATTGTTTGTAATAATAATCTCAACATTATCATTATGGTTTTGAAGTGTTATACTTAAAAGTATGTCCCAATGTGTTTTAGAAGTCGTATCGTATAAGTGTTTGAGGTTATACAAGTTTGACACTTAGTATGAAAATAGTTTGTAAACAGTCTATTTTTAGAGTCACTTATAGCGACACATAGGGGTTTAGGCGACACTCAGGAAGTGTCGCATAAAATGGTAAATTCTGAATTAGTGGCGTCACTTGGTGTGACACCCGATCAAAAAGGGCAAAATTAGCCCCTAATTTAAACCTTAATCATTCGTACTCGGTACGTGTTAAAATGAAAGTATTCAGATAATATATATGTATTTATATATATATATCACAATGAGTATTTACTAATCTCGTACAAACAAATCTGAAAGAAGGCAAAAAATCAAATATGGACGTTGGTGCAAAAAATTTCTAAATAATGTATTATTAATGAAAATAATAATTATTTACTTGGTTAATAATTTAAACACATTTTGTACACATAAAACTATCCGTCAAGCTGAGTTAAAACAAAGATATAATTTTATATCTCACTAAAATTATTTTTATAAAATACTTCGATTAAAAACATATAAGATTTCATGTTTAGAAAATTATCATTTTACATTATACTACTTTACGATCGGGTACACGAGCACGGGTAAAAAATACCTACCCAATATCAATTATTGGAGTCGGATATAACCGACTCCAATAATTCACAAACACATACACGATCATATCTCTGCTCTCTTGCTCTCTCTCGGTTTCTTCTCTCGTTTCCAAATTCATCATCGACAACAACCGGATCAAGCAACATAATCACCATCTCCTCTTCTTCTTATCATCATCTTCATCCGGTTCATCATCATCATCTTCATTCACTCACGGTTCCATTTCAAATTCGTAAGCATCACTAACTTTTCCTTTGAATTCTCGTGTTTAAAACATGTATATAATCATGCTTATATGATATATCAACTGAATATGTCGAAAGATTAGGATTAAAAACTGGTTTGGGGATGAAATGTATGAACAGACCTGGGTTTTGGTCCCTGATCCGGCGGATCCACTGAAAGATCCGGCGGATCCACTTAAAGATCCGGCGAATCCACTGAAAGATCCATCGGATCCATATAAAAACGCCACGATCCGGCAGATCCACTTAGTGATACGGCAGATCCATATAAAACTCACACGATCCGGTGGATCAGACATTTGATCCGGCGGATCCTTTTTTGAAATTGCACAATCTGGCAGATCATATAACTGATTCGACGGATACTTGTCAAAAACAGAGTATACTCTTCGCAATGTAACAACTTTATACACTCACGGATAATTGTAAACAATCGGTACACAAATGCATGGGTTATTTATATACGAAATAAACATTATTGTATTTTGGAATATAATCTCGAGTCGCCACCAACGGGCCGTTCATTTTTACAAACCTAGAACGGAAAGACAATTTAAACACTCGAATGCAATTAAGGCGAATAAACAATATTACAGACTGATGTACGTATAACGGAAGTGATCTATATAGATGTTCACTTATATATGACCTTATATGCTTAGGGCATTAGGGAGTCTCGAACTATTCATTCCATATCGGATATTCATTGCTCAGTGACTCAGGTGAGTCTCACGGCCCCTTTTCACTGTTTTACTATTTTAATTCGGGGGAGATACAACACTTACTTGTTTTCGTGATCACAGTTATTCGGTTAGTTAATTTAATTATTAACTCGGTTAAACATATTTGTTTATCATTGTCGGTCTTGATTTTCTTTGTTCGGGTATTGCATAAGTGTTTTAATACGGGAAAGTCCTCATCATTGCATGGTTTGTTAACTTAACAAGGCGCGATTACTAAAAGATAGATCTATCATGGGAGTGACATCCCCGTCCTGGTTGCTAGCTACAACCATGTACAAACGGGCATTTTAGTAATTGTTGTGGGTGTTGACACCGTTCGATAGGCACAAATCGGGTTAGGCCTCGAACCATGGCTTAATGCAATACAAATGTCATTTTCGGTAAATCTATTCGATAACCTTAATTGGTTAATCATAGTTCGGTAACCTTAATGGGTTAAATCATTGTTCGGAAACCTTAATTGGTTTATCATTGTTCGGTTATTTTATTTAATCATTGTCGGTATTAAATCGTCGGATAATCATGTTGATCACATCAATGTTTTATGTTAAACCTGTGAGATTCACTAGCTTTATAGCAGACCTTTTAGTGTTGTATTCTCAGGTGATCAGCAATAGTAGGATGGCCCTCAGGATAAGCTATCTACTTATGAGTCGCATGCATTTATTTAAGACATGAAGATTCTCTAGCATTGTCTTTTGTATAATGGTTATGTATTAAAATCTTTAAAATTCAATTGCGAACTTGCTATCATTGTAAACTTATGACTTAAACTTTGTATTACTTTTGTAAAATGTATAAACGTCTCATGTAGAGTCGTTTTCTTATAATCTTTATGCTTGATTTCTTGATTAGTCACACCCAAAATCGTCGCTTCCGCAATCACGAAATAGGGGGTGTGACAAATTGGTATCAGAGCCTGAGGTTATAGCGAAGTAGGTTGCATTTAATGGGCCTAGACTATAACAGTTAGGCAGTATTCCTCATTAGATATCACTGGTTCAGGAATTACATCATACGTGTTTAATTTAACATAGCGTAGCTAACTATGTACAATTAAATAAAGGTGATGTGAAGTCTGAAAGGGGTTATATTGAACAGGAATGCACTAGTTGACTCTGACCACGAGAGAACCGGGACTCATATTTGTTTTGTGCTAGACACAACTAGGCGGATATATATGTATATATGGTATATACATACATGATTAGACTATTATATATATAGTTTATATATATATATATATATATATATATATATATATATATATATATATATATATATATATGAATAGGCCTTGGACATGGAATACATTTTAGGCTGTTATATATTGTAGATATATGATAGGGCCTTGGATACTCGGTAACATACTCATTGTTCGGATACATCATAGGACTTACCGGTCGTAAGTTGATCGAATCAGGAAAAATAGTACCAAGATATGCCCTAGCTTTAGAGGGTCATCTCTTCGAGATAGACTTACCCCGATAAGGTTAGAAAATTTTTATCATTCACTTGTCGTCATGCTTAACGTTTGGAATCGGTATTCCTCTAATGACTGAAATCATTTCCTATCATTCCTAACAAATTCCCTTGAACTGAAATGGCAAACCCCACAACGGACGACCCTACGTCGGATAATGAACAAATTCTAAATATCTGTCCGGATGTGATATTCCCGGTACTTCTGTAAACTTTAACTCTTGTAATCTTTTGGACATGCTTGTTAAATGATTACAATCCTATTATCTTTTATTGTCAATTGACATTTCATACATAGGTTCATTTGTTCAGTGTTCATATGATTATGATAATCATTTTCTTCGATTCAAAACCCTGACATGTTCCTTATCTTGTTATTGAAGGAACATACCTCCGAAACAAAAATCCTTCACTAATGCTGAACTGGATCGACTAATCAATCAGCGAGTGGCTGAAGCTCTGGCTACACGACAAACTCCTCCCACCAGCGGATTTGGCCCAAACCCGGGGAGCGAAGAGGTCAACAATAACGCCCATGCGACAAAACCCTGCTCCTACAAAGACTTCCTTAACTGCAAACCCCTTAACTTCAAGGGCACAAAAGGAGCCATCGGCCTACTGTAGTAGATTGAGAAGATGGAATCTGTCTTCCGCATCTGCAACTGCCCGGATGACTGCAAGGTCAAGTACTCTATCTGCACACTGATGGAAGGTGCACTTACCTGGTGGAACACTCATGCCCAGACTGTGGGTATTGATGTTGCTTACAAACTTCCCTGGGATTATCTGAAAAAGATGATGACTGAAGAGTACTGCCCTAGGGAAGAAACCCAACAGCTGAAGAATGAATTCTGGAATCACACCATCAACGGCAACGACATAGCTGGATACACCACTCGATTTCATCAACTAGCCCTCTTGTGTCCAACTATGGTCAACCCTGAATACAAAAGGGTCGAGAGGTATATCTGGGGACTCCCCGCAAGCATCAGAGGAATGGTGACTGCTTCCAAATCAGGAACCATTCAAAGTGTTGTTCGTATGGTTCACAGCCTCATGGCACAGGTTGTCCGCGAAGGGAAGGACAACAAAAGAAAATCTGATGGAAACACTGACAACCAGAGCCAACCAACAAGAAGCCTGCAACCACCAAGGTCAACGCCTCTGGATCTGAAAACAAGAAGGAGTACACTGGAACTAAACCCTTATGCTCAAAGTGTAAACGCCACCATGACGGGCCTTGTGGCACCCCCTGTGACAAGTGCCAGCGTTATGGCCATCTTGCTAAGGACTGCCGAGTGAAAGCTTGTTACGAGTGTGGCACCGTAGCACACTACCGAAATGACTGTCCTAAGCTGAAAAATAACAACACTGCTAAAGGAAGGTTCTTCGTGCTGAATGCTAGGGACACTCAACCAGACCCTGACGCCGGTACGTACTTTGTGCGTAATGTCTATTCTATTCCTTGATGGTAAATATACAATTAGTTTAGCAAACTGTGGTTAATCGAGTCTGGTAGTGTAATACGTAATTACACTCTAAAATTCAATGGCTAGGCTTTCTGTTGAGATCGGTAACTTGGATGTCATTACTGATATACATCGGCAAATCGGCCATCTTGTCGGAATCGTTCATTCGAGGAAAACTAATCGTTTTCCTAATCATGGATAAATAGTAGTAGTGTGTGCTATAGTTTACGGTTAGCTAAGACGGTATACAATTCGGTAATTAATTCTGTATGCATGATTTGACATATAATACGGTTATCACTTCGGTGATCTACTTCGGATATCACTTCGGTGATATAATACGGTCATCACTTCGGTGATCTAGTTCGGGTATCACTTAGATGATATAATACGGTTATCATTTCGGTGATCTAGTCGGGTATTACTTTGGTGATATAAATCGGGATAAGTATCGAAAATCTATGTTTGTTAATATAGAATGGTTGTACATCTAGTATGGTATCGGTAGTTACGTTAAACTCTAGGAACACAGTAAGATCTATAAAGTTCGGTGGAATATAAAACCAATTCATGGTAATGCTTGATAATACGGATTGACCTTGACACGTAGACAACGGTCGAATAGAAATCGAAATTCTCCCTAAGTTCTTTAGTGATCGGTAGGCTTAAGTCTAACAAGGGGAGAAGACTCGGATGTCTTAGAATTAGACATATCACATGGTCGACCTTAGAAACTCGGACCTCAGCTTCGGTTAAATTTCGGGACGAAATTCTCCTAACAAGGGAAGAATGTGACACCCGGTCAAAAAGGGCAAAATTAGCCCCTAATTTAAACCTTAATCATTCGTACTCGGTACGTGTTAAAATGAAAGTATTCAGATAATATATATGTATTTATATATATATATATATATATATATATATATATATATATATATATCACAATGAGTATTTACTAATCTCGTACAAACAAATCTGAAAGAACACAGAAAATCAAATACGGACGTTGGTGCAAAACATTTCTAAATAATGTATTATTAATGAAAATAATAATTATTTACTTGGTTAATAATTTAAACACATTTTGTACACATAAAACTATCCGTCAAGCTGAGTTAAAACAAAGATATAATTTTATATCTCACTAAAATTATTTTTATAAAATATTTCGATTAAAAACATATAAGATTTCATGTTTAGAAAATTATCATTTTACATTATACTACTTTACGATCGGGTACACGAGCACGGGTATAAAATACCTACCAAATATCAATTACTGAAGTCGGATATAACCGACTCCAATAATTCACAAACACATACACGATCATATCTCTGCTCTCTTGCTCTCTCTCGGTTTCTTCTCTCGTTTCCAAATTCATCATCGACATCAACCAGATCAAGCAACATAATCACCATCTCCTCTTCTTCGGTTCATCATCTTCATCCGGTTCATCATCATCATCTTCATTCACTCACGGTTCCATTTCAAATTCGTAAGCATCACTAACTTTTCCTTTGAATTCTCGTGTTTAAAACATGTATATAATCATGCTTATATGATATATCAACTGAATATGTCGAAAGATTAGGATTAAAAACTGGTTTGGGGATGAACTGCATGAACAGACCTAGGTTTTGGTCCCTGATCCGGCGGATCCACTGAAAGATCCAGCGGATCCACATAAAAACGCCACGATCCGCCAGATCCACTTAGTGATCCGGCGGATCCATCTAAAACTCATACGATCCGGCGGATCAGACATTTGATCCAGCGGATCCTTTTTGAAATTGCACAATCCGGCGGATCATATAACTAATCCGGCAGATACTTGTCAAAAACAGAGTATACTCTTCGCAATGTAACAACTTTATACACTCACGGATAATTTTAAACAATACGGTTCACAAATGAATGGGTTATTTATATACGAAATAAACATTATTATATTTTGGAATATAATCTCGAGTCGCCACCAACGGGCCGTACATTTTTACAAACCTTGAACGGAAAGACAATTTAAACACTCGAATGCAATTAAGGCGAATAAACAATATTACGGACTAATGTACGTATAATGGTAGTGATCTATATAGATGTTCACTTATATATGACCTTATATGCTTAGGGCGTTAGGAGGTCTCAGACTGTTCATTCCATATCGGGTATTCATTACTCAGTGACTCAGGTGAGTCTCACGGCCCCTTTTCACTGTTTTACTATTTTAATTCGGGGGAGATACAACACTTACTTGTTTTCGTGATCACAGTTATTCGGTTAGTTAATTTAATTATTAACTCGGTTAAACATATTTGATTATCATTGTCGGTCTTGATTTTCTTTGTTCGGGTATTGCATGAGTGTTTTAATACGGGAAAGTCCTCATCATTGCATGGTTTGTTAACTTAATAAGGCGCGATTACTAAAAGATAGATCTATCATGGGAGTGACATCCCCGTCCTGGTTGCTAGCTACAACCATGTACAAACGGGCATTTTAGTAATTGTTATGGGTGTTGACACCGTTCGGGAGGCACAAATCGGGTTAGGCCTCGAACCATGGCTTAATGCAATACAAATGTCATTGTCGGTAAATCTAGTCGGTAACCTTAATTGGTTAATCGTAGTTCGGTAACCTTAATGGGTTAAATCATTGTTCGGAAACCTTAATTGGTTTATCATTGTTCGGTTATTTTATTTAACCATTGTCGGTATCAAATCATCGGATAATCATGTTGATCACATCAATGTTTTATGTTAAACCTGTGAGATTCACTAGCTTTACAGCTTACCTTTTAGTGTTGTATTCTCAGGTGATCAGCAACAATAGGATGGTCCTTTGGATAAGCTATCTATTTATGAGTCGCATGCATTTATTTAAGACATGAAGATTCTCTAGCATTATCTTTTGTATAATGGTTATGTATTAAAATCTTCAAAATTCAATTGCGAACTTGCTATCATTGTAAACTTATGACTTAAACTTTGTATTACTTTTGTAAAATGTATAAACGTCTCATGTAGATTCGTTTGCTTATAATCTTTGTGCTTGATTAATTGATTAGTCACACCCAAAATCGTCGCTTCCGTAAATCATGAAATAGGGGGTGTGACACTTGGGAAAGTGACGCATAGGGGGCGACACTTAAGAAAGTGTCGGGTGTAAGTGTCGGTATCAGGGTCAGGCGTCATTAGGGCTAGTGTCGGATGAAATCAGATTTCAGTTATAGGCGACACTTAGACAAGTGTCGCTAGAAGTGTCGGTTAGGAGTGTCGGCTATTGAATTTGCGACACTTAGGCAAGTGTCAGGAAAAAAGGGTTTTATGCGGCACTTAGGCAAGTGACGCAAGATTAGGGTTTTAAGCGACACTTAGGGCGTCACTTAAGGAAGTGACGCATCACTGCTTTGGCCCGTACGACACTCCCGTCTAGCCATGGTTTTTGAGCCCAAAAATGAGTTTTCCGGTTTCCGTTTGGTCTGATTCTTTTACCCAACCCATATTTGGACATTTTAAGCTTATACAAAAAACTTTCAAGTAAAATAAATGAAATCGGAGCATTTTCGAGATTTTTTGGAAACTTACAACTTAACGCGAGAGAAATCTGGAAAGATGGAAATGTAGATCGTGATGTTGTGAATGTTTTTCTCCAAATGCTCTAAGTGATTTGAGGTGGTTTTGTGGTGTTATTTTGTGATTTAAGGTGATGATGGTGTGGTGGTAGTTTTTGAAAGAAAAGGAAGAAAGAGAGAGAGAAAGAGAGAGAGAGAGAGAGAGAGAGAGAGAGAAAGAGAGAAAGAGAGAGAGAGAATTGTTTTTGTGGGTGGGAGTGTAAATGAAGTGAGGGGGTGATGACCCTCACCTTTTGGCTGATTTTCGGTGGGCCCCACTGAGGTGGTGTAAAACCCGCCAAATTAGGGCCAGTCATTAGGTCCTAATCGTTTTTGTAATACATGTAATTAGTACTGTGTTAGTCTAATTTGTGTATCAAATAATATATATTGTTATATATATACAGTTGCGCGATTTGGTTAAATCAAGCACGTTTCAAATCGAATGTAATTCGGTTCAAGTAAATACGGACGTTGGTGATCAATTTTATTAAATAATATAAAATTATTTAGTAACGATATCATACCCAAAAATATTATTTTGATAATATTTCAATTTCATTTCGTATCGTATCGTATCGTATAATAAACATCTACGTGACTTAAAAATTTAACACACAAGCAAACGAAACCATTTAAGTTTATTAAGTATTTCGTAAAATACTTCAACAAAAATATTGAATAAATCTCCCTATTTTAAAACTTGTAATTAAACGTATGAAAATAACTATTTAACGCAAAACGATCGAAAAACGAACGTTGCACGGAGCGCATACGCGGGAGAACGAAAAACTGGTGAAGTCCACACTCGGTGGACCCCACCAGCCCCCCCCCCCCTCTCTTCCCCCTCCTTTTCTTCCCTTATTCCTTTCTTCTTTCTCACTTTCACATTTCTTCTTCTTTTCTTTTCTCTCTAAACCAAACCATACCACCATCCCTTAAATCTCACTAATAACACCACCAAACGACCTCGATCTTTATCACTCGTTTGGAGAAAAAGAACCACCTCGCAACGATCTACATTTCTATCCTTCCGAATCCTCCGCGTAACGATTTGTAAGTTTCCGACAAAACCCGAAAACTCTCGATTTCAAGTATTTTTAGGTTCTAGTTATTTCTTTAAGCTTAGAATGTCCCTATAAGGGTTGGGTAAAAGAATCAGACCAAACGGAAACCCGAAAACTCATTTTTGGCTCAAATTTTCATCAACAGCTTTAAGTATCGCAACGAAGGTGCAGTATAACGTCACTTCATGCGTCACTTAAGTGACGCATTGAGTGTCGCTAAAAGCCCTAATCATGCGTCACTTGCATAAGTGCCGCATAAAACCCTTTTTTCCCGACACTTACCTCCGTCACTTGTTTAGTGACGCCTAGAAGCCTTAACCGACACTTATACCCGACACTAATGGAGTGTCGCCACCTTATGCGTCACTTACCTAAGTGTTGCCCTAAACTCAGAATTTCCAAGTTTATGCGACACTTCCTAAGTGTCACCCAAGCCACTAAGTGACGCCTCACTATGCGTCACTTCCATAAGTGACGCCATAAGTGACGCCCTTACCCAGACTCTGCTATTTCATGCGTCACTTCCTAAGTGACGCCTAAGACCCTAAGTGTCGCTATAAGTGTCACATGAAATAGAACCCCGATTTTTACTAAGTGTCGAGACCTAAAATTTTATCTCGACCCCAGCCAGGGGCCAGCCCCTTGGACCCCGCCAGGGGTTGCCACCCCTGGGACCCCACTAACCAGGGGCGCTGCCCCCGGACCCCCGTCACCTAAAGTTTGTAAATACTTTTTAAGTATAACACTTCGACATAATAATAATATTATTGCAAATAATCACCAACAGGCCGTACACGTTTTCAAAACTCGAACTTACCAATCAAATCAAATCATTGGACATTACTAGTTGGATGAACAACTAGCATAGGTTATATTTTAAGATAGCTACTTATTTTATTCAACCTTGCGCGTCGTAAACGCCCGGCAGGTTACAGTCTTCGGACACGCCATTTTACTTCACCACATTTGCTTCATTGCAACTCTTCAGGCTCAGGTGAGTCTCATAGCCCCGACTTTTTACTGTTTTTACTCCCGGGGTGGGAATACATGCTCTAACTGTTTTACACATGAACACGAGTACAAAACTCGCTATATTCTGTGTAACAACTCGCAAATTTAAACGTAATTACGAGCTTTAAACATTTTCATTATTAGGCTAATTCCCTACTTGAGTGAATTCACAACTACTTTTAGAGGTAAGTCTAGCAAAGCCCAACTAGTTAATACGCGTAGTATTACATATTTCGTAATTAGTATAATTGCGTACAAAACATTCAGAACAAATACGACAAAATATACGACCGTTGGTGAACAGATTATGTGATAATATGAAATTATTAAACAACCTTATTTAATTATTAAATATTATGTTGATAATATTTACAATGTATTTTATTACAATTAACATTTATTTCGTACAACTGAAACCATTTGAAACCCATATGTAAAATTTAAAATAAAATTTAGTTATAATTTTATTACTCAACTACATTGTTTTAAATAAAATAATACAACTAAAAGAATAATCGAAAACGTATTTAAAAACCTATGGTTTAAAAACGTTTGAACATTTAGCGATCGGGTAAATGAACACGGGTAAAATACCACAAAATTAGGACAAATTCCCCTCCCTTTTTGGTTGAGAAAAATCTGCCCAAACACCCCCCCAAACCCCAATCCCATCCTCATTCTATCTCTTTTCTTCTTCTTTCCCTCATCTCTTTTCTCTCTAACTCACTACCAACAACAACAAAAAATAAAAAAAAATCAACAACAACATCACCACCAACACTTGTATTTTCGGATTCATCACCAACAAGAGCAACAACAAGCATCCATCATCATCATCTTCATCTTCTTCATCTTCAAGACTCACCATCTTCATCCTCAAACCCCAAATCTTCAAATCGTAAGGATTTCTTCACTTTTTCTTATGATTTCTTGTTAAAAACACTTAATATGCCATTTATTAGTGTTATATCAACTTATTATGCCCAAAAATCCCTTGAAAAACACTTTAAGAGTCAAAATCCACACAAAAATCGCGAACAGCTCGTTGTGCGAATCGAGATCGATTTTCACGAGTCGAGATTTGGACTTGCGGGTCGACTTGACTTGCGGATCGACTTGACTTGCGGGTCGACTTGACTTGCGGGTCGACTTGACTTGCGGATCCACTTGACTTGCGGATCCACTTGACTTGCGGATCCACTTGTGAGTTGACTTTATGACTGCGAGTTGACTTTTTGAAAAAAAATGCATTTTTGACCCTAAATGATGAATTTTGTCACATTCGGACATATATACATATATATAATTATATATATGTGTGTGTGTGTACTTTCGGATAAAATAACAGAAAATTTAAGGATATTTTCACGCTAATCATTAAACATCTTCAAGAATCAACCCTTTATGATATAACTCGCACATGAAACAC
Source organism: Pseudognaphalium luteoalbum (assembly GCA_963422505.1). Taxonomy (NCBI): domain Eukaryota; kingdom Viridiplantae; phylum Streptophyta; class Magnoliopsida; order Asterales; family Asteraceae; genus Pseudognaphalium; species Pseudognaphalium luteoalbum. The sequence continues at coordinate 35,078,237 of OY730194.1, read as the reverse complement.
ATATACTGTGGGAAGTATACAACACGAAATATATAATAATAATACTTTAAATTATTATTACGAAAACTCACCAACGAGCCGTACATGTTTTTCAAAACATAAAATGTATAAACAAACATGTGGACATAATTTGGTTTTACAAACACTAGCATGGATGGTTAAACTTAGACCTCCACATACTTATTAAATTTCATACGTTTAGGACGTTAGTGACTTACCCGGACTACGCTTTGCTAGCACTCGCACTACTACTTAACTCAACAGGTGAGTTCACAGCCCCTACTTTTACTGTTTCAACTGCTTTTGAACAGGGGTGGAAAACATAGTCAACTGTTTTACTTATTGCCATAACTGCTTTTACTCATATGATTGTTTATCATACTTGTTTGCTCACATGATTAGAGTGCTTAAACTGTTAATCTCATACACAAAACTGGAATTTATGATACAACATTTTCATACGAATGTCGTGTTAAACTTTGTTTGGTATACCGGAGAACGACCGGTACCTTTATAAAAATGCTGGAGAACGACCAGCTACGTATTTTAGTGCCAGAGAACGACTGGCCAAGTGGACGGGAGAACGACCCGTGCGTATTCTGGACCGGAGAACGACCGGTGCGTATTTCGCTGGAGAACGACCAGCACTGTTTGGACGGGAGAACGACCCGTGCGTCTTTTGACCGGAGAACGACCGGTACTGTTTTGGAAAATGCTGGAGAACGACCAGCTACGTATTTTAAAGTGTATTTGGGTAACATCCCACGTAAACTATATTTTGGGTAACATCCCACGTGAACTGTATTTTGGGCAACATCCCAACCGAATTATATTTGGATAGCATTCCACAAAATGTTTATTCAACTATTATGGCAATACTACTTGTGAACATATTTGATATTCAACAACTGTTTACGAATGTATTTGGTTAAACAAACTTTATTTGCAACATGAAACCTGTGAATTCACTCAACCTCGTTGTTGACTTTTACTATGTTTTTCAGGGAATTAGCTGCGCATGTAAGAACCGCCTGCACGTTGGAATTTAGGCGACCCACGAAGAATATGATGCCAACTTTTGACAATTGGATTTCTTTTATATAACTGAAACTGTTTAGTCATATTTACGAAATCTACTTTTGTAAACTTAATACTTTTAATTTGTACGGTTCGAGAAATCGTAAACTTTGTAACTAATACTTTGGCATCTTAATATATTTGTTCTGTTGTAATCATATGCTCTGATACGTATGCATGTTCAGTATATTGTGGCACTCCCCATACTTAACTAAATGCTTCCGCTAATTAAAACCAACGAAATTTGGGGGTGTTACAGATTGGTATCAGAGCCATTGGTTATAGCGAACTAGATTTCTTAGGTGACTTAGAGACCTTAGAGACCTAGACTATAGCCTTGGCTAGAACGCACATGCATACACACATTTGCATACGACTAACTATCGTTACGACACATCGATACGCGTAATCCACTTGTTGAACCATACTTCATCCGAACCGTTCACTTTCATTCTGATCTCATACGAACCTGATCGTATTAAACGGTTGATGAAAAGAAGTATGTATTTAGCATCATATAATGACGCCTGGCCAACGCGATTATATTATACTAAGTACATATGGGCGTTTCATAGTCGTGAGATACGTGATGGGAAGCCTATCATTTCTTATAAATACTCGATAACTAAAATATGTGAAACTTTATTCTTCACACCCTTTTCATTGGCATTGACTTCTGCACTCCTTCATCGCAGAACGTCATCATGCCGCCTAAACGAAGAAATACCCGAAACAGTCGTCGCGCGCCTACCCCTCCTGTCGTCGAAACTACCTAACAGATCATCGAACGACGTGTGGCTGAAGCAATTGCCCAGTATGAGGCCAGCCGCAATCGTGATAATGTGGTGCACAACAGTGGTACCACCCCCGTCAACAGTGAGACGCCAGCAAACAACCAACAGGGATGTTCATACAAAACCTTCCAAGCCTGCAAACCCAACACCTTCACCGGGACTGAAGGGGCCATTGGCTTAGTCCACTGGATTGAAAAGATGGAATCGGTCCTCGACATTAGCAACTGCGCTACCAACAACGTGGTGAAATATGCCACCTGTACTCTAGCTGACAAAGCGTTAACCTGGTGGAACGCTCAGGTCCAGATTATTGGACGCCCAGCTGCTTACTCCATGACCTGGGAGACTTTGAAACAGATGATGATGGAGGAGTTTTTCTCTCCCAACGAGATCCAGAAACTCGAGACTGAACTCTGGAACATTCAGATGACCGGCACTGACATTACCGGTTATACAACTAGATTTCAAGAGCTTGCACGTCTTGTGCCCCACATGGTGACTCTCGAAAAGGAACGCATCAAACGATACATCAGGGGTTTGGCCCCACAGATCAGAGGCACGGTTATGTCCTCCAAACCAACTACCTTTAGGAGCGCAGTTGACCTGGCTCAGAGTCTGACCGACGACGCCATTCTGATTGGCATGTTGAATACTGCTACTGGGAGGAACGAACCGAGCAGTACTGAGATTGTTGGTCACGGGGGAGAGAAACAGAAATGGATCAACGAGGGAAACAACAACCAGAATCAAGCGAACAAGAAACCTACGGGTAACTCCCGGGCTTACGTTGCCACCGCCCCAACTGGACCCAAACCCTACCTTGGCAACAAACCGAAATGTGACAAGTGCGGGAAGCACCACGTAGGCGATTGCGCCTTTTGCCAAGACTGTCGGAACTGGGGTCACTTGGCCCAAAACTGTAAGACCAACCCTCCCGCTCGAACGAACAATGGGTGTTTTGAATGCGGCGAACCCGGGCACTACCGAAACCAATGCCCACAACTCAACAACAACAACAACCGCATCGCCAACGTTCCAAACGCTCGCGGACGCGCATACATCATCGGAGCGCGGGACGCGCCTGTTGTTACCTAAATCAGTACGGTACGTCTTAAACAACCATTATTACGTTTTATCGTTATGTTATCCGGATGTTGATCCGAACCTGATGCTAACCAAACTTAGACTATGTTTTGAAACGTACCACTTACCGAACTATACCGCGAGTATACATTGATTGTTAAAACTTTTATGGCAACACTTGAGCGCCACGTAAACTATTACTATTTCTAACAAAATGACTTTTCGGAAACATACGCGATGGGCGTTCCGACTTGAATTTAAATCTCGGGACGAGATTTCTCTAACAAGGGGAGAATGTAACAACTCGCAAATTTAAACGTAATTACGAGCTTTAAACATTTGCATTATTAGGAAAATTCCCTACTTGAGTGAATTCACAACTACTTTTAGAGGTAAGTATAGCAAAGCCCAACTAGTTAATACGCGTAGTATTACATATTTCGTAATTAGTATAATTGCGTACAAAACATTCAGAACAAATACGACAAAATATACGACCGTTGGTGAACAGATTATGTGATAATATGAAATTATTAAACAACCTTATTTAATTATTAAATATTATGTTGATAATATTTACAATGTATTTTATTACAATTAACATTTATTTCGTACAACTGAAACAATTTGAAACCCATATGTAAAATTTAAAATAAAATTTAGTTATAATTTTATTACTCAACTACATTGTTTTAAATAAAATAATACAACTAAAAGAATAATCGAAAACGTATTTAAAAACCTATGGTTTAAAAACGTTTGAACATTTAGCGATCGGGTAAATGAACACGGGTAAAATACCACAAAATTAGGACAAATTCCCCTCCCTTTTTGGTTGAGAAAAATCTGCCCAAACAACCCCCCAAACCCCAATCTCATCCTCATTCTATCTCTTTTCTTCTTCTTTCCCTCATCTCTTTTCTCTCTAACTCACTACCAACAACAACAAAAAATAAAAAAAAATCAACAACAACATCACCACCAACACTTGTATTTTCGGATTCATCACCAACAAGAGCAACAACAAGCATCCATCATCATCATCTTCATCTTCTTCATCTTCAAGACTCACCATCTTCATCCTCAAACCCCAAATCTTCAAATCGTAAGGATTTCTTCACTTTTTCTTATGATTTCTTGTTAAAAACACTTAATATGCCATTTATTAGTGTTATATCAACTTATTATGCCCAAAAATCCCTTGAAAAACACTTTAAGAGTCAAAATCCACACAAAAATCGCGAACAGCTCGTTCTGCGAATCGAGATCGATTTTCACGAGTCGAGATTTGGACTTGCAGGTCGACTTGACTTGCGGATCGACTTGACTTGCGGGTCGACTTGACTTGCGGGTCGACTTGACTTGCGGATCCACTTGACTTGCGGATCCACTTGACTTGCGGATCCACTTGTGAGTTGACTTTATGACTGCGAGTTGACTTTTTGAAAAAAAATGCATTTTTGACCCTAAACGATGAATTTTGTCACATTCGGACATATATACATATATATAATTATATATATATGTGTGTGTGTGTACTTTCGGATAAAATAACAGAAAATTTAAGGATATTTTCACGCTAATCATTAAACATCTTCAAGAATCAACCCTTTATGATATAACTCGCACATGAAACACATATACTGTGGGAAGTATACAACACGAAATATATAATAATAATACTTTAAATTATTATTACGAAAACTCACCAACGAGCCGTACATGTTTTTCAAAACATAAAATGTATAAACAAACATGTGGACATAACTTGGTTGTACAAACACTAGCATGGATGGTTAAACTTAGACCTCCACATACTTATTAAATTTCATACGTTTAGGACGTTAGTGACTTACCCGGACTACGCTTTGCTAGCACTCGCACTACTACTTAACTCAACAGGTGAGTTCACAGCCCCTACTTTTACTGTTTCAACTGCTTTTGAACAGGGGTGGAAAACATAGTCAACTGTTTTACTTATTGCCATAACTGCTTTTACTCATATGATTGTTTATCATACTTGTTTGCTCACATGATTAGAGTGCTTAAACTGTTAATCTCATACACAAAACTGGAATTTATGATACAACATTTTCATACGAATGTCGTGTTAAACTTTGTTTGGTATACCGGAGAACGACCGGTACCTTTATAAAAATGCTGGAGAACGACCAGCTACGTATTTTAGTGCCAGAGAACGACTGGCCAAGTGGACGGGAGAACGACCCGTGCGTATTCTGGACCGGAGAACGACCGGTGCGTATTTCGCTGGAGAACGACCAGCACTGTTTGGACGGGAGAACGACCCGTGCGTCTTTTGACCGGAGAACGACCGGTACTGTTTTGGAAAATGCTGGAGAACGACCAGCTACGTATTTTAAAGTGTATTTGGGTAACATCCCACGTAAACTATATTTTGGGTAACATCCCACGTGAACTGTATTTTGGGCAACATCCCAACCGAATTATATTTGGATAGCATTCCACAAAATGTTTATTCAACTATTATGGCAATACTACTTGTGAACATATTTGATATTCAACAACTGTTTACGAATGTATTTGGTTAAACAAACTTTATTTGCAACATGAAACCTGTGAATTCACTCAACCTCGTTGTTGACTTTTACTATGTTTTTCAGGGAATTAGCTGCGCATGTAAGAACCGCCTGCACGTTGGAATTTAGGCGACCCACGAAGAATATGATGCCAACTTTTGACAATTGGATTTCTTTTATATAACTGAAACTGTTTAGTCATATTTACGAAATCTACTTTTGTAAACTTAATACTTTTAATTTGTACGGTTCGAGAAATCGTAAACTTTGTAACTAATACTTTGGCATCTTAATATATTTGTTCTGTTGTAATCATATGCTCTGATACGTATGCATGTTCAGTATATTGTGGCACTCCCCATACTTAACTAAATGCTTCCGCTAATTAAAACCAACGAAATTTGGGGGTGTTACAGATTGGTATCAGAGCCATTGGTTATAGCGAACTAGATTTCTTAGGTGACTTAGAGACCTTAGAGACCTAGACTATAGCCTTGGCTAGAACGCACATGCATACACACATTTGCATACGACTAACTATCGTTACGACACATCGATACGCGTAATCCACTTGTTGAACCATACTTCATCCGAACCGTTCACTTTCATTCTGATCTCATACGAACCTGATCGTATTAAACGGTTGATGAAAAGAAGTATGTATTTAGCATCATATAATGACGCCTGGCCAACGCGATTATATTATACTAAGTACATATGGGCGTTTCATAGTCGTGAGATACGTGATGGGAAGCCTATCATTTCTTATAAATACTCGATAACTAAAATATGTGAAACTTTATTCTTCACACCCTTTTCATTGGCATTGACTTCTGCACTCCTTCATCGCAGAACGTCATCATGCCGCCTAAACGAAGAAATACCCGAAACAGTCGTCGCGCGCCTACCCCTCCTGTCGTCGAAACTACCTAACAGATCATCGAACGACGTGTGGCTGAAGCAATTGCCCAGTATGAGGCCAGCCGCAATCGTGATAATGTGGTGCACAACAGTGGTACCACCCCCGTCAACAGTGAGACGCCAGCAAACAACCAACAGGGATGTTCATACAAAACCTTCCAAGCCTGCAAACCCAACACCTTCACCGGGACTGAAGGGGCCATTGGCTTAGTCCACTGGATTGAAAAGATGGAATCGGTCCTCGACATTAGCAACTGCGCTACCAACAACGTGGTGAAATATGCCACCTGTACTCTAGCTGACAAAGCGTTAACCTGGTGGAACGCTCAGGTCCAGATTATTGGACGCCCAGCTGCTTACTCCATGACCTGGGAGACTTTGAAACAGATGATGATGGAGGAGTTTTTCTCTCCCAACGAGATCCAGAAACTCGAGACTGAACTCTGGAACATTCAGATGACCGGCACTGACATTACCGGTTATACAACTAGATTTCAAGAGCTTGCACGTCTTGTGCCCCACATGGTGACTCTCGAAAAGGAACGCATCAAACGATACATCAGGGGTTTGGCCCCACAGATCAGAGGCACGGTTATGTCCTCCAAACCAACTACCTTTAGGAGCGCAGTTGACCTGGCTCAGAGTCTGACCGACGACGCCATTCTGATTGGCATGTTGAATACTGCTACTGGGAGGAACGAACCGAGCAGTACTGAGATTGTTGGTCACGGGGGAGAGAAACGGAAATGGATCAACGAGGGAAACAACAACCAGAATCAAGCGAACAAGAAACCTACGGGTAACTCCCGGGCTTACGTTGCCACCGCCCCAACTGGACCCAAACCCTACCTTGGCAACAAACCGAAATGTGACAAGTGCGGGAAGCACCACGTAGGCGATTGCGCCTTTTGCCAAGACTGTCGGAACTGGGGTCACTTGGCCCAAAACTGTAAGACCAACCCTCCCGCTCGAACGAACAATGGGTGTTTTGAATGCGGCGAACCCGGGCACTACCGAAACCAATGCCCACAACTCAACAACAACAACAACCGCATCGCCAACGTTCCAAACGCTCGCGGACGCGCATACATCATCGGAGCGCGGGACGCGCCTGTTGTTACCTAAATCAGTACGGTACGTCTTAAACAACCATTATTACGTTTTATCGTTATGTTATCCGGATGTTGATCCGAACCTGATGCTAACCAAACTTAGACTATGTTTTGAAACGTACCACTTACCGAACTATACCGCGAGTATACATTGATTGTTAAAACTTTTATGGCAACACTTGAGCGCCACGTAAACTATTACTATTTCTAACAAAATGACTTTTCGGAAACATACGCGATGGGCGTTCCGACTTGAATTTAAATCTCGGGACGAGATTTCTCTAACAAGGGGAGAATGTAACAACTCGCAAATTTAAACGTAATTACGAGCTTTAAACATTTGCATTATTAGGAAAATTCCCTACTTGAGTGAATTCACAACTACTTTTAGAGGTAAGTATAGCAAAGCCCAACTAGTTAATACGCGTAGTATTACATATTTCGTAATTAGTATAATTGCGTACAAAACATTCAGAACAAATACGACAAAATATACGACCGTTGGTGAACAGATTATGTGATAATATGAAATTATTAAACAACCTTATTTAATTATTAAATATTATGTTGATAATATTTACAATGTATTTTATTACAATTAACATTTATTTCGTACAACTGAAACAATTTGAAACCCATATGTAAAATTTAAAATAAAATTTAGTTATAATTTTATTACTCAACTACATTGTTTTAAATAAAATAATACAACTAAAAGAATAATCGAAAACGTATTTAAAAACCTATGGTTTAAAAACGTTTGAACATTTAGCGATCGGGTAAATGAACACGGGTAAAATACCACAAAATTAGGACAAATTCCCCTCCCTTTTTGGTTGAGAAAAATCTGCCCAAACAACCCCCCAAACCCCAATCTCATCCTCATTCTATCTCTTTTCTTCTTCTTTCCCTCATCTCTTTTCTCTCTAACTCACTACCAACAACAACAAAAAATAAAAAAAAATCAACAACAACATCACCACCAACACTTGTATTTTCGGATTCATCACCAACAAGAGCAACAACAAGCATCCATCATCATCATCTTCATCTTCTTCATCTTCAAGACTCACCATCTTCATCCTCAAACCCCAAATCTTCAAATCGTAAGGATTTCTTCACTTTTTCTTATGATTTCTTGTTAAAAACACTTAATATGCCATTTATTAGTGTTATATCAACTTATTATGCCCAAAAATCCCTTGAAAAACACTTTAAGAGTCAAAATCCACACAAAAATCGCGAACAGCTCGTTCTGCGAATCGAGATCGATTTTCACGAGTCGAGATTTGGACTTGCAGGTCGACTTGACTTGCGGATCGACTTGACTTGCGGGTCGACTTGACTTGCGGGTCGACTTGACTTGCGGATCCACTTGACTTGCGGATCCACTTGACTTGCGGATCCACTTGTGAGTTGACTTTATGACTGCGAGTTGACTTTTTGAAAAAAAATGCATTTTTGACCCTAAACGATGAATTTTGTCACATTCGGACATATATACATATGTATAATTATATATATATGTGTGTGTGTGTACTTTCGGATAAAATAACAGAAAATTTAAGGATATTTTCACGCTAATCATTAAACATCTTCAAGAATCAACCCTTTATGATATAACTCGCACATGAAACACATATACTGTGGGAAGTATACAACACGAAATATATAATAATAATACTTTAAATTATTATTACGAAAACTCACCAACGAGCCGTACATGTTTTTCAAAACATAAAATGTATAAACAAACATGTGGACATAACTTGGTTGTACAAACACTAGCATGGATGGTTAAACTTAGACCTCCACATACTTATTAAATTTCATACGTTTAGGACGTTAGTGACTTACCCGGACTACGCTTTGCTAGCACTCGCACTACTACTTAACTCAACAGGTGAGTTCACAGCCCCTACTTTTACTGTTTCAACTGCTTTTGAACAGGGGTGGAAAACATAGTCAACTGTTTTACTTATTGCCATAACTGCTTTTACTCATATGATTGTTTATCATACTTGTTTGCTCACATGATTAGAGTGCTTAAACTGTTAATCTCATACACAAAACTGGAATTTATGATACAACATTTTCATACGAATGTCGTGTTAAACTTTGTTTGGTATACCGGAGAACGACCGGTACCTTTATAAAAATGCTGGAGAACGACCAGCTACGTATTTTAGTGCCAGAGAACGACTGGCCAAGTGGACGGGAGAACGACCCGTGCGTATTCTGGACCGGAGAACGACCGGTGCGTATTTCGCTGGAGAACGACCAGCACTGTTTGGACGGGAGAACGACCCGTGCGTCTTTTGACCGGAGAACGACCGGTACTGTTTTGGAAAATGCTGGAGAACGACCAGCTACGTATTTTAAAGTGTATTTGGGTAACATCCCACGTAAACTATATTTTGGGTAACATCCCACGTGAACTGTATTTTGGGCAACATCCCAACCGAATTATATTTGGATAGCATTCCACAAAATGTTTATTCAACTATTATGGCAATACTACTTGTGAACATATTTGATATTCAACAACTGTTTACGAATGTATTTGGTTAAACAAACTTTATTTGCAACATGAAACCTGTGAATTCACTCAACCTCGTTGTTGACTTTTACTATGTTTTTCAGGGAATTAGCTGCGCATGTAAGAACCGCCTGCACGTTGGAATTTAGGCGACCCACGAAGAATATGATGCCAACTTTTGACAATTGGATTTCTTTTATATAACTGAAACTGTTTAGTCATATTTACGAAATCTACTTTTGTAAACTTAATACTTTTAATTTGTACGGTTCGAGAAATCGTAAACTTTGTAACTAATACTTTGGCATCTTAATATATTTGTTCTGTTGTAATCATATGCTCTGATACGTATGCATGTTCAGTATATTGTGGCACTCCCCATACTTAACTAAATGCTTCCGCTAATTAAAACCAACGAAATTTGGGGGTGTTACAGATTGGTATCAGAGCCATTGGTTATAGCGAACTAGATTTCTTAGGTGACTTAGAGACCTTAGAGACCTAGACTATAGCCTTGGCTAGAACGCACATGCATACACACATTTGCATACGACTAACTATCGTTACGACACATCGATACGCGTAATCCACTTGTTGAACCATACTTCATCCGAACCGTTCACTTTCATTCTGATCTCATACGAACCTGATCGTATTAAACGGTTGATGAAAAGAAGTATGTATTTAGCATCATATAATGACGCCTGGCCAACGCGATTATATTATACTAAGTACATATGGGCGTTTCATAGTCGTGAGATACGTGATGGGAAGCCTATCATTTCTTATAAATACTCGATAACTAAAATATGTGAAACTTTATTCTTCACACCCTTTTCATTGGCATTGACTTCTGCACTCCTTCATCGCAGAACGTCATCATGCCGCCTAAACGAAGAAATACCCGAAACAGTCGTCGCGCGCCTACCCCTCCTGTCGTCGAAACTACCTAACAGATCATCGAACGACGTGTGGCTGAAGCAATTGCCCAGTATGAGGCCAGCCGCAATCGTGATAATGTGGTGCACAACAGTGGTACCACCCCCGTCAACAGTGAGACGCCAGCAAACAACCAACAGGGATGTTCATACAAAACCTTCCAAGCCTGCAAACCCAACACCTTCACCGGGACTGAAGGGGCCATTGGCTTAGTCCACTGGATTGAAAAGATGGAATCGGTCCTCGACATTAGCAACTGCGCTACCAACAACGTGGTGAAATATGCCACCTGTACTCTAGCTGACAAAGCGTTAACCTGGTGGAACGCTCAGGTCCAGATTATTGGACGCCCAGCTGCTTACTCCATGACCTGGGAGACTTTGAAACAGATGATGATGGAGGAGTTTTTCTCTCCCAACGAGATCCAGAAACTCGAGACTGAACTCTGGAACATTCAGATGACCGGCACTGACATTACCGGTTATACAACTAGATTTCAAGAGCTTGCACGTCTTGTGCCCCACATGGTGACTCTCGAAAAGGAACGCATCAAACGATACATCAGGGGTTTGGCCCCACAGATCAGAGGCACGGTTATGTCCTCCAAACCAACTACCTTTAGGAGCGCAGTTGACCTGGCTCAGAGTCTGACCGACGACGCCATTCTGATTGGCATGTTGAATACTGCTACTGGGAGGAACGAACCGAGCAGTACTGAGATTGTTGGTCACGGGGGAGAGAAACGGAAATGGATCAACGAGGGAAACAACAACCAGAATCAAGCGAACAAGAAACCTACGGGTAACTCCCGGGCTTACGTTGCCACCGCCCCAACTGGACCCAAACCCTACCTTGGCAACAAACCGAAATGTGACAAGTGCGGGAAGCACCACGTAGGCGATTGCGCCTTTTGCCAAGACTGTCGGAACTGGGGTCACTTGGCCCAAAACTGTAAGACCAACCCTCCCGCTCGAACGAACAATGGGTGTTTTGAATGCGGCGAACCCGGGCACTACCGAAACCAATGCCCACAACTCAACAACAACAACAACCGCATCGCCAACGTTCCAAACGCTCGCGGACGCGCATACATCATCGGAGCGCGGGACGCGCCTGTTGTTACCTAAATCAGTACGGTACGTCTTAAACAACCATTATTACGTTTTATCGTTATGTTATCCGGATGTTGATCCGAACCTGATGCTAACCAAACTTAGACTATGTTTTGAAACGTACCACTTACCGAACTATACCGCGAGTATACATTGATTGTTAAAACTTTTATGGCAACACTTGAGCGCCACGTAAACTATTACTATTTCTAACAAAATGACTTTTCGGAAACATACGCGATGGGCGTTCCGACTTGAATTTAAATCTCGGGACGAGATTTCTCTAACAAGGGGAGAATGTAACAACTCGCAAATTTAAACGTAATTACGAGCTTTAAACATTTGCATTATTAGGAAAATTCCCTACTTGAGTGAATTCACAACTACTTTTAGAGGTAAGTATAGCAAAGCCCAACTAGTTAATACGCGTAGTATTACATATTTCGTAATTAGTATAATTGCGTACAAAACATTCAGAACAAATACGACAAAATATACGACCGTTGGTGAACAGATTATGTGATAATATGAAATTATTAAACAACCTTATTTAATTATTAAATATTATGTTGATAATATTTACAATGTATTTTATTACAATTAACATTTATTTCGTACAACTGAAACAATTTGAAACCCATATGTAAAATTTAAAATAAAATTTAGTTATAATTTTATTACTCAACTACATTGTTTTAAATAAAATAATACAACTAAAAGAATAATCGAAAACGTATTTAAAAACCTATGGTTTAAAAACGTTTGAACATTTAGCGATCGGGTAAATGAACACGGGTAAAATACCACAAAATTAGGACAAATTCCCCTCCCTTTTTGGTTGAGAAAAATCTGCCCAAACAACCCCCCAAACCCCAATCTCATCCTCATTCTATCTCTTTTCTTCTTCTTTCCCTCATCTCTTTTCTCTCTAACTCACTACCAACAACAACAAAAAATAAAAAAAAATCAACAACAACATCACCACCAACACTTGTATTTTCGGATTCATCACCAACAAGAGCAACAACAAGCATCCATCATCATCATCTTCATCTTCTTCATCTTCAAGACTCACCATCTTCATCCTCAAACCCCAAATCTTCAAATCGTAAGGATTTCTTCACTTTTTCTTATGATTTCTTGTTAAAAACACTTAATATGCCATTTATTAGTGTTATATCAACTTATTATGCCCAAAAATCCCTTGAAAAACACTTTAAGAGTCAAAATCCACACAAAAATCGCGAACAGCTCGTTCTGCGAATCGAGATCGATTTTCACGAGTCGAGATTTGGACTTGCAGGTCGACTTGACTTGCGGATCGACTTGACTTGCGGGTCGACTTGACTTGCGGGTCGACTTGACTTGCGGATCCACTTGACTTGCGGATCCACTTGACTTGCGGATCCACTTGTGAGTTGACTTTATGACTGCGAGTTGACTTTTTGAAAAAAAATGCATTTTTGACCCTAAACGATGAATTTTGTCACATTCGGACATATATACATATGTATAATTATATATATATGTGTGTGTGTGTACTTTCGGATAAAATAACAGAAAATTTAAGGATATTTTCACGCTAATCATTAAACATCTTCAAGAATCAACCCTTTATGATATAACTCGCACATGAAACACATATACTGTGGGAAGTATACAACACGAAATATATAATAATAATACTTTAAATTATTATTACGAAAACTCACCAACGAGCCGTACATGTTTTTCAAAACATAAAATGTATAAACAAACATGTGGACATAACTTGGTTGTACAAACACTAGCATGGATGGTTAAACTTAGACCTCCACATACTTATTAAATTTCATACGTTTAGGACGTTAGTGACTTACCCGGACTACGCTTTGCTAGCACTCGCACTACTACTTAACTCAACAGGTGAGTTCACAGCCCCTACTTTTACTGTTTCAACTGCTTTTGAACAGGGGTGGAAAACATAGTCAACTGTTTTACTTATTGCCATAACTGCTTTTACTCATATGATTGTTTATCATACTTGTTTGCTCACATGATTAGAGTGCTTAAACTGTTAATCTCATACACAAAACTGGAATTTATGATACAACATTTTCATACGAATGTCGTGTTAAACTTTGTTTGGTATACCGGAGAACGACCGGTACCTTTATAAAAATGCTGGAGAACGACCAGCTACGTATTTTAGTGCCAGAGAACGACTGGCCAAGTGGACGGGAGAACGACCCGTGCGTATTCTGGACCGGAGAACGACCGGTGCGTATTTCGCTGGAGAACGACCAGCACTGTTTGGACGGGAGAACGACCCGTGCGTCTTTTGACCGGAGAACGACCGGTACTGTTTTGGAAAATGCTGGAGAACGACCAGCTACGTATTTTAAAGTGTATTTGGGTAACATCCCACGTAAACTATATTTTGGGTAACATCCCACGTGAACTGTATTTTGGGCAACATCCCAACCGAATTATATTTGGATAGCATTCCACAAAATGTTTATTCAACTATTATGGCAATACTACTTGTGAACATATTTGATATTCAACAACTGTTTACGAATGTATTTGGTTAAACAAACTTTATTTGCAACATGAAACCTGTGAATTCACTCAACCTCGTTGTTGACTTTTACTATGTTTTTCAGGGAATTAGCTGCGCATGTAAGAACCGCCTGCACGTTGGAATTTAGGCGACCCACGAAGAATATGATGCCAACTTTTGACAATTGGATTTCTTTTATATAACTGAAACTGTTTAGTCATATTTACGAAATCTACTTTTGTAAACTTAATACTTTTAATTTGTACGGTTCGAGAAATCGTAAACTTTGTAACTAATACTTTGGCATCTTAATATATTTGTTCTGTTGTAATCATATGCTCTGATACGTATGCATGTTCAGTATATTGTGGCACTCCCCATACTTAACTAAATGCTTCCGCTAATTAAAACCAACGAAATTTGGGGGTGTTACAGATTGGTATCAGAGCCATTGGTTATAGCGAACTAGATTTCTTAGGTGACTTAGAGACCTTAGAGACCTAGACTATAGCCTTGGCTAGAACGCACATGCATACACACATTTGCATACGACTAACTATCGTTACGACACATCGATACGCGTAATCCACTTGTTGAACCATACTTCATCCGAACCGTTCACTTTCATTCTGATCTCATACGAACCTGATCGTATTAAACGGTTGATGAAAAGAAGTATGTATTTAGCATCATATAATGACGCCTGGCCAACGCGATTATATTATACTAAGTACATATGGGCGTTTCATAGTCGTGAGATACGTGATGGGAAGCCTATCATTTCTTATAAATACTCGATAACTAAAATATGTGAAACTTTATTCTTCACACCCTTTTCATTGGCATTGACTTCTGCACTCCTTCATCGCAGAACGTCATCATGCCGCCTAAACGAAGAAATACCCGAAACAGTCGTCGCGCGCCTACCCCTCCTGTCGTCGAAACTACCTAACAGATCATCGAACGACGTGTGGCTGAAGCAATTGCCCAGTATGAGGCCAGCCGCAATCGTGATAATGTGGTGCACAACAGTGGTACCACCCCCGTCAACAGTGAGACGCCAGCAAACAACCAACAGGGATGTTCATACAAAACCTTCCAAGCCTGCAAACCCAACACCTTCACCGGGACTGAAGGGGCCATTGGCTTAGTCCACTGGATTGAAAAGATGGAATCGGTCCTCGACATTAGCAACTGCGCTACCAACAACGTGGTGAAATATGCCACCTGTACTCTAGCTGACAAAGCGTTAACCTGGTGGAACGCTCAGGTCCAGATTATTGGACGCCCAGCTGCTTACTCCATGACCTGGGAGACTTTGAAACAGATGATGATGGAGGAGTTTTTCTCTCCCAACGAGATCCAGAAACTCGAGACTGAACTCTGGAACATTCAGATGACCGGCACTGACATTACCGGTTATACAACTAGATTTCAAGAGCTTGCACGTCTTGTGCCCCACATGGTGACTCTCGAAAAGGAACGCATCAAACGATACATCAGGGGTTTGGCCCCACAGATCAGAGGCACGGTTATGTCCTCCAAACCAACTACCTTTAGGAGCGCAGTTGACCTGGCTCAGAGTCTGACCGACGACGCCATTCTGATTGGCATGTTGAATACTGCTACTGGGAGGAACGAACCGAGCAGTACTGAGATTGTTGGTCACGGGGGAGAGAAACGGAAATGGATCAACGAGGGAAACAACAACCAGAATCAAGCGAACAAGAAACCTACGGGTAACTCCCGGGCTTACGTTGCCACCGCCCCAACTGGACCCAAACCCTACCTTGGCAACAAACCGAAATGTGACAAGTGCGGGAAGCACCACGTAGGCGATTGCGCCTTTTGCCAAGACTGTCGGAACTGGGGTCACTTGGCCCAAAACTGTAAGACCAACCCTCCCGCTCGAACGAACAATGGGTGTTTTGAATGCGGCGAACCCGGGCACTACCGAAACCAATGCCCACAACTCAACAACAACAACAACCGCATCGCCAACGTTCCAAACGCTCGCGGACGCGCATACATCATCGGAGCGCGGGACGCGCCTGTTGTTACCTAAATCAGTACGGTACGTCTTAAACAACCATTATTACGTTTTATCGTTATGTTATCCGGATGTTGATCCGAACCTGATGCTAACCAAACTTAGACTATGTTTTGAAACGTACCACTTACCGAACTATACCGCGAGTATACATTGATTGTTAAAACTTTTATGGCAACACTTGAGCGCCACGTAAACTATTACTATTTCTAACAAAATGACTTTTCGGAAACATACGCGATGGGCGTTCCGACTTGAATTTAAATCTCGGGACGAGATTTCTCTAACAAGGGGAGAATGTAACAACTCGCAAATTTAAACGTAATTACGAGCTTTAAACATTTGCATTATTAGGCTAATTCCCTACTTGAGTGAATTCACAACTACTTTTAGAGGTAAGTCTAGCAAAGCCCAACTAGTTAATACGCGTAGTATTACATATTTCGTAATTAGTATAATTGCGTACAAAACATTCAGAACAAATACGACAAAATATACGACCGTTGGTGAACAGATTATGTGATAATATGAAATTATTAAACAACCTTATTTAATTATTAAATATTATGTTGATACTATTTACAATGTATTTTATTACAATTAACATTTATTTCGTACAACTGAAACAATTTGAAACCCATATGTAAAATTTAAAATAAAATTTAGTTATAATTTTATTACTCAACTACATTGTTTTAAATAAAATAATACAACTAAAAGAATAATCGAAAACGTATTTAAAAACCTATGGTTTAAAAATGTTTGAACATTTAGCGATCGGGTAAATGAACACGGGTAAAATACCACAAAATTAGGACAAATTCCCCTCCCTTTTTGGTTGAGAAAAATCTGCCCAAACAACCCCCCAAACCCCAATCCCATCCTCATTCTATCTCTTTTCTTCTTCTTTCCCTCATCTCTTTTCTCTCTAACTCACTACCAACAACAACAAAAAATAAAAAAAAATCAACAACAACATCACCACCAACACTTGTATTTTCGGATTCATCACCAACAAGAGCAACAACAAGAATCCATCATCATCATCTTCATCTTCTTCATCTTCAAGACTCACCATCTTCATCCTCAAACCCCAAATCTTCAAATCGTAAGGATTTCTTCACTTTTTCTTATGATTTCTTGTTAAAAACACTTAATATGCCATTTATTAGTGTTATATCAACTTATTATGCCCAAAAATCCCTTGAAAAACACTTTAAGAGTCAAAATCCACACAAAAATCGCGAACAGCTCGTTCTGCGAATCGAGATCGATTTTCACGAGTCGAGATTTGGACTTGCGGGTCGACTTGACTTGCGGATCGACTTGACTTGCGGGTCGACTTGACTTGCGGGACGACTTGACTTGCGGATCCACTTGACTTGCGGATCCACTTGACTTGCGGATCCACTTGTGAGTTGACTTTATGACTGCGAGTTGACTTTTTGAAAAAAAATGCATTTTTGACCCTAAACGATGAATTTTGTCACATTCGGACATATATACATATATATAATTATATATATGTGTGTGAGTGTACTTTCGGATAAAATAACAAAAAATTTAAGGATATTTTCACGCTAATCATTAAACATCTTCAAGAATCAACCCTTTATGATATAACTCGCACATGAAACACATATACTGTGGGAAGTATACAACATGAAATATATAATAATAGTACTTTAAATTATTATTACGAAAACTCACCAACGAGCCGTACATGTTTTTCAAAACATAAAATGTATAAACAAACATGTGGACATAACTTGGTTGTACAAACACTAGCATGGATGGTTAAACTTAGACCTCCACATACTTATTAAATTTCATACGTTTAGGACGTTAGTGACTTACCCGGACTACGCTTTGCTAGCACTCGCACTACTACTTAACTCAACAGGTGAGTTCACAGCCCCTACTTTTACTGTTTCAACTGCTTTTGAACAGGGGTGGAAAACATAGTCAACTGTTTTACTTATTGCCATAACTGCTTTTACTCATATGATTGTTTATCATACTTGTTTGCTCACATGATTAGAGTGCTTAAACTGTTAATCTCATACACAAAACTGGAATTTATGATACAACATTTTCATACGAATGTCGTGTTAAACTTTGTTTGGTATACCGGAGAACGACCGGTACCTTTATAAAAATGCTGGAGAACGACCAGCTACGTATTCTAGTGCCAGAGAACGACTGGCCAAGTGGACGGGAGAACGACCCGTGCGTATTCTGGACCGGAGAACGACCGGTGCGTATTTCGCTGGAGAACGACCAGCACTGTTTGGACGGGAGAACGACCCGTGCGTCTTTTGACCGGAGAACGACCGGTACTGTTTTGGAAAATGCTGGAGAACGACCAGCTACGTATTTTAAAGTGTATTTGGGTAACATCCCACGTAAACTGTATTTTGGGTAACATCCCACGTGAACTGTATTTTGGGCAACATCCCAACCGAATTATATTTGGATAGCATTCCACGAAATGTTTATTCAACTATTATGGCAATACTACTTGTGAACATATTTGATATTCAACAACTGTTTACGAATGTATTTGGTTAAACAAACTTTATTTGCAACATGAAACCTGTGAATTCACTCAACCTCGTTGTTGACTTTTACTATGTTTTTCAGGGAATTAGCTGCGCATGTAAGAACCGCCTGCACGTTGGAATTTAGGCGACCCACGAAGAATAGGATGCCAACTTTTGACAATTGGATTTCTTTTATATAACTGAAACTGTTTAGTCATATTTACGAAATCTACTTTTGTAAACTTAATACTTTTAATTTGTACGGTTCGAGAAATCGTAAACTTTGTAACTAATACTTTGGCATCTTAATATATTTGTTTTGTTGTAATCATATGCTCTGATACGTATGCATGTTCAGTATATTGTGGCACTCCCCATACTTAACTAAATGCTTCCGCTAATTAAAACCAACGAAATTTGGGGGTGTTACAGATTGGTATCAGAGCCATTGGTTATAGCGAACTAGATTTCTTAGGTGACTTAGAGACCTAGACTATAGCCTTGGCTAGAACGCACATGCATACACACATTTGCATACGACTAACTATCGTTACGACACATCGATACGCGTAATCCACTTGTTGAACCATACTTCATCCGAACCGTTCACTTTCATTCTGATCTCATACGAACCTGATCGTATTAAACGGTTGATGAAAAGAAGTATGTATTTAGCATCATATAATGACGCCTGGCCAACGTGATTATATTATACTAAGTACATATGGGCGTTTCATAGTCGTGAGATACGTGATGGGAAGCCTATCATTTCTTATAAATACTCGATAACTAAAATATGTGAAACTTTATTCTTCACACCCTTTTCATTGGCATTGACTTCTGCACTCCTTCATCGCAGAACGTCATCATGCCGCCTAAACGAAGAAATACCCGAAACAGTCATCGCGCGCCTACCCCTCATGTCGTCGAAACTACCGAACACATCATCGAACGACGTGTGGTTGAAGCAATTGCCCAGTATGAGGCCAGCCGCAATCGTCATAATGTGGTGCACAACAGTGGTACCACCCCCGTCAATAGTGAGACGCCAGCAAACAACCAACAGGGATGCTCATACAAAACCTTCCAAGCCTGCAAACCCAACACCTTCACCGGGACTGAAGGGGCCATTGGCTTAGTCCACTGGATTGAAAAGATGGAATCGGTCCTCGACATTAGCAACTGCGCTACCAACAACGTGGTGAAATATGCCACCTGTACTCTAGCTGACAAAGCGTTAACCTGGTGGAACGCTCAGGTCCAGATTATTGGACGCCCAGCTGCTTACTCCATGACCTGGGAGACTTTGAAACAGATGATGATGGAGGAGTTTTTCTCTCCCAACGAGATCCAGAAACTCGAGACTGAACTCTGGAACATTCAGATGACCGGCACTGACATTACCAGTTATACAACTAGATTTCAAGAGCTTGCACGTCTTGTGCCCCACATGGTGACTCTCGAAAAGGAACGCATCAAACGATACATCAGGGGTTTGGCCCCACAGATCAGAGGCACGGTTATGTCCTCCAAACCAACTACCTTTAGGAGCGCAGTTGACCTGGCTCAGAGTCTGACCGACGACGCCATTCTGATTGGCATGTTGAATACTGCTACTGGGAGGAACGAACCGAGCAGTACTGAGATTGTTGGTCACGGGGGAGAGAAACGGAAATGGATCAACGAGGGAAACAACAACCAGAATCAAGCGAACAAGAAACCTACGGGTAACTCCCGGGCTTACGTTGCCACCGCCCCAACTGGACCCAAACCCTACCTTGGCAACAAACCGAAATGTGACAAGTGCGGGAAGCACCACGTAGGCGATTGCGCCTTTTGCCAAGACTGTCGGAACTGGGGTCACTTGGCCCAAAACTGTAAGACCAACCCTCCCGCTCGAACGAACAATGGGTGTTTTGAATGCGGCGAACCCGGGCACTACCGAAACCAATGCCCACAACTCAACAACAACAACAACCGCATCGCCAACGTTCCAAACGCTCGCGGACGCGCATACATCATCGGAGCGCGGGACGCGCCTGTTGTTACCTAAATCAGTACGGTACGTCTTAAACAACCATTATTACGTTTTATCGTTATGTTATCCGGATGTTGATCCGAACCTGATGCTAACCAAACTTAGACTATGTTTTGAAACGTACCACTTACCGAACTATACCGCGAGTATACATTGATTGTTAAAACTTTTATGGCAACACTTGAGCGCCACGTAAACTATTACTATTTCTAACAAAATGACTTTTCGGAAACATACGCGATGGGCGTTCCGACTTGAATTTAAATCTCGGGACGAGATTTCTCTAACAAGGGGAGAATGTAACAACTCGCAAATTTAAACGTAATTACGAGCTTTAAACATTTGCATTATTAGGAAAATTCCCTACTTGAGTGAATTCACAACTACTTTTAGAGGTAAGTATAGCAAAGCCCAACTAGTTAATACGCGTAGTATTACATATTTCGTAATTAGTATAATTGCGTACAAAACATTCAGAACAAATACGACAAAATATACGACCGTTGGTGAACAGATTATGTGATAATATGAAATTATTAAACAACCTTATTTAATTATTAAATATTATGTTGATAATATTTACAATGTATTTTATTACAATTAACATTTATTTCGTACAACTGAAACAATTTGAAACCCATTTGTAAAATTTAAAATAAAATTTAGTTATAATTTTATTACTCAACTACATTGTTTTAAATAAAATAATACAACTAAAAGAATAATCGAAAACGTATTTAAAAACCTATGGTTTAAAAACGTTTGAACATTTAGCGATCGGGTAAATGAACACGGGTAAAATACCACAAAATTAGGACAAATTCCCCTCCCTTTTTGGTTGAGAAAAATCTGCCCAAACACCCCCCCAAACCCCAATCCCATCCTCATTCTATCTCTTTTCTTCTTCTTTCCCTCATCTCTTTTCTCTCTAACTCACTACCAACAACAACAACAACAAAAAAAAAAATCAACAACAACATCACCACCAACACTTGTATTTTCGGATTCATCACCAACAAGAGCAACAACAAGCATCCATCATCATCATCTTCAAGACTCACCATCTTCATCCTCAAACCCCAAATCTTCAAATCGTAAGGATTTCTTCACTTTTTCTTATGATTTCTTGTTAAAAACACTTAATATGCCATGTATTAGTGTTATATCAACTTATTATGCCCAAAAATCCCTTGAAAAACACTTTAAGAGTCAAAATCCACACAAAAATCGCGAACAGCTCGTTCTGCGAATCGAGATCGATTTTCGCGAGTCGAGATTTGGACTTGCGGGTCGACTTGACTTGCGGATCGACTTGACTTGCGGGTCGACTTGACTTGCGGGTCGACTTGACTTGCGGATCCACTTGACTTGCGGATCCACTTGTGAGTTGACTTTATGACTGCGAGTTGACTTTTTGAAAAAAAATGCATTTTTGACCCTAAACGATGAATTTTGTCACATTCGGACATATATACCTATATATAATTATATATATGTGTGTGAGTGTACTTTCGGATAAAATAACAGAAAATTTAAGGATATTTTCACGCTAATCATTAAACATCTTCAAGAATCAACCCTTTATGATATAACTCGCACATGAAACACATATACTGTGGGAAGTATACAACATGAAATATATAATAATAATACTTTAAATTATTATTACGAAAACTCACCAACGAGCCGTACATGTTTTTCAAAACATAAAATGTATAAACAAACATGTGGACATAACTTGGTTGTACAAACACTAGCATGGATGGTTAAACTTAGACCTCCACATACTTATTAAATTTCATACGTTTAGGACGTTAGTGACTTACCCGGACTACGCTTTGCTAGCACTCGCACTACTACTTAACTCAACAGGTGAGTTCACAGCCCCTACTTTTACTGTTTCAACTGCTTTTGAACAGGGGTGGAAAACATAGTCAACTGTTTTACTTATTGCCATAACTGCTTTTACTCATATGATTGTTTATCATACTTGTTTGCTCACATGATTAGAGTGCTTAAACTGTTAATCTCATACACAAAACTGGAATTTATGATACAACATTTTCATACGAATGTCGTGTTAAACTTTGTTTGGTATACCGGAGAACGACCGGTACCTTTATAAAAATGCTGGAGAACGACCAGCTACGTATTCTAGTGCCAGAGAACGACTGGCCAAGTGGACGGGAGAACGACCCGTGCGTATTCTGGACCGGAGAACGACCGGTGCGTATTTCGCTGGAGAACGACCAACACTGTTTGGACGGGAGAACGACCCGTGCGTCTTTTGACCGGAGAACGACCGGTACTGTTTTGGAAAATGCTGGAGAACGACCAGCTACGTATTTTAAACTGTATTTGGGTAACATCCCACGTAAACTGTATTTTGGGTAACATCCCACGTGAACTGTATTTTGGGCAACATCCCAACCGAATTATATTTGGATAGCATTCCACAAAATGTTTATTCAACTATTATGGCAATACTACTTGTGAACATATTTGATATTCAACAACTGTTTACGAATGTATTTGGTTAAACAAACTTTATTTGCAACATGAAACCTGTGAATTCACTCAACCTCGTTGTTGACTTTTACTATGTTTTTCAGGGAATTAGCTGCGCATGTAAGAACCGCCTGCACGTTGGAATTTAGGCGACCCACGAAGAATAGGATGCCAACTTTTGACAATTGGATTTCTTTTATATAACTGAAACTGTTTAGTCATATTTACGAAATCTACTTTTGTAAACTTAATACTTTTAATTTGTACGGTTCGAGAAATCGTAAACTTTGTAACTAATACTTTGGCATCTTAATATATTTGTTCTGTTGTAATCATATGCTCTGATACGTATGCATGTTCAGTATATTGTGGCACTCCCCATACTTAACTAAATGCTTCCGCTAATTAAAACCAACGAAATTTGGGGGTGTTACAGATTGGTATCAGAGCCATTGGTTATAGCGAACTAGATTTCTTAGGTGACTTAGAGACCTTAGAGACCTAGACTATAGCCTTGGCTAGAACGCACATGCATACACACATTTGCATACGACTAACTATCGTTACGACACATCGATACGCGTAATCCACTTGTTGAACCATACTTCATCCGAACCGTTCACTTTCATTCTGATCTCATACGAACCTGATCGTATTAAACGGTTGATGAAAAGAAGTATGTATTTAGCATCATATAATGACGCCTGGCCAACGTGATTATATTATACTAAGTACATATGGGCGTTTCATAGTCGTGAGATACGTGATGGGAAGCCTATCATTTCTTATAAATACTCGATAACTAAAATATGTGAAACTTTATTCTTCACACCCTTTTCATTGGCATTGACTTCTGCACTCCTTCATCGCAGAACGTCATCATGCCGCCTAAACGAAGAAATACCCGAAACAGTCATCGCGCGCCTACCCCTCATGTCGTCGAAACTACCGAACAGATCATCGAATGACGTGTGGTTGAAGCAATTGCCCAGTATGAGGCCAGCCGCAATCGTCATAATGTGGTGCACAACAGTGGTACCACCCCCGTCAATAGTGAGACGCCAGCAAACAACCAACAGGGATGCTCATACAAAACCTTCCAAGCCTGCAAACCCAACACCTTCACCGGGACTGAAGGGGCCATTGGCTTAGTCCACTGGATTGAAAAGATGGAATCGGTCCTCGACATTAGCAACTGCGCTACCAACAACGTGGTGAAATATGCCACCTGTACTCTAGCTGACAAAGCGTTAACCTGGTGGAACGCTCAGGTCCAGATTATTGGACACCCAGCTGCTTACTCCATGACCTGGGAGACTTTGAAACAGATGATGATGGAGGAGTTTTGCTCTCCCAACGAGATCCAGAAACTCGAGACTGAACTCTGGAACATTCAGATGACCGGCGCTGACATTACCGGTTATACAACTAGATTTCAAGAGCTTGCACGTCTTGTGCCCCACATGGTGACTCCCGAAAAGGAACGCATCAAACGATACATCAGGAGTTTGGCCCCACAGATCAGAGGCATGGTTATGTCCTCCAAACCAACTACCTTTAGGAGCGCAGTTGACCTGGCTCAGAGTCTGACCGACGACGCCATTCTGATTGGCACGTTGAATACTGCTACTGGGAGGAACGAACCGAGCAGTACTGAGATTGTTGGTCACGGGGGAGAGAAACGGAAATGGATCAACGAGGGAAACAACAACCAGAATCAAGCGAACAAGAAACCTACGGGTAACTCCCGGGCTTACGTTGACACCGCCCCAACTGGACCCAAACCCTACCTTGGCAACAAACCGAAATGTGACAAGTGCGGGAAGCACCACGCAGGCGATTGCGCCTTTTGCCAAGACTGTCGGAACTGGGGTCACTTGGCCCAAAACTGTAAGACCAACCCTCCCGCTCGAACGAACAATGGGTGTTTTGAATGCGGCGAACCCGGGCACTACCGAAACCAATGCCCACAACTCAACAACAACAACAACCGCATCGCCAACGTTCCAAACGCTCGCGGACGCGCATACATCATCGGAGCGCGGGACGCGCCTGTTGTTACCTAAATCAGTACGGTACGTCTTAAACAACCATTATTACGTTTTAACGTTATGTTATCCGAATGTTTATCCGAACCTGATGCTGACCAAACTTAGACTATGTTTTGAAACGTACCACTTACCGAACTATACCGCAAGTATACATTGATTGTTAAAACTTTTATGGCAACACTTGAGCGCCACGTAAACTATTACTATTTCTAACAAAATTACTTTTCGGAAACATACGCGACGGGCGTTCCGACTTGAATTTAAATCTCGGGACGAGATTTCTCTAACAAGGGGAGAATGTAACAACTCGCAAATTTAAACGTAATTACGAGCTTTAAACATTTGCATTATTAGGCTAATTCCCTACTTGAGTGAATTCACAACTACTTTTAGAGGTAAGTCTAGCAAAGCCCAACTAGTTAATACGCGTAGTATTACATATTTCGTAATTAGTATAATTGCGTACAAAACATTCAGAACAAATACGACAAAATATACGACCGTTGGTGAACAGATTATGTGATAATATGAAATTATTAAACAATCTTATTTAATTATTAAATATTATGTTGATAATATTTACAATGTATTTTATTACAATTAACATTTATTTCGTACAACTGAAACAATTTGAAACCCATTTGTAAAATTTAAAATAAAATTTAGTTATAATTTTATTACTCAACTACATTATTTTAAATAAAATAATACAACTAAAAGAATAATCGAAAACGTATTTAAAAACCTATGGTTTAAAAACGTTTGAACATTTAGCGATCGGGTAAATGAACACGGGTAAAATACCACAAAATTAGGACAAATTCCCCTCCCTTTTTGGTTGAGAAAAATCTGCCCAAACACCCCCCCAAACCCCAATCCCATCCTCATTCTATCTCTTTTCTTCTTCTTTCCCTCATCTCTTTTCTCTCTAACTCACTACCAACAACAACAACAACAAAAAAAATCAACAACAACATCACCACCAACACTTGTATTTTCGGATTCATCACCAACAAGAGCAACAACAAGCATCCATCATCATCATCTTCAAGACTCACCATCTTCATCCTCAAACCCCAAATCTTCAAATCGTAAGGATTTCTTCACTTTTTCTTATGATTTCTTGTTAAAAACACTTAATATGCCATGTATTAGTGTTATATCAACTTATTATGCCCAAAAATCCCTTGAAAAACACTTTAAGAGTTAAAATCCACACAAAAATCGCGAACAGCTCGTTCTGCGAATCGAGATCGATTTTCGCGAGTCGAGATTTGGACTTGCGGGTCGACTTGACTTGCGGATCGACTTGACTTGCGGGTCGACTTGACTTGCGGGTCGACTTGACGTGCGGATCCACTTGACTTACGGATCCACTTGACTTGCGGATCCACTTGCGAGTTGACTTTATGACTGCGAGTTGACTTTTTGAAAAAAATGCATTTTTGACCCTAAACGATGAATTTTGTCACATTCGGACATATATACATATATATAATTATATATATGTGTGTGTGTGTACTTTCGGATAAAATAACAGAAAATTTAAGGATATTTTCACGCTAATCATTAAACATCTTCAAGAATCAACCCTTTATGATATAACTCGCACATGAAACACATATACTGTGGGAAGTATACAACACGAAATATATAATAATAATACTTTAAATTATTATTACGAAAACTCACCAACGAGCCGTACATGTTTTTCAAAACATAAAATGTATAAACAAACATGTGCACATAACTTGGTTGTACAAACACTAGCATGGATGGTTAAACTTAGACCTCCACATACTTATTAAATTTCATACGTTTAGGACGTTAGTGACTTACCCGGACTACGCTTTGCTAGCACTCGCACTACTACTTAACTCAACAGGTGAGTTCACAGCCCCTACTTTTACTGTTTCAACTGCTTTTGAACTGGGGTGGAAAACATAGTCAACTGTTTTACTTATTGCCATAACTGCTTTTACTCATATGATTGTTTATCATACTTGTTTGCTCACATGATTAGAGTGCTTAAACTGTTAATCTCATACACAAAACTGGAATTTATGATACAACATTTTCATACGAATGTCGTGTTAAACTTTGTTTGGTATACCGGAGAATGACCGGTACCTTTATAAAAATGCTGGAGAACGACCAGCTACGTATTTTAGTGCCAGAGAACGACTGGCCAAGTGGACGGGAGAACGACCCGTGCGTATTCTGGACCGGAGAACGACCGGTGCGTATTTCGCTGGAGAACGACCAGCACTGTTTGGACGGGAGAACGACCCGTGCGTCTTTTGACCGGAGAACGACCGGTACTGTTTTGGAAAATGCTGGAGAACGACCAGCTACGTATTTTAAAGTGTATTTGGGTAACATCCCACGTAAACTATATTTTGGGTAACATCCCACGTGAACTGTATTTTGGGCAACATCCCAACCGAATTATATTTGGATAGCATTCCACAAAATGTTTATTCAACTATTATGGCAATACTACTTGTGAACATATTTGATATTCAACAACTGTTTACGAATGTATTTGGTTAAACAAACTTTATTTGCAACATGAAACCTGTGAATTCACTCAACCTCGTTGTTGACTTTTACTATGTTTTTCAGGGAATTAGCTGCGCATGTAAGAACCGCCTGCACGTTGGAATTTAGGCGACCCACGAAGAATAGGATGCCAACTTTTGACAATTAGATTTCTTTTATATAACTGAAACTGTTTAGTCATATTTACAAAATCTACTTTTGTAAACTTAATACTTTTAATTTGTACGGTTCGAGAAATCGTAAACTTTGTAACTAATACTTTGGCATCTTAATATATTTGTTCTGTTGTAATCATATGCTCTGATACGTATGCATGTTCAGTATATTGTGGCACTCCCCATACTTAACTAAATGCTTCCGCTAATTAAAACCAACGAAATTTGGGGGTGTTACAGATTGGTATCAGAGCCATTGGTTATAGCGAACTAGATTTCTTAGGTGACTTAGAGACCTAGACTATAGCCTTGGCTAGAACGCACATGCATACACACATTTGCATACGACTAACTATCGTTACGACACATCGATACGCGTAATCCACTTGTTGAACCATACTTCATCCGAACCGTTCACTTTCATTCTGATCTCATACGAACCTAATCGTATTAAACGGTTGATGAAAAGAAGTATGTATTTAGCATCATATAATGACGCCTGGCCAACGCGATTATATTATACTAAGTACATATGGACGTTTCATAGTCGTGAGATACGTGATGGGAAGCTTGTCATTTCTTATAAATACTCGATAACTAAAATATGTGAACCTTTATTCTTCACACCCTTTTCATTAGCATTGACTTCTGCACTCCTTCATCGCAGAACGTCATCATGCCGCCTAAACGAAGAAATACCCGAAACAGTCGTCACGCGCCTACCCCTCCTGTCGTCGAAACTACCTAACAGATCATCGAACGACGTGTGGCTGAAGCAATTGCCCAGTATGAGGCCAGCCGCAATCGTGATAATGTGGTGCACAACAGTGGTACCACCCCCGTCAACAGTGAGACGCCAGCAAACAACCAACAGGGATGCTCATACAAAACCTTCCAAGCCTGCAAACCCAACACCTTCACCGGGACTGAAGGGGCCATTGGCTTAGTCCACTGGATTGAAAAGATGGAATCGGTCCTCGACATTAGCAACTGCGCTACCAACAACGTGGTGAAATATGCCACCTGTACTCTAGCTGACAAAGCGTTAACCTGGTGGAACGCTCAGGTCCAGATTATTGGACGCCCAGCTGCTTACTCCATGACCTGGGAGACTTTGAAACAGATGATGATGGAGGAGTTTTGCTCTCCCAACGAGATCCAGAAACTCGAGACTGAACTCTGGAACATTCAGATGACCGGCGCTGACATTACCGGTTATACAACTAGATTTCAAGAGCTTGCACGTCTTGTGCCCCACATGGTGACTCCCGAAAAGGAACGCATCAAACGATACATCAGTGGTTTGGCCCCACAGATCAGAGGCACGGTTATGTCCTCCAAACCAACTACCTTTAGGATCGCAGTTGACCTGGCTCAGAGTCTGACCGACGACGCCATTCTGATTGGCACGTTGAATACTGCTACTGGGAGGAACGAACCGAGCAGTACTGAGATTGTTGGTCACGGGGGAGAGAAACGGAAATGGATCAACGAGGGAAACAACAACCAGAATCAAGCGAACAAGAAACCTACGGGTAACTCCCGGGCTTACGTTGCCACCGCCCCAACTGGACCCAAACCCTACCTTGGCAACAAACCGAAATGTGACAAGTGCGGGAAGCACCACGCAGGCGATTGCGCCTTTTGCCAAGACTGTCAGAACTGGGGTCACTTGGCCCAAAACTGTAAGACCAACCCTCCTGCTCGAACGAACAATGGGTGTTTTGAATGCGGCGAACCCGGGCACTACCGAAACCAATGCCCACAACTCAACAACAACAACAACCGCATCGCCAACGATCCAAACGCTCGCGGACGCGCATACATCATCGGAGCGCGGGACGCGCCTGTTGTTACCTAAATCAGTACGGTACGTCTTAAACAACCATTATTACGTTTTATCGTTATGTTATCCGGATGTTGATCCGAACCTGATGCTAACCAAACTTAGACTATGTTTTGAAACGTACCACTTACCGAACTATACCGCGAGTATACATTGATTGTTAAAACTTTTATGGCAACACTTGAGCGCCACGTAAACTATTACTATTTCTAACAAAATGACTTTTCGGAAACATACGCGATGGGCGTTCCGACTTGAATTTAAATCTCGGGACGAGATTTCTCTAACAAGGGGAGAATGTAACAACTCGCAAATTTAAACGTAATTACGAGCTTTAAACATTTGCATTATTAGGCTAATTCCCTACTTGAGTGAATTCACAACTACTTTTAGAGGTAAGTATAGCAAAGCCCAACTAGTTAATACGCGTAGTATTACATATTTCGTAATTAGTATAATTGCGTACAAAACATTCAGAACAAATACGACAAAATATACGACCGTTGGTGAACAGATTATGTGATAATATGAAATTATTAAACAACCTTATTTAATTATTAAATATTATGTTGATAATATTTACAATGTATTTTATTACAATTAACATTTATTTCGTACAACTGAAACAATTTGAAACCCATTTGTAAAATTTAAAATAAAATTTAGTTATAATTTTATTACTCAACTACATTGTTTTAAATAAAATAATACAACTAAAAGAATAATCGAAAACGTATTTAAAAACCTATGGTTTAAAAACGTTTGAACATTTAGCGATCGGGTAAATGAACACGGGTAAAATACCACAAAATTAGGACAAATTCCCCTCCCTTTTTGGTTGAGAAAAATCCGCCCAAACACCCCCCCAAACCCCAATCCCATCCTCATTCTATCTCTTTTCTTCTTCTTTCCCTCATCTCTTTTCTCTCTAACTCACTACCAACAACAACAACAACAACAAAAATCAACAACAACATCACCACCAACACTTGTATTTTCGGATTCATCACCAACAAGAGCAACAACAAGCATCCATCATCATCATCTTCAAGACTCACCATCTTCATCCTCAAACCCCAAATCTTCAAATCGTAAGGATTTCTTCACTTTTTCTTATGATTTCTTGTTAAAAACACTTAATATGCCATGTATTAGTGTTATATTAACTTATTATGCCCAAAAATCCCTTGAAAAACACTTTAAGAGTTAAAATCCACACAAAAATCACGAACAGCTCGTTCTGCGAATCGAGATCGATTTTCACGAGTCGAGATTTGGACTTGCGGGTCGACTTGACTTGCGGATCGACTTGACTTGCGGGTCGACTTGACTTGCGGGTCGACTTGACTTGCGGATCCACTTGACTTACGGATCCACTTGACTTGCGGATCCACTTGCGAGTTGACTTTATGACTGCGAGTTGACTTTTTGAAAAAAAAATGCATTTTTGACCCTAAACGATGAATTTTGTCACATTCGGACATATATACATATATATAATTATATATATGTGTGTGTGTGTACTTTCGGATAAAATAACAGAAAATTTAAGGATATTTTCACGCTAATCATTAAACATCTTCAAGAATCAACCCTTTATGATATAACTCGCACATGAAACACATATACTGTGGGAAGTATACAACACGAAATATATAATAATAATACTTTAAATTATTATTACGAAAACTCACCAACGAGCCGTACATGTTTTTCAAAACATAAAATGTATAAACAAACATGTGGACATAACTTGGTTGTACAAACACTAGCATGGATGGTTAAACTTAGACCTCCACATACTTATTAAATTTCATACGTTTAGGACGTTAGTGACTTACCCGGACTACGCTTTGCTAGCACTCGCACTACTACTTAACTCAACAGGTGAGTTCACAGCCCCTACTTTTACTGTTTCAACTGCTTTTGAACAGGGGTGGAAAACATAGTCAACTGTTTTACTTATTGCCATAACTGCTTTTACTCATATGATTGTTTATCATACTTGTTTGCTCACATGATTAGAGTGCTTAAACTGTTAATCTCATACACAAAACTGGAATTTATGATACTACATTTTCATATGAATGTCGTGTTAAACTTTGTTTGGTATACCGGAGAACGACCGGTACCTTTATAAAAATGCTGGAGAACGACCAGCTACGTATTTTAGTGCCAGAGAACGACTGGCCAAGTGGACGGGAGAACGACCCGTGCGTATTCTGGACCGGAGAACGACCGGTGCGTATTTCGCTGGAGAACGACCAGCACTGTTTAGACGGGAGAACGACCCGTGCGTCTTTTGACCGGAGAACGACCGGTACTGTTTTGGAAAATGCTGGAGAACGACCAGCTACGTATTTTAAACTGTATTTGGGTAACATCCCACGTAAACTGTATTTTGGGTAACATCCCACGTGAACTGTATTTTGGGCAACATCCCAACCGAATTATATTTGGATAGCATTCCACAAAATGTTTATTCAACTATTATGGCAATACTACTTGTGAACATATTTGATATTCAACAACTGTTTACGAATGTATTTGGTTAAACAAACTTTATTTGCAACATGAAACCTGTGAATTCACTCAACCTCGTTGTTGACTTTTACTATGTTTTTCAGGGAATTAGCTGCGCATGTAAGAACCGCCTGCACGTTGGAATTTAGGCGACCCACGAAGAATAGGATGCCAACTTTTGACAATTGGATTTCTTTTATATAACTGAAACTGTTTAGTCATATTTACGAAATCTACTTTTTTAAACTTAATACTTTTAATTTGTACGGTTCGAGAAATCGTAAACTTTGTAACTAATACTTTGGCATCTTAATATATTTGTTCTGTTGTAATCATATGCTCTGATACGTATGCATGTTCAGTATATTGTGGCACTCCCCATACTTAACTAAATGCTTCCGCTAATTAAAACCAACGAAATTTGGGGGTGTTACATTCTGCATGAGCTGTTTTCTAATCACTTTTAAGTCCTCTACGATCATAGTTCTAGTAATACTTTATGTAGCACGAATGTTAGTGTATGGTACCATATAGGACTAACCATCCTCGTCCGGGTCAGCAAGCACTGACTGGTTAAACGGATGCATTAACTTTTGTTCATACGAGTGTGGATTTGACACTCGCTCGGAGGCATCCACGATCAGGCACTTTAATGTGATCCTGACACCCACGTTAAGCGCAGACTATGACCTCATGGCAGACGTATACAGTATTTGATTCATTTCAAACAATCATTACTAAATCTTGTGGTTCACATACGCAAACCTGTGAGCTCAACAGCTTTTAGCTGACTTTTTAGTATGTATTCTCAGGTACACAGCAGTAGTAGGACTGCTCAGGATTAGCTAGCTCGAGTCACATGCAGATCTCAGGAGATTCATATGCATTTCTACATTTTGTAAAATAGATATGCCTTAGAATCTCTTACATTTTGGCTCACGAGCTTTTGTAACTATTATAACATTGTAAAACTTTTGAATTATCAATGTAATATTTAAAACGACGCATATAGAGTCGTTCCTTATACCTTGTGTGTTTTGATTATTGATTAGTAGCACCCCGAAGCTTGCTTCCGCTAAATAGTAAATTTGGGAGTGTTACAGATAGGTATCAGAGCCTAAGGTTATAGTGAACTAGGTTGCATTTAGTGGGCCTAGACTATGACCGTTAGGCAGTATTCCCTATTAAGTATGATTAGGTTCAGTGACTACATGATATTGGTTTAATTTAACATAGCCTGATCAACTATGTACAATTAAAAGAATATGATGTGAGACCTGAAAGGAGTCATGACTGAACAGGATACACTAGTTGACTCTTACCACGAGAGAAACTGGGACCCAAACTTGTCTGTGTTAGACACCTCAGGCTATTATGTGATATATAAATATACATAGATAGGCCTCGCTCTCACTCAACATCTTAGGCTATATTATATATGTATTATATGGATATAGGCCTCACTCTTTCTAACGCTTTGTCTCAGAATGGCAAACATACCATCCAATTCGTCACACTCTCAATCCGGGTCACAGAACCTGAGGGTAGCTAGGAGGAACTCCAGGTTGCCTCGAGCTGGCCCGTACCTCACTCACTTCACTCTGTCGGCCTTGGCCGCTAGGTTGGACCGTCACGAGCAACGACTTCGCACCATGGATGTCACTTTGCAAGAAACCAACGAAAACTGGAGACTCACAGCGCTTGAGCGCATCGACCAAGTCTCCGAAGATCATGAAAACACCGTTAGCAACATGAACATACTCCACGACCGGGTAGTGGAATCAGGAATAGAAGTCGAGCTCTTGCGACTCAGGTTGGAGCAATGCGAGCAACGCCTGCAGGAGGCCGAAGAATACTCAAGGATGCTGGTGCAACGATTAGTCTTGGCTGAAGACAACGCCCGACAGGCCAGCAGCCTTGCAAACACCGTGGATCGTCATGTTGCATTGATGGAACGAATTAACCTACGTCAAGATTAATGTAACCTTATCTTGTAATTTTCCTAGTGCTTAGGTGAAATCGTTGTAATTCGAACGGATGTAACAATTCCCGACATCTTTTGTAATCCTTATGTTCTATATCTTTTGGAACTCGCGCCTTGTACCCAACTTAATTATCTAAATGGATTATGATTATGATTATCATATTGTGTTATCATTGTATATTTCACCACATATACAACTGTGATACATCATAATTTCCTACAAACATCTCACTAGTTCTTTTCCTGATTCAGCAATATGCCTCCGAGACGATACACATTCAGCAATACCGAAATCGCCCAGCTCATCGCCCAGAGTGTGGCTCAAGCCATGGCTACCCGAACAACAAGTTCCGGTAGTGAAGACACGGCCGCTAACGGGCCACAACCTAGGCCTTGTTCATACAAAGAATTCCAGAACTGCAAGCCGTTGAACTTCAAAGGCACCGAGGGTGCCATTGGATTATTACGCTGGTTGGAGAAAGTTGAATCAGTCTTCCGCATATGCAACTGCCCGGAGGACTGCAAGGTCAAGTATTCCACCTGCACCTTTCTGGATGGTGCTCTGACTTGGTGGAATACCTATGCTCAGACTGTGGACATCGATACTGCTTATCTGACTCCGTAAGAAGAGTTGAAACAAATGCTAAAGGACGAGTACTATCCTAGAGACGAGATTCAGCAGCTAGAGCACGAGTTCTGGCACCTCACCACCCAAGGCAATGATATTGTCGGATACACTACCAGGTTTAACCAACTAGCACTGATGTGCCCATCTCTCATTGATCCAGAATACAAGCGGATCGAGCATTACATCTGGGGACTTCCCCCACGTATTCAGGGTTTGGTCACTGCTTCCAACCCCACCACTATCCAAGCTGCCGTCCGAATGGCACATAACCTCATGGCACAGGTGGTCCGTCGAGGAACATCTGCCACCAACAATCCAAACCAGTCAGGGGATAACAAGCGCAAATGGTCTGGAAACAACAACGACAACACCTCATCATCCAAGAAACCTGAAACCATCAAGGCCTACTCTTCTGGGTCTGAACCAAAAAGGGGCTACTCTGGAAACAAGCCCTTCTGCTCTAAGTGTCGCCGTCACCATGATGGCCCTTGTAGTACCCAATGCTCAAACTGTCAGAGATTTGGGCACATGGCCAAGGACTGCAAATCTACCACCAACTCCAATACCAGTCAACCCAGAGCCTGCTTCGAGTGCGGTAATCCAGGACATTTCAGGAACGAATGTCCGAAACTGAAGAACAAACGAAACAACACTGCAAAAGGTAGAGCCTTTGTCCTGAACTCAAAGGATGCCCGCCAAGACCCGAATGTGGTCTCGGGTATGTTCCTCATCAACAACTTATCTGCTTCTATTCTATTTGATACTGGTGCTGATAGAAGTTTTATATATGATGAATTTTGTCCACTACTTGACATCACCCCTGTTGCATTAGATTCTAAATACGTCGTAGAGTTAGCTAACGGAAAACTCATTGAGACCGATAGTGTGATACCTAATTGCACTTTAAACCTCACCGACGAGTTGTTTTCAATCGATCTTATACCCGTCGAGATCGGAAGTTACGATATCATCATTGGCATGGACTGGCTGTCCAAGCATCGCGCTGAGATCGTATGCTATGATAAAATTGTCCGTATACCCCTCGCCTCCGGTGGTACTCTTACTATACAAGGGGAGACCGGTGGAACGAGGTTAAACGTCATTTCATGTATGAAAACCCGTAAATATCTGAGAAAGGGTTATCCGGCAATCCTCGCTCACATTATGGAGAAGAAGTCAGAGGAGAAGAGGCTTGAGGATATGCCAATCGTTCGGGACTTCCCAAAAGTTTTTCCTGAGGAATTACCTGGCCTTCCACCGTTTAGGCAGGTAGAGTTCTCCATCAATCTTGTGCCCGGAGCAGCACCCGTGGCACGAGCACCGTACCGTTTAGCTCCATCCGAACTTCAAGAGTTATCCTCTCAGTTACAAGAACTCCTAGAGAAAGGATTCATCCGACCAAGCTCTTCACCTTGGGGAGCTCTGGTCTTGTTTGTCAAAAAGAAAGACGGTTCTTTCCGCATGTGCATCGACTACAGGGAACTGAACAAGTTAACCATCAAGAACCGTTATCCACTACCACGCATCGATGATCTATTCGACCAACTCCAAGGGTCAAGTTTCTATTCCAAAATTGACTTGCAATCCGGTTACCACCAGTTACGAGTTCGCGATGTTGACATTCCAAAAACTGCTTTCCGAACTCGTTACGGGCACTATGAGTTTCAAGTCATGCCCTTCGGTTTGACAAACGCACCGGCTATATTCATGGACCTCATGAACCGAGTGAGTAAACCATATCTCGACAAGTTTGTCATAGTATTCATTGATGACATTCTAATCTATTCGCGCAACGAAGAAGAACACGCGCGACATCTTAAGATCATTCTAGAACTTCTCAAACACGAAGAGTTATACGCCAAATTCTCTAAGTGTGAACTCTGGATACGAACCGTTCAATTCCTTGGACACGTTGTAGATAGTCAAGGAATTCATGTTGATCCGTCAAAGATCGAGGCTATCAAAGGTTGGCAAGCGCCGACAACGCCGACCGAAGTACGCCAATTCTTGGGTCTCGCTGGTTATTATCGATGTTTCATCGAAAACTTTTCAAAAATAGCCCAGCCTCTCACGATCCTCACTCAAAAGGAAAAGAAGTTCGATTGGACTGACAAACAAGAGTCAGCTTTCCAACTCCTGAAACAAAAGTTATGCAGCGCACCTATTCTATCTCTACCCGAAGGCACCGATGACTTCGTGGTATATTGCGATGCTTCGTATCAAGGTCTCGGTTGCGTGCTTATGCAACGACGCAAAGTCATCGCCTACGCCTCCCGACAACTCAAAATCCATGAAAAGAATTACACCACTCATGACCTGGAACTCGGAGCCGTAGTGTTTGCACTCAAAATCTGGAGACACTACCTCTATGGTACTAAGTGCACGATCTTTACCGACCACCAAAGTCTCCAACACATTCTCAATCAGAAAGATCTCAACATGAGGCAACGTCGTTGGGTCGAGTTGCTTACCGATTACGACTGTGAGATCAAATATCACCCTAGCAAGGAAAATGTTGTTGCCGACGCCCTCAGCCGAAAGGAACGACCGAAACCACTTCGAGTCCGAACCCTCAGCATTACAATCCACAACGATCTTATCACCCAAATCCTCACCGCTCAACTCGAAGCCTTGAAACCTGAAAATATCAAAAACGAAGCTTTGCGAAACATGGAGAAACAATTCGAAACCAAACCCAACGGGGTTAAATATTTCGCAAATTGAATCTGGTTACCGTGTTTCGGGAATCTCCGAGACTTAGTAATGGACGAAGCCCACAAATCCAAATACTCCATACATCCTGGATCCGACAAGATGTATCATGGCATCAAGGAATTATACTGGTGGCCAAACATGAAAGCTGAAATCGCCACCTAGGTCAGTAAGTGTCTCACGTGCTCAAAAGTCAAAATCGAGCACCAGATTCCTTCTGGCTTACTTCAGCAACCAGACATACCCCAATGGAAATGGGAACAAATTACCATGGACTTCATCACCAAGCTCCTAAAGACGTCAAGCGGTTGCGATACCATTTGGGTAATCGTTGATCGTCTCACCAAATCCGCCCATTTTCTTGCCATCAAAGAAACCGATAAAATGGAACGCCTCACCCGACTCTATCTGAAAGAAATCGCGTCCCGACACGGTGTTCCTATCTCGATTATCTCTGACAGAGATAGCCATT
Organism: Pseudognaphalium luteoalbum; assembly: GCA_963422505.1. Classification (NCBI taxonomy): domain Eukaryota; kingdom Viridiplantae; phylum Streptophyta; class Magnoliopsida; order Asterales; family Asteraceae; genus Pseudognaphalium; species Pseudognaphalium luteoalbum. Next base: position 35,039,488 of record OY730194.1, on the reverse strand, counting down.
TCACCTCACATTTTTGGCAATCATTACAGAAATCTTTGGGTACTCGCCTCGATATGAGTACCGCTTATCATCCACAAACTGAGGCCAAAGTGAACGAACCATCCACACACTGGAAGACATGCTACGAGCCTGCGTAGTTGATTTCGGTGCAAATTGGGAACATCACTTACCCTTGTGTGAATTCTCATACAACAACAGTTAACATGCCAGTATCGGAACTGCACCATTCGAGGCACTGTATGGTCGTACATGCCGATCACCCATCTGTTGGACGAAGTGGGAGACAGTCAACTCACTGGTCCAGAAATCATTCATGAAACCACCGAAAAAATCGTTGGCATCCAACAACGGCTGAAAGCCGCACGTGATCGTCAGAAAAGTTATGCTGACGTGAGACGCAAACAACTCGAGTTCCAGGTTGGAGACCGGGTATTACTCAAAGTATCACCTTGGAAAGGCGTCATCCATTTCGGTAAACGCGGGAAACTGAACCCCAAATACATCGGACCTTTTGAAATCCTTGAGAGGGTCGGTCCGGTGGCATATCGATTGCAACTACCTGAAGAGCTCAGTAGTGTGCATCCTACCTTCCACATTTCTAACTTAAAGAAATGTCTATCAGACGAAACACTCATAATACCCCTCGCGGAAATCCAGATCAACGATAAACTTCATTTCGTGGAAACACCAGTGGAGATCATGGATCGCGAAATCAAACAACTCAAAAAAGTCGTATTCCCATCGTTAAGGTCAGGTGGAATTCGCGGCGCGGCCCGGAATACACTTGGGAACGGGAAGACCAAATGCGACTCAAGTATCCGCAGTTGTTCACTGACTCTACATCAAACGATGCATCGAACTAAATTTCGGGACGAAATTCTCCTAACAAGGGGAGAATGTAACACCCGCCAAATTAGGGCTAGTCATTAGGTCCTAATCGTTTTTGTAATACATGTAATTAGTACTGTGTTAGGCTAATTTGTGTATCATATAATATATATTGTTATATATATATACAGTTGCGCTATTTGGTTAAATCAAGCACGTTTCAAATCGAATATAATTCGGTTCAAGTAAATATGGACGTTGGTGATCAATTTTATTAAATAATATAAAATTATTTAATAACGATATCATACCCAAAAATATTATTTTGATAATATTTCAATTTCATTTCGTATCGTATAATAAACATCTACGTGACTTAAACATTTAACACACAAGCAAACGAAACCATTTAAGTTTATTAAGTATTTGGTAAAATACTTCAACAAAAATATTGAATAAATCTCCCCATTCTAAAACTTGTAATTAAACGTATGAAAATAACTATTTAACGCAAAACGATTGAAAAATGAACGCTGCACGGAGCGCATACGCGGGAGAACGAAAAACTGGTGAAGTCCACACTCGGTAGACCCCATTAGCCGCCCCCCCCCCCTCTCTTCCCCCTCCTTTTCTTCCCTTATTCCTTTCTTCTTTCTCACTTTCACATTTCTTCTTCTTTTCTTTTCTCTCTAAACCAAACCACACCACACCACCATCCCTTAAATCTCACTAATAACACCACCAAACGACCTCGATCTTCATCACTCGTTTGGAGAAAAAGAACCACCTCGCAAAGATCTACGTTTCTATCCTTCCGAATCCTCCGCGTAATGATTTGTAAGTTTCCGCCAAAACCCGAAAACTCTCGATTTCAAGTATTTTTAGGTTCGAGTTATTTTTTTAAGCTTAGAATGTCCCTATAAGGGTTGGGTAAAAGAATCAGACCAAACGGAAAACCCGAAACTCATTTTTGGCTCAAATTTTCGTCAACTCGCAAGTGGGTTCGCGAGTTCAGTTTTCGGTTCGCAGTTGGGTTCGCCTCGCAGGATGAACAGATCTCGGTTCGCAGAACGAGCTGTTCGAACACTTATCTATGAAAATGCATTTTCAAGTCGGTTTTTGGGCAAATCTTCATTGAGTAAACGTTCTAGCATGTAAATAAAAGCTTTTTAAGTAATTACATCGAGTTTTGAAGCGTTTCATACCAAGAATCGAAAATGGGGATGATGAAGGTGAGGTAGAAGATGATGGTGGTCCTTGTGCTTTTTCTTGATGGCGATGATGAACGATTTTGATGACGGTGGTGTTGATGTTGCTGCTGATTTGAAGAAGGAAGAGGGGAAAGGGAAAGAGAAGAGAGGGTTTTAAGATGTGTGTGTTTGTGATAATTGGAAGGATTGAAGGAAAGAGGAGGTTTTTAAAAGGAGGTGGGTCGTGGGTCGGGTTGGAGCTTGGATCCGCGGGTTTGGGCTGACCCATTTGGGTCTCGGTCTCGTGAACTCATTGTTCAGATCTTTATGTTACATTCCGCGATTGCCTAAATGTTGTTCCGTGTTTCGTGTTTAAGTATATCCAAAATATTTTAACTGAAGTGTTTTATCAAAACACTAAATAACGAGTTATAGAATTATAATTTGAATTATTTTCGCTTGACTGACGCGCTTCGTGCGTGTTTGTCGTGTACAGAGTGCTTTTATCAATAAGAAATACTTGGAATATATTCTCATAATATATTAATGTAAATAACGTTTGTTTGGATAAATCCACCTTATTATAAAGTTTTGTCACCAACGTCCATTTATTAATGTCGGACCTCGTCCGGTTCATAAGTGTACGATTTAAATTAGATCGCGTAAGCGTGCATGTATTCACACCATAATGTTACCTTTATTTAGAGTATTATAAAACTAAATACACGTAGATTTCAAGTAATTTAGGCACGAACCAAAAGTCCTAAATTGGAGGTTGTTACATTCTCCCCTTGTTAGGAGAATTTCGTCCCGAAATTAGCCTGTTGTCGTGGTGTCGGTAGGAGTAGAGTTTATGAACAAATGTGGGTATCTCAGTCTCATTTGGTCTTCTTGTTCCCATGTGAATTCAGGACCACGCCTCAAATTCTACCTGACTTTAACAATGGGGATACGACTTTGTTTCAGTTCTGTGACCTCGCGGTTTTATGATTTCCATAGGTTCCTCAACAGAATGAGGATCATCATCAATTTGTGTTTCGTCGAGCGGTAAGGTTAGTGTCTCATCAGGCATTTCTTTAAGTTAGAAATGGGGAAAATGGGATGTACGCTACTGAGTTCAGGAGGTAGCTGCAGTCGATAAGTCACTGGACCAATCCTTTACCAAAGTTCTGTTCTGTCATTCGTAAGGAATCCCGAACACACATCAACAAGGCAGCTATGGATCAAACAGAAGCTCAATCCCTAATTTGCCTAGTTGTAGCCACATGTTCATGGGTCGTTGTCGGTTAAATCCCGTAGTTGCTTAAATGTCGTTTCGCGTTATATGGTAAAGTATATCCGGAATCTATTCGAGGTAGTAGTACGTACGTTTTCTAAGAAGGCATTGAAGCATACTTAGTGTTGTCATAAATGTCTCCGGTTTCCTTCCTCCCCCGTGTTAAAATAGGAGAGAGAGAGAGAGAGAGAGAGAGCTACTAATGTGTGTAGACCGTTACGTCCCATGGACGGGGTCGGTCGGTAAATCAGTGGGGTATAGTTACAGTTTGTACTAGTAGCCTACAGTAGTTTGTGACTTATACCGCATTCGTAACAGTGGTGATAGTCTGTAATGTCGGAGATTGAATTATTTCTAAAGGTATAACGTACCCGTAGTAGTGTTCGTGTCATGCTTGGCCTCGGGGATGCCTTCTGTAGTAGTTAGTAGTGGACAATTTATCTTTTTATGCCCAGTATTTCCACACTTGAAGCACAACCCCAATGCTTCCGAGCTTGTGTCCTTTCGAGGGAATTTGCAATTCTGGACCTGGTGTCCAAACGCGTTGCATCTGCCGCAAGGAGGGAGGCATTGTCCCTGATGATGGTGTTTGCATCGGGTGCAGTAGGGTAGATTTCCCTTATACGCTCTCCCTTTAGATTCAGTAGTGGGGGTTTGAGTTATCTTTGCCCTTTTAGTCCGGGGCTGAGTAATGTCTATGTTGGAGCTTCCTCCCGGGTTCTTTTTGAGGGTAGCCAGTTGAGCTTCGGTGTCCTTTTCCACAGGGACGCTAGCTTGAGCTTTTTGTGATAATGAGTCAGAAACTAACTGGAGCACATCTCCCAGCGTTGGGCACAAGTGTCTTAATTGTTCCCAATAGAATTCTAAGGTTCGCAGGCGCAATCCTTGCTCGTGGGTGAGTCGGCGTAGACCGGTGATTTCCTCCTAAACAGTAGTTAGTTGATTGCGTAATGCCTTCATCGTTTCGTCAGTATGCTTAGAGTGGTCAATGTTTACATTGATAATGATCAGAGCGGTAACAGTAGGGGGAGTGGTGATGGTAGTGGTCGTGATATGGTTATCAGTAGCAGGGTTTGAAAGGGAGTCTGCTCGGGTTATTTGGGTAACTTCTGTGACTATGGTTTGAGGTGGGAAGTCTCGAAGTCCTCCTGGGTGTGCCGTTTCTTCCAACGGTTCTTCACTCACTGGCTCGGTGTCGCCTTCGAGAGTAAGTAGGTAAGGGAACATTGTCTGATCCTCACCGTGTTGATCATCATCAGACATGTGACTACCAGTGGAGTAACCTGTCATTTCCTATGAAATGGGGGTTTTCATCAACACAAAGTTTTGACGTTGGCATTAAGTATGGTATAATAGCAATTATGGGATCGCGAGTATAAAACTGTATTCTAGTGAAAACAATAAAAGTACAAACGATTTTCTCCGAACAGACAATTTGTGGTGCAGTTTTCGGACAGACAGCACATAAAGATAGTAGTCCCGTGGGTCCCGGTCCCAACCGGTGTGAGATATATGGGAGAGAGTCTGTTTGTTACGTTTATGATGTACAGAAGTATTACATCTGTCAGCCTATCCGGGGTTTGCTTATCCTAGGTCGTGCCTATTTCTATAACAGTGAATCATCAAGCAGTCAACAAGGTTTATCAGTCATGTAATATAGGGTAATCAGGTTGATTAGGTGTGAACCGTAATTGTATCTAGGTTTGGGGTCTTGATGATTGTTCTCAGCATTGAGGGTATAAGCTCTGCCCCGTGCATGGTTGTTGTTGTTCTTTGGTTTTGGAGCATAGGTCTTAGTAGTCGCGGCTTCTGCCGAATTCGATCTAGAGGATAGGGTTCCCATTTGGTCTTCTTTTATTATTTTTATTAAGAGATGAGGCTGGTGTCTCGCGGCGTACGATCATAACCAGGAGTACGTGTGTCATGCGGGTAGCTCTCTGGATATTTGTGGGTTTGGGTGAGACGACGTTTTTCGGGATGTTCTCGGGGAGTCCACGAACGTACTCCTAGATACGTTAGTGTTCTGGGTCTACCATAGCAGGGCGGAGAAGGGCGACTTGTTGATACCCAGTGGTATATTCAGTGATATCGTTGTAAGTGTGTCGTCGTGAAGGCATCGCGTTTGGACAATTTAGAGAAAAGAGATGAGTGGGTGGGTTGTAAGAGGTTGTGGTGTGTCTCACAGGTGTAAATAGTGAGGTAATCTGTAGTAGTCCTAAGTGATGGTCATATTGTGGAACGAGAAAATCAAGGGCCCTTAAAGACCGGAGTTCAAAGATCCTCAAATTTTGAAGTTTCAAGAGGGTATCGAGAGTTCGTTAATCATTCGATCGATTTCCAAGAGCTTTATGCTGGGTGAGGTGGGGATTCTGTATACCTATTGAGGTCAGGGTGTTTTAGTATTGCACATGTCAGGTGATCTTGTACAGATAATAAATCTAAAAATCAGGGTGGTTCGTAGTCATTACATCCGATTGTTCGTTTACAAAATTTGTCGGGTAGTACTACACCCGAACGAATGCCATAACATTTTACAGAATGTAATAATACAATCATCTAGTTATAAGTATTCAATACGTTTTGTGGTTCCTACAACCCTGCTTTACACAGATTTGGCAAAATGGTTATAGTCACTATCTAGCTAGTCCTAAGTAGGCTTCTGATCACTTGGAACTTCATTCCACATACATGTCGCGTGGGTAATAGCGTTCGGTGAGTAGGTCTTGGTAATGCGGCGGTGCGTGGTAAAGCGCATCTCCTTCCACCTGCTTTCCTCCCAGTCGTTTGACCCACTTTTTCATCTTCTTAGTGAAGTTTGCGGCCACCCTCTTCCAGTGGTGTAATTTGTCCTTAACCTTTCGAGCGACGGACCTCTTCATGATCCTCAGTTCCTTCTCATAGTCCTGACACTTGTATTTCAGCTCCCACGTACGATTATTCAGTTCAAATGTCTGCTCCATGACTCGTTCATAAGCCTCTACATCGATTATTCCGAAGTTTTGATTCTCGTTCTCCTCGACCCCGAATTCCTCTACAGGTGCGTATTCTCCATCGAGGTAGGTGTATTGTACTTGTTCCTCCTGAATCTGGTCTGAGTCAGATGGGTATTCTTCCATAGCTGCGCTTGACCTATTGCTGGAGACATCCTATAAAGCGCAAAGAGGATAAAGAATGTCTCAGTGGTTATATTCCTGGATAGCACTAGGTGTTCCGTTCATATGAATGACGAAGTTTTATTCTAAGATATTGGAGAGATTTCATGGGATTGGTTGGGTCGCCGTTGCTATAAACGCATGGGCGTGTTAATACTGTGGGTGCCACTACTGTTGTCGGTAAGTGTTAGATTTTTGCTGTCGAAATAGTGAGTCGTTCCAACAGGATGTTGATTTCTCATTTCCATGGTCGTAGGTCTTATTGTGCTTCTTACAGCCGAGGAGATAGTACAGGTGCGAAGCCTATTCATTTATATACACAGTACCTATAATAGTCTAACAGCGTAGCAAGTAGCATTCGGTCTCGTTTCTCTCGTGGTTAGAGTTAACTAGTGTATTCCTGTTCAATATAACCCCTTTCAGGTTTCACATCATCTTTCCTTAATTGTACATAGTTGATCAGGCTATGTTAAATTAACATCGTATGATGCAATTCCCGAACCAGTCATACCTAATGAGGAAATACTGCCTAACGATCATAGTCTAGGCCCACTAATTGCAACCTAGTTCGCTATAACCTTAGGCTCTGATACCAATCTGTAACACCCCCAAAATCACTGTTTAGCGGAAGCAAACTTTGGGGTGCTACTAATCAAATATCACAGCACAAAAGTAAAGCAAACGACATCTATATGCAACGTTTGTAAATAGTTACATTTCCATACATCAAATGTTTGAAACATAGCGTTTCTGGTTACAAAATGAAGTTCCCTAGAGTCCGCGTATAAAGCGGGAGATTCTATTACATAATCATAATAAATACAAAAGATAATGCTAAGAATCTCCGTTAAATGCAAGGTAGAAATCATGCGACTCTAGCTAGTATCCTGAGGGAATCCTACTCTGTCTGTGTACCTGAGATACAAAGCTAAAAAGGTCAACACGAATGTTGGTGAATCTCACAGGTTTGTAAATAATGTAAGTATTTGAACACAAGGTTTCATCAGTAATGCCCACAGGCGTAAATCAGGTATTTGTAATCTCGCAAGTGTAAAGTAAGTAAGTTATACCGTTGCCATGAGGCTCATAATCGAAGCTTAACCCGTAAATAATAATTTACTCCCGTGACATGCTCGTAATTGAGCAAGCATAAGTAACGAATGATAGTCGCCCGTTTATACAGAACGGTTCGTGGTAGCGCTACTACCCCGGACGGGGAGGGTCATTTCCCTAATGGATCCATTAACTAGTGTTCACGCTTAAGTACATAACTAACGATATATGATGGAGAGACTTCCGTAATCATGCAATCCCGTACCATAAATTGATTAGTTCGTACTTGTGTTCAAGAAAAATAAGCAATGTATCTCACCCTGTAAGTAAAACAGTAAAAGTGGGGCTATGAGACTCACCTGAGTCCAGTAAATACGTATGTGTAATCAACCAGGTAAAGCGGTTGTAAGTCCGTGTATCGATTCTCAGAACCCTGCAACCTTCTGGCGTCCGAAACGCACAAGGTTGTAAGTAAACAAGTAAACGAGTTGGTGTCCTAAAAGATCACCCATGCTAGTTGTCCACTCAACTAGGACATGTCCAAGTGTTTGGTTAGTAAACCGTTTGTATTTTGAAAACAAGTATGGCCCGTTGGTGACGGTTTGTAATAATAATCCAAGAGTGTTATTATTATATGTATCGTTTTAAAAATCGTATCTGGGATTTAAATTCGGAAAATTGGTCAAGTCGGGTCGTGGACTGAAATAGTGGGGCGAATGGAGTTCGCGATGCGAGCCGAGTTCGGCTCGCAAGGCAGTAGGCTGCGAACTGAATTCGGTTCGCAACACAAGGTTCGGTTCGCAGGTCGACTCGCAGGTCAACTCGCAGGTAAACTCGCAAGTCAACTCGCAGTCAACTCGCAAGTCAACTCGCAAGTCAACTCGCAGGTCAACTCGCAAGTGGGTTCGCGAGTTCAGTTTTCGGTTCGCAGTTGGGTTCGCCTCGCAGGATGAACAGATCTCGGTTCGCAGAACGAGCTGTTCGAACACTTATCTATGAAAATGCATTTTCAAGTCGGTTTTTGGGCAAATCTTCGTTGAGTAAACGTTCTAGCATGTAAATAAAAGCTTTTTAAGTAATTACATCGAGTTTTGAAGCGTTTCATACCAAGAATCGAAAATGGGGATGATGAAGGTGAGGTAGAAGATGATGGTGGTCCTTGTGCTTTTTCTTGATGGCGATGATGAACGATTTTGATGACGGTGGTGTTGATGTTGCTGCTGATTTGAAGAAGGAAGAGGGGAAAGGGAAAGAGAAGAGAGGGTTTTAAGATGTGTGTGTGTGTGTTTGTGATAATTGGAAGGATTGAAGGAAAGAGGAGGTTTTTAAAAGGAGGTGGGTCGTGGGTCGGGTTGGAGCTTGGATCCGCGGGTTTGGGCTGACCCATTTGGGTCTCGGTCTCGTGAACTCATTGTTCAGATCTTTATGTTACATTCCGCGATTGCCTAAATGTTGTTCCGTGTTTCGTGTTTAAGTATATCCAAAATATTTTAACTGAAGTGTTTTATCAAAACACTAAATAACGAGTTATAGAATTATAATTTGAATTATTTTCGCTTGACTGACGCGCTTCGTGCGTGTTTGTCGTGTACAGAGTGTTTTTATCAATAAGAAATACTTGGAATATATTCTCACAATATATTAATGTAAATAACGTTTGTTTGGATAAATCCACCTTATTATAAAGTTTTGTCACCAACGTCCATTTATTAATGTCGGACCTCGTCCGGTTCATAAGTGTATGATTTAAATTAGATCGCGTAAGCGTGCATGTATTCACACCATAATGTTACCTTTATTTAGAGTATTATAAAACTAAATACACGTAGATTTCAAGTAATTTAGGCACGAACCAAAAGTCCTAAATTGGCGGTTGTTACAATGTGAGTCTCATATCCCTGACTTTTTACTGTTTTTACTCCCGGGGTGGAAATACATGCTCTAATTGTTTTACACGTGAACACGAGTACAAAACTCGCTATATTCTGCATGAGCTGTTTTCTAATCACTTTTAAGTCCTCTACGATCATAGTTCTGGTAATACTTTATGTAGCGCGAATGTTAGTCTATGGTACCATATAGGACTGACCATCCTCGTCCGGGTCAGCAAGCACTGACTGGTTAAACGGACGCATTAACTTTTGTTCATACGAGTGTGGATTAGACACTCGCTCGGAGGCACCCACGATCAGGCACTTTAATGTGATCCTGACACCCACGTTAAGCGCAGACTATGACCTCATGGCAGACGTATACAGTATTTGATTCATTTCAAACAATCATTACTAAATCTTGTGGTTCACATACGCAAACCTGTGAGCTCACCAGCTTTTAGCTGACTTTTTAGTATGTATTCTCAGGTACACAGCAGTAGTAGGACTGCTCAGGATTAGCTAGCTCGAGTCGCATGCAGATCTCAGGAGATTCAAATGTATTTCTACATTTTGTAAAATAGATATGCCTTAGAATCTCTTACATTTTGGCTCACGAGCTTTTGTAACTATTATAACATTGTAAAACTTTTGAATTTTCAATGTAATGTTCAAAACGACGCATATAGAGTCGTTCCTTATACCTTGTGTGTTTTGATTATTGATTAGTAGCACCCCAAAGCTTGCTTCCGCTAAACAGTAAATTTGGGGGTGTTACAGGTGGGTGTTCCAAATTTTATCTCCTGTATTCGCGCTCCGTGCGGTGTTCGTTTCCTCGATCGTTTAAACATTTAAATTTTTTTATGCGCGTTTAATTATGGGTTTTAAAAGACGAATAATCATTCAATATTTTTTGTTGAAGTACTTTACCAAATACTTAATAATTGAGTTATATAAAATATAACTTAACTTTGTTTTGATTGTTTGTGCGCTTAATATTTTAAATCGCGTAGACGCTTGTTTGTATGATACAAAATAATTACGAAATATTATCAAAATAATATCTTGAATATAATGGTTGTATTAGATAATATTGTATTATTTAATAAAATTTGTTCACCAACGTCCGTATTAATTGAACCGAATTTCATTCGATTTGAAATGAGTACGATTTAATCAAATCGCATAATTGTATATATTCATCAATATACATTTCGATACATTAATTAGCCTAACACATAACTAATTACATGTATTAACAGTTTAATTAGGCATTAATCACTAGTCTAATTTGACGGGTGTCACATCTACTCCCTACGTTTCAAATTATTTGTCACCAAATTGAAAACAAATATCTTTAAAAACACATTAAATGCAACTTTGACTTTAGTATAACAACACTTTTAACCTTCAACCACCAATTAAATATTTTCTTTGATGCTTGTATAGTTTAAAATTAAGAGTAATATTGAAAATATAATCATTAATTATATTTATTTTTAAAAATGGATAATTAGTTTGAGACAAATATAAATAATAAAATGGATAAATATTTTAAGATGGAAGAAATATTAAATCATTTTTATACGTATCTTAGCATTAATTTAGCGATCCTCGTTTCTTACATCGATCTCGTACATAACCCAATGTAAATGGATAAAATAAGACGATAAATAAATAAGAACACAAAAGCACGTCCGTACGTTAAGTGAGATTTTTTTAAAAAAAAAAGACTATTGTGTTATCATATATATTTATTAAAAGTCAGTACAATTGCTCAAAGTGTTATTTTTAATGATCAACTAAACTTAAGGGATAAAAATTTAGTCGATCATTAACTTGAAGTGTTAAAACGTGGAAAAAAAAAGTTGGAGTGTTAAAACGAAAAAAAAAAGTAAAACTTTGATGATTAAACTATTATTAACTTTTTTTTTCCTTTTTATTAACGGTGGTCAATTTGCCACGTCATTAATGAGAACTTGGTAAACTGGTCACCAATTGCTCAGTGTTATTTTTAATGATCAACTAAACTTAACGGATAAAAATTTAATCAATCATTAAGTTAAAGTGTTAAAACGTGATAAAAAAAAGTTGGGAGTGTTAAAATGAAAAAAGGTAAACTTTTGTGATCAAACCATTATTAACCCTATTATATTTAAATTTTTTAATGTTTCTCACATTACAAATAACCTATCATTTTTCTATTAAAACTAACTTGAGGAAAGTTATTCTCCTAAGAAAACTATATATGTAAATAGTTAAATACAATTGTACTTGTCCCTAATATTTAAAATTATTTTGAATATATGGATATCGATTATATAATCTATGAAGAAAGAATCTAACATCAAATATGATGTTTCATCTCAACAATAATAATAAAAACTTTTTCAAGCCCCCACCAAGGCACCAATCACCATCCATCCATCCTTACAGCTATATTCCAACAACAACAACAATTCTCAACCTTTTTTATGCCCCAATCAACAACAAAAAAAACCCATCTCCCTACTCTTGTTTGCAGCGCGTATATAAACATCAATCCAGCAAAAATATTTCTTAGCTTCTTACGAATCACAAAACAAGTCCAGTAAAAAATGAAACGATTCGAATCATAACTCTAAAATGAATTTAACTCTTACGAACAATTTATTGACTTTTTCTAGTCGTGTGCGACTCTTCATAATCTTGTGCGACTCATATAAATTAGAAAATTAGACAAACTTGTAGTACATTGTAAAACATAAATAAATGGAAAAAAAAAATGACTGCAGTTTATTTTAAACTAAACATTTGTGTTGATTGTCGGTCAACGACTCCACTATCAAGTATCAACTCTCACCATGTTTCATTTCTGTTATAAGCAAAAATCTTAAATAATAATATATATACACACATTAAAATATATATTTATCGTAAAATAATATTTCCTTCGTCCTAAAATAAGTGTCATGTTTTAAATTTTTGAGTATTTCTTTTTCAAATTTGACGTTTATTTTTTTTATTTTTTTGTGTGTTATATAATACTTGATGCAAAATATATGAATAGATTGAGTTTTAAATATATTTTATTGGTATAATTTTCATAAAGTAATATATAACACAAACAAAAAAATTTAAAGTCGATATTTAAAAATAAAGTCTTCCGATCCTGATTCATGACACTTAATTTAGGATGCTCAACTCAAATCGAATTATGAGTCGTAAATTAAATATAGAAATTTTCAGTTAACAAACTATACCATCAGTCACTCTATTCAGATTCCTCTTTACCTTTTTTTTTTTCACAAAATGTACCAACCACACATTGTTTTATTGGTATTAAACTTTTGATTAATTACATTCATTGACTAAAATGGTTTTACTACAATTCGAAGCTAGGATTATAGAAGCTAGGATTATAAACAAGAGATAAATTGAAGGATCTTTCTTTAAGACCGTCGAAATAAGTTATACACTTCAATTGTTAAATTATACTAGCTACCTTTTGAACCCAACAACATTATCAAGCTTGAACTATAATTCTAGGATTGGATTCTTTATCACAATAAACAAGTTACCCAAAACTAAACTAATTGATATGGTACTGTTTGCATATAGTTTATGTTTATCCCACAAATTACTAGTAATAAAAATTGTTTAAATATAAAAGAAAATAAGGTGAAATAGTGTCTCAGATTTTAAACACGTATTCTATATTGAGACTTGAACCTACTATCTTATGATTAATTGTTATCGAGATACAATTAAGTAAAAGCAACGTTGGTTGGGGAACCACATGCATGAGAAACAATGTTGTGCGTTAGACGCATATATCGTATAATCACGATCACAATATGACCCGCTTCACTGCCAGATAGGCAGATAGTACAATTTCTCTTCGACGACTAGCCCGATACTATAAGGTATACATTTTTATCGTGGATTCTATAGCAAAATTGATACCTCCTTCCTTTTGTTCATTTTACCATGCCTAAAAAAAAGTGTATAGGTAATCAAGAAAAATTGTAAACAGAACAACAGAAACAGAGCCAATGATTCGATAAATAACTTCCCCAGGTGACTACTGGCTACGGCAAAAGTGCAAACACTGAGTTGCATTTACTACTACCATTTGGATCACTTTCCTAGGAAACTTACAATGTGGGCCTCGTTGCGCACAACACCCTCCAAACCCAAACCCTCACAACTCACACCCTTATAAACCCTTCCTAACCATTTCCATCATTCCACCTCGTTCTAGCTTCTCGCTAGGTGCTTAATAAACTTCGCCCAGGAAAAAAAAATAAACATCAATAACCAACCATGTTACTCTCCATTTTCCTTGCACTATTTCTACCTTGTGCCGGTATGAGTGTCGTATTCGTCGTCTACATTTCGTTACTTTGTTACGCGGCTCATCGACACCAACAACAAACCGATGCTCCAATGAAACCCGTTACCGAAAACGGTCTATCGACTGCTCAACTCAAGAAACTGCCGACTACAACAGGGAAGGATTTGGTGTTAGGGACGGAATGTGCGGTTTGTTTAGACGATGTTGAGCCGGAACAACCAGCTAGGATGTTTCCGGGTTGTAATCATGGGTTTCATTTACAATGCGCGGATACATGGCTAGCGAAAAACCCGGTTTGTCCTGTTTGCAGGAAGAACCTCGACTGTGATTTCTTTCATCATTCCGAAACAAACCCATGCTGAAAAATTGATAGCTAGTGTATTAGCATTAGGAACAACCTCTGTCTTATTTTTTATTATTTTTATTCCTAGTTTTTAGAATGTAACAGTGAGATTAGTATTCGTTATTTAATTGATTATTGTTATAGAAAGTCAACTGAGTTTTTGTGAATTTTGAATTTTTATGTCATAATGTCAAGCATGAATGTGAAGAAACAGAGCAACATAATTAGCATGGTGGTGGTGGGGGGAGACGTGGGATTAACGCGCCGGTGATAAGAACTGGTCAATTAATTAGGGTTAAAACTTAAAACGGTTGTAGAATTGTTGGCATATAGCTGGAATGGTAACGAGTGAATGGCGGATTATGAGGTGGCATTAACTTCAAAAATATCTTTTGTGGCCAATTATGTAATTTGCTGTTTTATTTTTCAAAATTTTTGAAGAATTTAACATAGAGATTAAGTGTTCCAAAATATATTCAAATTTTAATCGATGTCTATTGTGTATACTTAACTTATGTTTGCAATATTCAATGCATTCAACTTTCAAAAAGTATGTTTTAATGTATTTTAGTGATGTGTTACGTGGTATATACGTAGAAGTTGATATATCATAAAAAATACATAGAACACACATTTTGATAGTTACATGAATTTAAAAATACTACGCAAGTAACTTAGACTGCACTTAGCACCTAAGTGACGCCGATGGCACCGGTTCATCAATTTGCTTCGTCACTTTTTCTCGTCGGCAATTCGATGCGTTCCTTTTTTTTCTTTTTTAGTATGTGTATAATATTAAAAATAAATTGGTAAACGTGGGATCCAAAAATTAACGTGACGGGTCACTGATAGCAGGGTCCGTCAGTTCAGTTAGTTTTTAAAAAAGCTAACGTGACGCAGACATGGCTCAATCAGTTTCAGTCACGGATGGGAGGAGTCTTACATGTGTTATCTATTATTGGTAAAACAAAATGCTTAGCAATATCAGTTAATAAAAAAATTGACATTCATAACATTGTTACATAATTAAAATTTTTCATTAATTTTTTTAATATGAATTTAATAAGTTGCATAAATTGACAAATTTCGAAATAACCACTTTTGATACCTTAGAAAAATCAAATATGGAATTTGTTTGTTAAAGACACCCTAATATTTTAGGTAAATATAATATAACGAATGATTTGTATAAGAAAATATAGTGCGGTCCGGTTTTATTTAGATGAGCTGTTTGAGTTTTAAAATCGTAAACCGGACCATGTATAATGGTTTGTAGAAACTCAAACCACTAAACAATTATAAAAAATGAACCCGACAAACTGACCAAATTACTTCGATTTGGGTGGTTTAAATGATTTCGACCAAACATAAACATCCCTTAAGTTGAATATACACAATAACCGGGTACAAGTTGAATAGATTAATATTATCAAATACTTATCCCATTAACACATGTATTTCACTTTGCATCGAAATTTGAATGACAAATTTCAATTAAAATTTTTTTTTGAAAGACCAATAAGGTTTTTAGATTTTTCAATTTAATAGTTACATACTGTATATAACTATTTTATTAAAAACAAGTTGATCAAACTAAAGGGTCTTTACACACCCTTCGACTTTAACACTCGTAAAAAACAAGTTAATCAAACAATGACAGTACTAGCAATACTGAATCGTGAAAAATCATTTTTTTTTTTTTTCATTTATCTTTTTCAGCCAAAGGATGTAGAAAAAATAACGTATTTTTCTCGTTTATTTTAGTTTCCACCATATTCAACTAGGAAAAGTACTTTAAAGCAATACAAAAAGATATTCTTAAAATTTTCTAAACTAAAACATAAAGTTTCGTACATATTCAATGGTAGATCCAATATTTATAATGACTCATAACATTGATATATATTAGTATTTGATGTTCCAGTGTTACACTACCATTTATTTTAAAAATGAGGTTGGTATTTCACTTAATCAACAAATTGCTCCTTGTTTTAAATTACGTGTACCAAAACACTCAGGACCAGCAAATGATTTGGGAGAGACCTCGTGCAATATAAAAAAATTAGACCCCTATAGACACAACTTCTTTAGCTAGCTTTCATCATATATGTTTTACTTCAATTAAGGATAGATATCTAAACAATAATATAAATATAAATATAAATATATGTATTTATTGTACAATTATGATTCTTACGAGTCGAGTCACGAGTTACAAATTAAAAGTCAATACTCTGAATCATCGGGTCGAGTCACGAGTTAAAAATTATGTTTAAAACATAAAGTTTCATACATATTCAATGGTGGATCCAATATTTATAATGACTCATAACATTGATATTAGTATTCGATGTTACACTACCATTTATCTTAAAAATGAGGTTAGAACTTAGAAGTATTTCATTAAATCAACAAATTGCTCCTTGTCATAAATCACGTGTACCAAAACACTCAGGGCTAGCAAATGATTTGGAAGAGCTCGTGCAATATAAAAAAATTAGGCCCCTATAGACACAAATTCTTAGCTAGCTTTTTTTTTTCTTTTCATGTCACGTTTTTTGTATCGAGAGATGTATTCTCTTCCTATGAGCCATGGACCATGGTTTAAAAGATAAAGCATACGAACTACAAAAAGGCTTATGTGAGTTTATTAATTTATTCATCAAAAAGTTTGATTTGTTTCTCACCTCCCATTAAAAAAAAAAGTTAGTCGAGGGTTTTGTGGAGAAGGAGAGAACTAATGGGAAATAAGCAAGGGGAAAAAAAGGTGACGTGTAGCGTGAGGTACAAGAAAAAGCATACGCAAACAGCCGTTTGCCCACTTGACCGTGATTCCTTTTTGTCGCTTTCAAAATCTAACGGCACTGACTTACCCCGTTACATCTTCTTCCCCTGTATACCATACATGCATGCAATTAAAAACTGCACCAAATGCAGTGCAGTTTTTATTCACAGGTTTTTGTATGTTACGCGCCGTTCATTGAAATTGCTTTTTTAATATTCCCACTTTACCTTTTACTACTTTTTAACTTCGAAAAGTATTGTATTTGATGTATTAAATATTTTAATTTTGTACCACAAAACTAAAATCATCAAAGATAATTACTCTAATATATTTGTATACGTATATAATTTAACGGCAACGAGATATATGTTCGAATCCGTCCGACAAAAGATATTATGCTTTTAAAATACTAGTAGCCTATTACCCGCGCAAAACAGCGTAGGACAAAAAGATAGTATATTTGCTCAAAAGAATGTCGATTTTAGTGAAAATTGAGAAAACAATCTTTTCCGCCAATAAGAAAACAATCTTGACTTTTTTTCTAAGAAATTTCAAAATTATCATCCGTCAAATTGTGTTTGCTCGTATTTAGGTTGGTTACTTTTAATACGTCAAACCCGTTTGTAAATTAGTTAACTTATATGATTTAAGGTAAGAATTACAATTTTTAAAATATTAAACAGTGAGATATTAAATAAAGTTTTGCACTTCAACGTTTTTACATTCTAAATTACATATAATAATGAATATATTAATCTATTAACTCCATATCTTTATCTTCTTTATCTATATATATATAAAAAAATAGCATGGAGGAATCTTGACCCTTCGATAGGTTTCTCCCTTAAAATCTAACAGCTTATATTAAATTATTATTATAATTATACTTTCCTTCCCCATTATCACATTAGTTATTAGATTTATAATCACATTAATTATTAGATTTATTAATTATTAAATATATAAATAGAGTAGTGGCTAAAAAAAGGAAAATTCATCCAAAAAAATAGGTAAAAATAACGTAAAAAAAACTCGCAAAAAAGGCAAAAAAAAGGTTCCATATAGGTAGATATTTTAACAAAATATTAATTATTATTAGTAATTAAATATAATATAAAAAAACCTAAAAAAAAGAAAAAATCTTCAAAAAAGGTAAAATTCTGAAAAAGAATAAAACAACCCAAAAAAAGGTAAGTGAAATATACAACATGAATTTTGATTTATACAGCAAAACTGTGCATCCGTGAGTTATATTGTATGCATTAACTATGTCTAATTTTGTTGTATGAATCAAAATTTGTGTTGTATTTATCAACACCCCGAAAAAAGGAAAAAAAATATAACGTATCCGCACAAAAAGAATCTCATCCTAGGTAATTTATTAATTAAATTAACTATAACACACTCCAAATTCACAAGGCTATATTTTTTTTTAACATATCGGAAGCGTTAATTTAATATTCACAACTTAGATTGCATAAATGTATAAACCAAAAGTGCAATCTACGAATATAATCCAAACATCTAGTTTATCACAAACTTTACAAACATTAGGCCTTAAGTGTATTTAAAATTTAATCATGATAATAGACCATTAACACGTTTGTCCAAAACAGAGTAAGCATCGTCAAACATTCCACAAACCAACTTCTTGCCCACCAACAAACAAAAGATAACCTGCAAGAAGTAAGGAGGAGGGATTAGCACAAAGCTAAGTGAATAGATCGATAACTATCAACCTAACTCAGATTAACAATTGTTTACACCTAAGCATCATAAACAATTAGCGTCAAGAGGATCGGTGGTCCTTGAGGTACCCTACTGCCACGGTGACCCCCAAACAACACTTACAATCACTAAAGGCCAACTCAGTGATCTAACTGATAGTTGGGTACTATTTCTACTTACAGCATCATTTCGATGAACAACGCATGTACAAAGCACTAATGTTGTTCAAGTAATAGTATCCCAACCCAATCGCAATTGACCTCTGAAAGAAATCACATAATTCATATTCATCATGACAATATGCAAATATAAACGGTAAAACCACATTTACTCGTTGTAACCAGATTGTTACAACTAACTTAGATTGTAAGTCATTGATCCACTCACCCTTACGATCACGGTCTCCACTCAGAGATCTAATCTTACTGAGTCATCGGTTTATCTAAGAACACAATTAAAAAATAAGTTAGAAACTCGTTTATAATAATGTAGCTCATCTCAAAACATTTCACTTAATATATATATATATATATATATATATATATATATATATATATATATATATATATATATATTCACATACATTAAAGTATAATACAAAAGCACACTGATTTTGAACCCTGTTTTTGCACCTACCCGATTGACTTAAATAGCCTTAGCCGATCGGCTAAAGGCTTTACCCGATCGACTCATACCTGACCCGATCGGCTAGCATGATGAATTCTGGGCCTTTTTGTTCACATGCAAGATGCTGTAAATATTTTGTTCTATTTGAGCCAAACGGCTAAATTTACCCGATCGGCTAGCCATTTATACCCAATCGGCTAGTCAGTCATAGCCGATCGGCTATGAACAAAAACCCAGAAATCCAGTTTTGTTCCTGCAACTTTCAGCTCGAACTTAAAAACCCAATTTCACCATATTCAGTTGTAAAACACTATTTTAACCCGAAAATAACCACAAACATCAACTACAAACATGTTATAACAACAAATCTCTAAAATCTCTACGTGTTCTTCTACGAGTCTTGACTTTGGTCAACACGCAAGTCTTGCAATGGAAGAACTTGGGATTGGTCCTCCGCATTGCGTTTCCTTAAATAACACACATTGAAAGTATCGTGAATACCCGCCAACTCTGGAGGAAGATCTAATGACACCGTTTGATCATTGACTACTTATCAGATCCTTAACGATCCAATGAATCTAGGAGCTAGCTTACCACGCTTCCCAAACCGAATAACACCCTTCCAAGGTGAAACTTTCAAGTAAACCAGTTCACCCTCTATAAATGAAATGGGTTGACGACGCGGATCGGCATATCGTTTATGTCTATCACGGGCAGCTTTTAACCTATCACGAGCCATAGCTACCTTATCGGCTGTAATTTGTGCTATATCAGGACCTGCAAACTATTTCTCACCCGCCTCTAACCAACAAGTGGGAGTTCTACACCTACGGCCATACAACATCTCATAGGGTGGCATGCCAATACTAGAATGAAAAGAATTATTATAGGCGAATTCAACTAACGGCAAGTGAGAATCCCAAGACCCACCAAAATCTAAAACACACGCCCGCGACATGTCCTCCAGAGTCTGAATAGTCCGCTCAGACTGACCATCAGTCTAAGGATGATAAGCAGTGCTCAAATTTACTCTAGTACCCAATTTCCTTTGCAAACTTTGCCAAAAACCCGATACAAATCGAGAATCCCTGTCGGAAACAATGGACAACGGAATTCCTTGTCTAGAAACAACCTCATTAATGTACAACTGTGCCAACTTACTCAATGATGCTGTCTCACATGTAGCAAGAAAATGAGCACTTTTGGTCAATCTATCGACAATCACCCAATTCATATCGTTACCCTTAATCGTTCGAGGTAATTTGGTTACAAAATCCATAGTTATATGCTCCCATTTCCACTCGGGTATCTCAAGTTGTTTCAAAGATCCATAAGGTTTCTGGTGCTCGGCTTTAACTTGAGAACATATGTAACAAGATTCTACAAATCAAGCAACATCTAGCTTCAAAGTAGGCCACCAATACAACGGTTTCAAGTCATTGTACATCTTTGTACTCTCGGGATGAATTGACAATCTAGATTTGTGTGCCTCTAACAAGATCACGTCCCGAAGACCACCCAGCAAAGGAACCCAGACTCGAGATCGAAAAGTCTTTAATCCACGTGAATCATCAAACAATAAATCCTTTCTTTTAAGCATAACCTCGGATTTTATGTTATTATCCATCAATGCCTCCATTTGTGCCGATTTTAACAGATCGATCAAATCTGATGAAACCTCCATTCACATGAAACACACCTTTTCTAATTTTTCTTTCCGACTTAACGCATCCGCCACAACATTGGCCTTACCCGGGTGGTAACGAATCTCGCAATCATAATCCTTTATCAATTCCAACCATCTCCTTTGACACATATTGAGCTCTTTCTGGGAGAACATATATTGGAGACTTTTGTGATCCGTACAAATAACACATTTCGTGCCATAAAGATAGTGTCTCCAAATTTTCAAGGCGAAAACCACCTCCGCAAGTTCTAAGTCATGGGTAGGATAATTTATCTCATGAGGTTTCAACTAACGCAAAGCATAGGCAATAACACGGTCTCGTTGCATCAAAACACAACCCAAACACGCAGAAGAAGCATCACAATAAACAATGAAATCCTCGGACCCATCAGGTAATGCTAAAACCGGTGCCTGACACAAGAACTGTTTCAGAAACTGGAAAGCTGACTCCTTGTGACATCCGCCAAATTAGGACTTGTAATTAGTACCTAATCAAGTGTAATACATGTAATTAGTTCTGTGTTAGGCTAATTAATGTATCAATATATATTGTTGAATATATACATGTATGCGATTTGATTAAATCGTACAAGTTTCAAATCGAATACAATTCGATTCAATTAATACGGACGTTGGTGAACAATTTTATTAAATAATATAACATTATTTAATAACTCTATTTTATTAAAAATATTATTTAGATAATATTTCAACTCAAATTCGTATCGTGCAAACTACAATTATGCGATTTAAATAATAAACGCGCGAACAACCGAAACAAGAATAAGTTATATTTTATAACTCAAGTAAAGTATTTGATGAAATACTTCAACAAAAACCTTAGTAAATATTCGTATTTTAAAATAAATATTTAAACGTTTAAACGATCGGGGAAACGAACACCGCACGGAGCACAAATGCGGGGGATTAAAATTTGGGAGATTTCCTCCCCTCCCTCCCCAAAAATCTGCCCAAAACTTCCCCCTCCCCTCCTCATTTCTCACTTCCTTTCTCTCTCTCTTTCTTCTTTTTCTCTCTAAATTTCTCACCACCACCACCTCTTATCACCACCAAACTCACTCGAATCACTTCACTTGTTTGGGAGAAAACGTTCACCTCAACACGATCTACATTTCCATCTTTCCGGATTTCTCCGGCGTTAAGTTTGTAAGTTTCCGACAAAAATCGAAACACTCCGATATCCATTATTTTTACTTGTTTATGGGTTATTTAAGCTTATAATGTCCAAATATGGGTTGGGTAAAAGTTTCAAGTCAAACGGAAACCGGAAAACACCTTTTTGGCTCATTTTCCGGCCAACAGCTCGTTGTGTCGCAGAGGCTCCAGGCTACCTGCGACACAAGGCCTTATGTCACCAAATCATGGCCTATGTCGCATATAGCGACACAAGCCTCTATGTCGCAATACCTTCAGATGTCGCAGATAGCGACACAAAACACAATGTCGGAAAACTTATTCCCGTCGCACATAGCGACACAACTCCTTATGTTGCATTAAATTGCAGATGTCGCACTTAGCGACACAAACCCTTATGTCGCAGTCATGATCTGCGACACAACAGACTATGTCGGACCTAACTAAACCCTAACAATCAAACATAGTGCGGAATCCCACGATTGACAACAAAATGTTAAACGAATAAACAACGAATCAAACACAAAGTATATCAATTGAATACCAAAAGTCGATCAACTTATATTGAATAAAACAGTTACAATATGCTCTCTGATCTCACAAATTCGTCAACCTTAACTAATGAGCCGAATGTGTCTATTTATACTAGACCTAATCTGACCTTTGCGACACAAGCTGTGTCGCCAAGCCGAATCATGCGACACAAGATGTGTCGCCAAGTTAACTATTGCGACACAAAGGCCTTGTGTCGCCAAAACACAAAATGTAATTAATACAAACGTTATAACTAATGTAATTACATATCAAACGCATTACAGACTTAGACCAACTGACAGACACACCAAGATGCACCAACACAAGTTTATTTAGATAAACACTTCAAGACTCAGTTGAGTCTCATAGCCCCTATTTTACTGTTTTACTCAGGGGTGTGATATCATTGCTCGTTTTATTTTAACTATATGAACGCAAGTACAAAAACAAATAATTACTACATGAGTTATCTCACTAATCTTTTAAATCCCTCCTCAGCATAGTTTGGTAATACGTTGTAGCGTGAATATTAGAATATGGTACCATATAGGATTGACCCTCCTCGTCCAGGTTAGCATGCACTAACTGGGTAAACGGATGTACTAATATTTGTTCAGACGAGTGTAGATTAGGCACTGGTGGGAGGCACCTCGTTCAGGATTCCTTAAATGTGGACCTGACACCTCGAGTTAAGCTCAGACTATGTGTTCATGGCTGTAAAACTTTTATTTTTCTTAATTGCAATTTAAATTCAATTAAATCTTGCGGTTCATACAATATGTGTTGACATACAAACCTGTGAGCTCACCAGGGTTTCGCTGACCTATATTAGCATGTATCACAGGTACTCAGTAGTAGGTTGGACTGAATTCAAGAATCATTAGCTCGTGTCAGCATGCAAACATTCAGAGATTTAGCTGCATTATTATATTTTGTATAAATTAATTAGGTATGTAAATCTCTCAATTCCAAACTGAGCTAATGTAAACTATATTTTGATGTAAACATTGGTTTTATCAATACAAGATGTAAAACGACGCATATAGAGTCGTTCATTATATCTTTGTGTTGTGATTATTGATTAGTCGTGCCCCAACCCGATTCGCTTCCGCAACCCGAATTTGGGAGTGCGACAGATTGGTATCAGAGCCTAAGGTTATAGTGAACTAGGTTGCATTTAGTGGGCCTAGACTATGACCGTTAGGCTTTATTTCCTTATTAAGTATGATTAGGTTCAGTGACTGCATTGTATTGGTTTAATTTAACATAGCCTGATCAACTATGTACAATTAAAAGAATATGATGTGAGATCTGAAAGGAGTCATGACAGAATAGGATACACTAGTTGACTCTGACCACGAGAGAAACCGGGACTCAAACATGTCTGTCTTAGACACTCTAGGCTATTATGTGATATAAATATATATATATATATATATATATATATATATATATATACACACATAGATAGGCCTCGCTCTCGCTCAATATCTTAGGCAATATTATATATGTATTATATGAATATAGGCCTCATTCTAACGCTTTGTCTCATAATGGAAAACACACCACCCAATTCGTCACGCTCTCATCCGTACGGATCGCAAAACCCAAGGGTGGCTAGGAGGAACACCAGGTTGCCTCGAGCTGACCCATACCCCACTCACTTCACTTTGTCGGACTTAGCCACTAGGCTACACCGACACGAGCAACGACTTAATACTATGGATATCGAACTCCAAGAAACCAACGAAAACTGGAGACTCGCATCACTTGAACGTATCAATCAAGTCTCCGAAGATCACGAAAATACTGTCAACCACATGGACACCCTTGACAACCGTCTGGGTGAAACCATCTAAACTATGGAGGTTGTCCACAACCAAGTGATTGGCAACCGAAACGAAATCTCCATCCTACAATCAAGGCTAAATCAGTGCGAGACACGTCTAAGGGAAACCGAAGACGCCCTCCGAATGGTTAGCAGACTCGCAGAATCTGTGGACCATCTCACCGCACTAATACCGAAACTCAATCCACGTCAGGATTAGCTTAGGCTAAATCTGTACTTTATCATGCTTTCGTAGGATGTGACACCCGACGATTTAGGGTTACTGATTAACCCTCTAGAAACCCTAATTACGTGTGTTTAGTTTAGTTTTAGGCTAAATACTTGTAATTACTTGTAACTACTTGTATATTTTATGTGAATATACACCTCCGTAATTAATTGTAATTACGCTTACGCAATTTGGTAAAATTGTGCAAAACAACCGGACGGAGTCCGACATAATATACGACGTTGGTGAAAACTTTTTCTATAAATAACTTAAATCTATTTTTAGAAGTTATTTATCATATATCATTATTTTAATATAATAATACCCGAAAAACCTAGACGTTTCGATTAAAACGTCTCAAACGCAACAGAAACGCGCGGAACGCGCCCGACAATTGAACGAAGGTCAAAATACATTTTTGAATCTAAAATATATTATTTAGTGTAAAACTATCAATTAATATATCGTGTCTTTAAACGATAACGGAAAACGTCCAAATAAAATGTCACGCGATTTAGAATCCGTAAAACGAACGCGCAAATCGAGATCACTAAATTAACGAATCATTTTTATAAATGTTTTTTTTCAAGTATTTAGAATGAATACTTCAAGTGAAAATATTGAAAATTAAATCGATACTTAAAAACGCGTATTAAACGTTTAACACTAAACCGAACGAGAAAACGAACACCACGCGAAGCACAAATCGAATAAATGATAAAATGATCAAAATACCCTTGAGTGGGCCCCCCTTGGCCGGCCCCCTCTCCCCCCCATAGCTTCCCATTCCACTTCCCCCTCTTGCTTCTTTGACTACACCACCTCAAGCCCTCTCCACTCACATTATTCTTTCATTTCCACACTCAACACTCCACCATTTTCTCTCTAGATTCTCTCTACTTCCTCCTTCTCTCTAACAACTGAAATTAATCAGCCATTTTCACCACCATATAACCACCCAAAACCACCATTAAACACCACCAAGTTAAAAGAAGAAATCACAAGAAAGAAGCTAGGATCAACACCATCATCATCCCTGTTGTTCTTCTACATCATTCTTTGTGAGAATCACTAACCCCTTCACTTATTTCACTTCATGTTACTTATTTACATGTTATAAAGTTCATCTAACAAGATTATGTCCAAATATAAGCTTAAAATACGTTTTTATGATTTTATACACAAAGATACATAATCTGTCTTCAAAAACACAGGTTACTAAAAATGTCATATCTTGAGTTCTAGGAAGAGTTAGAAGATGCATTTTTTTTTAAAATTTGCGTATTGAAAAGATCTACAGCTTTCTTGTTTACACTTTTTTCAGAAACTTACGCGTTTTTCTCTATTGGACGATTTGTGAGACTGACCTGGGTAAAATCAGAATCTAGACTATGCATGACTAATTATTTTGCTTCTCTATGATTATGGGATTAAAACTCTTGGAAAAAATAAGTTAGACACTACACACATAGTAGATCAGTTGATAAAAATTGTGAGACTTGACTTGGACCAGAAATTGGTAAAACACTTGGTGAAATAAACTGACAAAAAGTCGAAAATGTGAAATCTTGAAGATTTAGGAATTTTATAAAAACCGACACTTTTGGTGAACTCCGGCATGAACCGACAACATATTTAGATCCTATAAACTGATATTTGGGTTGGGTGAAAGTTTCGGGTCAAACCGAGTAAGTTTGACCAAGTCAACAAAAGTGGCTCGTTTTCGAAAAACTTACTATATTTGGAAAATGGTAACAAAAATGGGTTTGGAGGACTTAATTAGCAACTTGGTCCAAAAACTAATTTTAGAAAGTTTCCCGAACGAAAACCGACACTTGAAAACACTTGGACAAAAATCGAATTTTTGGACAGACCCTTAGTGTCGCATGACCATGCGACACTAACCTTAATGTCGCATAACGTGCGACACTAACCATAGTGTCGCACCCTTCTGTGTCACTGACCTATCATCAGTGACTTCAAACCTTGCGACACTACCTGCGACACTACCCTTAGTGTCTCATAACCAACAGTGACAATGACCTGCGACACTACCCCTAGTGTCGCATACCTAATAGTGGTAACCCTTTGCGACACTAACAGTGGTAACCTTCTGCGACACTAGCAGTGGCTACACTGTGACACTTACCCGAGTGTCGCATGACATGCGACACTGACACTAGTGTCGCTACTAGTGTCGCTACTAGTGTCGCTAAGGACAGAATGTTTTAAACTTGTTTTTCGCTAAGTATCGAACATGAGTAACAAATTATAACCACACATGATTCATACAGTAACAAAGTAAACGATGACACAAACTTAATAATAATGTCTGAACGAATTATTATTACAAACTTTCACCAACGGGTCATACACGTTTTCGATAAACGAACTTGAACTACTATTTGGACATACTAGTTGATGAACTAGCTTTAGGTGGACATAAAACCCCCACCTACCCGATTGGCTTAAGTGGACATTAACCCCCACTTATACAATCGCTATAGATGGTCTTTTGAGACATCTACTTATACAACCTCATACGTTTAGGGCGTCAGGAGGTTGCACACGGGAACGAGAACACCCACTACTTGCTAATATTTGATATTGCTTGCTACCTGCTCAACTCTGGTGAGTTTCATAGCCCCTTTTTACTGTTTTTCACTGGGGTGAGAATACATACAATTGTTTTATAAACTGCTTTATGATCACAAGTACTGGAAACAACTTTTTGTACGGATTGCATGAGACCTGAATAATCCACTAAAGTCCTCTACTTATCATAGTCAATAAAATTTGTGCGTGAGTATTATTGGGTGGTACCATCAGGGTTTGACAAACCTCGTCCGGGCTAGTCGCGCTAGCCAACCCACGGGCGCAGTATTACTTGTGATTTAGAAGTGTATCGGATTAGTACACTTACCGGAGGCAAACAACGTTAAGCTTGACTATGAGACTCATGCAAATGGTATACTTATATTGCTGTATGCAATACTTTTACTTGTTGTTGGCTAACGATACTTTTACTTATCATTGACGAATGATGCAAAACTTGTGAAATCTTGTGGATCATTTTAGCAACTGATTACTTAACAAACCTATGAACTCACCAACTTTATGTTGACCTTTTAGTATGTATTTCTCAGGTAACCCGCCGCAATAGGAAGCTTATGGATAGTGTAGCTCGAGTCGCATTGTTTTCAAACATCAAGGAACTAGATTGCATTTACTATATTTTAGAATCATAGTTATGTAATTCTACTTTTGTCATGCGAACTCCTATAACTTTTGTAAGCATTTGAATTATTGTAATGTAACTATTTTTCAAACGTCTCATATAGAGGTCGTTTGCTTTAATTTTTGTGTTGTGATATTTGATTTGGTCGGCGCCCCCATGACACCTCCTGCTTCCGCTGCCACGTGTTTTGGGGGTGCGACAGATTGGTATCAGAGCCAAATGTTATAGCGAACTAGGATTGCATTAGTGACCTAGACTATAACCATTAGGTTAGTATTCCTTGTTTAGTATGACTGGTTCAGCGATTGCATCATTTGAATTTAATTTAACATAGCCTGATCAACTATGTACAATTAAAGGAGAATTGATGCAAGACCTGAAATGGTTATAATGAATGGGAATGCATTAGAAGGCTTTGACCAAGGATAGAAACGGGACCAACCCTATACGTGCTTATGTGCTAGGTTATTATATTTCTATATATAACCTTAACCTCTCGTATACTAAACTCCTTGCCACAGAAATGGCAGACTCCTCTAACGTATCATCAACCGGCCTGAACAACGAAACTCAAACACTGTCCACTACTAGGGGTACCACTCCCTTACCTATCCCTACGACACCAAACTCTCCCGAACCTCTTTACTACATGATCGGCGAAGCCCGGGTAGTACGAAGATGCTGAGGGAATGCCGGATCATCTCGAGCAAACCCTTACTCAAACTCCATTGCTAACACCACGACTAATACCCGCCGTTCGACATACGTCCGTAGGTGGGACTGGCTACCCACCACTTTAAACATTTGGAGGTCTCAGGAAGCAATACAGGTTCCTGCTGACCCTATAGACATCTCCCCGTACACACAAGAACCAATATACCATACTGTTCTGGTGCTAGCAGCCTGACTTCATCGTCATGAAGAAAGGCTCGAAAACCTAGAACGAGATCATTATATAGTAGAAAACTACCTGTTATACCGAACCGATGATCGCATAACACAACTTCTTCAAGAACAGGAAGGCACAAACCGTACTCTGGAAATGATTCATCAACAGGTTATAGACAACATGAGCGCTACCGAAATCCTACAAGCAAGGTTGGAAGAAAGTGAACAACGTTCACGGGAAGCCGAGGAGTATGCTCGTGCACTCGAGCAACGACTAACCTTAGCTGAAGAAGGTGCCAGGCAAACAAGCAGACTTACGGATACTATAAATCGCCTTGTCACTCTAATGTCACGAGTAAACCTGCGTCAGGACTAAATCTATTCCTCCTATTGTAACCTATTGAGGCAGGATGTACTCAAACTTATTATCCTTTGTTATGTTCTGTAAACTTTCGAATTCAGACCGGATGTAACATTCCCGGTATCTTTTGTAATCCTTATGAATGTTGTCTGTTGAAACTCGTACTCTGTATTCAACCTTTCTATCTAATGAATTATCTTTATCATTATGTATTGTTGTATATTATCTCATTATATATACACATCTGATATATCATAACCTCGCGCAAACCTCTTATATGTATCATTTCATTGTTGTTCAGCATCATGCCTCCAAGACAACATACTTACACCAACACCGAAATCGCTCAAGTCATTGCACAGAGCGTAGCTCAAGTCCTTGCTGCCCAACAAAATCCGGGCGGCAGAGGCGCACCTGCTAACACATCTACTCCAAAACCATCTACCTACAAAGATTTCTTGAACTGTAAACCCTTATATTTCAAAGGATCTGAAGGAGCTATCGGTCTGATACGTTGGATCGAAAAGACAGAATCTGTTTTTCGAATCTGCAACTGCACTGAGGAAGACAAGGTTAAATTCTCCGCGTGCACCCTTTCTGACGGAGCTCATACCTGGTGGAATTCATATGCCCAAACTGTGGGTATTGATACCGCATACCAACTTCCATGGGAAGACTTCAAAACAATGCTCAGGGAAGAGTACTGTCCCCGTGAGCAACTACAACAACTTGAGGAAGAATTCTGGAAACTCTTTGTTCAGGGAAATGACATCACCACCTACACCACTCGATTCCACTAGCTATCTGTCTTATGCCCATCTATGGTGGACCCTGAATACAAACGTATCGAGAGATACATTTGGGGGCTACCAGATCAATCCAAGGGAATGTTATCTCATCTAAACCCGGGACCATCCAAAGTGCTGTCCGCATGGCACATGAACTCATAGCCCAGATTGTCCGCCGAGGGACAACCACTGAGAAAGCCATCGGGGACAACAAAAGGAAATGGTCCGGCAAAAACCACAACCAACATCTGCGACAGTCAAACAAAAAGGCCGAGACTGTTAAGGCCTACACCTCTGGTTCAGGGTCGGGGGACAGGAAAGGGTACGTTGGGAACAAACCTTACTGTTCTAAGTGTACGCGACACCATGATGGCCCTTTTACCTGTACCAAGTGCAAACGACAGGGACATCTAGCCAAAGATTGCAGAACCCCCAACCCAAACACCAACCCTAACGCACCAAAGGCTTGTTTTGAGTGCGGCGACACTAGCCACTTTAGAAACAACTGCCCGAAACGTAACAAAAACAACAACAGGAACAACAATAACAACAACAACCCTCGCGGTCGAGCTTTTGTACTCAATGCTGGAGAAGCTCGTCAAGACCCCAACGTTGTCACTGGTATGTTCCTCCTCAACGATTTAACCACTTCTGTTTTATTCGATACTGGAGCTGATAAAAGTTTCAAATCTGATAAATTCTGTCCATTACTAAACATCACACCCCTTGCATTAGATGCTAAGTACACTGTAGAATTAGCAAATGGCAAACTGATCGAGGCCAATAGTGTAATACCAAATTGCACTTTAAACCTCGCCAACGAACTGTTCCCTATAGACCTCATCCCCGTGGAAATCGGAAGCTTCGATATCATCGTAGGCATGGACTGGTTGTCCAAACACCGTGCCGAAATCGTTTGTTTCGAGAAGATCGTGCGTATACCTCTCACTACCGGTGGAACCTTGATCATACAGGGGGAGACTGGTAGGCGAAACCTGAACATCATATCTTGTATGAAAACTCAAAAGTACCTGAGGAAAGGGTACTTGGCAATCCTCGCACATGTAACCGAAAAGAAGTCGGCTGAAAAGCGACTTGAGGATGTGCCCATCGTCTGAGACTATCCAGAAGTCTTTCCTGAAGACTTGCCAGGCCTACCCCGGCCTAGACAAGTCGAATTCCAAATTGACCTTGTGCCCGGTGCTGCACCCATGGCACGAGCCCCGTATAGATTAGCCCCTTCCGAGTTGTAGGAGTTGTCCACTCAATTACAGGAACTCCTGGACAAGGGATTCATCCGACCGAGTTCTTCACCTTGGGGAGCTCCAGTCCTATTCGTTAAAAAGAATGATGGATCCTTCCGAATGTGTATCGATTACCGGGAGCTGAACAAACTTACCATCAAGAACCGATACCCACTTCCAAGAATTGATGACCTGTTTGACCAACTTCAAGGTTCGAGCTTCTACTCGAAAATTGACCTACGGTCGGGTTATCATCAACTTCGAGTTCGAGACTCCGACATCCCAAAAACAGCTTTCAGAACCCGCTATGGACATTACGAATTTCAAGTGATGCCTTTTAGCTTAACCAACGCACCGGCTGTATTCATGGACCTTATGAATCGGGTGTGCAAACCCTATCTAGATAAGTTTGTCATCGTGTTCATTGACGACATCTTGATCTACTCTCGCAATGAAACCGAACATGGCCAACACCAGAAAACCATCTTGGAATTACTCAGACACGAGGAGTTATACGCCAAGTTCTCCAAGTGTGAGTTCTGGATGCGAACAGTACAATTCCTAGGGCATGTCGTTGACAGTCAAGGGATACGTGTTGATCCAGCCAAGATCGAGGCCATTAAGTGTTGGGAAGCGCCAACCACACCAACTGAGGTACGACAATTCTTAGGTCTCGCCAGATATTATCGACGATTCATTGAGAATTTCTCCAAAATAGCCTTACCCTTAACCTCACTGACTCAGAAAGACAAGAAATTTGACTGGACCGATAAGCAGGAGTCCGCCTTCCAACTTCTAAAACAGAAACTCTACAGTGCACCAATCCTGTCTTTACCCGAAGGCACCGATGATTTCGTAGTATACTGCGATGCCTCACGCCAAGGACTAGGTTGTGTGTTAATGCAACGTGAAAAAGTCATTGCTTACGCCTCTCGACAGCTCAAAATCCACGAAAAGAACTATACCACTCATGACCTTGAACTCGGAGCTGTCGTCTTTGCTCTCAAAATCTGGAGACATTACCTTTATGGCACTAAGTGCACCATCTTTACCGATCACAAAAGTCTCCAACACATATTTGATCAAAAAGATCTCAACATGAGGCAACGTCCCTGGGTCGAGTTGCTTACCGATTATGGCTGCGAAATTAAATACCATCCGGGCAAGGCAAATGTTGTTGCCGATGCCCTCAGCCGAAAAGAACGTTCAAATCCCCTTCGTGTTCGAGCCTTTGGTTTAACCATTCACAATGATCTCATCACTCAAATCCACACCGCTCAACTCGAAGCGCTCAAAAACGACAACATCAAAAATGAGGCCTTGCGAGGCATGGAAAAACAATTCGAAATCAAACCCAACGGAACCCGATACTTCTCCAATCGAATCTGGTTACCAAACTTTGGAAACCTACGAAATTTGGTGATGGATGAAGCTCACAAATCTCGATACTCTATACATCCTGGTTCTGACAAGATGTATCACGACATTAAACAACAGTATTGGTGGCCCAACATGAAAGCTGACATAGCCACTTATGTTAGCAAATGTTTAACCTGTTCCAAGGTTAAGGCCGAATACCAAAAACCCTCCGGATTGCTACAACAACCCGAGATACCCCAATGGAAATGGGAAAACATAACCATGGACTTCATCACGAAACTACCAAAAACACCGAGCGGTTGCGATACCATTTGGGTAATCGTTGATCGTCTCACGAAATCTGCCCATTTCCTAGCTATCAAAGAAAACAACAAGATGGAGCGTCTGACTCGCATCTACATCAAAGAGGTTGTG
The DNA here is from genome assembly GCA_963422505.1 of Pseudognaphalium luteoalbum. Lineage (NCBI taxonomy): Eukaryota > Viridiplantae > Streptophyta > Magnoliopsida > Asterales > Asteraceae > Pseudognaphalium > Pseudognaphalium luteoalbum. The sequence goes on along the minus strand of OY730194.1, from coordinate 35,006,553 downwards.
GCACGACATGGTATTCCCATTTCAATCATCTCAGATAGAGATAGCCGCTTCACCTCTCGATTCTGGCAAACACTTCAACGAGCCCTTGGTACTCGCCTCGATTTGAGTACTGCTTATCATCCGCAAACTGATGGTCAGAGTGAACGGACCATTCAAACCCTAGAAGACATGCTACGATCTTGCGTAGTTGTCTTCGGAAACACATGGGAAAACCACCTACCTTTGTGTGAATTTTCCTACAACAACAATTACCACACCAGTATTGATGCTGCACCATTCGAGGCACTTTATGGGAGAAAGTGCCGATCACCCATTTGTTGGACCGAAATCGGCGATAGCCAACTCACTGGTCCTGAAATCATCCATGAAACAACCGAGAAAATCGTGACTATTCAAAACCGGCTGAAAGCCGCACGTGATCGTCAGAAAAGCTATGCTGATGTGAGACACAAACCACTCGAGTTCCAGGTTGGGGATCGAGTACTCTTAAAAGTATCACCTTGGAAAGGTGTTATTCGTTTTGGCAAACGCGGAAAACTAAACCCCAGGTACATCGAACCTTTTGAGATTCTTGAAAGAATTGGTCTGGTGGCATATCGACTGCAGCTACCACCACAACTAAGTAGCGTGCACAACACGTTCCACATTTCTAACCTAAAGAAATGTCTGTCTGATGAGACACTTGTAATCCCGCTCGACGAAATCCACATTGATGACAAACTCCATTTCGTCGAGGAACCGATTGAAATCATGGACTGTGAGGTCAAACGCTTGAAGCAGAGTCGTATTCCCATCGTTAAAGTCTGGTGGAATTCTAGGCGCGGTCCTGAATTCACTTGGGAATGGGAAGACCAAATGCGACTGAAACATCCACATCTATTCTTAGATATCTCACAGACCACAACAGCAAGCTAATTTCGGGATGAAATTCTCCTAACAGGGGGAGAATGTGACACCCGATGATTTAGGGTTACTGATTAACCCTCTAGAAACCCTAATTACGTGTGTTTAGTTTAGTTTTGGGCTAAATACTTGTAATTACTTGTAACTACTTGTATATTTTATGTGAATATACACCTCCGTAATTAATTGTAATTACGCTTACGCAATTTGGTAAAATTGTGCAAAACAACCGGACGGAGTCCGACATAATATACGACGTTGGTGAAAACTTTTTCTATAAATAACTTAAATCTATTTTTAGAATTTATTTATCATATATTATTATTTTAATATAATAATACCCGAAAAACCTAGACGTTTCGATTAAAACGTCTCAAACGCAACAGAAACGCGCGGAACGCGCCCGACAATCGAACGAAGGTCAAAATACATTTTGAATCTAAAATATATTATTTAGTGTAAAACTATCAATTAATATATCGTGTCTTTAAACGATAACGAAAAACGTCCAAATAAAATGTCACGCGATTTAGAATCCGTACAACGAACGCGCAAATCGAGATCACTAAATTAACGAATCATTTTTATAAATGTTTTTTTTTCAAGTATTTAGAATGAATACTTCAAGTGAAAATATTGAAAATTAAATCGATACTTAAAAATGCGTATTAAACGTTTAACACTAAACCGAACGAGAAAACGAACACCACGCGAAGCACAAATCGAATAAATGATAAAATGATCAAAATACCCTTGAGTGGGCCCCCCTTGGCCGGCCCCCTCTCCCCCCCATAGCTGCCCATTCCACTTCCCCCTCTTGCTTCTTTGACTACACCACCTCAAGCCCTCTCCACTCACATTATTCTTTCATTTCCACACTCAACACTCCACCATTTTCTCTCTAGATTCTCTCTACTTCCTCCTTCTCTCTAACAACTGAAATTAATCAGCCATTTTCACCACCATATAACCACCCAAAACCACCATTAAACACCACCAAGTTAAAAGAAGAAATCACAAGAAAGAAGCTAGGATCAACACCATCATCATCCCCTGTTGTTCTTCTACATCATTCTTTGTGAGAATCACTAACCCCTTCACTTATTTCACTTCATGTTACTTATTTACATGTTATAAAGTTCATCTAACAAGATTATGTCAAATATATGCATAAAATACGTTTTTATGATTTTATACACAAAGATACATAATCTGTCTTCAAAAACACAGGTTACTAAAAACGTCATATCTTGAGTTCTAGGAAGAGTTAGAAGATGCATTTTTTTTTAAAATTTGCGTATTGAAAAGATCTACAGCTTTCGTGTTTTACACTTTTTCCAGAAACTTATGGGTTTTTCTCTATTGGACGATTTGTGAGACTGACCTGGGTAAAATCAGAATCTAGACTATGCATGACTAATTATTTTGCTTCTCTATGATTATGGGACTTAAAACTCTTGGAAAATATAAGTTAGACACTAAACACATAGTAGATCAATTGATAAAAATTGTGAGACTTGACTTGGACCAGAAATTGGTAAAACACTTGGTGAAATAAACCGACAAAAAGTCGAAAATGTGAAATCTTGAAGATTTAGGAATTTTATAAAAACCGACACTTTTGGTGAACTCCGGCATGAACCGACAACATATTTAGACCCTATAAACTGATATTTGGGTTGGGTGAAAGTTTCGGGTCAAACCGAGTAAGTTTGACCAAGTCAACAAAAGTGGCTCATTTTCGAAAAACTTACTATATTTGGAAAATGGTAACAAAAATGGGTTTGGAGGACTTAATTAGCAACTTGGACCAAAAACTAATTTTAAAAAAATTTCCCGAACGAAAACCGACACTTGAAAACACTTAGACAAAAATCGAATTTTTGGACAGACCCTTAGTGTCGCATGACCATGCGACACTAACCTTAATGTCGCATAACCTGCGACACTAACCATAGTGTCGCACCCCTCTGTGTCGCTGACCTATCATCAGTGACTTCAAACCTTGCGACACTACCTGCGACACTACCCTTAGTGTCTCATAACCAACAGTGGCAATGACCTGCGACACTACCCCTAGTGTCGCATACCTAACAGTGGTAACCCTTTGCGACACTAACAGTGGTAACCTTCTGCGACACTAGCAGTGGCTACACTGCGACACTTACCCGAGTGTCGCATGACATGCGACACTGACACTAGTGTCGCTACTAGTGTCGCTAAGAAGAGAATGTTTTAAACTTGTTTTTCGCTAAGTATCGAACATGAGTAACAAATTATAACCACACATGATTCATACAGTAACAAAGTAAATGATGACACAAACTTAATAATAATGTCTTAACGAATTATTATTACAAACTTTCACCAACGGGTCGTACACATTTTCGATAAACGAACTTGAACTACTATTTGGACATACTAGTTGATGAACTAGCTTTAGGTGGACATAAAACCCCCACCAACCCGATTGGCTTAAGTGGACATTAACCTCCACTTATACAATCGCTATAGATGGTCTTTTGAGACATCTACTTATACAACCTCATACGTTTAGGGCGTTAGGAGGTTGCACACGAGAACGAGAACACCCACTACTTGCTAATATTTGATATTGCTTGCTACCTGCTCAACTCTGGTGAGTTTCATAGCCCCTTTTTACTGTTTTTCACTGGGGTGAGAATACATACAATTGTTTTATAAACTGCTTTATGATCACAAGTACTGGAAACAACTTTTTGTACGGATTGCATGAGACCTGAATAATCCACTAAAGTCCTCTACTTATCATAGTCATTAAAATTTATGCGTGAGTATTATTGGGTGGTACCATCAGGGTTTGACAAACCTCGTCCGGGCTAGTCGTGCTAGCCAACCCACGGGTGCAGTATTACTTGTGATTTAGAAGTGTATCGGATTAGTACACTTACTGGAGGCAAACAACGTTAAGCTTGACTATGAGACTCATGCAAATGGTATACTTATATTGCTGTATGCAATACTTTTACTTGTCGTTGGCTAACGATACTTTTACTTATCATTGACGAATGATGCAAAACTTGTAAAATCTTGTGGATCATTTTAGCTACTGATTACTTAACAAACCTATGAACTCACCAACTTTATGTTGACCTTTTAGTATGTATTTCTCAGGTAACCCGCCGCAATAGGAAGCTTATGGATAGTGTAGCTCGAGTTGCATTGTTTTCAAACATCAAGGAACTAGATTGCATTTACTATATTTTAGAATCATAGTTATGTAATTCTACTTTTGTCATGCGAACTCCTATAACTTTTGTAAGCATTTGAATTATTGTAATGTAACTATTTTTCAAACGTCTCATATAGAGGTCGTTTGCTTTAATTTTTGTGTTGTGATATTTGATTTGGTCGGCGCCCCCATGACACCTCCTGCTTCCGCTGCCACGTGTTTTGGGGGTGCGACATAGGACCTATGTAATTCAACGAGATGTAACAATTCCCGGCACCTTTTGTTAAAAATCTAATCCTGTAACTTTTGGGACACGTAACTCAAAATTGTCTGTAATCGTTTAACATCGTAATATCAATTGACAATTTCCCCCGACCTTCTTACATTGTTAATTTTCACTTTGTGATGTTGTATATTACCGTTTTAATATATGTGCATCTATCGAATTATCATTCTGGTACTACTTGTCATGTGCCTCTTGTTTCTCTTTTGAAGAATCATGCCGCCAAAAAGGAAAAGTTACAGTGATGCCGAACTTGCTGCTGTCGTATCTCGAGCAGTGGGCGATGCTTTGGCTACTCGGGATTCACCTCGAAACTCTCGAAGCAATGACGAAACCCCAGTCAATACTCCTATTATCAAACCTTTCTCTTACAAGGATTTTCTTAGCTGCAAACCACTCTACTTCAAAGGCACGGAAGGTGCTATTGGTCTAATCAGGTGGATTGAACGTATAGAATCTGTCTTCAACCTCTGCAACTGTACTAAGGATAACAAAGTCAAATTTGCTGCCTACACCTTTCAGAAAGGTGCACTTACATGGTGGAACACCCACGCAAACTCTGTGGGCATTGAGATAGCAAACCAGCTTCCTTGGGCTGAAATGAAGAAAAAACTTAGGAAAAAATACTGTCCCGAAGAAGAACTGCACCGTCTGGAGGAAAAATTCTGGCACTTAATAGTGCAGAGAACTGACATTGCTGGATATACCACCAAATTCCAGCAATTCGCTTTGTTATGCCCGGGTTTGATTGATCCGGAGGAGAAATGCATCAAGAGATACATCCGCGGCCTCCCAGAGAATATCTAGGGGAACGTCGCCTCGTCTAAACCAACCACTTTTGAAAGTGCAATCCGGTTAGCTCATGAACTCATGGCAATGGTCGTCAGCCGTGAGACACCACTCCTATCCTCCAGCCACAAACGCAAATCCTCTGAACACCACGACAAACCAAACAAGAAACCCAACGCCATCCAAGCTTACACCTCCAACACTGAACCCAAACGCGGGTATTCTGGGAACAAACCTTATTGTTCCAAGTGTAACCGCCACCACGAGGGTCAATGCAATACCCCTTGCAACAACTTCACGAGGCACGGGCACTCGACCAAATATTACCGAGCTCCCAAATCCAACAATAACAACACCAGGCCGCCTAGAGCCTTCTTCGAATGTGGGAACACCGGGCACTTCAGGAATGAATGCCCGAAGCTGAAGAACAACAACAACAGCAACAACAACGCTAGAGGTAGAGCCTTCGTACTCAACTCTGGGGTCGCCCGCGAAGACCTAAATGTGGTCTCGGGTATGTTCCTCCTCAACAACTTAACTGCTTCTATTCTATTTGATACTGGTGCCGATAGAAGCTTTATTTCTGATGAATTTTACCCATTGATTGACATCACCCCAGTTGCTCTAGATGTTAAGTACACTGTAGAACTAGCGAACGGTAAACTCATAGAAACCGATAGTGTGATACCTAATTGCACTTTAAACCTAGCCAACGAAACCTTTTCAATCGATCTTATGCCCATTGAAATTGGAAGTTTCGACGTCATCATAGGAATGGACTGGTTGTCCAGACACCGAGCCGGAATCGTTTGTTACGATAAGTGTGACACCCGGTTAAAAAGGCCCAAAATTAGCGACTAATTTAAACTTTAAACCTTAGTACTTAGTACAAGATAATACGAAAGTATTGGATATTATATATGTATTTATATATATATAACTTAACGATTATTTAATCACGTACAAACAAATATGAAAGAACGCGTGATGTTAAATACGGATGTTGGTGAAAAACATTTTCAAATAAAGTATTATCGTCAAGAATAATAATTATTTACTCCGTTAGAAATCTGAATACATTTTGGACACGTAAAACTATCCGTATGTTTTAAGTAAAACAAAGATACAATTGTATAACTCCGTAAAAACATTTTTATAAAATATTTCAATTAAAAACTTATACGAATCTATTTTTAGAAAATTATCATTTCAAAAGATTATACTACTTTCCGATCGGGTACAAGAACACGGGTATTTTATACCGTAAGCGGGAGCCAACCAACTCCAATAATTAGAGTTGGCCGGCTACATCAAACACACACACAGACACATTCATCCATCCATCTTCAATCTCTCGACTCTCTCTTCTCCCTCTCGGTTTTCATCGACAACATCATCAACAACAAGAATCAACATCATCTTCATCATCATAATCATCACCTTGGATCATCATCACCATCGTGTTCGTCATCATCATCCTCACGGTTCCAAATTTTAAATTGTAAGAACACTCACAAACTTCCTTTAATTTGGTGCATACAATACGTATATAACTTGTATAATGTTGTTATTCAACATAGATAAACGATTATAGCTTGAACCATAGCAAAAACCTAGTGTTGATTCGGACTAAAAACAGAGCAGAACCCAAGCAGGAAACTAACCCGATCGGTTAGCCTAGGCTAGCCGATTGGCTAGCTTTAATGAGCCGAACGGCTCACACAACCCGATCGGTTAGCAGGGTAGCTTCTCGATGAAAAATTTACTATAACGGTTTGGGCTAAAAGTCACACGGTCACTCGAAAACGGCCCAATGATCAAGGCTATGTTTAATCCAATGAAGGCCTCTGAAATCATAGTAGTTAATTATTGGATAAGTGCGAGTTTTAGTATATGGATCCATATGGGACTGACAATCCCCACCTGGGGTGGTAGCGCCACCACGAACCATTACTCGTATAAACAGGTGTTTTCTACTCGTTTCATATGAGTGATTTTGGGTTGCACTCACGAGGGGCAAAATTACGGTTAAGCTTCGACTATGATGGCTCATGGCAAGATACACCGACCTTACTTACCTAATTACCTTGGCGTAATTGATGCTTACTTACTAAATTACCGTTGTGTAATAGATACTTGCTTACTAAATTACCGTTGTGTAATTGATACTTACTACCGAATTACCGTTGTGTAATTGATACTTACTTACCGAATCACCGTTGTGTAATTGATATTACTTACTTAATTACTGTGGTGTAATTGTTTCTACTTATTGAACTATACTGGATTTTCTATTACTATATACTACAAACCTGTGAGATTCACCAACCTTTTGGTTGACGCGTTTTAGTAATGCATTCTCAGGTACGCAGCCACAGTAGGATGGCCCAGCAGGATCTACCATTATGCTAAGCTAGTACGAGTCGCATGCATACACACTTATGAAGATTTTACTCGCATTATCTTTTGTACTTTGATTATGTATTTAAAATCTTCTGAATCATTTTGCGAACTCGCTAATGATGTACACTTATGACTTACAACTTCGTACTACTTTTGTAATGTAATATATTTTCTAAAACGTCTCATTTAGAGTCGTTTGCTTAATCTTCGTGCTTGATAATTGATTAGTCACGCCCAAAAACAATCGCTTCCGCAAAGCATGAAATTGGGGGTGTGACAATAAGATCGTTCGCATCCCTCTCGCCGCCGGTAGAACTTTGATCATACAGGGGGAGACCGGTAGGACGAGACTAAACATCATCTCTTGTTTGAAAACCTGAAATTTTTTGAGAAAAGGGTATCCGGCAATCCTCGCACACATCATGGAGAAAAATTCGGAAGAGAAGCGACTTGAGGGTGTGCCCATCGTTCGAGACTTTCCAGAAGTCTTTCCCGAAGAACTTCCTGGTCTGCCACCGCCAAGACAGGTCGAGTTCTCAATCGATCTCGTTCTAGGTGTTGCACCCGTGGCTCGAGCGCCATACCGATTAGCCCCATCCGAACTTCAGGAGCTGTCCACCCAGTTGCAGGAACTCCTGGATAGAGGATTCATTAGACCGAGTTCTTCACCCTGGGGAGCTCCGGTCTTATTCGTGAAGAAGAAGGACGGTTCTTTCCGAATGTGCATCGACTACCGAGAGTTGAACAAACTGACCGTCAAGAACCGATATCCACTCCCTCGCATCGATGGCCTGTTTGACCAACTACAAGGGTCGCGTATTTATTCAAAGATCAATCTTCGGTCATGTTATCATCAACTTTGAGTTCGCGACACCGATATCCCGAAAACTGCTTTCCGAACTCGTTACGGGCATTATGAATTTCAGGTGATGCCCTTCGGTTTAACAAACGCACCGGCTGTATTCATGGATCTTATGAATCGGGTGTGCAAACCTTACCTCGATAAGTTTGTCATTGTCTTCATCGGTGACATTCTCATATACTCGCGAAATGAACAAGAACACGCGCAACACCTCAAAACCTTCCTAGAACTACTCAGACACGAAGAGTTATATGACAAATTCTCCAAGTGTGAGTTCTGGATACAATCCGTTCAATTCTTTGGACATGTTGTTAATAGTCAAGGAATCCATGTCGATCCATCGAAAATCGAGGCTATCAAGTGTTGGCAAGCACCAACATCTCCAACCGAAGTACGCCAATTCTTGGGTCTTGCTGGGTACTATCGGCGATTCATTGAAAATTTCTCGAAAATAGCCCAACCACTCACAACCCTGACTCAGAATGACAAAACGTTCGATTCGACTGATAAACAAGAGTCAGCATTTCAACTTCTGAAACAAAAGCTTTGCAGTGCTCCTATTCTATCATTACCCGAAGGCACCGATGACTTCGTGGTATACTGCGATGCTTCCCACCAAGGTCTCAGTTGCGTGCTGATGCAACGAGACAAGGTCATTGCTTACGCTTTGCGACAGCTCAAAATTCATGAAAAGAATTACACCACCCTTGATCTCGAGCTAGGAGCTGTCATTTTTGCCCTCAAAATCTGGAGACATTACCTCTATGGCACAAAGTGCACAATTTTGACCGACCACAAAAGTCTCCAACACATATTCGATCAGAAGGATCTCAATATGAGGCAACGTCGGTGGGTCGAGTTGCTTACCGACTATGATTGTGAGATCAAATACCATCCGGGTAAGGCAAATGTTGTTGCTGATGCCCTCAGTCGAAAGGAACGAACGAAACCACTTCGAGTCCGAGCCCTCAGTACGACCATTCGCAATGATCTAAATATTCAGATTCTCACTGCTCAACTCGAAGCTCTGAAACTCGATAACATCAAAAACGAAGCCTTGCGAGGCATGGATAAACAATTCGAAATCAAACCTAACAGAGTTAGGTACTTCTCAAACCGAATCTGGTTACCGAGTTTTGGAAACCTGTGAGACTTGGTGATGGATGAAGCTCACAAGTCCAAATATTCTATCCATCCTGGATCCGACAACATGTATCACGGTATCAAGGAATGTTATTGGTGGCTGAATATGAAAGCTGAAATTGCTACATACGTCAGCAAGTGTCTTACTTGCTCGAAAGTCAAAGCTGAATATCAAAAACCTTCTGGTTTACTCCAACAGCCCAACATTCCTGAATGGAAATGGGAACAAATTGCCATGGATTTCATAACCAAACTACCCAAATCATCGAGCGGTTGCGATACCATTTGGGTGATTGTCGATCGTCTCACGAAATCTGCTCACTTCTTGGCAATCAAGGAAACTGACAAAATGGAACGCCTCACACGAATCTACATCAAAGAGGTAGTTTCTCGACATGGTGTTCCAATCTCGATTATCTCCGATAGGGATAGTCGTTTCACCTCTCACTTTTGGCAATCACTTTAAAATTCATTATGTACCCGTCTTGATATGAGTACCGCATACCATCCTCAAACCTATGGCCAAAGTGAACGAACGATTCAAACACTGGAAGACATGCTACGAGCTTGCGTAGTTGACTTCGGTGTAAACTAGGAAAAACATCTACCGCTGTGTGAGTTTTTTCCTACAACAACACTTATCACACCAGCAGTAAGGCTGCACCCTTCGAGGCACTCTACGATCGTAAGTGTCGCTCACCGATTTGTTGGACCGAAGTGGGAGACAGTCAACTCACTGGTCCTGAGATCATTCACGAAACTACTGAAAAGATCTTCGAGATCCAAAACAAACTCAAAGTCGCACGTGATCGTCAGAAAAGTTATGCTGATGTGAGACGCAAACCACTCGAGTTCCAGGTTGGGGATCGAGTGCTACTCAAAGTTTCACCTTGGAAAGGTGTTGTCCAATTCGGTAAACGCGGGAATTAAATCCCAGATACATTGGACCATTCGAGATCCTCGAGAGGATTAATTCAGTGGCATATCGATTGCAGCTGCCACCTGAACTCAGCAGCGTGCATCCCACTTTTCACATTTCAAACTTGAAGAAATGCCTGTCTGATGAGACACTCATTATTCCACTCGACGAGATTCGCGTTGATGACAAACTTCACTTCGTTGAAGAACCCGCTGAAATCATGGACCGTGAAGTCAAACAACTCAAACAAAGTCGTATTCCCATTGTCAAAGTCAGGTGGAATTCGCGGCGTGGGCCGGAATTCACCTGGGAACGGGAGGACTAAATGCGACTCAAGTATCCTCAGTTATTTGCTGATGTTACTTCAAACACGACTTCAAGTTAAATTTCAGGATGAAATTCTCCTAACAGGGGGAGAATGTGACACCCACCAAATTAGGACTTGTAATTAGTACCTAATCAAGTGTAATACATATAATTAGTTCTGTGTTAGGCTAATTAATGTATCAATATATATATTGTTGAATATATACATGTATACGATTTGATTAAATCGTACATGTTTCAAATCGAATGCAATTCGATTCAATTAATACGGACGTTGGTGAACAATTTTACTAAATAATATAACATTATTTAATAACTCTATTTTATTAAAAATATTATTTAGATAATATTTCAACTCAAATTCGTATCGTGCAAACTACAATTATGTGATTTAAATAATAAACGCGCGAACAACCGAAACAAGAATAAGTTATATTTTATAACTCAAGTAAAGTATTTGATGAAATACTTAAACAAAAACCTTAGTAAATATTCGTATTTTAAAAAAATTATTTAAACGTTTAAACGATCGGGGAAACGAACACCGCAGGGAGCGCAAACGCGGGGGATTAAAATTTGGGAGATTTCCTCCCCTCCCTCCCCAAAAATCTGCCCAAAACTTCCCCCTCCCCTCCTCATTTCTCACTTCCTTTCTCTCTCTCCTTCTTCTTTTTCTCTCTTTTTCTCTCTTTTTCTCTCTAAATTTCTCTCCACCACCAAAAATCACCACCAAACTCACTCGAATCACTTCACTTGTTTGGGAGGAAACGTTCGCCTCAACACGATCTACATTTCCATCTTTTTGGATTTCTCCGGCGTTAAGTTTGTAAGTTTCCGACAAAACCCGAAACACTCCGATTTCCATTATTTTTACTTGTTTATGGGTTATTTAAGCTTATAATGTCCAAATATGGGTTGGGTAAAAGTTTCAAGTCAAACGGAAACCGAAAAACACCTTTTCGGCTCATTTTCCGGCCAACAGCTCGTTTTGTCGCAGAGGCTCCAGGCCACCTGCGAAACAAGGCCTTATGTCGCCAAATCATGGCCTATGTCGCATATAGCGACACAAGCCTCTATGTCGCAATACCTTCAGATGTCGCAGATAGCGACACAAAACACTATGTCGCAAAACTTATTCCCGTCGCACATAGCGACACAACACCTTATGTCGCATTAAATTGCGGATGTCGCACTTAGCGATACAAACTCATATGTCGCAGTCATGATCTGCGACATAACAGACTATGTCGCACTTAGCGACACAAAGCTGTATGTCGCACACTGTGTCGCATAAAACAGAACCAAGAAAACACAGATTTTACTAAGTGTCGAGACCTAAAATTTTATCACTTGATTTCACCCAAATTCAAGTCCAGATGCGTTTTTCACCAAAGCAATGTAGTAGAAATAAAAAAATTTCGAGCTGATTTGGCATCTCGACCCCAACCAGGGGCCAGCCCCTTGGACCCAGCCAGGGGTTGCCACCCTGGAACCCCGCTTACCAGGGGCGCTGCCCCCGGACCCCCGTCACTTAGAGTTTGTAAATACATTTCACACCAGGTGTCAAACTTGTATAACAAAAAACACGAATACGATACGACTTCTAAAACACATTGGAACATACCCTTTAAGTATAACACTTCGAAATCATAATAATAATAGTTGAGATTATTATTACAAACAATCACCAACGGTCCGTACACATTTTCAAAACTCAAGTTAATCAACCAAATCGTAGTCATTTGGACATTCTAGTTGGACGAACAACTAGAGGTGCACAGATGGGCTTTAGCCCGAGCCCGGGCCTAGAAAAAGCCCGAAATAGCCCGGCCTGAAAAAGCCCGGCCTGGCCCGAAAGTCCCAAAGGGGCCTGAAATTATTCATGAAAGCCCGGTCCGGCCCGGGCCCGGGCCAGGCCGGGCTAAGCCCAAAGCCCGAAAAAGCCAGAAAAAAAGCCCGAAGCCCGAAAGCCCAGACTTTTTCAAAAAAAGCCTGAAAGCCCGGGCTTTTTTGAGATAAAGCCCGGAGTTTTTCATGAAAAAAGCCCGATCCTATATTATTTGATATGTTTTTAATATTCATATTTGAGTTTTTACTTGTATAATATGTATATAACATATATCTTGTTTTACAAAAATTATCTATCATATATTATGTAACTTATATCTTTTGAATATGCAAAGTTTTCAATTCATTAAGTACGTATACGAGTATATATTCATTTTATCAATAGATTCTTAAACTATTACGATAATGTCTTATATAGATTATAATTGTATATTATAAAATATAACGTACAATAACTCATTTTACCCTAATAGATACAAAATTAGTAGTTATATAGTACTAAAAATGTAATAAATAATTAGTAATAAACAAAAGTAAAATAAAACTAAAAAAGCCCGAAAAAGCCCAGTCCGGGCTTTTAAAAGCCCGGGCTAAGCCCGTTTAGCCCATTCGGGCCTTAGTAGGCCTAGTTTTTTTGTTAAGGCCCGGGCTTAGCCCGGCCCGGGCTTTTTTAAATCGAAAAAGTCCGGGCTTTTTTAGGCCCGGTCTAAGCCCGGCCCGGCCCGGGCTTTGTGCATCTCTACGAACAACTACAAAGGTAGTCTTTTAAAATACCTAATCAACTAATAACCATCGCGTGTCGTGGACACCCTCAGGTTACAAGTCTTCTGACATCACTACTCGGGTAATCAACTCAGGTGAGTCTCATAGCCCCTATTTTACTGTTTTACTCAGGGGTGTGATATCATTGCTCATTTTATTTTAACCATATGAACGCAAGTACGAAAACAAATAATTACTACATGAGTTATCTCACTAATCTTTTAAAGCCCTCCTCAGTATAATTTGGTAATACGTTGTAGCGTGAATATTAGTATATGGTACCATATAGGATTGACCCTCCTTGTCCGGGTTAGCATGCACTAACTGGGTAAACGGATGTACTAATATTTATTCAGATGAGTGTAGATTAGGCACTCGTGGGAGGCACCTCGATCAGGATTCCTTAAATGTGGACCTAACACCTCGAGTTAAGCTCAGAATATGTGCTCATGGCTGTAAAACTTTTATTTTGCTTAGTTGCAATTTAAATTCAATTAAATCTTACGGTTCATACAATATGTGTTGACATACAAACCTGTGAGCTCACCAGCATTTCGCTGACCCATTTTAGCATGTATCACATGTACTCAGTAGTAGGTTGGACTGCATTCATGAATCATTAGCTCGTGTTAGCATGCAAACATTCAGAGATTTAGCTGCATTATTATATTTTGTATAAATTAATTATGTATGTAAATCTCTCAATTCCAAATTGAGCTAATGTAAACTATATTTTGATGTAAACATTAATTTTATCAATACAAGTTGTAAAACGACGCATATAGAGTCGTTCATTATATCTTTGTGTTGTGATTATTGATTAGTCGTGCCCCGACCCGATTCACTTCTGCAACCCGAATTTGGCGGTGCGACACTCCTGTAGCTCAGTCCACTGAAATTTCACATCTTTTCGGGTTAACTTAGTCAAAGGACCCGCAATCTTAGAGAAATCCTTAATGAATTTACGATAGTATCCCGCTAATCCCAGAAAACTTTTAATTTCAGAAGAAGACTTAGGTGCTTGCCAATTCATAACGGCCTCAAACTTTGATGGATCCACTTTAACCTCATCCTCATAAATGATATGCCCCAAAAATTGTACTTCACGTAACATAAATTCGCATTTGGAAAATTTAGCATACAATTCTTCTCTTTTTAATGTCTCAAGAACCAAACGCAAATGCATCTCATGATCTGACTCAGACTTGGAATAAACCAATATATCATCAATGTATACAATAACAAACTTATCAAGGAAAGGTCGACAAACTCTATTCATTAAATCCATGAAAATCGTCGGAGCATTAGTCAACCCAAATGGCATAACCAAGAACTCATAATGACCGTATCTGGTGTGGAAAGCTGTCTTAGGAATATCCTTCTCACAAACCCGCACTTGGTGATAACCCGATCTCAAATCAATTTTAGAAAAATAAGAAGTCCCTTGCAATTGATCAAACAACTGATCTATTCAGGGCAAAGGGTACTTATTCTTTATGGTTCTCTTATTTAATTCCCTATAATCTATACACATACGGAAGGTGCCATCCTTCTTTTTAACAAACAATACAGGTGCACCCCAAGGAGAAGAACTGGGTCTAACAAAACCTTTATCTAACAACTCCTGAATTTGACCCATCATTTTTCGAATTTCGGAAGGAGCTAATCTTTAAGGAGCCTTAGCTACAGGAGTAGAACCAGGAATCAAGTTGATTTTATACTCTACTTCTCTAATGGGAGGTAAGCCAGGTAATTCATCAGGAAAAACTTTCGAGTATTCAGAAATGACTCGGACATCGGAAACAGTTTTCTTTTCTAACTTAGCATCAATAACATAGGCCAAATACGATTTACACCCTTTAGCTAAAGATTTTCTAGCTTTCAACAATGAAATCAAAGAAATACTACCATTCTCCTGTTCCCCTCGAGGTTCGACATATGACTCATCCGAGATTGGGATTTTGATTATCTTTTTATGGCAATCTATGGTGCCACCTTAAGAAGTACCTTGTCCCCAACCTGGAACTCGAGGTGTTTGCGTCTCACGTCAGCGTAACTTTTCTGACGATCACGTGCGGCTTTCAGCCGGTTTTGGATACTAACTATCTTCTCGGTGGTTTCGTGAATGATTTCTGGACCAGTGAGTTGGGTATCCCCCACCTCAGTCCAGCAGATAGGTGATCGGCACTTACGTCCGTAGAGTGCCTCGAAAGGTGCGACCTTGATGCTAGTATGGTAACTGTTGTTGTATGAGAATTCGCACAAAGGCAAGTGATTTTCCCAGTTTTTACCGAAGTCAACTACGCAGGCGCGTAGCATATCCTCCAGTGTTTGAATAGTTCGTTCGCTTTGGCCATCAGTTTGCGGGTGATAAGCAGTACTCATATCCAAACGAGTACCGAGATATTTTTGTAATGATTGCCAAAAGTTAGAAGTAAAACGACTGTCCCTATCCGAGATGATCGAGATAGGTACACCGTGTCGTGAAACAATTTCTTTGATGTAGATGCGAGCCAAACGCTCCATCTTGTCAGTTTCCTTGATGGCTAGAAAATTGGCAGATTTTGTGAGACGGTCTACAATCACCCAAATGGTATCATAACCGCTCGAAGTCTTTGGTAGTTTGGTAATAAAGTCCATGGAAATTTGCTCCCATTTCCATTGAGGGATTTCAGGTTGTTGGAGCAATCCTGAGGGTCTTTGGTGTTCGGCCTTGACCTTGGAACAAGTTAAGCATTTACTGACGTATACGGCGATGTCAGCTTTCATGTTAGGCCACCAATACAATCCTTTGATGTCGTGATACATCTTTTCAGAACCAGGATGTATAGAGTATCGAGATTTGTGAGCTTCAGCCATCACCAAATCTCGCAAGTTTCCGAATTTGGGTAACCATACCCGGTTAGAGAAAGTACCGAGTTCCATCAGGTTTGATTTCAAATTGTTTATCCATGCCTCGCAGGGCTTCATTGATGATGTTTTCGGGTTCTAGTGCTTCGAGTTGAGCGGCAAGAACTTGGGTGATGAGATCGTTGTGGATGGTAATACTGAGGGCTCGGACTCGAAGGGGTTTCGCTTGTTCCTTTCGGCTTAAGGCATCGGCAACTACGTTCGCCTTGCCTGGGTGGTATTTGATTTCGCAGTCGTAGTCACTAAGTAACTCGACCCAACGACGTTGCCTCATGTTCAGATCCTTTTGATCGAATATGTGTTGGAGGCTTTTGTGATCGCTAAAGATAGTACTTTTAGTACCGTAAAGGTAATGTCTCCATATTTTTAGCGCGAATACCACGGCACCTAATTCTAGGTCGTGTGTCGTATAGTTTTTCTCATGAATTTTCAGTTGTCGTGAGGCATAGGCGATGACTTTCTCCCGTTGCATTAACACGCAACCAAGTCCTTGGTGTGAGGCGTCGCAGTAAACCACGAAGTCATCGGTGCCTTCGGGTAAGGACAAGATTGGTGCGCTGCAGAGTTTGTGTATCAGTAATTGGAAGGCTGACTCTTGTTTGTCGGTCCAATCAAATTTCTTATCCTTCTGAGTCAGTGTCGTTAGAGGAACAGCTATTTTTGAAAAGTTCTCAATAAATCGGCGGTAATACCCAGCGAGACCTAAGAATTGCCTCACTTCGGTTGGAGTGGTCGGTGACTCCCAGCCCTTGATTGCTTCAATCTTGGCGGGATCAACATGGATTCCCTGGCTGTCAATGACGTGCCCAAGGAATTGAATAGTTTGTATCCAGAACTCACACTTAGAGAATTTGGCGTATAACTCTTCGTGTTTGAGAAGTTCCAGAACGGTTTTCAGATGTTGCGCGTGTTCTGGTTCATTGCGCGAGTAAATTAGAATGTCATCAATAAAGACAATGACAAACTTGTCAAGGTAAGGCTTACACACCCGATTCATAAGGTCCATGAATACCGCCGGTGCGTTAGTCAAGCCGAATGGCATCACTTGAAACTCGTAATGCCCGTAACGAGTTCGGAAGGCTATTTTTGGAATATCTTCATCACGAATTTGGAGTTGGTGATAACCTGACCGTAGATCGATCTTAGAATAAAAACTCGACCCCTGGAGTTGGTCAAACAGGTCATCAATGCGAGGAAGTGGGTAACGGTTCTTGACAGTTAACTTGTTAAGTTCACGATAGTCGATGCACATGCGGAAAGAACCGTCTTTCTTTTTCACAAACAAGACCGGAGCTCCCCAAGGTGAGGAACTTGGTCGAATAAATCCCTTGTCCAGGAGTTCCTGTAACTGCATAGACAACTCCTGAAGTTCGGATGGGGCTAGTCGGTAAGGTGCTCGTGCCACAGGTGCTGCACCGGGCACAAGATCAATAGAAAATTCGACTTGTCTAGGTGGTGGGAGGCCAGGCAAGTCTTCAGGAAAGACTTCTGGGAAATCTCGAACAATAGGCACATCCTCAAGTCGCTTCTCCTCCGACTTTTTCTCCATAACATGTGCGAGGATTGCTTGGTACCCTTTTCTCAAGTATTTCCGGGTTTTCATGCAGGAGATGATGTTTAGGCTCGTCCCGCCGATCTCCCCTTGTATGACTAAAGTTCCACCGGTGACGAGAGGGATGCGGACGATTTTCTCAAAACAAACTATTTCGGCTCGGTGCTTGGATAACCAATCCATACCGACGATGATGTCAAAGCTACCGATCTCGATGGGTATCAAATCAATGGAAAAGAGCTCATTAGCTAAGTTTAAAGTGCAATTAGGTATCACACTGTCGGCCTCAATAAGTTTTCTGTTTGCCAATTCTACTGTGTACTTAGAAACTAAGGCTATAGGTGCAGTGTCAAGTTGTGGATAGAATTTATCAGACATAAAGATCTTATCAGCACCAGTATCAAATAGAACAGTGGCAGTTAAGTTGTTGAGAAGAAACGAAGCCGTGACCACATTAGGGTCTTGACGGGCTTCCCCTGATTTCAGCACAAAAGCTCTTCCTCAAGCGTTGTTGTTGTTCTTGTTGTTGTTGTTTTTCAGTTTGGGGCAGTCGCTCTTGAAATGCCCTGGATTTCCGCACCCAAAGCAAGTCTTCGGCATGTTAGTGTTGGGGGTAGGGATGTTGGCTCGGCAATCCTTGGCTAAGTGCCCGAACCTTTTGCAATTAGTACAAGGGCAAGAACCGTCATGATGGCGGTTGCATTTGGAACAGTAAGGTTTGTTCCCGATGTACCCTTTCCTCTCTGTAGATCCTGAGGAATAAGCCTTAATAGACTCAGGCTTTTTGTTGAAGGTTTGGTTGGAGGAATTGGGACTTCCTTCCCACTTACGCTTGTTGTTTGTTGTTGGGGTTGGAGTTGTGCCATGGCGGACAGAGTTGGCCGTTAGTTCGTGAGCCATACGAATGGCGCTGTGAATAGTACCCGGTTTGGATGAAGTCACCAGGTCTTGAAGTTTGTCGGGGAGTCCATCTACGTATTTCTCGATCCTCTTATACTCGGGATCGACCATGGATGGGCACAGAAGTGCCAGTTGGTGAAAACGGTTGGTGTAACCCGTGATGTCATCACCCTGCATTTTGTGGTTCCAGAACTCTACCTCCAGCTGTTTCAATTCATCTCTGGGGCAGTACTCGCCCCTCAACATCTGCTTTAAATCATCCCATGAGAGTTTGTAAGCATTTGCAATACCCACAGTCTGGGCATAGGTGTTCCACCAGGTGAGAGCGGTGTCAGAAAATGTACTGGCAGAGAACTTGACCTTGTCTTCCTCTGTGCAGTTGCAAATAAGGAATACAGATTCGATTTTCTCGATCCAGCGTACTAGACCGATTGCTCCTTCGGTACCTGCAAAGCTCAAGGGTTTGCAGTTCTGAAAGTCTTTGTAAGAGCAGGGTTTGGGTTGTGGCCCATTGGTAGCTGTATCTTCGCTACTCGGAATGGGTGTTCGGGTAGCCAAGGCTTGGGCCACACTGCGGGCAATCAGATCCGCTATTTCGGTTTCCTGAGGGTGACCTGGCGTCGGGGAGGCATGATGCTGAACAAGGAGAACAAGAAAAGAGAAATAAGAGATTTGTACGAGTTTATGATATATCTCATGTGTATATGATGGAATATACGAGAACAGAGTGACGTGATAACCATATTTCATTAGATAACTAGATTAGATACAAGGCATGAGTTCTAGAGGGTTACATAATATAAGGAGTACAAAAGATGCCGGGAATTGTTTCATCCGGTCGAATTACATAGGTCCTACGAAAGCATAATAGAATACAGATTTAGCTTAAGCTAATTCCGGCGTAGATTGAGTTGTGGCAGCAGTGCGTTGAGGTGGTCCACAGATTCTGCGAGTCTGTTGGCCGTTCGGAGGGCGTCCTCGGTTTCCCTTAGACGTGTCTCGCACTGATGTAGTCTTGATTGTAAGACAGAGATTTCATTTCGGTTGCCAATCACTTGGTTGTGGACAACCTCCATGGTTTCGACTATTTCTCCCACCTGATTCTGAAGAGTGTTCATAGTGGTAACAGTGTGATCGTGATCTTCAGAGACTTGCTCGATTCGCTCCATTGCTGTGAGTCTCCAGTTCTCGCGAGTTTCTTGGAGTTCGATATCCATCTCATGGAGTTGTTGATCGTGATGGTGTACCCTAGCGGCTAAGTCCGGTAGAGTGAGGTCTGTGGGATATGGGCTGGCTCGAGGCGAACGGGCGTCCCTCCTAGCCACCCTTGGGTTTCGTGTTCCATGCGGATAAGAGCGTGACGAACTTGGTGGTGTGTTTGCCATTCTGAGACAAAGTGTTAGAAAGAATGAGGCCTACTTATATAACATATAATATAGCCTAGTGTGTCTAGCACAAACAAGTATCGGTCCCGTTTCTCTAGTAGTCAAAGTCAACTAGTGTATTCCCGTTCAACATCACAATTTCAGTTCTTACATCATCTTTATTTAATTGTACATAGTTGATCAGGCTATGTTAAATTAAATTCGTATGATGTAATCCCTGAATCAGTCATACCTAATAAGGAATACTGCCTAACGGTCATAGTCTAGGCCCACTAAATGCAACCTAGTTCGCTATAACCTTAGGCTCTGATACCAATCTGTAACACCCTCAAAATCACTGTTTAGCGGAAGCAAGCTTTGGGGTGCTACTAATCAAATATCAAAGCACAAAAGTAAAGCAAACGACATCTATATGCAATGTTTGTAAAATAGTTACATTTCCATACATAAAATGTTTGAAACATAGAGTTTCTGGTTACAAAATGAAGTTCCCTAGAGTCCGCGTGTAAAGCGGGAGATTCTATTACATAATCATAATAAATACAAAAGATAATGCTAAGAATCTCCATTAAATGCTAAGAATCTCCGTTAAATGCAATGTAGAAATCATGCGACTCTAGCTAGTATCCTGAGGGAATCCTACTCCGTCTGTGTACCTGAGATACAAAGCTAAAAAGGTCAACACGAATGTTGGTGAATCTCACAGGTTTGTAAATAATATAAATATTTGAACACAAGGTTTCATCAGTAATGCCCGCAGGCGTAAATCAGGTATTTGAATCCCGCAATGTAAAGTAAGTAAGTTATACCGTTGCCATGAGGCTCATAATCGAAGCTTAACCCGTAAATAATAAATTGCTCCCGTGACATGCTCGTAATTGAGCAAGCATAAGTAACGAATGATAGTCGCCCGTTTATACAGAACGGTTCGTGGTAGCGCTACTACCCCGGGCGGGGAGGGTCATTTCCCTAATGGATCCATTAACTAGTGTTCGCGCTTAATTCCATAACTAACGATATATGATGGAGAGACTTCCATAAAAATAAGTAACTCATGCAATCCCGTACAGTAAAATGAGTAGTTCGTACTTGTGTTCAAGAAAAATAAGCAATATCTCTCACCCCGTAAGTAAAACAGTAAAAGTGGGGCTGTAAGACTCACCTGAGCCTAGTAAGTACGTATGTGAAATCAACCAGGTAAAGCGGTTGTAAGTCCGTGTATTGGTTCTCAGAACCCTGCAACCTTCTGGCGTCCGAAACGCACTAGGTTGTAAGTAAACAATTAAACGAGTTGGTGTCTTAAAAGATCACCCATGCTAGTTGTCCACTCAACTAGGACATGTCCAAGTGTTTGTTTAGTAATCCGTTTGTATTTTGAAAAACAAGTATGGCCCGTTGGTGACGCTTTGTAATAATAATCCAAGACTGTTATTATTATATGTATCGTTTTATTAAAAATCGTATCTGGGATTTAAATTCGGAAAATTGGTCAAGTCTGGTTGTGGACTGAAATAGTGGTGCGAACTGAGTTTGCGGTGCGAGCCGAGTTCGGCTCGCAAGGTAGTAGGCTGCGAACCGAGTTGGGTTCGCAGCACAAGGTTCGGCTCGCAAATCAACTCGCAAGTCATCTCGCAGGTCAACTCGCGAGTGGGTTCGGTTCGCAGTTTGGGTTCGCGAGTTCAGTTTTCGGTTCGCAGTTTGGGTTCGCGAGTTCAGTTTTCGGTTCACAGTTTGGGTTCGTCTCGCAGGACGAACAGATCTCGGTTCGCAGGACGAGCTGCTCGAATTTTTAACTTTAAAAATGCATTTTTCAAGTCAGTTTTTGGGCAAATCTTCGTTGAGTAAACGTTCTAGCATGTAAATAAGAGCTTTTTAAGTAATTTAAAAGAGTTTTTAAAGCTTCTTACCAACAAAATCAAAAATCAAAGAAGATGATGATGGTGATGATGATGATGATGATGATGATCCTCTTGCTTGTGTCTTGATGATGATGATGAACGATTATGGTGATGATGTTCTTGTTATCTCAGTTTTTAGAGAGAGGTATAGAGATTTAGTAGGGAGAGAGATGAAAGAAAATAGGTGTGTAAGTGTGTGTTTGGTGTAAATGAGGTGGAAGTGGGGAAAGAATGGGGTTAAAAGGGGTGGGTCATGGGTCGGTTGGGGGCTGGGTTCGCGGGTCTGAGCCGACCCAACTTGGGTCTCCGGCTCGCGGGTTTGTGTTTCCAAATTTTTATATCACGAGTCGTTGTCGGTTAAATCCCGTAGTTGTTTAAATGTTGTTTCGCGTTACATGTTAAAGTGTATTCGAAATATTTTTAGCCGAAGTATTTTATCAAAATACTTAATAATGAGTTATAAAAATATGACTTGAATTACTTTCTGTTGTTAGGCGCGTTTCGTATGCTCTCGTCGCGTTCGGAGTGTTTTTAACGATACTAGATACGTGAAATATATTTTCACAATATATTAAAGCAAATAATATTTGTTTGGTTAATTCCATATTATTTAAAAGTTTTTGTCACCAACGTCCAATCTAAATTGTATCGGACCTCGTCCGTTTGGAAAGTGTACGATTTAAACGAATCGCGTACGCGTGTAAGTAATTTCGCTAAAGTCTCATATATTTAGATTAATACAAAACTAAATACATGAAGTTACAAGTAGTTTAGGCACTAATCAAAATTCCTAATTTGGCGGGTGTTACATATATTGGGTGTGCTTGGCAACATCATTTGAAGGGATTCTTGCAGATGGAGATTCTTATTTTTAGAAACTCCATCTACATATAATCATTGTTTGACACAAATAAAAAATAGGGATTCTCAAAAAAAAAAAATCCCCTTGAATGAGAAGCTCTTCAAAGTAGCTTCTAAACTAATCTTTATCTCCATCCCATTTCATCTCCATCTCCAACTTCATATCCATCTCAATCCAATTTTGCCAAACACACCCATTATATTCAAATGAAATACATTACATGTATTTATTATAAATACTAAAACAAAAAAGAATCACAAAAAACACATGTTACAATAAAGTATAAGGAAAAAACTTTACAAAGAAAATTAACAAAGCCCGCGTTGTCGCAGGTCCTTCACCTAGTAACTTATAAATTTTAATTTTATATATAAAAAAGTATTCGACCTTTCCTTCAATTTTGATTACTATGATAGACTCGATATGCATGATTGCATTATAAACTCTGTTTTTAGCTTATCTCTCTTATTTATTAAAAGAGAGTTTGATTAGCTTAATCAATTTTCAATTAGCTTTTATGTTTATAACTACCTCTAATTATGATTATCAAATAAATCTCTAGCCTTATTATTAAATTACCCTATTACCCCTCCATGAGCAAATTAAAATTACAATTTGAATTTGAAATACAAATTAAAACAACATTTAATTGGTCATACATCCTACTAAATACTAAATTTTTTTATTCAAATCACAACCTCTTTTTAATTGGTGAGGTTTACCAATTAAAATTAGTATTAGTATATGCATTTAATTTCCTCCCATTTTTAGATGCGTTCAATTTCATGCGGTTAATGCGTTCAATTTCATACGGTTAATTCAAAATTCAAATTCAACCTCGCTCCTATCTAAACGCGTTTTTTGCCAACTGCGATTCTGACAATTTTGATTTGTTTCCATCATCAATTCAATTTGTTCATCATGAACACCAGGTATTGTGACTTTGATTTTTTTTATGATTTGATTAGAGAGTAGGGTTCCTAGGATCAATCCTATTAATATTTTTGATTATTCATATGATTTAATTGGTTTGAATCCCAAGTTTCTTTGAATACATTGATCTACATTTATATTCTTTATCTTCTTTAACTCTGTCTATTCTTATTTGAAAAATGGAAATCTGTATAAAGTTAATTGTATACGTTGTTTGTTTGTAAAGCAAGCATTTAGATTACAAATGCCTAAATTATATGAAAAAATCACCAGGTATTAATTTTGTGTTTGTTTAAATCTATATTATAGTATAGTACTACCTGTGTAATATATGCATTCCAAGTGTTTGATATAATGCTTGAATGAAAAGTTAATTTTTTTTTTAAACAAAGGCTTTATTTTTAGTAGAAAACTTATTCTTTTAATGAGTTATTTAATAAGGAAATAGAAATATCCTTGCATCCATGGAAGCTAATGCTACTTTTAGTAGTAACCACAATATACATAATCGTTTAGCATCTAAACACACGATGAATGAGTGAGTGATTAAAAACGTCAACCGGTAATACTTCAAATCATAACCTTTTGTATAGTTGGAATTTTCTTTTCGTTGTTTGCCATTGTTTGTTATATTAAAGAGTTTCCACTTTAATATTATTTAGTAGGCCTTTTATTCTGATAGTCTTTTATTTTTTTTCCCATCATGTAGCTCAACATAGAAAATGGTCCATTCCAGATAACAGATGCTAATCAGGTATGTCCATTATTTGCTTTCATATTATCGTTGACATATATGATAAAGTATATTTAGGCTTGTATTATTTTGAATTGTTAAGGTATTTAATCACCATATGTGTGTGTGTATGTGTCTTCGGTGAAAGAACATGGTGCTTCCAAGCTTCCAACATTGTAAGTTTCTCTGTCTAGACGGTGTTTTACTTATAAGTCAATGCTGCAAGTTTTACATCGTACTTTGAGGGGTGCTGTTAGGTTTGTGTATTGCAGGTGCTTTTGAAGAAGCACGTAAGTTATATTTCTGTATCATCGACTTTCTCATTATTTTCAGTGGTCGTGAAACTATTTGCTGGGTTTATTTGACATTTTGGCCTATTTCATGAATATGTTAGTCACTTAGTCCATACCGAGTGACTTTCAATGTTTTCATACTTGATAACTTCATATATGTCCAAAATAATGAAAATCGAACCTTTTGGTAAAGAACCTTCAGTGACATGAGAATGCTTTATAAGACTTCAAACACCACTTGTGTTATATACAATTCTCTCTGAAGTCTTCAGTATGTGTTAGAACATCGTGTACGATTTAAATGGGTCTAAAGCTAGTTAATCGAATGAGGAAGATGGGCAAGCACAATGTTTCTCTACATATGAGGTTTGCATTTGTGGTTTCTTATCTTTCTCTTTGCTTGAGCATACACTGACTGTGGCATCGTTATTACTTTGTTCCTTCATCGTGATTACTTTCCCTACATCTAGGTGATCTCATAAAGTAAACACTTGTCTTCTTTTGTTGCCCATTTTATTGCATATGTTTTTCCCACCATAAAGATCATTCAAGATTCCTCATATATTTTAAAATTTAGGTTATAGGAGGCGTGCTTTAAAATTATTGCTTTGTTCATATTTGGTTAGCTGTGGGAAAACGGGCGTGTCAGGCAAAGGGTCTACGTGGGTAATGTTGAGGATTAATTGGTGAGACGGAAGGGTTGACCTGGATTATCTTTTATCCAAATAAGTAATATTCATGTATTAGTATTGTGATTAAAATGATTTGGTAGGTTTTATTCACTAAAGATACACTTAGATCAACTAAAAATTCGGTTTTATTTTAGGTTGCCTCTAATCCATCATCAACCTCATCCGATGTATCTACCGATCTGACATGGCTGTGATTCAATAAATAGGTAATTAGTTACTATTTATTAGTTATGGTCTACTTTATTAGTTATGAAATAAGGACTGAATTGATGGTAGTTGATGTGGGTAATTATTCCTTTTCATTTTATTTAAATTACTGATTACTGATGCATTTAAGCTTTTAAATTTACGTAGAGAATATCCGGTTATGAAGCTGTGCTTGGTTCAACAAACTGGCAAGTTGAAGTACACTAATGTTCATGGAAGGCTGATTACATTTATTCCTAGATATGACTTGGTCTAAGATTCATAGGATTTTCCTGTTTCTAGGCAGGTTTATGCAGATCATGTGTTAAAGGCTACTTATCAGATATTGAACCAAAGTTTGGCAGTGGATTGGTCAACTAAATTGAAGATAATTGGATGTAAAAACACATTAGCATCACCGGTATGTTTACATGTGTTGCCAAAAGGAGGTCAGTGGTGTGTATCCTGTATAGGTTCCTTTACATTATAATCTATGCACCCTCTGTAGTTATACTTTAGATGCCTTAAAGTGTTTTCTATTTGCTTTTTGTCAAGACCAGTACTTGACATCTATATCATGCGAGTTTAGCAATTAACGGGGCTCATAGATGCATTTGCTTTTATTTAAATATAAAAATTTGAGACCACCATATTTGGTTTATATGCACCTTTCAAATAACCTATTCTCATGTAAATAGGTTGAAATGGTCACCTTCAATAAAAACCACTATGGTATGTTTGACTTCATCTGTTGTTCCATTGTTTGCAGTTCTTCTTCGTTATTGCTGCAAAATTGTCAGTTGATATAGCCACACGTTAACATGGGTGTTGCATGTTGCATTGATGCATCAATCACTCGACTAGCGAGCACCGTGAAAAATATTCTCTGAAGTTTCACAAATGGCCTCCTTTTAGCAGAAGATGCAATCCTGTGAGACTAAGAAAAGATCTTTCAGGTGATTTTAATTATGAGAGTAGTTAATAAAGCTTAACTTGGGACATATACTATATTGCCCAATAGTTTCTCGAGCTGTGGATTCTCTTGGTTGTTTCAAAACTGACCTCCCAGCTTGAGGGTAATTATGTACACCTGCAACCCAAAAGTTCAGCCTTCGTCTGTCCAGAATTGTTAAGTCATATCAAATGGTCAAATCAGGTCAGCTATCATGTGTTTGTGTATATGTCTTAATCAACAAATATGACGTACTGATATTTTTTTTAATAATCAGCATTTTAGACAAGCAATGCAGGAGAATTGGCATCTTATTTCCTTTGTAGTTTTTGTCTTGAATGTATATAATTGAATTTTGTATATAGACTTTACATGTTATACCCTTAATAATTATCTTTGATCTAAATAATATTGTATGATGTCAATTCAATGACTATTATCAATCTTCTAAGTTAACATGACTTATTTGTAATACACATGTAAAGACCCATATAGTACACGAGTGTATAATATAGTAAGTATATGTCTTTTATCTTTGTTTATGGTGTATGTATATACATGTGCATAAATAGAGGTTACAATATAGTGGTGCTGGATCACATATCAAAACGGGTTATGATAAGTCAAAATGGTATTATATGAATACGGGTTAAATTTATGAAGTTGAAATTTGCATATGAGAATGTAACACCCGGTCAAAAAGGTCAATTTTCACGCCCAATTTTTACTTCAATTAATCGTAGTTAGTACGCAATTATAACAAAGTATTCGAAAACTTTATATATATATATATATATATATATATATAATTATATATATGTAATGCGAGATGACTATTTCATAATCACTAGGAAACAAATCGGATAGAACGCAGAATATTACGTCCGAATTTCAGTGACTAGATTATATAAATAATATTTTATTATATAAATTTAACATTATACATGTGAGGAAAAATATTAAACATTAGAAAATGTAAGCCTTTTTAATTAAAAACGCATTTTAGTTATCTGAAACTGTGCGAAATTTAGTTTTAAAACTTTAACCTAAACATTTTATTTCTATGAAATGTTTCAAGTCAAAAATATTTCGAAAACATATAAAAGAATTTTAGAAATTAAAAATATTAATTATTTTGCGATCGGATACAAAAACACGGGTATTTTGTAATGTGGTTGGAGGCCACAGTCCCCAAATTGGGGATCTGAGTTTAGACAAAACCCAAACCCCCTTCTCATTTCACCTCATTTCCTCCTCCTCCCTTTCCATCTTTTTCTCTCAACTCATCAAATAACAACAACAATAATCAACAACCACATCATCATCATCGAATCGAAAATCATCATCATCATCTTCAAGGAAAAGGAAGCTACTAACAACAACACTATCATCATCTCCATCTTCATCTTCTTCATCAAGATCATCATTAAGTTCATCATCATCCTCAAACCTCCGATCTTCAAATCATAAGGAATTACCCACTTTTTCTTGTTATTTCTTGTTAAAAACACTTAATATATCATGTGTTAACATTATATCAACAAGATTTGGTCCAAAAATATGTTAGATCTTGATTTTGGAGGAAAAATCGTCGAACAGACGCGAGTGTCGCATGGCCATATCCAGTATAGCGTCACTTCCTTAAGTGACGTATTAAGTGTCGCATAAAACCTTAATCTTGCGTCACTTGCCTAAGTGCCGCATAAAACCCTCTTTTTGCGTCACTGCCTAAGTGACGCAAATTCAACACCCAACACTTGAATCCGACACTTACACCCGACACTTTCTTAAGTGTCGCCCCTTATGCATCACTTCTCCAAGTGACGTTAACACTTCAGAATTTCTCATTTTATGCGGCACTTCCTGAGTGTCTCATAAACCCCTAAGTGATGCTATAAGTGTCACTAAAAATAGAATGTTTACAACTCAGTTTTTACTAAGTGTCGAGACTCAAATTTTACCACCTAATTTTTACTTTAAAATGAAATTTCAGAGCGTTTTTCACTACAACAACCTAATAGAAATAAAAATTTTCTAAGCTGACCTGGTAGCTCGACCCCAGCCAGGGGCTCTGCCCCTTGGACCCCGCCAAGGGTTGCCACCCCTTGGACCCCACTACCAGGGGCGCTGCCCTCGGATACCCGTACACGGTTTCCAAACCTGAACGACAAATGAATACCTACACAACTCGCTTAGACAAACTGATTTGTCTCGTACTCATATAACCTCACATGTTTAGGATACTAGGAGGTTACCCATCGGACGAAGCGCGTATCGTAGGATCGCTAGCTCCTCAGGTGAGTTCATAGCCCCACTCTTTCAACTATTTTACTGTTTTCGGGGTGAGACACATGCACAACTACTGTTTTTGAATTATAATGATAAACTTTTATAATTCACACTTATCTACTTTACTGTATGTAATACGAAATATGTAATGCTTAGGATTACACCCATCATATTATCATAGAACAATATCAATACTTAACCTAGGTAGGTTACAGTTGTACTTCACTAGATCTTAAACAATGATTATCATTTTATAACCTGATTAGGTTATCACTACACTTTGACCGTATTGTTGCGGGACAACCTTATCGAATAAACTAGAACTAATTAGTTCTACCTACACTGGATGACAGCTAGACTTTTACAGGATTAGTTTTCCTTTTAGGAACTAAGACTGCCAATACACTCTATGAGTATTAGAATGGAAATTGTACTTAAGTGAACATTTCCCCGAGACCTCAATATACTTGCTAGGCTGAGGCTAGGAGTATACGTTAGTAACACACATTAGTATAGCTAGCTCTTTATACTATTACCAAACAACTAGGTGATGAGTTATTCATACCTAGGCTTACTGTGCTACACCTTATATCTAAGTATTGTGTATACATATTTAGATACAATAAATTACTTTCATACGCTGCCTGATACTCTGTTACTTGTGGTTGTGAATTGACTTATACATATATATATATACATATATATATACATACATAATCGCACTCTATCTCGAGCACTTGGTGCTACCTACAATCTACATATGTATATTGGTATACATACACTTATACAAACTCAATTACCCTAGTCGGACATGTCGTAGTACTGTAGGCTCTCAATTACTCAAGTCGGGCATGTCGTGGTACTGTTGACTCTCATACATTGCTTGCGAGCAATAAAGTCGATGCCAAGTGGGCACAAAATGATGCCACAGTAAAGTTGGCACAAAACGATGCCACGGTTAGAGTGGGCACCAAACGCTATCGCGGTAAAGCGATACAAATCACAAACACACGGATGGGCGAGCTTATGCTCGTGATCCGCACTCATTCACAGATCGACGAGTTTACACTCGAGATTCTCATTAGTTAACGGATCGGTGAGCTTTCACGCGAGGTCATTAACTCAGTATTTGATTTATATACTCAATCATAGTTCTGCGGGACTACAATTTCATGTTGCTGGAGGCAACACAATATACCAGGGGGCACACTAACACCTTACTACTGAATAAGTAATATTAATACTTGTTACCATATGACGTAGTCATACACATACTCAAATTGTACTTAGGCATGGATTACCACACCCTCGATATGACTATGTCATACACATACTTGTTAGCATCTAGGCATGGATTGCTTGACATCATCATAGACATACCATTACCTGATAGGTATCAAGGCATGGATTGCCGTTTTCCTCGATGTACTTATGTACACTACTAAATCACTTAGGTACGGAATTGCTTTGGAAATCCTCATTTCTTGTCAAGGAAAAATGAATAATATTTATCATAAATGTGAATTATATTCCTAGTTTTGCTGCGAGATACCTCAATAGATGTATTACACACGGATTTTACAATACTATAACAATATAAATCAAAATCTTGGATTTTGAATCATTTTCCAAAACATACAAGGTTTATACTTTATGTTTTCAACTAACAATCCTATGAACTCACCAGCTTTATAGCTGACTCGTTTTAGTATGTGTTCTCAGGTGTCCAGCAGGATTAGGATTGCTACAAGATATGCTAGCTCGAGTCGCATGTTTTCAAACATCCGGATTTCTCTGCATAACTTTTGTGTTACAAATTATGCATTGAAATTATTTTGCGAAATCGCAACTTGTATACACTATTATTTTGGAAATGTATAACTGTTTTCAAACGTCTCATTTAGAGTCGTTCATTATGTACCTTTGTGCTTGTGATATCCGCTTCCGCAACCCGAAATTTGAGGGTGTTACAGAAAAGCAGGGTCAAGCTATGTGCCGATGAACATGGCTGGATATGCAAAGAGTGTTGCAAAGAACATCATTTATGTATACAGATTGGTAAGCTATTTATGACTTAAATGTCTATTAATTCGGACTTGGTGGGTAATGTTGATTTAGCTGTGATGCATATTCCTATGCAATCTGCTGTATTTTCCCAATGCAATTTGAAAAAACAAAAAGTTGACTCAAACGTTACTCACAAATATTAACTTTATAATATAATATAAATTGTTGTATAAAAATTATAAACTAGCCCGCAAAATTTGCGGGTTATGATCTAGTACTATTATATTTTATCCATATAATGTTTGAAACTAATTGTGTTAACAAATTTATTTATGATTAACTTTTTAACAGATGCCTTAAAAATGTACCATGTTACTTTTTAATTATTTAACAAATTCCTTAAAAATGTATTACCATGTTACTTTTTAATTATAGGTCAAAAAATGGTAAGGGTAAAATAGAGATTTCCTAAAGTTTGATGCAGTAGCATATAAGACAATATGTCAAATGCATAATAGATAGTATTAGCAGTTGAATGTGCAAAGCAGCGAATAATTATGACAATTTGAATTAAAATGAAAATTAGATTCCCATATAAAAATACTACTTATAATATTTTATAGATAGTGTATGTATCTTGGTGTCTGTATAATGATTTGAGATTATTATCAATATATGATACAAATCATTATAGAAAGAGATATAATGAATATGGTTTCCTTAATAAAAGTTTTCATTCTTATATATTTGGGGGGTAGTAATGTAATTTCCCATCTTAAAAACATTATGACATTAAACACAAAGACAAAACAAATTATAATGTAGTATAGATATAGATATATATTAAAAGATAGTAGATATATGAACTTAAGTACCAGTGTCGCATTCACTTGATAACTATTAATGTAACTTCTTTTAAATTAGTCTCATTAAATCAGTATGGGATGAGAAGCGCAATTGCATTTTGAAAAGAATGACGGACATACGATCTTCAACGTTGATTTCTGTGATTCACGGCCAAATTTGCAACATGCATTTTACGGAAAATGCAATGATGTTAATATTCATTAAAATTCAACAAAGCTAAACCATTGATCATAGATATCAACGTCAAGGATCACATGTCCCTCATTTTTCAAAAAATGTAGTTGACTTAAAAACTTTTGGATTACTAACATGTACAAGTCATTAATTTAAATTAGAATTTTAATTCAAATTGGGTATGTTTGAAGATGCGTATACTTATAGTTAAAACCAATAGAATCCTTTTAATATGAATATTATATTTGAAATAAGAATTTTTTTAAAGATAGTCCTCAGAGCTATATATGTTTAAGAATATATTTTATGCATAAATGATGATAAATTAAGGTTAGTGGGGTGGTTATTTCCATGGTACAATGTGTTCGAATAATTTAAATACGGACCTAAAGGCTGTCGTTAGAAAAATCTTTGAAATAATTATTCACCCATAAAACGAGTCATAATAATTGTTCTATATGTATTTTTCTAAAGATGTTGAAACAACGCCTTTTTAAAAATGGTGATAAAGTGGCGTTATTTTTCATGATAATATATATTCTTGGACACCCACCATTAAACTTTTACCACTATTCTCCATTCTTTTATCAATGATGTGTGTAATCATTTATCAATTTTAATAAATAGGCCATAAACTTCTATCGGTATGCTATTTTAGCCCTTCTACTTTTACGCTTCATCACGTTGCCTTAATGACTAATCTTCTGCCACAAAGTGCAAATGATTAATTTGAAGGGATAAGTATCTCGGAATGGATCTAATTTATCTCAAATTTCTATTGTACGTATCATATTTATGGGAGGTGTATTTAATGCATCTAACTTTCAAAATCGGTTTATTGTATGTATTTTGACGATGTGTCGTCCGTTTAAGATGCCACGTGGCATCCATAGAAGATGACACGTCATCAAAATACATACAATAAACCGTTTTTGAAAGTTGAATGCATTAAATACATCTCCCGTAAGTATGATACATACAATAGACATTCAGAACAAGTTAAATGCATTCTCAGGTACTTAACCCTAATTTGAAGCAATAATTACTAGACTTAGGATTGGTACACGAGGTTTGAATTTTTTGTCTTAAAAAAATAAAAGAAGAGAACTAATTGAACACTAACAAAATCATATAATGATATCTTTTATTAATCATGAATTTAAAACCCATGTATTCATCAAGGGTTAGATCAACTTTGTTTATTATCATTTTAGCCACTTTTATGGGTGCTTGAAAGTGCGTTTGTTGATTGAGTGTATTGAAAAGGAAGCATTTGTCACATGATTGATTTGAATACAATACTAAATTAGAAAATCACTTGTCTTGTTAACACTATTTGTTTTTATTTTTTTAAATCAATTGTAATTGTATGTATTATTGGCAATCCATGTAATTTACTTGTATCGAGAGGGCCGACAAATGAATTCAGGGTCCCGTGTGATAAAAAAAGAGGCCCCGAATTGACAAAAAAATAATCCAACATATATATAAAAAAATGCACTAATATTACAACAATTATATAAACTTACAAAAATACGAAGTCATAATTTTACGATTCGGAAAAACTAACAATGTTCATTCTTCTTTAAAAAGAGCTATTCTCCGAGCATTCTTCGAAGAAAAAATGTTCATTAAACCTTTATAATAAATACTCTCTAGTAGAGCATTATCAATTGCTATATCTTTGCAATCCATTAAGCATCTCTCGTGACAATGTAGAACACACATATGAACTTCATCAACTTAAGTGTCGAAAATCTTTTTTCCGCCGTTGCGACAGTTATGGGTAGGGGTGTTCATGGACGGTTAACCGGGGGTTCGGTTAACCAAGAACCGGTTAACCGAAAAATAGGTATGCTAATTTCTTGAACCTAAACCGAAACTGAAAAGTTTGGTTAACCGGTTTTTCAGTTCGATTAATCGGTTAACCGTGTAACCATTTATTAATTAACAACTATTATAAAAAGTAATTAATAACACACAAGTACACATTCATTAATAATTGTTCATTATATTTAAGATATTTTGATAATAAAAACATCAAATGATAAACATTTTACTATTTATAATTGTGTATTTATATAATAGGTATGTTAATTGTTCGGATAGAATTAGAATAAAAAATTAGTAGTTAACATAATAGGGCAAATTCAAACTAGTAAACTACCTTAAAATGAAATCAAAAGATATATAAATGATTATATTAAAATACAAGTTTAAATATCTATATATAAATATAATATATACAATATATATACATATACTTAAAACTATGTACAAACTTTTCGGTTTTTTGGTTAACCGTTTCTAATATATATCCAAAATCATGAATTAAAATCGAAACCGAAAAATCAAAAAAATATCGGTTCGGTTAACCGAAACCGAAAAATGTAAAAACTTCAGTTCGGTTAACCTAACTTCGGTTCAATTCAACTGGTTTACGGTTCGATTTTTTCAGTTTCAGAATATTTTGAACACCCCTAATTATGAGAATAGTCAACAATACTCTATATGCAATAATCGCATTAGGAAAACAATCTACTTGTTTCAAATAATTTAGAATATCAATAGGTCCTATATTGGCACAAGTCAAAAAAATTTTAAGCAATCTTAACTCCACATAAAGTGCGTTTTCATCAATATCAAATTGTTCACTCTACATGAGAGTTTTTTCAAGATCACTACAACACGAACTAAGACTCTTGTCATCAAAAGAGTGCAACTTGTTAGAAGTAAACAAGAAACCAAAAGTTTTTTCATACTCTTTGTATTGTTCAAATCTTCTTTTAAGTATTAAAATAGTTTTTTTTTTTCGCATTAAATCTATACTAATCATAGTAACCCTCGTAAAATTTGGGGGCCCATGTGCAACAGCACATACTGCACATGCCAATATCCTCCATTGTGTATCGACGGTCCAAAGACACATACTTGTATATCCCGAGGCAAAAGTGAAGTATAGTACATGGACTAGGTGCGTTGATGTGTAAAATTTTTTTTTTTAAAAAAAAACAAATGGATATATGACAAAAATTGGCTACGTATTACCACAAAATATTTCAAATATATAACTTACGAGATATTTTTTTGTAAGTATCCAACCAAGTTGATAAACCTGTACACTTATGTCAGTTATATTGTAACTAGTTATCAATTTGACTGATCAAATTTAGTTTCTAACTTTTTACTTTTATTTTATTTTTTTACACTTTTTATAAATTTACATAGATGATAATTATTATAAGGATATTTTAATTAATTGATATATTTAACAAAGTTTGGTTATAAGTGATTTTGGTCTCATTTAAAACAAGCACACACTTTCTAGCTATTCCCACTAGTCACCCTTGTCATCCCATATTTCATTCAAGCAATTCCGACCAAGATTCAGCCATAAATATTGTATTTCACACTTCTGTAGTAAGGTACATAAAAAATTCACACAATGGTCGGTTTAGTTTGTGATTTTGCCGGTTAAACTTAAAACCCTGATTTGAAGGTGAAATAATGTAAAATTAGGGTTTTGTGAATTTTCTTTGTGTTGATTGATGGATAATTAAATTATATGTGGTTGAATAGCGACATTTTTACCGAAAAGCCCCCATTTGATGAAGTATAAATCAATTTGATTGAGAACCAGACACCTTTATGTAATGGAATTGAGATTCTAATTACACCGAATTTCGTTAAAGTCCGCGAACTAAACGTAACTAATATTTCTAAAGCTTTTACTTTTTAAAACAGTTTTAGATAAAACTTTTCATCTTTTAGTGTAAAATTTTTACAGCAGCTTAATATTTACAAGCCATAGGCATACTAGACTCCTCTATCTCGTTTATATTATTTTGTTACCTTTGTATTAGGATTGGTGTATCAAAAAGCTTTATATCATCACAGAAAAAGTTTTTGTGAAAGAGCTTTAGAAATATATAATTGGGGAGTTTGAAAAAAATATTATTTACAAACTGTTAATGTATATTAACGATGGATTTATCGCCACCCTTAAATAAATAAATCCATCGCCACCCTTAAATAAATACCCCGTATAACATTTTATTTGAAGGAAAATTGGGCCATGGTGAAATTGATAATTTATACTCTTAGACATATTTGGGCCCGTATAAGAAATAATCTCTACACCAAACGGATCAGACACTCAGACAGTAACAAGATATCCTACCAAACAAGCTTCTGGCCCAACATAACTATCCGGGCCCGGTCCAACTTATGTCAATAAACCAAACAGAACCGGTTCTTCAACGGCTTAGATAAGAGTGTTTAGGGCACAACAGGTGATATAAATACCGAAAAACACCATAGCCATACAGTTTCTAGGGCTTAAACGAAGAAAATTGAAGCCGGAGTTAAGGCTCTTCGAGCTATACGTACACGCTTATATCTAAATCATCCTACAACACAAACAGTCAATCGATCAAACGGTAATTTAATTTAATTTAAAACGATTTTCACAAGTTCATGATGATTGCCGTTTTTATTCAATTTATTAGATTTATTAGTAGTTATTGCGGTACTAATACTAAATCGTTTAAATTTATTTTCTAATGTTATTGTGTTACATATTATTCATTTGTTAATTATATGTTGTTGTGAGAAAACCCTAGATTTTGCGGTGATACGGTTCTGATTTTTTTATGTTTTATTGTGTGTGCATGAACTGCATTATATAATCATTGTGATGTTGTTGATGAAAACTTAGGTATTGTAGTGATTGTGGTTGTATAATTAACTTTTAGATGCTTAATGTTTTATTGTTGTTGACAGTTGGTAAAGCTTATATTTTTAAAGATTAAATGGATACTTGAGCTATTCTGATAAGCGTTTTTTGCTTGTTATTTTATAGTATTGTGTTAGGAGACTCATTTTTTTTTTATTTTTTTTCATGTTTTGTGTGCTGTAATATGAAGATGGATCGGTACCAGAAGGTCGAGAAGCCGAGAGCAGAACAACCAATTGACGAGAATGAGATTCGAATTACTAGCCAGGGAAGGATGCGAAGCTATATCACTTATGCTATGACTTTGCTTCAGGTAGTAATTTCGCTTAGAGTTAATAATTATGGTTGTTCAATGAGAGTTTTGAATGTTAACTGAGCGCTATATGACAGTTTATCGTTAGAATTACTTTCTAAAGCATTGTAAAATTGGCACACTTCTACAATGACGTAGTACGTAATGTAGGAGATGTGGTGTAAATGTATCAGTTCATCAGGCCTTGCATGATGGCATAATTATATACTTTCTGTAGCTTTTTAATTTTATATTTATGTCTGGTGAGCGAAAAAACATTTTGTCAATAACTCTAGTAGGTTCAAACCGCATTCACCTTCAAGGCTTCAATCACATAATTAGTATTAATCAACTCAACTGCCACTCAGTATAGAACTAACTACCCTCGTCAATGTACAACCTGGAGGAATTTGTTCATATCCTTCACAAAATTAATAATCTATACATCTCTAACGTGCTATTTCATTTGTTTGGTAACATTCGTAACTTTATTCTTTCTTCTCTCTTTTTTTGGGGTGTTTTGGTTTGCTTAAATAAGTGGATATCTGCTTATATGCTTATTTTGACAGCATATAAGCAGATTCAAACACATCTATGAAAACTGGTCAACTGCTTATTTACTAAGGTAAAAAGCATTTAAACATAAGTAAGGGGCACCTACTCATTTTTTAAGCATATAAGTGCTTAAAGTAGTGCATATCTGCTTATTTATCGTATCTGCTCATTCTTAACATGACATTACAAGATATAAGAAAAACGCTACATGATTGCAACTGATATTGCTATTCCAGTTTGTTATTTCTGAAGTTGTCTCCTGCTTTCCTATCTCAAGCACGAACCATATTGAACTTGATCACTTTTTTCAACAGACTTCTTACGTTTTTTCCGTAGCTCAATTGTTGAATTGTATCAATTGAATTATGCTCTGCTGGTTTACATATTATCTGCACTGTCATCATAATGTTTCCTAACAATTCAATATTTTACCATATACGGTTTTTGTATTTTCCTTGTAAAAGCTTTATGTTCTAGTGTTGTGATTTTAGTGAAGGAACCATTATCACGCAACTTGAGATGTGAAGTCTCTGAAGTAATTTATTGTAATTGTACAACCAATATGAGTTACAACTATCTATTGATGAACATTGACGTTATGTAATTTTCTGAATATTGACGGTCTTGTAGCTATTTCTGATTTCAGTGTTTACCTTAATGTTTACTTTTTAGGAAAAAGGCTCGTCAGAGATCGTCTTTAAAGCCATGGGTAGAGCCATCAATAAGACTGTCACTATTGTAGAATTGATAAAGGTTTCCCATAGTACACAATCCTTTATATCTTCTTATTCCTTACAATATGCTGTCATCTTTATTGTGCACATATAAATGTCTGTTTATTTTGTAACGTAGAGGCGAATAGTTGGTCTTCATCAAATAACATCTATTGGATCTACAGACATTACTGACACATGGGAACCGCTAGAAGAAGGATTGCTACCGTACTATCCGATTCACCTCACTTGTAAAAGTAAATACTTGTATTAGAGATCACTTGTCTGAGTAACCCTGTTGTTTTTCTGTTACAGTCTGGAGACCACGAGGCATGTTTCAATGATAACTATAACTCTCTCCAAGAATGAGTTGGATACATCATCTATTGGGTAAGTTAGCTAAAAAACTGACTTTTTAATGCTTATGCAGTTATGCTAAATATCAACTATATGTGATCCAAAATTGTCTTTGGTCATCATATTTGTAATTTGATGTTTGTATTATATTGTTTAATTAACTCAGTTAACCTGTTATCAGTTACCAGCTACCATTACCAGCTGACCAGGTGAAGGTGTCTACCGAATTTGATTACGAAGGAGGTAAAATGTTCTGCACATGTTCTTATATTTATTGACATACGATAGTTCTATTCTAATTATATTTTCTTTGCAGAAGGATCACCAACTGCAAGGGGCAGGGGTCGTGGTGGTAGGGGAAGAGGGGGAAGGTCCAGAGCTCCACCTGGTATCATTTTCACAAAATTTTAGTTTTTGCAGTCACTTATTGTATGGTCATTTGTTCTCAATTTGACTCTCGGCTTGGTAACAGGTAATGGTTATGGACCAGATGAGTTTGATGATGGGGGTTGGGATGGTCCTGGTGGTTATCCCAGGGGTAGGGGCAGAGGAAGAGGTAGAGGATTTCGTGGTCGTGGAAGGGGGAATTACAATAATGCCCCTTTTGTGGATACCCAGCAAGATGGAGGATACAATCAAGAATCTCCAAGGGGTAGGGGTCGTAATTTCCGTGGTCGTGGAAGGGGAGGTTACAATAATGGTCCTTACATGGATAATCAGCAAGATGCTGGGGGTTACAATCAAGAATCTCCCAGGGGCAGGGGACGCAATTTCCGTGGTCGTGGAAGGGGAGGTTACAATAATGAGCCTTATATGGATGCTCAACAAGATGGAGGTTACAATCAAGAAGGGAGAGGTACATCTTTACTTTAGTCAGTTCCCAGAATTGGTAGCTAGTTTTGTTTTTTCATTTTATTTTGAGTGGCATATGGTGAATTTTTTTATTAATATATAAATTCTAAACTGAGACTTAAATTTTTCTAACAGAAGTGCTACAGACTGTTTATTGTAAATGGGTACGTTGCATTGATACTATAAGGGCTTATTTGCGAACAAATACATTTTTTTTTTTCTAATTAGCAAGACATCTGAAAGTATATATTTATTCATAGCTTATCTAAGCACACTTACAAAATAAGCACCTTCAAATCTTCAATGACATGACACTCAATTAAGTGCTTATTTCGGTACAAAGTCAGCATACAGACACTTCCTATCATATTATCATTTCTTCCAAAAGCTCAAAGGTGCATGTTTACTTTTCTTTTAATTTGTCTTTTCGCTCTGTGGATCTCGCAAATGTCTACCGTAATGCAACGTACGTCCACATGTATTTTTTGCCACCATTCAAACCCAAATTCATCTATTTATCAGCCTAAAACCAAATGAATCAAATTTGATGAACAACAAAGTATTTTTAAGACCAAACAAAGCTTTTATTAGGGCGTCATTTGAAGGTATTTTGATAGTGCCTGAAGATCCTGAATTCAAGCTTTTAAATCTTTTGAGAGCATTCTGAGTTCTTAAGTTTTGAGAGTCTCTAACTCAAGTTGATTGGTTTGTGTTTGATATGTAGGCCGTGGTCGCGGAAGGGGAATTCGTGGAAGGGGTCGTGGTTTTAGAACAAACAGGCCAGCCCAGGCTGCAGGCGGCGGTGATTAAAAAGGCAGGTTTCATGGTATTGGTTTCATAAATGTTTGGGTGTCTGCCTGCTGCTGCATTCCTTTATGTTTTCTTCATTTTTTCGGTTTCAGATAATTGACCTAGGGACATCAGTTTGTACTAAAAGTGTAGACTAAGTTTTAGTAGTGAGCTTTGAGTTTTTCCTGTCTTAATGTTCACTTTATTTATTCAATTTTTATTGTAATTTTTGTTTTATTTCATAATGCCTTTTTAGCTGTAGGATATCTTTTGAGGGTGTGTTTGATCCACTGAAGTTAAATCCAGTGAGCATCATAGTGTTTTTGTCTTGTTTTATGCTTTTTAGTTCAGTAAACATGGATGTAGGTTTTGAGTTAAACTATTCTACTTTTAGCTAAGAAGGTTTGGAAAGTTGTACAATATTTATTTTTAGTTATCATAAAACGCAATACCAAGTGGCAAGTATCTAAAACCTGGTGTTTAAAGGTTGATTGGGATGTTATAGTGCTTAACATGGGAGGTCGTGTTGTAGTTGATTCAATAGTTTAACATAAAAAAGAACATTATTTTAATGGATTTTTATTTAGGATAGTGAACATGGTCTAGAATGTTGTATCAAATACGGGATGATTATAATCTGATTTGAGTTATCTTCAGCAGAATCTTTTTAAAGGAGTTGAAATATGAGGAATTGGAATATGAATCAATGAATGAGTAGAAATCTGAAAATATTGGAATATGATTGGAATATGAATCAATGAATGAGTAGAAATCTGAAAATATTGGAATATGATGTAATTGGAATTTGAATGTGTTAGAATTTTTTACGTTTGGTTTACATCTATGGGTGGGGTTTAAATGGGAATAGAAAATTGTGTGAGAATGACGAAATATTGTGCCATGTGTACAAAGAGAATGTTCCACATGTACAAAACCTATTTACCCATAACATCAATTGTCTCACAAACGACAAATCGAAAAATTATGAAAATTGCACCATTAAATTCAGCGTTTTCTCCTCTTCGATTTGCCGTCCCTCAAGGCAAACTTTCGAAGAGTATTTTTTTTCCAACCTTTTTGGTGGGTTTCACATTTACTAACACATATGTTAAAGTGTTGCATTTTGGGTTTGGGGTTTAGGGGTTAAGGTTTAGGGTTGGGTGTTTGGGGTTTCGCCTTGAAACCCTAAACCCCAACCTTAAACCCTAACCCCTAAACCTCAAACCCTAAACCCTAAACGCTTTACAAAATTTTAAACCCTAAATCATACTAAACCCTAAACCCTAAACCTTGCTAAATCCTAACCCTAAATCCTAAACCCTTAACCCTAGCCCTAAACGCTAACCCTAACCACAAATCAATATAGAACCAATCACTAACACATGTGTTACCACGTTTGTAAAACCCACCAAAAAATGAAGAAAATAAAAGTTGTCAAAAGTATGCCTTGAGAGACGACAAATCAAAGAGGAGAAAACGCTGAATTTAATGGTGCAATTTTCATAAATTTTCGATTTGTCGTTTGTGAGATAATTGATGTTGGGGGTAGATGAGTTTTGTACATGTGAAACATTATCTTTCTACACATGGCACAATATCATTGGTTCCCTCATTCTCACTCAAAATTGATGTACTCATTTAAACTCACTCTTACATCTATATCTATATTCTATATTACTTATAA
This sequence comes from Pseudognaphalium luteoalbum, assembly GCA_963422505.1. Lineage (NCBI taxonomy): Eukaryota > Viridiplantae > Streptophyta > Magnoliopsida > Asterales > Asteraceae > Pseudognaphalium > Pseudognaphalium luteoalbum. The sequence continues at coordinate 34,964,493 of OY730194.1, read as the reverse complement.
AACATTTCTTGTCTTGAAACTTAAAAATCTTAAAAATAATCAAAGTTCCCAAACTACCCTCTAACATAACTATCTATTTGTCGCACCCCCAAATTTACTGTGCGGAAGCGAATCGGGTCGGGGCGCGACTAATCAATTATCACAAGCACATAAGATAAAGTGAACGACTCTATATGCGTCGTTTACTGCTTACATTGATATTATAAAAGTTTACAATGTAATAATGTTTACAAAAGCTCGTAATTAATGTTTAGAGATTCTAAGGCATATCTAGTTTACAAAATGTAGAAATGCAGGGGAATCTCCTGGTGTCTGTATGCGACTCGAGCTAATAATCCTGAGCAGATCTACTACTGCTGAGTACCTGAGAATACATACTAAAAAGTCAGCTAAAAGCTGGTGAGCTCACAGGTTTGTATAGATAAACATGATGTGTGAACCATGAGATTTAATATAATGATTTGCAACCAAGCAAATAAAATAGATGTATATCACTGCCATGAGCCCATAGTTTGAGCTTAACTGAGGTGTCAGGATCACAACCAAGTGCCTGAGCGAGGGTGCCTCCCTGCGAGTGCCTAATCTACACTCGTATGAACAAATGCTAATGCGTCCGTTTGACCAGTTAGTGCGTGCTAACCCGGACGGGGATTGTCAATCCCATATGGTACCATACACTAACAATCGCGCTAAATCCATATAAACAAACTATGTAGTGGAGGGCTTTAAAATGATTAGCAAAATAACTCATGCAGTATATATCGAGGTTTAGTACTCATGTCCACATGTAAAACAAAACGAGTATGTATTCCCACCCCTTGGTTAAAAACAGTAAAAATGAGGGGCTATGAGACTCACCTGAGTCTGGTGTGTTGCTATCAAGCAAGTATGATGTTGCACAAGGTGATGTTGTCCGAAGACTGTAACCTGCCGGGCGTTCAAAACGCGCAAGGTTATAAGTATATGTAGACGTCTCAAAAGACCGTCCATGCTGGTTGTTCATCCAACCAGTAATGTCCAAATAATTTGGTTGTTTGATTGATTAGCTTGAGTTTTGAAAATATGTACGGTCCGTTGGTGATGGTTTATAAAATATGTTTCGCAAATATCATTTTAGTTGTCTTATGTCAAGTTGGTTCATAATACTCTTGTAATATTATTGTTCTCGGCGTTTAAGCTTTAGGGTTTACTAAGGTATATGTATATACATATATATGTGTGACAATTTTATGGTCCGGAAGTGTAGAGTCTCGAAACTTAGAATTATAAAAGTGAAATTTTCCAAAAGTGAGTCCGACAATGGTATTCTCGGACACTGTTCATGCGACAATAGTAATTCACGGACACTGTTCATGCGACAATGGTAATTCACGGATTTTGTTCATGCGATAATGATATTCACGGATTTCGTTCATGCGACAATGGTATTCACGGATTTGGCTCATACGACAATGGTATTCACGGATTTCTTGAAATGACAAAAACAGTCCCTGCACTTTGATTTCCTAGATCTTAACCCGACAAGTCTCTCGATTTAACCAACTTCAAAACCGAATCAAGCCTAAATAAAAATCATACATGTTCTCCTATATGTCTAGTGTAAAACTGCACTTTATGGTGTTTTTATATATTCATTTACTATTTTTAACAAAAATAATCATGAAGGGTGGTCGGTTTTGGTCCAAGAACAGCTACAGCCCAAAGATTGAGCTCTACATAAAAATAAGTAGATTTTTGGAAATGGTCAAAGAAGAACTTTTTATAGAGCTCTTCCATACAAAAATGTTGGTATGTGTTTCGTTGTCTAATTCTTCCTAGAACTTAAGATATGGTCGTTTTGGTGAGATGATTTTCTGAGACAGATTATATACTTGTATATATGCTTAGTAAAAACGATTTTTAAGATGATATTTGAACATATACTTGCTAGATCATCAACATAACATGTACACAAATGTGAAGCACGAAAATATATAGAGAGAAGTATGTTCTTACTTAAGAAAATGATGATCTAGAGATGAAAATGAGAGAGTATGCTCGGTTATGCTTCTTGCTTCGTTTCCTTAGCTTTTCTTCCTCCGAAAGGTGGTGGATGATGGTGGATTATGGTGGTGGTTGCTGGATTTCGACCAGAGGGTGAGGGAGAGCAGATTTAAGAGTGAGAGAGTAAGGGAGTGGGTGTTTGAGTGAGGGAGTGAAAGTGAGATTGAGTGTGGTGTGCATGTATGTGTGTGTGTGTAAGTGATCTAAGAAGGACATGGGGGGTATGGGGTGGTTTGAGTGAGAAAATCAGCAGATTTTCGTGGGTCCCACAGGGTGTTTTGGTCAACTTTTAATTTCCCAAAGTTACATTAAGTCCCGCGGTCGTTTACCCGATCGTCTGAACGTTTCATTATTGTTATGCGCTTTAATACGCGTGTTTGAATAATGATTTAAATCTCGATATTTTTATTGAAAGTATAATCCTAAATACTTTATTTTAAGTTGTTAAAATGTTTTCGGGTCTCGGTTTGCGCGTTCGTTGCGTATTTGTACGTTTATATGACTCACGTAACGTTTTTAAACGATTTATTCGTACGCATGAAAACGTAATATTTTTACTCGAAGTATTTTATCAAAATACTTAAGAATGAATTATAAAAATATAATTTGGGTTTATTTCATTTGTCGGGCGCGTTTTACGCGTTTTTGATCGTTTCTGTGCATTATATACAATACGAAATGCTTATGAAATATTATCGCAATAATATTTGGAAATAAGTATGTTTATCAAATAATTTCATATTATTTAATAAATTGAGTTCACCAACGTCCGTATTAATGTATCGGGATCCGCCCGATATGAAAATGCACGATTGAACATAATCGCGTACGTGTATATATATTCCAATATATATATATATATATTGATACATACAATTAGCCTAATCTATCACTAATTAGATGTATTAGCAGATGGTTAGAAACTAATAACTAGCCCTAATTTGTCGGGTGTCACATTCTCCCCTTGTTAAGACAATTTCTCCCAAAATTTAGCTCGGAGTCGTAGATGGTGTGGATTCTGTGAACAACTATGGGTACTTGAGTCGCATTTGGTCTTCCCTCTCCCATGTGAATTCCGGACCATGCCGCGAATTCCACCGGACTTTGACGATGGAAATACGACTTTGTTTCAATTGTTTAACCTCACAGTCCATGATTTCTGCTGGTGTCTCGACAAAACGGAGTTTATCATCGATGTGGATTTTGTCAAGAGGAATAATGAGTGTCTCATCAGACAGACATTTCTTAAGATTAGAAATGTGAAATGTGGGATGCACGCTGCTGAGTTCGGGTGGCAACTGCAATCGATATGCCACTGGACCAATCCTTTCAAGGATCTCGAATGGTCCAATGTATCTGGGATTTAACTTCCCACGTTTACCGAAGCGAATGACACCTTTCCAAGGTGATACTTTCAAGAGTACTCGATCCCCAACTTGGAACTCGAGATGTTTGCGTCTCACGTCAGCATAACTTTTCTGACGGTCACGCGCGGCTTTGAGTCTGTTTTGGATTCCAATTATTTTCTCTGTGGTTTCGTGAATGATTTCAGGACCAGTGAGTTGGCTGTCTCCCACTTCGGTCCAACAGACAGGTGATCGGCACTTACGATCGTACAGTGCCTCAAAAGGTGCAGCTCCAATACTGGTATGGTAGCTGTTGTTATACGAAAACTCGCATAAGGGTAAATGATGTTCCCAATTTGCACCGAAGTCAACTACGCAAGCCCGTAGCATATCTTCCAGTGTTTGAATGGTTCATTCACTCTGGCCGTCGGTTTGAGGATGATATGCAGTACTCATATCTAGACGAGTACCCAATGATTTCTGAAGTGACTGCCAAAAGTGAGATGTGAAACGACTATCCCTGTCGGAGATAATCGAAATGGAAACGCCGTGTCGGGATACAATTTCCTTAAGGTAAATTCGTGTGAGGCGTTCTATTTTGTCGGTTTCTTTAATGGCTAGGAAATGAGCAGATTTGGTGAGACGATCGACGATCACCCAAATGCTATCGCAACCGCTCGATGTCTTTGGAAGTTTCGTGATAAAGTCCATGGAGACCTGCTCCCATTTCCATTGAGGGATTTCCGGTTGTTGGAGTAATCCGGAGGGTTTCTGATACTCGGCTTTGACTTTAGAGCATGTGAGGCACTTGCTGACATATGTGGCGATGTCAGCTTTCATGTTTGGCCACCAATACAACTCCTTGATGCCATGATACATCTTGTCAGATCCAGGATGTATGGAGTATTTGGACTTGTGAGCTTCATCCATCACCAAGTCTCGTAGGTTCCCAAAATTAGGTAACCAGATTCGGTTTGAGAAGTACTTGGCTCCGTTGGATTTGGTTTCAAATTGTTGGTTCATGCCACGCAAGGACTCATTTTTAATGTTCTCAGATTTGAGTGCTTCGAGTTGAGCGGTAATGATTTGAATGATAAGGTCATTGTGAATGGTCATGCTGAGGGCTCGGACTCGAAGAGGTTTTACACGTTCCTTTCGACTGAGGGCATCGGCAACAACATTTGCCTTGCCTGGATGATAACGGATCTCGCAATCATAATCGGTAAGCAACTCGACCCATCGACGTTGCCTCATATTGAGATCTTTTTGATCAAAGATATGCTGAAGACTTTTATGATCGGTAAAGATTGTACATTTAGTGCCGTACAGATAGTGTCTCCAGATTTTGAGTGCGAACACTACGGCTCCCAATTCGAGATCATGAGTGGTGTAATTCTTTTCGTGAATCTTGAGTTGTCGGGAGGCGTAGGCAATGACCTTGTCTCGTTGCATTAACACGCAACCAAGACCTTGGTGTGAAGCATCGCAGTATACCACGAAGTCGTCGTTGCCTTCGGGTAATGATAAGATAGGTGCGCTGCAAAGCTTTTGTTTCAGTAGTTGAAATGATGACTCTTGTTTATCAGTCCAGTCGAACTTCTTCTCCTTCTGAGTCAGTGTCGTGAGTGGTTGGGCTATTTTCGAGAAGTTTTCGATAAATCGCCGATAGTACCCGGCCAGTCCCACTGCCGTACTTCGGTTGGAGTTGTTGGCGATTGCCAATTTTTGATAGCCTCGATTTTAGATGGATCAACATGAATCCCTTGACTATCAATCACATCCCCAAGGAATTGGACGGTTTGCATCCAGAACTCACACTTGGAGAATTTAGCATATAACTCCTCGTGCTTGAGTAGCTCTAGAATGGTTTTCAGATGTTGCGCGTGTTCTTGCTCGTTGAGTGAGTAGATTAAGATGTCATCAATGAATACAATGACAAACTTATCGAGATATGGTTTGCACACTCGGTTCATAAGGTCCATGAATACAGCCGGTGCGTTTGTTAAACCAAATAGCATTACTTGAAACTCGTAGTGACCATAGCGAGTTCGGAAAGCTGTCTTCGGGATGTCGGTGTCTCGAATTCGGAGTTGATGATAACATGACCGTAGATCGATCTTTGTATAAAAGCTCGACCCTTGCAGTTGGTCAAATAGGTCATCAATTCGAGGAAGTGGATAACGATTCTTAACAGTGAGTTTGTTGAGTTCACGATAACCGATGCACATTCTGAAAGAACCGTCTTTCTTTTTGACAAATAGGACCGAAGCTCCCCAAGGTGAAGAACTCGGTCGAATGAATCCTTTGTCCAGGAGTTCCTGTAACTGAGTAGACAACTCCTGAAGTTCAGATGGGTCTAAGCGGTAAGGTGCTCGTGCCACGGGTGCAGCACCCGACACGAGGTCTATGGAAAACTCGACTTGTCTTGGCGGTGGAAGGCCAGGCTAGTCTTCAGGAAAGACTTCTGGGAAGTCTCGAACGATGGGCACATCCTCAAGTCGCTTCTCTTCTGACTTTTTCTCCATAACATGAGCGAGGATTGCCTGATATCCTTTTCTCAAATATTTTCGGGTTTTCATACACGATATGATATTCAGTCTCGTCCCACCGGTCTCCCCTTGTATGATTAAAGTACCACCGATGATGAGAGGAATACGAACAATTTTATCAAAACAGACGATCTCTGCTCGGTGTTAGGATAACCAATCCATACCGACGATGATGTCGAAACTACCGATTTCGACCGGTATGAGATCAATGTTGAAGAGTTCGTCGGCTAGTTTTAAAGTGCAATTAGGTATCACACTATTTGTTTCAATCAGTTTGCCATTAGCTAGTTCTACAATATACTTAGCTTCCAAGGCAACAGGGGTAATGTCAAGTAAGGAACTAAATTCATCAGATATAAAGCTCCTATCAGCACCAGTATCAAACAGAATAGAAGCATGTAAGTTGTTGATGAGGAACGTACCCGAGACCACATTCGGGTCTTGACGGGCTTCCCCTGAATTAAGGACGAAGGCTCTACCTCTCGGGTTGTTGTTGTTTCCTTTGTTCTTCAGCTTTGGGCAGTCATTTCTGAAGTGCCCAGTGTTGCCACACTCAAAACACGCTTTTGGTTGGCTGGAGCTGGTGTTGGGTTTGTTGTTGGTATTGGTACTAGTAGACCTACAGTCTTTGGCTAGATGCCCATACCTCTGACACTTGTTACATGGAGTACCGCAGGGACCATCATGATGGCGGCGGCACTTAGGGCAGAAAGGCTTGGTTCCAGTGTAGCTTTTCCTGGGTTCAGAACCAGATGTGTAAGCCTTGACAGTTCCAGGCTTCTTTGATGACTGTTGATTTTGGTTGGAGTTTCCGGACCACTTTCTCTTGTGATCCCCAGAGTTATTACCGGTGTTTGTGGAAGTAGGTGTTTCTTGACGAACCACCTGATCCATAAGATTGTGTGCCATACAGACGGCACCTTGAATGGTAGGAGAATTGGAAGCAGTGACCATTCCCTGAATGTGTGGGGGAAGTCCCCAGATGTAACGTTCGATCCTCTTGTGCTCAGGATCGACCATTGATGGGCACAACAGTGCAAGTTGGTGAAAATGGGTTGTGTAACTGGCAATATCATTGCCCTGAACCTTGAGATTCCAAAACTCGACCTCGAGTTGTTGCAATTCTTCTCTTGGACATTACTCATTCTTTAACATTCTTTTAAATTCTTCCCAGGGAGTTTGGTAGGCGATATCAATGCCTACAGTTTGAGCATGAGTATTCCACCAGGTCAGAGCACCATCCATGAAGGTGCAGGTGGAATACTTGACCTTGCAGTCTTCTGGGCAGTTACAGATCCGGAAGACTGATTCCATTTTCTCGATCCATCGTAATAGACCGATAGCTCTTTCCGTGCCCATGAAGTTCAGAGGCTTGCAGTTGAGGAAGTCCTTGTATGAGCAGGGTTTGGCTGGAGGGGTGTTGTTGGTCGTGTCCTCGCTGCCAGAGCGTGGTTGTTGGGCAGCAAGGGCTTGAGCTACACCCTGAGCAATGAGTTGAGTGATTTCCACTTGACTGTAAGTTCGTCTTGGCGGCATAATGCTTGAATAATACAGAGGAACAATATGTAAGAATGTTGTTCAAAGGTTATGATTCATCACATATGTATATATATAGGAGAGTAATATACAACAGCACAATGTGATAATCATATTTCATTAGATAATAAAATTTGATACCATACAAGGTACGAGTTCAAAAGATTACAAACTTTAGAGTTTACAAAAGGTACCGGGAATGGTTACATCCAGTTGAATTATACTGACTTAAAAAGGCTTAGATAAGTGATTACGTAATAGATACTGTACTAATCTTGTCGTATAGCCACTAGTGACATCAGGGTGACAAGACGTTCCATGGCTTCAGCAAGTCGACTGGTCTGTCGGGCGGTATCTTCAGAGATAGTTAGGCGTTGCTCCAACATGAGAGCATATTGTTCGGCTTCCTGCGAGCGTAGCTCACATTCTTCCAGTCTCGCCTGCAGGAGATCAACTGCGCTTCTGTCATCAATCACTTGCTGGTGGATCATATCCACATTCCGTGTCATGTTTTCTTATTCCAGATAGAGTCCAGCAATACGGTCGTGTGATGTGCGTAACCCATGTGTTTGTACTATGTATTGTTCTCGTTCCAAGCTTTCAAGCCTTGCCTCATGACGGTGTAGTCGAGCAGCAAGCACTGGAACGGTATGGTGGATGGGTTCTTGTGTATACGGGGAGATATTCATGGGGTCAGCAGGAATCTGTATGGCTTCCTCAGACCTCCAGGGGTTCAGAGTTGTGGGTAGCCAATCCCACTTACGAGGGTAAGTTGGATAGTCCGCCCTGATTGTGGTGTTACCAGTGCGGTAAGGGCTAACTCGAGCTGAACTCTTACCCCTTCGTTGATGTCGTGTGACTCTTGCCTCCCCAGTGAAATAATAGAGAGGTTCAGTTGAAGTTTGGGGTAAAGCAGTTAACTCCTCTACAGTTGGGTAGGTTTGAGTTTCGTTGTTCTCGTCTGTCGGTGCTAGAGGAGGGATGTCTGCCATGTCTGTGGCAAGAGCGTTCAGTAAGTATTGTGAGGCCTATATATATATATATATATATATATATATATATACATATCAAATAGCCTAATGTCTCTAGCACACACATGTATAGGTCCGGTTTCTCTCGTGGTCAGAGTCAACTAATGTATCCCTATTCCAGCATAACTAGTTCAAGCCTTACATCATCTTTATTTAATTGTACATAGTTGATCAGGCTATGTTAAATTAAACTCCTATGATGTAACTCTTGAACCAACCATACTTAACATAAAATACTGCCTAACGGTCATAGTCTAGGCCCACTAATGCAACCTAGTTCACTATAACCTTAGGCTCTGATACCAATCTGTCGCACCCCCAAATTTACTGTGCGGAAGCGAATCGGGCCGGGGCGCGACTAATCAATTATCACAAGCACATAAGATAAAGTGAACGACTCTATATGCGTCGTTTACTGCTTACATTGATATTATAAAAGTTTACAATGTAATAATGTTTACAAAAGCTCGTAATTAATGTTTAGATATTATAAAAGTGAACGACTCGAGCTAATAATCCTGAGCAGATCTACTACTGCTGAGTACCTGAGAATACATACTAAAAAGTCAGCTAAAAGCTGGTGAGCTCACAGGTTTGTATAGATAAACATGATGTGTGAACCATGAGATTTAATATAATGATTTGCAACCAAGCAAATAAAATAGATGTATATCACTGCCATGAGCCCATAGTTTGAGCTTAACTGAGGTGTCAGGATCACAACCAAGTGCCTGAGCGAGGGTGCCTCCCTGCGAGTGCCTAATCTACACTCGTATGAACAAATGCTAATGCGTCCGTTTGACCAGTTAGTGCGTGCTAACCCGGACGGGGATTGTCAATCCCATATGGTACCATACACTAACAATCGCGCTAAATCCATATAAATAAACTATGTAGTGGAGGGCTTTAAAATGATTAGAAAAATAACTCATGTAGTATATATCGAGGTTTAGTACTCATGTCCACATGTAAAACAAAACGAGTATATATTCCCACCCCTTGGTTAAAAACAGTAAAAATGAGGGGCTATGAGACTCACCTGAGTCTGGTGTGTTGCTATCAAGCAAGTATGATGTTGCACAAGGTGATGTTGTCCGAAGACTGTAACCTGCCGGGCGTTCAAAACGCGCAAGGTTATAAGTATATGTAGACGTCTCAAAAGACCGTCCATGCTGGTTGTTCATCCAACCAGTAATGTCCAAATAATTTGGTTGTTTGATTGATTAGCTTGAGTTTTGAAAATATGTACGGTCCGTTGGTGATGGTTTATAAAATATGTTTCGCAAATATCATTTTAGTTGTCTTATGTCAAGTTGGTTCATAATACTCTTGTAATATTATTGTTCTCGGCGTTTAAGCTTTAGGGTTTACTAAGGTATATGTATATACATATATATGTGTGACAATTTTATGGTCCGGAAGTGTAGAGTCTCGAAACTTAGAATTATAAAAGTGAAATTTTCCAAAAGTGAGTCCGACAGTCCAAATGATCCGACAATCCATTTGGTCCGTGAGTCAAAGAAAGTCAAAGGCCACAATTAATCCGACAATAGGGTATGCGACAATGGTATTCTCGGACACTGTTCATGCGACAATAGTAATTCACGGACACTGTTCATGCGACAATGGTAATTCACGGACTTTGTTCATGCGATAATGATATTCACGGATTTCGTTCATGCGACAATGGTATTCACGGATTTGGCTCATACGACAATGGTATTCACGGATTTCTTGAAATGACAAAAACAGTCCCTGCACTTTGATTTCCTAGATCTTAACCTGACAAGTCTCTCGATTTAACCAACTTCAAAACCGAATAAAGCCTAAATAAAAATCATACATGTTCTCCTATATGTCTAGTGTAAAACTGCACTTTATGGTGTTTTTATATATTCATGTACTATTTTTAACAAAAATAATCATGAAGGGTGGTCGGTTTTGGTCCAAGAACAGCTACAGCCCAAAGATTGAGCTCTACACAAAAATAAGTAGATTTTTGGAAATGGTCAAAGAAGAACTTTTTATAGAGCTCTTCCATACGAAAATTTTGGTATGTGTTTCGTTGTCTAATTCTTCCTAGAACTCAAGATATGGTCGTTTTGGTGAGACAATTTTCTGAGACAGATTATATACTTGTATATATGCTTAGTAAAAACGATTTTTAAGATGATATTTGAACATATACTTTCTAGATCATCAACATAACATGTACACAAATGTGAAGCACGAAAATATATAGAGAGAAGTATGTTCTTACTTAAGAAAATGATGATCTAGAGATGAAAATGAGAGAGTATGCTCGGTTATGCTTCTTGCTTCGTTTCCTTAGCTTTTCTTCCTCCGAAAGGTGGTGGATGATGGTGGATTATGGTGGTGGTTGCTGGATTTCGACCAGAGGGTGAGGGAGAGCAGATTTAAGAGTGAGAGAGTAAGGGAGTGGGTGTTTGAGTGAGGGAGTGAAAGTGAGATTGAGTGTGGTGTGCATGTATGTGTGTGTGTGTAAGTGATCTAAGAAGGACATGGGGGGTATGGGGTGGTTTGAGTGAGAAAATCAGCAGATTTTCATGGGTCCCACAGGGTGTTTTGGTCAACTTTTAATTTCCCAAAGTTACATTAAGTCTCGCGGTCGTTTACCCGATCGTCTGAACGTTTCATTATTGTTATGCGCTTTAATACGCGTGTTTGAATAATGATTTAAATCTCGATATTTTTATTGAAAGTATAATCCTAAATACTTTATTTTAAGTTGTTAAAATGTTTTCGGGTCTCGGTTTGCGCGTTCGTTGCGTATTTGTACGTTTATATGACTCACGTAACGTTTTTAAACGATTTATTCGTACGCATGAAAACGTAATATTTTTACTCGAAGTATTTTATCAAAATACTTAAGAATGAATTATAAAAATATAATTTGGGTTTATTTCATTTGTCGGGTGCGTTTTACGCGTTTTTGGTCGTTTCTGTGCATTATATACAATGCGAAATGCTTATGAAATATTATCGCAATAATATTTGAAAATAAGTATGTTTATCAAATAATTTCATATTATTTAATAAATTGAGTTCACCAACGTCCGTATTAATGTATCGGGATCCGCCCGATATGAAAATGCACGATTGAACATAATCGCGTACGTGTATATATATTCCAATATATATATATATATATATATTGATACATACAATTAGCCTAATCTAGCACTAATTACATGTATTAGCAGATGGTTAGGAACTAATAACTAGCCCTAATTTGTCGGGTGTCACACTATTTACATAATTTCCTTATATATAACTACTTTTACAACAACTAACACACATTTTCCTAAGATTCCAAAATTAAAACAAATCACAAAACTATCACAATCAACAATTTTTTTTTTAAGAATATATAAAAGAAAGCAAATCACAATCAACACAATAGTAACAAAATTATTCCACTTCGTTTATGACATGTTGGCTACTATTATTATCATCTTATAAAATAACATCATTTTATATATTTGGTACCGCCACATTACGCGGGTACCATACTAGTATATTGAAATGGAATTCGAATTAATGATAATATAAATATATTTTTTAATAAAATAGGTTGAATGTTAATATATAATTAATTAAAATTAATAAAATTTAATTTTAAAATGTTTATTAATTATATTATAAATATATATAGTTATTGTATTTATATATTTATAAATAATTAATATTAATAGTAAAATAATTTAACTATTAAATTTATTTAGGTTTATAGTTAATTGCATATACAATTATGAAAGTGTTAACAAGTATTAAAATTAAAAAGTTGATTTATATTCTATATACTATTATAATACTCCCTCCGTCCCATATCTATTGTCCACTATTCCTTTTTGGGATGTCCCAATTTAATTGTCCACTTCCATATATAGAAAAGAATAATGAGATAAAATTCATTTTTACCCCTGATTTATATATGTAAGACAAAAAGGTAGGTAAAAAGTAAAGGGTAAAATTGTCTTGTTACCAAAAAGTAAGAGAGATGGTGATGTTTTTCTTAAACTGCGTGTTTTTTGTCGGGGGACAATAAAATTGGGACGGAGGGAGTATAACACAATATATATATATATATATATATATATATATATATATATATATATATATAATATTAAAATAATATTAAAATAATATTTAATTAATAACTGCATTAATAAAAAATATTGCAAATAATTTTTTTAATTAGCAATATGAATTCAAACAAAATTGTAATCATTCCATTTAATATGCTAATGAATATGGATTTCCATGTCAGATATTTCAATTTTGGGAAACAAACACAATGCACTATAATCTAAATTACATTCGGCCAACTAAACAAAATATGAAATGAAATTCAGATTCCTATTCTATTAGATTCCTATGAATTTTGTGAACCAAACAAACTTTTCTATATTACGTATCACACTTTTTTTAATAACTGATCTCATCTTAAAGAACATAAAATTTTAATTTTTATGATATAACTGTTTTCCAAAAAAGTTAGTTTGTCTTAATATTAAAAATAAAAATACACGTTATTAGTGTTCTCATCATAAGAAGTGTTCTTATTTGAACATTCTTTCTCTATATATAATATATATCCAAAGTAATTTAAAAAATAAGTAACCACCCAAAAAAGAAAAAGAAAAAAAACGAAAAAGTAAAAGAAAAAGACCTTCGGTGCACGCATTTGTCAATATTGAAAGCTTGACTTTATAGATTCAAGAATGGGGGCATAAATAAAATAACATTTAAGGTATATTTCGCAAAACTAGTTGTAGGCTGTAGCTGCAAACTGTAAGCTGTAACTTTTATCTAGAATTGTAAGTTGTAACTTTTATATTATGTGTAAGTGTTTGATTAAATAGCTGTAGATGTAATATTAAATGAAAAATGACATAAATCGACATATTATATAAAAAATAGGGGCCGAGCTAGGATTTATATATTAAGGGGCAAAAAATTTTATTTTAATTATTTTCTTTATTTTTAGGCGGCAAAACCTATAAATTGTTATAAAAACCCTTTAAAAATTTACTTTTTTACATGATTTGAATATTCTTGGGGGGCGACTGCCCCATGCCCCACTCTACATCCGCCCCTATAAAAAAAGATATTAATACTATAACAGCATATATATTAAAATGTTTATATCATTTATAAGTAGTTGTTATATATAAGAGCAAAATATCGTTTTGTATCATATATAAGTACCCATTTTTAATAGTAATTAGCACATATAATATTATTATTGTTGAATTTCTTATAAGAACTTTTAAAACTAATTCTGTCTCTACATTTCTAGAAGTAAAATAAATGATACAAAGATTAGCAATTAGCTTACATTCTGCCGCAAAGAATCTGATAGTGTGTCAACCTACCGAGATATTAAAGTAAAAAGAAAAAAATAAAAAAAAATGGGTACGAGATATTACAAAAAATTATTTAATGCATTTAAATAAGGGCGAGGTTATGGAGGGTAGAAAAAGTAGATTATTGACCAACCAAAATGTGACATATGTCACCCAGGTCTTCTCTGCTGCCATCAAGGATTGCTTTGCCATTTTAAAGAAGTTAAGGACCTGACCGCAAATATGCCCAAAAATTTATCCAAAAAATAAAATAAAACAATATTATTAAATCAAAGCGTTATTCATGGAAATCAAATTAGTATTATTTTCTTTACCATATTTTGTATTATTAGTACTGCATTTTATGTTATAAGCAATAGACTATTATATGGTTTTGTGTCTCTTATTATAAAACGTAATTGAAGGACGTAAAATTCAGTGATTTAGTTGGGTTTTTTTTGTTTTTAATTTTTCCGTTGTTATAAAATGCAGTATACTTTTTTATTATTTTAATTTTTTATAATTTTCTCATGTTAGAAAGCACTTGTTATGCTGCAAACCGGTCGTTGGAATTTCTACTGGTGATGCAACACAACCGTGGGTTTTAAATTTATAAGGCTGGGGCCTAGGGTTACTATTATGCTAATCAAGAGGCTAACAAAGGAAAAGTATGACCTATGATCGTTCTTCAAAGCGCGGCAAATTGAAGCTAGGCGATTTAGAAACTTTTATGTATTTAGCTAGGGAGAAAAGAGTTGGTTTTGGTTTTGGTTTTAGATTTTCTATTCGAAATTAAACTAAAATAAACTAAAAGGTGGAGGTTACTTCGGGCGTTCAGCAATTGAAGCGATTGTCTACTATGAAGTGGTTTAGGAGTTGTTTAATATGGAGAGTTCTAATAAGGATAAGTTCGTAAGTTAATGTGAGCTATCACTGCAATCCTTCTATCGGGCTAACGCGGAGGTGTCCACAATCAGGAAAATAGAATGTCACGTGGGTTGCAGCATATATTAAAGCATACACCGAAAGTTCTCTCAAATGTATACCCATATTATCTGACAGTTAATCTCGAATCCTATTCCCCAATCTCGGTTGTCAGAGATGTCCGAATCATGGCATAGTTTGTTGAATAAACAATCTTATGAACAAGGTTTACCCTCAACGGAATAGGTTGGACTAACTGGTCTAGGCGGCCGGATAATATGTCATCACTTATTCGTATGAATTATCAACATTACTCAGGTATGCAAGAATACAGGGATGGTTTGTACTACAAATGGAAACTTAAGTAACACGTTTGTTATTCGATTCATAATATAACTACCTTCGATCGTTCTCGACTTCCATACATTTGTACTCCGTTGTAGGCGTTTCCAGTACTATATCAGAGAACAGTCGAATAGGGGCCGTCATATTACTTCACGATATTTAATGCCAATTGTATTTCACTATTATGATGATCCTAAGGCAACGATCAAACAAGAACATGCAATAAGACGATCAAAGAAACATTTCGATATAAGCATACAAAGGTATTATTTAAGTCGAGGATATTCCAAAAGTTGTCTCAAAAATATCGTCTATGTGAATTTAATCTTAATCTACTTCTATTCCCATATTCCGTGTCTTTTGGATCCTATTTTGGTCTAGAGAACACCGGCCATGCCGAGCTCAATGATTCAATCTAACATAGTATAACTAAGTGACCTATATCCTATGAGTTAGCTACGTTTATTTTTGGATAAGGTTTTAGTTACAACATGAGTTGGGCAGATAAACGATAAAGATTTAATTCATACATCTATTTATAATATAAACCATCCACAATCTCATAACATACAACACAATTACATATTTAAAACTCTCTAAACGACTATCATAACAGACAATTGAGTTATCTACTTAATCATGACAATTCTAGCATGCATATTTAAATTTTGTAAGTCCCTAGTTCTAGGATCGATAACTTCGTTATCTGTAGTATTAAGGTGCGGAATCCCTCAATACGGTGTTATCTTACTAATAACGATATAGTTCGCGTTTAGGTTAACCAATTACTTTACTTTATACGTATAAACGTCAAAGTCTAGCCTTTAGTTTTGTTTCTCTGGAAAACTGAGTTCGCAGGAATACTATGAATTCTGATCTCCAATAGTTGTTTCAATAATAATTGTTATTTGGTTTTTCACGTACAAAAACATATATATAATTCATCTCAACTCGCAGCCATTAGGCCTGCGAGTTGACTCGACTCGCTACGCAGCCCAAGCCCATAATAAACTCGACTCGTTGTCTTTTGTTCTCTGCGAGTTCAGATCTCATCTCGCATCGCAAAGCCTTGCGACTTGAGATCTCGACTCGCAACAAACGTTCAAAACAATTAACTGGACTCGCAACATTTGTATATATATTGTTAAAATCTATATTCGTCTAACACTTTATCATAATAATATATTTAACGAATATTAATATAAAACAATATCAATTTACAAATCTAAACCAATATATCAATATGATAACAATTACACTAGTCATATTGCAAAGCTAGATCTGTTGTCACAAACTATGTCTCAACAGACTCCCCCTTGACAATAGCTCTAGCATCTTTATCTTCATATTATCTTTGATTTTAAGAGTAAATCTTACTACCTGCAAAAATCTTCATCTTCATACAAGTTTTAATCATCATTTGATAATCTCGTGCTAAGTCACCCCATGCTTCAGTACATAAAATTCTGTTCTCATTTAACTTCAATAAATCTTTTCTTGACATGTTCATAAGATGACGATGATCATAAACTCTGAAGATCTCTCTTTCACCACCTTCAACCTCATCATCAGCTTCAACCATTACAGCTTCTCCAGTTTCTGAATCTACATGCCAACTCTTCATATTTCCCAAAATATCTTGAGGCATCTTCTTCAGTGGTATCTGCTGCACACATTTTATAGCTGGATAAATTTTCTTCCTTCTTCTTCTACCAGTTCTTTGACTCCTTTCAGACAATTTAATTGTCTTTCCTTTCCTTGGCTTAATCTTTTCAAATTTATTAGCTCTAACCTCAGTCTTGATTATGTGTTCAACATATCTTCCAACAAAATCATCACTTGGGTTATTCAATGATAATCTAGCCAAATCCTTAATCTCAAATCTAGGCAAAGAACTAAAAACCGTAAGTTTTCTTTCAAAATATTGAACTCCATCAAATCTCTTGATAGCAAACAGTTTTAGATCAGCATCAAAATACCATCCTATAATCCCTCTTTTAGCTATACGTTTACCTGTAATATCAACTTCTGATATACCAAGCTTTTCTTTCTTTTTCTTTGGCAAAGGCTTGAATATAGGATTCTCTTTATGCTTATCAGGAAGATCTTCTTCATCTGAATCAGTTGAGTCATCGATCTCTTCATCTACATCGACAACCGTTGGACCTTCAGCATTTTCAATAATAACCTCTGTTCTAGATGGGCTTACATAGTGTTCATCAACATAAACATCTGGATCTACACCTATGTCATGCACTATCTCAGAAACAGCAGTCCAATCTGTAGGCGGTTGAAATTCACCCTCTTCAAGATCATAATCAATATCTTCATCTATCTCATCCAAAACATCATTTTCTGAATCTGATAGATCTAGACATTCCATTCCTAGAGAAACAAACAAACACAAATATATTAAAGATTTAAATTCTCTTATTGATTTCCCTGAATCAATCTAAGAATTCCAATACTAATCCTTTTGTGTACTATAAACGCGAAATATATATAACTTATAAATCTTTTATTGATTACCCTGAATCAATCTAAGATTTCTTAAGTCTTATATTAAACACTTAACAAACATCAGTTAATTTTAAACTCTAATGTACTGTGAATAATCACCAAACATTTAAGTTTACAATTAACCAACTTATATAATTTCCAAGACTTAATTGAACTGTTATATAATAAAATCTTAACTTTCAATTATATCTTTAAATTATATATCATTTGTCTAGTTTAAAAATCATACATTTTTAACTTGTCAGTTATAAAACTCTCAAGTCTAAAATATCTAAGTTAAAATAAATTTTGACCGCTGAAATGAATCAGAACACGCCGCTCGACTTCTCAATGAGTCAGAAGACTTTCGATCACTCATTTATTTAACTTTTTAGAATCAAATAACTTAAACAATTTCTAATATATTTAACTTGTAATAATAATAATCTTAAGTCGAATATATTACCAAAACTATTAAGTTACAAATATTCAGTTACAATTATAAATTACAATTATAATTCAACTAAAATCTAAATACAAATAACTACACAAGTCTAAGCTGTCTTACCAGCTTCACTTGTTCCTGCAGCACTTGTACCAGCACCATCACCACTTGCACTTACACCAGCAGACTCCCCCTGAATAATAGTCTGCTGACCAGTCGTTGAAGGACCAGCCAGCTCACTATCCTTCTGAGCATTGGGATCATCATCTTTGTCATCATCTTGTTTCTTCCTCAACTCATCTTCTTTGCAAGATTCTAGATATACCAATATCTCCCCCTGAGCTGACTGTCCTGAATTCACTCTCAACACTAACCGTTCTAAGTGTTCAAGCTTCAGTCGCTGAGCAGTAAAATCATCAAGCAAAGTTTGAACTCCTGATAAACAACAAGTTAAGATTATCTAACTTTTAAATATTACATACCATCCTGAATGGTCAGAGTCCTTGAACGCTTACGGCGTCGAGTAATAAGAGGTGTATCCTCTTCCTCAGAACCCTCATCAAGAAGACAAAAGTCAGGATCAACTTCCTTAGCCTTCCTCTTCTCCTTCAATGCTGGATCTGGAATCATCCGAGATCGGTATCGTATATAACCAGCACCTGGAGGTGGAGAAGGAGTACTATCATCATCATCTGAAGCCGATTCGCCATCACGGCCTCCAGATGGACCAACATCAGGATCCTAATTATTAAATATATTAAACACTTATGATTAGCTAAAAGCTCTATCATACAAGTTCTATATATTTATGATTAATCTGATAAATACCTTAGAAGGTAAAACCTCAGATCCATCTAACTGTCCTGCTTACCCTCAGGTCGAATGACCTCTGGGTCTGCAGTCTCAGCTCCCTGATCATAATAATATTTATATTTTATAATTAGAAATATTATCTAATTAACTAAATATCAATATCATTATCATTATATAATAAAATCTTAAGACATATTTATCATCTAAGTACATATGTTATTATATAATTTAAAATATACCTCAGACGGTGCAATATAACTATCAATCTCCCTTAACAAGGAATCAGTAGCATCATCATGCTCTACAAGCACCTCCTGAATCACCTTTTGAACAACATCTGGGTTCACCTGTACCCCAGCATGTTCAGGTTGTTCCAAAACATCCTCAATAAGCTCTTGTGGATCATCATCATGAACCACATCAGCTAACGGTTCTGGAACCGCAACCTCAGCACCAACATCTAACCAACCATTATTCGGTGGTGTCACATAGGCAGGATCAACAATAAAACCAAACAGCTCTCGCTCCTCAGGCTTTACGACCCCTTCCTTCCTCACCGACTGCAAAAACATCGCATTGTATCCTCGAAGCCCAATAGTATCTACACGTAAAAATGGCCCAGGAATAACAAGGTCTGGCAGACAAGCGCGAATGATCAGCATGCAAAAACGTGGATAAACCAGAAATCGTGATCTAACAGAACCCAAAATCTGTCTAACCAGCTCTCCAAAAATATAATCACAAAAACTGTATGGTTTGTTGTAAACCAGTGACAGTGCAGCTGATACAAGGGCAGGGCTTAATTCATCGAAGCCTCCCTTCTTTGGTGCAAAAACTGTGACCATAACATGCCACAAAAACCTCCACTGTCCAATAACCAGAGGTTTTTGGAACTGACGTCCCCTCCTATCTCCCGTATATCCCATACGACCTATCGCACCCTCAACAAAATCACTAGGGTACTCAGTCGGACCATCTTCTTGGTCTACTGTCCCTAAGTGTAAAATCTGACGTAGATCGCCAGCAGAGAAAACAACCGGTCGATTATTGACCGTTGTGCGAATAACTGGTGGGTTGATCGTTTCATCATACTGAATACCTTCCCAGAAGTCGTTCAGAATGGACTGAGAAATCTGAGGAGACTCAGTAATCGCATACCGAATGCGTGAACGTGCAAAAAATGACAACACTTGAGCAACTTGGTGTGCTCCACGTGCTGAAAGATCCAGATCAACAAGAATATTGTGACCTTTATCAAATTGTCTCGCCATATCTATAAAAACACAAACGACAAAACAAAAAGCACGTTAATAAGTTATAAACTATAATGTTTATGAATCAAAATGATCATCTAACACCTTAGTTCGTAACAAGATAAGCACATATATAACTTATAACTGAAACAGTACGGAAGTCCAATATGTATTTAACGTTAATTACTTGTAAATGAAAAGTCTCAAATCATTAACGTTTCAAAAGATATATATATATATTATACCGCTAACTAAAAGTCAGAACACGCCACTCGATTACTCGTTGAATCGGTAGACTTTCGATATAAATATATAATTTTAATATATATGTTATCACGTATTAATATAAAATTCGTACGTCAAAACATATTTTAATAAGCTTTTAAAGTGATATATTTCATGTAAACACAAATAAATGTAGCTTATTATTAAAGTTAAAATTGCATGTGACATTTTATTTTCACAAGTTAGTCAACTCGCAAAAATCTAAAGTGAACTCGCAACTCAACTCGCAACCATGTCAACTCGCTAACCAAGTCAATCCGCAACTCGACTCGCAAGTCGATTCGCTAATCTACTCGGTCCGCAATGGTCAACAAGTCAAAGAATCAATCTCAACTCGCTAAATGTAATCTGCGAGTTGAAGTGAAACTCGACTCGCATGGTCAAATAGTCAAATAAAAAGTCTCAACTCGCTAAGTCTGCGAGTCGAGTGTTCAACTCGCAGCATGAACTGATGTTGCGAGGTGAAACTGAAATCAATTAATCTACCTATTAAAAGGTGATCTATCGATTTATTTACGTTCATTAAGGTTCGTTTAACACTAATCTACAAGATTCTTGTCAAATAACACCTTAATCTACATTAATCGTTCAAATTTTGAACCGAAACTCTAGAATAATAAAAACTACGATTTCGTGTAATTTAAACGGTGAAATCCATTGATTTATACCTCAATATGTTCGCAATCTAAAAGTGTATAAAAGCTATGGATCAAAAACTAGTCCTGGTAACTATGTAAATCGAAATCAGATGAACTACTGTGTTCAACTCGTTTCGCAAGAAGTGGATTCGCAGAGTTTAAGTGAACTCGCAAAGCAACTGGGTTCGGTAGAAAGTTTGACTCGCTTGACTACCCTTTAATACCCTGTACTCGATTCGCAGTGTAGCTCGATTCGCAAGTTGACTAGTCAAACTCACAAAATTAAATACAAACGCGAATTTAATACTAAGTATAAATTTAAAACCCCGTTATATGAATAGTTATCTCGGTAACTATTTAGCCTAAACATTTTAATAAAAATGTTTTCGCATAATTTTTCTTAACAATAATCTTCTTACATATATTAACCGACTAAACCCGTGATACAGTTAATCTTGCATAAAGACAAATCATCAAGCTAAAATTATTCACTGATATACCTATTGGTCTTCAGTTTATGTAACAATATATATAAGTTATAATAGAATAATTAACCGCTGATATAACATCAGGACACGCTGCTCGACTACACTGTGAGTCGGAAGACTTTCGATTAATATTCCACGTAACCTATATAATATTTTCAACTTTCCACAGACATTTGTTCAACAGTCAAAATAAATATCCAGTATAATTCAATTCCAAAGAGTAAACAAGAATAATATTAAAAACTTTTATTAAGTCAAAGAAATAATTACAAACATTAAAGCAATAAAACTACTAACATACTAAGACAAGAAAATAACTGAAAATAAAACGCTTAAAGTTGTAACTGCTTAGGAATCATATTAGAGAGAATAAGCGGTACAAATTATATTACAATAAGTCTAAGATGATTGTTAGTATACATACCTCATGAAATTCATATAAGCACAAGAAAATCACAATGTTAATCAGTAATAAACTTATATTTATAAAATTATATCTTATGTACCTTTATCCACAAGATATAACATTTCATTGAAATATAACTTATGATTTCTTATTATTCACAAAAGTGAAAGTTCAAGTATCATAGACAGTTCAAGACAATTACCGGTATTATGATCCACATAAACAGATTACACACAGATTTCTGAGCCAATCTTTTATTATTAATGTGCACAAGATCTAGTGTTTTCTACTATACAACATACTGAAGAATTCAAGTACAACACATAACACTGTATCTTGTATTATCAAGGTTGAGATTACTAAATGATGTTCTTTAGAAGCATATAACATACACTTGACATGAGATACTTTGTATCTTTCATATGTAAGGTAGAGGTTACTAAATGATGCCCTTTCGAAACATATAACTCACCTTTTGACATTATGATACTTTGTATCATTTCACAATTTTTATTTTAGATCACAGTGTATGGTAGTACTCTCATTCAACAATTAAGACATATGTCATATGTTATATAACAGATCACATAAGATAATACACATGTCAGTTATACTTCTTAACTGCTCGGAAATCGTAGCATAACCTGCCTACCAATAAATTGTATGATGAAGCTGACTAGACTTAAGTTATTCTTATCACTTGTTAGATAAAAGGACAAGTTATAATCAGTGGATATAGGTGTATAATAAGATAAATATAAGTATAATCCTAATTAACAGTCATCATTTTGATGCAACTTATTAGAATCTACTAACATATCATTCTTAACACTTAAGGTTATGATTTGAAACCGTATTCTCCTAATGTACTATCATTTCCCAAGTTTTTACAGCCAAAACTTAAAGCCTTTTCTAAAAGAACTTCCGTTGTTCTTTTATTGGAGGCGATTCCCCTCAGGTAACAAGCAAATGAATGCCATACGCCTACCTTTTTTTTTTTTTTTTAAACAAAACTTATTACACAAGTACCCTTGGAAGACTAATCACTCTGGATTTCTCATTCCATTAAGTTGAACCAATGTCTCAAATCTAGCTCTGTCGAACGCCTTGGTGTATAAGTCTGCTAAGTTATCCAAAAATGGAACCTTAACTAACTTTATCAAACTCTTTTCAGCACAGTCTCTAAGAAAATGATGTCGAATATCAATATGCTTAGTTTTACTATGCTTCACCGGATTATTGGTGATCGACATTGTAGATTCGTTATCAATCATCATAGGAGTATTGGTTATATTTAACCCATAATCCCGCAGTTGCTGTTGTATCCAAAGAACTTGAGAACAACAGCTGCCAGCTGCAACATACTCAGCTTCACATGTAGAAATGGCTACTGAGCTTTGCTTCTTGCACTGCCAAGATACTAATCTACCTCCTAAGAATTGACATCCTCCGGTCGTAGATTTCCTATTTTGATTGCATCCTCCATAATCCGAATCAGTATAAGCTATAAGATCTAAATCTCCATCAATCGGATACCAAAGTCCCAGCTTTGGTTTCCCTTTGAGGTAACGAAGAATCCGTTTCACAGCTTGCATATGTGACTCTTTCGGATTTGCCTGATATCTTGCGCAAATACAAACAGCAAACATAATGTCAGGTCTAGAGGCAGTTAAATACATTAGTGATCCGATCATGGCTCTATAAAGAGTTGGATCCACATCGCTATCACTCGATGTATTTGGACCAAGGTTGTGATTAACTGGAATTGGAGTATTATAGACCTTACTTTCATCAATCTTAAAGCGTTCTAATAGCTCATATGTATATTTAGATTGATGAATAAAGAATCCATCCTTCTTTTGATCAACTTGTAATCCTAAGAAGAAATTTAACTCTCCCATTGCAGACATCTCAAACCTTTTTCTCATGACTTTCTCAAATTCTTGACACATCTTTTCATCCGAAGATCCAAAGATAATATCATCAACATATACTTGTACTAATAGAAAGTCATTTTTATTCCATTTTACAAAAAGTGTACTATCAATTGATCCTCTTGTAAATCCATTATCAAGTAGATAAGTTGATAGCGTTCCATACCACGCCCTAGGTGCCTGATGTAATCCATATAGAGCCTTATTCAAGCGATATACTCTTTCCGGATGTTCAGAATCAGTAAACCCTGGCGGTTGTGAAACATACACCAATTCTTCAACTTTGCCATTCAAAAAGGCACTCTTAACATCCAACTGATAAACTTTGATACCCTTAAAAGAGGCAAATGCTAAGAATACTCTAATTGCTTCTAGCCTAGCAACTGGTGCAAACACTTCATTGTAATCTATCCCCTCTTGTTGATTAAACCCTTGAACCACTAGACGAGCTTTATTGCGAGTAATGACTCCCCGGTCATCTCTCTTACACTTAAATACCCATCTAGTTCCAATTGGATATTCTCCCTTTGGAAGGTCAACCAACTCCCATACTTGTAACTTAGAGAACTGTTGCAGTTCTTCTTGCATAGCTTCAACCCACGAACTTTCTTTGAGAGCCATCTGCACATTTTTAGGCTCGATTTGTGAGATAAAGCATGAATATAGACATTGATTAGGAATCCCTGTCTCTTTCATAGCAGTATACAAGCTTTCTAAATTCTCAGAGGTACTAGCTTTAGATTGAGTCCTAGTCTGAACAGGAGTATTAATATCACCGATGATGTTTTTAGCAGGATGATTCTTACTCATTCTTGTAATCGTTATAGGATCCACTATTAACTCATCTCCTAAGTTAGTACCAATCTCTTCTAATGAAGGAATATCTTCTGAACTTGCTGAAGACAACCTTAAATGATTCAAAGAGGTAAGTATATCATCAAACGTTGTTTGAAGATCCTTTTCAGGATCTGCAGTTTCTTGATACTTATCCTTTGAAGGTTGTTGTGACCCACTTGAAGAAGCTTCATTTGAGTCATTTGATGTCCTGATTCCAGATCTCGGAGCACTCGATGTTGAAGAAGGACCATTGTCCGATTCTTCAGACAATAAGTGTTTAGAGATCTCTGAATCACTGACAAAGTCACTTATAGGAACTTTAAATGACTGAAAGAGATCTGAATAGTCAAATTGCCAATCTAATCCCTTATGTACAGCAGGTACATAGCTCGTAACTTCAATGTTATAAACAATTTCCAGTCGTCCTGTGACTTTATTGAAAACTCTTTTATTTGGTGAGTTGGGCATATAACCTAGGAAAAATCCTTCGTCTGCCTTTTCACCAAATTTAGCTTGATGTCCTGTTTTCAATATTGAACATGGAACTCCAAAGGGTTCAAATCCCTTCAGATTAGGTTTCTTATTATTCAATAATTCATAACAAGTCTTGTTACGCTTTTTGACCGTAAGAACCCTATTTAGAACATGACATGCTGTATTCACCGCTTCTGCCCAAAAGAAGACCGGAAGCTTTGAATCTGCAAGCATAGTTCTAGCAGCTTCAATCAACGTTCTATTCTTCCTTTCAGCTACACCATTCTATTGAGGTTCATATGGTGCACTGAATTGATGAATTATCCCTTTGTTTAAGCAATAGATATTCAACGTTGAATTTTTGAATTCTGTTCCGTTATCACTACGAATACGCTTAACTCTCGTTTTATAGACATTCTCTACTAGATCAAAGAACTCTATTAAAATTCCTGGAGTTTCATCTTTAGATCCCAAAAAGAATACCCATGAGAATCTAGCGTAATCATCTGTGATAACTAAACAGTACCACTTGCCACCTAGACTTCTCTTGCTTATAGGGCCAAAGAGGTCCATGTGCAGCAGTTCAAATGGCGAGGAGATTGAGTTTTCAGTCTTAGACCTGTGTGGTTTCTTGTGCTGCTTTCCTTTGAGGCAAGGAACACACTTGTCTTCAGACTCGAAACGATTTTGTGGTACACCTAGAACTAACTCATTCTTAATTATAAAATTCATTTTTCTCCAGTTTAGGTGTGCCATTCTCCTATGCCATAAAAGTGCATCTGCTTCTGAGGCCTTGGATAATAAACATGTTGACACCATTGAAGAATTAGGAACACCCATGTTTATCGCATAGATGTCCTTCTTCCTTGGTGCCCTCATCAATATCCATTCTTCAGGAATTATGAAGCCTGGCTTCAGAACTAAGGCTTCCTTTTCATTAAAATGAACTGGATGACCTTTATCGCAGACTTGGGAAACACTCACTAGGTTGTGAGTTAGTTCTTCAACGTAATTCACATCCTCTAGAGTCAAAGTTCCATTTGAAACTTTTCCTTTCCCGGTAATTACTCCTCCTTTGTTTCCTACAAAATTTACTTTTTGCTTGAAACCTTCTGTGAAGTCCTTCAGCAGACTTCGTTCCCCTGTCATGTGTCTTGAGCATCCACTGTCTACATACCACCAACTGTCCTTGTTCACAGTCTGCTCCTACACATAACAAGTTGTACACAGTTAGTTATCAAGAGGGACCCAAGCCATTACGGTCTTGGTTTGTCCCTGATCATCTACAATCTGAACCTCCTTAAAGTGACCATAACTGTTTCCATTTGGAGTCTTGGTAGCTTTCACAGGAGTTTGAGATTGTTTATGATCTGTAGTCTTGGGCCTATGAGGAGAGTGAGTAGAAAACCTCCTAGGCACATACTTAGATCCCTGTGCACTCGAAGTAGAACCATTCTCAAATTGACTACGGTTTCTACTTGGGGTCCTAAACCTCGAAGGTGTCTTATCTCTCTGTTTATTGAAAGTATTTTCATTTGGAGTATAAGCTCTTTTAGGTTTAGGAGGAGAGACACTATGATTACCATCTCTTTTCAGAATGTTTATAGGTTTGCTTCCTAATCCCGGTTTGGAGCCTAACCTATCTACAATCTGACTAGAAGTGGTCGGTGTCTCATCAGTGGTCACTAACTTATGTATAGCTTCCAACTTCTTATTTGGGCAACAAGAAGATACGTGTCCTTTTTGGTGACACTTGAAGCATGACATCTGTTTTCGTGACTTACTAACTTTGGTAACCGCTATTGGAGTCTTAGGCACTAAAGGATGAATAACATGCTCTTTATTAATCAATTCATCAATCTTAGTATCATGAATTACTCCACCTGGTACAAACTGTACTTTGGTGAAAGAAACTCTCTTACTATCATCAGATGAAGGATTCTTAATAAACTCCTTCTGTGCCTCTAACAGATCAGGTTTAGCTACTGTTTTCTCAGAACTTACATCAGTCATTTCAGTATCTTCTGGAAGCTTAGTGTAATTTGAATTGAAAGGAGGTGGTGTCTCATTGTAACCTAATCCTGTCTTATCCTTTACACTTCGTTGAGCATCAAGCATTTTGTCCATCTCAGTGGATCTATAGTTTTCTATCTTTCTATTTTGCTCAACTAGCTTCAATTTACAGTCAGCTAGCTCTTTCTCCTTATTAGCTAATTTCTGATTTAAGTCTTTTAGATTAATATAGAGACCATCTATGATAACAGCTTTTTCATTAATGGTATCTCTAAGAGCACTCCTATCAGAAGCATCAGACCTAATTTTATCTTTTAAGTCCTGTTTATCGTCACTTAACCTACGCACATCAATCTTGGCTAGTTCAAATTCAGATCTAACAGTCTTACTAGATTCAGTCAATAAGCTAACTTGAGATGTCAGGTTTTTGTTTGCTACATTTAAAACACTAACCTGTGACTGCAAATCAGTAACTAAATAACAGACATTTGCAAGAGTAAGAATATCAATACATACCCTTTTCTTGTCTGTTTGAATTTCAGCCATGCGTGCTACAAAGTCTTCAGGAGTCATGTTTTCAGTTGACTCCATATATAGCACATCCTCATCACTTGCTTTAGATGCAACCTCTGGCACTTTTACCTCACCCTCTGGATCAGTAGGCATATAAGATGTAGATCCATCAATTTCAGCCATGAAAGCTTCCTCAGATTGAGCTTTCCATTCATACGATCCATCCAACTGTTTTACAACTAAGGCTTTGGAAGCAAGAGTACTTCCCGAACCTTGTTGTCCGTTGCCAGCTTCTACCTTAGGTCTTTGGCACTCTCTAGCGAAGTGTCCATAACCTTGACAGTTAAAACACTTGATCTTGGTTTTATCAAACCCTGATCTATTGCCAACCACCTTTCTACCTGTTTTCTTCAAGAAATTCTTTACCCTTCTTGACAACATAGCAAGTTGATCCTGAAGGTCTATTTCTTCTAGATAATCAGGGTCAATCTGATCATAATCTTCGTCAAACATAATTGGATCATTGATTTTCCCTTGAAGGTAGTTTTCATAAGAAGCTACAAAGGAAGCAAGAACAGATAATTGCTGTTCAGCAGATTTCACACTCATAGGCATCTTTTGATGCTCTTGAGGTGACTTCTCAGTTGGTTTTCCCTTTGCATCACTACCAGATGATGTAAGAAGACACAGATCATCGGTAATCATTTCACCTTTTCCTTCAGCATTACCAACAAACAAAGCAGTGGTCGAGCTCGAGGAAGCATTAGAGATAGTAGATTTTCCATGATAAAGTCCCGGATCCTGAGCCTGATCAGAATCAGTATCTCTAGTTATCTTGGTGAAATCATAACCTCTGAGCTTATCAATTGCCTGCTCTAAGGTCATGGTTTCATACCTCTCATCATTGTCTTTGAGCATTATGCCATGCATTTCCCACTTAGACGGTAAACCCTCAATAAATTTGTCGGTTTTCTCAGTCTCTGTAGAAATAATCTCATGATCATCTAGCTCACTCAGCAAATGGTAGTATCTTGTGGTATAAGCATCAAGATCTTCTCCTTTCATAGCTTTAAACACAGTAAACTGCTTTTTCAAGAGATTTTTCTTGCCTGCTTTAACTTGTGGACTTCCTTCACATCTCTTTTCAAGAGCTGTCCACAAAGATCTAGCAGTATGGAAGGATTTGAGTTGATGATTGAGCTCCTTAGGAAGACTCATCTTGATTGATGAATGAGCCTTGTTCTCAATCTCAAATTCCTTCTTTTGTGCTTCACTCATCTGTTGATAAGTGAGAACCACAATTGCAGATTCAACAGTCTGGGTAGGTGCCGTGTATCCATTCTTGATACACATCCAGATAGATAGATCATGGAATCTACAGTAAGATTCAAACCTATCCCTCCAGCTAAAATAGTCCTCAACTCTCAACAATTTAGGTGGGACATTAGATTTGCCAATCTCGTGTTCCATCTCAATCATTTTGCTAAGGTCTGACATCGTAACGTTTTAAGTTAAAATGTATTTGCGAATTTAGATAAAGTAAAAATCTCGACTCGCAAAACTCAGTTCAACTCGCAATCTCAGCTCGACTCGCAGAATCTCGGTTCGCAAGTCTCAGTTCGGATCGCAATGATGTCAACTCGCAAGTGATCTCGGTTCGCAAGAGATCTCGGTTCGCAAAATATATCAACTCGCAAAGAGGTTCGACTCGCAGAATGTCGACTCGCAAAGATGTCGACTCGCAAGTTCAACTCGGTTCGCAGACTTATTCTGAAACCCTAATCTCAACTCGCAAAACGGCTGAAAATTACGAAATCAGAGATTTTTGGTATTTTTACGATTAAAACAAAAAATTTCGATCGTAAACAAACCCTAAATCGTCCAAAGAATGATTTTGATCGTTTTTACGCACTAATGCACGTCAAAACAATCCTAAATCACACGCGATTAACCCGAAAACTTCGAACAACACTCGTTATCTAGCCCGAAAGCTCTGATACCAATTGTAAGTCCCTAGTTCTAGGATCAATAACTTCGTTATCTGTAGTATTAAGGTGCGGAATCTCTCAATACGGTGTTATCTTACTAATAACGATATAGTTCGCGTTTAGGTTAACCAATTACTTTACTTTATACGTATAAACGTCAAAGTCTAGCCTTTAGTTTTGTTTCTCTGGAAAACTGAGTTCGCAGGAATACTATGAATTCTGATCTCCAATAGTTGTTTCAATAATAATTGTTATTTGGTTTTTCACGTACAAAAACATATATATAATTCATCTCAACTCGCAGCCATTGGGCCTGCGAGTTGACTCGACTCGCTACGCAGCCCAAGCCCATAATAAACTCGACTCGTTGTCTTTTGTTCTCTGCGAGTTCAGATCTCATCTCGCATCGCAAAGCCTTGCGACTTGAGATCTCGACTCGCAACAAACGTTCAAAACAATTAACTGGACTCGCAACATTTGTATATATATTGTTAAAATCTATATTCGTCTAACACTTTATCATAATAATATATTTAACGAATATTAATATAAAACAATATCAATTTACAAATCTAAACCAATATATCAATATGATAACAATTACACTAGTCATATTGCAAAGCTAGATCTGTTGTCACAAACTATGTTTCAACAAATTTATAAAATAAAGAACAAACATATTTAAATATGGAAGATAGATTAAAACCTGGGAAGGTATACAAATAACTCGTAGCTACAATGCGTCCCAGAGCACCTCCTTATAAATCTTCTTTAGTTAATTAATTAGCTATTCTAATTAATTAAACTATCCTAAAGGAAGAAATACTAATTTTACAAGAAAGATATAGAATATATAAAGTTTATGGACTGTGTTTTCAAGGTGTGAAGGTGTGTCCTCAAATGAACCATTGGCTCCCTATTTATAGGGGAAAATTGGTGCATTCTAGCAACTTGGGGCACATGTTAGAAAAAGGTGGGAAAGTTGCTAGCACATGTACCCTAAAGCGCGTAAAGGTCTAGCACGTGTACCCCAAAGTCGCGGAAAAGGCCTAGCAGATGTACCCTGTGATTACGGGCGAGGATGAAAAAGCGCACGGGGGACGGGGGGTGGCCATCCGGCACCGCCACCATGGTGGCCGGTGGCGGCAGCATGGTGGCCGGCGGCGGCTGCCACTTGCCCGCCCCGTTTAGCCGTCTTTCACCTCGTTTCTTTATCCGTGCGTATCTCCTTCGTTATGCGTCCGTTTACGTTGATTCTTTTTGTGTTGGATTCGCTTTTTAAAAACGATGACTTTGATGAAAAGAAATCCCAAAAATATATCTCTGATCTTTGGATGTCTTGTTCGAATCATTTGAATCTTTCGGCGTACGTAGAATCTTCATTCTTCATCCGTTTTTGTTGATTCTTCTTCTGTTAGATTCGTATTTTGAAAATGAATATCTTGGATAAGAGAAATCTCAATGATGGGTACTTTTGTCATTAAATCTTGTCTTGATGTCTTGAATTTTCAAACGTATGTTTTGCTTGATTTTTCTCGTGTAACTCTACTTTGACCTTCTTGACAAAGTTTCATTGATTTGAATATTATTTGAGTTTATTTGCCAAATATTATTCCAGAATGGGAGAGATATTGGTAGTAAAAACGTGACTTTTTACGCGATATCAAGTATCCCACGCTTAGAGTTTTGCTTATCCTCAAGCAAATTGTCAGAAAAACTGCTTTGAAATTCTGGAAGGGTGTCTTCGTATCCTGGAGAACTTGATTCCTATAGGCTGGGTGAAAAGATTTCAAACGGGTTTTTAACCCTTGATGCTTTCTCAAACTACCGGTTCTAACAAGCTTTCTTTACATGACTGGGGCCCTCACATGTGGTCACTCAATTCACTCAAGTGTATCGGGTTTCCTAATTTCTTATTCACTTAGGGGCCAGTCATGTAGCTCTTTTGTCATCATAAGCTTGGTTGAGAATTGAATCTGTAATACTCAAATGGGGACGGTGCTAATTATCCCTAGACATTTGTAAGAGGGTAAAGATGGATATGGAAGAGGGGTTTTGTAGGTGGTTTAGTGGGGTTTTGATATAGCCTAAGAATTTGTTTGTGATGACTTATCTTTGACGTTTTAGTGATACCTCTTTTTGGATTTCTCTCTTTGAGAGCCTTCTTTTCATGTTTTCATTTGAGGAACCTTCCCCTTGGCATTAAATGATCCTCGAGTCTTTTAGTTATTTGGTTCCTCCTGGCAGCTTTGTTTTTGCTGAATTATGCTTTTCTTTGGAGTTCCCCTTCTTTTTTTAGATGGTATTTTTATCCTTCGGGGGTTTCAATGTATTTCTTGTAGTACTTCTTTTTGACAGAACAGAAACTTAGGCTATGGCCAAGAGATGTAAAGGAAGGGTTGGTTTCTTTAAGTGAGTTTTTGAAATGAAAAGGCTAAGGCTCAACTGGTTTTCTACTTGATCTTCAGTGCTGAAAGTGAGCATTGGTTGGGTTAGGCTTGAAAACAGGGGTTTTTATGAGAGGGTTTTATCCTAGGAAATGTCGGGATCTTCTAATTGCACCTTCGTCACATATGACGCCCATCTTTGTAGTTTTGAAATGTATTGCTCAAGCAAGTTCTAACTTAAAAGGCATACATCGGCACACTCTCAATCGAAAAGTGCATCATTAAAGATAAATGCTTTTATATGGCTCAAGATTCCTCACTTGTTTTGATGGTTTAATGCCTAGTCATGCGATTGCTTATTTTGAAACTTAGTTCGAAAATCTTTCAAAGAATTTTACCCATTATTTTCGATTTCCCAAACCTTTGGATTTTTGTTGACCGGAAATACCCTTTTTAGACTTTCAAATATTTTAAAATTTTGCTGAAAA
This sequence comes from Pseudognaphalium luteoalbum, assembly GCA_963422505.1. Taxonomy (NCBI): domain Eukaryota; kingdom Viridiplantae; phylum Streptophyta; class Magnoliopsida; order Asterales; family Asteraceae; genus Pseudognaphalium; species Pseudognaphalium luteoalbum. The sequence continues at coordinate 34,931,889 of OY730194.1, read as the reverse complement.
TCTGAGTTTGCTTAAAAGATTGATCAAAATTTTATGTTGCACTTCAGCAATTCAGTAGTGGACACTACTGTTATCCCACACTTAAAAGAACATTGTCCCTAATGTTCCATTTCTAAGTTAGGTTAATCCCACACTTAGATTTTGAATGAGGGTCAATATTTTCAAAGTCATTCTCTGTTTTGTGAGTCATAATCCCACACTTTAGAGTTTTACTTAGAGTTTTAGTGTGTTAATCAAGCAAAGTAGGGTTAGAAGAGGTACTTCCTTTTGTTGCGTGTGTTGCCACTGGATTTTATGGACCAGGTTCAAGTATGTAAAATTGCTGGAAATGGAACAGGCTCATTGGAAATGAAATTGTTCCACAATTTCCACGTCAAGTTCTGCATAATAAATATCCTTCAGGAAACACAAATGTCAATACACGTTAATACTAAACAGACATAACATAACTAATAATAACTAATCCATGTCAGCATAGAGCGCCTCCCAATCGGTGAAGTCATCATCTATAAAGATCGTGTTTTCCATGACCGATGTAGGAGATGCTGACTCCATGATGGTATAGACTGGAGATGCAGTGCCATCCTCTGGGTCCTGAATCCAAGCATCTACTGCAGCGATCTCTTCCTATAGTGGTTCTGTAATAGTAGGGTGGTCCTGCACAGTCAGGTTCCAAGGTGGGAATAGGTCCCACGGTGGAATGTGCGGAGCGGGATCAGGTCCCATCTCAAAAAGGGCACACAGGTGTGGAAGGAAGGCCCAGAGCAGTGTGGATCTCAGTGATGGCTGTGTGTTGGACCTCGAGGGCTCTCAGTATCGACCAGGTGGCAACAGGGTCCGCGGTAGTTACCCCATGATGAAATGTGGGTACTCTGGAGGACCCTGCGGTCTGTCCCTCGGATTGGTGAGATGATGGTAACCTAGCATGGATGGAACGTAAAAGGAATGTCTCCTGAACGTTCACCTCCACCAAGTCTTCCAAGGTCTCGTCCAATCAAGGGGGCGGTGACTATGATCCCCTGATGGTCCTCATGCTACTACCTGGTGATGACTTCCGGGAGTGATACATGGCATGTGAGCATCTCTGATTGGGGGCTCGTGCTCTAGCTAGCTGCGAACTCATCCTGCAAAATACAAAAGGTTAATGGTCGAAACAGAATCATCAGCCTCTTATAAGGCGAGGTACTGCATAAGAATGGATTAGATCAGAAATAAAAGAAAAATTAATGCGGAAAAGATAAGATAGGCTTGGGATGCCTCCCAAGAGCACTTTGTTAATCGAGTCTCGTAGCTTGACTCATTCATACCTACTATTCTATTAGGGTGGTTCATAGTTATAGACTTCCTCGGTTGTGGGAAAGTCTTCTACGTAGTGTTTTAAACGGTGACCGTTTACTTTGAAATTCCCATCTGGGGCCTCGAGTTCGATGGCACCATAAGGAAATACCTTAGAGATTGTGAATGGATCGCTCCACCATGTTTTGAATTTACCAGAAACCTTCTTAAACCGTGAGTTAAAGAGTAGAACCTTATCACCTGGATTGAAGCGTGTGGGGCGGAGCTTTGAATGGTGGAACAACTTGGTTCTTTCTTTGAATTTGTAGGAGCTTTCGTAAGCTTGATCTCTTAACTCTGCTAGCTCATTCAGTTGCATTTTCAAGTGCGTTCCCGTTATCGTCGGATCTAAGCTGCAGTTTTTCAGCGCCCAATAAGCTTTGTATTCGAGTTCAATCGGGAGATGACATGCTTTTCCATAAACGAGCCTATAGGGGGTTGTCCATAATGACGTTTTATAAGCTGTTCGAAATGCCCATAAAGCATCGTCTAGCTTATGTACCCATCTCTCCTTGTGCTGACCAACTGTTTATTCCAAGATCCTTTTTAGTGCCCAATTTGTAATTTCTGCTTGCCCATTTGTCTGTGGGTGGTAGGCCGTAGACGTCTTGTGGGTAACACCGTATTGTTGCAATAGTTTCATAAACTGCGTATTGCAAAAGTGCGTGCCTCGATCACTGATAATCGCCCGAGGGGTTCCAAACCGGCAGAATAGCTGTTTTAAGAACTTGGTTACGACCCTTGAGTCATTTTTTTGGAAAGGATTGAGCTTCGACCCATCTGGATATGTAGTCGACAGCTACTAGAATGTATTCTTTTCCGTATGATTTTGAAAATGGTCCCATGAAATCTAATCCCCATATGTCAAATATTTCACATGCTTGGATATTCGTTAACGACATTTCGTTACGCGTTGTGATATTTCCAAACCTTTGGCATATATCGCAGCGTTTCACCAAGTCTTGTGCATCTCTGAAGATAGTATGCCAATAAAATCCTGAGTCGTAAACTTTCTTTGCTGTCAAATTGGCTGCGTGATGCCCTCCGGTAGGTCCTTGATGGCTTTGGTGGAGTATATGTTCGGCTTCTTTCCCATCGACACATTTTCTCACAATTTGGCCGGGACAGACTTTGAACAAATATGGATCATCCCAAAAGTAATGTTTGACGTCACAGAAGAACTTTTGCCTTCACGATGATATCATCCCCTTTCTTGTGATCCCTCCAACTACGAAATTGGCAATGTCTGCAAACCAAGGATCGTCAGTGAATTGCGAACCTTGCATTTGTTCTCCTAAACTCATTAACTGCTCCTCTGGAAATCGATCTTTAATATCCCTTTCTGCAAGTTGTTCCATTGATGGGTTTTCTAGTCGACTTAAATGATCTGCGGTGACATTTTCTGCTCCTTTCTTATCTTTTATTTCGATGTCGAATTCTTGTAGGAGTAGAATCCATCGTAACAATCTGGGCTTTGCGGCTTGCTTTTTGAAGAGGTATTTTAGAGCTGAGTGATCCATGTATACTATTGTTTTGGACAGTATCAGGTAGGATCTGAATTTTTCAAAGGCGAACACTACGGCTAGCAGCTCCTTTTCGGTGGTTGTGTAGTTCTCTTGAGCGTCTGTGAGTGTTTTGCTGGCGTAGTAGATTGGTCGAAAGTGATTGTCCTTCCTTTGTCCTAGAATAGCTCTAACTGCGAAATCACTAGCGTCGCACATGATTTCAAATGGCAGACTCCAATCTGGAGCGACCATGATTGGTGCATTAGTTAGCTCCCTTTTCAGGTAATTGAAAGCTTTCATGCAGTTCTCATCAAATATGAACTTGGTGTCTTTTCCTAGCAGGTGGGTGATGGGTCGCGATATCTTGGAGAAATCCTTGATAAAATGGCGGTAGAACCCAGCGTGTCCTAGAAAGCTTCGAATGGCCTTAACGTTGGTTGGTGGTGGTAGTTTGGCAATGGTTTCGACTTTTGCTTTGTCTACTTCGATTCCTGACCTTGATATTCGATGTCCTAAAACTATACCTTCCTTCACCATAAAGTGACATTTCTCCCAATTCAAGACAAGATTTGATTCTTCAAATTTGGCGAGCATTCTATCGAGGTTGGATAGACATGATGCGAAAGAGTCTCCAAAGACCGAAAAATCATCCATAAAGACCTCCATGCATTGTTCAATCATGTCGTGGAAAATTGCAACCATGCATCTCTGAAATGTCGCAAGTGCGTTGCATAATCCAAACGACATTCGTCAGTATGCAAATGTTCCGTATGGGCATGTGAACGTTGTCTTCTCCTGGTCCTTCGGATCGAGAGGGATTTGGAAATACCCGGAGAAACCATCAAGGAAACAATAGAATTCGTTCCCTGATAGCCTTTCGAGCATTTGGTCAATAAATGGAAGCGGGAAGTGATCCTTACAAGTTGTTTCGTTTAACTTCCAGTAATCGATGCAAACTCTCCAACCGGTAACTGTCCGTGTTGGTATAAGTTCATTTTCTTCATTTGTAATGACCGTCATTCCCCCTTCTTTGGGACGACTTGAACAAGGCTAACCCAAGGTGAGTCGGATATTGGGTAAATCAGTCCAGCATCCAAGAGTTTAATAACCTCTTGCTTAATCACGTCCTGAGTCTTAGGATTTACCCTCCGCTGCCTTTGTACGGATGGTTTGAAATCGCTTTCCATGAGTATTTTGTGTGTGCAATAGTTGGGACTGATTCCTTGTATATCAGAAATTTTCCATGCGATTGCCTTCTTGTGCGATTTCAGAACATCGATGAGTTGAGCTTTTTCCTAGGGTTTTAACTCTTTTGATATTATTACCGGGAGTTGTGATGTTCCGTGGAGGTAAGCGTACTCAAGGTGGGGTGGTAATTCTTTAAATTCGAGGTTTGGCGGTTCTTCCATAGACGGCTTCATTCTACCTATCTCGTCTCTATTCAGTTTTTCATATTCAGCTTGAAATGGCGTATCGTCTATCTCGGGTTCAGATGTTGAGATTGATGCTATTTCAACGCATCGGTTTTATTTGAGAATTCTTCCGTCTTTAGCTCGTATTTGTTGACTAATGATGAGGAAATTTCATCATTTCTGGCGAGGATGATCCCTCCGTCATCGGTGAATTGGAATTCTTGAAATTGAGTGGATGAGGATTGGTTTATGGTGATTTCAGGGTTTGGAAATGGTAGTTGTTCGGGTTAGTTGGTTAATTGAGTCTCAATTGGCGGTGGTTCAACACTTATTTCCTTGAATGAATCTAGGATTTCTTCGATTGAAGGAAATGGGTTTGGTCAGTTGAATATAGGTTTATCTCTTTTTTGCCAAGGTATTGGTGTACCACTTCCTAATGGTACAACGATTGTTTTACCGTCGGTGCGAGGAGACTTCTTTTCAAACAGGGGAAATAGTAGTTCATCGGATGTTGTTGGCGAAGTGATTGCGGAATGCAGCCCAAGGTCCTCGTTATATAGCTTCTGAACGGTGATTATGGTGTTGGGTATCGGATCCTGGCTTGATAGTGCTAGTACTTCGTGGAGATATCATCAAAAATATCCTGCATGGTATCACACAAACCAAGGTCCTCTTCCAGAGGTTGCTTCATTAATCGATCGACATTAAAGGTGACCTCCTCTTTCCCAACTCTTAGTTTTAAAGATTTTTCATTAACGTCAATTACAGCTTTGGCAGTATTTAGAAATGGTCTGCCTAGGATGAGCGGGATATGGGTGTCTTCCTCTATGTCCATGACAATAAAGTCTACTGGAAAAACGAACTTATCGACTTTGACCATGACATCTTCAGCAATTCCTCGAGGGAGCTTAACTAATCTGTCAGCTAATTGTATGGTCATACGAGTAGGCAGTAGGTCATGTAGTCCTAATTTCTTATAGAGAGAGTAAGGCATCATATTAACACTAGCACCTAGGTCTGCTAAGGCTTTACTAATTTGAATTTCTTGGAGAAAGCAGGGTATAGTAAAGCGTCCAGTGTCGCCAAATTTAGGTGGGATACCACGTTGAACAATTAAAGAACATTCAACATTCAAGGGTAAACTAACTATTGTCCTAAGTTTTTCTTTGTTTGAAAGGAGTTCTTTAAAGAATTTGGCACACGAGGGCATTTCTACTAAAGCATCTAATAATCTAACGTTCAAGTGCATGCTTTTAAATATATTCAGATATTTACCGAATTGGGCTTCTTGCTTTTCATTCTTTAGTCTACCAGGATAAGGTATTCTCGTGTGAGGTACATTATCTGGGGTTTTGGATGGGTCAGATGTTGTGACAGGGATTTCAATTGACACATTTTCATTAGGTGTAGGTGTGGGCAAAGAAGTGTTTTCGGGGGTGTTATCGGGTGGTGGTGGATCAACTTTGGTTACTTTCCTCCTCTAGTCACGATTAACACAGCATCACTTGGTGGATGGGTGGTGTCGTTAGTGATTGCCCACGTACTTTCCTCAATAAAACTTAAGTTTTTTCAAAATAGATTCCATGTTAGAGATTAATTTTTCTGAAATTTTTATCATGGCGTCAATGTTATCTTGAAATCCGGTTACTCTTTTGTTTATAACATTTTGTTCGAACATAAAATCTGATAAAGATTGTTTTGAGGAAGGTAAGTGGTTTGTAGGTGAGGAAACAATCAATACTTGGGTTAAAGATTCATTTGGTGTGGGGATAGTTGAGTCAAAATAGGGTGTTGACATGATTGGTCAAAAGTGGTTAAACTAACACTAAACTAATTCTAAAGGTAAAAAGGGTAACTTTTGATCGATGTTGATCTTTCAAAAGGATCGCTTAAAAACTAAAGTTGCTAAATTCCTAAAATCGGTTGCTGACGCTCCCCGGCAGTGCCGCCAAAAACTTGTTATGCTGCACACCGGTCGTTGGAATTTCTAATGGTGATGCAACACAACATTGGGTTTTAAATTTATAAGGCTGGGGCCTAGGGTTACTATTATGCTAGTCAAGGGGCTACCAAATGACAAGTATGACCTAGGATCGTTCTTCAAAGCGCGGCAAATTGAAGCTAGGGGATTTAGAAAATTTTATGTATTTAGCTAGGGAGAAAAGAGTTGGTTTTGGTTTTGGTTTTAGATTTTCTATTCTAAATTAAATTATAATAAACTAAAAGGTGGAGGTTACTTCGGGCGTTCAGCAATTGAAGCGATTGTCTACTATGAAGTGGTTTAGGGGTTGTTTAATATGGAGAATTCTAATAAGGATAAGTTCGTAAGTTAATGTGAGCTATCACTGCAATCCTTCTATCGGGCTAACGCGGAGGTGTCCACAATTAGGCAAATAGAATGTCACGTGGGTTGCAGCATATATTAAAGCATACACCGAAAGTTCTCTCAAATGTATACCCATATTATCTGACAGTTAATCACGAATCCTATTCCACAATCTCGATCGTCAGAGATGTCTCAATCATGGCATAGTTTGTAGAATAAACAATCTTATGAATGAGGTTTACCCTCACCGGAATAGGTTGGACTAACTGGTCTAGGCGGCCAGATAATATGTCATCACTTATTCGTATGAATTATCAACATTGCTCAGGTATGCAAGAATAAAGGGATGGTTTGTACTATAAATGGAAACTTAAGTAACACGTTTGTTATTCGATTCATAATATAACTACCTTCGGTCGTTCTCGGCTTCCATACATTTGTACTCCGCCATAGGCGTTTCCAGTACTATATCAGAGAACAGTCGAATAGGGGCCGTCATATTACTTCACGATATTTAATGCCAATTGTATTTCACTATTATGATGATCCTAAGGCAACAATCAAACAAGAACATGCAATAAGACGATCAAAGCAACTGTTCGATATAAGCATACAAAGGTATTATTTAAGTCAAGGATATTCCGAAAGTTGTCTCAAAAATATCGTCTATGTGAATTTAATCTTAATCTATTTATATTCCCATATTCCGTGTCTCTTGGATCCTATTTTGGTCTAGAGAACACCGGCCATGCCGAGCTCAATGATTCAATCTAACATAGTATAACTAAGTGACCTATATCCTATGAATTAGCTACGTTCATTTTTGGATAAGGTTTTAGTCACAACATGAGTTGGGCAGATAAACGATAAAGATTTAATTCATACATCTATTTATAATATAAACCATCCGCAATCTCATAACATACAACAAAATTACATATTTAAAACTCTCTAAACGACTATCATAGTAGACAATTGAGTTATCTAGTTAATCATGGCAATTCTAGTATGCATATTTAAATTTATAAAATAAAGAACAAACATATTTTAATATGGAAGATAGATTAAAACCTGAGAAGGTATACAAAATAACTCATAGCTACAATGCGTCCCGGAGCACCTCCTTATAAATCTTCCTTAGTTAATTAATTAGCTATTCTAATTAATTAAACTATCCTAAAGGAAGAAATACTAATTTTACAAAAAAGATATAGAATATAGAAAGTGTATGGAGTGTGTTTTCAAGGTGTGAAGGTGTGTTCTTCAAATGAACCATGAGCTCCCTATTTATAGGGGAAAATTGGTGCATTCTAGCAACTTGGGGAACATGTTAGCAAAAGGTGGGAAAGTTGCTAGCACATGTACCCTAAAGCGCGTAAAGGTCTAGCACGTGTACCCCAAAGTCGTGGAAAAGGCCTTGCACATGTACCCTGCGAGTACGGGCGAGGACAAAAAAGCGCACGGGGGACGAGGGGTGGCCAGCCGGCGCTGCCACCATGGTGGACAGCGGTGGCAACATGGTGGCCGGCGGCGGCTACCACCTGCCCACCCCGGTTCGTCGTCTTTCACCTCGTTTCTTGATTCGTGCATATCTGCTTCGTTATGTGTCCGTTTGCGTTGGATTCGTTTTTCAAAAATGAAGACTTTGATGAAAAGAAATCCTAAAATATGTTTATGATCTTTGGATGTCTCGTTCGAATCATTTGAATCTTCTGGTGTACGTAGAATCTTCATTCTTCATCCGTTTTTGTTGATTTTTCTTCTGTTAGATTCATATTTTGAAATGAATATCTTGGATAAGAGAAATCTCAGTGATGGGTACTTTTGCTTTTAAATCTTGTCTTGATGTCTTCAATCTTCAAACGTGTGTGGAATCTTCGTTTTTTTTTCCGTTTTGCTTTTTTTTTTCTCGTGTAACTCTATTTTGACCTTCTTGACAAAGTTTCATTGATTTGAACATTATTTGAGTTTATTTGCTAAGTATTGTTCCAGAATGGGAGAGATATCGGTACTAAAAATGTGACTTTTTACGCGATATCAACACTTTTCTAGCAAAATGCAGTAGTTTAAAGTTCAATGGAAGCATCGTAAGGGTTCAGAATTCACATGGGAACCGGAAAAAGAAAGCATTCGATATTACCCTGCTTTGCATCAGGAATGGATTGTGAGGACACAATCCTAAATAAGTGGGGGAGAGTTGTAACGCCCTTAAATCCGTAAGTTTAAAATTATATAATATACAAATTTAATCGTTAAGTTACAAATAAATAAATTATTAAATGCGAAATAAGGTTATATGTTATAATATGTATTAAATTGTTAGTAAGACTAACCACATGAGATAAGTTAACTGTAAGTGTAGAAAGTGTAAAATTAGCATACTTTTAGGGAGCAATATGAAACTAACAGTATTAATATTAAAACACTGAGTTTTCTACTGCATTCTAAAACCTTCAATCGACATAAAATAGATAGATACGTGAGGGTGTTTGTGTGAGTCGATTGAAGATTCAAGGAACAACAAGATTTGCAAAATTTAAGATAGGTTTCAGATTCCTAGTGTTTCTAACCTTGAATTCTTGCTTCTTAAGGTATGATTTTTAACTTATCTTTGTTTAAGTTGGTATTAGGGTTTAATTACATAAACCCCATGATAATGAATTCCTAAGATTTAAGTGGATAATTGAAGAAATTGAAGTTTTATATAAGTTAGGAGATAATTATGGATTAATTTGATGATTATAAGTGAAATTGGTTTAGTGAATTAAACCCTAACTTTGGGTTTATGATAAAAGGATGCCTAATGTAAGTTCCTAGTTCTTTGGATCGATAACGAGGTTATCTTAGTATCAAGGTGCGGAATCCCTCAATACTTAGTAATACGGATATAACTTTAGTATCACAATATACTTGTGACTAACAATGTTAATTAGCTTTAATCTTGATTGTTAATAACATTAACCTATCAAGATTCAAGCTTAATAATAAAAATACACTTAGAAATTCGTAGGATTTTATCTCAGAAGCTAAATTCGCAGATTGTCCAAAATTAGGGTTTTTCCAAACCAAATTTATATAAATACTCGGTTTAGTTCGCTGGTCATGGGTTCTGTAAAATGACTCAGTTCGCAGCCCAGTGGCCCACCGAACTGACCTTGTTCCTTTACTACCTAGCGAACTAAAACTCAGTTCCCATCGCAACATTGAGTTCGCAGTTCATATATTTATCGTATATCATATTAGCTTAATCCTATATTTGTCTATCACTTTAATCACAATAATATGTTTAACAAATGTTATTATCAAACTAATATATATTTCATATCAAAAGGAAAGTCAATATACAAAACTTGATTACATAACTAAATGCTATTACAAGCTAGAACTGTTGTCACACAAACATATCCCAACACGTAATGAGATGAATTAAGGTTTCATATACTTAATTGAGATATATAACATATATAAATGATATTGGTTTGGTTAAAGAATCTATAATCTTGTGTTAATGGGTATTTGAATGATTATGTATATGTATGTAATGTTATAAAATGGTGTTTTGATGGAAAGAGATGGCTAGGATTAATGATATAATAGAATACCCATTAATACATGATTTAAGGGTTGGTGTATGAAACTCATGAGTTAAAATATGGTGTTAGTTGATATTGACATCTATGAACAAGTAAAGTAAGAAATTTTTATGTTAGTAATATGTGTAATGTGATTATATGTGATAGGTGCAAAAAGAAGTGAAGGTGTTACAAGTATTAATAGTGGGATATTACAAGGTAAGTAATGGATGTTGCTATGTTTATCCAAGTAGTGCTTATCTCATTAGCTCGATGACTAGACGGGTAATGAGTATGTCACTAGCTTGATGATGTTCATGTTTAGCCGAGTAATGAGTAACATTAGCTTGATGACTAGCCGAGTAATGTTTACCTCATTAGCTCGATGATGTCAATTCTAAGGAATTGGCATGATTGTGATGTTAAGGATCCTTAATATATGTTGTTATGATTATAATTGATAGCCCATTAAGTAATTTGTTTACGCTATTATGTTTCAATGTTTTTAGGTGAGGCAAGTGGGATGCAACGAGACTTGGGCAAGAAAACCATAGGAAGCTAATGGTGGTGCTTGTTGCTTATTCGGTAACAAGCTAACTCTTTAAATCATTTTCTTGATATGATACGACCCCATTTTGATTAAAGAAAACAATGTTTTATCATGTAACTTTGAAGTATGGTACTAATGTTGAATGTAGTCATGGTAAATAGAATGAAATGTTTTGAAGTTAAGAGTCAATGTAGGTCAATGGGTACTAGAATGTTTGTTGACAATTTTGGAAGAATATTGATCTTGTTGTTTATGATAATTAAATGATGATTTGAGTAGTTGGTTTAATAAATTGGTTAAGAGGTTTAATTTGAAGTGTTAGTAGTAGTAAAAGATTTTTTTGACTTTGAATAGTCAATTTGATAAGAAATTGATAATAAAGTAGTGCTAATGTGATCAAAGACCCAAATGGGTTATTTTGGTGCCCAAATGGATTGTCTATTGGTGGAAATGCTAAAAAAACGTCAAGTCAAGGTATAACAAATGTTGTAATGGCTTTAGACTCCAAATGTAGTGTTGAAATATTGGTCAATAGGTTAAGACTTGAATCGTATTGGTTTGAAATTTGACGTGTCAAGTAAAATGGTCAAAAATGACCATAAACTGGTTAAAGGTCTAAATTTGGAATAAACGTGAATTTGGGAAAAGTGGTAATTAAGATATGTTTGTAATCATATATAAAAGGTGCACACCAAATTTGATGGTCAAATATTATGTGAGTCAAGAGTTATGATGAAATGAATTTCGTATAAAAATTTGAAACGTGTAGGATTGTGTGTAGATATGAGGAAGTGGTGGGAAATAGGGTACCCGATGGGTAACCCTTATACCGGACGAGTAAACAAATTAATATGCGATCCCCTAATTTTCTATGATCGCGTATTTGTGTGTAATTTGTTAACAGAGTCACAAGTCTTGAGAACATGAATTGTACTCGGCTGGTAAGCCTGGTATCCGACGGCTAAGCTAACTAACCGGTGGGTAGTACCCTGTTCCTGAAATCAAACTTTAATAGATTTATGTATTTAATCTAAATTAAGGTATTATAATATGTGAATGTATTTAATAAGTTATATCAGGTTAATGGGACAATATTATATAAAAAATTTTTGGTTCAAGTTTCTGGGTGTTTCAATCTACATCATATTAAAGTCAGTGGATGATATTGGCATGTACTGTATGTGCTAGTGTACAAGGTCATCAAATTTCAGGAGCCTCCAAATTTACGAGTACTTAGGTTAAATGCGAAAGAAATGGAAACAATTGATATTCATATTAAATAAAATTTAAACAATAACTAAAGGCTCAATTGGATTATTGCATATAGAGTATTGTTAACTATTCATATTACTGTAATAGCAACAGAAAAAAGTTTGTCAAAACTTAAGTCATTGAAGACTTGAAGTCATATTTGCGATGCACAATGTCACAAATAAAACTTAACAGATTGGCATAACATGTTAGAGAGTATCGATTATAATGGTTTAACAATAATTTTAAATAAAAAATGCTTACTATAGTTTTTATTTTTTGACAACTTTTAATTTAACTTCATCTTACCTATATACTAACTAAGTATCCCCTTATCTTATATGGCAAGTTCTCATGGTCTAGAATCTTATGTGTCCAATAATTGTTAATTCTCATTGTTTTGTGATGTCATCTCATCAATTATCAATTTAATTAATCAAGCCAAAATTAATAATGAATCATTAATCCAACTTAAATAGGGAGGGTACAATATATGATTAATTAATCTTTAAAACTATACATATTCATAAAAATTATTTACTACTCATTAGAATTTAATACTTATTTTTGCACTATATAAAATTAATAACTTTATTATATACATTATCATGAATTATTTTTGCCTTCTACATCATAATATATATATATATATATATATATATATATATATATATATATATATAGGGTAGTGATCAAGAGGGAAGTGTCTTTTTTGGGGGAAGAGGGATGTGTTTGTATTCATCAAGAAGCATATTACAATTATCAATCAAAATGTCAACAAAAAAATATTTTATCCAGTAATTAGTAATCAAAATCGATGCTATAAAGAATATTTTAACGAATGATTTTCATTTTAAAGTCATAACATTAGTTGATGAATATTTATTTAATAAATTATTAATATTCACTGTGATGAATATTAACTAATATGCATCACGATGCATATTAGAACTTCACATTATTTGAAAAATAATTTTTGTTGTTAATATTCATCACAATGCATATTAACTAATATTCTCCACGATGCATATTAACGGATTTGGATCTAATATATATAAATCGACGTTATAACTTACATAAAGAATGTATTAAGGAAGTTTAACATTCATATCATCAATTCTGATTAACATTTACTAAGTTTCAGTTTGCTTTTTTCAAAATTTGTATGGGTAAAGGTAATATGCTTCTTGATGAATACTAACTCTTCCCATTCCTTCAAAAAATGCACTTCCCTCTGAATCATTCCACTATATATATGAGAGGGTTCATGAGGGAAGCACTAATTTTGGGGGAATGGGGAAGTGTAATATTCATTACGGAACATCTTTTTCAATACAAATTTTTTTAAAAGAGAATTAATTTTATTAGTAAAATATTAATCAAAATCGATGCTATAAAGAATATAATAACTGATGAAATTTATTTTTAAGTCATAATATTTACTTATGAATATTTATTTAATTTAACATTCATCATAATGAATGCTAAATTAACAATCTTCACGATAAATGCTAAAAAATTAACATTTTCACAAATTTAACATTCATCGAGATGAATTTTAACTAATATTCACCTCGGTAATTATTAACGTTTTTTGATATAATATTCATTAATTGATGTTATAAACTACAAAAATAATTTCTCATTGAAGCTTAACATTCATAGCATCAATTCTGATCAACATTAATTGATTTTCACTTTTTATTGTTTGACATTTGTATTGGCAAAAATTAAAATGCATCTTGATGAATATTACACTTCCCCTCTTCCCACAAAAAAGTGTTTCCCCTTGGATCCTCCCAATATATATATATATATATATATATATATATATATATATATATATATATATATATATTGATGATACTGTTTCTGGTACTATATAAGTCGATGAAAGGTTTAAGGATAATGATACAATCATGATAAGGGTGATTGTGATAAGAACTCACATCAATATGCCGAGTACCTGATTTGACACAAAAAGTCACGTTTTTGTGTACCATTTCAAGCTCATTTTGGCTCAAATCTTTGAATAAACATCGAATAATCAATGTTTTATGCTAAAAATATAAAATGAGCCAAAACTTAGACTTCCTTTCGAAAAATCAATCAAAATGCTCGATTAACGAACAAAACAGAGCTAAAATGATTCACTTGTGGTTCTGTCGTATAATTAAACAAATCTGGCCTAATCTGTGTCATATTGATCTTCACAAAAATACGAAACCATGGGCGCAAGAATCGTTCAAATCTAACAAGTAACGAAGAAGATAGAGCCAAACGAAGATCACAAGAACTCCAACCAAGCAACCAAGACTTATGATCCAGCGCATAAGACCACGAGCCAAGCCACACCACCCCTAGGGGCCGTATACCACCCCCTAGAGGGTGTATACGCCCCCTTTAGGGCCATATACTACCCTATAGGGGTGGTATACTACCCCTTTGAGGTGGTATACCCCCCTTATGGTGCTGTATTTACCCTTTTTGGTGTTCGATACTACCCTTTTGGTGCCGAATCTTTGAGCTATGGGTGGTATTTTAGTGCAAATTGGAAGAATTGATTTCATCAAAGGAGACACGGAGCATAGGATTAGAGATAGATTAGAATTAATTTCATATATCGAATGCTTTTGAGAGAACTTTCGGAGCATTCGTGATTTAACCATTAATCCAACACTCTGCCTAAACTAAACTGATAACTATCCATGTTACACTACTGCATGTTCTTGTTTGATTGTTGCTTTAGGCTTTGCATGCTAGTATCTATTTGTCTATTGCAGTTGTTGGATTCATGATTAGGTTTTCAAACATAGAATAATTACATACAACAGTTTGACATGCTAGAATAATTACAATGATCTGTATGAAATAATGTCGAACAATTTAATCGATCGTTAGACAGACTTTCCTAACTTATTCCGCGGGGTAACTTCTGTTCATTATATTGTTTATCCAACAATTCTTGCCACGATACGGACGTCTCAGACGATCGATACTGGGGAATAGTGTTACACCCCTAAATTTACTGTTTGGCGGAAGCAAGTTTTGGGGTGCTACTAATCAATAATCAAAACACACAAGGCATATAATGAACGACTCTATATGCGTCGTTTTACAGATACATTGATAATATAAAGTTTTACAATGTATAAATGTTTACAAAAGCCCAATAATTACAATGTTTAGAGATTAATCGACATAACTTAGTTACAAAATGTAGTAATGCAAAATAATCTCCTGATGTGTATGCTGACTCGAGCTATGGGCATCCTGAGTGAACAGGTCCTACTGCTGTTAGGTACCTAAGAACACATGCTAAAAAGGCCAGCTAATGCTGATGAGCTCACAGGTTTGCATAATAAATATGTAAGTGTGAACCACAAGATTTAATGATAACCATTTGAAATGAATCAAATGATGTATATGTCTACCATGAGGTCATAGTCTGTGCTTAACGTGGGTGTCAGGATCACAATAAAGTGCCTGATCGTGGGTGCCTCCGGGCGAGTGTCTAATCCACACTCGTATGAACAAAAGTTAATGAGTCCGTTTAACCAGTCAGTGCTTGCTGACCCGGACGAGGATGGTCAATCCTATATGGTACCATACATTAATATTCGCACTACATAAAGTATTACAAGAACTATGATCGTAGAGGACTTAAAAGTGATTAGAATACAGCTCATGCAAAATATAGTGAGTTTTGTACTCGTGTTCACGTGTAAAACAGTTAGAGCATGTATTCCCACCCCGAGAGTAAAAACAGTAAAAAGTCGTGGCTATGAGACTCACATGAGCCTGAAGAGTTGCAGTGAAGCAAATGTGGTGAAGTAAAATGGGGTGTCCGAAGACTGTTACCTAGAGGGCGTTTGTGATGCGCAAGTTTAAATAAAATAAGTAAGTATCTTAAAAGATGATCTATGCTAGTTGTTCATCCAACTAGTAATGTCCAACGATTTGATTTGATTGATAAGTTTGAGTTTTGAAAACGTGTACGGCCCGTTGGTGAATGGTTGTAATAATAATCTCATTAATATTGTTATGATTTTTGGAGTGTTATACTTAAAAAGTATTCACAAACTTTAGGTGACGGGGGTCCGGGGGCAGCTCTCCTGGTTAGCGGGGTCCCAGGGGTGGCAACCCCTGGCGGGGTCCAAGGGGCAGAGCCCCTGGATGGGGTCAAGATTTTTATTTCTATCATATTGTTATAGTGAAAAATGCATCTAAGATTTGAATTTGGGTAAAATCAAGTGATAAAATGTCAGGTCTCGACACTCAGTTAAATCCGAGTTTTCTAGGTTCTGTCATCTGCGACATTAGGTGCGACATAAGGCGTAGTGTCACAGGCCGTGACTGCGACATTGATCATGGCGTCGCTAAGTGCGACATCCGCAATTTGATGCGACATTAAGTGTATTGTCGCTATATGCGACGTTGTTGGTTCTTGCGACGTAAGAGTCTGTGTCGCTATGTGCGACGTAAGCAATTTAATGCGATGTTGAGGCTGATGTCGCACCATGCAACATCGTGATAGGTTTTGCGACATTGTGGCTGATGTCGCAATTTGCCTGGGACAAAAGCGACATCAGCGTTTGGTCGGGTTCTGGTGGCCAGAAACACGGCCGGACGACTTTTGTTTGGTCCAAAACTTTTACCCATCCCATATTTGGACATTTCAAGCTTACATGATCAACAACATGTCAAAAACACTTGAAATCAAGGAGTTTCGAGATTTTGTCGGAAACTTACAAGTTAACGCGTGAAGATTTTGAAAAGATAGGAAGGTAGATGGTCGCGAGGTGAACGTTTTTCTTCAAAGAGGCAAGATGATCCGAGGTCGTTTGATGGTGGATTTTGATGGTGGAAGTGTGGTGGTGGTATGGTGGTGGATGTGGATGAGAGAAAAAGAGAGAGAAAGAAAAGAAAAGGAAGAAATGAAATGAGAGGGAAAAGGGAAAGGTGGGGGTTTTGGTGAAAGCCTCCACTTTTCAGTCCCCGTCCCCGTGCTCCGTGTGGTGTTCGTTTCCCCGGTCGTTTAAACGCTTATTTCTGATGTTAATTAATTATTTTACATACGTTTTTAAATAAAAACTAACTCTTCAATATTTTTAAATTTGAAATCATAATTTTTAATATTCAAAAACATTTATTAAAATGATTTGAAAATATGTTGGTCATGTTCACCGGTTCGGGGTTCGCTTATAAATAAGATGTGACATTTTTATAAAACGTTTTAGTTATTAATTTAAAATACTACAAATTAAATAATGTCCTCACATAAAATGATATATTTTAAACTTGTAAAATATATTTTGATCTTTATTCGGTTGTCAGGTGCGGTCCGCGCGTTTCGGTCGCGTAGGGCTTTTTAATGTGATACAAGATACTTATAGAATATTATTGAAATAATGATTGGAAATAATTAGGCTTATCAAATAATTTAATATTATTTAATAAAATGATGTTCACCAACGTCCGTATGAGTGTATCGGAATTCGACCGATATAATAAAATGCACGATTTAACTCAATCGTGTAGATGCGTATTGTGACATCCGTCAAAATCTCAGGTCATTACCGCACTCGGATCTTAAATTTACAACATTCCTTAAATCCTAGTGAAAAGTTCTAAGTTATGACTCCTTAGGTCTACTAAAGCCATATAACATCGTAGAGATTGTTTGGTGAATCATAAGTTCATACAAACATGTTGAATTAGGTTACTAAGTGCCAAATTAAATAATAAAAAGTTATCCTTTTATGCTTTAACAAAATCCCTGTCGAATCGCAAACCGAAATTTCCATAACTCTACAATGTAAGATTTAACCGAATAAATAATACGTGAACATCTAACTTAGACTAAGTAAATATGTAATAATCTAATTCAAGAACTTAGAAAAATAAATTTTGTTACTCCAAAACTTATCACAAATTAAACCTTATAATATATCAAAATTTATACCAAATTAATACTTAACATTAAACTACATTTAATACCTTACAAATAACAAAAAATAAAAAAAAATGATTAATTTCTTTCCCCCCTTTGTACGGCAGCCCTACCCCCCCCCCCCCTCCTTTCACTTCAAATTTTAATTTAATCCATTTACTCCTCATTACTCCTTTCATTTTTCCCAAAACACACACTTCTCTCTCTCATTTTCTCTCTAACTTTTCACTTACCTTTCTCTCTAAACTCTCTCAAGAAATCAGCCTCTTTTCAAAGAAAATCCAGAGATTTAAAGGTGTTCATCCATCAAATAAACTAATAAAGGTAAACTAGAACACTAATATCTTGTAATCTTTCATTTTCTTGCAATTTTTCTTCATGAAATTCGGATTTTATGCCTCTTCCATGGCTAAAATCCCCATATAAAATGCTTGATGTTTGTAGGTTATCCATTTTCATATCTTTATGTGTTAAAAGAAATGGTAACCCATGATCAAATCGAAAATCAAGTGAAAAATTGATTATTGTTTTGATATTGTTGAAATCTTGTTCATCTTTATGTTAAATCTTAAATTTTTATGTTAATAATCATCTCTAATATATCATGGATGTATTTCAACACCATGTATGTGTTAGAACATGGATTTAAAGATCAAAAGATGATAATCTTCTTCATTTCATGTTTGGTGTTCATTATTTTAAATGAAACACTCAAAAAATAGTTTACAACTTTCTGTCCAGAAAACTTATTATATTTCAACGATTTTTATAAAAATCATTCCTTCATGAAAATGGACGTTTTTATAGTCTAAATTTAAGTTCTGGAAGTAATATTTCCAACCATGTAAGCCTCGTGTTCATACGAGTTCATTTGATATTTTTAATAATTTTTGTGAGTAAAGATGTACAAGCTGTAATAGTAAGGCAGAAACTTTCTTCTCAGTGTTTTAATCATAAATGGAGCATTACAACTCCAAAAGACTTGAAACCAACGCTAAAAGTTTACAAATTTCCTTGGCTATAACTTTGAAGAAGACCAATTTTATTGATTCCATGTACATTTTGCTCAGAAATAATGATTGCATGCATGTGTTTAAATTCGACTCTAGAAGATAAAAGTAAAATCTAAAAATACTTGGAACTTTCTAAGAGTTCTGTAAAAATTACACAAAGTAGATAACGTATTTTAGAACATCTATGATTTTTCTCTTAAACCATTTTTGACCAGAAGTATTTTTAATAAATACAACTAACGGGGGTAATTTCTGGAAAATAGCAAGAGTGGACTGATTTTGGTATAACTTTAGAAACCGACACTTACGGACTTACTATGTAGAGAAAGACTAACTTCTATGACTTATAAACCTGATTAAGGATTGGGTAATAGTCTTGGGATAAACTAAGAAGGTTTGACAAGTCAACAATAATCGGTCTCGGTATCAAAAACGGGAAACTTTCTATGCTTGGAAAGATTGGTAACAAAAGTGTTTGGATGTCTTTTGATGTATTTATCTATTGTGTATGTTAATCATAAATTGTGGGGAACCAAAGTTCCAAAACTCAAACACTATAAAATTCAGACTCAAACAATCTTGTGACATTATACGACTTGTGTGTGACGTTCGATAATTTTAGTATGTTGTACAATCGTGTAACCATTATCATTTTCAACCGCGATTATTGGACATTAACAACTCCAAAGCAAACAAACTATATTGGCACTTTGTAATCTAAATAATTAGCTAAGCAATCTTTACAAACAAAACTAGATAAAAACCTAATTAGAACCTTCATGATCGTAGGTCTTGGATAGGAGTCATAACCGGCAAGCACGCGCGTTACGTCCATCAATTTACTCTTGCGCTCAATTGTGAGTATTCACAGCCCCTCTTTTTACCGTTCATACTAAATATTTTGGGGTGAAAAGCATGTTATCTTGTTGCAAATACTTATCTTGTATGTACTTTTCTATTTATACGCTCTTATTGTATGCTTGTGACTCTATCGGGTCTTAAGTCCCCGGTTTCTCTTACACAACCCATTAACTCATTATTGAGCCGATGGTTGATATGGATAGTACTATTTGGAAGGAGGCCACCTTCCCACTCATTCGTGCATATGAGTGCATACCACCAATCTTATATGTTTGCGATAGGACATATCTTTGGGGCGTTGCTTCGGGCTAATAGGTTTGGTTGTGGACTCAAGCTATACATGTCATTCTTAAATGAATCTTATATTGCGTATAAATACTATTTTCCTAATAATGTAAATCTTACTACGTGGTTTGATAACTTCTAAATGGTTTTCACATTTACATTTTATTTTCAAAACCTGTGAACTCACCAACTATTTTTATAGTTGACCCTCATTTTACATGCTTTTCAGGAAACGGTCAGTAGTTCTGGAATGAAGCATCGTTTGTCTTTATTAATGTTGAAGCTATTAGACTTACTTCGTTTTATCTTTTGGATGTATTCGGTTGTATGA
Source organism: Pseudognaphalium luteoalbum (assembly GCA_963422505.1). Taxonomy (NCBI): domain Eukaryota; kingdom Viridiplantae; phylum Streptophyta; class Magnoliopsida; order Asterales; family Asteraceae; genus Pseudognaphalium; species Pseudognaphalium luteoalbum. Next base: position 34,911,495 of record OY730194.1, on the reverse strand, counting down.
TTTAGTATTTGGTACTGTAAACTTATTGTAAGTGCTAATAGTTGTATTTTGTAAACGATGAATTAGTTGTACTTTGTGTAATGAAACCATTGTGCTGTTACATCTCGTGTTTCCTCTTTAGCGGGGTGTGACAGATTTGGTATCAGAGCCAAAGGTTATAGGAACACCGGTTGTCCTTAGGGAAGCCTAGACTATAACCATTAAGTTAGTGTGCCTTTAAGTATGACTAGTTCGGGTGATTGCATCATTCGAAATTAATTTAACATAGCCTGATTAACTATGTATAATTAAAGGCGAAGAGATGCAAGACCGGAAATGGTTATAGAAATAAGGTGCATCATAGAACTCAATTAAGTAAAGAAAAACTTCTCTATGGGTGCTTAGTACCTTCATATTCTAGGTTTTACTATACCTCTAGGAACTAAGTTCTCTTTTTGCAGCCTTACCATGTCGAACTCCTCACTCCACGCTCTAGGATCAGCTGATGACTCTGGCTATTTTACTGGTCGCCCTCGCGACAACCCACCTAGCTCTGAGCCAGAGGAGGACCCCTCGGAGTGTTCAGAGTCAGAGAATGAAGCTAGTAGCCGAGAGGTCACTAGGGAGAACACTAGGATTTCCCCGACACGTGTATCACCCCAGCCACCTCAAGAAGGTGTGCGCATGAGGACCACTGCTCGTATGAGCGTTGCTCCACCTGTTAGATTTGCAGTCAGAGATTTCCCTCCAGGAACTGGACCATCAGGAGCTGAACCTTCAGGGACTGTATCTTCGAGAACTGTAGCCGGAATTCCGATATCTCGAGACCCCGACATGACTTTTAGGATGGCACGTAGAGTGGATGTTATGACTCATGATCTTCAGACTCAGAGAGCTTGGATTGCCCATCATGGGGAGATGTTGGGTTATATGACAGACCTAACAGAGCGGTTAGTTTATCGTACAGACGATGCCAGGGAGACAGCACGGGCAGCGGTGTTTTGGTGTAAGGTGTTTGCAGGATTCACTTTTGTGTTGGCTATGATGCTCATTTGGGTAGTTTGGTTTGCTTAGGAGAATGTGTTTGGAGATGGATCTAGATTTTGAAGACCTTGTAGTGTTTACAATGGTGTATGTCTTTTATTTTAAGTATTTGTGAAAAATTGTGATGAAATGGGTTATCCAAATTTTGAAACTTTTGACTTATCAATGGAAAAACCCTATTTTGTTTATTTAATATTATTGCGACAATTATTTTGATGCTTGATTTATTTTAGAACTCTTACCATAAGTTATTTTCAACTTATTTCTTTTTGGTTGTTATCTAACCTTGCAAATACCAAAGTTTCCAACAATCAAAAACATGCTACATAAACACTAATCAACAACTTTCAAAAATGTGTCATAGGATCATGCCTCCAAAACGATCCACTCGACGCACTCAAGAAGATCAACAACCAGACATGGCCCAGGTCATTGCCCAACAACTCTCTGCTGCAATCCCAAACATCATCGCCCAGGTGACTGCTGGTATCCAGGGAGCCCAGAGGAATGAGGGTGGCCCTAACCCCAATGGAAGACATAATGCACCACCGGTTTTTGCCAATGATGGTCGAGTGTGCACTTATAAATACTTCATGTCTTGCAAACCCAAGGAGTTCCATGGAACTGAAGGTGCTGTAGGTTTACTGAAATGGTTCGAAAGCATCGAGTCAGTACTACATGTGAGCAACTGTGCTGAAGATCACAAAGTAGGCTATGTATCTAGCTTACTTCAGGACGTAGCTCTGACCTGGTGGAACACTCAAGTGCAGACCCGAGGAAGGGAAGCAGCATACAACCTTTCGTGGGACACATTCAAAAGGTTGCTCACCGAACAGTATTGTCCTAAGAATGAAGTGCAGAAGCTAGAAGCAGAACTCTGGAATCACACCATGGAAGGTGCTGAGATAGAAAAGTACACGACTCGTTTTCATGAACTGGCAAAGTTGGTACCTCATCTTGTAATTCCGGAGTACAATCGAGTAGACCGTTACATTTGGGGATTGGCACCGGAACTTCGAGGAATGGTTACCTCATCTAATCCAACAACCATCGAAAGTGCGGTAATTCTGGCACACCGTCTGACCACTGATATGATTCGCTCGGGAATCCTGACCAAGGTGAATTCTGGTAATAAGCGAAAATTTGAGAATCAATCAGGAAAGAAGACTGGGAATACTTCGAATAGAAATCATAAATCAGCCAAGAATTTTGCAATTACCACTCAAGAGCCGAAAGGATACACTGGTCCCCTCCCTAAGTGTAACAAATGTAAATTCCATCATGAGGGGGTTTGCCCGAAATGTGACACCTGTAATAAAACCGGCCACACCGCCAAGTATTGCAGGGCTGGAAAGGAACGCAAGGAAAGTGGAGATGGCAACAAGGCGTGCTATGAATGTGGAAGTCTGGACCACTTTAGAAATACTTGCCCAAAGTTGAAAAGAGGTCCAAACAACAACACCAGAAATCAGGTAGGACCAACTAATCAAGGGAATCGGAATGTGCAGACGCGAGGACGGGCATTTGTGATGGGAGCTGAAGAAGCACGCCAGGACCCTAATGTGGTGACAGGTACGTTTCTCCTTAACAACCACTATGCATCCGTACTATTTGACTCTGGGGCAGATAAGAGCTTTGTTTCACATGAATTTAGACCCTTCCTTGGCAAAGAGTCCAAACCATTAAAACCTGCTTACACTGTCGAATTAGCTAGTGGTTACGAACTTAATGTTAGGGAGATCGTACGAGACTGCATTTTGCATCTTGAAAATGAGCAATTTAATATTGATCTCATCCCAATTAAACTAGGCAGTTTCGATGTGGTAGTCGGTATGGACTGGTTAGCCAAGAATCATGTAGACATAGGCTGCCACGAAAAGGTGATACGAATACCCATCCGGGAAGACGAAACACTAGTTGTGTACGGAGACAAGCCCGATAGGAGTTTGAAAATGGTGTCATCCATGAAGATTCGCAAATATCTGAGGAAGAAGTGCTTCGCCATTTTGGCGCACGTGGTCAAGAAAGAGTCAGAGGAAAAACTCGCACAAGATATTCCCATAGTACGTGAGTATTTAGAAGTATTTCCAGATGATTTGCCTGGACTTCCCCCACCTAGACAAGTTGAATTCCGAATTGATCTAATACCAGGAGCCGCACCGATAGCTAAGGCACCGTATCGCCTAGCACCAGCGGAAATGAAAGAATTGTCCAGTCAACTTCAAGAACTATTGGAAAAGGGTTTTATTCGCCCCAGTTCATCACCATGGGGAGCCCCAGTCTTATTCGTTAAAAAGAAGGATGGATCATTACGAATGTGCATCGACTATCGAGAATTGAATAAACTAACAATCAAAAATCGATATCCTCTCCCTCGAATCGATGACCTATTCGATCAATTGCAAGGTGCCTCATACTTCTCAAAGATCGACTTACGGTCTGGATACCATCAATTAAGAGTCCACGAAGAAGACATACCCAAAACCGCATTCAGGACCCGATATGGACACTATGAGTTCATGGTTATGCCATTCGGTCTAACTAACGCTCCTGCGGCATTTATGGACTTAATGAATAGAGTCTGTAGGGCGTATTTAGATAAGTTTGTGATAGTGTTCATTGATGACATTCTAATCTACTCGCGAAGCAAGGAAGATCATGAGCAACACCTGAGGCAGATATTGCAACTACTCAAAGATGAGAAACTGTACGCTAAATTTTCCAAGTGCGAGTTTTGGATTAAAGAGGTACATTTCCTTGGGCACGTGGTAGGTGAGAACGGAATTCACGTGGATCCAGGAAAAATTGAGGCCATTAAGAAATGGGAAGCCCCCAGGACTCCAACGGAAATCAGGCAATTTCTGGGATTGGCTGGTTATTATAGGAGATTCATCGAGAATTTCTCAAAAATCTCCCAGCCACTGACCACTCTGACACAAAAGGATAAGAGTTTTGTCTGGGGAAAACCACAAGAAGAAGCGTTCCAAACTCTAAAACGTAAATTATGCAACGCACCGGTATTGGCACTACCAGAAGGATCAGATGACTTTGTAGTTTATTGTGATGCCTCGCATCAAGGTCTTGGATGTGTGCTAATGCAGAACAATAAAGTCATAGCGTATGCTTCCAGACAACTGAAAACACATGAGAAAAACTATACGACCCACGACTTAGAGTTAGGAGCCGTGGTCTTTGCACTTAAGATTTGGAGACATTACTTGTATGGAACCAAATGCACGATATTCACAGACCACAAAAGTCTCCAACACATACTTGATCAAAAGATGCTCAACATGCGTCAGAGGAGATGGGTAGAGTTACTGAATGACTATGACTGTGAGATCAAATACCACCCAGGAAAGGCCAATGTAGTGGCAGATGCCCTAAGTAGGAAGGAAAGGGTGAAACCCTCACGAATGCGAATGTGTGGAGCACTCGTACAAACTAGTTTAAAAGCTCGAATCCAACTTGCTCAAGAAGAGGCCTTAAGAGCTGAAAACCAGAAAGGAGAAACTCTGCACGGTCTCGAACTAAGGTTCGAAACTAAGCCCGACGGAGTGAAATACTTTAAGGACAGGGTTTGGGTACCCAAGATTAACGGATTGAGAGATCTGATCTTAGAAGAGGCCCACAAATCACGGTACTCAATACATCCCGGGGTTGACAAAATGTAGAAGGATGTTAAGGAGTATTACTGGTGGCCAGGAATGAAGAAAGACATCGCTGTCTATGTTGGAAAGTGCTTAACATGTTCTAGAGTTAAAGCCGAACATCAAAAACCATCAGGATTGTTACAACAGCCAGAGATACCCCAATGGAAATGGGAACAGATAACGATGGATTTCATCACGAAATTGCCCCGAACCGCTAAAGGCTATGACTCCATATGGGTTATTGTCGACCGACTAACGAAATCAGCTCACTTTCTTCCTATTCGGGAGGACTACAAAATGGAAAAACTCGCTCAAATCTATATTACTGAAATTGTGTCACGTCACGGAGTACCCATTTCCATTATCTCTGATAGAGATAGCCGTTTCACATCACGGTTCTGGCAATCCACGCAGAAGGCGCTGGGAACACGAATAGACCTGAGTACCGCATATCACCCTCAGACAGATGGGCAAAGTGAACGAACAATCCAAACTTTGGAAGATATGCTTCGGGCATGCGTGATGGACTTTGGCGGAAGTTGGGATGTTCATTTACCATTGGTGGAGTTTTCTTATAACAACAGTTATCACACAAGCATTCAATGTGCACCTTATGAAGCATTGTATGGTCGTAAATGCCGATCACCTCTGTGCTGGCATGAAATCGGTGAGAAGCACTTGACAAGGCCTGACATTATCCAGGAAACTGTTGACAAAATCTCAATCATTAGGGACCGACTCAAGGCAGCCCAGAGTCGACAGAAAAGTTATGCGGATCACCGCAGAAAACCGTTAGAATTCCAAATCGGAGATAAGGTGTTCTTGAAATTATCACCATGGAAAGGAATGATTCGTTTTGGAAAAAGAGGAAAGCTAAATCCACGCTATATCGGACCTTACGAAATTTTGAAACGAATTGGTCCAGTGGCTTACAAACTCAAATTACCACAGGAATTAAGCAGGATTCACGACACGTTTCACGTATCGAATCTTAAGAAATGTCTAGCCGACAACTCGCAAATCTTACCCCTTGAGGGAGTCCAAATAGATGACCGTTTACACTTTATCGAAGAACCAACGGAAATCGTCGATAAGGATACCAAGCGTTTAAGACGAAGCGAAATTCCGATCGTCAAAGTTCGCTGGGATTCTAAGCGCGGACCTGAGTACACCTGGGAACGTGAGGATTTCATGAAGCGAAAATACCCTCACCTATTCACTAGCTGAATCTAGACAGTGCCACCAGTGGAATTTCGGGACGAAATTCTTCTAACTGGGGGAGACTGTGACATCCGTCAAAATCTCAGGTCATTACCGCACTCGGATCTTAAATTTACAACATTCCTTAAATCCTAGTGAAAAGTTCTAAGTTATGACTCCTTAGGTCTACTAAAGCCATATAACATCGTAGAGATTGTTTGGTGAATCATAAGTTCATACAAACATGTTGAATTAGGTTACTAAGTGCCAAATTAAATAATAAAAAGTTATCCTTTTATGCTTTAACAAAATCCCTGTCGAATCGCAAACCGAAATTTCCATAACTCTACAATGTAAGATTTAACCGAATAAATAATACGTGAACATCTAACTTAGACTAAGTAAATATGTAATAATCTAATTCAAGAACTTAGAAAAATAAATTTTGTTACTCCAAAACTTATCACAAATTAAACCTTATAATATATCAAAATTTATACCAAATTAATACTTAACATTAAACTACATTTAATACCTTACAAATAACAAAAAATAAAAAAAAATGATTAATTTCTTTCCCCCCTTTGTACGGCAGCCCTACCCCCCCCGCCCCCCCCCCTCCTTTCACTTCAAATTTTAATTTAATCCATTTACTCCTCATTACTCCTTTCATTTTTCCCAAAACACACACTTCTCTCTCTCATTTTCTCTCTAACTTTTCACTTACCTTTCTCTCTAAACTCTCTCAAGAAATCAGCCTCTTTTCAAAGAAAATCCAGAGATTTAAAGGTGTTCATCCATCAAATAAACTAATAAAGGTAAACTAGAACACTAATATCTTGTAATCTTTCATTTTCTTGCAATTTTTCTTCATGAAATTCGGATTTTATGCCTCTTCCATGGCTAAAATCCCCATATAAAATGCTTGATGTTTGTAGGTTATCCATTTTCATATCTTTATGTGTTAAAAGAAATGGTAACCCATGATCAAATCGAAAATCAAGTGAAAAATTGATTATTGTTTTGATATTGTTGAAATCTTGTTCATCTTTATGTTAAATCTTAAATTTTTATGTTAATAATCATCTCTAATATATCATGGATGTATTTCAACACCATGTATGTGTTAGAACATGGATTTAAAGATCAAAAGATGATAATCTTCTTCATTTCATGTTTGGTGTTCATTATTTTAAATGAAACACTCAAAAAATAGTTTACAACTTTCTGTCCAGAAAACTTATTATATTTCAACGATTTTTATAAAAATCATTCCTTCATGAAAATGGACGTTTTTATAGTCTAAATTTAAGTTCTGGAAGTAATATTTCCAACCATGTAAGCCTCGTGTTCATACGAGTTCATTTGATATTTTTAATAATTTTTGTGAGTAAAGATGTACAAGCTGTAATAGTAAGGCAGAAACTTTCTTCTCAGTGTTTTAATCATAAATGGAGCATTACAACTCCAAAAGACTTGAAACCAACGCTAAAAGTTTACAAATTTCCTTGGCTATAACTTTGAAGAAGACCAATTTTATTGATTCCATGTACATTTTGCTCAGAAATAATGATTGCATGCATGTGTTTAAATTCGACTCTAGAAGATAAAAGTAAAATCTAAAAATACTTGGAACTTTCTAATAGTTCTGTAAAAATTACACAAAGTAGATAACGTATTTTAGAACATCTATGATTTTTCTCTTAAACCATTTTTGACCAGAAGTATTTTTAATAAATACAACTAACGGGGGTAATTTCTGGAAAATAGCAAGAGTGGACTGATTTTGGTATAACTTTAGAAACCGACACTTACGGACTTACTATGTAGAGAAAGACTAACTTCTATGACTTATAAACCTGATTAAGGATTGGGTAATAGTCTTGGGATAAACTAAGAAGGTTTGACAAGTCAACAATAATCGGTCTCGGTATCAAAAACGGGAAACTTTCTATGCTTGGAAAGATTGGTAACAAAAGTGTTTGGATGTCTTTTGATGTATTTATCTATTGTGTATGTTAATCATAAATTGTGGGGAACCAAAGTTCCAAAACTCAAACACTATAAAATTCAGACTCAAACAATCTTGTGACATTATACGACTTGTGTGTGACGTTCGATAATTTTAGTATGTTGTACAATCGTGTAACCATTATCATTTTCAACCGCGATTATTGGACATTAACAACTCCAAAGCAAACAAACTATATTGGCACTTTGTAATCTAAATAATTAGCTAAGCAATCTTTACAAACAAAACTAGATAAAAACCTAATTAGAACCTTCATGATCGTAGGTCTTGGATAGGAGTCATAACCGGCAAGCAGGCGCGTTACGTCCATCAATTTACTCTTGCGCTCAATTGTGAGTATTCACAGCCCCTCTTTTTACCGTTCATACTAAATATTTTGGGGTGAAAAGCATGTTATCTTGTTGCAAATACTTATCTTGTATGTACTTTTCTATTTATACGCTCTTATTGTATGCTTGTGACTCTATCGGGTCTTAAGTCCCCGGTTTCTCTTACACAACCCATTAACTCATTATTGAGCCGATGGTTGATATGGATAGTACTATTTGGAAGGAGGCCACCTTCCCACTCATTCGTGCATATGAGTGCATACCACCAATCTTATATGTTTGCGATAGGACATATCTTTGGGGCGTTGCTTCGGGCTAATAGGTTTGGTTGTGGACTCAAGCTATACATGTCATTCTTAAATGAATCTTATATTGCGTATAAATACTATTTTCCTAATAATGTAAATCTTACTACGTGGTTTGATAACTTCTAAATGGTTTTCACATTTACATTTTATTTTCAAAACCTGTGAACTCACCAACTATTTTTATAGTTGACCCTCATTTTACATGCTTTTCAGGAAACGGTCAGTAGTTCTGGAATGAAGCATCGTTTGTCTTTATTAATGTTGAAGCTATTAGACTTACTTCGTTTTATCTTTTGGATGTATTCGGTTGTATGATTTAGTATTTGGTACTGTAAACTTATTGTAAGTGCTAATAGTTGTATTTTGTAAACGATGAATTAGTTGTACTTTGTGTAATGAAACCATTGTGCTGTTACATCTCGTGTTTCCTCTTTAGCGGGGTGTGACAGATTTGGTATCAGAGCCAAAGGTTATAGGAACACCGGTTGTCCTTAGGGAAGCCTAGACTATAACCATTAAGTTAGTGTGCCTTTAAGTATGACTAGTTCGGGTGATTGCATCATTCGAAATTAATTTAACATAGCCTGATTAACTATGTATAATTAAAGGCGAAGAGATGCAAGACCGGAAATGGTTATAGAAATAAGGTGCATCATAGAACTCAATTAAGTAAAGAAAAACTTCTCTATGGGTGCTTAGTACCTTCATATTCTAGGTTTTACTATACCTCTAGGAACTAAGTTCTCTTTTTGCAGCCTTACCATGTCGAACTCCTCACTCCACGCTCTAGGATCAGCTGATGACTCTGGCTATTTTACTGGTCGCCCTCGCGACAACCCACCTAGCTCTGAGCCAGAGGAGGACCCCTCGGAGTGTTCAGAGTCAGAGAATGAAGCTAGTAGCCGAGAGGTCACTAGGGAGAACACTAGGATTTCCCCGACACGTGTATCACCCCAGCCACCTCAAGAAGGTGTGCGCATGAGGACCACTGCTCGTATGAGCGTTGCTCCACCTGTTAGATTTGCAGTCAGAGATTTCCCTCCAGGAACTGGACCATCAGGAGCTGAACCTTCAGGGACTGTATCTTCGAGAACTGTAGCCGGAATTCCGATATCTCGAGACCCCGACATGACTTTTAGGATGGCACGTAGAGTGGATGTTATGACTCATGATCTTCAGACTCAGAGAGCTTGGATTGCCCATCATGGGGAGATGTTGGGTTATATGACAGACCTAACAGAGCGGTTAGTTTATCGTACAGACGATGCCAGGGAGACAGCACGGGCAGCGGTGCTTTGGTGTAAGGTGTTTGCAGGATTCACTTTTGTGTTGGCTATGATGCTCATTTGGGTAGTTTGGTTTGCTTAGGAGAATGTGTTTGGAGATGGATCTAGATTTTGAAGACCTTGTAGTGTTTACAATGGTGTATGTCTTTTATTTTAAGTATTTGTGAAAAATTGTGATGAAATGGGTTATCCAAATTTTGAAACTTTTGACTTATCAATGGAAAAACCCTATTTTGTTTATTTAATATTATTGCGACAATTATTTTGATGCTTGATTTATTTTAGAACTCTTACCATAAGTTATTTTCAACTTATTTCTTTTTGGTTGTTATCTAACCTTGCAAATACCAAAGTTTCCAACAATCAAAAACATGCTACATAAACACTAATCAACAACTTTCAAAAATGTGTCATAGGATCATGCCTCCAAAACGATCCACTCGACGCACTCAAGAAGATCAACAACCAGACATGGCCCAGGTCATTGCCCAACAACTCTCTGCTGCAATCCCAAACATCATCGCCCAGGTGACTGCTGGTATCCAGGGAGCCCAGAGGAATGAGGGTGGCCCTAACCCCAATGGAAGACATAATGCACCACCGGTTTTTGCCAATGATGGTCGAGTGTGCACTTATAAATACTTCATGTCTTGCAAACCCAAGGAGTTCCATGGAACTGAAGGTGCTGTAGGTTTACTGAAATGGTTCGAAAGCATCGAGTCAGTACTACATGTGAGCAACTGTGCTGAAGATCACAAAGTAGGCTATGTATCTAGCTTACTTCAGGACGTAGCTCTGACCTGGTGGAACACTCAAGTGCAGACCCGAGGAAGGGAAGCAGCATACAACCTTTCGTGGGACACATTCAAAAGGTTGCTCACCGAACAGTATTGTCCTAAGAATGAAGTGCAGAAGCTAGAAGCAGAACTCTGGAATCACACCATGGAAGGTGCTGAGATAGAAAAGTACACGACTCGTTTTCATGAACTGGCAAAGTTGGTACCTCATCTTGTAATTCCGGAGTACAATCGAGTAGACCGTTACATTTGGGGATTGGCACCGGAACTTCGAGGAATGGTTACCTCATCTAATCCAACAACCATCGAAAGTGCGGTAATTCTGGCACACCGTCTGACCACTGATATGATTCGCTCGGGAATCCTGACCAAGGTGAATTCTGGTAATAAGCGAAAATTTGAGAATCAATCAGGAAAGAAGACTGGGAATACTTCGAATAGAAATCATAAATCAGCCAAGAATTTTGCAATTACCACTCAAGAGCCGAAAGGATACACTGGTCCCCTCCCTAAGTGTAACAAATGTAAATTCCATCATGAGGGGGTTTGCCCGAAATGTGACACCTGTAATAAAACCGGCCACACCGCCAAGTATTGCAGGGCTGGAAAGGAACGCAAGGAAAGTGGAGATGGCAACAAGGCGTGCTATGAATGTGGAAGTCTGGACCACTTTAGAAATACTTGCCCAAAGTTGAAAAGAGGTCCAAACAACAACACCAGAAATCAGGTAGGACCAACTAATCAAGGGAATCGGAATGTGCAGACGCGAGGACGGGCATTTGTGATGGGAGCTGAAGAAGCACGCCAGGACCCTAATGTGGTGACAGGTACGTTTCTCCTTAACAACCACTATGCATCCGTACTATTTGACTCTGGGGCAGATAAGAGCTTTGTTTCACATGAATTTAGACCCTTCCTTGGCAAAGAGTCCAAACCATTAAAACCTGCTTACACTGTCGAATTAGCTAGTGGTTACGAACTTAATGTTAGGGAGATCGTACGAGACTGCATTTTGCATCTTGAAAATGAGCAATTTAATATTGATCTCATCCCAATTAAACTAGGCAGTTTCGATGTGGTAGTCGGTATGGACTGGTTAGCCAAGAATCATGTAGACATAGGCTGCCACGAAAAGGTGATACGAATACCCATCCGGGAAGACGAAACACTAGTTGTGTACGGAGACAAGCCCGATAGGAGTTTGAAAATGGTGTCATCCATGAAGATTCGCAAATATCTGAGGAAGAAGTGCTTCGCCATTTTGGCGCACGTGGTCAAGAAAGAGTCAGAGGAAAAACTCGCACAAGATATTCCCATAGTACGTGAGTATTTAGAAGTATTTCCAGATGATTTGCCTGGACTTCCCCCACCTAGACAAGTTGAATTCCGAATTGATCTAATACCAGGAGCCGCACCGATAGCTAAGGCACCGTATCGCCTAGCACCAGCGGAAATGAAAGAATTGTCCAGTCAACTTCAAGAACTATTGGAAAAGGGTTTTATTCGCCCCAGTTCATCACCATGGGGAGCCCCAGTCTTATTCGTTAAAAAGAAGGATGGATCATTACGAATGTGCATCGACTATCGAGAATTGAATAAACTAACAATCAAAAATCGATATCCTCTCCCTCGAATCGATGACCTATTCGATCAATTGCAAGGTGCCTCATACTTCTCAAAGATCGACTTACGGTCTGGATACCATCAATTAAGAGTCCACGAAGAAGACATACCCAAAACCGCATTCAGGACCCGATATGGACACTATGAGTTCATGGTTATGCCATTCGGTCTAACTAACGCTCCTGCGGCATTTATGGACTTAATGAATAGAGTCTGTAGGGCGTATTTAGATAAGTTTGTGATAGTGTTCATTGATGACATTCTAATCTACTCGCGAAGCAAGGAAGATCATGAGCAACACCTGAGGCAGATATTGCAACTACTCAAAGATGAGAAACTGTACGCTAAATTTTCCAAGTGCGAGTTTTGGATTAAAGAGGTACATTTCCTTGGGCACGTGGTAGGTGAGAACGGAATTCACGTGGATCCAGGAAAAATTGAGGCCATTAAGAAATGGGAAGCCCCCAGGACTCCAACGGAAATCAGGCAATTTCTGGGATTGGCTGGTTATTATAGGAGATTCATCGAGAATTTCTCAAAAATCTCCCAGCCACTGACCACTCTGACACAAAAGGATAAGAGTTTTGTCTGGGGAAAACCACAAGAAGAAGCGTTCCAAACTCTAAAACGTAAATTATGCAACGCACCGGTATTGGCACTACCAGAAGGATCAGATGACTTTGTAGTTTATTGTGATGCCTCGCATCAAGGTCTTGGATGTGTGCTAATGCAGAACAATAAAGTCATAGCGTATGCTTCCAGACAACTGAAAACACATGAGAAAAACTATACGACCCACGACTTAGAGTTAGGAGCCGTGGTCTTTGCACTTAAGATTTGGAGACATTACTTGTATGGAACCAAATGCACGATATTCACAGACCACAAAAGTCTCCAACACATACTTGATCAAAAGATGCTCAACATGCGTCAGAGGAGATGGGTAGAGTTACTGAATGACTATGACTGTGAGATCAAATACCACCCAGGAAAGGCCAATGTAGTGGCAGATGCCCTAAGTAGGAAGGAAAGGGTGAAACCCTCACGAATGCGAATGTGTGGAGCACTCGTACAAACTAGTTTAAAAGCTCGAATCCAACTTGCTCAAGAAGAGGCCTTAAGAGCTGAAAACCAGAAAGGAGAAACTCTGCACGGTCTCGAACTAAGGTTCGAAACTAAGCCCGACGGAGTGAAATACTTTAAGGACAGGGTTTGGGTACCCAAGATTAACGGATTGAGAGATCTGATCTTAGAAGAGGCCCACAAATCACGGTACTCAATACATCCCGGGGTTGACAAAATGTAGAAGGATGTTAAGGAGTATTACTGGTGGCCAGGAATGAAGAAAGACATCGCTGTCTATGTTGGAAAGTGCTTAACATGTTCTAGAGTTAAAGCCGAACATCAAAAAACATCAGGATTGTTACAACAGCCAGAGATACCCCAATGGAAATGGGAACAGATAACGATGGATTTCATCACGAAATTGCCCCGAACCGCTAAAGGCTATGACTCCATATGGGTTATTGTCGACCGACTAACGAAATCAGCTCACTTTCTTCCTATTCGGGAGGACTACAAAATGGAAAAACTCGCTCAAATCTATATTACTGAAATTGTGTCACGTCACGGAGTACCCATTTCCATTATCTCTGATAGAGATAGCCGTTTCACATCACGGTTCTGGCAATCCACGCAGAAGGCGCTGGGAACACGAATAGACCTGAGTACCGCATATCACCCTCAGACAGATGGGCAAAGTGAACGAACAATCCAAACTTTGGAAGATATGCTTCGGGCATGCGTGATGGACTTTGGCGGAAGTTGGGATGTTCATTTACCATTGGTGGAGTTTTCTTATAACAACAGTTATCACACAAGCATTCAATGTGCACCTTATGAAGCATTGTATGGTCGTAAATGCCGATCACCTCTGTGCTGGCATGAAATCGGTGAGAAGCACTTGACAAGGCCTGACATTATCCAGGAAACTGTTGACAAAATCTCAATCATTAGGGACCGACTCAAGGCAGCCCAGAGTCGACAGAAAAGTTATGCGGATCACCGCAGAAAACCGTTAGAATTCCAAATCGGAGATAAGGTGTTCTTGAAATTATCACCATGGAAAGGAATGATTCGTTTTGGAAAAAGAGGAAAGCTAAATCCACGCTATATCGGACCTTACGAAATTTTGAAACGAATTGGTCCAGTGGCTTACAAACTCAAATTACCACAGGAATTAAGCAGGATTCACGACACGTTTCACGTATCGAATCTTAAGAAATGTCTAGCTGACAACTCGCAAATCTTACCCCTTGAGGGAGTCCAAATAGATGACCGTTTACACTTTATCGAAGAACCAACGGAAATCGTCGATAAGGATACCAAGCGTTTAAGACGAAGCGAAATTCCGATCGTCAAAGTTCGCTGGGATTCTAAGCGCGGACCTGAGTACACCTGGGAACGTGAGGATTTCATGAAGCGAAAATACCCTCACCTATTCACTAGCTGAATCTAGACAGTGCCACCAGTGGAATTTCGGGACGAAATTCTTCTAACTGGGGGAGACTGTGACATCCGTCAAAATCTCAGGTCATTACCGCACTCGGATCTTAAATTTACAACATTCCTTAAATCCTAGTGAAAAGTTCTAAGTTATGACTCCTTAGGTCTACTAAAGCCATATAACATCGTAGAGATTGTTTGGTGAATCATAAGTTCATACAAACATGTTGAATTAGGTTACTAAGTGCCAAATTAAATAATAAAAAGTTATCCTTTTATGCTTTAACAAAATCCCTGTCGAATCGCAAACCGAAATTTCCATAACTCTACAATGTAAGATTTAACCGAATAAATAATACGTGAACATCTAACTTAGACTAAGTAAATATGTAATAATCTAATTCAAGAACTTAGAAAAATAAATTTTGTTACTCCAAAACTTATCACAAATTAAACCTTATAATATATCAAAATTTATACCAAATTAATACTTAACATTAAACTACATTTAATACCTTACAAATAACAAAAAATAAAAAAAAATGATTAATTTCTTTCCCCCCTTTGTACGGCAGCCCTACCCCCCCCGCCCCCCCCCCCTCCTTTCACTTCAAATTTTAATTTAATCCATTTACTCCTCATTACTCCTTTCATTTTTCCCAAAACACACACTTCTCTCTCTCATTTTCTCTCTAACTTTTCACTTACCTTTCTCTCTAAACTCTCTCAAGAAATCAGCCTCTTTTCAAAGAAAATCCAGAGATTTAAAGGTGTTCATCCATCAAATAAACTAATAAAGGTAAACTAGAACACTAATATCTTGTAATCTTTCATTTTCTTGCAATTTTTCTTCATGAAATTCGGATTTTATGCCTCTTCCATGGCTAAAATCCCCATATAAAATGCTTGATGTTTGTAGGTTATCCATTTTCATATCTTTATGTGTTAAAAGAAATGGTAACCCATGATCAAATCGAAAATCAAGTGAAAAATTGATTATTGTTTTGATATTGTTGAAATCTTGTTCATCTTTATGTTAAATCTTAAATTTTTATGTTAATAATCATCTCTAATATATCATGGATGTATTTCAACACCATGTATGTGTTAGAACATGGATTTAAAGATCAAAAGATGATAATCTTCTTCATTTCATGTTTGGTGTTCATTATTTTAAATGAAACACTCAAAAAATAGTTTACAACTTTCTGTCCAGAAAACTTATTATATTTCAACGATTTTTATAAAAATCATTCCTTCATGAAAATGGACGTTTTTATAGTCTAAATTTAAGTTCTGGAAGTAATATTTCCAACCATGTAAGCCTCGTGTTCATACGAGTTCATTTGATATTTTTAATAATTTTTGTGAGTAAAGATGTACAAGCTGTAATAGTAAGGCAGAAACTTTCTTCTCAGTGTTTTAATCATAAATGGAGCATTACAACTCCAAAAGACTTGAAACCAACGCTAAAAGTTTACAAATTTCCTTGGCTATAACTTTGAAGAAGACCAATTTTATTGATTCCATGTACATTTTGCTCAGAAATAATGATTGCATGCATGTGTTTAAATTCGACTCTAGAAGATAAAAGTAAAATCTAAAAATACTTGGAACTTTCTAATAGTTCTGTAAAAATTACACAAAGTAGATAACGTATTTTAGAACATCTATGATTTTTCTCTTAAACCATTTTTGACCAGAAGTATTTTTAATAAATACAACTAACGGGGGTAATTTCTGGAAAATAGCAAGAGTGGACTGATTTTGGTATAACTTTAGAAACCGACACTTACGGACTTACTATGTAGAGAAAGACTAACTTCTATGACTTATAAACCTGATTAAGGATTGGGTAATAGTCTTGGGATAAACTAAGAAGGTTTGACAAGTCAACAATAATCGGTCTCGGTATCAAAAACGGGAAACTTTCTATGCTTGGAAAGATTGGTAACAAAAGTGTTTGGATGTCTTTTGATGTATTTATCTATTGTGTATGTTAATCATAAATTGTGGGGAACCAAAGTTCCAAAACTCAAACACTATAAAATTCAGACTCAAACAATCTTGTGACATTATACGACTTGTGTGTGACGTTCGATAATTTTAGTATGTTGTACAATCGTGTAACCATTATCATTTTCAACCGCGATTATTGGACATTAACAACTCCAAAGCAAACAAACTATATTGGCACTTTGTAATCTAAATAATTAGCTAAGCAATCTTTACAAACAAAACTAGATAAAAACCTAATTAGAACCTTCATGATCGTAGGTCTTGGATAGGAGTCATAACCGGCAAGCAGGTGCGTTACGTCCATCAATTTACTCTTGCGCTCAATTGTGAGTATTCACAGCCCCTCTTTTTACCGTTCATACTAAATATTTTGGGGTGAAAAGCATGTTATCTTGTTGCAAATACTTATCTTGTATGTACTTTTCTATTTATACGCTCTTATTGTATGCTTGTGACTCTATCGGGTCTTAAGTCCCCGGTTTCTCTTACACAACCCATTAACTCATTATTGAGCCGATGGTTGATATGGATAGTACTATTTGGAAGGAGGCCACCTTCCCACTCATTCGTGCATATGAGTGCATACCACCAATCTTATATGTTTGCGATAGGACATATCTTTGGGGCGTTGCTTCGGGCTAATAGGTTTGGTTGTGGACTCAAGCTATACATGTCATTCTTAAATGAATCTTATATTGCGTATAAATACTATTTTCCTAATAATGTAAATCTTACTACGTGGTTTGATAACTTCTAAATGGTTTTCACATTTACATTTTATTTTCAAAACCTGTGAACTCACCAACTATTTTTATAGTTGACCCTCATTTTACATGCTTTTCAGGAAACGGTCAGTAGTTCTGGAATGAAGCATCGTTTGTCTTTATTAATGTTGAAGCTATTAGACTTACTTCGTTTTATCTTTTGGATGTATTCGGTTGTATGATTTAGTATTTGGTACTGTAAACTTATTGTAAGTGCTAATAGTTGTATTTTGTAAACGATGAATTAGTTGTACTTTGTGTAATGAAACCATTGTGCTGTTACATCTCGTGTTTCCTCTTTAGCGGGGTGTGACAGATTTGGTATCAGAGCCAAAGGTTATAGGAACACCGGTTGTCCTTAGGGAAGCCTAGACTATAACCATTAAGTTAGTGTGCCTTTAAGTATGACTAGTTCGGGTGATTGCATCATTCGAAATTAATTTAACATAGCCTGATTAACTATGTATAATTAAAGGCGAAGAGATGCAAGACCGGAAATGGTTATAGAAATAAGGTGCATCATAGAACTCAATTAAGTAAAGAAAAACTTCTCTATGGGTGCTTAGTACCTTCATATTCTAGGTTTTACTATACCTCTAGGAACTAAGTTCTCTTTTTGCAGCCTTACCATGTCGAACTCCTCACTCCATGCTCTAGGATCAGCTGATGACTCTGGCTATTTTACTGGTCGCCCTCGCGACAACCCACCTAGCTCTGAGCCAGAGGAGGACCCCTCGGAGTGTTCAGAGTCAGAGAATGAAGCTAGTAGCCGAGAGGTCACTAGGGAGAACACTAGGATTTCCCCGACACGTGTATCACCCCAGCCACCTCAAGAAGGTGTGCGCATGAGGACCACTGCTCGTATGAGCGTTGCTCCACCTGTTAGATTTGCAGTCAGAGATTTCCCTCCAGGAACTGGACCATCAGGAGCTGAACCTTCAGGGACTGTATCTTCGAGAACTGTAGCCGGAATTCCGATATCTCGAGACCCCGACATGACTTTTAGGATGGCACGTAGAGTGGATGTTATGACTCATGATCTTCAGACTCAGAGAGCTTGGATTGCCCATCATGGGGAGATGTTGGGTTATATGACAGACCTAACAGAGCGGTTAGTTTATCGTACAGACGATGCCAGGGAGACAGCACGGGCAGCGGTGTTTTGGTGTAAGGTGTTTGCAGGATTCACTTTTGTGTTGGCTATGATGCTCATTTGGGTAGTTTGGTTTGCTTAGGAGAATGTGTTTGGAGATGGATCTAGATTTTGAAGACCTTGTAGTGTTTACAATGGTGTATGTCTTTTATTTTAAGTATTTGTGAAAAATTGTGATGAAATGGGTTATCCAAATTTTGAAACTTTTGACTTATCAATGGAAAAACCCTATTTTGTTTATTTAATATTATTGCGACAATTATTTTGATGCTTGATTTATTTTAGAACTCTTACCATAAGTTATTTTCAACTTATTTCTTTTTGGTTGTTATCTAACCTTGCAAATACCAAAGTTTCCAACAATCAAAAACATGCTACATAAACACTAATCAACAACTTTCAAAAATGTGTCATAGGATCATGCCTCCAAAACGATCCACTCGACGCACTCAAGAAGATCAACAACCAGACATGGCCCAGGTCATTGCCCAACAACTCTCTGCTGCAATCCCAAACATCATCGCCCAGGTGACTGCTGGTATCCAGGGAGCCCAGAGGAATGAGGGTGGCCCTAACCCCAATGGAAGACATAATGCACCACCGGTTTTTGCCAATGATGGTCGAGTGTGCACTTATAAATACTTCATGTCTTGCAAACCCAAGGAGTTCCATGGAACTGAAGGTGCTGTAGGTTTACTGAAATGGTTCGAAAGCATCGAGTCAGTACTACATGTGAGCAACTGTGCTGAAGATCACAAAGTAGGCTATGTATCTAGCTTACTTCAGGACGTAGCTCTGACCTGGTGGAACACTCAAGTGCAGACCCGAGGAAGGGAAGCAGCATACAACCTTTCGTGGGACACATTCAAAAGGTTGCTCACCGAACAGTATTGTCCTAAGAATGAAGTGCAGAAGCTAGAAGCAGAACTCTGGAATCACACCATGGAAGGTGCTGAGATAGAAAAGTACACGACTCGTTTTCATGAACTGGCAAAGTTGGTACCTCATCTTGTAATTCCGGAGTACAATCGAGTAGACCGTTACATTTGGGGATTGGCACCGGAACTTCGAGGAATGGTTACCTCATCTAATCCAACAACCATCGAAAGTGCGGTAATTCTGGCACACCGTCTGACCACTGATATGATTCGCTCGGGAATCCTGACCAAGGTGAATTCTGGTAATAAGCGAAAATTTGAGAATCAATCAGGAAAGAAGACTGGGAATACTTCGAATAGAAATCATAAATCAGCCAAGAATTTTGCAATTACCACTCAAGAGCCGAAAGGATACACTGGTCCCCTCCCTAAGTGTAACAAATGTAAATTCCATCATGAGGGGGTTTGCCCGAAATGTGACACCTGTAATAAAACCGGCCACACCGCCAAGTATTGCAGGGCTGGAAAGGAACGCAAGGAAAGTGGAGATGGCAACAAGGCGTGCTATGAATGTGGAAGTCTGGACCACTTTAGAAATACTTGCCCAAAGTTGAAAAGAGGTCCAAACAACAACACCAGAAATCAGGTAGGACCAACTAATCAAGGGAATCGGAATGTGCAGACGCGAGGATGGGCATTTGTGATGGGAGCTGAAGAAGCACGCCAGGACCCTAATGTGGTGACAGGTACGTTTCTCCTTAACAACCACTATGCATCCGTACTATTTGACTCTGGGGCAGATAAGAGCTTTGTTTCACATGAATTTAGACCCTTCCTTGGCAAAGAGTCCAAACCATTAAAACCTGCTTACACTGTCGAATTAGCTAGTGGTTACGAACTTAATGTTAGGGAGATCGTACGAGACTGCATTTTGCATCTTGAAAATGAGCAATTTAATATTGATCTCATCCCAATTAAACTAGGCAGTTTCGATGTGGTAGTCGGTATGGACTGGTTAGCCAAGAATCATGTAGACATAGGCTGCCACGAAAAGGTGATACGAATACCCATCCGGGAAGACGAAACACTAGTTGTGTACGGAGACAAGCCCGATAGGAGTTTGAAAATGGTGTCATCCATGAAGATTCGCAAATATCTGAGGAAGAAGTGCTTCGCCATTTTGGCGCACGTGGTCAAGAAAGAGTCAGAGGAAAAACTCGCACAAGATATTCCCATAGTACGTGAGTATTTAGAAGTATTTCCAGATGATTTGCCTGGACTTCCCCCACCTAGACAAGTTGAATTCCGAATTGATCTAATACCAGGAGCCGCACCGATAGCTAAGGCACCGTATCGCCTAGCACCAGCGGAAATGAAAGAATTGTCCAGTCAACTTCAAGAACTATTGGAAAAGGGTTTTATTCGCCCCAGTTCATCACCATGGGGAGCCCCAGTCTTATTCGTTAAAAAGAAGGATGGATCATTACGAATGTGCATCGACTATCGAGAATTGAATAAACTAACAATCAAAAATCGATATCCTCTCCCTCGAATCGATGACCTATTCGATCAATTGCAAGGTGCCTCATACTTCTCAAAGATCGACTTACGGTCTGGATACCATCAATTAAGAGTCCACGAAGAAGACATACCCAAAACCGCATTCAGGACCCGATATGGACACTATGAGTTCATGGTTATGCCATTCGGTCTAACTAACGCTCCTGCGGCATTTATGGACTTAATGAATAGAGTCTGTAGGGCGTATTTAGATAAGTTTGTGATAGTGTTCATTGATGACATTCTAATCTACTCGCGAAGCAAGGAAGATCATGAGCAACACCTGAGGCAGATATTGCAACTACTCAAAGATGAGAAACTGTACGCTAAATTTTCCAAGTGCGAGTTTTGGATTAAAGAGGTACATTTCCTTGGACACGTGGTAGGTGAGAACGGAATTCACGTGGATCCAGGAAAAATTGAGGCCATTAAGAAATGGGAAGCCCCCAGGACTCCAACGGAAATCAGGCAATTTCTCGGATTGGCTGGTTATTATAGGAGATTCATCGAGAATTTCTCAAAAATCTCCCAGCCACTGACCACTCTGACACAAAAGGATAAGAGTTTTGTCTGGGGAAAACCACAAGAAGAAGCGTTCCAAACTCTAAAACGTAAATTATGCAACGCACCGGTATTGGCACTACCAGAAGGATCAGATGACTTTGTAGTTTATTGTGATGCCTCGCATCAAGGTCTTGGATGTGTGCTAATGCAGAACAATAAAGTCATAGCGTATGCTTCCAGACAACTGAAAACACATGAGAAAAACTATACGACCCACGACTTAGAGTTAGGAGCCGTGGTCTTTGCACTTAAGATTTGGAGACATTACTTGTATGGAACCAAATGCACGATATTCACAGACCACAAAAGTCTCCAACACATACTTGATCAAAAGATGCTCAACATGCGTCAGAGGAGATGGGTAGAGTTACTGAATGACTATGACTGTGAGATCAAATACCACCCAGGAAAGGCCAATGTAGTGGCAGATGCCCTAAGTAGGAAGGAAAGGGTGAAACCCTCACGAATGCGAATGTGTGGAGCACTCGTACAAACTAGTTTAAAAGCTCGAATCCAACTTGCTCAAGAAGAGGCCTTAAGAGCTGAAAACCAGAAAGGAGAAACTCTGCACGGTCTCGAACTAAGGTTCGAAACTAAGCCCGACGGAGTGAAATACTTTAAGGACAGGGTTTGGGTACCCAAGATTAACGGATTGAGAGATCTGATCTTAGAAGAGGCCCACAAATCATGGTACTCAATACATCCCGGGGTTGACAAAATGTAGAAGGATGTTAAGGAGTATTACTGGTGGCCAGGAATGAAGAAAGACATCGCTGTCTATGTTGGAAAGTGCTTAACATGTTCTAGAGTTAAAGCCGAACATCAAAAACCATCAGGATTGTTACAACAGCCAGAGATACCCCAATGGAAATGGGAACAGATAACGATGGATTTCATCACGAAATTGCCCCGAACCGCTAAAGGCTATGACTCCATATGGGTTATTGTCGACCGACTAACGAAATCAGCTCACTTTCTTCCTATTCGGGAGGACTACAAAATGGAAAAACTCGCTCAAATCTATATTACTGAAATTGTGTCACGTCACGGAGTACCCATTTCCATTATCTCTGATAGAGATAGCCGTTTCACATCACGGTTCTGGCAATCCACGCAGAAGGCGCTGGGAACACGAATAGACCTGAGTACCGCATATCACCCTCAGACAGATGGGCAAAGTGAACGAACAATCCAAACTTTGGAAGATATGCTTCGGGCATGCGTGATGGACTTTGGCGGAAGTTGGGATGTTCATTTACCATTGGTGGAGTTTTCTTATAACAACAGTTATCACACAAGCATTCAATGTGCACCTTATGAAGCATTGTATGGTCGTAAATGCCGATCACCTCTGTGCTGGCATGAAATCGGTGAGAAGCACTTGACAAGGCCTGACATTATCCAGGAAACTGTTGACAAAATCTCAATCATTAGGGACCGACTCAAGGCAGCCCAGAGTCGACAGAAAAGTTATGCGGATCACCGCAGAAAACCGTTAGAATTCCAAATCGGAGATAAGGTGTTCTTGAAATTATCACCATGGAAAGGAATGATTCGTTTTGGAAAAAGAGGAAAGCTAAATCCACGCTATATCGGACCTTACGAAATTTTGAAACGAATTGGTCCAGTGGCTTACAAACTCAAATTACCACAGGAATTAAGCAGGATTCACGACACGTTTCACGTATCGAATCTTAAGAAATGTCTAGCCGACAACTCGCAAATCTTACCCCTTGAGGGAGTCCAAATAGATGACCGTTTACACTTTATCGAAGAACCAACGGAAATCGTCGATAAGGATACCAAGCGTTTAAGACGAAGCGAAATTCCGATCGTCAAAGTTCGCTGGGATTCTAAGCGCGGACCTGAGTACACCTGGGAACGTGAGGATTTCATGAAGCGAAAATACCCTCACCTATTCACTAGCTGAATCTAGACAGTGCCACCAGTGGAATTTCGGGATGAAATTCTTCTAACTGGGGGAGACTGTGACATCCGTCAAAATCTCAGGTCATTACCGCACTCGGATCTTAAATTTACAACATTCCTTAAATCCTAGTGAAAAGTTCTAAGTTATGACTCCTTAGGTCTACTAAAGCCATATAACATCGTAGAGATTGTTTGGTGAATCATAAGTTCATACAAACATGTTGAATTAGGTTACTAAGTGCCAAATTAAATAATAAAAAGTTATCCTTTTATGCTTTAACAAAATCCCTGTCGAATCGCAAACCGAAATTTCCATAACTCTACAATGTAAGATTTAACCGAATAAATAATACGTGAACATCTAACTTAGACTAAGTAAATATGTAATAATCTAATTCAAGAACTTAGAAAAATAAATTTTGTTACTCCAAAACTTATCACAAATTAAACCTTATAATATATCAAAATTTATACCAAATTAATACTTAACATTAAACTACATTTAATACCTTACAAATAACAAAAAATAAAAAAAAATGATTAATTTCTTTCCCCCCTTTGTACGGCAGCCCTACCCCCCCCCCCCTCCTTTCACTTCAAATTTTAATTTAATCCATTTACTCCTCATTACTCCTTTCATTTTTCCCAAAACACACACTTCTCTCTCTCATTTTCTCTCTAACTTTTCACTTACCTTTCTCTCTAAACTCTCTCAAGAAATCAGCCTCTTTTCAAAGAAAATCCAGAGATTTAAAGGTGTTCATCCATCAAATAAACTAATAAAGGTAAACTAGAACACTAATATCTTGTAATCTTTCATTTTCTTGCAATTTTTCTTCATGAAATTCGGATTTTATGCCTCTTCCATGGCTAAAATCCCCATATAAAATGCTTGATGTTTGTAGGTTATCCATTTTCATATCTTTATGTGTTAAAAGAAATGGTAACCCATGATCAAATCGAAAATCAAGTGAAAAATTGATTATTGTTTTGATATTGTTGAAATCTTGTTCATCTTTATGTTAAATCTTAAATTTTTATGTTAATAATCATCTCTAATATATCATGGATGTATTTCAACACCATGTATGTGTTAGAACATGGATTTAAAGATCAAAAGATGATAATCTTCTTCATTTCATGTTTGGTGTTCATTATTTTAAATGAAACACTCAAAAAATAGTTTACAACTTTCTGTCCAGAAAACTTATTATATTTCAACGATTTTTATAAAAATCATTCCTTCATGAAAATGGACGTTTTTATAGTCTAAATTTAAGTTCTGGAAGTAATATTTCCAACCATGTAAGCCTCGTGTTCATACGAGTTCATTTGATATTTTTAATAATTTTTGTGAGTAAAGATGTACAAGCTGTAATAGTAAGGCAGAAACTTTCTTCTCAGTGTTTTAATCATAAATGGAGCATTACAACTCCAAAAGACTTGAAACCAACGCTAAAAGTTTACAAATTTCCTTGGCTATAACTTTGAAGAAGACCAATTTTATTGATTCCATGTACATTTTGCTCAGAAATAATGATTGCATGCATGTGTTTAAATTCGACTCTAGAAGATAAAAGTAAAATCTAAAAATACTTGGAACTTTCTAATAGTTCTGTAAAAATTACACAAAGTAGATAACGTATTTTAGAACATCTATGATTTTTCTCTTAAACCATTTTTGACCAGAAGTATTTTTAATAAATACAACTAACGGGGGTAATTTCTGGAAAATAGCAAGAGTGGACTGATTTTGGTATAACTTTAGAAACCGACACTTACGGACTTACTATGTAGAGAAAGACTAACTTCTATGACTTATAAACCTGATTAAGGATTGGGTAATAGTCTTGGGATAAACTAAGAAGGTTTGACAAGTCAACAATAATCGGTCTCGGTATCAAAAACGGGAAACTTTCTATGCTTGGAAAGATTGGTAACAAAAGTGTTTGGATGTCTTTTGATGTATTTATCTATTGTGTATGTTAATCATAAATTGTGGGGAACCAAAGTTCCAAAACTCAAACACTATAAAATTCAGACTCAAACAATCTTGTGACATTATACGACTTGTGTGTGACGTTCGATAATTTTAGTATGTTGTACAATCGTGTAACCATTATCATTTTCAACCGCGATTATTGGACATTAACAACTCCAAAGCAAACAAACTATATTGGCACTTTGTAATCTAAATAATTAGCTAAGCAATCTTTACAAACAAAACTAGATAAAAACCTAATTAGAACCTTCATGATCGTAGGTCTTGGATAGGAGTCATAACCGGCAAGCACGCGCGTTACGTCCATCAATTTACTCTTGCGCTCAATTGTGAGTATTCACAGCCCCTCTTTTTACCGTTCATACTAAATATTTTGGGGTGAAAAGCATGTTATCTTGTTGCAAATACTTATCTTGTATGTACTTTTCTATTTATACGCTCTTATTGTATGCTTGTGACTCTATCGGGTCTTAAGTCCCCGGTTTCTCTTACACAACCCATTAACTCATTATTGAGCCGATGGTTGATATGGATAGTACTATTTGGAAGGAGGCCACCTTCCCACTCATTCGTGCATATGAGTGCATACCACTAATCTTATATGTTTGCGATAGGACATATCTTTGAGGCGTTGCTTCGGGCCAATAGGTTTGGTTGTGGACTCAAGCTATACATGTCATTCTTAAATGAATCTTATATTGCGTATAAATACTATTTTCCTAATAATGTAAATCTTACTACGTGGTTTGATAACTTCTAAATGGTTTTCACATTTACATTTTATTTTCAAAACCTGTGAACTCACCAACTATTTTTATAGTTGACCCTCATTTTACATGCTTTTCAGGAAACGGTCAGTAGTTCTGGAATGAAGCATCGTTTGTCTTTATTAATGTTGAAGCTATTAGACTTACTTCGTTTTATCTTTTGGATGTATTCGGTTGTATGATTTAGTATTTGGTACTGTAAACTTATTGTAAGTGCTAATAGTTGTATTTTGTAAACGATGAATTAGTTGTACTTTGTGTAATGAAACCATTGTGCTGTTACATCTCGTGTTTCCGCTTTAGCGGGGTGTGAGACGTATATATATTAATACACGTATTGATGCATACAATTAGCCTAATACCGCACTAATTACACGTATTACAAAATGATTAGGACCTAATGACTAGACCTAATTTGGTGGGTGATACAAATAGGATTCGAAGTTAGTTGTCGGATAAATTGGTAGTGCATTTGGGAGAACTTCCGGTGTAGTTTACACTCCATATTTGTTATCCATGTGACATGTTATTTATTTGATTGTGGACAACTCTACATTAGATAAGTAATAGGATAGGAGCTATGACACATTAGGACATATACAGTAATGATACGGGATCTCTGGGCGAGGCATTGGAAATACGGTAAAATGGATTTGTACTTGGTATAGCGCTGGAACCACCTCTGGTGAAGTACAAATGTGTGGAAGCCACAAAAAGGCCATAGGTACAGTACTATGTTGAGCATCATTTAGAGACCCCAAATCAGCACTGCTAGGATTCATTTTAATTAGAGCCTTAATCCTCATAACTACCCCTAAATAGCATACACCAATATCATAGCAAACACTCGGGTAATCCATAGTTTTCAAGTGACTACACTCCTCATTTATTTTATTGTCTTTAGTTTACATAAAATAGAAAACAAAACCCCTCAAAAAGCTTTAAAACCCTAGCTAAATTGTCAAAGATAATTAATCCTCCTAAGATCCCATGCCCGTTGTGGTTTGAAAAAGGACACCTGAGTCATACCTGCCGCTTACTATACAAGTAGTAGTATAACTTAGGCTTCCCTGCACTATAAATATAAAACCACCCATCCGATCGCCTGCCCCAACTGGAAGGCCCGCAACGACTAGGAAGCAAATCTTGAACCGACCGTTGGAGCGCGATCAGGTTTTTGGCACCGCTGCCGGGGACTACAATGAACGATTTTAGGAATTTAGTTATCTTAGTTATTTAACGATCCTTTCGGAAGATCAATATCATCCGAAAGTTTCCTTTCCTTTCCTTAGGTTAATTTTACTTTTTCCATCTATAGATTAGAATAGCTTAACTCTTCCTTTCCAAAACCCTACTTTCTACCAACGAGTTATGTCGAACCGTATCACTCTTGCCTCATCAATTAAACCACTACCAGAGGGACGAGGAGGACCGATCGTAACACCAACAGACGAAACCCTTGAAATTAAGCCTCACTACATTAATATGATTAAATTTGAGTGTCAGTTTCATGGTCTTTCGGTTGAAAATCCAAACGCCCATCTTAACAAATTCATCAACCTTTCCGTCTCTTTCGAACAAATAGGAACCGATAGAAACTTTCTTTGCCTCGACCTGTTTCCTTATTCTTTATCTTCTCGAGCCTTAACATGGTTTTATGATTTCAAACCCAATTCGATTCATACATGGGAGGAGATGGCTACTAAGTTTCTAGCTAAGTACTTCCCTCCTTCCCTACAAACCAAGCTTAAAAACGACATCACTAACTTCCATCAAGGAACTAATGAATCATTAAGCACGGCTTGGGAACGATTTAAGAATATGATCGAGAGATGTCAGAATCGTTAGTTGACTAAAACGGATCTGGTCTGCACATTCTACAACAGTTTGAATCTTCGACACAAACAAACCTTTGATGCCGCTTCATCCGGAAATTTCACGCTACATACTTCCAACGAAGCTTGGAAATTGATTGAGA
Source organism: Pseudognaphalium luteoalbum (assembly GCA_963422505.1). Classification (NCBI taxonomy): domain Eukaryota; kingdom Viridiplantae; phylum Streptophyta; class Magnoliopsida; order Asterales; family Asteraceae; genus Pseudognaphalium; species Pseudognaphalium luteoalbum. Next base: position 34,883,125 of record OY730194.1, on the reverse strand, counting down.
TGATAACGATGGATCAGCATGACTTGGAGTCAGATGAATCTACTTTAGAAGAAAGGAATACTTCAAATCAAACCTTATACACTCTAAAAACTCAACTCGAATCTATCACTCAATTTGTCAAGGATTTGCAAGAATCTTCAAACCCTAAGAAAGAGAAGAAACCTCAAAAGTTCCTCTCAAACCGAAGGGCCAATGAAGAAATTCTTACAACTAGTGGAAACCCTAATCACACTCTTCATTCCAAACCTATCATTCAGCGGTTTACCACACAACCCACTTCTCGATCTTTAGTTCTCTCTACTCCTTCCACATTGACTTCTCGTCTAAACAACGAAACTTTCAAAAATTTCATTGTTGAGCAAAATAATGTCAATAAAAAGATTGTTGATTTTCTAAATAAAAATGGTTATTTGATTAGAATTTTAAACGATTTAATTAAAAACATTGAGGATAATGTTAAAAAGTTATTTTTAAAAGTTGAGGAGAAGCAAAAGGAAGAAGCGATCTATAACTCTGTCTATCACTCATCCCATGAGTATGATGACATCATTGTGGTCACTAGAGGAGGAAAAGAGACTAAAAATGAGAAAACTATAGATATTCCCACAAATGAACCTTCCACTTCTCTACCTACTGATTCAGTACAAGTTGACACCCCCATCACTTCAACTAAACCAGAACCCTCTAAAGCCCCAGAAAGCATTAAACCAACACGTATACCTTTCCCTGGTAGGCTCAAGAAAGAGAAACACGAAGCTCAATATGGAAAATATCTAGAAATGTTCAAAATCTTACACTTAAATGTTAAACTTTTAGATGCTTTAGTTGAAATGCCTAGTTGTGCCAAATTCTTTAAGGAACTCTTATTCAACAAAGAAAAACTTAGACAGATAGTTAAGTTACCCTTAGATGCAGAATGCTCTTTGATTATGCAAAAAGGACTACCCCCAAAGCTAGGAGACACTGGCCATATCACTATTCCTTGTTATCTTTAGGATGTTCAAATAAGTAATGCCTTAGCAGACTTAGGAGCTAGTGTAAACCTTTTGCCATACTCGCTTTTTAGGAAACTAGGATTAAACGAACTTTTGCCAACCCGAATGACCATCCAGTTAGCCAATAGATCAGTTAAACTCCCTCATGGAATTGCTGAAGATATTATGGTCCGTGTTGATAAATTCGTCTTTCCTGTTGATTTTGTTTTTATGGATATTGAAGAAGACACCCAGGTTCCACTCATCCTTGGCAGACCTTTCCTAAACACTGCCAAGGCCGTCATCGACGTTAATGAAAAATCTTTAAAACTTAGAGTTGGAACTGAGGAAGTCACCTTCAATGTTGATAAACTAATGAAACATCCTATGGGAGAAGATCTTGGTCTTGTAGATTCCATACAGGAAATAATCGAAGAACATTTGGAAGAAATTCTCTCAGTAAGCAGCATCAACCCCAACACTATCATCAAGGAAACAATGTGAAGAAAACATGGGATTATGCTCCGCTCTTTCAAATTCTTCCGCCGCATCGAGAGAAGTTCTATATCTTTTAAAGAATCCTAGCTCGTAGTTCAAAACTATTATGACTGCTTGATGCGCCCCAAACGGTCGGTCCAGGAATCGCGTCCTGCCATTGCGGACCTCAAGCTCGAGGCGGCATCATGGGTAGTTTTAAATTTATATTTTGTCGGGACCTAAACCTTCCGAACAACGTACTGATACTAGGTATGAGTACCTTATACTAGTAAGTGGCAAGGATGATCCAGGGTCGTTCCTCACGACGGCATAATTGAAATAGAGCTCACTCGGATAACTTAGTAATTAAGCTGGGGTTTGGATAGTTGGATAGGTTTGTATTTGGTTTTCTAATTTATTAAACTACTAAAACATATAATAAAAGGGAATCTAGTATATATGTAACACTTAAGGATGACAGAGACATGGTTCACCATGATTTAGGATAGTGCATTACTAGGATAATGTTCATTATGGGATACGTTTAGGTAACAAATAAGTAAACTATAGGTGTAAACACTAGGACCCTACTTCTTTAGGTGAAATCTAAATTAGTATGTCACAGAGTACCTAGGCTATCATGATTCTGATCAGAACAGGCTGCTCAACCCCCCATACTGTCCGGTTAGGACTAGTGACCCATTGAGGGTGCAGGAATAAGGTAACAGACTGCCCTCAGGTTATTATGATCTTTCTTAACACCTAAGTCTAAATGTTATTATCTAATCATGTACTGATTATTAACTTTGTATTCTAAACTATCAGTTATGTATAGTCTAGGAGTTTAAGAATCTTGAACCACAGCTGGGCTTGACTTTCATATCTAGACTCATTATAGCAGGTTTTAATAGCACAAGTACTTCTGTCATTATCTTGACTCTCCTTTGCGATCCGTCATTCAACCCTAGGTACACTAGCGGTGTATAGTGCATTTTTCCATAGCTTGCTAACCCTAGGTACGTTTACGGTGTACTTGGGTGAAGGTATTTCCACAGCTTTGTAACCAGAGGTAGACATACCGTGTACTATAACATTTCCATAGCTTTACGGTTCCTAGACCATATTCTAGGGTTTCTAGGTAGTCTACAGTGTTGGCATAGACGGCTCTTTCCGGGGCTTATACCTAGTATTTCAGCCGAATTACAGTGACAGACACGACTTCGTACTTTAATACAGATAAATATCTACCGTAACTTAAGGCCTATAGCTAAGGTGATAATCACGTGAAGTACTGGAAAGGGTGATCCATATCTAAGTCTAGATGCATGATAAGTTTAGACATATACAAGGTTTAACAATTCCATTAATCATACCAAATTACAACTATCTAAATCATGGCAAACATACAAGCAACTACTCACAAAGTATGACAATAAACATTTCTACAATTAATAAATCACAAACATCAAACAAGAACATTATGACAAATTAATATAAGAAAGGATAGATACTACCGGTAAATAAATGCGAGCAGAATAACACTTGTATTTCACCGAATAATAACCCAGGTATTACAAATGCTAGCTTCTACGAACTATATTACATAACTCCTCTAAAAGCGATGGATTCTCCCCCTAATTTTCCCAATAGTTTCTAGAAAGAGAACTAGAGAGAAACTAGAGAGAGAAACTAAAACTTAAAATAAAAACCTAATTCTAGAGAGAGAGTAGTGAGAGAGTGAGTTGTTGAAGTGTGAAGTGATTAGAGGTGTGTTGAAATGAGAAGTTGAGCTTGGTATTTATAGGCAACGCTTAGACGTATCCGAAGACCGTATCCTGAACCTCAAATGCACAGCCGTATCGCACAACCATATAAAAATATGATTTTATCGCCCAAATGCATCAATACGGCTGTCCTGGACGGTATACGGCTGTCCTGGAGCAAATACGGGTGAACACTAACCGTATACGGCTATCCTGGACCGTATACGACTAGGCACAGGCCGTAAACGGTATGTGCATGCTGTATACGGTCTGTGTCCAACCGTATACGGTCTGGGACAACCGTATCCTAGCCCTTTGGTTCTTCGTTTTTTCAGACGGACATATCTTCTTCGTCGTTTATCTGTTTCGAGCGATTCTTGAGTCCACGCGTTCGTAATTTCCTAACGAAGAAAATGACATAAGTTAGAGGTTCAGAGCCTAGCTCAAGAAGCAATGAAATGAGTGAATGGAAGATTCATTGATCGTTTGTGCTCTGTTTTGCTCAATTTTAGGTTGTTTTTGCCGATTCTTGAAACATCGTCTATATTTTAGCCATCATGATGAAATGTGATAGATATTTATAGATTTCAAATGTTTTCATCAAAATTTGTGCTAAAAAGGTGAGATAATGACATACAAAAACATGACTTTTTGCGTGTCATCAAATATCCCACACTTAGACTTTGCTTGTCCTCAAGCAAAACTCAAAATTCTCACTTGATTTTATATGAAAATATTTTGAAAGTTCGGTTTTTGGGAGAATCAAAACATATTAAGAACAAACACTTTCATATATAAGCAGCATATCCTGAAAAATAAGAGAAAATAAGGTATTCGTTTCAGAAGCATAAAATGATTCTCTTAGGCATGCTTTCAATTCTCGCGATCTTGGAATATACATGACTAGGCGATCTCACCAGGTGGTCACTCAATTCACTTAGAAGTGTTTCGGGTTTCCTATCAATCTAATCAAACAAAATCGCTCATAAACCAGTCATGCAACATCTATCGTCATAGGCTTGCTCGAGATTCATATCTCCACCACTTAGGTGAGGGCGGTGCTAATTATCCTAGGACATTTAAATGGGTTGTAGTGTTTGGTGAGGGTTAAAGGGTATGGATAAGTGAAAATTTTGGTTCAAGGGTTTTGCTTATGTTAGGATCTTTAAACTTTATGAAAATTTTTATTTAGACAAACTTTTAATGAAAATGAAAACGGATAACGGTAAGGGAAGAAGATAGCTATTTTGACTTCTATCTTTTGAAAACACATGGAGGATTTTTACTTTTATGAGATCTGAGTTTTTAGGAGATTTGAAGCACTTAGCTTTATTTCAAACTTTTTCTTTTCTTTTTCTTTCTTTCCATTTCTTTTTTCTATATTTTTGGCCTAGAACTTCGTTGCCAAGGAATTTTTAAGGCATTTTTATTTTATCGCCCTTTTGAGATCCTTTCTTACTTTCATTTTTTTCTCACTTTTGATAACTTCAAATTTACTTGGTTCCAATTTTTCGCACTACAAGACTCTCGATATTTGAATATTGATTATGGAAACGCACGCGGGGAGTTTTGAGTAAACACGAATTTTATGATTTTTGAGTAAAAGCAAAAATAATACCTAAATAGCGTTTTTCAAAAATTTAAAACTTCCAAGATAAGGTTTTGGTGGGTGTGGAAGTGAATGGGTTTAAAATTTGGGTTTTAAAGAAACGAAAGGGCTAAGGCTCAACAGGGTTTTCTAGGCAGATCATCAACATTGAAAATAAGTGTTGGAAGGGTTTTAAGCTTGAAGAGATATGTAAAAAGGTGGTTAAATCCTAAAGAATGTCAAGGTCCTCTAATTGCACCTATACCGCGTACGGTACTCTACCAATGTAGTCTCGAAGTGCATACTAGGAGCAAGTTCTAATTCTGGATGCATGCATCAGCACACACTCATCAAACGAATAGTGAAACATTTAAAATGAATGCTTTAGGCTCAAGATACCTCACTGCCAGTATGGGTTGTATGTGCCTAGCCATGCCATGCCCCTTTTAGATCATCATTTCAGCTCAAGAAATTGCTAACTTATTTAATCTTATTTTCCAAAATACCTTACTCATATATGAAAATGATTCCTCTCAAGACATTTTAATTCAAAATTTTTGAAAAATTTTAAGCAAAAGTGAGGTTTTGAAATTGAGGAACATTTTCCGAGTTTGCTTTTGGAGATAAGAATCTAACCTAAGGTATTCTATACCGCTATCCCACACTTAGAGTTTGAACATATCTGAAAATGTTTCTTAAGTGTTTATTTCAGGCTGGAATCCCACACTTAGTGATAAGCCTAGGATATGGTACATATTACTTTGATAAAAATAGAACAAAATGATCATATCAAAACAAGGATAAGAACGAGGAAACTCCCCTATATAGGTACGGCTTTGAGCTGAGGATTTGAAAAGTAGACTGCATCTCCACCGATGTATGCTGGCTCAGATTCCATCTTCATGAAGTATACTCAAGCTCAAGTGCTATATTCTTCATTCCAATCATCCACCAACTTCTCTCAAACATAACTCAGAATAAAAGGGTAAATTGTAGAAAATGACATGATAACATCATCAGGAAGCAGGCAGAATCAACCAAGATGCACCAAATGCTTGATAGAGATAACGGTCAAGAATCCTAATTATTGTGAGCCACTGATGTAACTTAATATCTCATGATGAATGAAAGTGCTGGATTTGATGGCCATAAACTTCTATCACCCAGGATCTTTTCTGACCAACTGATGGGATAAATGTAATGTTGTTCTTGTCAGATGAGATCTCCGGCTACCATTTCAATCCTGTCTTTCATCCCTTAATGTCCATTCCTTGATCAACTTATATTTCTAAGGTTTAGCCGTGAATACTTATAAGCTAGAAATTACTGCTAGCGTTGTGGTGCTTCATGGTCCCGAATGGTGGTGGTGAATGAGTGGATAGGTGGGTGGATATGGTCATGGTGATGGTGGTTCCATGAAACTCTCTTCTAGTAACCAAGGATGTGGTAAGGTATGGTCGATGTATGGAATGTTGGGAACATATGGTGAATGTCGAGGTCATTTGCTCGATGAACAATTCCGAGAGAACTAGAATGTGATCATCTTTTGTCTCCTAAAGATATATCATTTCCCTAAGAAATTCTTCAAAGTTTCCAAATCTAATGAACGATAATGCTCCCCTTGTCATTTCTCCATTATACTTAAAGATTCTCCATCCATAGGCGTCGGTCCCTGTTTGTTACGCATTTGTACAATCAACAGAGTAGACAAATGTGATCTAATAGACATGTGATTATTCCCACGGTCATAGATTCACTGGTTTCCAAAAGATTTTAAAAGTGAAGGTTTTTTTTTTTTGAAAAACAAACCAATGTATGACTTCGAATCTAATCACATGCTAAAAAAACGTTGACCGCCTATAAATTCATTTCAGCACAACCAAGAGATTTGGAAATACTAGCAAATTCAGTTAAATCAGGAAGCCAAGTATAAAGATTTCCAAAGCACAAATTTTTAAACGAGTTCGAGCGTAATACACATATAGACATACAAATCATGTTTATCAGATAAATCAACTAAAGATCTTATATATGTTCACAAAAATATATGTATGTACCTCAAATGCTCTCGAAATATGTGAGTGGGTGTGTATGATGACTAAGGCACCTAGATAACAAAACTTCTAGTAGGGTTCCATGTTTGCGAGTGAAAAGATGTTAAGAACTTTAGATAATGGTGAAATAGATTTTGAAATGAAGTCCAAATAAGTGGGAGAAAGAAAGTTTTAGGTTTTTAGCAAAAGATTGACTTTAGATTTTGAAAACCATGACTTCAACAAATATGAGATTTTAAGTTCCAAGTCATTTTGAAAATCATTCCCTTTTTGTTCACTTAAATTGAAGAAGAATTTTGAACATGCTTTTTAAGGTTTCATTTTCTACTTATTAAAGTTAGTTTACTACTATTACTAATACTACGTTAGACACGGGTTGCCTCCCGAGAAGCGCTTATTTTTGTTCGAGTCTCGAGCCTGACTCTAGCTCTATTTCTCAGAAGATAATGGTTTACTGGCATCCATCAGTAGATACAAGGGGTAGTATTGGCGCATACCTATATAGTTTAAGCATTTTATTCCTAGGGTATGTCCAATAAGATGAGAAGGTGTGTCAAAGTGAGTGATTTGTTTTACTTGAGGTATAATAAATCTCTCAACTTCTTGTACTTCTCAGAGTCGGCGCACATTCCTCTCATCCTTCTGAAGCTGAGTCTTCTGTGTAGATCTCCCAATCCGGGTTCTCCATTTCTATTTCCTCGTCTACCTCTTCATACTCGTCACCCCGGCCGGAAGTTTCGAGTTGCAATGGTTCAGAGAGCTCTTCTAGAATGAACTCTTCGTCGGTCTTGGAGGTTGATAGGTTAAGAACGGGCGGAAGTGAGGGTTTAGAAGATTGTGTGGGTGTAGGATTTGAAGGAAGTTTGCAACTAGACTCATGAGAATGAAAGTCTGTGTCGAATGAAATAGATGTGGTAGGTGTGTTCCTCTCATCCTCCTGTACGCTAGAGTTAGTTATAACTCGATTCCTATATCCCTTGCTACTCACTTGGACATATTCTTGTGGCTCAGTAAGCTTATCAGTGACGTGTCTAAGCAATTCTTCATGTTCTTTTAATGTTTGTTCAAGTGGGTTGTAAGGGGGGTGAGAAAGCAACATTATTGCCGAGAAAGGTCAGAGACGTATCTCTCAAGTCAAAACTCTTATACAGTTGGGGTTGAGGTTCAGGTACAGGGTAAGATGAGTAAGGGTAGACTTCGAGTGGTTCAGGATAGTAAGGTTGGTATTGATGTTGTTGGAAAACATAGGGGTCATATTGATATTGTATTTGAGGATCTAGGTACCCTACATTTTCTGAATAAGTCCTACTATACCTTAGACATTCGTTATCTAAATGGGAATCACTCATACATCTATTTTGAACAAGACTATCAAATTGATCTATTAGTTGTTGTGCATTTGCCATTACCCAAGTTTTAGAGAGCACACGAAGAAGGTTTTCAGAATTAAAGTTAAGGTGAGAAGGGAATTTAATCTAAAACTACGCTAAGTTAATTAAGCTACGCTAATCTACAGGCAGAAAGTAACTTATGACAGGGATGGTGAATCCTAGTCAAAAGGATCACTGAAAAACTACTTTATCTAAACAAACTCCAACTCGTACTATCATCCCCAGCAGCGGCGCCAAAACTTGATGCGCCCCAAACGTTCGGTCCAGGAATCACGTCGTGCCGTTGCGGACCTCACACTCGAGGCGGCATCATGGGATGTTTTAAATTTATATTTTGTCGAGACCTAAACCTTCCGAACAACGTACTGATACTAGGTATGAGTACCTTATACTAGTAAATGGCAAGGATGATCTAGGGTCGTTCCTCACGACGGCAGAATTTAAATAGAGCTCACTCGGATAACTTAGTAATTAAGATAGGTTTTGGATAGTTGGATAGGTTTGTATTTGGTTTTCTAATTTATTAAACTACTAAAACAAAAAATAAAAGGGAAGCTAGCATATATGTAACACTTAAGGATGACGGAGACGTGGTTCACCTTGATTTAGGATAGTGCATTACTAGGATAATGTTCATTATGGGATACGTTTAGGTAACAAACAAGTAAACTATAGGTGTAAACACTAGGACCCTACTTCTTTAGGTGAAATATAAATTAGTATGTCACTGAGAACCTAGACTATCATGAATCTGATCAGAACAGGCTGCTCAACCCCCCACATTGTCCGGTTAGGACGATTGACCCATTGAGGGTGCAGGAATAAGGTAACAGACTACCCTCAGGTTATTATGACCTTTCTTAACACCTAAGTCTAAATGTTATTATCTAATCATGTACTGATTATTAACTTTGTATTCTAAACTATCAGTTATGTAGAGTCTAGGAGTTTAAGAATCTTGAACCACTGTTGGGCTTCACTTTCATATCTAGACTCATTATAGCAGGTTTTAATAGCACAAGTACTTCTGTCATGATCTCGACTCTCCTTTGCGATCAGTCATTCCTCCCTAGATACACTAGCGGTGTATAGTGCATTTTTCCACAGCTTGCTAACCCTAGGTACGTTTACGGTGTACTTGGGTGAAGGTATGTCCACAGCTTTGTAACCAGAGGTAGACATATGGTGTACTATAACATTTCCACAGCTTTACGGTTCCTAGACCATATTCTAGGGTTTCTAGGTAGTCTACAGTGTTGGCACAGACGGCTCTTTTCGGGGCTTATACCTTGTATTTCAGCCGAATTACAGTGATAGACACGGCTTCGTACTATAATACAGATATATATCTACCATAACTTAAGGCCTATAGCTAAGGTGATAATCACGTGAAGTACTGGAAAGGGTGATCCGTAGCTAAGTCTAGATGCATGATAAGTTTAGACAGATACTAGGTTTAACAATTCCATTAATCATACCAAATTACAACTATCTAAATCATGGCAAACATACAAGCAACTACTCACATAGCATGGCAATAAACATTTCTAATATTAATAAATCACAAACATCAAACAAGAACATTATGACAAATTAATATAAGAAAGGATAGATATTACCGGTAAATAAATGCGAGCAGAATAACACTTGTATTTCGCCGAATAATATCCCAGGTATTACAAATGCTAGCTTCTACCAACTATATTACATAACTCCTCTAAAAGCGACGGATTCTCCCCCTAATCTTCCCACAAGTTTCTAGAAAGAGAAACTAGAGAGAGACTAGAGAGAGAACCTAAAGAGAGAAAATAAAACTAAAAATAAAAACCTAATTCTAGAGAAAGAGTAGTGAGAGAGTGAGTTGTTGAAGTGTGAAGTGATTAGAGGTGTGTTGAAATGAGAAGTTGAGCTTGGTATTTATAGGCAACGCTTAGACGTATCCGAAGACCGTATCCTGAACCTCAAATGCACAGCCGTATCGCACAACCATATAAAAATCTGATTTTTATCGCCCAAATGCATCAGTACGGCTGTCCTGGACGGTATACGGCTGTCCTGGAGCAAATAAGGGTGAACACTAACCGTATACGGCTGTCCTAGACCGTATACGGATAGGCACAAGCCGTATATGGTATGTGCAGGCGTATACGGTCTGTGTCCAGCCGTTACGGTTTGGGACAGCCGTATCCTAGCCCTTTGGTTCTTCGTTTCTTCGAACGGGCGTATCTTCTTCGTCGTTTATCCGTTTTGAGCGATTCTTGAGTCCACGCGTTCGTAATTTCCTAACGAAGAAAATGACATAAGTTAGAGGTCATAAATCGGAGCGTAGCTCAAGAAGAAATGAAATGAGTGAACGGAAGATTCATTGATTGTTTGTGCTCTGTTTTGCTCATTTTTAGGTTGTTTTTACCGATTCTTGAAACATCGTCTATATTTTAGCCATCATGATGAAATGTGATAGATATTTATAGATTTCAAATGTTTTCATCAATATTTGTGCTAAAAAGGTGAGATAATGACATACAAAAACGTGACTTTTGCGTGTCATCACTGCTCCGCTTGGACATGGCACGCCAATCACTCTTCTAAGAAGGAACCTGACTCCCGAAGTATATGATTGATCTTTCTCAAGGGAAGAAATTCAAAGGATGCTCAAGGAAAGAGAATCAATGTTTTCACCACCTGATTCACAACGATTGAAAGTTGTAAACCACAAAGTACAAATCCAAAAATCACCATAAGCACTTCTTCACCAGCTGAAGCTCAGAAGTTTGCACTTACTGAAAACAAGGATATCATTGTTACTGAAGAAAATGAAACTTCCACATCATCCAATGTCAAATAGAAGCTGAGGAAGGATGCATTCTCTGATAAACCATAATGGGTTGAAATAGCCTCAGCCAATACATCAGAATCGCCTCTTGAAGAATCAGACCTCCAAACAGAGTTTGATGAACTCAAGAGAGATGAAATTGCAAGAATGAAGCCTTCTACTGAAGAACCACCATAATTGGCGTTGGAATAGTGTCCAATATCATAACTAATTGGTAACTACATCATTAAAAGTGGAGTCCTTTTTGGGTCACCCTCAATGAACAATAAGAGAAATAGATAGATAAATAATATTAATTGGAATTAATATTATTATTAGTTTGTTAATTAGATATTAATTAGAAACTAAAACTAAAATAAATTATGAAAGCATGATCCAACCGCCAGATGGATTGAGAAAAGGATTTAGGTGGTGGAACGGCTAAAAGGGTATAATTGAAACATCATCCATCCGCCAGTTGGAAGATCTATCTGCCAGATGGATGTCTGTCCCATATCGGCCAGATGACAAAACCCTAGGCCTCCCTCTCCCTTATAAATAGGGACCTAACCCTTTGCTTTCTAGTTGCACCTTCTTTTGAATTGAATAGTTTTCAATTCTAGTTTTCTCTTTCTTATTCCTGCTCCTTGTAAGAGTTTTGAGATCTAGAATTGTGACCTTAGGAGACTTGGGAATTCTCGTAGTTCTTTTGGGTGTGAGCCATTAGAGGTGTTCTAGTTTGGGCACTCGCCTCCAAGCAAGAAGGTTCTGCTTGTTCGTCTACGCGTGAGAATTTATTTTCTCAAATGTTAGTATTTTCCTTATTTATCTTAAGTTATTTTATTGCTTTTATTTATTCAAGTTAAGATCCCTTAGGGTTTAGTTTCCTAATTGCCTTAGATTAATTTTTTTTATTATTCCGCTGCGCATATTAATCTAGTTAGGGAATAGAAATGTCACACCCCTGATTTCATGCTTTGCGGAAGCGATTGTTTTTGGGCGTGACTAATCAAATATCAAGCACAAAGATTAAGCAAACGACTCTAAATGAGACGTTTTTGAAAAATACATTACATTACAAAAGTAGTACAAGGTTTTAAGTCATAAGTATACATCATTAGTGAGTTCGCAAAATGAATCTGAATATTTTAAATACATAATCATAGTACAAAAGATAATGCGAGTAAAATCTTCATAAGCGTGTATGCATGCGACTCGTACTAGCTTTGCATATAAGTAGATCCTGCTGGGCCATCCTACTGTGGCTGCGTACCTCAGAATGCATTATTAAAAGCGTCAACCAAAAGGTTGGTGAATCTCACAGGTTTGTAGTAAGTAAATCAGTTTGAACACAATATTAGTACCATAGTTTCACAATAGCTGTAAAGTAATAAATGTAGTTGCATAATTGAATTAGCGTAGTAAAAGTGCTTGTACGCATGTAATAAGTCGGTATTTAATAATTGTACGAAAGCAATAGGGTAGTAAACATTAATTGTGTGTATATAACAGGTCGGTAATCAATGATTGCACCAATGCAATCGGGTAGTAACTAATGACTGTAGGTAGGTAATAAGTCGGTAAGGCAATAAGAAATAATTGCACGAATGCAATAGGGATCGATATACATTACTGTGAGCATCATAGTCGAAGCTTAACAAGTCTGTAGTTTGCCCCCGTGAGTGCTAATCCAAAAACACTCATATGAAACGAGTAAGAAAACGCCCGTTTATACAGTACGGTTCATGGTGGCGTTACCACCCCGGGCGGGGATTGTCAGTCCCATATGGATCCATATACTAAAAATCTTGCTTATCGAATAACTAACCACTATGATTTCAGAGGCCTTCAGTGGATTAATCGTAACTCAAGCCAGTAAGTATATCGGAAAGTCTGTAAGTCTGTAAGTCGGTAAGACAGTATGTCAGTAAGACTATAAGTCTGTAAGACTGTATAGTATCAGGTCTGTAGAGTAGTAAGTCCGTAAGCTAGTAAGTCTGTAAAGTACTAAGTCTATAATGTATTAAGTCTGTACAGTAATTTAGTAAAGATAGTAGTTTCATGTGTTCAAGTAAAACACGTAATGCATCTCCCCCAAATTAAAAGTAGTAAAAAGGGGCCGTGAGACTCACCTGAAGAGCAAGCAATCCAAAAGTACGTGAGTTGTTCCAATGGTAATCTCCTAATGCCCTAAACATGTGAGATTATAACGAGTAAGTGGATGTTTAACTAAATCATCCGTATAAGTGTTTGTGTTTGAGTTTGTGAAAAGGTATACGGCTCGTTGGTGACGGTTTGTAATAATAATTTCAAACTATTATTATTTTACATGATTTGTTGTACTTATAAAAGTATATGTGTTTCGTGTGTAAGTCGTATCGTATAAGTTTAGTTGTTACTCAAGTTCGTCACATCCGTTACATTTTATTTCATAAGTTACGAAATTTGGTACGGGTCCGAAAACTGAAATATGCCATTTTCGACCCCTAGACGACCCCGAAAGGCCTAAAACCGCCTAGGCTGTGGTACATAGCCTTGATCATTGGGCCGTTTTCGAGTGACCGTGTGACTTTTAGCCCAAACTGTTATAATAAATTTTTCATCGAGAAGCTACCCTGAAAATCAGTTAGGAAAACGAGTATAGGTTCGATTTTAAGACATAATCTACTTGATAGAACACTAATACATGATGATATATGTCATTTAAACACGAAATTTAAAAGAAAAGTGAAAGATTTCTTACGAGTAAAAATTGGAGCCGTGAGTGATGGTGATGATGTTCACGATGATGATGATGATGATGATGATGATGATGATGATGATGATGATGATGATCCAAGATGATTATGATGATGATATTGATGCTGAATCTTGTTGTTAATGTTATTGATGTTGTTGTTTTTGGAAGAGAACGAGAGAGAGAGCAGAGGAGAAGAGATAGATAGATATGTCTGTGTGTGTGTAATTGAATTATTGGAGTTGGTTGACATAACCGACTCCAATAATTGGTTTAGGGTATCCGTGTTCGTGTAGCCGATCGTAAAGTAGTGCAATATTTTCAAATGATAAAATTTTTAAATATGCAATCGTATAGATTTTTAATCGAAGTATTTCATAAAATACTTTTAATGAGATATAAAATTATATATTTGTTTCTCTTTGGTTTGACGGATAGTTTTCAGTGTACAAAATGCGTTTAAATTCTCAATCGAGTAAATAATTATTATTCTCATTAATAATACATTATTTAAAAATATTTTGCACCAACGTCCGTATTTAGGTTTGCGCGTTCTTTCATATTTGTTTGTACGCGATTATTTAAATAATCTTTTAACGTTATTATATATATATATATATATATATATATATATATAATACTTGTACACTTCAGTAGTTTGAGTATTTAATACTTGAAATAAAAGTTTAAAGTTTGACCAAATTTTGGGTCATTTTTGACCGGGTGTCACAAGAAAACCCAACAGTGATATCAGAGCCTTAGCTTGATAAATACTAGTATTTAATTATCTGCAATTGTATGTAGGTAAAGATAAATTGGAAATGGAATTGTCTAAATTGGTAAAATGAATTTACATTTTAGACCCTATTGTAACATCCTCGTTTTGGGCTTAGGAGAAATATGGTAATTTTCCTTATTTTATTTGGTTATTTAATTATGTTTAGAAATTATTGATATTATTTAAATAATCTAAATAAAAAGGTCAAATGGTTAAATAACTTATTGTGCTTACTAAATTATCACTTGTTTTAAATTATTTTAGTTGTTGGTAAAATAAAATATTTAGTCTCGCAAAATAGTTTTAGGTTCCAGACAATAGGTTTAGAAGGGGACTAACATTACATAGTATTATACTTGAACTAAAAGGAAATGTCGACCTAAAATTTTCTTGTTTTCTCAGACCTTTCTTTCACTCTCAAGAACACACACATACACTCTCAAAAAATTTAACAAAAATCAGATTCTATCATCATTTGTGGCTGTGATTTTGATTCTACATCTGATTCCTTCCTCATCATCTTGTTTAATTCTTCCCCATTTACTTGTAAGTTACTTGTTTAACCTACATGAACTCATTTGATCAAATTAGGTAGGAACATGATGCATGTATAAATAATTATGCTTGAATGATTGGTTGTTACTGAGTTTGTTTAATCATCATCATCATCTAGTTACTATCTTAATTGTAAGTTGATTTTACACATTTACACATATATGTTTGAATTTGTTTGGAAGTAGATTGAACAATTGATGCATGTGAAGAATTTGTGCTTAGATGAGGTTGATTGTTGTTGCATTATGTTTATGGTTGATAAATAAAGTCACTTGATAGATAAAATCGTGAATTGCAACTGAATTGAGTGAAATTGGGGTTTTGGGTTCGAGCTGAAAAGTTGCAGGTCTGAACCTCTGTTTTAAAACGTGTGAACACAATCCAACTTCATCACCCGGATCGCGTTCCATAGTGAAATTTGGTTACAGATTGATTTTGTTCGTTCGAACACGATCCAACCCTCTATAACCCGGATCGTGTTAGTCAGTGTAATTTGGGTGCAGTCAAGTTTACTCATGAGAACGCGATCCCAACCCTTTCCTAGGATCGCGTTGCAAAGTGTATTTTGATATCAGTAAGTTTTGGTCATGTGAACGGGATCCTGACCCTATGCCTGGATCGCGTTTCGCAGTGTAAATATGTTACATAAGGGTTTTCAACTGAGCAATACGATCCAGCTCATTTTATCCGGATCGCGTTTGCATGTTATAATTTGGTGACTTTGGTAATTTGTGACTTGTACTCTTGTGTTATTTAAATAGTATTGAATGTATATTAATTTCACTTTTGACATTATATGCTTGCGTATATTGTAATGATTTGTGAATTGGGACACTAATTGAGTTTTGATTCTTGTTCTCAGGTAAACCGAAGACTCAATAAAATAAGATCTTTGAGTGGAGATTGTGATCAACAAGGGTGAGTGGATCAATAACTTACAATCTAAGTTAGTTGTAACAATCTGGTTACAATGGGTAAATATGGTTTTACCATTTGTATTTGCATATTGTTATGATGATTATGAATTATTTGATTTCTTTCAGAGGTCAATTGCGATTGGGTTGTGATACTATTACTTGGACAACATTAGTGCTTTGTACATGTCTTGTTTATTGAAATGATGTTGTAAGAAGTAATAGTATCCAACTATCGGTTAGATCACTGAATTGGCCTTCAGTGGTTACAAGTGTTGCTTGGGGGCCACCGCGGCAGTAGGGTACCTCAAGGACCACCGATCCTCTTGACGCTAGTTGTTTATGATGCTTAGCTATAAACAATTGTTAATCTGAGTTAGGTTGATAGTTATTGATCTATTCCCTCCTTCTAACTTAGCTTTGTGCTAATTCCTCCTTCTAACTTCTTGTAGGTTATCTTTTGATTGTGGGTGGGCAAGAAGTTTGTTTGTGAAATGTTTGACGATGCTTACTCTGTTTTGAACAATCGTGTTAATGGTCAATTAGCAGGATTAAGTTTTAAATACACTAAGACATAACGATTGTAAAGCTTGTGATAAACTAGATGTTTGGATCATATTCGTAGATTGCACTTCTGGTTTATATAATTATGCAATCTAAGTTATGAATATTAAATCAACGCTTCCGATATTAAAAAAATAGCCTTGTGAATTTGGAGTGTGTTATAAATTGGTATTAGAGCATAGGTTTGGGTGAATTGAGCATGACTTAAGTGTTCAATCCCAAATCTATTGTGTTAGTCAAGCATTTCAGGGTATGGGATTTAGTTATGATAGGATAATTGATTCGTATGTAAGTACTAACAATTAATGAGTTGTGAGATGTGCTGTAGTGCAGGATATGGCAGATAATGAAAACCCGACCTATAGTCCCAACGCCTCTGGAACAATGTCACTCCACCCGAAAATCAAAATGTTAGTCAGGGTCATACTGGTACCTCTTTTTCAGCAGGAGATTTAAGTCAACAGGATTATATGTTGCATTTAGAAGGGGAAGTGGTTAGGCTTAAGGCTGTTGAACAATAGTTTTTAGTAGATCAACAAGCTCGATCATCTCAGCAGATTCAGCAGACTTTACCACCTATCATTAGCACTGTACCACCTACTTTGGTGACATCACAGATTCCTACATCTCAGCCTCATTATCATCAATAGCAGCATGATGGTAATATCAAACATCGGCTCTATTCTCTTCTTCTGGGCCTTCAGGTTATCAAGTACCGGTATTTCCGACTCAGTATCAACATATCTTATGTTCATTTAAGACTTTCAAATCTAGTGGACCATCCGATTATTCTGGTAGTACAAACCCCACTGTTACGTTGGATTGGTTGAGGGATGTTGAGAGAAAATTCCCGATTTTTCGATGCGAAGATGAGGTTAAAGTTCCTTATGCGGTGCAACTTCTCAAGGGTCCGGCTATGGGTTGGTGGGACTCTATTACATCACACTTGACACCACAATAGAGGGCATCTATTAGATGGCCCGATTTCTACAATGAAGTTTGCAAGAAATATTGTTCTGGATTTGACATGACTCGCATCTGACGGGAGTTTTTGGATATGCATTTAATGGATAATACGACTATGGATGATCTCATTTATCAGTTTTCAGAGAAGTTAAGATTTGTGCATCAATAGGTACCGGATGAACAAACTAAGATCGATCACTTTGTAGGAATGTTGCCCCATACTTATCGGACGACACTGAGACTAGCGGGTTCACTTACCTAAGCTTTTAATTTGGCCCGTTCTGTAGATTGTGATATTCGGGCACGAGATTTGGAAATTAAGGAAAAATCTTCATTGAAATCTAAAGGTGATTCCTCGGTGAATCAAGGGAAGAAAAAGTGGCATGGATCCCCTCAAGGAAAGAAACAAAATTCTAGTGGTGGAGGTAACATGGATAAAGCTAATTTGTGTCAAAGTTGTAAATCTAAGCATACAGGGCCTTGTACTCCTCAGACCCACAGATGTGTTAAGTGTGGACAGTTTAGGCATGATTTTAAGGATTGTACCTTTCCTAATAATGTGTGTTGGAACTGTCATAAAGAGGGTCACCGAGCGGGACAGTGTACTGAGGCTGGTAGGCAGAGAAAGGGTACGGTCGGAGGGTCTTCATCGTCTGGCCAGAAAAGGAAGAACCCACCATCAGCATCTGGTAGAGCATTTCAGATGACAGCTGATGAAGCTGTCAGAACAGAGGATGTCATAACCGGTACTTTTCTTATCAATTCTGTACCGGCATGTGTATTATTCGATTCAGGAGCAAATTATTCATTTGTATCTATGTATTTCTGTGATAAACTGAAATTGACCCCCACTGTTATTACAAATCCTATTGAAGTTGAAGTAGCAAATGGCAAAATGGTTCCGGTTACCACATCGGTGACTAGAGCTAGTATTTTGATTGATGGGCATAGTTTCCCTGTTTCTTTTCTCTTAATGTCTATTCCTGGATTTGATGTAGTATTAGGCATGGACTAGTTAAGTCAGAATAGAGCCAACATAGATTGCCATAAGAAGATAATAAAAATCCTAATCTCGGATGAGTCATATTGTAGCACCCCCAAATTTATAATGCAGCGGAAGTCAACACGGAGCGCTACTAATCAAATATCATAACACATAATCACAAGCAAACGACCTCTAAATGAGACGTTTGTAGAAAATAGTTACATTTCATGGTAAATCATTTGAAAACATATTGTTTTCGATACAAAAGTTGTAATTTCCTAGAGTCCACACGTATGGCGGGAGATTCTATTATATAATCGAAATATACAAAAGATAATGCTAAGAATCTCCGTTAATGCAGTTATGTTGAAATCGTGCGACTCTAGCTAGGTCCGGGAGTAATCCTACTCCGTATGCGTACCTGAGAATACATGCTAAAAAGGTCAACACGAATGTTGGTGAATCTGACAGGTTGGTAAGTAATATCAGATTTGAACACAAGATTTTTATCAGTGGTGCCCGCAGGCGTAAATCAAGTATATGCAATCCTGCAAATGTATGTAAGTTTATACTGTTTCCATGAGGCTCATAATCGAAGCTTAACCCGTAAGTAATAAGTTGCCCTCGCGACATGCTCGAAACTTAGCAAGCGTAAGTAACGAATAATAGTCACCCGTTTATACAGAACGGTTCGTGGTTGCGCTACTACCCCGGGCAGGGAGGGTCATTTCCCTAATGGATCCATTAACTAGTGTTTGCGCTTAAAGTCATGTATGATAGAGGGACTTCAGTAAATGGTAAGTAACTCATGCAATCCCGTATAGTAATATGAGTAGTTCAGTACTTGCGTTCATGAAAAGTAAGCAATGTATCTCACCCCGTAAGCAAAACAGTAAAAGTGGGGCTGTAAGACTCACATGAGTCTAGCAAGTATGTTTAGGAAATCAAACAAGTAGAGCGGATGTAAGTCCGTAAGGGTGTCGGGTGAATCCCTTGTGTTGGTTCTCCGAACCCTACAACCTTCTGGCGTCCGAAACGCACAAGGTTGTAAGTAAACAAGTAAATAAGTTGGTGTCTTAAAAGATCACTCATGCTAGTTGTCCACTCAACTAGGAAATGTCCAAGTGTTTGTTTAGTAATCCGTTTGTAATTTGAAAACAAATATGGCCCGTTGGTGACAGTTTGTAATAATAATCCAAAGTATTATTATTATATGTATCGTTGTATCAGGTTTCATTATTTGTAAGTGTTCGACATTTAGTGTGAAAAGTATTTACAAGTTCCTGGATGATGGGGGTCCGGGGGCATCTCCCCTGGTAGCGGGGTCCAAGGGGCAGAGCCCCTGGCTGGGGTCGAGCTCAGCTTGGAATTTTTTTTTTCTACAACATTGTTTTGGTGAAAAACACACCTAGACTTGAATTTGGGTGAAATCAAGTACTAAATTTTTAGGTCTCGGCATTTAGTAAAATCTGTGTTTTATTGGTTCTGTTTCATGTGACACTACGTGTGACATAAGGCTTGTGTCGCTAGGTGTGACATAGTCTATTGTGTCGCAGATCAAATCTGCGATATAAGGGCTTGTGTCGCTAAGTGCGACATCCGCAATTTATGCGACATAAAATGTTGTGTCGCTATTTGCGACGGAAATAGGTTTTGCGACATAGTGTTTTGTGTCGCTAAATGTGACATCCGAAGGGTTTGCGACATAGTCACTTGTGTCGCTATATGCGACATAAGTGGGGGTTTAGCGACATAAGGGCTTGTGTCGCAGGTGGCCTGGAGCCTCTACGACACAACGAGCTGTTGGCCAGAATTTGAGCCAAAAACATGTTTTCCAGCGACCGTTTGCTCCGATTCTTTTACCCAACCCATATTTGGACATTTCAAGCTTAAATAACCCATAAACAAGTGAAAATGAATAAAATCGGAGAGTTTCGAGTTTTATCAGAAACTTACGACTTCACGCGTGAGGAATCTGGAACGATGGAAATGTAGATCATTGCGAGGTGGTTCTTTTCTTCCAAACGGGCGAGGAAAACCGAGGTCGTTTGGTGGTGTAATTTGGAGGATTATGGTGATGGTGGTGGGGTTAATTTTTGAGAGAAGATGAGAGAAAGAGATAGAAGAAGAAGTGAGAAATGAGGAGGAAGGAAAAGAAAGAGGAGGGAAAAGAAGGGGGAAGGGGGGCCCGGCTGGTGAGGTCCACCGTGTGTGGGCTTCACCAGTTTTTCGTTCTCCTGCGTACGCGCTCCGTGCGACGTTCGTTTTCTCGTTCGTTTAAACGTTTAATTATTTTTATATGTGTTGAAATGTAAGTTTCAAAATATAAATAATTATTCAGTATACTTATTTAAGTATTTTGCCAAATACTTTATATTTGAGCTATAAAACGTATATAACTTGACTCTATATCGATTGTTTGCGCATTTAATGTTTTCAGTCGCGTAGGCATTTATTTACACGATACGAAATAATTAGAGAATATTATCAAAATAATATTTTGGATATAATAGCGTTATTAAATAGTGTTATATTATTTAACAAAGCTGTTCACTAACGTCCGTATTTAATTGAAACGAATAACATTCGATTTAAAGAGCGTACGATTTAATCAAATCATATATTTGTATATATTAATCAATATATATTCCGATACATTAATTAGCCTAACACAGAACTAATTACATGTATTAGCAACTGATTAGGTACTAATCACTTGTCCTAATTTGGCGGGTGTCACGCATATGTCGTGGCTCGAGGGGAACGGGAGAATGGTAGTATTCCTATGATTTCATTGTTGAAAGTTAGAAAATCTTTAGCTGAAGGGTGGGAATCGTATTTAGCCTATGTTATTGATGCTAAGTTAGAAAAGAAAACTGTCTCCGATGTCCGAGTGGTTTCTGAATACTCGAAAGTTTTTCCTGATGAATTACCTGGCGTACCTCCCATTAGGGAAGTAGAGTATAAAATCGACTTGATTCCTGGTTCTACTCCTGTAGCTAAGGATCCTTATAGATTAGCTCCTTTCAAAATTCGAGAAATGATGGGTCAAATTCAGGAGTTATTAGATAAAGGTTTTGTTAGACCCAACTCTTCTCTTTGGGGTGCACCTGTATTGTTTGTGAAAAAGAAGGATGACACCTTCCGTATGTGCATAGATTATAGGGAATTAAATAAGAGAACCATCAAGAATAAGTACCTTTTGCCCCGAATAGACGAGTTGTTTGATCAATTGCAAGGGTCCTCCTTTTTCTATAAAATTGATTTGAGGTCGGGTTATGACCAAGTGCGGGTTTGTGAGGAGGATATTCCTAAGACAGCTTTCCACACTAGATACAGTCATTATGAGTTCTTGGTTATGTCATTTGGGTTGACTAATGCTCCGGCGATTTTCATGGATTTAATGAATAGAGTTTTTCGACCTTTCCTTGATAAGTTTGTTATTGTATTCATTGATGGTATATTGGTTTACTCCAAGTCTGAGTCAGATCATGAGATGCATTTGCATATGGTTCTCGAGACATTAAAAAGAGAACAACTGTATGCTAAGTTTTCCAAATGCGAATTTTAGTTACGTGAAGTACAGTTTTTGGGGCATATCATTTGTAAGGATGGGATTAAAGTGGATCCATCAAAGATTGAGGCCGTTATGACTTGACAAGCACCTAAGTCTCCTTCTG
The DNA here is from genome assembly GCA_963422505.1 of Pseudognaphalium luteoalbum. Lineage (NCBI taxonomy): Eukaryota > Viridiplantae > Streptophyta > Magnoliopsida > Asterales > Asteraceae > Pseudognaphalium > Pseudognaphalium luteoalbum. Next base: position 34,860,887 of record OY730194.1, on the reverse strand, counting down.
AAATTAAAAGTTTTATGAGATTAGCGGGTTACTATCATAAATTCATTAAGGATTTCTCTAAGATTGTGGGTCCTTTGACTAAGTTAACCCGAAAAGATGTGAAATTTCAGTGGACTAAGCAACAGGAGGCAGCTTTTCAGTTTTTGAAACGGTTGTTGTGTCAGGCACCAGTTTAGCATTACCTGATGGAATCGAGGATTTCATTGTTTATTGTGATGCTTCTTCTGCGGGTTTGGGTTGTGTTTTGATGCAACGAGACCGTGTTATTGCCTATGCCGAGGACTTTGATAGGATGATGTTAAGATCAAAAGTATGACCTAAAAGTACTAAAACAAAATTCCGTTCTAGATACTATAAAATGTGAATAGTATGCTAACCCATGAAAACCGCACATCTTTCGTATGGTCTTTTAATGGAGGGTGTGGTTATGAGAACATATTGAGAGGGGATGTGGAACTTGTGATTCTCGAGCGTACTCGAGCCGGGGACCACGCGGGTTTTGCATGGTTAAGTTCACCATCTTGTTCATGATCCTCGACATACGAGTCATGAATGGTAAATGAGCATATCCAAGATTAACATGCCGTTGATGGAATTCAATGAATCTCAAAAGAACTAGGAATTTCATAGAGAATGAAATTGACAAAAGCATTGCCTACCTAAAATAAATTCGCGATATGATTACGGCAAACCTCTTCATAAAATGAATATAAAATATGGATCCTAACCTTAATTTGAAATTGGGTAATTTAATTAAGGAATACTCAAACTAACTAAAACTGTTTATTTTATAGATGTCTTCTACAAATGGTAATAATCCTCATGTCCCCAATTCCGCACACAACTCGAACTTCTCACTTCTCTTAGTTCTTGGGAGGGAAAGACTAACCGGTGCAAACTATATGGACTGGATGCATAACCTAAGGTTTACCTTAAGGTACGAGAACAAGGAGTATGTTCTCGATGAGCAGATTCCCGTGATTGATAAAAACTCAACCCAAGAGGAGATTGAGGCACACAGGAAACGTTATGATGATGCGAATAATGTGTCTTGTATCATGGCATCCTCCATGAGCCCCGAGTTGCAAAAGACTTTTGAGAATACTTGGGCTTATGAAATGAACCAACAACTTAAGGAAATGTTCCAGACAAAGGTGAGCAAAGAACGCCTTGATGTGGTTAAGTCACTCATGGCTTGCAAACCCAAACCTGGAGCATCTATCTGTGCTTTTCATCTTGGAGATGAAAGGGTACTTTGATAGGTTGGAATCATTGAATATGATGTTTGACACAGAGTTTTCCATTGTCATAATTTTTTCCTGTTTGCCAGCTGTCTACAATCAGTTTGTAATATCATATCAGATGAATATGAATGAGAGATAAGGCTCAATAATGGAACTCCGTAATTTGCTGCAAACCGCTGAGCAAGGAATCAAAATGGATGATGTGTCCTCTAGCTCAGCAGCTCCTGTGTTGGCAATTGGTCAAACTGCAAAGAAAAGAAAGAGGTCAAATTGGAAAGCAAAAACTACGAATGTAAAGTCCAATCATGGGTCCAAAAGAAAGACTGACTCTGATATTGCAGCGGTGAATGATCCGAAGGAAGGAGTGTCCTTTTACTGTAACACTAAGGGGCACTAGAAATGTAGCTGCCCGAAATACCTAAAGGACCTTGAGGATGGAAATGTCGAAAAGAATATTCACTCAGGGTCTAAAGGAAAGTAGAAAGTTGAAGCATGGAGAGCTTAATCTAGTCATGGGAAACAGGGGAATCACGCCTATTACCGAGATTGGAAAGTATGAGCCCATGCAGAACTCTGGAGTTAGGATAGAATTGAATAATTACTGTTATTCATCAGAAATGACTAGAAACATTATTTCATTTTATGCTTTGTTTAAGGATTGTTATCGATTTTCATTTGATAATGAGAATGGTGATATTTTGGTTTATTTAAATGGTTGTTTTGTTTTCAAAGCTTCTCCTTACAATGGCATATATGAAAATGTTGAATGTGTTAGCAATTTGATTTTAAATGTTGATTCGTCTAATGAGCTTGAAAAATCTAAATTGTGGCATTATTGTCTTGGGTATGTAAACAAGAAATGCATCGGCCAACTCCAAAAGGATGGAGTCTTGGAATCATTAGGCCTCAAATCGGATGATGTATGCGAATCTTGCTTATTGGTTAATATGACTAGATCACTATTCACAGGGTCATGTGAAAGAGGTGAAGGACTCTTGGACTTGGTACACACGGATGTTTGTGGACCATTCCGTTGCACCACAAAAGATGGAAATCGGTATTATGTTACATTTACAGATGACTATAGTAGATTTGGACATATCTATCTGATTAAGCATAAGTCAGATACTTTGAGGTATTTAAAAGATACTGAAGCGAAGTAGAGAATCAATTGGGCAGAAAGATAATGTCATACCCCCAAAATCGTTAATTAAGTTCATCAGAAGTTTGCGGAAGCATTAGACCGAGTGGGGGTGTCGACGTATACAAAGTGCATGCATACAGATCAGAGCATATGATTACAACAGAACATATATATATATATATATATATTTATTTATATATATATATATATATATTAAGATGCCAAGAGTAATAGTTACAAAGTTTTACGATTCATCGAATCGTACAAGTGTAAAGTAATTAAGTTTACAAAAGTAGATTTCGTAAATATGACTAAAACAGATTAGTTATATAAAAGAAATCCATTGGTTTCAAAAATGGCATCCTAACGCTTCACGGGTCACCTAGAGTTCCATATGTGCAGGCGGTTCTTACGTGCAACTATTTCCTGAAAAACATAGTAAAAGTCAACAACGAGGTTGAGTGAATTCATAGGTTTTAAGTTTACAAGAAAACTTGGTAATTCAAATCGTTCACAAAGTAGTTGTTACCATAACAGTAAAGTAGAGTTTGTGGAATGTTATCCAAAGTAAGCGTTCAGTGGGATGTTAGCCCAAAGTTTCAGTTTTAGTGGGATGTCACCCAAAATACAGCTTAAGTTGTAGTGGAAAAAGTAGTATCATATTAGTTGTCCAATAAGTAGGAACATAAAGTATCTGCCCAAGAAGTAGGGACTTTTTGTGTGCCCAAGACGTTGGGACTTTTTAAGTTGTGTCCAAGAAGTAGGACTGGCATCCAAGACGCAGGACCCATCTCCTCAAGAAGTAGATCCTTCACCCAAGACGTAGGATGGAACCTTGCCCAAAAAGTAGGGACTTTTAGTATGCCCAAGACCTAGGGACTTTTCAAATTGTGCCCAAGAAGTAGGGACTTTTTGTATGTGTGCCGAAGACGTAGGGACTTTTTAATCAGTTTAGTAAAAAAAATGTTGCTGGTCGTTTTCCAGCGTTTCCAAAACAGTACCGGTCGTTCTCCGGTTTATCAAGCAAGTTTAATACGTTTATAATAGTTTTTAGTATGAAAAAGTTCTTTCATAAACATCAGTTCGTGTAATAGTTCAAATCACTCTAATCGTTGGGCATACAAGTGTACAATCATGTATGTAAAAGCAGTTATGGCAAGCAGTAAAGTAATTGACTATGTTTCTCACCCTAAGTTGAAAGCAGTAAAATATTTAAAAGTGAGGCTGTGAACTAACCCGATGAGCTAAGTATGTTCGAGTGCTAGCAAAGCCTAAAGCCCAAGTCTAGTCCGAAATCTCCTAATGCCCTAAACGTATGAGATTTAATAAGTATGTAGATGTCTAAGTCTGACCATCCATGCTAGTGTTCACGCAACTAGATTATGTTCAAAGTGTTTGTAAATAGTACTTTTATTATTGAAATCAAGTTTTTATATCATTTTTAAACTTTAATGTCAAAGTATTATCTTTTGGGTAAACATTTACATTATATTATAAAGTGCTGAAAATGTTGACCAAGGTTGCCCGCGAGTTGAGATTGCCCCGCGAGTTGAGATTGCCCAACGAGTTCAGATTCCCTCGCGAGTTGAGATTGCCCCGCGAGTTGAGATTGAATCTCAGCTCGCAAAATTCACTGTTCACAATTTTTGTGCATATTTCGATTTTAAAGCGTTTTTAATGGTGTTTTTGGACATAATAAGTTAATATAACACTAATACATGGTATATTAATCATTATAAACACGAGATAACAAAGGAAGTATCGAAATCTAAGAGCTTTCGAGAAATGTCAGAAACTTACGTGTGTCGGTTTTAAAATCTGAAAAGGTAGAAGTGTAGCTCGTGATCCCATGAATATTTTATTCCAAAGGAGCTAAGTGATTCAATGCGTTTTTGTGGTAGTTTTTAGTGATTTTGTAGTAAGTTTTAGAAAGAGATAGAAAGCTAGAGAAAGAGGAGAGAGAGTTGTGTGTTTTGGTGAGAATGAAAATGAAATGAAATGGGATTGGGTGGGGGTTGGGTCGGTTTTTGGGAACCAAATGGGAGGAGAAAAGTTGTTAATCTTTGTCCCAATTTTGTGGTATTTAACCCGTGTTCGTTTACCCGATCGTTAAATGTTATAATATTTTTAAATGATAGATTTTTTTTAAATACATTTTCGAATGTATTTTAGTTGAGATATTTTCTAAAAGTAATTTAGTTAAGTTACAAATATATAACTTTGTTTTGTTTTAGTTTTTGTCCGATGTGTTTCGAGTTGTTTAAGTTTACGTAATAAATATTGTACGATTTCGGAATACTTTGTAAATATTATCAACATAATATTTAATAATTAATAACGTTATTTAATAATCTCATATCATTAAATAATTTTGTTCACCAACAGTCGTATATTTTTGTCGCGTTTGTTCCAATTGTTTTGTATGCAATTATAATAATTATGAAACGTATAATACTATGCGTATTATCTAGTTGGGCTTTGCTAGACTTACCTCTAAAAGTGTTGTGAATTCACTCAGTTAGGGAATGAGCCTAAAATACAAATGTTTAGTGTACGTAATTGCGTTTGAGTTTGCGGGGTGTCACATTCTCCCCCTGTTAGAGAAATCTCGTCTCGAGATTTAAAATCAAGTCGGAACGCCCATCGCGTAAGTTTTCCGAAAAGACGTATTGTCAACAGTAGTAATAGTTTACGTAGCGCCAAGTTTAAGATGTTCTAACAATATAATGTTGAAAAGTAGTGGTGGTTGACTAAGACATACCGATATTAGCGTGGGGATCCTCTGGTGCATCATGTGCACGAATGATGTATGCGTGTCCGCGAGCGGTTTCGTTATTAGCGATGCGGTTGTTGTTGAGTTGTGGGCATTGGTTTTGGTAGTGCCCGGGTTCACCACACTCGAAGCATCCATTGTTTTGTCACCCCGGGTTTGCTTGAGTGGGAGGGTTGTTTCTACATGAATGGGCTCGGTGTCCCCATTGGTTTCACTTGCCATTTAGGCCTCTTGCCTAGGTAAGGTTTCGGTTCAGTGTTGGTGATTGCAGCGTATGCTCTGGTATTCCCCACATTCCTGTTTTGTTGACCCTGACGGTCATTACCCTCACTGTTCCATTTTCGCTTGTTGTTTCCAGAATCACCCGCATCAGTACGGTTGGGTTCACTTTTCCCCGAAGAAGCTTTCAGGGTTCCAATTAGGACCGCATCATCGGTCAAGCTCTTTGCCAGATCTACTGCGCTCCTAAAAGTGGTTGGTTTGGAGGACATCACCATGCCTCTAATATGTAGGGCCAAACCCCTGATGTATCGTTTAATACGTTTGCTTTCGGGAGTCACCATGTGAGGTACGAGGCGTGCTAGCTCTTTGAGCTTTGTCGTGTACCCGGTAATGTCAGCACCGATCATCTCGATGTTCCATAGCTCATTTTCGAGTCTCTGAAGTTCGCTAGGGGAGAAAAACTCTTCCATCATCATATGTTTCAAAGTCTCCCACGAGATAATGTAAGCAGTTGTGCGTCTAAGGATTTGGACTTGGGCGTTCCCCCATGTCAACGCTTTGTCGGTGAGAGTACACGTGGCGTATTTCACCATGTTCTTGGTTGCGCAGTCGCTGATGTCAAGGACCGATTCCATTTTCTCGTTCTAGTGGACTAGGCCGATGGCCCCTTCAGTCCCGGTGAATGTGCTGGTTTTGCAAGCTTGGAAGGTTTTGTATGAACACCCTCGTTGGGTATTCGTCGGTGTCTCACTGTTGATGGGAGTGGTTCCACTGTTGTGCACCACATTATCACGGTTGCGGCTTGCCTCATACTGGGCGATAGCTTCGGCTACACGACGCTCTATGATTTGTTCAGTGGTCTCAACGACAGGAGGTGTAGTCGCTCGGTGACTATTCTGGGTCTTTCTTTGTTTAGGCGGCATGATGACGTTCTGCGATGAAGGAAATGCAGAAGTCAATGCCAATGAAAAGAGGGTGAGGAATAAAGTTGTTTATATTTCAAGGAATCGATTAATAAAGAAGTTAACGATGTCCCCATCACGCATCTTACGACTATGAAACGCCCATATGTACTTAGTATAATATAATCACGTTGGCCAGACGTCATTATATGATGCTAAATACATACTTCTTTTCAACAATCGCTTAATACGATCTGGTTCACACGAGATCAGAGTGAGAATGAACAATATGAACGTGGTAAGGTTCAATAGATAGATTACGTATGTCGATGTGTCGTGATGATAGTTTAGTCGTATGCAAATGTGTGTATGCATGTGCGTTCTAGCCAAGGCTATAGTCTAGGTCTCTAAGGTCTCTAAGTCACCTAAGAAATCTAGTTCGCTATAACCAATGGCTCTGATACCAATCTATCACACCCCCAAAATCGTTAATTAAGTTCATCAAAAGTTTAAGGAAGCATTAGATCGAGTGGGGGTGTCGACGTATACAAAGTGCATGCATACATATCAGAACATATGATTACAACATATATATATATATATATATATATATATATATATATATATATATATTAAGATGGCAAGAGTAATAGTTACAAAGTTTTATGATTCATCGAATCGTACAAGTGTAAAGTAATTAAGTTTACAAAAGTAGACTTCGTAAATATGAATAAAACATATTAGTTATATAAAAGAAATGCATTGGTTTCAAAAATGGCATCCTAAATGCTTCGCGGGTCGCCTAGAGTTCCTTATGTGCAGGCGGTTCTTACGTGCATCTAATTCCCTGAAAAACATAGTAAAAGTCAACAACGAGGTTGAGTGAATTCACAGGTTTTAAGTTTACAAGAATAGTTGGTAATTCAAATCGTTCACAAAGTAGTTGTTACCATAATAGTAAAGTAGAGTTTGTGGAATGTTATCCAAAGTGTGCGTTCAGTGGGATGCTTGCCCAAAGTTGCAGTTTAAGTGGGATGTCACCCAAAATACAGTTTAAGTTGTAGTGGAAAAAGTAGTATCCTATTAGTTGGCCAAGAAGTAGGAACATAAAGTATCTGCCCAAGAAGTAGGGACTTTTTGTGTGCCCAAGACGTAGGGACTTTTTAAGTTGTGTCCAAAAAGTAGGACTGGCATCCAAGACGTAGGACCTATCTGCTCAAGAAGTAGAGCCTTCACCCAAGACGTAAGATGGAACCTTTTCCAAGAAGTAGGGACTTTCTGTATGCCTAAGACGTAGGGACTTCTCAAATTGTGCCCAAGAAGTAGGGACTTTTTGTATGTGTGACGAAGACGTAGGGACTTTTCAATCAGTTTAGTAAAAAAAATGTGTTGGTCGTTTTCCAGCGTTTCCAAAACAGTACCGTTCATTCTCCGGTTTATCAAGCAAGTTTAATAAGTTTATAATAGTTTTTAGTTTGAAAACGTTATGTCATAAACATCAGTTCGTGTAATTGTTTAACCGTTCAAAGTACTCTAATCGTTCGAGTAAAACAAGTGTACAATCATGTAAGTAAAAGCAGTTATGGCAAGTAGTAAAGTAATTGACAATGTTTCTCACCCCAAGTTGAAAGCAGTAAAATAGCTAAAAGTGGGGCTGTGAACTCACCTGATGAGCTAAGTATGTTCGAGTGCTAGCAAAGCCTAAAGCCCAAGTCTAGTCCGAAATCTCCTAACGCCCTAAACGTATGAGATTTAATAAGTATGTGGATGTCTAAGTTTGACCATCCATGCTAGTGTTCACGCAACTAGATTACGTCCAAAGTGTTCGTAAATAGTACTTTTATTATTGAAATCAAGTTTTTATATCATTTTTAAACTTTAATGTCAAAGTATTATCTTTTGGGTAGTACTTTTAGTATTGAAACCAAGGTTGCCCGCGAGTTGAGATTGTCCCGCGAGTTGAGCTTGTCCCGCGAGTTGAGATTGCCCCGCGAGTTGAGATTGCCCCACGAGTTGAGATTGCCTCGTGAGTTGAGATTGCCCCGCGAGTTGAGATTGAATCTCAGCTCACGAAATTCGATGTTCGTGATTTTTGTGCAAATTTCGACTTTTAAAAAGAGTTTTTAAAAGTGTTTTTGGACATAATAAGTTAAGATAACACTAATACATGGTATATTAATCATTATAAACACGAGATAACAAAGGAAATATCGAAATCTAAGAGTTTTCGAGAAATGTCAGAAACTTACGCGTGTCGGTTTTAAAATCCGAAAAGGTAAAAGTGTAGCTCGTGATCCCGTGAATGTTTTATTCTAAAGGAGCTAAGTGATTTAATGCGTTTTTGTGGTAGTTTTTAGTGATTTTGTAGTAAGTTTTAGAGAGAGATAGAAAGCTAGAGAGAGGGGAGAGAGAGTTGTGTGTTTTGGTGAGAATGAAAATGAAATGAAATGGGATTGGGTGGGGGTTGGGCTGGTTTTTGGGAACCAAAGGGGAGGAGAAAAGTTGTTAATCTTTGTCCCAATTTTGTGGTATTTAACCCGTGTTCGTTTACCCGATCGTTAAATGTTATAATATTTTTAAATGATAGAAGTAATTTAGTTGAGATATTTTATAAAAGTAATTTAGTTAAGTTATAAAATTATAACTTTGTTTTGTTTCAGTTTTTGTGCGATGTGTTTCGAGTTGTTTCAATTTACATAATAAATATTGTATGATTTTGGAATACTTTGTAAATATTATCAACATAATATTTAATAATTAATAACGTTATTTAATAATCTCATATCATTAAATAATTATGTTTACCAACAGTCGTATATTTTTGTCGCGTTTGTTCCAATTATTTTGTATGCAATTATAATAATTATGAAACGTATAATACTACGCGTGTTATTTAGTTGGAATTTGCTAGACTTACCTCTAAAAGTGTTGTGAATTCACTCTAAGTTAGGGAATTAGCCTAAAATGCAAATGTTTTGTGTACGTAATTGCGTTTAATTTTTCGGGGTGTCACAGATAAAGGTTCTCCGATTCGATTGGGGGAGGAGAATACCTTAGTATCGAATTTCTCGATCATCTTAGAGATTGTGGAATGGTTTTACAATTAACTCCTCCTAGAACACCACAAATTAAAGGAGTTGCTGAGAGGATAAATAGAACCTTGTTAGACATGGTTCGGTCTATGATGAGTCGGGCTACACTTCCGATAAGTTTTTGGGGTTATGCATTAGAAACAGCCGCTCGCATCTTAAATCTTTTACCCACCAAAAAGGTTTCAAAGACATCTTATGAGATGTGGAAGGGAAAACGTCCTTCTCTTGGTCACATCAAAATCTGGGGTTGTGAAGTTTTCGTTAGACGAGAAACTCAGGACAAACTAGACTCTAGATCTGAAAAATATCTTTTCGTCTGTTATCCACAAGAGTCATTTGGATATATGTTCTACAGACCCACGGATAATGTGGTCTTTGTAGCTCGAAGAGGAGTGTTCCTTGAGAGAGAGAAATGATATCTAAAGAGGACAGTGGGAGTAAGATAAATCTTGAAGAAATTCAAGAGTCGGCAGATGAAGAACCTATAGTAAAAACTGACGTTCAACAAGAGGTGGAAACGCCTGTTGAACCGGAAGACATATCCTTACCCACTCGCAGATCTAGTAGAGTTATGAAGCCTCCTCAGTTCTATTATGGTTTCCATATTGAAGAAAAGGATAAAATTAGTGATGGTATACTAAATGACTTAGATGGGCCTGCTAACTACAAGGAAGCGATGGCAGGCCCCGAGGATGCTAAATGGAAGGAAGCTATGAAAAGCAAAATTCAGTTCATGTATGACAACTAAGTTTGGAATTTGGTTGACACTATACCCGATCTTAAGACGGTGGGTTGTAAGTGAATCTTCAAGAAGAAGACCGAAATGGATGGGAAAGTACACACTTATAAAGCTAGGTTGGTAGCAAAGGGCTATACTCAAACCCACGGGATTGATTATTAGGAAACCTTCTCGCCAGTAGCTAAGATAAAATCAATTAGGATCATGTTAGCCATAGCTGCATTTCATGATTATAAAATCTCACAGATGGATGTCAAAACCGCCATCCTTAACGGGAAATTGATCGAGGATGTGTTCATGGCACAACCAGAGGGTTTTTGAAAATGCAGAGTATCCTAATAGAGTGTGTAAGCTTCAAAACTCTGCTTCCATGAGAAAGTCACAGAGTTTGGATTTTCTAGAAGCGAATATGAGTCCTGTATATATGTCAAGTTCAGTGGGAGTGTTGTAGTCTTCCTAGTAATATATATGGATGATATAGTACTCATAGGACATGATATCCCAACTTTACAAGGTGTAAAGGATTCGTTGGGAAAATGTTTCTCTATGAAAGACTTGGGAGATGCAACATATATTCTTGGTATAAAAATTTATAGGGATAGGTCGAGACGTCTCATAAGACTTAGCCAGGACACATACTTGGATAAAATTTTGAAAAGATTCAAAATGGAGAACTCTAAGAAAGGGAATCTACCCTTACATCATGGCATTGAGATCAGTAAGGATCTTTGTCCGAAATCTAAGGAAGAATCGGATAGAATGAGTCGAGTCCCATATGCTTCAGCTATAGGATCGATCATGTATGCCATGACGTGTACGAGGCCTGGTGTCTCATTTGCTTTGAGCTTAGTGAGTCGACATCAATAGAATCCTGGTGAAGGTCATTGGACAGATGTAAAGAATATTCTTGAGTATTTGAGAAATACTAAGGACAGGTTCTTGGTTTATGGTGGAGAAGAAGAACTCAGAGTAACGGGTTATAGTGATGCAAGTTTCCAAACAAATAGAGATGATAGCCGTTCACAGTCTGGTTGGGGATACTTACTGAATGGGGGAGCGGTGACATGGAAAAGTTCCAAGCAAGATACGGTGGCAGACTCAACGTGCGAGTCTGAGTACATAGCAGCTTGCGAGGCTTCAAAGGAAGCCATCTGGATTAAGAATTTTATTGGAGATCTTCGAGTTATTCCAATGGTTCAAGACCCCCATTGAAATATTCTGTGATAACGAAAGTGCGGTCGCCTTGAGTAGAGAACCCAAGGATCACGGAAAGTCAAAGCACATTGAAAGAAAATACCATATTTTTAGGAGAAAAGTAGAAGAAGGACACGTGATTGTGAAGAGCATAAGATCAGAGGATAATCCGGCCGATCCATTCACAAAGCCACTTGGAAAATCCAAAAATGATGAGCATGCTAGGAGCATAGGCTTAAGAGATAATGTCAAGTTTTAGTTGTTAGTTTGATTTTTGAAACATTGTAAGCAATGATGAAAATTGTAATAGACTTGGTGATTAAATAATGGAGATTTATTTATTGGAAGGAGTTCTGCCATTTACTACTGTTTGTCATTGTGTTTCAAGTTTTATATTTAGACACCACTTCCCGAGTAAAACAGTTTTACTTAAACCTCCTCATTCGTTCACACTCCTGGAAGTAAGTGGTGAATCAAGACTGTGATGGAGTGTTAGTAGATTGTCTATGGAGATTAGACATGACATGGAGAATGCTGCAACACTCATGGGTACTTAATCGGGATTTAAGTATAGGAGAGACCCGTACTTAAAGAGATCACTTTATGGATTAAACTCATGAATGATATTAAGATGATAATATCCTCTATTCTTGAAATTGAAATACATTGAGTTTCTAGTTTTTCAAGTCTGTTATACTTTAGCCTATTCTAACGTTGTGCGTAAATGTCAGTCATAAAGGGTATGCTAGGTATGACATGATGAGTTGACTAGTACTATGTAGTCGAAATTTATTTGTTTCTTTTCGCCTAATGGGAAAAGCGATATCTTGGGCCCTCTGATGATTAAAGATTGACTCTAAAGTGCTACGCCTGGCCGAGACTAAGTTGATGGTTCAATAGTCCCATAAAGTCGGAAATCAGAAAACTAATTATGAATCTTGAGATTGATTGAAATCTATGTCTCGATTCATACGATATAATTAGAACAAAGGAATAGTTGATCACTTATCTAAAGGGCTAACTCTAGGATAAGAATCAGAGTTCGGCAGTCGCATTGGATGGCACTCTCTGCTTAGTTAATGGATAGGCTTACACCAATAATAGTTGATGAATTGTCCAAGTGGGAGACTGTTGGAATAGTGTCCAATATCATAACTAATTGGTAAGTACATCATTAAAAGTGGAGTCTCTTTTGGGTCGCCCTCAATGAACAGTAAGAGAAATAAATAGAGAAATAATCTTAATTGGAATTAATATTATTATTAGTTTATTAATTGGATATTAATTAGAAACTAAAACTAAAAGAAATTATGAAAGCATGATCCAACCTGTCACACCCCAAAATTATCATGCAGCGGAAGTCAACCTAGGGCATGACTAATCAGAAATCATTGCACATCATAAGCAAACGACCTCTAAATGAGACGTTTGAAAATATATTACTTAATGTAATAAGTTCTTACAAAACAACCGGAGTTCGCCAAAAGGTTCTAGAGATTTCAATACATAATTAATATTACAAAAATAATGCAAGAAAATCTCCTGCAAAATGTATGTATGCGACTCGAGCTAGTATATCCTGTAGTAATCCTAGTCTTGCTGTGAACATGAAAATACATGCTAAAACGCGTCAACAATAATGTTGGTGAGCTCATAGGTTTACATAGTTATAATCGAAGTCAAAACCATAGTAAAATTCATAGTTAAAATCATAGTAAGAATCACAGTTAAAACTATAGTAGAAATCATAATTTAAATCCTCAAGTTTTCAAAGTTATCAGATTTTTTTAAGTTGGCACATATACCAAATCAAAGTATGCCATTTCTAAAACCAAAGTTTAACCATAGATGGAATCGTAGTTGGAATAGTAGTGGGACTCGTGATTGTTATCATAGTTTCCCCGTAGTAGTTATCGTAGTCGTTATCGTAGTGGGGCTCGTAGTTGTTATCATAGTTCCCCCATAGTTGTTATCGTCGTTGTTCTCGTAGTTGTTATTGTAGTGGGGCTCGTAGTTGTTATCATAGTTCCCCAAAAACATTTCACAGTACAGTACAAAATAGTACATAAAATAGAGTTCAGATAATCCATAAATCAGAGTTCAAATAGTTGGTAAATCAAAGTTCAAATAGTTCATAAATCAGAGTTTAAATAGTTTCTAAAACAGAGTTCAATTAGTTCGTAGTAAATCATAGAAACTGAACAGTTAAGTAGATCGCAAATAGTTCTTAAAACAGCTTCAGAGTAGCTCACAAAACAGAGATTAAGTAGTTCATAAAATAGAGACAAAGTAGTTTATAAAACATATTATGTATCTCACCCCAAAATTGTTCAAAACAGTTTAAAAAGTGGGGCTATGAACTCACCTGAGGAGCTAGCGATCCTAAAGTACGCGTATGATCCAAACCGAAATCTCCTAGTGTCCTAAACACGCGAGATTCTAAATAAGTAAATGGATGTATAAATATATCATCCATATTAATGTTCATCTGATTAAATTATGTGTGAAATATTCAATAATTGTTTGAGTTTATAATTTGAGTACGGCCCGTTGGTGACGATTTTGTAATAATAATACCAAAAGTATAATTACATAAGTGGTACAGAGTTTAAACTAATTCATTTCTCAATATATGATAATATTGTTACAATTGAAGAAATACAAGTGCAAAACCTACGGCTTGTGGCATCATTCTCATTCATTCCTCCTGATGTTTTTTTATGTCAAAAGTAAATAAAATATCCCATCAGTTAGCAACAATAGGCTATGATAATTAATCGAAATAGGAAAGCAACCTAAGTAATCAATTAAGTTCAATACTAGTATACAAAACCTTCACCATATTAGTACCGTCGAGTTCCAACTTCCAAACATTATTTTCCATCCAAAAATCAGCTTCAAGTAAACCACTGAACATATATGTATATATCTATACTATAATGCCAAAAGTATAATCAAATTTGTGTATCGTATTATATAAAAACACTAGTGATTGGATAAGTTTGGTACTTTAGGAAAAAGAATTTATAAAAATGTACACAAACAGTCGGGTTCAAGGAGAAAGCAACCGGGTCACATGGTTTTCAGGTACGACCCGCCGGTCCGGGTTAAACCCGTCGGTTCCTGTTTTGTTTGATTGACCCGCCGGGTCCGGGTCTGACCCGTATGTGTTTTCAGTTTCATATTCACACAATCAACCCACAAAATAGTTTTTAATCCTAAGTTTTTGGACATAATGACTGATTCTAACATTAATACATGATATATCAAGCTTTATAAAACACATAATTAATCAAAGAAAAATGGTGAGATCCTCACCGAGCTCAACAAAAAAAAATGGTGAACGAAGGTGATGATGATGACGATGGGGAAGATGATAATGATGCCCGGTTGTTCTGTTGCTACTGCTGCCGAAGGTGTTCTTATTGTTGATGATATTTTCCGAAATGATGCTGATTGATGGCGCCCGAACAGTTAGGTTTTCAAAGCTCTCTCCTTGTAAAGGGAGAGAACGCGTCTCCACGTCAACGGACTGACCAGACAGTACCGAGCACCGATCAGTGAGGTTTTAAATTTATAAAGAGCTGGGACTCAACTTATAAGTACTACCTACTACACAGGGTGAGTAAGCAGTAAGTATAACTCGAGGTCTTCTTCAATCGGCGCGAATTGAAATGAATTTTGGGCCAAAGATAAAGTTTGCTATTAGGATGGGAGTTGTGTAGATAGGTAGGTTTTGAGGGTTTTGGTTTCTTAATTAAATTATTAACTAAAGACAGAAAAGTAAAAATAGAGAAGAATCGGTAGCTAGGTAGACAGGTAGAGAATTGCGGCTGTTGAAACTTCAATAATTAGTTGTGGGGATGATGATGTTTATTATAAAGATAATTGGGGGCATTTTTAGTTAACAGACAAATGTATTACAGGTGTAAACACTAGGACCCTACTTATTTAGGTATAAGTATGTTACGAGACCTAGGCTATCGTGATTCTAATCAGGACAGACTGCTCAACCCCCCACACTGTCTTTTGGACAAGTGACCCTTGAAGGGTGCAGGAATAAGGTAACAGACTGCCATACTGGTAATCATGACCGTTCTTAACACCTAAGTGCAAATGCCATTATCTAAAGATGCTCAAATTATTAACTTGTTATTCTAAACTATCAGTTTTGTAGAGTCTAGGGGTTTAAGAATCCTGAACCACTGCTGGGCTTGACTTTCATATCTAGACTCATTCCTTATGTTTGATTAGTTCAATTACTTCTGTCATGATCTAGCCTCTCCTTTGCAATCAGTCATTCATTCCTAGGAACACCAATGGTGTACAGTGCATAATCTTTCCACAGCCTGCTACCCTAGGTACCATTTACGGTGTACCGTACTCTAACAGTTCCACAGATCCTTTGTAACCAGGGATAGATTTGCGGTGTACTATGATGTTTCCACAACTTTATTATCCCTAGGTACAGGTACAGTGTACAGTATCTAAGTGTTTCCACAGCTTCAGTACCAGAGGTAGGCATACGGTGTACTGTAACATTTCCACAGCTATATTGGTTCCTAGATCATATTCTAGGGTTTCTAGGCAATCCACAGTGTAGGCACAAACGGCTCTTTCCGGGGCATATGCCCAGTATTTCAACTGGATTATAGTGATAGACACGGCTTCATACTATAATATAGATGACTTCATATTGTACCTAGAGGTGATCAAGTTCTAAACCTAAAGTAGCAGTCACGCGAAGGACTGGAAAGGGTGATCCATAGTGAAGTCTAGATGCATGATAAGTTTAGATATAACAAATATAACAATTCCCAATTATATGTTTTTAAGAATTAATTCAACATCATCCCTACGCCTAATTATCTATATTTTAATAACCGCAACAACACACTACTCAATAAGCATGGCAATAACAATAACATACATCATACAATTAGGCAGAGATAATTCGGACATAGTATAAGTATGAAAAGATAGATATCACCAGTAAATTAAGCGGAGTAACAGCTGAAAAGAAATGCGTAGTCTTGCATCAAGAATGCTCCATTACACCGTGATTACAATACCAACTTCCTCCTCTCTCTACCTACTAACCAACTAACTATCGATCTCTCCAAAGAGAGAAAGCTCTAGAGAGAGAAACCAAAAATAATTATCTAACTAAACTAACCTATAGAGAGAATAAAAGTGTATGAAATTGTAAGAAAACAAATTGTGAAGAAGTGAAGTGTGTTAAGTGTGTTGAAATGAGAAGTTGAGCTTGGTATTTATAAGCAATGCACAGTCGTATCCGTGGACCGTATCCTGAACCACAAATGCACAACCGTATCACAAAACCGTATCAAAATCTGATTTTTATCGCCCAAATGCACCAATACGGTTGTCCTAGGGCAAATACGGCTGTCGTGGAGCAGATACGGGTGAACACCAACCGTATACGGCTGTCCTGGGCCGTATGAGGCTGGGCACAAGCAGTATACGGTCTGTGCAGGCCGTATACGGTATGTGTCCAGCCGTATACGGTCTGGGACAGCCGTATTCTGGCCCTTCGGTTCTTCATTTCTTCGGACGGGCGTATCTTTTTTGTCGTTTATCCGTTTCAAGTGATTCTTGCGTCCAAGGTTTCGTAATTTCCTAACGAACAAAATGACACTAATTAGAGGTCGTAATGTGGAACGTAGGTCATGGTTCATTAAAAAGAGTTAACGAAGATGTGGTGGAGCAGTTTTGCTCTGTTTCTCACGTTTTTCATGCCATTTTTAGTGATTTTACAAACATCGACTCCGTTTTGACTTAGTTAACAAAATTTAATGAGTAATGTCCTTTTAGGTGTGTTTTTTTAACTTTGTGCCTAAAATGTGGAAGATAACGTACGTATAAACATTACTTTTTACGTGTTATCAAATATCCCACACTTAGACTTTTGCTTATCCTCAAGCAAACTTTAAAATTCTCGCTTGCTACAAAGGTTTGAAAAAATTGGTTTTGGGGTTCTGACAAGAAATAACCTGAGATCAATCAATTTATCAGAAACCAAATAAACCTTTTTAGAAAGTAAGCATCATTAAGATAGTCCTCCCTTAATGTTAGCCCTGGCATACTTTCATAACACAAAAAGATATAATGAACGACTCTATATGCGTCGTTTTACAACTTGTATTGATAAAATCAAAGTTTACATCAAAATATAGTTTACATTAGCTCAGTTTGGAATTGAGAGATTTACATATGTAATTAATTTATTCAAAATATAATAATGCAGCTAAATCTCTGAATGTTTGCATGCTGACACGAGCTAATTATTCCTGAATGCAGTCCAACCTATTGCTGAGTACTTGTGATACATGCTAAAATAGGCTAGCGAAATGCTGGTGAGCTCACAGGTTTGTATTTCAACACATATTGTATGAAACGCAAGATTTAATTGAATTTAAATTGCAATCAAACAAAATAAAAGTTTTACAGCCATGAGCACATAGTTTGAGCTTAACTCGAGGTGTCAGGTCCACATTTAAGGAATCCTGATCGAGGTGCCTTGATGTGTGCTAAGTACAGACAATTATAATCAAAAGTTTTAAATAAGGAAATACTAAATAATACTATTACACAATTCAGGCAAGTGTTATCCTGATCATAGAATATTATAAGTAAGTCCAGATTCGAACACAGGGAACGTGATTTAATTTATAACTAACTATTTATTTATTCTAATTTCAATTATTACAATCAATATACAATTTAACAATAATATACAAGACAGGGGGGACGTTTTAGTTCCGATCGAACATATTTATAATTGATACAAATTCTTAATAGATAAGTTTTAAGGAACAACTTAAGAATACTCAATTGGATAGAAGATTATGACTATTTAAACTATTATTTATTAAACTTATTATATTAACTTATGTCTATTTGCGTGTTGGCTATTATTATTGTGATTTACTAATGTAGAAAACCACAAAGAATAAGATAATTTTCATATAGCAATACAGTCAAAGGATATGTAAAGTATCACTATTTATTAAGATCTATCAACATATTATTAATACAATTCCTGAATCGGTTGAATTATAAGATTACTTAACATTAATAGATGATATCATGATGTGAACATAATTACCTAATCTATAGACACTTTTATGGTCATTCTAGTTTATATAAATCAGTTAACTAAATCAAGAACCATCATTAATATAATATAACACGAACAATTCTTGTATAATAATATTCAATAATATAGTTTCAACATAAACATATAATTCATATAATAAACTAAAATAAACATACATTTAAATATTCATAATGAAAATCTAACAAGCAATTAATTCAAATAAACAATATCCAAAATAACCCAAAAGAATAATAAAGTTATAAGGATAAAGAAACCGAACCAATTGACGAACTAGCTTTTCCTAGGGTTAAAAACCTTCAAACCCTAGCTCCTTAGCCTCCAAATTCGTACATATAGTCGACCTAAAACCCTAACTTTCGACTTTTTATTCTTTGAATCGTATATGGTATATCCCTTGAAGCTGGAATGAGTTTTCTATTTATAATAGCTGAAGTCGGCACCCAACCGGCGGTTGGAAGGTTCAACCGGCGGTTGGTTACTTTGTGTCCAAGTACAACTCTTCGTTTCCACCATATTTAGACCCTGCAATACAGTGCAAATGTGACTACCACACCCTGTATCCAGAACCCACGAATTAGAAGTTGTAGTATTATGGAGTTCGATCATGAACATACCTAAGTGAACACTCTTTTCGACCTTTCCATCCTCAAGGTCTTTCAGGCAGCTACGTTTCCAATGCCCCTTAGTGTTGTAGTAAAAGCACATTGCTTCCTTCGGATCATTCACTGGTGCAATATCAGAGTCGGTCTTTCTTTTGGACCCACGATTGGACTTTCCATTCGTAGTATTTGCTTTCCAATTTGACCTCTTTCTTTTCTTTGCAGTTTGACCAATTGCCAACACAGGAGCTGCTGAGCTAGATGACACATCATCCTTTTTGATTCCTTGCTCAGCGGTTTGCATCAAATTATGGAGTTCCATTATTGAGCCTTCTCTCTCATTCATATTCATCTAATATGATATTACAAACTGATTGTAGACAGCTGGCAGACTGGATAGAATTATGGCGATGGAAAACTCTGTGTCAAACATCATGTTCAATGATTCCAACCTATTAAAGTACCCTTTCATCTCTAAGACGAAAGCACATATAGATGCTCCAGGTTTGGGTTTGCAAGCCATGAGTGACTTAACCACATCAAGGCGTTCTTTGCTTGCCTTTGCCTGAAACATTTCCTTAAGCTGTTAGTTCATTCCATAAGCCCAAGTATTCTCAAAAGTCTTTTGCAATTCAGGGCTCATGGATGACGCCATGATACAGGACACTTTATCAATTATGCTTCCGGTGTGCCTCAATCTCCTCTTGGGTTGAATCTTCATCAATTATGGGAATCTGCTCGTCGAGAACATACTCCTTATTCTCATAACTTAAGGTAAACCTTAGGTTACGCATACAGTCCATATAGTTTGGACCAGTCAGTCTTTCCCTTCCAAGAACTGAGAGAAGTGAGAACTTCGAGTTGTGTGCGGAATTGGGGACGGGAGGATTATTACCATTTGTAGAAGATATCTATAAGATAAATAGTTTTAGTTAGTTTGAATATTCCTTAATTAATTACCCAATTTCAAAATTAAGGATATGATCCATATTTTAGATTCGTTTTATGAAAAGGTTTGCCGTAATCATATTGCGAATTTATTTTAGGTAGACAATTCCTTTGTCAATTTCATTCTCTATGAAACTCCTAGTTCTTTTGAGATTCATTGATTCTTATCAACGGCATGTTAATCTCGGATATGCTCATCTACCATTCATGACTGGTATGCCGAGGATCATGAACAAGATGGTGAACTTAACCATGCCAAACCCGCGTGGTCCCCGGCCCGAGTACGCTCGAGAATCGCGAGTTCCACATCACCTCTCAATATGATCTCATATTAATGTGCCGGTAAACCACACACGCTCCATTAACAGACCATACGAAAGATGTGCGGTTTTCATGGGTTAGCATACTATTCACATTTTATAGTATCTAGAACGGGATTTTTGTTTTAGTTTTTAGGTCATACTTTTGATCTTAACATCATCCTATCAAAAGTCCTCGGTAGCTCCATTGAATGCACAAAGAAACTTTCTTATAGTTCGTTCACTATGGGTGAGCCACTTTATCAATTGACTAACGATGTATTTAACTTTAATTATATATATATATATATATATATAACTCATAATATATGTAAGGTCTCTCTTTAAACTCTTAAAGTCTACGGTTCTATTTTAAAACAATTTAGAATTTAGGTGTATATTTTAAAACAATTCAAAATATAAGGGTCTAAAGTGTAAATTCTTTTTACCAATTTAGACAAGCCAATTTCGAATTTATCTTTACCTACGTAATATTCCAGATAATTAAATGCTAGTATTTATCAAGCTAAGGCTCTGATACCACTGTTGGGTTTTCTATTCCCTAACTAGATTAATATGCGCAGCGGAATTATAACAAAATAATTCATCTAAGGCAATTAGGAAACTAAAGCCTAAGGGATCTTAACTAGAATAAATAAAAGCAATAAAATAAATAAAAAAAATTACTAACCTTTGAGAAAACAAATTCTCACGCGTAGACAAACAATCAAAACCTTCTTGCTTGGTGGCAAGTGCCCAAACTAGAACATCTCTAATGCTTCACACCCACGAACCAAGAGAAATTCCCAAGTCTCCTATAGTCACGACTCTTAGTCGTAAAACTGTTACAAGGAGCAGGAATAAGAAAGAGAAAAAGGTACATGGAAAGCTTAAGGGTTAGGCCCCTATTTATATGGGAGGAGGAATACCTAGGGTTCATATCCCAGCCGATGTGGGACAACCACATTTCAATCCATACGGCGTATGGATTTCCATACGGCGTATGGATGATTATTTCAGAACATTCTGTCAGCCGTTCCAACGCCTTACAACCCTAGCATCCATACGGCGTATGGAAATTCCATACGGCGTATGGATGAATTTTCAGATTTTTCCTTTTCTTTTAGTTTCTAATTAATATTCAATTAATAAACTAATTATAATATTAATTCCAATTAATATTATTTCTCTTATTTATTTCTCTTACTTTTCATTGAGGGCGACCCAAAAAGGACTCTACTTTTTATGATATACTTACCAATTAGTTATGATATTGGACACTATTCCAACAATAATTGCCACTGTTAGTCATATACTTAGGAATTGTGTAATAAGTATATTATAGCCACTGTTAGTATAATATAGTTACTACCACTGTTGGTATGTTTATTAGTAAGTCGGTTAGGCAGTTAGAGTTATGTATTATAAATAGAGATCCTTAGACCTAGATTAGGTTAATGATTTTGCGCAGCTTCAAAGTTTTCTGTAACCCTAATACATTAAGTGTATTCGTCTTATATCATTAATAAGATTGAAGCTTTTGGTATTAATCGTGTTCTACAAGTTATTCATAATATTCTTGATCTTCTTAATATTATTGAGTGTGATTGCAACTTCTCAATAATAATTCAAAGCTTATTATTATCTATTGTTTATTATATTTTTCTGGGTTTAGCAGGTGGTATCAGATTAAGGTTAAGCTTTGAATACAGGAAAATCTGAGATTACTGTTTGATCTATTTTTTAGGGTTTTAGTTCAAGTTTTACGTATTGAACCAATGGCAACAGAAGTTAATGAAGGAATCCAGGTTACTAAGATCCCCATGCTTAGGCCTGATGAGTTTGATCTATGAAAGAATAGGATCAAACAATACATGCTTCTCACAGATTACCAGATGGGAAGTTGTGGTTAATGGTCCTCCAGTAACACTTGATGGTGATGGTGTTGCACAAACAAGACCACCACCAACTTCAGATGCATAAATAAAGGTTAGATCAATAGAGTATAAAGCACTCCGTACCCTATGTTATTGTCTATTCCTAATGAATACCAGAGAAGGTTTGAAGCATGTCAGGATGCTAAAGTTTTTATGGAAACTATTGAAAAGAGATTTGGTGGAAATTCCAGCACCAAAAAGAACAAAAGATCTCTTTTAAAGCAGCAATATGAGAACTTTAATTCTGGGGTAAATTACATTTTTCATCCTTTTGGTTTTTCATTTTCCCACTCTCGGTCCTTATACTTTTTTAATTACAATTGTCATCCTTATGTTTTGTGCTTTTTCCCAAGTTAGGCTTTTACTTTTTTAATTACAATGATCATCCTTATGTTTTGTACTTTTTCCCAAGTTGGTCCTTTTAGTGTATAAATGACTAAACTAGCCTTTTAAATTTCTTTTTTGATTTCGATATCTTTTCCTATGATTTTTTTACTTATCTATACCCCTTATAATTCATTTCCACTTATTCTTTAAAAACTTATCAAAAGAAATATCAGAAAACCCTAAAATATTAAATCTACTTATCTTCCACTAACTACACCTTTCATTAATCAAATATTAAATCTATCGACTAAAATCTTTTTTGATTGCTTAAACATATACTTATAATAGGACAATCCAAAATCGTATTGTGGACATTTTAACTAAAAATATATTGTACTATGTGTGTTTCACATTACTATTATTACTATTTTGGGTTGTCCCCATTATACGTGTATGTTTAACCAATAAAAAAAAATTTAGTTGGTAGATTTGATATTTGATAAATGAAAAGTGTAGTTAGTGAAGAATAAGTAGATTTAATATTTTGAGGTTTTCCGATATTTCTTTTGATAAGCTTTTATGGAAGTAGTGAAAATGAATTATAAGGGGTATAGATAAGTGAAAAAATTATATGAAAAGATATCGAAATCATAAAAGAAATTTAAAAGGCTAGTTTAGGCATTTATACATTTAAAGGACTAACTTGGGAAAAAGTCCAAAATATAAGGATGACCATTGTAATCAAAAAAGTACCATGACTAACTTGGGAAAAGCACAAAACATAAGGATGACAATTGTAATTAAAAAGGTAAAAGGACTAAGAGTGGAAAAATGAAAAACCACAAGGATGAAAAATGTAATTTACCCTTAATTCTGCAAAATCAGAAACTTTGACTCAAACCTTTGATAGGTTTTCGAAGTTAGTAGGAGATCTGGAGAATCATCAAGTGAAAATAGATAAGGATGATCTAAACAGGAAGTTTTTGAGGTCATTAGGTGAGGAGTCGACAATCTACACTGTTGGGTTGAGACAGAGTGCAGATTTGGAGTCAAAAGAGCTTGAAGATATTTACAATGATCTAAGAAACTTTGAACCTGAAATGGAAAGAAAGAAGCAGTGTTCAGGAAACAACAACAATGCTGCCTTTATGTCTATGGCTGGAACTAAAGCAGAGTCAAGTCAAAAAGGCTCTACTTATGTTTCAGGAGGATGTGGATCATCATCAAACTGCTCGAATGATCAGATTTTGGAATCTTTCTTTGCTGGTAATGTGAACTCTTCACTTACTAATGAAGACTTAGAACAGTTTAATGGAGATGATCTAGAAGAGATGGACATCAAATGGCAAATTGCTTTAATCACTCAGAGGGCAAAAAGATTTATGTAGAGAACTGGGAGGAACAACTTTGCATATAAAAGGAATGATGCAAGTTGGTTTGATAAGAGTAAGATAGAGTGCTTCAACTGTCATAAGATGGAGCACTTTGCAAGAGAATGTAGAAGTCCAAAGAAGGAACAAAATAGCAGTGAGAATGGTCAAAGAGCTGGAAGCAATGGAGCTCAATCAAGGAATATACCAATCCAGGGTGCTTCATCAAATGATCTTGTGTCTATGGATGGCTGTGGATGAGACTAGAGTGATCAAGAAGAACATGAAGTGAAGAATCAATGTCTCATGGCCATTGCGGAATCTGAAAAGAAGTCAGAGGTTCCTTATGAGGTACAAAACAAACTATGTTCTGCTGTTTGTAAACAAACTGTTAAACATTACAGGGATCATAATCTGAAAGTGTGTGATGAACTAAAACAATGGGAAATCAAAAGTAAACACACCATAGCAGCAATTGAAAATCTTGAAAAACAAATAAAAGCACATGAAGTCAATGCAACACAATTTAAATATGACATTGAATATGCTAGCTGGGAAAGAGACACTTTTAAAGATAAGGTAGAATTGTTAACTAAGTAACTTGCTGAGGTCACATGTGAGAGAGATAGCATAAGACTAAATGTAAGTAACTTAGAACATGCATCTAAGAGTGTAAATAAACTTATAAATTCACAGATTCATGATAAGCTTAAGACTAGGTTTGGATACAGTAATGTACCTCCTCCTTATAACCACAACTACTTTCCTTCCAAAACTGAACTTGATATCAATTCTCTTAAAGAAGGAATGAATGATGAGGTTAAAAAGGTTGATCCAGTTAAGAGTTTAGAAGAAGATGTGAACTTTGATAGAGTAGTGTCTAGTGATTGGAGTGAAGAAGATGATGAGAGTGATAATACATCTGAAAGTGAGAATAGTGTAACAAATAAATCATCTAATTCATCAACTGAGAGTAGCAAAAGAGTAACTGGTCTAGTTTCAGAACATAATGTTGATAAACTAGAAGCGGGTAAAAAGATGTTTCAAGAAAAGGCTAAGCAACAGATAGAACATGTGAGCAAAGCTAATAAAGCTAGGAATGGTTTAGGTTATATTTTTGAATAATGTGAATGATAAATGTGTTAACTGTGCTTGCAAAACAGGATTTTCTGCACCAAAACCATTTCATAAAACTGCACCCAGAGGCAATCAAAGAAATTGGAACCAAATGGTTTCACAAAAATTGGGGCAAAATTTTCAATTGGTGAAAGAAAAATCATGTTATATCTGTGGAAAACCCAATCACCTTCAACATGATTGTTGTCACAATCCTAAAAATTTCAATAGGGTTGTGAAACCATTGTGGACAGCTTCTAACATGGTTAACAAACAAAATTTTAAATCAAAAGTTAATCATGTTGCCACTATCAAGAGGATGAAGTACAAGGCTAACAGTTGTACAACTGCAACCACTGCTACTTATGTTGCAGTGATACCACCGAACAAAGCCAACAGAGGCATGAAGACTAAGACAGTTGATAGTGTTGTCACTGTCAAGCATGGAGCCACTACTAGTGTTAAACGTTCCAAAAGAATTTTTACACCAAGCAAGGCTACCACTGCCAGAGTGATTAACACAGGCCTGAGAGTTACCTTTGTTAGGCCAATTCCCACTGCTATGTCTGATATTAGTTGGATTTGGAAACCAAAGAACACAGTTACATCTAAAGTTTCCAGATCCAACAGTGCATCAGAATCAATTGTCTTTCAGAGAGTTGATTTTAAAGATGCACATGGGAAACCCAAAACCAAATTGGTTTGGGTTCCCAAGAGAAATTAATTCTCTTTTTAATTATTTGTGCAGGGCAAGCCAAAGAGCTTATGGCATGTTGATAGTGGCTGCTCAAGGCACATGACTGGAGACAGAAAAGTAACAGGACTTCAAATCTTTTGATGGTGGATATGTAGCATTTGGAAGCAATCTCAAAGGTGGGAAAATTACAGGCAAAGGAACAGTTCAGAGTGCAAAGCTAAGTTTTGAAAATGTTTATTTTGTGGAACAATTGAGGTATAATTTGCTAAGTGTGAGTCAAATCACAGATAAAAAGAACCCGGTACATTTTACTGACACTGAATGTCTTATCTTGTCCAACGAATTCAAAATACAAGAAAACATGATTTTAATGAGAATTCCAAGGCAAGATAATGTATATAAGTGTGACTTAGCAAACATGACACCTTAACCTGATTTAAACTGTCTTATTTCCAACGCAAGTCTGAATGAATCTGAATTGTGGCATAGAAGGATGTGTCATATGAATTACAAAACCATTAATAAACTTGTCAAAAACAAGCTTGTTAGAGTTTGCCTGAAAATGTATATTCAAGTGATGATCATTGTGTTTCTTGCCTAAAGGGAAAGCAACACAAATCTTCTTTTAAGTCCAAAACTGTGAATACCAACTGCACACCCTTACACTTATTGCATATGGACTTATTTGGACCAACCAATATAAGTAGTATGGGGAGGAGGTCTTACTGCCTTTTAATTATTGATGATTATACTAGATTTACATGGGTTTTCGTTCTTAGAACAAAAGATGAAACATGTGAAATACTTAGATCATTTATAACTAAGATGGAAAATCAATTGGATAAAAAGGTTAAAATCATCAGGAGTGATAATGGAAAAGAGTTTAAAAATCATGAGATGGATAAATTCTGTGAAGATAAAGGTATTAAGAGAGAGTTTAGTGCACCTAGAACTCCCCAACAAAATGGAGTGGCAGAAAGGAGCAATAGGACATTAATTGAGGCTGCTAGAACTATGTTATCTGATGCAAAATTGCCTATGTCTTTCTGGGCAGAGGCAGTTAGCATAGTTTTTTATGTTCAGAATAGGGTATTAGTTGTTAAGCCTCATAACAAAACACCATATGAACTGCTATTTAAGAACAAAACATTGGTTAGTTTCTTAAAATCTTTTGGGTGTCCTTGTACCATCTTAAATACCAAAGATCACTTAGGAAAGTTTGAGAGCAAGGCAGATGAGTGTATATTTGTGGGTTACTCTATTCAAAGTAAGGCCTATAGGGTATTCAATCAAAGGACCAGGGTGATAGAAGAGTCAATGAACATCACTTTTAATGAAAATACCACTAATCCTAATGGAAAAGGTCCAAAGTCATTGTTTGATATCGATGCACTTAACTCTGCTTTTAGATATACAACTGTAGATTCTAGTGCAGGTACAAGTGCAGGTACAAATGCAGGAACAGGAGATGGAGAAGGTGTAGCAGAATCAGGAATGTCTTCTGAAAAGAAAACTGATTCAGTGGAATACATTTTGTTTCCAATTTGGTCTCCTGATCCCCCAGAAGTTTTTGAAGCTAATCAGCCAAAGTCATCACAAAGATCAGAGTCAGAAGAATCTGGTGAAATACCATTCATTAGGATTGATGAATCTGACAGGAGAATCATGGAAAACAGTGAAGAAGAAAGTGAGATGAGTCCAGCACAGATACTGTCAAAAAGCTTGCAGGGGTTTACTGAGAATACTAGACATGTTGTTGATTCCATTACAAAAGATGTGTCAAGTATTCTGGCAAATGAGTTTCATGAGCAAACACCACCAACGCAACTTGACAAGGAGAAGGACAAGATAGATTATCTATATTACATGAGATCTACTCCTTTGTCAAAAAGGATTTCAAGAGAGGCATCAAGTGAGCCGTCTGGACAAGATGGAAATTATACCAATTTGGAAAAAACATACCAGAAATAGCAACATCTAAATACATTGTTCATAAATATCATCCTCTTGAACACGAGATTGGTGATGTTGATTCTACTGTACTAACTAGACAGCATACTAAGATCAATGAAGAGGAACTCCATACCTCTTTATATGTATGTTTCTTATCTCAAGTTGAACCAAAGAAGGCAGTGGAAGCTCTTAAAGATCTCAGTTGGATTGAAGCAATGCAGGAAGAATTGCTATAGGTTAAAATACAGAATGTGCGCCTATATCATTAATAAGATTGAAGCTTTTGGTATTAATCGTGTTCTACAAGTTATTCATTATATTCTTGATCTTCTTAATATTATTTAGTGTGATTCCGCAACTTCTCAATAATAATTCAAAGCTTATTATTATCTATTATTTATTAGATTTTTCTCGGTTTAACACAAAGCACATGCATCGGCACACACATCAAATGAAAAAGTGAAGAATTAAAGATGACTGCTTTTATTTGGCTCAAGTACCTCACTGCAAAAGGGTTTGTATGTACCTAGCCGTGCGATGCTCTTGAGTTAACATTTCATTTTTAAAGAATTCGTATTAACTTATCTTACTTCCCAAAGCAGTTTAATTAATTTCTGACAAATTCGTCTTTCTCAAAATTATTTAGAGTAAAAAATTTAAAAATTTAACAAAATTGAGGTTTTTAGAAAAATTAAACCATTTGAATGAGTGGAAATTTCACTTTCGAAGTTAAGCTTATTTTTAAGAAAGTTATGCTTTGGACAAGTGATTGGATCCCAGACGGTCGATCAAGGAATCGCTTCCTTGTCATTGCTGACCTCCCAGTCAGGACCGCACGATCGGACGGGTGGTTTTATATTTATAGAGCAGGGGACCTAAGTTCTACTATAGCTAAGGGTAGTTAGCGATAAGTAATGACTCGGTGTCGTTCTTAAGATCAACCGTATTGTGAAACCAAGCAGTCAAGATGATCGATTCGATTTAGTAGGGTTTGTAAACAAGAGATTTGATTTTTGGGATTTTACTTAGGTCCTAAATTAAACTAAATAAACAAAAAAATAAAATAATAGATGATAATCAGTATGGAGAGGAGTGTTTGTTGTGATTTCATTAGCCTAAAGGGGAGATGATGTTTGATTTTGATGTTTTGAATACGTTCTTTCTAAGTATTTGTGTTCTAGTGTTTTAGATACTTTACGGTGTCAACACTAGCACCCTACTATCTGATTCCTCAGATAGCATGTCACTGAGTACTAGGTTGTCATGATTCTGATCAGATCAGGCTACTCTACCCTCAACACTGTCTGTGAAGACTAGTGACCCTTCTTGGAGTTAAACTCCTGGGCGCATGAATAAGGTAACATACCGATATTTAATCTCTGACCGTTCTTTGATACCATAAAGTATTCTAATTCAAAATAGAGCATCTAAGAACTAATTTGGAAAGCATCTGTTTAATTTTCATCGATGGTTTGTTAGGTTCAGAGCTGGTGGGTGACTCAGTGCTGCTCAGAATGTATACACCGACGTCTGTTCCATAGCTTGGGTGTATGGGAACCGTTCCCAAAGGATGGTTCTAACACTTACACGAGGTACTAGGACATTTTATGGCATTCCATACCTTTCGCACTAATGCAAGTTAGGGTGTATACACCGACGACTGTTCCGTAGCTTCCATGCATTTGTACTACACCAGAGGTGGTTCCAACACTATACTAAGAAATAAGTTATTTTACGGTGTTCCACACATGTTGCACATTTGGGTCACTCTGAACCCTTTTAAACTTAGTTTGTATTAAAGCGTACCCATCTATGATATAAACCCAGCCCTCACTTAATATTACCCAATAAATCCCTGATTTATTCACGTTGTACTATACATTTGGTTTAGCGGTATTTCCAAAGCTTCGAAATCAGACCATGCATAGATAGCACAGATAATTAATTACCCTCGGAACAAGGTTCGCGACTCCTTGTCTTTTAGGGTTTTAACCACGTTTATTGGAGGAAAGACGATAGTTTGATGAAAAGTTGAACAAACATAGTTTTCAGTTATATATTAAAGTTAGCATCATCCCCCATTATAATGGCTAACTACATCACAACAAACACACAAGCTAACTACTCACTAATCATGGTAACGAATCCTAAATCTAGCATAATAACAATAGCATGCATTATAACAGATAAGGAAAGAGGTAACAGTGATAAATGCGTGGTTGAATATAAGCTGAAAGATTACAACGAGCAGAGCCTCGAATATTACAAAAGCACCCCTCCAAGTATCTTCAACAAATATTACAAAATAGCTCCTCCGTTAGTCCCTTTAAATATTAACGAGAAACTAACTGCTAACTAACTAACCTAAACTAGAGAGTGTGTGTGAAAGTGGTGAAATGGATTGATGTGTTGTGAGTTGTTGGATGATTGAAATGAGGAGGTGAGAGCCTCTATTTATAGGCTTACAAGATACAATTTTACACTTAACACCCTCGCTTCCAATTTAACACTGAAATACACCCCCGCGCTATTAAATTCGACACCAAATAGGACGTATTCAGTAGCAAACGGGGCGTATCCGACACCGTAGAGGGGATATACCACCCTACAGAGGGCATACGGCCCCAAAGCGGGGGTATACGACCCTCTTGGGGGCGTATACGGCCCCTGTGGGGTGGTATCCCCTTGGTCTGTGGTCTTGTGTGCTGGATCGTAAGTCTTGTGCACTGGTCGAACTTCGTTTGGCCATAACTTCTTCATTCTTGATCTGTTTTCAGTGTTCTTTATATCCACGTGATTGTAATTACCTCAAGATCATAATGAACTAATCAAAGAATAATTTCAAGGTAATATGCTAAAAAGTGCTCGTAGAACGTGACCGTATCGTTTATGCTTTGTTTTGTACGTTATTTAGTCATTTTACTTGATTTTTGATGTAATGCCTTATTTTTAGCCTTAATAATGAATTATGGTGAAAAAGTATTGATATTGAATGATTTCATCCATTTTGGGGCTAAAAAGGTGGGAATTATGTATGCAAAAATGTGACTTTTTACGTCAAATCAAATATCCCACACTTAGACATTGCTTGTCCTCAAGCAATACTTCAACTATCCTCACTTTAAAAAGATATTTTATGTTCGATTTTTGCGAATTAAAATATTTCTTAGAACAACCATTCCTCATATGGGTAACCTGTTTCAGAAAATTGAGATAAATAAGATAATTGTTCCAGAAATAAGAAAGGAATATCTTTGGGCATGCTTCTAATTCTCGTGATATTTGGCCTACACATGCTTAGGCAATCTCACCGGTGGTCACTCAATTCACTCAGAAGTGTATTGGGTTTCCTATCATTCTAAACAAACAAATTCGCTCAAAAGTCAGTCATGTAGCATTCGTCATCATAGGCTTGATCGAGAATCAAATCTCCACCACTTAGGTGAGGACGGTGCTAATTATCCCAAGACATTCATCGGGTTATAGTGTGAAGTGAGGGTTAAGGGTATGGATAGTGGGATGTTTTTAGTTTTAAAGGGGTATGCTTATCTCAGGACTTTTAAACTTATGAAAAACTTTATTTAGATACGCTTTTTAATGAAAATGGAAACGGATGACGGTAAGGAAGTAAACATAGCTGACTTCTATCTTTGAAAACACACGGAATATATATATTTTTCAGAGATCGGAGTTTTCGAGAGATTTGAAGCACTTAGCTTTATTTCTATGACATATTTTTGGCCTAGAATTTCTTTGCCAAGGAGATTCTAAGAGATTTTTATTTTTTTCTTTCTGCCTTTTGAGATCCTTTCTTACTTTCATTTGTTTCAATCTTTCGACATTTTGAATTTTACTTGGTGTCAATTATTCACACCTTCAAACTTTCTCGATATTTTTGAGATTTTGATTATTGAAACGCACACGAGAAACTTTGAGTAAAACACGAGATTTATGATTTTTGAGTGAAAACAAAAAGAATACCTAAATAGCATTTTTCAAAAATTTAAAAATTCCAAGATAAGGTTTTGGTGGGTATGGAAGTGAGTGGGTTTTAAAACTTGGGTTTTCAAGAAACGAAAAGGTTAAGGCTCAACAGGGTTTACTAAGCGGATCTTCGATACTAAAAATGAGTATCGGCAGTGTTAGGCTTGAAGAGATATGAGAAAATGGGTTTATTTCCTAGGAAATGTAAAGGTCATCTAATTGCACCTATACCGCGTATGGTACTCACCAATATGGTCTCGAAATGCATACCAGGAGCAAGTTCTAATTTTGAAATGCATACATCGGCACACACAACAAATGAATAGTGAAGCATTTAAAATGAATGCTTATAGAGGCTCAAGATACCTCACTGCAATTAATATAGGTTGTATGTGCTTAGTCATGCGGTGCCCCTAAGATTATCATTTCTTAATTTGAGAAATTCCTACCTTATTTACACTACTTTTCAAAATAACTTACTCATATTTAAAATAGCTCCTCTTAGAAATATTAAAATTCAAAGAAATAGCAGAGCTAACTGAATGAGTAGCTATTTACTGTCGAAGTTAAGCTCATGCTTTTCTTTGTTTTATGCAAAAAAATTTAAAAATTTTGATCAATTATTAAAGTGAGGAACATTTTCTGAGTTGCTATTTGGACTTAAAAATCTATCTAAGGTATTCTATACCGCTATCCCACAATTAGAGGAACATTGTCCCTAATGTTCTCTTTGGTTGAGATTTTATTGGAAGTAAAATCCCACACTTAGAGTTTAAACATATAAGAAAAGTTTCTCAAGTGTTAATTTCGGCTGGAATCCCACACTTAGTGATAAGCTTAGGATATGGTATAGATTACTTTTATTAGCTAACAGAACTTAATAAAGCAAAAAGATAAAAAACAGAGAAAGGATGAAGAAACTCCCCAGATAGCTAAAAGATGAAGATCTGAATATGTGCCGATAAATGGAAAAGTCTTTCTTTTGCAGCAGCTCCATGAGGATTAATTAAGCTTTTAGGGGATTGCCTTTAAATGAGAACCTTGCCTTCCATTTCAACCATCATTTGTGAATCAATATCTTAAGTGTGAACACATTGGATATACCTTTTAACTCTCAACTTCATATTTTTGCAATAAAAGAGAATCACTGTCTCAGAATGAAAAAATGTTTTCTACTACAAATCATTTTGTAGAACATATGTTTTTAAACGAGTTCGAGCATAATGCATAAAAGTAGTATGCAAGTACCTCAAATGCTTGAATCATATGCACTAATTTTTTGAAAAGTGTTTCCTATTTATCTGAGACAGATGATTTTGCAAAAGATGAGTTGTGACTTTAAAATATTTTTGAGGTATATGCAAGTGTGAAGGATATTCAGAGATTTATCTTCACTTGTTAACACACAATCAACACACATTTT
This sequence comes from Pseudognaphalium luteoalbum, assembly GCA_963422505.1. NCBI lineage: Eukaryota > Viridiplantae > Streptophyta > Magnoliopsida > Asterales > Asteraceae > Pseudognaphalium > Pseudognaphalium luteoalbum. The sequence goes on along the minus strand of OY730194.1, from coordinate 34,827,783 downwards.
ATTACACGTGTTGCCTCCCGAGAAGCGCTGCCTTTAGAGTCGAGAGCTCGACTTTCCTTCCTTCAGAATCAGTGGGTGGTGGAACTTCCAGGGCCAATGGTGTTGGAAGGTGGGACCCTGGAATAGAATCTCAAGAAGTGGCGGGTGATAACCTGAGTGATGTTTGGGATCCTTTCTACATGGAGAGGGAAGCTGTAAAAGTGTTTTTCAGCTACACTTTGCAAGTGAAGAAGATCCCAGGTGATATCATCGATTGACTTTGAGATGACTCCGTTGGGATCAAAGATGAGGGTCCCATTGGATCTGACAACCTCACGCTCAGTACGTTCTCTCCTTAAAGAATCCATGAAACCGAAGAAGCGTAGATGTATGTCTTCATGATTGTCTGGGTTTCTTCTTAGTGTATGGATGGATTCTTGAATACCCTGGAGAAGCTGGTTTTGGTGACTGGAGTACGTGAGGTCAAAGTTCCTAAAGATGTTTAACATTATGTAGTAGACTTCACGTAGACCATCATGAAATAGCTGCCTGGGTTCTTCTGGAGGAACAGTACCAAAGATCTCTGAGAGACGTTACATGACAAAGTTTGCAGTGTTGACCATTGTTCCATTTGGGATGGAAGAAGGGATGGCACGCGTCCTTTATTCAAAACTCATGTATTCAAGCCTCTTGATAATCTTGTGGGCGTGATGTTCAATGGTGCAGTCGATGTAAAACCTATGTGGTGAGGTATCATCAATATGGTCGTTATCAGCTATGGAATCCATCAATCCTCTAAGATCATTCATCATCTGAATGTCTACTTCCTCCTCAGGGTTTCCAGATGCATAGTCCAAATTGTACCTGTAAGAATGTAGCAAACTCATTTGTTGGTTAGAATATGGAAATGTGGACCTGATTAGGGCTTCATAAACCTTTCCATATATGACTTTTTGTTCTTCGAAGAACTCTAGCTTGTCTGCATCAGGTGTATCATCAATATGGTGTTCTTGCAGAAGCTGAATCGCTAGATCTTCATCGAAGGCATGAAGGTTTTGTAGAAATTGAGGACTCCTAGAGTTATTAGCACGATAGACTTTATACTCAGCGTTGATTTCCTCGATTAACTCTCTCTGTCTCGGAGTGTACTAATTAGTCGAGTCTCTAATGATAGCCATGATCATACGAAAATCATCCTCAAATCTTTCGAGAGCACTGATCATCCCTTCATGGGTAGAGACGACCTGAACCTGGATGATCTCGAGAGGAGGATCCAGAATAACTGGAGATGCACGAAGGTGGATGGAGCGGACATCTATCAGAACATCTATAAAGACGACGTCATCCTCGTCACTGTCCGTTACTGGAGTGTCCGTGTTCTGAGAATCAGGGAACTCAACAATATCGGATGGTAGCTAAGTCGCGTTGGTGATTTGTGATATGGGCTGGGAAGAGTCCATTTCAATGTCTTTTTCTTCAGGGAAGGAGTGATCAATTGGTTGTCCTTCATCTGAATCATCATCTGACAGAGTGATTAGAATATACTCAAGCTGCATGATCTCTTCTGTCAGATGCTGAGAATCAGGGAAGTATTCATGAGGTGGTGTTGATTGATAAACGTCCTCCTCTTGCTCTTCTTCTTCTGGCTCATCCTCTTCTTGCTCATTGGCTTCTGACTTTGAGTCTTCCATCTCTTCTGTCTCGGATTCAGATTCTTCCGTTGATGAGATGAGACAGGTATGGTCATCAGGTACATATGTGTCTGAAGGATCTGACCCGGATGTATCATCGTTGGATGTGACTCTGCCAGTGGATATGGTGTATATCTCAGCATGCTCTAGATGAGAACTATCAGTCTGATCAACTTGGAAGGATAAAGTTTCTCCGTTGGCTCGAAGGCTTATAGTCTGCGAGTATACATCAATGATAGTGCGGGCAGTGTTCATGAAAGGCCTACCTAGGATGATTGGTATAATGATATCTTCCTGTATATCCATCACAACGAAGTCAGCGGGAAAAAATAATTTATCAACCTTAACCATTATATTTTCGGCTATTCCTCGTGGATATCGGATTGATTGATCGGCAAGTTGCATGCTCATCTTTGTAGGCTTAAGGTTTCCTAATTCTAATCTGACGTATAGAGAGTAAGGCATGAGATTGATGTTGGCTCCATGATCGGCCAAGGAGCGAATCACGCCTGACTGATAGATAGAACAGGGCAAGGTAAAACGACCAGTATCTCCTAAATTTTCGGGCAGGTTGCTTACGACGGCTGAACATTCTGCGTTCAGCGGGATAGTAGATACGTCGGGTATCTTATCTTTGGCGGAAAGCATTCGCCTAATATGCTTGGCACTGGTCGGAATTCTAGACACGGTGTCTAAGAATTTAGCATCGAGCTTGAAGGAGTTAACCTTATACCTTTGCTTACGAAGATTAGGGAATGGGATTCTCACTTCTCTAGCAGGAGTGGGTATGGATGGTGTCTCAACTATCTTTGGGATAGGAGATTCTTTCTTCATCGGAGAAGAAGTATTAGGTGGGCTCGGTGTCACCTGTGGATCTTTAGAGGTTACTTGTTTGGCCTCTTCTACATGTGGGTTGTGAATGGTTTTGCTTGGAAGGGTTCCTTGGGGTCTAGTGTCAAGACGCTGTGCAAACTGATCTAGTTTGTTATCAACATTTTTCATGAAGATATCAGCTTGGTCTTGTCTTGCTATAACCCTTTGAATGAGCTGTATTAGAGTGTTGTCTGAACTAGTAATTGGTGTGGCAGGTTCACGAGTTTGGGTTGCACTAGGTGAAGGTCTGTTGAGTGAAAATGGTTGGTTGTAGGCAAGTTGGGGTTGTTGGGGGTAAGAGGGGTATCTAGGTTGGTGTTTGTACTGTTGAGGTGGTTGATTGTTCCAAGGTGGGTATTGGATAGGTCTGGCATTTGATGGAGAGGTTTGACTGAAGCTAGGTTGATGATTTTGGGTGTAGTAGACAGCAGGGTCCTCGTAAGCAACCTGATATCCATTAGCAGGATATGGGTTGGTAAGATTCTGAAAGGATCAGATTTGGTGGACTTGCTGAGGGTGCTGCTTCATCTCTCCTATTTGTCTTGTTAGGGTTGCGATATGTTCTGCCATACATTTGATCACCTCAGTTTGTGCAGGGTTGGAGACTACCAGTGGTGCTGATGATGAGGAATGTTCATTGGTATTCCAGTCAAGATGGTGCATCGTCATATTTTCGATCAAATCCCAAGCCTCATCTGTGTTGAGTAGCATAATGCTACCTTGAGCGGCAGCGTCGAGAGTAATGCGTTGGTTTGGAGCGAGACCATTATAGGAAGTGCACACCCGAGCAGACTTCTCCATTTGGTGGTTGGGACATTTCTTCAATAAACTCTTAAATCTCTCCCATGCCAAGTAGATAGATTCATTGTGAGCTTGTTGAAAGTTCGCGATGTCATTCTTAAGTTTGGTTTGTTTAGACGGGGGGAAAGTATTAGGTAAGAAACTTGTTACCCATATCTGTCCATGAGGTGACTGAGCCAGTCTCAAGTCCCTCAAACCATGTCTGGGCATGAAGAGCGAGAGAATAGGGGAACAAGTATAAGCGGACTATATCCTGCTTAACCCCGTTCTACTTGTAAGAGTTAGAAATCCGAATGAATTTATCGATGTGGGCGTTGGGGTCATCACGAGGTAAACCGTGGAATTGACAGTTGTCTTTGATGAGTTGAATGATGTGGTGTTTAAGTTCGAAAGATGTGCCTTCGATTACCGGATAGCTGAAGGGTCCTCCTCGTCCTTCGATAGATGGTTTGGTGTGGTCGGCGAGAGTGATCCGTGTGGCCATCTGTCGGAAGCGAGAGCGTCTTTCTTTGCAAATTGTTCAGATAATCGACTCAGGGTCAGGTGTGAAGATAAGTGGTTCAGTCCTGGATGATCTGGTCGATTGTCGTTGTGTGTTGTGGGAAGGAATTTTTGGTTGGAACAAGAAAAAGAAAACTACGGGTATTTACAGGTGGAACTAAATAGAAAAGTTCGTCAAGATGCCTAAGAGTCTTACGATTGATTCCCCGGCAGCGGCTCCAAAAACCTGATCGGATCCCAGACGTTCGGTCAAGGAATCGCTTCCTTGTCGTTGCTGACCTCCCAGTCGGGACCGCATGATCGGACGGGTGGTTTTATATTTATAGAGTTGGGGACCTAAGTTCTACTATAGCTAAGGGTAGTTAGCGACAAGTAATGACTCAGGGTCATTTTTAAGATCAACCGTATTGTGAAACCAAGCAGTCAAGACGATTGATTCGATTTAGTAGGGTTTGTAATCAAGAGATTTGATTTTTGTGTTTTTACTTAGGTCCTAAATTAAACTAAATAAACAGCAAAATAAAATAATAGATGATAATCAGTATGGAGAGGAGTGTTTGTTGTGATTTCATTAGCCTAAAGGGGAGATGATGTTTGGTTTTGATGTTTTGAAAACGTTCTTTCTAAGTATTTGTGTTCTACTGTTTTAGATACTTTACGGTGTCAACACTAGCACCCTACTATCTGATTCCTCATATAGCATGTCACTGAGTACTAGGTTTTCATTATTCTGATCAGATCAGGCTGCTCTACCCCCAACACTATCTGTAAAGACTAGTGACCCTTGTTGGAGTTAACTCCTGGGCGCATGAATAAGGTAACAGACCGATATTTAATCTCTGACCGTTCTTTAATACCATAAAGTATTCTAATTCAAAATTGAGCATTTAAGAACTACTTCGGAAAGCGTCTGTTAGATTTCCATCGATGGTTTGTTAGGTTCCGAGTTGGTAGGTGACCCAGTGCTGCTCAGAATGTATACACCGACGTCCGTTTCATAGCTTGGGTGTATGGGAACCGTTCCCAAAGGATGGTTCCAACACTTACATGAGGTACTAGGACGTTTTACGGCATTCCATGCCTTGCGCACTAATGCAAATTAGGGTGTATACAGCGATGACCGTTTCGTAGCTTCCACGCGTTTGTACTACACCAGAGGTGTTTCCTGCACTATACTAAGTAATAGGTCATCTTACGGTGTTCCACGCATGTTGCACATTTGGGTCACTCTGAACCCTTTTAAATTCAGTTTGTATTAAAGCGTACCCATCTATGATATAAACCCAGCCCTCACTTAATATTACCCAATAAATCCCTGATTTACTCACGTTGTACTATACATTCGGTTTAGTGGTATTTCCAAATCTTCGAAATCAGACCATGCATAGATAGCACAGATAATTAATTACCCTTGGAACAAGGTTCGCGACTCCTTGACTTTTAGGGTTTTAACCACGTTTATCGGAGGAAAGGCGATAGTTTGATGAAAAGTTTATAATCATTGATGAAAAGTTGAACAGACATAGTTTTCAGTTATATATTTAAGTTAACATCATCCCCCATTATAACGGCTAACTACTCACTAATCATGGTAACGAATCCTAAATCTAGCATAATAACAATAGCATGCATTATAAGAGATAAGGAAAGAGGTAACCGTGATAAATGCGTAGTTGAATATAATCTGAAAGATTACAACGAGCAGAGCCTCGAATATTACAAAAGCACCCCTCCAAGTATCTTCAACAAATATTACAAAATAGCCCCTCCGTTAGTCCCGTTAAATATTAACGAGAAACTAACTGCTAACTAACTAACCTAAACTAGAGAGTGTGTGTGAAAGTGGTGAAATGGATTGATGTGTTGTGAGTTCTTGAATGATTGAAATGAGGAGGTGAGAGCCTCTATTTATAGGCTTACAAGCTACAATTTTACACTCAACACCCTCGCTCCCAATTCAACACTGAAATACACCCCCGAGCTATGAAATTCAAAACCAAAAGGGGAGTATTCTACACCAAATAGGACGTATTCAATAGCAAACGGGGTGTATCTGGTAGCAAACGGGGCGTACCCGGTAGCAACCGGGGCGTATCCGGCACCGTAGAGGGGGTATACCACCCCTACAGGGGTATACGGCCCCAAAGAGGGGGTATAAGGCCCCATAAGGGGGGTATACGGCCCTCTAGGGGGCATATACGTCCCCTGTGGGGTGGTATCCCCCTGGTCTATGGTCTTGTGTGCTCGATCGTAAGTCTTGTGCACTGGTCAAACTTCGTTTGGCCATAACTTCTTCATTCTTGATCCGTTTTTAGCGTTCTTTATATCCACGTGATCTTAATTACCTGAAGATCATAATGAACTAATCAAAGAATAATTTCAAGTAAATATGCTAAAAAGTGTTCGTAGAACGTAACCGTATCGTTTATGCTTTGCGTGATTTGCGCGTCATTTCAGATTCTCCTTGGGGAACTTTCATCACAATTCACTACTCTCTTTTATTCGCAAGTAATCTAAAAAAGTAAACTAAGAAGAAAGTAACATAAGTAAATGATAGATAAACAATACTGAAAAGATAGATATGTCCAACCAGATCACAGGTTGGAACCATAATAAGTCTGCAGCAGTAATAATACTGTCATCCCAAATATCCAGTAATAATAATAATGTTATACAGTCATCCAACACAAATAGTAATAATAAGAGATGATAAGATCAAGGGTGAGAAGGATCCTGGTCGGATGGTGGTCCGTGAGCTGGAGGAGGCATGGAGCTACAGGGTGCAGCTCGCGAAGCAGAGTGTTGTCCACTCGATGCTCTGTGGGAGACTGAGGCTGAAGAACTGCGTTGTCTGCCTGATGCTGATGGATGGATCGGGTACAAATGAAAGTTGGGATCTAATCCCATCTTAATTATCTCATATGATCCAAGAGATGCACCACGCATCGAATACGGTGGAAGCTCAGAGGATGGCATTGGGTTAGTGTTAAGCATCCTGGTGAATCCTGAAAAAGTAGGCAAAGTAGCAGTAGTCATATCTGGCATGTAGTCTGTCTGTACCTATACCTGGTCGTCAGTATGCATGTCCTATCTATACCCTGACTGAGGTGAGTCTGTCTCTGAAGATGTATCTAATGTAGCTGACTCAGCAGGTCTAGGACGGGTCATGGCACGGGAAGATGGCTACCCAATGGTACGTGGGATATGGTGCTCATGTGGTGTGGTGGTGTGAACAGAGAATACCGACTCAGCTGAAGGTGTAGTCCTTGTACAGCGAGCACGAGGGATATCTCTGGGTATGTGTGAGTGGAAGATGTGGGTGGTATGGTAGTGCTGGGTATGGTGGTGGTGAATGGTGACATGGCAAATTGGTGGAGTGGCATGGTGTTATATGATGGTAAGAGTGGGCCGCATACCCAAGTAGGTGGTGCAGGCTGTGAGAATCCAAACTCATGAGCTATGTATGTGTCCTAAGTATGATGTGAATTAAGCATGCCAAGCATGCCATACATCAGCTCTGATGATACCGGATCTCCCCAGTTGAAGACTCTGGCAGGTGGAATAAGCGGACTCTATGCCTCTGTAGCCTCGGTCTCTCCCTCCTCTTACTCGTGTCTGACAGCAGTCCTAGCCTGGCGGTGGACCGTGCTGTCATCAAACTCAAACCTAACTCTCCTGCTCCTCAGGGGTCTCACGAAGGCTCCCGGTATAACATCACCATCCTTCCACTTAATCTGACCCACAACATCCTTCTCCAATAACCAAACTTTGACCATATAATTAATGTTATATGGTTTCGACTCTCTGTTCCTCACTGGTGTCAAACTACCTAGCACCTCCTCAGTCAATAGCCCCATACTCTTAACTAACTTGGTGATCACGGCTCCCATATAAGCAAACTCTGACTCAGTATACCCTGACTCAGTAAAGATCCTGTCAGCAACCAGATAAGCAACGTTCACATACTCCTGCTCAACAATACTCTTAATAATCTGCAAGTCTTTCACTCCAACAACCCCTTTTGTCTTCCTTTTCCCCCGGATACTACAAGCAATCAGATTGTGCAATACTTGGTGGTGCTTGTCAAGGAAAGAGGTGGCTTTGACGTTCGACTGAAATCAGCTTCTAATTAACTCTAACCATATAGTAGTTTGGTCTCGCTGCTTGATCTCTCGGTCTGCTTTCAAGTAGAATGAAGTGGTTACTTGGTACTCAGTGTACAGTTCCAAATGTCTCGCAAAGGTGGCTAAGGACATGTGATGCGGGTTACCCAGAATGTTAAATTTGATCATCCTGTCATCATTAAGCTTGTCGATCGTCTTGTCAAACTGGAAAGTAACCATAAATTCTGCAACTAGCTCGTGATAGACAGTCTCTCTAATCTCAAACAGATTCTTCCAGCCACGCAGATTTCTCTTTCCCTCCTTAAACTGAATCAATCTCTCAAATCCTTCCTTTAAACCAATCTCAGCCAAATCCTCCAAGACTATGTAACTGTTTTCCCCAAGCTAATGTGTTAACCAAGTCTGGTACAACTCCCTTTTCTCTTGATCTTTTATGGAACGCTTGATATAATAAAAGATTGTGGCCGTCTGTCAATAAGAGAAAAACAAACAACATAGTGAATTACACAAGATTATTACAAGCTTATGGACTAAGTCATATTCCAGATTTTTAATCGAAAATTCGAAATGTGGGCTTTAGAATATGAGCAGTCCATAAACCTGTAATAACTAGTAATTATTTCAATCTCAATTTCCAACCAAGAGTTTTGTCTCAAAATGGTGACGTTTTAACCAAAGTCAATCCTTTATGCTTACTTTAATTTACTAACTTGACCAAAACACGCATCTAACCACAAATGAAGCAAATGAATAAGTTATACTAATCCTATTAAGCATAAATCAACTAACAAACAACTTATCATAAGCAATTTAATCATCAATTGGTCAAAATGGATCAACTAGTCATAAAAAGTCAAACAAAGTCAACAATCAAAGTCAAAGTTCAAATTACTTCAATGAAACATGTAATGCTAGTTCCTATATCATCATACAACACTACTAATCAAGAATCAAAGGCTACTTTTGCAATGCAACCCAAAAATCATCACTAACTAGCTTGAAACCCTAGCTTAAAAAGTTAGAGAATTTTGGTGTTTAGGGGTTGAATCTTACCTTGATTTAGATGCATTGAGGTTAAGGATCACATATACATGCAAATAATGAAGGAATGAAGCTTGATTTGATTAACAATGTAGGAGAATGGTGATTTTGATGGGGGTTGGGGGTGACCGGCCCAAGGGAGAGGAAGGAGGAGAGAAAAAAATGATTTTTTTTTGTATTTTTAATAATTACTAGCCTTTTCACCATTTTATCTATCCTTCCTCCTTTTACCATTTATGTTTAATTAATATAAAAAGTGTAATTACTAGGTATTTTAGGAAATTAAAAACCTTAGCCAAGTGTTCTTAGCAAAAGTTTAAAATTTTGCGTTTAGCTGCGCGCTGCAAAAAGACTTGTTTTATTTAGACGCAAAGGAAACAACTTAACTAGATAAAAGGAAGTAATATTTTTGGTATAAAAAACTTGCAACTTTTAAAATCTAAACAATTTTCAAAACTTTCTGAAAATTATTTTATTAAAATTGTCAAGTTTTAGAAATTGCGCAATTTCTGCAGAAACAAGGATTAGAGATTTTTGGCTTTTTATCAAGAAACGAAATAAACTAACTTATTTTTGACTTAATAAATATATTCTAAAGACCTAATATTAAAATTTGGGTTGTCTGCCAAAAAGCGCTTGGTTTAAGTCTGTAGCTCGACTTTTGATCAAAAGTTAACTAAGGGTAATTGCTGGAAAGCAATCCTGGTGCCCTTGGTTTAGGGAAAGTGTAGCGAGGAATAAAATGATATTATCAACTAGTTCGGCAGGGTGTAGTGAAAAATGTTCGAATTCGCTAAGAATCCTACGTTCATTTTGGCCTAATTCTAGAAGATTGTTAACAAACTTATTAAATTCCCTTCTAACTTTTTTTTACTTGAAATTCCCATTCGCATACCACGGTCTATATTACTAAGGTCGTGAAGAAGATTTCCTACAATTCTCTGAAACCTAAGTTCCTCTTTGGAATCGGGGTCTCCATTTGTAGTCTGAACTGCAAAGGTGACATCCCAGATTAGAGATCTTTGAGAAACGGTGAAATGGAATTTGGATTGATCGAACAACGAAACGAGTTTAACATGGATATCTTTTCTTTCAGCAAAGAAAACGGCTCCTATCTTGTCGTCATCAGCTCCAGGAAATATGTCTTGCAACTTGGTAATTATATAGGCGGCAGGGTCGACGAAAAATGGAATTTTTTCAGAATTGATGAGAGTGATCGCGGGATCTTTAGAAGTTAGAAGCTCAAGCTCATTTACCATAGCTGCAACATAACGATTAATCATGGTTTGTGAAACCGGTTGATAATCGGTGCAAGCAAATAGATCCATGAGGAGATCTATTTCCGATAATAGCTTTCGCTCTTGCTCTCGATATCATGTGAAGAAACCATCTTCCTTTTGGGTCGGAAGATGGTGGAGAATACCTACGAGTATGTCTATCCTTAAGATGGCTTCCCTTTGTTCAACCGAGTAAGGAAAATCAGATATATTTAAGTGTAAGGCAAATGCTTTACATACATCTAATCTACTATCAGGATCAAAAGAGTAACCAACGTATCGAATTTCATCACCATCTGAATCTTTCGGTATTTCCTTATCAACAAAACGATAAATGGTGTACGAAGGTTCTAGTACAAGGTATATAAATTTTGGGGATTTTGGAAGATTTTCATGAATATCCTCTTCCCTTATGGGGATTCGTTCTTCATCGGATGAGAACGAAAGGTTTGAGGGTTTTCAAGAATATTATCGACATAATCAGGGAATTTAGAGAAGTTTTCTAAGGGGTATGAAATCTCAGGTGCAGGTAAAACCTGATAGCTTGGAATACTGGAAACAGAAGTTGAAATCTTCTGTTGAGATTCATGGGTTCCTAAGTTAAGATCTAAGATTTTTCCTAAGGTTCTAGAACCGTCGTCTGGGCTAGCGGAGGTTTCTTCGGGTGATTTTGATGAGTAGAAGTCGGATTCAAACTCTTGTTCCAAGTGCTCGAAGAACTCAGCATTGTCCATGGCCGCATTTCTTCGATCGTCTGGTGGACGGATGGAGAAATGGGGCAAGAAGTCGGCGAATCGTTGAAGGATATTTTTGGATTTTTCATTTATTTTAAACTAAACTAATTTATTCTAAAGAAATTAACTTTTGGATAAGTTTGGTGAAACCTAAGCGTCTCCTAAAGGCTAATTTATCTAAGGTGGCTTCAGAATCGTAACGCTCTACGATCCCCGGCAGCGGCTCCAAAAAACTTGATGTCGCCCGAACAGTCAGGTTATCGAAGCTCTCTCCTTGTGAAGGGGGAGAACCCGTCCCCGTCGTCAAGGGATGGACCAGATAGTACTGAGCGCCGATCGTTGAGGTTTTAAATTTATAAAGAGCTGGGGCTCAACTTATAAGTACTACCTACTACACAGGGTAAGTAAGCAGTAAGTATAACTCGAGGTCGTTCTTCAATCGGAGCGAATTGAAATGAAGTTTGGGCCAAAGATAAAGTTCGCTATTAGGATGGGAGTTGTGTAGATAGCTAGGTTTTGAGGGTTTTGTTTTTCTTAATTAAATTATTAACTAAAGAAAGAAAAGTAAAAATAGAGAAGAATCGGTAGCTAGGTAGACAGATAGAGAATTACGGCTGTTGAAACTTCAATAATCAGTTGTGGGGATGATGTTTATTATAAAGATAATTGGGGGCATTTTTAGTTAACAAACAAATGTATTATAGGTGTAAACACTAGGACCCTACTTATTTAGCTTTAAGTATGTCACGAGACCTAGGCTATCGTGATTCTGATCAAGACAGGCTGCTCAACCCCCCCCCCCCCCCACTCTGTCTTTTGGACAAGTGACCCTTGAAGGGTGCAGGAATAAGGTAACAGACTGCCATACTGGTAATCCTGACTGTTCTTAACACCTAAGTGCAAATTCCATTATCTAAAGATGCTCAAATTATTAACTTGTTATTCTAAACTATCAGTTTTGTAGAGTCTAGGGGTTTAAGAATCTTGAACCACTGCTGGGCTTGACTTTCATATCTAGACTCATTCCTTACGTTTGATTAGTTCAATTACTTCTGTCATGATCTAGCCTCTCCTTTGCAATCAGTCATTCATTCCTAGGAACACCAACGGTGTACAGTGCATACTCTTTCCATAGCATGCTACCCTAGGTACCGTTTACGGTGTACCGTACTCTAACAGTTCCACAGATCCTTCGTAACCAGGGATAGATTTGCGGTGTACTATGATGTTTCCACAGCTTTATTATCCCTAGGTACAGGTACGGTGTACAGTGTCTAAGTGTTTCCACATCTTCAGTACTAGAGGTAGGCATATGGTGTACTATAACATTTCCACAGCTATATTGGTTCCTAGACCATATTCTAGGGTTTCTAGGCAATCCACAGTGTAGGCACAAACGGCTCTTTTTGGGGCATATGCCCAGTATTTCAACCGGATTATAGTGACAGACACGGCTTCATACTATAATATAGATAACTTCCTACTATACCTAGAGGTGATCAAGTTCTAAGCCTAAAGTAGCAGTCACGCGAAAGACTGGAAAGGGTGATCCATAGCTAAGTCTAGATGCATGATAAGTTTAGATATAACAAATATAACAATTCCCAATTATATGTTCTTAAAGATTAATTCAACATCATCCCTACGCCTAATTATCTACATTTCAATAACCGCAATAGCACACTACTCAATAAGCATGGCAATAACAATAACATACATCATACAATTAGGCAGAAATAATTCGGACATAGTATAAGTATGAAAGATAGATATCACCGGTAAATTAAGCAGAGTAACAGCTTAAAAGAAATGCGTAGTCTTGCACCAAGAATGCTCCTTTACACCGTGATTACAATACCAACTTCCTTCTCTCTCTAACTGCTAACCAACTAACTATCTATCTTTCTAGAAAGAGAAAGCTCTAGAGAGAGAAACCAAAACTAATTATCTAACTAAACTAACCTAGAGAGAGAGTAAAAGTGTATGAAAATGTAAAAAAATGAATTGTGAAGAAGTGAAGTGTGTTAAGTGTGTTGAAATGAGAAGTTGAGTTTGGTATTTATAGGCAACGCACAGCCGTATTCGTAGACCGTATCCTGAACCTCAAATGCACAACCGTATCGCACAACCGTATCTAAATGTGATTTTTATCGCCCAAATGCACCAATATGACTATCCTAGGGCAAATACGGCTGTCCTGGAGCAAATACGGGTGAACACCAACCGTATACGGCTGTCCTGGGCCGTATACGGCTGGACACAGGCCGTATACGGTCTATGTAGGATGTATACAGTCTGTGTCCAGCCGTATATGGTATGGGACAGCCGTATACGGCCTGGGACAGCCGTATACGGCCTGGGACAGCCGTATACGGCCTGGGACAGCCGTATCCTGGCCCTTCGGTTCTTCATTTCTTCGAACGGGCGTATCTTCTTCGTCGTTTATCCGTTCGAGCGATTCTTGCGTCCAAGGTTTCGTAATTTCCTAACGAACAAAATGACACAAATTAGAGGTCGTAGTGTGGAGCGTAGGTCATGGTTCATTAAAAAGAGTTAACGAAGGTGTGGTGGAGCAGTTTTGCTCTGTTTCTCACGTTTTTCATGTCATTTTTAGTGAGTTTACAAACATCGACTCCATTTTGACTTAGTTAACAAAATTTAATGAGTAATGTCCTTTTAGGTGTGTTTTTGTTAACTTTGTGCCTAAAATGTGGAAGATAACGTACGTAAAAACATGACTTTTTATGTGTTGTCACTGATGGTATCCAGTGGTGATGGTGTCGAGAGGGAGAGAAAGAGATAGATGGATGGTGATGATAATCTATGACGAAGAGGAAGATAAGGATGATGATTATGAGCTGCTGTAGCTGCTCGATCTGCTTTTGTTGCCGTTGTTAATTCTATTTTTATTGTTAGTTTTTGATTATTATTGTTGATCTTGGAGAGAAACCAGAGATAGATAGATATACGATGAAAGAAAGAAAAACAATGGAGAAAGTGAAGGGAAAAAAGGTTATGTTGGTGTGCTTTTAGTCAACAAAAGCAAAAGAACCAGATTCATAAAACGTGGAGATGGGCCAGCTCATTTTTAATGGGTACGGTCTGTCTCCATTTTGCAGTGTAAAATACCCGTATTGTTGTACCCGATAGTAAAATAAAGTAATATTTTAAATACCATAATTCATTCATATATTTTTGAAACGTTTTTGATCGAAGTATTTTAAAAAATACAATGTTTGTATTAAAATTTATAACTTTGTTTCGCGTGGTTTCAGTTGAGTAGAACACATTTTTGATAAAACGAATGTGTTTAAATTTTATCCAAGTAAATAATTATTATTTTTAACAATAATAAATTATTTATAAAAGTTTTGCACCAAGGTCCGTATTTGTATTTTAACGTTCTTTCAGATTCATCAATACGTGATATTAGATAATCATTTTATGTTATATATATATATATATATATATATATATATATATATATATATATATATATATTATATTTGAATACTTTGGTATTAAAGCGTATATCATACGCGTATGAAAGTTTAAATTGGGCGCGAAAATTTACCCTTTTTGACCGGGTGTCACACAACCGCCAGATGGAAGTTTCATCCGATGGATTGATTGAGAAAAGGGTTCAGGTGGTGGAACGGATGGAAGGGTATTATGGAAACATCATCCATCCGCCGATTGGAATATCCATCTGCCGGATGGATGTCTGTGCCACATCGACCAGATGATAAAACCCTAGGCCTCCCTCTCCCCTATAAATAGGGACCTAACCCTTTGCTTTCTAGTTGCACCTTCTTTTGAATTGAATAGTTTTCAATTTTAGTTTTCTCTTTCTTATTCCTGCTCCTCATAAGAGTTTTGCGATCTAGAATCGTGACCTTAGGAGACTTGAGAATTCTCTTAGTTCTTTTGGGTGTGAGCCATTAGAGGTGTTCTAGTTTGGGCACTCGCCTCAAAGCAAGAAGGTTCTGCTTGCTCGTCTACGCGTGAGAATTTATTTTCTCAAAGGTTAGTATTTTCCTTATTTATCTTAAGTTATTTTATTGCTTTTATTTATTCAAGTTAAGATCCCTTAGGGTTTAGTTTCCTAATTGCCTTAGATTAATTTTTGTTATTATTCCGTTGCGCATATTAATCTAGTTAGGGAATAGAAAACCCAACAATTAGAACTAAAGGAACTGCCCTCTCATCTAGAGTACGCTTTTCTCGAAGGAACTTCGCACTTACCAGATATCATATCCAAAGATCTGAAGCCGGAGGAAAAAGCCAGACTCATACAGGTTCTGAAGTCACATAAAAAGGTAATCGCTTGGAAAATCTCTGAATTACAAGGGATCAGTCCAAACTACTGCACACAAAAGATCCTAATGGAAAACGACTTCAAACCGTCAGTTCAGAGATAGAGGAGAGTCAACCCGAAGATTCAAGACGTGGTCAAAAAGGAGGTTATCAAAGTTCTTGATGCTGGCCTGATTTACCCTATTTCAGATTCTCCATGGGTCAGTCCCGTTCAGGTTGTTCCAAAGAAAAGAGGAATGATGGTGATTACAAATGAACATAATGAAATCATCCCAACAAGAACCATCACCGGTTGGAGGGTTTGCATTGACTATCGCAAGCTAAATGAAGCCACTTGCAAAGATCACTTCCCTCTGTTGTTTATTGATCAGATGCTTGAAAGATTGTCAGGAAACGAATTTTATTGTTTCCTTGATGGTTTCTCTGGCTACTTTCAAATCCCTCTCGATCCGAAGGACCAGGAGAAGACAACATTCACATGTCCATACGGAACTTTCGCCTACCGACGTATGCCTTTCGGGCTATGCAATGCACCTGCTACTTTTCAGAGATGCATGGTGGCGATTTTCCATGACATGATTGAAGAGTGTATGGAGGTTTTCATGGACGATTTCTTTGTCTTTGGAGACCCCTTCACATCTTGTCTTTCCAACCTAGAAAGGATGCTCGCCCGTTGCGAAGAATCAAACCTCGTTCTGAATTAGGAGAAATGTCACTTTATGGTGAAGGAAGGAATAGTATTAGGACATCGGATATCTAAAGCACGAACTGAAGTAGATAAAGCTAAAGTTGATACTATTTTGAAACTTACACCACCTACTTCTGTGAAAGCCATCCGAAGTTTTCTAGGTCATGCCGGATTACACCGTCGCTTTATTAAGGATTTCTCTAAGATTTCTCGACCTATGACTCATCTTTTCGAAAAAGATACTCTGTTTGACTTACAGATGACTGTCTTAAAGCTTTCAACTACTTAAAGGAACAGCTCGTGCATGCACCGATCATGGTGGCCCCCGACTGGAGCTTACCGTTTGAAATCATGTGCGACGCCAATGATTTTGCAGTTGGAGCTGTGCTAGGACAACAGAAGGAGAAACACTTTCAACCGATTTACTACGCCAGTAAAACTCTCACGGACGCTCAAGAGAACCATACAACCACCGAGAAGGACTTCCTAGCGGTAGTATTTGCTTATGATAAATTTTGTTCCTATCTTATTTTATCCAAAACTATTGTCTATACAGATCATTCAGCTCTTAAGTATCTCTTCAAAAAGCAATATGCTAAGCCAAGACTGTTGCGCTGGATTCTGCTCTTACAAGAATTCAACATAGAAATTAAAGATAAAAAGGGAGCAGAAAACGTTGCAGCGGATCACCTCAGCCGATTGGAAAATCCAGCAATGGAAAAACTTGAAGAAAGAGATATTCAAGACCAGTTCCCAGATGAACAACTCATGAACATCGGAAAGCACCATCAGGGACATCAATCATCATACGATCCTTGGTATGCTGATTTTGCCAACTACTTGGTAGGAGGAATAGTCCAGAAAGGAATGTCAACTTCTCAAAGATGAAAGTTCTTCTGCGATGTAAAGAGTTATTTTTGGGATGATCCTTTCCTCTTTAAGGTCTCTCCCGTTCATATCATCAGAAGATGCGTCGACGGGAAAGAAGCCGAACATATCCTCCACCAAAGCCACCATGGACCAACTGGAGGCCACCATGGAGCCAACAAGACCGCACGGAAAGTATACGACGCCGGCTTTTATTGGCCAACCATTTTTCAAGATTCCTACGACTTGGTTAAACGTTGCGATGCTTGCCAACGATTCAGCAACATATCCGCACGCAATGAAATGCCACTAACTAACATCCAAGCTTGTGAAGTCTTCGACATTTGGGGATTAGATTTTATGGGATCCTTCCCTTAATCTAACAGAAAAGAATACATTCTAGTTGCAGTTGATTACGTGTCCAGGTGGGCTGAAGCACAAGCTCTCCCAACAAACGATGCCAAGGTCGTCACTAAGTTTCTTAAACAACTATTTTGTCGATTTGGAGCTCCAAGAGCCATAATCAGTGATCACGGCACACACTTCTGCAATACTCACCTAATGAGAACATTGCAACAATACGGAGTCACTCACAAAACTTCAACAACTTATCACCCACAAACTAATGGGCAAGTTGAAGTGACAAATAGGGATTTGAAACGAATCTTAGAATGAACGGTGTTCAATCATGGGGAAAAGTGGTCCAAAAAATTAGATGATGCATTGTGGGCATTCAGACAACATATAAAACACCGTTAGGAACCACAGTATATCGTCTGGTTTATGGTAAGGCATATCATCTACCGATAGAGTTGGAGTATAACGCATACTGGGAGCTGAAGAAATGTAATTTAGACGTTCCAACCATAGGATCCCATAGGAGAATGCAGCTCAACGAACTAGCTGATTACGAGATAAAGTGTACGATAGCTCCCTGAAATTCAAAGAAAGAACCAAGATGTTCCATGATGTAAGAATCAAGCCATCAAAGTTTAAACCAGGGGATAAAGTACTTCTCTTCAACTCGCGCTTCAGAAAGTTCTCTGGAAAATTCAAAGTCAGGTGGAGCGGACCATTTATAGTCTCAAAGGTATTTTCCTTCGGTTCAGTCGAACTCGAAGCCCCGGAAGGTAACTTTAAAGTTAATGGTCAGTGCTTGAAACATTACATTGAGGATTTTCCCATTAATGAGGAAGTCTACATTTTTGAGCTACCTTGAACTATTCCCAAGTATCAAAAGTTAAGCTAGTGACTCTCTTAAACAAGCGCTCTTAGGAGGCACCCCAAGCCTATCCTAGAATAATTTTTCTTTTTATTTTGTAAATTCTTAGTTTAAATCTTAGCTAGTATTATCATTCCTAAACTAAATGATGCAGGATAGCTACTTATCTAACAGCCTTTAAAATTTACAAATCTGAGATAAGTTTATTATTTATATATATACAAATGTAGAAGTCCTGATGACACTTACAATCAAAATATTTTACAAACAACCATCAGTTCTTTTCGCATCTGTATATCTTCATAAACTTTAAAACCTTACCTGTGTTATTTGTGTTTTTCAGGATGGAGACCTCAGATGAAAGCAGTGAGCAGAAAGTCAAGAAAGGCACAAGACGTGGAAAAACCAACAAAGGAAAGAAGAAGATGGCCGCTATCCAGGAAGAGAGTCTGATCGATGCACCTATTACTCCAGGGGAACATTCGAGACCTGTTGCACCACAGTCTGTCCCAGCATCTGAGACTCTCCCAACCTTTGATTATGGGATCACTACTGTAGACCCAACAGCTGCTTGGGCGCTCTTTCAGACATTGTCCATTCATCATGATTTGATGTCTGATATCCGCGAGGCAGTCGGGTTACCGAGACTTCAGGACCTCCCTTACAGGCTAGGGTCAGATCCGAGAGCTTCTCGACCACCATGGTCTTTCTTCCCTCCTGCAACTAGCACTACTGATACTCCGGTACAGGCTCCTGAGAGCTCACACTTTGATCCTACTGAGATGCTCGCAGCTGCTAGCAGACTTCTTGCACCATTACATCTTCCGTCCTCAATGATGCTGCCATCTCTACCCTCTATGATGTTGATGTTGCTGAGTTCGACCCTGATTTGGATGATCTGCTAGATGAGCGTTAGTTTATCTTTATTATCTTTATGTTTTAGATTTCTCTACTTTATATTTTAGACTTATCATACTAATATCTTGTGAGACCTGGTTATTATGACTCTATTTATGGCTATTTGCAGAACTCAGTATTCGTAGGAATGGATGATCTTAAAAGAAGTCTGGTCAAACTCCAGCAAATCACTTGCACCACTCCTTCACGAATCTGGTCCTCCATCCAGTGCTCACCAAACGTAGAGAAGTACCACTCTAGTTCTTATGATCTATATTATGATAATATATGCTGATGCCTACTTAAAATTCTAAGTGCGGGATTAATACCCCATAACTGGAAAACTTGAAATCTATATTTGACTTAATGAAAAACCCTAAGTGTGGGATTCTCCCTACTTAGTGCAGAAGCATTGAGGACAATGTTTATTTTTAAGTGTGGGATAGCAGTATACTCTTCGCTCACTTATTAAGATCAAATTTTTTTGAAAATAGTCCTCAGTAAATAATAAATAAATCTTTATTTTGCCAAAAATATTAAATTTTTCGCTATAAAAATAGTCTCGCTTCGACAGTAATCGGACTACTCATTCAGCAGACTGACTTTTCCAAAAGTTTTTAAGTCAATAAGTTAAGTAAAAGTACAAAATTTTTTGCAAGTATTCAAAAGTCAGTAAAATGAGATCGGAACATGTCAGATTCTAAATGGTTTTTAAATGAAAATCTAAGAGGGGCATCACGTGACTAGGCACATACAACCTATATTTGTGGTGAGGTAACTTGAGCCTATTATAAGCATTCATTTTTAATGCTTCACTTTCATTTGTTGTATGTAACCGGTGCGTGCATTCAGAATTAGAAGTTGCTCCTGGTATGCATTTCGAGACCACATTGATAGGTGCCATACGTGGCATAAGGTGCAATTAAATGACCTGGACATTTACTTAGGATAAACCCCATTTTTATCATATCTCTTCAAGCCTAACCCTGCCGATACTCATTTTTATTATCGATGATCCGCCACTGTTGAACCTTAACCTTTTCATTTCTAAAAACCCAAACTCTTAAACCCACTCACTTTCATACCCACCAAAACCTTATCTTAGAATTTTTAAATTTTTGAAAAACGCTATTTAGATATTCTTTTTGCTTTCCCTCAAGAATTACAAATTTCGTGTTTACTAAAAAATTCTCGTGTGTGTTTCCATAATCAAAACTCAAAGATCAAGAGTCATGTGGTGTGAAAAATTGGCACCAAGTAAATTCGAAGTTTTCAAAGGATTGAAAAATGAAAGGATCTCAAAAAGGGTAGTAAGAAAATGAAAATCTCTTAGAAATTCTTGGCAAAGAAATTCTAAGCCAATATATATATATATATATATATATATATAGAAAAGGAGAAAAAGAAATAAATATATATGTTATCTGAAATAAAACTAAGTGCTTCAAATTTCTCGAAAACTCCGATTCTTGAAAAAACAAATCTTCCATGTGTTTTCAAAAAGATAGAAGTCAAAATAGCTATCTTCCTCCCTTATCGTTATCCGTTTCCGTTTTCACTAATAAGTATATCTAAATAAAACTTTTTAAAAGTTTAAAAGGTCCTAAGATAAGCAAAACCCGTTTTTTTACCTTAAAATATCCACTATGCATACCCTTTAAACCCCACCTCACATTACTACCCTCACAAATATCTGGTGATAATTAGTGTCGTCCCTGTCTAAGTGGTAAAGATTTGATTCTCGATCAAGCCTATGATAATGAATGCTGCATGACTGGTATATGAGCAATTTCGTTTGTGCTAGAATGATAGAAAACCCGATACACTTTGAATGAATTGAGTGACCACCTGGTGAGATCGCCCAGTCATGTATATTCCACGATCGTGAGAATTGAAAGCATGCCTTAGACGATCATTTTATAAATCTTTTGGATACGTCATGGGAACATCTCTCTTCTTCGTACTGGAACAATATTTGTTTCAAATCCGTGCCTTTTTCTTCCTTTAAAGACTCGCCAATAAAATGATTTTTTCGCAAAATTAAAGTTTTTGGCATATAACGATTTAGAGTTTGCATGAGGACAAGCAAAAGTCTAAGGGTGGGATATTTGATTTAACGCAAAAAGTCACGTTTTTGTGCACCATTTTAAGCCCATTTTGGCCCAAATCTTTGAATAAACATCAAAGAATCAATGTTTTATGCTAAAAATATAAAATGAGCCAAAACTTAGACTTCCTTTCGAAAAATCAATCAAAATGCTCGATTAACGAACAAAACAGAGCTAAAATGATTCACTTGTGGTTCTGTCATATAATTAATAAAATCTGGCCTAATCTGTGTCAAATTGATCTTCAGGAAAATACGAAACCATGGGCACCCGGCACAAGATCGATCGAGAACTCAACCTGTCTATGTGGAGGTAAACCAGGCAGTTCTTCCGGAAAGACTTCGGGAAAGTTTCTAACGATTGGCACATCCTCAAGTCGCTTCTCCTTCGACTTTTTCTCCGTGATGTGCGCGAGGATTGCAGGATAACCCTTTCTGAGAAATTTTTGGGTTTTCAGACAGGATATGATATTTAGTCTCGTCCCACCGATCTCCCCCTGTATGATCAAGGTTCTACCGACGGCGAGAGGGATGCGGACGATTTTATCATAACAGACGATTTCGGCTCGGTGTTTGGACAACCAGTCCATGCCAATGATGACGTCGAAACTTCCAATTTCAACGGGCATAAGATCTATCGAAAAGGTTTCGTTGGCTAAGTTTAAAGTGCAATTAGGTATCACACTATCAGTTTCTATGAGTTTACCGTTTGCTAGTTCTACAGTGTACTTAACATCTTGAGCAACAGGGGTGATGTCGAGTATGGGGTAAAACTCGTTGAAAATAAAGCTCCTATCGGCACCAGTATCAAATAGAACAGAAGCATGACCACATGACCACATTCGGGTCCTGGCGGGAGTCTCCAGAATTGAGTACGAAGGCTCTACCCTTGGCATTGTTGTTGTTGTTGGCTTTGTTCTTCAGTTTCGGGCAATCATTCGTAAAGTGCCCAGGGTTCCCGCATTCATAGTAGGCTCGGTGTGGTCTGGTGTTGTTGTTGGAGTTGTTGTTGGCGGTGGACCTACAGTCCTTGGTGAGATGACCGTACCTCTTGCAATTATTGCAATAGGGACCACAAGGACCTTCATGGTGGCGGTTGCATTTGGAACAGTAGGGCTTGTTCCCTGTGTAACCCCGTTTGGTGTCGGTGGTTGAGTTGTAGGCCTTGATGGCGTCGGGTTTCTTGTTTTGGGAGTTGTTGTGGTTGTCGGACCACTTTCTTTTGAGATGGTTGGAGGAAGAAGTGGGTGGTTCTGGGTCCTCATTCATGGCCATGAGTTCATAGGCCAATCTGATAGCACCATCAATGGTGGTCTGGTTTGAGGAGGCGACGTTCCCCCGGACAGGTTCCGGAAGACCGTGGATGTACCTTCGGATCTTATCGGGTTCGGTGCTCCCCATTGTTGGGCGAAGGATGGCAAGCTGTTGGAATCTGACGGTATATCCGTCAATGTCAGTTCCATGCACCTTTAGGTGCTAGAACTCTTCCTCCAGCTTTTGGAGTTGTTCGATGGGACAATACTTAGCAGTAAGTATTGTCTTCAGTTCTTCCCAAGGGAGTAGGTAGGCGGTATCAATACCCACAGACTGGGCATATGAATTCCACCATGAGAGTGCACCATCCTCGAGGGTGCAGGTGGAGTACTTGACTCTGTCCTCTTCCGCATACTTGCTGATGTGGAAGACGGACTCCATTTTCTCGAACCATCTGATCAGTCCGATGGCTCCTTCAGTTCCCTTGAAGTTCAAGGGTTTGCAGCTCAGGAAGTCCTTGTATGAACAAGGTTTGGATTGAGGCCCGTTGGTAGCTGTGTCTTCGCTGCCCGAACTTGGTGAGTGAGAGCGAGGCCTATCTATGTATATAATATAGCCTAAGATGTTGAGTGAGAGCGAGGCCTATCTATGTATATATATATATATATATATATATATATATATATCACATAATAGCCTAAGGTGTCTAACACAGACAAGTTTGAGTCCCGGTTTCTCTCGTGGTCAGAGTCAACTAGTGTATCCTGTTCAGTCATGATTCCTTTCGGATCCTACTTCATACCCTTTTAATTGTACATAGTTGATCAGGCTATGTTAAATTAAACCAATACCATGTAGTCACTGAACCTAATCATATTTAATAAGGAATACTGCCTAACGGTCATAGTCTAGGCCCACTAAATGCAACCTAGTTCACTATAACCTTAGGCTCTGATACCAATCTGTAACACCCCCAAATTTAATGTTTGCATGAAGACTCGAGCTAATATGCATCCTGATGGGCAGTCCAAATCTACTGCTGGGTACCTGTGATACATGCTAAAATGGGTCAGCTAACGCTGGTGAGCTCACAAGTTTAGATATCAAATAATAGTGTGTGAACCGCAAGATTTAAATGTTGATTTGCATCCAGCAAATGATACTGATAGTGTATACAACCATGAGCGCATAGCCTGAGCTTAACTCGAGGGTCGGGTCCCATATAGAGAATTCCGAGCGAGGTGCCTCCACGACTGCCTAATCTACACTCGTTTTCCCAAATATTAGTACGTCCGTTGTAGAGGTTAGCGCGACTAACCCGGACGAGGTGGGTCAATCCTATATGGTACCATATACTAATATTCACGCTACTTTCGTATTACCAGACTATACTGACGGAGGACTTTGATTTGATTAGTTGAAAACAACTCATGTAGTATATTGAAATATGTACTCGCGTTCACGTGTTAAAAACAGAGCAATGTATCACACCCCTAGTAAAACAGTAAAAAGAGGGGCCATGAGACTCACCTGAGCCTGAAGAGTTTATCTAAATAAACTGAGATTGATTAGCCAAGAATTGAAGTCCAAAGACTTGTAACCTGAGGGTGTCCACGACACGCGATGGTTATAAACATGTGAAGGCATCTAATAAGACTACCTTGTAGTTGTTTGTCCAACTAGAATGTCCAAATGATTACAATTTGGTTGATTGCCTAAGCGTTATAAAATGTGTACGGCCCGTTGGTGATTGTTTGTAATTATAATCCCACATTATTATTCTGATGATTTTGGAGTGTTATACCTAAAAGTAAGTTCCAATGTGTTCTCGAAGTCGTGTCGCATTCGTGTTTGATGTTATACAAGTTTAACACCTTGTGTGAAATTTTAGATGTAACACCGTTACTTGTGACCCTAGGGTAGGGCGAAGCCCGTTAATGACAGGGGTCCGGGGGCAGCGCCCCTGGTAGCGGGGTCCAAGGGGCGGCAGCCCCTGGCGGCGTCCAAGGGGCAGAGCCCCTGGTTGGTGAAAAACGCATCTGGACTTGAATTTGGGTGAAATCGAGTGATAAAATTTTAGATCTCGACACTTAGTAAAATTTGTGTTTTCTTGGTTCTATTTCATGCGACATAGCGTGCGACATACGGCTTTGTGTCGCTAAGTGCGACATAGTCTATTGTGTCGCAGATCATATCTGCGACATAAGGGCTTGTGTTGCTAAGGGCGACATCCGCAATTTAGTGCAACGTAGGGCGTTGTGTCGCTATATGCGACGTCCGTAATTCCTGCGACATAACTATTTATGTCGCTATATGCGACATCCGTGATTAGTGCAACATAGTGGGTTATGTCGCTATATGTGACATAAGGTCTGATTTAGCGACATAAAGGCTTCTGTCGCAGGTGGCCTGGAGCCTCTGCGACATAACGCGCTGTTGGCCGGAAAATGAGCCGAAAACGTGTTTTTCGGCCTCCTTTTGACCTGAAACTTTTACCCAACCCATATTTGGACATTTCAAGCTTAACTAAACAATTATAAGTTGAAAACAATAGAAAACGAGAGGTGTCGGGATTTGTCGGAAACTTACAGAGTGGTGAATCGAGAATCCAAAAAGATGAAAACGTAGATCGTGATGCGGTGGTTACTTTTCTTCAAATGGGTTTCGAGATTTAGGGTCGTTTGGTGGTGCGTTTTAACGATTTGGGATGATGGAGGTGGTGGGTTTGTTTTGAGAGAAAAAGAGAAGAGAAAGAGAGAGATAGAATAAGAAATGAGAAAGTGAGGGTGAGGGGATCGGGTCCCTCCCCTTTGTGGCTGATTCGGTGGGGGCCCACCGGAGTGTGAGTCTCCACTTTTTAATTCTGTGTATTCGCGCTCCGTGCGGCGTTCGTTTAGACGTTAAATAATTATTTTATACGTTTAAATATATGTTTTAAAATACAAATGTTTATTCAATATTTTTGTTGAAGTATTTTACCAATTACTTAATAACTTAAATGATTTCGTTTGTTTGTGTGTTAAATGTCTAAGTCGCGTTGACGTTTATTATACGATACGAAATGTAGTCGTAATATTATCAAAATAATATTTTGGGTATGATATCGTTATTAAATAATTTTATATTATTTAATAAAATTGATTCACCAAAGTCCGTATTTACTTGAACCGAATTAAATTCGATTTGAAACTTGTACGATTTAATCAAATCGCATATTCGTATATATTCAACAATATATATATATATATATATATATATATATATCGGTACATTAATTAGCCTAAAACCAACTAATTACATGTATTAACAACTGATTAGGTACAAATCACTAGTCCTAATTTAGCGGGTGTTACATTCTCCCCCTGTTAGTAGAATTTCGTCCTGAAATTTATCTCGATGTGTCGTTTGACGTAGGGTCAGTGAATAACTGAGGATACTTGAGTCGCATTTGGTCTTACCGTTCCCAAGTGAATTCTGGACCACGCCACGAATTCCACCTGACCTTAACGATGGGAATACGATTTTGCTTGAGTTGTTTGACCTCACGTTCCACGATTTCAGCAGGTTCTTCAACAAAATGAAGTTTGTCATTGACACGAATCTCGTCGAGTGGAATGATGAGTGTCTCGTCAGACAGGCATCTCTTTAGGTTAGAGATGTGAAAAGTAGGGTGCACGCTGCTGAGCTCAGCTGGCAGCTGCAGTCAATATGCCACAGGGCCAATCCTTTCGAGGATCTCAAAAGGCCCAATGCATCTGGGATTTAACTTCCCGCGTTTGCCGAATCGGATTATGCCTTTCCAAGATGATACTTTCAGGAGCACTCGATCCCTAACTTGGAACTCGAGTGGTTTGCGTCTCACGTCAGCATAACTTTTCTGACGATCACGTGCGGCTTTGAGTTTGTTTTGGATTTCACAGTTTTTCTCGATGGTTTCGTGTATGAGTTCAGGACCAGTGAGTTGACTGTCTCCCACTTCAGTCCAACAGATCGCTGATCGGCACTTACGACCGTACAGTGCCTCGAATGGTGCAGCCTTAATGCTGGTATGATAACTGTTATTGTAGGAAAACTCGCACAATGGCAGGTGTCTTTCCCAGTTTGCACCGAAGTCGACTACGCAGGCTCGTAGCATGTCTTCCAGTGTCTGAATAGTTCGTTCACTTTGGCCATCGGTTTGAGGATGGTATGCGGTACTCATATCAAGTCGGGTACCCAACGATTTTTGGAGTGATTGCCAAAAGTGAGATGTGAAACGAGCGTCCCTGTCAGAGATAATCGAGATTAGGACACCGTGTCTGGAAACAATTTCTTTGATGTAGATTTGGGAGAAACGTTCGATTTTATCGGTTTCCTTGATCGCCAGGAAATGAGCAGATTTGGTGAGATAACCGACGATCACCCAAATGGTATCGCAACCGCTCGATGACTTAGGTAGTTTGGTTATGAAATCCATGGCGATTTGTTCCCATTTCCATTCAGGAATGTTGGGTTGTTGAAGTAAACAAGAAGGTTTTTGATGTTCGGTTTTGACTTTCGAGCAAGTAAGGCACTTGCTGACGTATGTGGCGATTTCGGCTTTCATGTTCGGCCACCAATAGAATTCCTTGACGCCGTGATACATTTTGTCGGTTCCCGGATGGATAAAATATTTAGACTTGTGAGCTTCATCCATCACCAAGTCTCGCAGGTTCCCAAAACTAGGCAACCAGATTCGATTTGAGAAGTACCTAACACCATTAGGTTTGATTTCGAATTGCTTATCGATGCCTCGTAAGGCTTCGCTTTTGACATTTTCGGGTTTCAAAGCTTCGAGTTGAGCGGTATGAATCTGAATGGTGAGATCATTATGAATGGTCATACTGAGAGCTCGAACTCGAAGTGGTTTCGGCCGTTCCTTTCGACTGAGGGCATCGGCAACAACATTTGCCTTGCCTCGGTGGTATTTGATTTCGCAGTCATAATCGGTGAGCAACTCGACCCAGCGACGCTGTCGCATATTAAGGTCTTTTTGGTCGAAGGTGTGTTGGAGACTTTTATGATCGGTGAACACGGTACTTCGGGTACCATAAAGGTAGTGTCTCCAGATTTTGAGGGCGAACACCACGGCCCCTAACTCGAGGTCGTGAGTCGTGTAGTTTTCCTCATGAACTTTGAGTTGTCGGGAAGCGTAAGCAATGACCTTGTCTCGTTGCATCAACACGCTACCGAGACCTTGATGGGAAGCATCGCAGTATACCACGAAGTCGTCGGTGCCTTCGGGTAAAGATAGAATAGGAGTACTGCAAAGCTTGAGTTTTAATAGCTGGAATGCTGACTCTTGTTTCTCAGTCCAATTGAACTTCTTTTCCTTTTGAGTCAGTGTCGTGAGTGGTTGAGCTATTTTGGAGAAATTTTCGATGAAACGATGATAATACCCGGCCAATCCCAAAAATTGGCGTACTTCGGTTGGAGTGGTTGGCACTTGCAAGTCTTTGATAGCCTCGATTTTCGATGGGTCGGCGTGAATTCCTTGACTATTAACAACATGTCCAAGGAATTGAACGGATTGTATCCAGAACTCACACTTGGAGAATTTGGCATATAACTCCTCGTGTTTGAGTAGTTCTAAGATGGTTTTGAGGTGTTGCGCGTGTTCTTGTTCGTTGCGCGAATAGATGAGGATGTCATCGATAAAGACAATGACAAACTTGTTAAGGTAGGGTTTGCACACCCGATTCATAAGGTCCATGAATACAGCCGGTGCGTTTGTTAACCCGAAGGGCATCACCTGAAATTCATAATGCCCGTAACGAGTTCGGAAAGCAGTTTTCGGGATGTCGGTGTCTTGAACTCGAAGTTGATGATAACCTGACCGAAGATCGATCTTTGAATAAATACTCGACCCTTGAAGTTGGTCAAACAGGTCATCGATGCGAGGAAGTGCATACCGGTTCTTGACGGTTAGCTTGTTCAACTCTCGGTAGTCGATACACATTCGGAAAGAACCGTCTTTCTTTTTCACGAATAAGACCGGAGCTCCCCAAGGTGAAGAACTCGGTCGGATGAATCCTCTATCCAGGATTTCCTGTAATTGAGTGGACAGCTCCTGAAGTTCGGATGGAGCTAGGCGGTAGGGTGCTCGGGCTACCGGTGCGGCACCCGGCACAAGATCGATCGTGAACTCAACCTGTCTATGTGGAGGTAAACCAGGCAGTTCTTCCGGAAAGACTTCGGGAAAGTTTCTAACGATTGGCACATCCTCAAGTCGCTTCTCCTCCGACTTTTTCTCCGTGATGTGCGCGAGGATTGCAGGATAACCCTTTCTGAGAAATTTTTGGGTTTGATATGATATTTAGTCTCGTCCCACCGGTCTCCCCCTGTATGATCAAGGTTCTACCGACGGCGAGAGGGATGCGGACGATTTTGTCATAACAGACGATTTCGGCTCGGTGTTTGGACAACCAGTCCATGCCAATGATGACGTCGAAACTTCCAATTTCAACGGGCATAGTTGGCTAAGTTTAAAGTGCAATTAGGTATCACACTATCTGTTTCTATGAGTTTACCGTTTGCTAGTTCTACAGTGTACTTAACATCTAGAGCAACAGCGGTGATGTCGAGTATGGGGTAAAACTCGTCGAAAATAAAGCTCCTATCGGCACCAGTATCAAATAGAACAGAAGCAGTTAAGTTGTTGAGGAGGAACATACCCATGACCACATTCGGGTCCTGGCGGGCGTCTCCAGAATTGAGTACGAAGGCTCTACCCTTGGCATTGTTGTTGTTGTTGGCTTTGTTTTTCAGTTTCGGGCAATCATTCGTAAAGTGCCCAGGGTTCTCGCATTCATAGTAGGCTCGGTGTGGTCTGGTGTTGTTGTTGGAGTTGTTGTTGGCGGTGGACCTACAGTCCTTGGTGAGATGACCGTACCTCTTGCAATTATTGCAATAGGGACCACAAGGACCTTCATGGTGGCGGTTGCATTTGGAACAGTAGGGCTTGTTCCCTGTGTAACCCCGTTTGGTGTCGGTGGTTGAGTTGTAGGCCTTGATGGTGTCGGGTTTCTTGTTTTGGGAGTTGTTGTGGTTGTCGAACCACTTTCTTTTGAGATGGTTGGAGGAAGAAGTGGGTGGTTCTGGGTCCTCGTTCATGGCCATGAGTTCATAGGCCAATCTGATAGCACCATCAATGGTGGTCTGGTTTGAGGAGGCGACGTTCCTCCGGACAGGTTCCGGAAGACCGCGGATGTACCTTCGGATCTTATCGGGTTCGGTGCTCCCCATTGCTGGGTGAAGGATGGCAAGCTGTTGGAATCTGATGGTATATCCGTCAATGTCAGTTCCATGCACCTTTAGGTGCTAGAACTCTTCCTCCAGCTTTTGGAGTTGTTCGATGGGACAATACTTAGCAGTAAGCATTGTCTTCAGTTCTTCCCAAGGGAGTAGGTAGGCGGTATCAATACCCACAGACTGGGCATATGAATTCCATCATGAGAGTGCACCATCCTCGAGGGTGCAGGTGGAGTACTTGACTCTGTCCTCTTTCGCATACTTGCTGATGTGGAAGACGGACTCCATTTTCTCGAACCATCTGATCAGTCCGATGGCTCCTTCAGTTCCTTTGAAGTTCAAGGGTTTGCAGCTCAGGAAGTCCTTGTATTTACAAGGTTTGGATTGAGGCCCGTTGGTAGCTGTGTCTTCGCTGCCCGAACTGGGTTGTCGGGTAGCCATAGCTTGAGCCACGCTTTGGGCTATGAGTTGGGCGATTTCAGTTTCGCTGAAGGTGAATCGCTTCGGTGGCATTTTGCTGAGTAAGATCAAGAAAAGATAATGAGATTCTTGTGTGACATTCAGATATATCACAGGTGTATATGCTGGAATATACAATACAAAGTGATAATTATATTTCGTTGAAAATAGCCAAGTTTGGTACATGACATGGGTTTTCAAAAGATTACATAATATGGGGAGTACAAAAGGTACCGGGAATTGTTACATCCGGTTCGATTAGTAAGATTCCTACATAGATAGATATAGATTACAAGATGACAGTCACACTAGTTCTAACGCAAGTTGATCCTTTCTATTAGTGTGACAAGCCGATCTACGGTGATTGCGAGTCTGCTGGTTTGTCGGGCGTTGTCTTCTTCCAATGCTAGTCGTTGTACCAGCATCCTTGAGTATTCTTCAGCCTCTTGCAGGCGCTGCTCGCATTGTTCCAACCTGAGTTGTAAAAGCTCGACTTCTACTCCTGATTCCATTACCCGGTCGTGGAGTACGTTCATGTTGCTAACGGTGTTTTCGTGATCCTCGGAGACTTGGTTGATGCGCTCAAGCGCTGTGAGTCTCCAATTTTCGTTGATTTCTTGCAATGCGACATCCATGGTGCAAAGTCATTGCTCGTGACGGTCCAGCCTAGTGGCCAAGGCCGGCAGAGGGAAGTGAGTGGGGTACGGGCCAGCTCGAGGCAACCTGGCGTTCCTCCTAGCTACCCTCGGGTTCTGCAACCCGGATTGAGAGTGTGACGAATTGGGTGGTGTGTTTGCCATTCTGAGACAAAGCGTTTAGACACAGTGAGGCCTATATCCATATAATACATATATAATATAGCCTAAGATGTTGAGTGAGAGCGAGGCCTATCTATGTGTATATATATATATATATATATATATATATATATCACATAATAGCCTAAGGTGTCTAACACAGACAAGTTTGAGTCCCGATTTCTCTCGTGGTCAGAGTCAACTAGTGTATCATGTTCAGTCATGATTCCTTCCGGATCCTACATCATATCCTTTTAATTGTACATAGTTGATCAGGCTATGTTAAATTAAACCAATACCATGTAGTCACTGAACCTAATCATATTTAATAAGGAATACTGCCTAACGGTCATAGTCTAGGCCCACTAAATGCAACCTAGTTCACTATAACCTTAGGCTCTGATACCAATCTGTAACACCCCCAAATTTAATGTTTTCCGGAAGCATAATTTGGGTGTTACTAGTCAATAATCAAAGCACACATATATATAGCAAACGACTCTACATGCGTCGTTTTAACAAAATATATTAATACTAAAAGGTTTACAACAGTTTGAACTCATACATAGCTCGTGTTCGTAATATGAGAGATTTAAGTACATAATTTGTTATACAAAATCTAATAATGCAATGAAATCTCTAAAGTTTGCATGAAGACTCGAGCTAATATGCATCCTGATGGGCAGTCCAGATCTACTGCTGGGTACCTGTGATACATGCTAAAATGGGTCAGCTAACGCTGGTGAGCTCACAAGTTTAGATATCAAATAATAGTGTGTGAACCACAAGATTTAAATGTTGATTTGCATCCAGCAAATGATACTGATAGTGTATACAACCATGAGCACATAGCCTGAGCTTAACTCGAGGGTCGGGTCCCATATAGAGAATTCCGAGCGAGGTGCCTCCACGAGTGCCTAATCTACACTCGTTTTCCCAAATATTAGTACGTCCGTTGTAGAGGTTAGCGCGACTAACCCGGACGAGGTGGGTCAATCCTATATGGTACCATATACTAATATTCACGCTACTTTCGTATTACCAGACTATACTGACGGACGACTTTGATTTGATTAGTTGAAAACAAATCATGTAGTATATTGAAATATGTACTCGCGTTCACGTGTTAAAAACATAGCAATGTATCACACCCCTAGTAAAACAGTAAAAAGAGGGGCCATGAGACTCACCTGAGCCTGAAGAGTTTATCTAAATAAACTGAGATTGATTAGCCAGGGATCGAAGTCCAAAGACTTGTAACCTGAGGGTGTCCACAACACGTGATGGTTATAAACATGTGAAGGCATCTAATAAGACTACCTTGTAGTTGTTTGTCCAACTAGAATGTCCAAATGATTACAATTTGGTTGATTGCCTAAGCGTTTGAAAATGTATACGGCCCGTTGGTGATTGTTTGTAATTATAATCCCACATTGTTATTTTGATGATTTTGGAGTGTTATACCTAAAAGTAAGTTCCAATGTGTTCTAGAAGTCGTGTCGCATTCATGTTTGATGTTATACAAGTTTAACACCTTGTGTGAAAGTTTAGATGTAACACCGTTACTTGTGACCCTAGGGTAGGGCGAAGCCCGTTAATGACAGGGGTCCGGGGGCAGCGCCCCTGGTAGCGGGGTCCAAGGGGTGGCAGCCCCTGGCGGCGTCATAAGGGCAGAGCCCCTGACTGGTGAAAAACGCATCTGGACTTGAATTTGGGTGAAATCGAGTGATAAAATTTTAGGTCTCGACACTTAGTAAAATTTGTGTTTTCTTGGTTCTATTTCATGCGACATAGCGTGCGACATACGGCTTTGTGTCGCTAAGTGCGACATAGTCTATTATGTCGCAGATCATATCTGCGATATAAGGGCTTGTGTTGCTAAGGGCGACATCCGCAATTCAGTGCAACGTAGGGCGTTGTGTCGCTATATGTGACGTCCGTAATTCCTGCGACGTAACTATTTATGTCGCTATATGCGACATCCGTGATTAGTGTGACATAGTGGCTTATGTCGCTATATGCGACATAAGGTCTGATTTAGCGACATAAAGGTTTCTGTCGCAGGTGGCCTGGAGCCTCTGCGACATAACGCGCTGTTGGCCGGAAAATGAGCCGAAAACGTGTTTTTCGGCCTCCTTTTGACCTGAAACTTTTACCCAACCTATATTTGGACATTTCAAGCTTAACTAAACAATTATAAGTTGAAAACAATAGAAAACGAGAGGTGTCGGGATTTGTCGTAAACTTACAAAGTGGTTAATCGAGAATCTAAAAAGATGGAAACGTAGATCGTGATGCGGTGGTTACTTTTCTTCAAATGGGTTTCGAGATTTAGGGTCGTTTGGTGGTGCGTTTTAACGATTTGGGATGATGGAGGTGGTGGGTTTGTTTTGAGAGAAAAAGAGGAAGAGAAAGAGAGAGATAGAATGAGAAATGAGAAAGTGAGGGTGAGGGGATGGGGTCCCTCCCCTTTGTGGCTGATTCGGTGGGGGGCCACCGGAGTGTGGGTCTCCACTTTTTAATTCCGTGTATTCGCGCTCCGTGCAGCGTTCGTTTAGACGTTAAATAATTATTTTATACGTTTAAATATATGTTTTAAAATACAAATGTTTATTCAATATTTTTGTTGAAGTATTTTACCAATTACTTAATAACTTAAATGATTTCGTTTGTTTGTGTGTTAAATGTCTAAGTCGCGTTGACGTTTATTATACGATACGAAATGTAGTTGTAATATTATCAAAATAATATTTTGGGTATGATATCGTTATTAAATAATTTTATATTATTTAATAAAATTGATTCACCAACGTCCGTATTTACTTGAACCGAATTACATTCGATTTGAAACTTGAACGATTTAATCAAATCGCATATTCGTATATATTCAACAATATATATATATATATATATATATATATATCGGTACATTAATTAGCCTAAAACCAACTAATTACATGTATTAACAACTGATTATGTACAAATCACTAGTCCTAATTTAGTGGGTGTTACATTCTCCCCCTGTTAGGAGAATTTCGTCCCGAAATTTATCTCAATGTGTCGTTTGACGAAGGGTCAGTGAATAACTGAGGATACTTGAGTCGCATTTGGTCTTCTCGTTCCCAAGTGAATTCTGGACCACGCCGCGAATTCCACCTGACCTAAACGATGGGAATACGATTTTGCTTGAGTTGTTTGACCTCACGGTCCACGATTTCAGCACGTTTTTCAACAAAATGAAGTTTGTCATCGACACGAATCTCGTCGAGTGGAATGATGAGTGTCTCGTCAGACAGGCATCTCTTTAGGTTAGAGATGTGAAAAGTAGGGTGCACGCTGCTGAGCTCAGCTGGCAGCTGCAGTCGATATGCCACAGGGCCAATCCTTTCGAGGATCTCAAAAGGCCCAATGCATCTGGGATTTAACTTCCCGCGTTTGCCGAATCGGATTATGCCTTTCCAAGGTGATACTTTCAGGAGCACTCGATCCCTAACTTGGAACTCGAGTGGTTTGCGTCTCACGTCAGCATAACTTTTCTGACGATCACGTGAGGCTTTGAGTTTGTTTTGGATTTCACAGTTTTTCTCGATGGTTTCGTGTATGAGTTCAGGACCAGTGAGTTGACTGTCTCCCACTTCAGTCCAACAGATCGGTGATCGGCACTTACGACCGTACAGTGCCTCAAATGGTGCAGCCTTAATGCTAGTATGATAACTGTTATTGTAGGAAAACTAGCACAATGGAAGGTGTCTTTCCCAGTTTGCACCGAAGTCGACTACGCAGGCTCGTAGCATGTCTTCCAGTGTCTGAATAGTTCGTTCACTTTGGCCATCGGTTTGAGGATGGTATGCGGTACTCATATCAAGCCGGGTACCCAACGATTTTTGAAGTGATTGCCAAAAGTGAGATGTGAAACGAGCGTCCCTGTCAGAGATAATCGAGATTGGGACACCGTGTCTGGAAACAATTTCTTTGATATAGATTTGGGAGAAACGTTCTATTTTATCGGTTTCCTTGATCGCCAGGAAATGAGCAGATTTGGTGAGATAACCGACGATCACCCAAATGGTATAGCAACCGCTCGATGACTTAGGTAGTTTGGTTATGAAATCCATGGCGATTTGTTCCCATTTCCATTCAGGAATGCTGGGTTGTTGAAGTAAACAAGAAGGTTTTTGATGTTCGGTTTTGACTTTCGAGCAAGTAAGGCACTTGCTGACGTATGTGGCAATTTCGGCTTTCATGTTCGGCCACCAATAGAATTCCTTGACGCCGTGATACATTTTGTCGGTTCCAGGATGGATAGAATATTTAGAATTGTGAGCTTCATCCATCACCAAGTCTCGCAGGTTCCCAAAACTAGGCAACCAGATTCGATTTGAGAAGTACCTAACACCATTAGGTTTGATTTCGAATTGCTTATCGATGCCTCGTAAGGCTTCGCTTTTGACATTTTCGGGTTTCAAAGCTTCGAGTTGAGCGGTATGAATCTGAATGGTGAGATCATTATGAATGGTCATACTGAGAGCTCGAACTCGAAGTGGTTTCGGCTGTTCCTTTCGACTGAGGGCATCGGCAACAACATTTGCCTTGCCTGGGTGGTATTTGATTTCACAGTCATAATCGGTGAGCAACTCGACCCAGCGACGCTGTCGCATATTAAGGTCTTTTTGGTCGAAGGTGTGTTGGAGACTTTTATGATCGGTGAACACGGTACTTCGGGTACCATAAAGGTAGTGTCTCCAGATTTTGAGGGCGAACACCACGGCCCCTAACTCGAGGTCGTGAGTCGTGTAGTTTTCCTCATGAACTTTGAGTTGTCGGGAAGCGTAAGCAATGACCTTGTCTCGTTGCATCAACACGCTACCGAGACCTTGATGGGAAGCATCGCAGTATACCACGAAGTCGTCGGTGCCTTCGGGTAAAGATAGAATAGGAGTACTGCAAAGCTTGAGTTTTAATAGCTGGAATGCTGACTCTTGTTTCTCAGTCCAATTGAACTTCTTTTCCTTTTGAGTCAGTGTCGTGAGTGGTTGAGCTATTTTGGAGAAATTTTCGATGAAACGATGATAATACCCGGCCAATCCCAAAAATTGGCGTACTTCGGTTGGAGTGGTTGGCACTTGCAAGTCTTTGATAGCCTCGATTTTCGATGGGTCGGCGTGAATTCCTTGACTATTAACAACATGTCCAAGCAATTGAACGGATTTTATCCAGAACTCACACTTGGAGAATTTGGCATATAACTCCTCGTGTTTGAGTAGTTCTAAGCAGTTTTCGGGATGTCGGTGTCTTGAACTCGAAGTTGATGATAACCTGACCGAAGATCGATCTTTGAATAAATATTCGACCCTTGAAGTTGGTCAAACAGGTCATCGATGCGAGGAAGTGCATACCGGTTCTTGACGGTTAGCTTGTTCAACTCTCGGTAGTCGATACACATTCGGAAAGAACCGTCTTTCTTTTTCACGAATAAGACCGGAGCTCCCCAAGGTGAAGAACTCGGTCGGATGAATCCTCTATCCAGGATTTCCAGTAATTGAGTGGACAGCTCCTGAAGTTCGGATGGAGCTAGGCGGTAGGGTGCTCGGGCTACCGGTGCGGCACCCGGCACAAGATCGATCGTGAACTCAACCTGTCTATGTGGAGGTAAACCAGGCAGTTCTTCCGGAAAGACTTCGGGAAAGTTTCTAACGATTGGCACATCCTCAAGTCGCTTCTCCTCCGACTTTTTCTCCGTGATGTACGCGAGGATTGCAGGATAACCCTTTCTGAGAAATTTTTGGGTTTGATATGATATTTAGTCTCGTCCCACCGGTCTCCCCCTGTATGATCAAGGTTCTACCGACGGCGAGAGGGATGCGGACGATTTTGTCATAACAGACGATTTCGGCTCGGTGTTTGGACAACCAGTCCATGCCAATGATGACGTCGAAACTTCCAATTTCAACGGGCATAAGATCTATCGAAAAGGTTTCGTTGGCTAAGTTTAAAGTGCAATTAGGTATCACACTATCAGTTTCTATGAGTTTATCGTTTGCTAGTTCTACAGTGTACTTAACATCTAGAGCAACAGGGGTGATGTCAAGTAGGTAAAACTCGTCGGAAATAAAGCTCCTATCGGCACCAGTATCAAATAGAACAGAAGCAGTTAAGTTGTTGAGGAGGAACATACCCATGACCACATTCGGGTCCTGGCGGGCGTCTCCAGAATTGAGTATGAAGGCTCTACCCTTGGCATTGTTGTTGTTGATGGCTTTGTTCTTCAGTTTCGGGCTATCATTCCTAAAGTGCCCAGGGTTCCCGCATTCATAGTAGGCTCGGTGTGGTCTGGTGTTGTTGTTGGAGTTGTTGTTGGCGGTGGACCTACAGTCCTTGGTGAGATGACCGTACCTCTTGCAATTATTGCAATAGGGACCACAAGGACCTTCATGGTGGCGGTTGCATTTGGAACAGTAGGGCTTGTTCCCTGTGTAACCCCGTTTGGTGTCGGTGGTTGAGTTGTAGGCCTTGATGGCGTCGGGTTTCTTGTTTTGGGAGTTGTTGTGGTTGTCGGACCACTTTCTTTTGAGATGGTTGGAGGAAGAAGTGGGTGGTTCTGGGTCCTCATTCATGGCCATGAGTTCATGGGCCAATCTGATAGCACCATCAATGGTGGTCTGGTTTGAGGAGGCGACGTTCCCCCGGACAGGTTCCGGAAGACCGTGGATGTACCTTCGGATCTTATCGGGTTCGGTGCTCCCCATTGTTGGGCGAAGGATGGCAAGCTGTTGGAATCTGACGGTATATCCGTCAATGTCAGTTCCATGCACCTTTAGGTGCTAGAACTCTTCCTCCAGCTTTTGGAGTTGTTCGATGGGACAATACTTAGCAGTAAGCATTGTTTTCAGTTCTTCCCAAGGGAGTAGGTAGGCGGTATCAATACCCACAGACTGGGCATATGAATTCCACCATGAGAGTGCACCATCCTCGAGGGTGCAGGTGGAGTACTTGACTCTGTCCTCTTCCGCATACTTGCTGATGTGGAAGACGGACTCCATTTTCTCGAACCATCTGATCAGTCCGATGGCTCCTTCAGTTCCCTTGAAGTTCAAGCGTTTGCAGCTCAGGAAGTCCTTGTATGAACAAGGTTTGGATTGAGGCCCGTTGGTAGCTGTGTCTTCGCTGCCCGAACTGGGTTGTCGGGTAGCCATAGCTTGAGCCACGCTTTGGGCTATGAGTTGGGCGATTTCAGTTTCGCTGAAGGTGAATCGCTTCGGTGGCATTTTGCTGAGTAAGATCAAGAAAAGATAATGAGATTCTTGTGTGACATTCAGATATATCACAGGTGTATATGCTGGAATATACAATACAAAGTGATAATTATATTTCATTGAAAATAGCCAAGTTTGGTACATGACATGGGTTTTCAAAAGATTACATAATATGGGGAGTACAAAAGGTACCGGGAATTGTTACATCCGGTTCGATTAGTAAGATTCCTAAATAGATAGATATAGATTACAAGATGACAGTCACACTAGTTCTAACGCAAGTTGATCCTCTCTATTAGTGTGACAAGCCGATCTACGGTGATTGTGAGTCTGCTGATTTGTCGGGCGTTGTCTTCTTCCAATGCTAGTCGTACCAGCATCCTTGAGTATTCTTCAGCCTCTTGCAGGCGCTGCTCGCATTGTTCCAACCTGAGTTGTAAAAGCTCGACTTCTACTCCTGATTCCATTACCCGGTCGTGGAGTACGTTCATGTTGCTAACGGTGTTTTCGTGATCCTCGGAGACTTGGTTGATGCGCTCAAGCGCTGTGAGTCTCCAATTTTCGTTGATTTCTTGCAATGCGACATCCATGGTGCAAAGTCATTGCTCGTGACGGTCCAGCCTAGTGGCCAAGGCCGGCAGAGGGAAGTGAGTGGGGTACGGGCCAGCTCGAGGCAACCTGGCGTTCCTCCTAGCTACCCTCGGGTTCTGCAACCCGGATTGAGAGTGTGACGAATTGGGTGGTGTGTTTGCCATTCTGAGACAAAGCGTTTAGACACAGTGAGGCCTATATCCATATAATACATATATAATATAGCCTAAGATGTTGAGTGAGAGCGAGCCCTATCTATGTATATATATATATATATATATATCACATAATAGCCTAAGGTGTCTAACACAGACAAGTTTGAGTCCCGATTTCTCTCGTGGTCAGAGTCAACTAGTGTATCCTGTTCAGTCATGATTCCTTCCGGATCCTACATCATATCCTTTTAATTGTACATAGTTGATCAGGCTATGTTAAATTAAACCAATACCATGTAGTCACTGAACCTAATCATATTTAATAAGGAATACTGCCTAACGGTCATAGTCTAGGCCCACTAAATGCAACCTAGTTCACTATAACCTTAGGCTCTGATACCAATCTGTAACACCCCCAAATTTAATGTTTTGCGGAAGCATAATTTGGGTGTTACTAATCAATAATCAAAGCACACAGGTATATAGCAAACGACTCTACATGCGTCGTTTTAACAAAATATATTAATACTAAAAGGTTTACAACAGTTTGAACTCATACATAGCTCGTGTTCGTAATATGAGAGATTTAAGTACATAATTAGTTATACAAAATCTAATAATGCAATGAAATCTCTGAAGTTTGCATGAAGACAACTCATGTGATACATGCTAATATGCATCCTGATGGGCAGTCCAGATCTACTGCTGGGTACCTGTGATACATGCTAAAATGGGTCAACTAACGCTGGTGAGCTCACAAGTTTAGATATCAAATAATAGTGTGTGAACCGCAAGATTTAAATGTTGATTTGCATCCAGCAAATGATACTGATAGTGTATACAACCATGAGCGCATAGCCTGAGCTTAACTCGAGGGTCGGGTCCCATATAGAGAATTCCGAGCGAGGTGCCTCCACGAGTGCCTAATCTACACTCGTTTTCCCAAATATTAGTACGTCCGTTGTAGAGGTTAGCACGACTAACCCGGACGAGGTGGGTCAATCCTATATGGTACCATATACTAATATTCACGCTACTTTCGTATTACCAGACTATACTGACGGAGGACTTTGATTTGATTAGTTGAAAACAACTCATGTAGTATATTGAAATATGTACTCGCGTTCACGTGTTAAAAACATAGCAATGTATCACACCCCTAGTAAAACAGTAAAAAGAGGGGCCATGAGACTCACCTGAGCCTGAAGAGTTTATCTAAATAAACTGAGATTGATTAGCCAAGAATCGAAGTCCAAAGACTTGTAACCTGAGGGTGTCCACGACACGCGATGGTTATAAACATGTGAAGGCATCTAATAAGACTACCTTGTAGTTGTTTGTCCAACTAGAATGTCCAAATGATTACAATTTGGTTGATTGCCTAAGCGTTTGAAAATGTATACGGCCCGTTGGTGATTGTTTGTAATTATAATCCCACATTGTTATTTTGATGATTTTGGAGTGTTATACCTAAAAGTAAGTTCCAATGTGTTCTAGAAGTCGTGTCGCATTCGTGTTTGATGTTATACAAGTTTAACACCTTGTGTGAAAGTTTAGATGTAACACCGTTACTTGTGACCCTAGGGTAGGGCGAAGCCCGTTAATGACAGGGGTCCGGGGGCAGCGCCCCTGGTAGCGGGGTCCAAGGGGCGGCAGCCCCTTGCGGCGTCCAAGGGGCAGAGCCCCTGGCTGGTGAAAAACGCATCTGGACTTGAATTTGGGTGAAATCGAGTGATAAAATTTTAGGTCTCGACACTTAGTAAAATTTGTGTTTTCTTGGTTCTATTTCATGCGACATAGCGTGCGACATACGGCTTTGTGTCGCTAAGTGCGACATAGTCTATTGTGTCGCAAATCATATCTGCGACATAAGGGCTTGTGTTGCTAAGGGCGACATCCGCAATTCAGTGCGACGTAGGGCGTTGTGTCGCTATATGCGACCTCCGTAATTCCTGCGACGTAACTATTTATGTCGCTATATGCGACATCCGTGATTAGTGCGACATAGTGGCTTATGTCGCTATATGCGACATAAGGTCTGATTTAGCCACATAAAGGCTTCTGTCGCAGGTGGCCTGGAGCCTCTGCGACATAACGCGCTGTTGGCCGGAAAATGAGCCGAAAAGGTGTTTTTCGGCCTCTTTTTGACCTGAAACTTTTACCCAACCCATATTTGGACATTTCAAGCTTAACTAAACAATTATAAGTTGAAAACAATAGAAAACGAGAGGTGTCGGGATTTGTCGGAAACTTACAAAGTGGTGAATCGAGAATCCAAAAAGATGGAAACGTAGATCGTGATGCGGTGGTTAC
This sequence comes from Pseudognaphalium luteoalbum, assembly GCA_963422505.1. Classification (NCBI taxonomy): domain Eukaryota; kingdom Viridiplantae; phylum Streptophyta; class Magnoliopsida; order Asterales; family Asteraceae; genus Pseudognaphalium; species Pseudognaphalium luteoalbum. The sequence continues at coordinate 34,786,573 of OY730194.1, read as the reverse complement.
TTTTCTTCAAATGGGTTTCGAGATTTAGGGTCGTTTGGTGGTGCATTTTAACGATTTGGGATGATGGAGGTGGTGGGTTTGTTTTGAGAGAAAAAGAGGAAGAGAAAGAGAGAGATAGAATGAGAAATGAGAAAGTGAGGGTGAGGGGATGGGGTCCCTCCCCTTTGTGGCTGATTCGGTGGGGGCCCACCAGAGTGTGGGTCTCCACTTTTTAATTCCGTGTATTCGCGCTCCGTGCGGTGTTCGTTTAGACGTTAAATAATTATTTTATACGTTTAAATATATGTTTTAAAATACAAATGTTTATTCAATATTTTTGTTGAAGTATTTTACCAATTACTTAATAACTTAAATGATTTCGTTTGTTTGTGTGTTAAATGTCTAAGTCGCGTTGACGTTTATTATACGATACGAAATGTAGTTGTAATATTATCAAAATAATATTTTGGGTATGATATCGTTATTAAATAATTTTATATTATTTAATAAAATTGATTCACCAACGTCCGTATTTACTTGAACCGAATTACATTCGATTTGAAACTTGAACGATTTAATCAAATCGCATATTCGTATATATTAAACAATATATATATATATATATATATATATATATATATATATATATCGGTACATTAATTAGCCTAAAACCAACTAATTACATGTATTAACAACTGATTAAGTACTAATCACTAGTCCTAATTTAGCGGGTGTTACAGGTATACTACCCCTTTGAGGTGGTATACCCCCTTTTTGGTGATGTATTCGCCCTTTTTGGTGTCCGATACCCCCTTTTGGTGTCCAATACTACCCTTAGTGCCGAATCATTGAGCTAGGGTGGTATTTTAGTACAAATTGGAAGAATTGGGTGTCAAAATGGTGGTAACATTATTGAAAGACTTTGCCTATAGATAGAGGCATCAACCTCCTCATTTCAGACATCTCATTCACACACCACAATTCTCTCTCACACACACACTTGCTCCCTCTAGAATAGTAGTAGTAGTAGTTAGCTAGTAGGAGTAGCAAGCTTACGAGCTTTGTACGGAGTCGCTCCGAGACTGCGGTTGCGCAGATTTGTTGTAACGCCTATCAGGTTTTATTATATAATCCTTTCTTGTTATTTTTCAATATGTTATGCTTTTACCATGCATGCTTTATTAATTGCTTTGTTAGTCTAGACAAATCTGTGTTTGCTATGATAGACATTATGCTAGGGTAGTTATGCTTTAAACCATGTTGTTACTCTGCTCGCATGTAATTAGGATATGTTTGAATTTATAAATTAGTTCTTAAAATGTTTATTTATCCAACTTATACTGTGTTTTGAAACCTATTTATAGAATCCGACCAATTACTAAAAATAGGTCCCTCAACTATTATGTGTCTGAATGATTCGATGAACTCGGCATGGCCACTGTTCTCCTGATTGAAATACATCAAATGAGACACGGAGCATAGAATTAGAGATAGATTAGAATTAAATTTCATATATCTAATGCTTTTGAGAGAACTTTCGGAGCATTCGTGACTTAACCATTAATCCAGAAACTCCGCCTGAAATAAACTGATAACTATCCATGTTACACTACTGCATGTTCTTGTTTGATTGTTGCTTTAGGGTTTGCATGCTAGTATCTATTTGTCTATTGTGGTTGTTGGATTCATGATTAGGTTTTCAAACATAGAATAATTACATACAACAGTTTGACATGCTAGAATAATTACAATGATCTGTATGAAATAATGTCGAACAATTTAATCAATCGTTAGACAGACTTTTCAAACTTATTCCGCGGGGTAACTCCTGTTCACTTTATTGTTTATTCGACAATTCGTGCCACGATACGGACGTCTCAGACGATCGAGACTGGGGAATAGGATTCGAGGTTAGTTGTCGGTTAAATTAGTACTGCATTAGGAGAACTTCCGATGTAGTTTACACTCCATATCTATTATCCTTGTGACATGTTATTTATTTGATTGTGAAAAACTCTACGTTAGATAAGTAATAGGATAGGAGCTATGACACATTAGGACATATACAGTAATGATACGGGATCTCTGGGCGAGGCATCAGAAATACCGTAAAACGGCTTAGTACTTGGTGTAGCGTTGGAACTACCTCTGGTGAAGTACAAATGTGTGGAAACCACGAAAAGGCCGTAGGTATAGTACTATGTTGAGCATCGTTTAGAGACCCCAAATCAGCACTGCTAGGATTCATTATAATTAGAGCCTTAATCCTCATAACTACCCCTAAATAGCATACACCAATGTCATAGGAAACACTCGCGTAAACCATAGTTCTCCCAGCAACTACACTCCTCATTTATTTTATTGTATTTAGTTTACATAAAATAGAAAACAAAATCCCTCAAAAAGTTTTAAAACCCTAGCTAAATTGCCAAAGATAATTAATCCTCCTAAGATCCCATGCCCGTTGTGGTTTGAAGAACGACACCTGAGTCATACCTGCCGCTTACTATACAAGTAGTAGTATAACTTAGCCTTCCCTGCATTATAAATATAAAACCAATATAAAACCACCCATCTGATCGTCTGCCCCAACTGGAAGGCCCGTAACGACAAGGAAGCAATTCTTGAACCGACCGTTAGAGCGCGACCAATACCTAAAAAGTCCAAGCAAAGTTTTTGAACAATGTGATTCACTCTGAAATCTATTTTTCATCATGACATTCATTTCTCACCAAATCATTAGTTTGTATATGCTATCTATATAATATTGTATTTAAGGGTGTCTGATATTACTATGTTTATATTTCTTCCCCTCAATTTGTTGATATAAAAAAATCTAATAAAATAGAATATTGTTTTAACTATAATATACGTTGATATTTGTGATAACGTGCATTGCACGGGTCATTCACACTAGTTTAAAAATAAGAATGTTAACTCTTAAAATGATACATGTTCATAGATAGTGAAAGCATATGTCATTCCAAGTTTTACTTGATATAAATTTGAGTAAATTGTCGTTATGGTTTGTAAAAAACACACCGATCATCTTTTAACTTTCAAAATTACATGGATCATCCTTATAGTTTGATACAATGCACACCTATAGTCTTTAACACTAAACGATCGTCAACGAAATTCTAGAAATCATAACATGTGACTTGTATATGAGGGTGAAAATATTTTTAAATTCTCATTCCTTTTTCAAAACCTGACCAACCACCTAAGTTCTTTCCGATCAAATCTTTTTGAAGTCGTTAAATTAAACACAACACACTTTGTTAGGACCGATTGCACCCACACACGTCGTAGGAGAAGATGATGTTATAATCTCTTGGTGGCAGTGTTAGGAGCTGTGTTTGATAAGGAGATGAAAACAATGATGACAAAGCTATAGTTTCCGGTCACCACCTTCAATTCAATATAATCCTTCATGTATTCGTTCATAGATAGAAGAATGGTTTCTAAGGAAGAAGAGGATAGTATGTGTTTCTTTTGGTCAATATATGTAGAGGTGGTGGCCTTAGTTTTGTTATGTCAGAATGAATGGTCACTGAAAAATGGAAATAGTATTTATTAGTGTGCTTATGTTCTGGGAAGGTGATAAGGGGGTTGTTTGACATGGTGTTAACATGAGGGAGAAAGAAGGGTAGTGATATTAAATTTGTTTTTATGTAGTTGATTGATACAATATCAAAAGGCAAGTAAAATAACTTTTTAATCCTCATGTGCAAGTCACATGATATGATTTAACGGACTTCACTAACCATTGTTAGTGTTAAGGACTGTGGATGTGAGATGTATCAAACCATAAGGATGATCCACGTATATTCAAAAGTTCAAGGATAGTTGGTGTTTTCAACAAACTACAAGGAATATCGTTGTAATTTACTCTATAAATATATGTATGAATCTTTGAATAATGTTTGAATAATGTTACGTATGGATATAATAGTTGGTGTGCAACTGACATCTTTATACATTGTGCCAAAACCTTTAAATAATAAAACCTTTTAGTATCATAAATCTAAAAACTTATTTACAATTAAACTAAACTATCATTTGGTAAGAACATAATTTTTGTCTCTTTTTCAGAGGTAATCGATCTACCATTGAGGTTGCTGATGTCATCATTCACACGGTTACGCTAAAGATGGTGTCTTTCACTTTCAAGCCTATCTCGCGCACTCTCCGAATTACGGAGAGATGGAAACTTCCCCGTAGGCGGTGCTTCTCTTGAGTTGTCCTTTATGCGGTTGGAGTGGATTATTGCCTGGTTTTGTTAGTTTGTTTGCGTTGTTTGCAATGTTAATAGAGATTGTGCATTTGCTGGTTGTCATATACATGTCATGTCATGTCATGTGTATGTTGTAGTCAGATTTTTTAGGCTAAGTTATGTGGTTTTTCACAATCTTGTAATTGTAAAGCTTATCCTTATATATAATATTTGTCAGGAATTTTCCCCTTTACCCAACAAAAAATAAAAATGAAATAAAATTAAACTGGTAAATAAATTAAGATAATGTAACACGAATGAAAGGTCTGGCGAACACTTATGATGATAGGATCTGCTCGTACACACGATAAATAATATCGAGAAATTACGATGTTACATCTATTATCTTGTCTTTGCGTAGCAAAACTCAACATATCGACTATTATTCCTTATGTCGATGATTTGATTGAAACATAAGATATTGATTTTAAACAAATGTAGAACATGCTTATGAACGATATGATAAAAACGATACAATTAAAGTACGATAATGATTTCTCTTGATGTCACATATGACCCCTCCCAATAGTGAACACCAACTGACGCATCAGTTGGTGCCACATCAGCGCCACATCAGCTTTTTCCAAAACGGACACAAATTGACACTACCCTGTCAACAGTAAAACATCAGTTAACATCACTTCTCTTTTTTGGGACCCACACACTAATTTCTTTATTTATTTAAAATACAAACTTAAATAAAACATTTTTATTAAAACTAAAAACATTACATTAAAATAAAAATAAAACGTTACAATTCCTAAAAAAAAAAAATACATTTCTTGAAAATTAAAAAGATAACTAGTCGTGTACTCCAAATCGTCCGAACTCGCTCGGTCTTTGTCCGAATCGTTGACTTGAACCGAACCCGAACCCGAATCGCGACCAAAAACCATTTTATAATCATTTTCATAATTATCGACAACGGTTTTTCGCACCTCCTCGAGCATCTTTTTTTCCTTGTCTTTGAGGCCGCTCGGTATTTTTTTATACAACATCTTCTACGATTTTAATATAGTTTTTTTGACCGAATTTCCCTTGATCGTGGCCAATGTTTCTTGTTGTGCTTGCACGGCTTGTATGTTGGCTAGCCATCCTTTTCTTTCAAACTACGCGAAGAAGTAGCGGCATCACTCGAACCCGAACTTTTTTTACTTTTTTTTGCTTTAGCTCGGCCGGGCGGACGACGAATAATGTCGTCTTGGAACAAGCGTTCCATGTTAGTCGTGAGAGGCTCGGAAGTAGGCTCGGAAGTAGGCATATCGTCACCAAGATTAATCGGTTCGAGTTCGGCTTGGCTTGGTTGTCGGCTCATGACTCCATCATTTTGCATAAACTTCGAACAAAGTCGTAGTACATTCCAACATTTTTCGTATATGAAGGCGCGGTTTTGTTGAGACTTAAACGCTTCGTGACACCCCTTCAAAATGTCGGTATCACTTGCCCCGCTTTGACGAGGATTGGTAAGATGTTTGTAGATGGCAATGAAAATTTTGGTGTCGCTACGAAGTTTGTTCCACTTTCCTTGAAGTTGGCTCAAACTACGTTCTTGAGGTGCAACCGTATTATAATCCTTTAAAACTTTGTCCCAAAAAGTTTCGAAGCTTTGTGAAACCCCTTTCTTTGAAATCTCGGAATGGTGAATCCAACGTTCGGATAATATTAGCGCCTCTTCGTCGGACCATCTAACTTGAACCCTTTTTGGTTCTCCTTTTGCTTTTCCTTTTCCTTTTCCTTTTTTCGGCTTCGAGTTCGGCACAGGTTCGGGCTCGGCTTCGGCTTGACTTGGTGACTCGGGCTCGGGTGGAGTGTGGATGTTTCCGAATTGTGGATAGTTTATTAGAGTAGGTGGAAATGGAGAGAAAGCGGAGGATGGTTGGGTTAAAAATCGTGGGTCTCAAAATGGTGGTGGAGTTTGATGGAATGGTGGTGGAGTTTGATGGAATGGTGGTGGAGTTTGTTGGAATGGAGCATATGGTGAGAATTGTTGGTAGTTTTTGTAATTTTGGTAACCTTGAAATTGTGTAGCGTATTATGAAAAACCGGGGGTTGACTTGGTGACGAGTTGCTAGATTGAGCGGAAGATGTGGCCGTCAGTGAAGTTGGATAATGGGTCGTGTTCGGAATGGGATTGTTTATTAAATTGTTCCACATATCTTCGCCGGTTGATTGGTTGGGTATCATTTTTTGGTGGTAGAATTTGGTTTAGTTTGTGTAAGTAAAATGATTTTTTGGTGGTGGAATATGGTTTAGTTTGTGTAAATAAAATGGTATTTTTTGATGGTGGAATATGGTTTAGTTTGTGTAAGTAAAATGGTATTTTTTGGTGGTGGAATATGGTTTAGTTTGTGTAAGTAAAATGGTATTTTTTGGTGATGGAATATGGTGAAAAGTGTGTATGTTGGGTTAAAGATTGTATATATATTGAGTGAGAATGAGAATGAGATGTGTTAAAATGAGTGAGTATATGTTGTGTATATATAGTAGAGTGAAAATGGTTAAATTTTTTTTTTTTTTGTTTTTTAATGCATCTCAACGGATACTTTCTTTTTTTTAAAAAAAAAAAAAAAACCGTTTCACGAACCGACCGGGACCCACCCACTTTCCATATTCCTTCGGTATTTCGACGTAAAGCATCGACGGCTCGTAACCGACGCCCCGTACCAACAGCGTCAGTTGCGTCGGTTGAACCGATGCCATCCACGACGGACCGTTGGCAACCTCTAATAGATGAAAATAAACAAAGAAAATGGGAGTCGTCCACATAATAAAAAATTGGAGATGCTATAAGTGACACATGCGAATAATTGCCTTGGGAAACACACATTAGATGTCATACAGTCATACTGTACGTAGCCACCTAGCAACTTCTCATTCCCTAGCGATCGATTCAAATTCCAAAACATCAATTTTAACTACTCTATCCCTCCCAACATAATTATCAATTTTTTCCTTTATAAAATCTTTATTTTCAACATTGATTTTAAATATTTTTGTAGGTTTTATAGGTGTTATACTTGATGAAAATTATATTAATCAAAATACATTAAAACCCCTTCATTCATATATTTTACATCAATTATATACAGCACAAACAAAAATATATAAGGTTAAAGTTGAAAAATAAAGAATTTAAAAAGTTATAACTAGACAATAATTTAAAACGGAAATATTATAATATTGTATTTTACTCTCCAACGCTGTAAAGGGCATCACTTCCATTTTACTTCATGTATAGGGCATCAGTCATATTTTGATCATTAAACTGTTTATTAAAACTTGTAATTACATATATACAATTCACAATTACTGTAAACTTATTAAAAACAATGGTAAAAATATCACGCTAATATACATTATTATAATCACTCATAGTTTGTTCGGGATAGTCAAAGTTTGTACGCCTTGTTATGTATCTATAAGTATAGAAACATACATCATAGTCCACAAAGAGAAGTTGATATATTTTTCGAAATAGAAAGATCTTTTGATTACAAATCACAAACTGTTTAGAAATTTGCTGTAAAGATGCAGAATCATCATGAGGATGTTGATATTGTTATTGTGGGTGCTGGATTAGCTGGTCTTGCTACTGCCTTGGCCCTTCACAGGTATTCTTTTATGGCTGTTAGTAGTTTGCTACCTGAATTCATTAAAATTTCTGGTTTACTTATTCTTATACAGATCAAATTAACTTGTATATTCAGCTAGTTGTCACTTCTATTGTTGTATTCAATTAAAATTCTGGTTTATTCCAGTAAGAGTGTTAACGTTAATTGGTTGCTACTTTGCTACCCTGTGATTGTGAGTGTGGTATCTTGTTAACTTTACAGAAGTAATGAATATTAAGTATATATTTCGCTGTTTGTGATAAAATATTGCAATAATTAAGTAAAGGGGATAACATGCATGCTGTTAACTGGATCGAGTTTAGCAAGTGCTGTTACCTGTTAGTAACAAATGTTTTAAAGAGAAAGTATACTATATCACTCTCCACTATGTAATATCTGAGTAATACTATACATGACTAAGACTAATTATACAGACCTACTTTTCTCATTGGTTGAAATTTTTCTCCCTCCAAATTTTATCCAATCAATATTTCCATCTACCAATCACATTTGTAGATCTATATTTAGGTCTACATTATTAGGCTAATCAATCATTTTCCGTAATATCTACATGTTCAATATATCGTTTTAGCTGAAAGCATGTTTGTTATTAAGTGTTACCCTTTCTTTTCTGAAGGTTGGGTTTGAGGAGCATGGTGTTGGAGTCATCTGAGAGTTTGAGAATCACAGGATTTGCCCTTACACTATGGACTAATGCTTGGAGGGCACTAGATGCTCTAGGAATCGGCGAGGCTCTAAGACAAAAGTCTACCCAAATGAAAGGGTAATTTTATCATTATGCAAATTAATCACACTAATACAGACCATAATACATTTAGGTAATTTAGTTCGTAGTCTAAATATTGTGGTTGCAGATTCAAGATTGCGTCTCCTGATACTGGTCAATTTACTTCCCAGCAAGAACTCGATATAGATGGCAAATTGTAAGCCACATGTCAATCTTTACCTATATTATTTGAAATTAAATATTTTTATATAAAATGCTTAATGGTATTGAATTTGATATATTATAGCACTAGGTAGAATTCTATATATTTTAAAGTTAGAAGTTGATTAACTAACTACAAAATCTGATTATAGTGAGGGTTATGAAAGTCGATGTGTTAGGCGAAAAGATTTACTGGAGGCATTAGTGAACGAGCTGCCACCAGGGACCATTAGATACTCTTCAAAGGTTGCGACCATAGATGAACTTGATTGGTTCAAATTGGTGCACTTAGCTGATGGGTCCATTCTCAAAACAAAGGTATTTTGGTTGATTAAATGGTTAAAAGTCCTATCAGGTACATTTCTGATACGACTTATATTACTGTAGGTGTTGATAGGATGTGATGGAGTTAACTCAGTCGTGGCAAAATGGTTGGGTCTTGACCCACCTGTTAGTGTTGGGAGATCGGCTATTCGTGGTTTGGTGGATTTTCCAGATGGCTCCGCTTTTGATCCTATGTTTCATGTCAACTTTGGAGGTGGTGTGCGCTTTGGTTTTCTTCCTGTTGATGACAAGACGGTGTACTGGTTTTGTACGTTAATTCCGTCTCAAGTTACATCCTGTAAGTCATTCGAAGTTGAAAAGTATCATAGAGGTAGCAAAACTTGGATTGCTCTGTTTGTGTAACGGTTTAAACTTGTATCAGCACAAACCTTTTGGCTTGGTTCACATTGTCCGACAACCATTTCTTTTAAATAATTTACTGATTACACTATTATTTGGAAAAGTAGATTATTGAAACAGTGAACAACTTCTTTGATCACAGAAATTTATAAGATTTTGTATAGCGAAAGTGAACTCTGAGTGGACTGTCAATAAGCTATTAGATGCTCTTTCCCTTCGATCAGTTAAGATTTTTCATTTTACCGAAACAATTTATTAAAGATGAAATCCAAACCAAGGAACCATTCATAACTTCATAAGCTAGACCACCTGTGTGAATTGAATCTATATATTTAAATCTAATGGATTTTAAGAAGCACTCTAAATAAGGCATAATATCTTGATTTGTATAGACGAAGAAGATTGGCAAGAAAACCCGATGAAAATGAAAAAATTTGTATTGAGCCATATCAACAAGATGCCTCAACAAGCACAGGATGTGGTGGAGAAAACATCCCTAAGTAGCATCTCTATTGCACCATTAAAGTTTAGATTGCCATGGAACGTTTTATTTGGAAACATAGTGAAAGACAACGTGTGTGTAGCCGGGGACGCCCTTCACCCCATGACTCCCGACATTGGCCAAGGCGGTTGCTCATCTCTAGAAGACTCTATTGTGCTTGGTAGGTGTCTCGGAGAGGCTATTTTGAATAAATCCAATGACGAAGATGACGAGTTTGAGAAAATAAGGAAAGGGTTAGAGAAATATGGAAATGATAGAAGATGGAGAAGTTTTAACCTTATTAGTGTTGCATATTGTGTGGGGTATATTCAAGAAAGCAACGGGAAATTGATGACTATGTTGAGGAAGGTATGGTTTTCAAGATACACACCTAATGCGTTCCTTAAGATGGCTAAGTTTGATTGTGGTCATCTTATTTCATGAATCATGAATCGAAAATGGCAAAATGATCCATCATCCAATTGTTAGTATAAGTATTGTTGTAAATCATATAATTCAACATGGTTTAAGAATGACAATGTTTGTTTCTAATGATAAGTTTTAGTTACAATCACCTATGCAATCGGTATTATTATAGTTAGTATACAATTTCTATCTGATAGTGTCCCTATATGATGACTTATATCCGATATCTTTTCGGTTGTATGTGTTGTTGCACATCCCTTTGTGGGGTTGCTAAGATATTTGGTACATTCACCAAAATGACTCTTGTTAGAGTCGACGTTTAACGAAATAGTAAATTGTATACCATTTCACCGAAATAACCTTTAATCACGTGAGCACGTTTCAAGTCACATAATTAAACCTTTTCGAGTTGTGGGTTCGCTTCCAATGAGTACATGACATGTAGCAACAACCTTATATGAACAATGTGTGATCCAAACCGGAAAAGTCTTCGAAATGAGTAGGCAGGAGCGCGAATGTCCTCCGCGTTGAAGTACAACGGACGTGACACATTTATGTTTGCGAGGCTTGCCTTGACCATTAATCTAAGGGTAGAGATTCGTACAACACAAATTTTTCTCCGTACACCGTTAAACATGCTTTAGACTGTTGTACAATACAACAACTTAAATCATATTTAGTAGTATCCGGAGAAAAACTGGTAAGGGATCACCTTTTATATAATTTACTCTATTTTTGTTTTGCTGCTAACACTACAAAATTTCCTTATATGAAATTATTTGTCGTCATTTGATTTTGTGCGTCATGCATGACGTAAACTAATTTGGTAGTCCTTTAGGTGTACGTCAATTTATGAGAAAACAAGTGTTTACCATTGGCAAGTGTCAACTATATCATCTTGTTGGATTCCTTAATTATTTCTTGTGATTGATCAAACTGGCTGATTTTTTTTACTCTCTAAATCTCATCTAATCAAATTTTTACATCTACCAATCAAATTGTTAGATCTATTTTTAATCATACTACTTTAGTTCCCTCAATCATTTTTATATGGAGGATTGTAATCATAGTCATGAAGATGTTGACATAGTTATAGTTGGAGCCGGGTTATCCGGTCTCACCACAGCCTTAGCTCTTCACAGGTAATCATGTACATGTATGGCTGCAATCTATTATAGTCATAATAATTGATTGATGATTTCGACCCGATTATTCTAATGGTTTTGAGTTTATATAAACTGTCATGCGCCTATCATGCTATCATTATAAAGGGGTTTATCTAAGGGTAAAATACATATATTTGTTAACATACTTTACTAAAATGTTCAATGTAATTACCAAACTTCCATTTTGTTCAATTGAATTACTGAATTACTGTATTTATAAATTGTTGATTACATTATTACTTAAGTTTATAATCACTTGTCCAAGTCATGCCATAATTTGTAACTACGTATATTAGTTATTATAATTTTCAAAACTTAATGTTCAATTTCGTACCTAATTTTCATTTCGTAGAATAATATCCTATTTTATCATATAAAATTATCTTCTTTTGAGCATTCCTCAAATACAACTGGATATAACACATCATTTCTTGATACCATGTTTGGTAATTTAGCATTGATTTGGTTATAGTTGCGATATCCTATTTGTAACCCAATTTCGTAAGTTAAGTAGTTCAATCGAACAAAATTAAAATTTGGTAACAAAATTGATTTTTTTGGTTAAAAAACAGTGACTAATTTGTATATTAACCTTGTATCTAAATAATGCCTCTAATGGCATAAGTTAAAGATCATTTAATGAAGTAATTTTCTATAAATAGTATGAATTATAATTAATATACATGTATATTAGGAAATATACGAGTTTAAGAAATGATTTGGTGATGGATGTGGAATATTTTATTGATTTTAATGGATCCATCCTATGCCCTTAGAGTATACGTTAACCAATCCCGATTATTATTAATGATGATTGATTAGTACATATTATCCAATTAACAAATTGTTATGCATCTATCGTGACGTAGGATTTGAATAATTTGATAATCGAGTGTGAGGGAACATTACTATCATAGATTTAAAAACAGGTTGTTCAAGAAAATCATTGTATTATTCAGTACTATTATCCTTTTATGCTGTCACTTATATCATACTACATATTATCCCATGGATGCTCTGTAATTTCTCATGATTCGGTTTTGTTAGTTAAATTTTATCTTAGGGTGGCCAGCTGGTAACTGAAACAAGGCAGTTAGCAACATTTTGTATCGCAGATAAGTATCTATAGAAGTGTGAAATAGAAACTATCACTTTGATCTCATTAACATTATATAAAATGAATTGCAATTTTACTTCAATCAAATAACACTTAATAGATCAAGTCATACTATAATTATAACAAGACGACAACAACTACGCAAAAGCCATCCCAAAACACGGTATAAGCTAAAAACTTTCATTCAATATTCATGTCAAACAGGTAGTGTTCAGGTTGTACAGAATGACCGGCCAACCCAAACCCAACCTGAATTGCCATCCAACTTATTTTTGTTTTTCTTTTTGTTGTGAAGGTTGGGTATGAGAAGCATGGTCTTAGAGTCATCTGAGAGTTTGCGGATTACTGGATTTGCGCTTACACTATGGACCAATGCTTGGAGAGCGTTAGATGCCGTAGGAATTGGAAATTCGCTCAGAGAAAAATCAACCCAAATAATAGGGTAAATGTTATCATAAATTTCTAGTAATTTACTATTGAGAGTTTGATGCCAGTTTTATTATTGGCAGTTTCAAGATGGCCTCTCCTGATTCTGGTTTGTTTGCTCCAGGGCAGCCATTTGACAAAGATGGAAAATTGTGAGTCACATTTATAAAAACAATTTATTTAAATATGGAATACACATTTTCCCAACACACATGTATACATAGAATAGAGCTGTATTAATATGTATTGATGGTACTGATTTTGGTACTGCAGGATCATAATTTTATTATATACTATTTGATAATCTATTAAAAGTTGAAGGTTATTGTAAGAATTTGTAACATATAAATCAGCTGGTGTTAAGTTTGTTCACTGTAGATAAAGCTTGTATACTCAAAAACGCTGTAAATCAACTACAATGTTTTGAACCTAGTGAGGGTTATGAAAGCCGATGTGTTAGGCGAAAGGATTTACTGGAAACAATAGTGAAGGAGTTACCCCAAGACACCATCAGGTACTCCTCAAAGGTTGTGACCATTGATGCAGTAGACCGTTTCAAACTGGTGCACCTAGCAGATGGGTCTATACTCAAAACAAAGGTAGTTGATTGTAAAGGCTTTGATTTCGTGAACCATTTGCAAATATTTTGATATAAGCTTATTTAGTGTAGGTGCTCATAGGGTGTGACGGGGTTAATTCGGTGATCAGTAAATGGTTGGGGCTTGCAACCCCGGTAAGTGTTGGGAGATCAGCAATTCGAGGTCTGGTGGACTACCCACATGGCTCAGGTTTTGATCCAATGTCCTATCTCAATTTTGGAGGCGGCACGCGCTTTGGATTTCGTCCAGTTGATGACAAGACTGTGTACTGGTTTTGCACATTCACCCCCCCTCAAGTTGCATCCGGTAAGCCGTTGTTTTGCAGTAAGTTGTAACCCACGATGGTTACTTTTGGACAACAATAGGAAACTGCCGTAAGCATATGAGGTTTTTTCCATGTTTGGGATGCCCAAGTCTTTTTATCTTCAAATAGGAAACTGCCAATAACTATCTCAATGTATATAATTGCTATAACCTCATCCTGAACAAGTTAATATGTGCATCTTTTTTTTTTTTTGGAAAGTACTATGCAGGTTTGAATAGATGAAGTTGATCAATAGTGGTTCAAGCTAGAAACACTTTACTACTACATTGCTTGTTTTTGTACTTACAGATGATAAAGAACTGCAGGAAAACCAAGTTGAAATGAAACAATTTGTATTGAGCCTTGTCAGCAAGATGCCACGAGAAGCACAAGATGTGGTGGAAAGAACACCGCTAAGCAACATGTCTTATTCGGAATTGAAGATAAGATTGCCGTGGGACGTTTTCTTTGGGAACATAGTGAAAGAGAATGTTTGTGTAGCAGGAGACGCCCTTCATCCCATGACTCCTGACATAAACCAAGGAGGATGTTCGGCTCTTGAAGATGCCATCGTGCTTGGTAGGTGCCTTGGGGAGGCTTTCTTGAAAAAATCGAGCGAAAAGGATGATGAAATTGAGAGAATTGAAAGGGGTTTAGAGAAATATGGAAGGGAAAGGAGATGGAGAAGTGTTAGTCTCATTAGTGTTGCATACGGTGTGGGGTTTATACAACAAAGCAAAGGGAAAATAATGAGTTACTTGAGGAAAGTATGGTTATCTAACTATACATCTAATACTTTGCTTAAGATGTCTAATTATGATTGTGGTGATCTTGTTCCATAAATTCAAATATATTTCAAGTGTATAATAATGATCAACAAAATGAAACATCTAATGGCTCCTAACGAGTCCGTCTATTAGACCATAGCCAATGGTTTCTTCTCGAAGAAGCACATCCAAAGTGACACTGATGGCACCATTCAATTGGTTGCCTGATCAGTTATCACTCTTTGGTTTGCCGACGAAAGGAGAAGGGGTCGGGTGAACCAACTTTTATTTAATTTTATTTAATGTATTGTTATTTTTTGTTTAGTGTATTTATATGTTGGTATATTTGTAAATGTGAGGCTAAAAAATTGAAGTGATGAAAATATTGTTGGGAGTGTTTAATCACTCTTTCATCAGCTTTGGATGTGCTGACGTGACGCTAAGCTAGAAAAACTAAAAAATCAAGTGAAGAAGTAACGGTTGTGAGTGGTCTTAGATGTTTAAACACAACAATCATATCTCTTGATGCAGTGAAGAAGTAACGGTTGTGACAGGGTATCTCTTGATGAAAAGAAGTAACGGTTATGATTTCATTATGTTTTAAGACTTATGTTATTTGTTTGGTTGACAATTATTAATTTTTTATTTTAGGAATCATGGTTGTTTTTATTATTAATGATTTATATGTCTAAATATTATTTTTGTAATAATTGGTTGAATGTTTTCATATTAATCTCGGCTGTATTATTTAAGGTATGGTACCTTTGAAATTAATAACCATATTTTATTCCGGCATGGAAATCATATTAAGGTTCCATATTGGATTTTCTTTAATCCTCACTTTCATAAGTTTTTTTTTATGTAACCTTGAAAGATTTAAAAATTTAGTATTAAAAGTATGAGTTATTTTATAAGAATTGTTGAAATATTTTGATAAAATAATGGAAGTAGGTATGAAAAATTGAGCTAAGCTCAAGAGTTATTTTGTGGACTTATTGAACGATTGTTTTTTTTTTTAAATATTATTTCTATTTTCTTCTTAAGGTATATATACATTATCCTAAGCTTACAATTTTATTTAAATTGTGATTTATAATTTGGGTTTATTTAATCCGCATTGTATGTACATTTTTGCTATAAAAATAACTAATTAAATATAAAATATTTTAATTGATTATTTGAAGTAAATTAAGTTTGTTCAAATGAAGAGTATTGTAGATTATTGTATGATTATGCTTTAATAAAACATATATATAGTTTATTTTAATAGATTTCTAGTCTTAGGAGTTCTGTTTATTCAAAATAAGAATAATAAAAATCGTCATGATAATTGTTATGTTTGTTGGTAGTTTAATGTGTTTTTGCAGCATTATGAACTTTGTGGGTGTGTTCCCTGGAAATCCTCACGAGACTATAACTCGTCCACTTGGGATACCGAGGGGTTTAAAGGCTTATTGCATATGCTAAATGCAATCGTGATTAACTACGAAATTGTGGATGTTGTATATTATTTTTAAACAAGACAAGGAAACAATCAAGATATTTTCTACTAGCCAATGAAGAAATATTTTTCGACAAGTCAGTGGAGTTTTTCGTTCTATTTTTTTTTCTTTTCCCTTACTCACTATGTTTTATCATTAATATACAATGAGGACATTGTATAAATTAAGTGTGGGGATGAGGTTCGTAAGAAAAGAAAATTTCTTTAATTTTTCATTTAAGTTTTTATTTGTCTAAAATTTTATAAATTTTAAATTTTTAAGTAAATAACTTGGTAATTATTAGTTGGAATTCTTTTATTAAATTTTTTGTTTTATATTTAAAAGTTTGGACTTTAATATGGATTAACTGTTTTATACATATAATTTAGGTACTTAATAAATGAAGTGATATATAGTTATAAGATATGATGTACTAATAGGCAATCTATATGAAGATTTCTGAATTTTAATAAATTAATAAATAATTTGTATATTATTTTATGGTACATAATATGATGTATGACATAAAAAGTCTTAATTCTTAGATTTATTATATAATCATTTTATATATCTTTATACTTATGTGAAAACATTTGGGGGACTACTAATTGTTTCCTTTGTTGTACGGAAGTACAGACCTGGTCTCTAATTAGTATTTTTAAATAAAGCCAAAAGAAAGAAAAATCTTTCAGATTTAAATAAAAATAAAAATCAAACTGTCGCTTTGTTGTACGACTATACAGACCTATCATCGCTGGTTTGATTAAAAATAAAATTGTTTTACCTGAATCAAGTTATGTCACTCTGTTGCATGGTAATGCAGACCTGTCACCAATGTCTTGATTCATAGAAATATATTTTTATTTGGAATATAAAAGGAAATTGTATAAATAAGTTTATGAGTATATCATATATGTAAATCATAAGTAATATACATACTAACAATAAAGGATATATTCAGAGAGATGAGTATAGATTGTTTAAAGTGGACAGTCATATTAGTAATCATTGCTATATGTTACACAAATAATAATAACGTTTATTTGTACATTATAGTTATCCATGTTAATTAAATTGTTAAAATTTTTAATTTATGAACTAGATTTTAATTTAACTATTCTGATTCTTAAATATTAATTTGATGCTTATCAATTTTTATTATTATAATCTACTTGAGGATAGCAGAACTTAAGTGTGGGGATATTCGATAACATCAAATAATATCATATTTATACACTTATTATCCCTATATTTATATATACTTTTATTGCATTTCTATTGATTTTGATACTTAATTCTTTCATATTTGCAATTTAGGTTTAAAATACAAGGATTGGAGAAAAGGAACGAAAAAGGAGCTAAAATGAAGAAAAAATAAGAAGACTTGAAGACTTGAAGAAAAGAAGACCTAAACATGAAGACTAAATTCGTATTATTGAAGAATGGGCCTAGATAAGAGTGAAGACCTAAAAAAGTAAAGAGGATAGCCCAAAAGAAGGTCTGGTCCGAAGTTGAAAGATTCTGGAATGAAGGCTCAACCGGCGGTTGAAATACCCAACCGGCGGTTGAATATAAATATTAATAAGGCGGCTAATCGCGGAGTTTGGCTTGGGGAGCAAGACATCCAACCGGCGGTTGGATGACCCAACCGGCAGTTGGACTGGCGGAGGTCACGGTTTAGGTTAATCCATATACGAATTTTAGAGGTAAAAGTCGATTATTAGGGTTAAAGAACGACTTTAAGTTGAATTTGGAGGCTAGGAGGCTAGGGATTGAAGACCTTCAAATCTAACGAAGGGTAATTCAATACCTTTGGTTTGTATTCTAAGTTCTTTTACTTGATAAATGACTGTTTACTTGTATTTGGAATCTTATTTATATTATCAATGATTATTAATTATTTCTTTAACATATTTGTTTAGATGAATAATGTTTGTATAATTATTTAAGTATATGTTTATGTTAATTGTTTCTATGAATGTTATTAAGGTTATATCTATATTGATTATATGATTATGATATTCTTGCTATATTGAAAACTCTTGTGTGGATTGACTTAATAATTTAGGTTTATGTTTTGATTATACCTAGATAAACGAGAACTTGGTGATAGGTTATAGTCATTATTGGATTAAACTATAACTGATTAGATAATAACATTTGAGACCTTGAAGTTAGTTAACATTAATAAACGTTGAAGAGCTTAATGTTAGGATATTGAGCTGGACAAAGGAGTTTATCTACTTTTATATTTCAACATAGATCAATTAACTGTCAAAGATAAACATATAGGAGAATTTGAATACAATATAACTAGTCTAGATAAAATATATCTTCTATCTACCTTATTCAGCTTACATAATTCTTTAATACTTTAATTATCTTGTATATCCTAGTTCGATATCAAAAGTAAATATAAATATATATTCATACGGAATTAAAACGTACTCCCTTATCTGTAATATTAAATGTAATTAATTGAATTTGTAATATTAATTGTGGAATAAATTAATTATTTTAATAAACACATTCCCTGTGTTCGATACCTGAACTTACTTGTAAAAGCTATATTATACGAACAGGTTATTCTTGCCTGAATTGTGTGATAAAGTATTATTTAGTATATCCTTGATTTAAAACTTGTTATGAATTTATTTGCATATACTTCAAGCGTATCAATGCTTAAGAGGTTGTTAATAAGGTTGAGAAGGAGGTTAACATTGATTATCGCAAAGCTACTGGTAAGGAGCATATGGTAGAAGATGACGATGAGGAAGTTAAAAATGTTTATGATGAAACATTTGCATTTGTGTCATCTAATGTAACACCCATTTCTTGGGTCTAGTAGTATTTTAATATTTTCTGACTTTGAATTATTAATTAATGTGTCAGAAAATATTTTTATTTTGTAGTTTGAAAATAGTTGGGAAAAGAGTCAAATAATTTATTGTGACTAGAAATATATTACTTGTTTTAAATTGTTGTAGATGACAGTAAAATAAAATAATAGCCCTCGCAAATGGTTTTCCAGTCCAGACAATAGATCTAAAAAGGGACAAAACTAGTGTACATATATTCTAATATGTGTGTGAAATGCACGTATTAAACATCCAAAATATTCCAGTAAAATCGATTACATGCCAGGAAAGATTAAAACCCTAATCTTACACCTAGATCATCATAAATCTTCAAGTTTTTGATAAATTAGAAGTGTTCTTCCTCCTAGTTGTGTCTGGCCGTACGTATTAAACCACATGGACGAGTTTCAAGTTACAAAACAAGGCTAAAGGTTAAATTGAGTTTGTAGAACTTGAATTCAAGCTTCAATAACATGAAGGAATCATTTCTTGATCCTTCTAATCACTTTGTAAGTCTTAATTTATTGATTTTTATAAACCTAGAAATGGGTTTTTGTGTGTATGATGAAATTAGGAGGAGTAATGTTAAATTGAAGTTTGTAATGCTTGTATAGTTGTTAGTTAATATTAACTTCATGATTATAAGTGAAACCCTAAGCTAGAAATTGTATAATTGAATTATGATCATGATAAAAGTTGTGGATTTAGTTGATTAGTCATGAAGTGAAGCTTGTGGTTATGTTAGAATTGTTAGTTGATAGCTAATTCATGATTTGTAACTAAACCCTAACTTAGAATTGAGGCAAATGATGTATGATCATAATAAAAGTTCATAGGTCTAGTTGATTATGATAGAATCAAAGCTTTTAAGCTTATGTTATTAGTGTATAATTGATACTTGTTGCTAAAGATGAGGATTGATATTAATTATGAGTAAGAACACTTAATTATTAATCAAAGAACGAAGTTAGAACATGATTTTTTAAGAATTCATAAAATCTAATATAAGAGTTTTGAGGAATTCTTAATGTTTGATTTAAATAACCTTGTTAATGGTTTAAGCATGTTGATTAGTAATAATTAAACTTGATTAAAGTGATATTGTGGTCATAATGATCATAACTTGATAAGTGATTGTGAATTTTGATGTTTGAGGTGGTTATTCATAATCTTGGAATGATTAAGGTTGAAATAATATAAGTTAGTTGATTTGTAATTGAAAAAGTGGATACTTGAATCAAATCTAATTAATTCCACGAAAGTGATTGATTAAGGATTTGAATTCATGTAAGTATGGATTTGATATTGATAATTATGATGATATTGTGCAAACTTATATGAGTTGAATGTTTTAGAGATTTGTTGGTGTAAACATAGTGGAATGATGTTGTATAAATTTTGATACAAGTGACTGACTTGTGTTATTCTGTTGTATTCTCAGATATGGAGAAGACTCAGTGATATTAGACTACTGAGCGGATGCTGAGGTGTCGATGAGTGGATCTTTAATCCTCAGTGTGATTTAGTTGTAACAAGTTTGGTATTATTGAAGAATGGGCCTAGATAAGAGTAAAGACCTAAAAAAGTAAAGAGGATAGCCCAAAAGAAGGTCTGGTCCGAAGTTGAAAGATTCTGGAATGAAGGCTCAACCGGCGGTTGAAATACCCAACCGGCGGTTGAATATAAATATTAATAAGGCGGCTAATCGCGGAGTTTGGCTTGGGGAGCAAGACATCCAACCGGCGGTTGGATGACCCAACCGGCAGTTGGACTGGCGGAGGTCACGGTTTAGGTTAATCCATATACGAATTTTAGAGGTAAAAGTCGATTATTAGGGTTAAAGAACGACTTTAAGTCGAATTTGGAGGCTAGGAGGCTAGGGATTGAAGACCTTCAAATCTAACGAAGGGTAATTCAATACCTTTGGTTTGTATTCTAAGTTCTTTTACTTGATAAATGACTGTTTACTTGTATTTGGAATCTTGTTTATATTATCAATGATTATTAATTATTTCTTTAACATATTTGTTTAGATGAATAATGTTTGTATAATTATTTAAGTATATGTTTATGTTAATTGTTTCTATGAATGTTATTAAGGTTATATCTATATTGATTATATGATTATGATATTCTTGCTATATTGAAAACTCTTGTGTGGATTGACTTAATAATTTAGGTTTATGTTTTGATTATACCTAGATAAACGAGAACTTGGTGATAGGTTATAGTCATTATTGGATTAAACTATAACTGATTAGATAATAACATTTGAGACCTTGAAGTTAGTTAACATTAATAAACGTTGAAGAGCTTAATGTTAGGATATTGAGCTGGACAAAGGAGTTTATCTACTTTTATATTTCAACATAGATCAATTAACTGTCAAAGATAAACATATAGGAGAATTTGAATACAATATAACTAGTCTAGATAAAATATATCTTCTATCTACCTTATTCAGCTTACATAATTCTTTAATACTTTAATTGTCTTGTATATCCTAGTTCGATATCAAAAGTAAATATAAATATATATTCATACGGAATTAAAACGTACTCCCTTATCTGTAATATTAAATGTAATTAATTGAATTTGTAATATTAATTGTGGAATAAATTAATTATTTTAATAAACACATTCCCTGTGTTCGATACCTGAACTTACTTGTAAAAGCTATATTATACGAACAGGTTATTCTTGCCTGAATTGTGTGATAAAGTATTATTTAGTATATCCTTGATTTAAAACTTGTTATGAATTTATTTGCATATACTTCAAGCGTATCAATGCTTAAGAGGTTGTTAATAAGGTTGAGAAGGAGGTTAACATTGATTATCGCAAAGCTACTGGTAAGGAGCATATGGTAGAAGATGACGATGAGGAAGTTAAAAATGTTTATGATGAAACATTTGCATTTGTGTCATCTAATGTAACACCCATTTCTTGGGTCTAGTAGTATTTTAATATTTTCTGACTTTGAATTATTAATTAATGTGTCAGAAAATATTTTTATTTTGTAGTTTGAAAATAGTTGGGAAAAGAGTCAAATAATTTATTGTGACTAGAAATATATTACTTGTTTTAAATTGTTGTAGATGACAGTAAAATAAAATAATAGCCCTCGCAAATGGTTTTCCAGTCCAGACAATAGATCTAAAAAGGGACAAAACTAGTGTACATATATTCTAATATGTGTGTGAAATGCACGTATTAAACATCCAAAATATTCCAGTAAAATCGATTACATGCCAGGAAAGATTAAAACCCTAATCTTACACCTAGATCATCATAAATCTTCAAGTTTTTGATAAATTAGAAGTGTTCTTCCTCCTAGTTGTGTCTGGCCGTACGTATTAAACCACATGGACGAGTTTCAAGTTACAAAACAAGGCTAAAGGTTAAATTGAGTTTGTAGAACTTGAATTCAAGCTTCAATAACATGAAGGAATCATTTCTTGATCCTTCTAATCACTTTGTAAGTCTTAATTTATTGATTTTTATAAACCTAGAAATGGGTTTTTGTGTGTATGATGAAATTAGGAGGAGTAATGTTAAATTGAAGTTTGTAATGCTTGTATAGTTGTTAGTTAATATTAACTTCATGATTATAAGTGAAACCCTAAGCTAGAAATTGTATAATTGAATTATGATCATGATAAAAGTTGTGGATTTAGTTGATTAGTCATGAAGTGAAGCTTGTGGTTATGTTAGAATTGTTAGTTGATAGCTAATTCATGATTTGTAACTAAACCCTAACTTAGAATTGAGGCAAATGATGTATGATCATAATAAAAGTTCATAGGTCTAGTTGATTATGATAGAATCAAAGCTTTTAAGCTTATGTTATTAGTGTATAATTGATACTTGTTGCTAAAGATGAGGATTGATATTAATTATGAGTAAGAACACTTAATTATTAATCAAAGAACGAAGTTAGAACATGATTTTTTAAGAATTCATAAAATCTAATATAAGAGTTTTGAGGAATTCTTAATGTTTGATTTAAATAACCTTGTTAATGGTTTAAGCATGTTGATTAGTAATAATTAAACTTGATTAAAGTGATATTGTGGTCATAATGATCATAACTTGATAAGTGATTGTGAATTTTGATGTTTGAGGTGGTTATTCATAATCTTGGAATGATTAAGGTTGAAATAATATAAGTTAGTTGATTTGTAATTGAAAAAGTGGATACTTGAATCAAATCTAATTAATTCCACGAAAGTGATTGATTAAGGATTTGAATTCATGTAAGTATGGATTTGATATTGATAATTATGATGATATTGTGCAAACTTATATGAGTTGAATGTTTTAGAGATTTGTTGGTGTAAACATAGTGGAATGATGTTGTATAAATTTTGATACAAGTGACTGACTTGTGTTATTCTGTTGTATTCTCAGATATGGAGAAGACTCAGTGATATTAGACTACTGAGCGGATGCTGAGGTGTCGATGAGTGGATCTTTAATCCTCAGTGTGATTTAGTTGTAACAAGTTTGGTATTATTGAAGAATGGGCCTAGATAAGAGTAAAGACCTAAAAAAGTAAAGAGGATAGCCCAAAAGAAGGTCTGGTCCGAAGTTGAAAGATTCTGGAATGAAGGCTCAACCGGCGGTTGAAATACCCAACCGGCGGTTGAATATAAATATTAATAAGGCGGCTAATCGCGGAGTTTGGCTTGGGGAGCAAGACATCCAACCGGCGGTTGGATGACCCAACCGGCAGTTGGACTGGCGGAGGTCACGGTTTAGGTTAATCCATATACGAATTTTAGAGGTAAAAGTCGATTATTAGGGTTAAAGAACGACTTTAAGTCGAATTTGGAGGCTAGGAGGCTAGGGATTGAAGACCTTCAAATCTAACGAAGGGTAATTCAATACCTTTGGTTTGTATTCTAAGTTCTTTTACTTGATAAATGACTGTTTACTTGTATTTGGAATCTTGTTTATATTATCAATGATTATTAATTATTTCTTTAACATATTTGTTTAGATGAATAATGTTTGTATAATTATTTAAGTATATGTTTATGTTAATTGTTTCTATGAATGTTATTAAGGTTATATCTATATTGATTATATGATTATGATATTCTTGCTATATTGAAAACTCTTGTGTGGATTGACTTAATAATTTAGGTTTATGTTTTGATTATACCTAGATAAACGAGAACTTGGTGATAGGTTATAGTCATTATTGGATTAAACTATAACTGATTAGATAATAACATTTGAGACCTTGAAGTTAGTTAACATTAATAAACGTTGAAGAGCTTAATGTTAGGATATTGAGCTGGACAAAGGAGTTTATCTACTTTTATATTTCAACATAGATCAATTAACTGTCAAAGATAAACATATAGGAGAATTTGAATACAATATAACTAGTCTAGATAAAATATATCTTCTATCTACCTTATTCAGCTTACATAATTCTTTAATACTTTAATTGTCTTGTATATCCTAGTTCGATATCAAAAGTAAATATAAATATATATTCATACGGAATTAAAACGTACTCCCTTATCTGTAATATTAAATGTAATTAATTGAATTTGTAATATTAATTGTGGAATAAATTAATTATTTTAATAAACACATTCCCTGTGTTCGATACCTGAACTTACTTGTAAAAGCTATATTATACGAACAGGTTATTCTTGCCTGAATTGTGTGATAAAGTATTATTTAGTATATCCTTGATTTAAAACTTGTTATGAATTTATTTGCATATACTTCAAGCGTATCAATGCTTAAGAGGTTGTTAATAAGGTTGAGAAGGAGGTTAACATTGATTATCGCAAAGCTACTGGTAAGGAGCATATGGTAGAAGATGACGATGAGGAAGTTAAAAATGTTTATGATGAAACATTTGCATTTGTGTCATCTAATGTAACACCCATTTCTTGGGTCTAGTAGTATTTTAATATTTTCTGACTTTGAATTATTAATTAATGTGTCAGAAAATATTTTTATTTTGTAGTTTGAAAATAGTTGGGAAAAGAGTCAAATAATTTATTGTGACTAGAAATATATTACTTGTTTTAAATTGTTGTAGATGACAGTAAAATAAAATAATAGCCCTCGCAAATGGTTTTCCAGTCCAGACAATAGATCTAAAAAGGGACAAAACTAGTGTACATATATTCTAATATGTGTGTGAAATGCACGTATTAAACATCCAAAATATTCCAGTAAAATCGATTACATGCCAGGAAAGATTAAAACCCTAATCTTACACCTAGATCATCATAAATCTTCAAGTTTTTGATAAATTAGAAGTGTTCTTCCTCCTAGTTGTGTCTGGCCGTACGTATTAAACCACATGGACGAGTTTCAAGTTACAAAACAAGGCTAAAGGTTAAATTGAGTTTGTAGAACTTGAATTCAAGCTTCAATAACATGAAGGAATCATTTCTTGATCCTTCTAATCACTTTGTAAGTCTTAATTTATTGATTTTTATAAACCTAGAAATGGGTTTTTGTGTGTATGATGAAATTAGGAGGAGTAATGTTAAATTGAAGTTTGTAATGCTTGTATAGTTGTTAGTTAATATTAACTTCATGATTATAAGTGAAACCCTAAGCTAGAAATTGTATAATTGAATTATGATCATGATAAAAGTTGTGGATTTAGTTGATTAGTCATGAAGTGAAGCTTGTGGTTATGTTAGAATTGTTAGTTGATAGCTAATTCATGATTTGTAACTAAACCCTAACTTAGAATTGAGGCAAATGATGTATGATCATAATAAAAGTTCATAGGTCTAGTTGATTATGATAGAATCAAAGCTTTTAAGCTTATGTTATTAGTGTATAATTGATACTTGTTGCTAAAGATGAGGATTGATATTAATTATGAGTAAGAACACTTAATTATTAATCAAAGAACGAAGTTAGAACATGATTGTTTAAGAATTCATAAAATCTAATATAAGAGTTTTGAGGAATTCTTAATGTTTGATTTAAATAACCTTGTTAATGGTTTAACCATGTTGATTAGTAATAATTAAACTTGGTTAAAGTGATATTGTGGTAATAATGATCATAACTTGATAAGTGATTGTGAATTTTGATGTTTGAGGTGGTTATTCATAATCTTGGAATGATTAAGGTTGAAATAATATAAGTTAGTTGATTTGTAATTGAAAAAGTGGATACTTGAATCAAATCTAGTTAATTCCACGAAAGTGATTGATTAAGGATTTGAATTCATGTAAGTATGGATTTGATATTGATAATTATGATGATATTGTGCAAACTTATATGAGTTGAATGTTTTAGAGATTTGTTGGTGTAAACATAGTGGAATGATGTTGTATAAATTTTGATACAAGTGACTGACTTGTGTTATTCTGTTGTATTCTCAGATATGGAGAAGACTCAGTGATATTAGACTACTGAGCGGATGCTGAGGTGTCGGTGAGTGGATCTTTAATCCTCAGTGTGATTTAGTCGTAACAAGTTTGGTTACAACGGGTAAACGTATTATTACTGGTTTTGTTTGCCATGATGATTTTGGTTTATTAGTAATAATATTGTTGCTAGACTGTTTAGTCTGATAAGTTGACCTGATTGAGTGTGTGAATATGTGAGCACGTGATATAGTTGGCCTTCGGGCATCAGTTGTTAATGAGGTCAACAAGTTGATTCAGTTGGTTGGGCTAGTTGTTTATTGTGTGAATTACACAGGGTTTTGCTTCATTTGTTGTGTGTAGAACCTGTGTCTGAGTATAATAACCATTAGCTATCGGTCTCGTCCATTATGGCCATACGGATATGGTTGGGTAAGTGTTATTTGAGAGCCACCGCGGCAGTAGGGTTTCTCAAGGGCCACCGATCCTCATTATTAAGTTGTGATGTTGGTGAACTGTTGCATGGTTGAAAAGTTGTATTGTGTACTTGTGTAATTAGTGTTAATTGTTGTACACAAGGTTGTTATGCTAAGTTGGGCTGTTGATTAATTATTCACTCACTTAGCGTTATGCTAATCCCCCATATTAACACTTCTTACACGTTATGGATATAATAAGGGTGGGCAAGAATTCGGACGGGAAGGAATGTGTGACAACGAGGCATGACTCTGATATTGATTTGAATAAATCATTGTTATATCTTGTTTTCATATAACACCCTTGCTGATAAATTATGATTTAAAAAGGTTGAATTTTATATGTTGATTAGATGATGTAAATTATTATTGTCTATTATTGTCTATGTAAATTATTATATTTAAATGGTTGTAAATGAAGGGTATTATAAGTTGGTTTCAGAGCATAGGTTTAGGTGAATTGTACATTATAAGATGTTCAATCCCAACCTTAGAATTGTGTCAAGTCAAACATTCCAGGGTGTG
Source organism: Pseudognaphalium luteoalbum (assembly GCA_963422505.1). Classification (NCBI taxonomy): domain Eukaryota; kingdom Viridiplantae; phylum Streptophyta; class Magnoliopsida; order Asterales; family Asteraceae; genus Pseudognaphalium; species Pseudognaphalium luteoalbum. The sequence continues at coordinate 34,759,084 of OY730194.1, read as the reverse complement.
GGATTAGTGGTTGTATGAGAAGGCGGTTATTAAAGGTGTACTAACCTATAACAAGATGCAAGATTGTTGCTTTGATTGCAGAGACAGAGGAACATGAGGAACCGACCGGTATTCTCAATGATTCCTCAATATTCGTGGACCTAAGTGTATCAGGTAATTTTCGATAAGCCCGTTGAATTTAAATAAGCTTGAATTGTTTACTTTGTTAAGATGATTATGATTTGTAGTAAAGTAAATTGAGTCAGACTGATATAAATCCCCAGTTGTGAGTCATTGATGATTATTACTTGTTAATGTGATGATAGGAATATTAATGAGTAATTTTGAATGAACTTGAAATGATTAAATAGGTATTGAATTGTGTAGACACATTGTTGAATAAGGTGTAATAGTTGTATTATATGGATTTAAGTGTGTCTACAACATGAAATTAAAGTATGAAATCGGTTGTATGAATTGTGTATGTGGAATTACTTGCTCTTGTGAAATAATGATTTTGGGAGCAATATGATTAAGTGTAGTTGTAAATCTTGATAAACAAATTTGATATGACTTCAAGTAGTGAAATTAATGAGATATTGGTATATCTCAATGGATGTGATTTAAAGTCGTGTTGTTGTTTAAATCAAAATTGGTTTGTTAATTGGAATTGACAGAGGTTTTGGACTAACTGAACAATGTGTGGCTTTGATATCGCGTAAAAAGTCATGTTTTTACTACCGATATCTCTCTCATTCTGGAACGATTCTTGGCATTTTAAACTTAGAAACAGTACAAATCAGTGATATTATGCCAAGATGGTCAAAACAAGGTTGCACGACAAAAATCAAACAAAACGGATGAAAAACGAAGATTCCACGCACGTTTGAAGATTCAAGGCATCAAAACAAGATTTCAAGACAAAAGTGCCCATCATCAACAACCATCTTTTCCAAGATGTTCGTTTTCAAATTACGAATCTAACAGAAGAAGAATCAACAAAAACGGACGAAGAATGAAGATTCTACGTACGCCGGAAGATCCAAAAGATTCGTACGAGACATCAAAAGATGGGAGACATATTTTTGGGATATCTTTACATGAAAGTCTTCATTTTTGAATTACGAATCCAACACAAAAAGAATTGACACAAACGGACGCATAACGAAGAAGATATGCACGAATTAAGCAAGGTAGCGAAAGACGACGGACCGGGGCGGGTGGCAGCCAGCCGCCGCCGGCCAGCCACCAGCCGCCGCCGGCCTGCTGGTGGGCGGTGCCACCCCCCCTCCCCCCATCTCTTTTCCTCTTTTTGGTACTTGCGTGTACCCGGTGCGCCACCTTTCCATGCTTTTTCGTACCCGGTGCGCCACCTTTCCATGCTTTTTCGTACCCGGTGCACCACGTTTCACTCTTTCTAATGTGAGCCTAGGAATGCTAACGTGAGCCACTTTTCACCTATAAATAGTAGCCCTTAGACCTCATTTGGAGACACACTGTAATACACTCACACATTCTTACACCCATACACACTCCTTTTCCATACACTCCTTTTCCATTTCCACTTTCTCACTCTAGAAATTCTCTTATCTTATAGTCTAGGATTATTGTAATTAATCTACGGATTAGTATAGAGGCTAAAAACAACGTTAGGAGGTTTGAAGATTCATCTTTGTACGTGTAAACGAGTTGTCAATCATAATAATACGCTGCTGCACATTTATTTCCGGGTACTATCTAAACCTTTATCATACTTGCTTTATTCCATATTTAAATTATGTGTTATTGCTTGGTATGTGATATATTTGTTGCCATAAATTGCGAGTAGTTTATTATTGCGATTGTTGATGATATAGATAATTATAAGTAAGGATGACATTATATAATTAATGTACGACAATCGTAAAGAGATATGACGGCCCCTATTCGACTGTTTATCCGATATAGTACTGGAAACGCTTTAAGGCGAAGTACAAATGTATAGAAGTCGGTAAACGACCGAAGGTAGTTATATCTCTGGAATCAGCTCTGGTTTAATAGTTGGAATTCCGAAAGGGTAGTACAACTTCATAACTAACTGGTATATCTTACGAAAGTAAACACTATAAAATAATGCTCATAAAATACGTTTAGATAAAATAGGAATTAGTAACCCTTGTAGCGTTAAGGTTTTATGAATTCAAGTTTAATTTATGGATTACCCTTTCTGGTTATCCACGTGACTGCAACCTAGTAATTAGGACCTGATCAACCTTAATTATGGTAAGTAGTTATCTGTGCCCATGACATGCAATAAGTAAGACACATTGAAACCACTCGTTGTATATATTAGGTTTACATTTCTACACTGCTTTACATTTAGTTAGATAGAGTGTCACTTTCACTGTCAATTACTCTTGACCGCATGTTGATGTGAGAAACTGTGGAACTACTACGTAAAGTACACTGTCTATCATTGAAAGGCATGGTCCGCATATGAAACACGTTTTAACAAAATGCGAATAATCCGGGGATGTATAACTGTTTGAAAAGGAGAAATTTGAAGCATAAGTCAAAGTAACTAGAGCTTAAATGAATGATAACGGTGTTATACACTACTGTATTCACTGCTTCTTCCCAAAGACTATCATGTCTTGCACTTCCGCGACTACGAGGGTTCTCTTACGGCCGTGGAAGCTTATGTGCATTCAGGTGTCGTGATAGCACTCTTGCTTGATCGACTACCTTCATTTTTTGGTGGTCTGGTGGGATCCTTTCATTATCCTGGATCTTAGCCTGACCTTGTTTTGAATCTTGGCCATTTGTTCCTTTAGCGACACATTCTTATTATGTCGCAGATTTTCTGCGCCACAATTCTTTGTGTCGCATTTGGTAACAAATTGATTTGTGTGTTTTGATTAAATCTGCTAACGCTAACTGTTTGCGAGTTTTATCTCTACTCTTTACACAGCAATGGCAGATACTGATATTCTATGGGAGCCACGTCACAACATTGTGGCATTCTTGGACGATTCAAAGGATACGGCTGCACCATATAGGCCAATGGTGGCATTCCTACGCCGTTCTCGCATTTATACTGCTATTACTGCAACAACCACTATCTACAAGGATCAGGTGGCTCATTTTTTGGAAAACGCAGTGATCAACTCCGACCTGCCATTCACCAGAATTATTTATACTGTTGGAGATCGTCAACTTATTATCTCCGAGCAGGTCATTCGGGAATTCTTTCACTTCGGAGATACTACAGAGATGCCTACTCTTTTTGGCAATGAGTTTATTGCCGGGGCTATGACACGTCTCGGCTATCCAGGAGTACCCAACGACCAATATCGCAAGGCGAATCTGCCTAAGGTCTGGCGATACTTGATGCATGTTATTATTGTTTGCCTTTCTCCTCGTAAGGCAGGATTTGATGGCATTAGTCACTCTACGGCTTCTGCCATGTTAGCTTTGATCTACAATAAGCCCTTTAACTTTTCTGGTTATATCTTTCGGGCTATGGTGGAAAATCTTAACGCCGGGGACAAGCGTTGGAATTTATATCCACGTTTCATTCAGCTGTTTCTTGACAGTCAGCTTCCTGGCCTTCCTCAGAATGCTCGCGAACGCTTACGCCCTACTCCCATGAACGTCCGAATCTGGACGGTTTGTGCGGCTGGTGCGAATGCGAATAGCAACTTTCCGTTATTTGGGCACATAATCAATGACGCTTATGTCGCACCGCCCGATGATGGTTTTATGGATATTTTTCCTGCACCTGGGCAGGGAATTCAGGAGGAGGAATTACACCTCCATGATGCTCAAATATAGGTCGATGATCTGTTACAGGAAATTGAGGATTTCCAGACTTGAGAACAGGCTGCTCAGCCTAATCCTGATGTTCCAGTTACTGAAGATTCAGATGGAGGTTCTACTCCTGAGACTTCTCCAAGGGATATCCCCTCCGGAGATGCGTTGAGAAATATTCAACGCTTTGATCCTCGTCGGTACAAAAGAATACAACGTCGTATTCGTGCTGGTTCGAGTTATGTTCGTCCTGATCTGGGCAAACGACCACGAAGTACCGATCTTGATGATGAAGACTGGGTTCCACCTCAGTCTATTCGTCGTACTTCTACGTCGTCTTCAAGGCCAGGGTTGATATTCCCCGTGTTGAGGTTCCCATTCAACCTTTGCCCTCGGTTGTTGAGGAATTGTTGAAAAGAATGGATCAGATGCAGCAGACAATGGATAATCAAGCTAAATTGCTTCAGTCTCAGGCATCGGTGTTGGAAGTTCAGGCTGCTCAGATTAAAGTTTTAGAAGAACAAGCAGCTTTGGTTCGTACTTTGAATACTAGGGTGTTAGAACTAGAATCCCTAGCTGTCGTTCCGGGGGAGTCAGGCCTGCGTGCCATAGAAACAACATCTAGGGCTTCAGCCGGAACACAGACAGATAATGTAGATGAAAATGTAAATCTTTTTGATAGTAATGAATCTCTTCGTTTGGATTATTTCTCTGTTGATGACATTCCAGGTCAACCAAGACCGTTAGCTGTAGACTTTTCAAATGCTAATCTATCTTTTATTCAGCAAATGGTCAATGAGGTAAATCAGGAATCTGAACCTGAATTCGAAACAAATGATGATGTTGAGATTGAAGAAGAGGAAATGCGTCCTGATGAATTCTATGACGATGCTCCTACAATCGAGACTGATTCTTCGGAAGATGAAACAGAGCCAGCTGGAACTTCGCAAACTGTTCCAGAAACTACATCGGCTTCTGATACTACATCTACTTCGATCTCTGAGCGGCCTGTGATAAGTTTTATTCCTGATGTATATGTTCCCGTTACTTGCAAGACATATAAGGTTAGTGGGAATTATACAGGAATTATTAAAAGCTGGAAAACCTACAAAGGTATTTTCATGATTAAAAGGAGCGATGGCATTCAGTATTTCAAAAGATCATTTAAGAAGCTGAGTACATTGCCAAAGGGAGAAATAAATCGTCTAGCTCAACTGGAATTGATAAATCCAACTAGGGATTCAAGAGCTGAGTTTGTACAGACGGTTTTGCGTCGTGAAGTGAAGAGCAAAAGATATAATTTTATCAAACCGACGCTTGGTAAGAGATTCATATTCAAAAAGAAACTTGATCCAGTTACAATGCAGCCAATTTGCAAAATGCGTTATCCACCAGCTGATTGTTTAACTGAGATACCATTGGAGACAGTTCCTTTTAACTTTCTAAGAAGATTTCATTATTGGGAACTCGATCCTCATACAGGCGAAGCTGTGTTCATTTTTGTTCCAGAATCTGAGCATCCAGAAAGAACTTCGCTTTATGGTTTGAAGAAAGCTCAATTTAAAGTTTTTAATCCTATGAGCTTGATTAATTTGTCACAGAAAGACTTGAGGAAGTTGTTTGATAATCCAATTCGCTTCAACGTAAGAAATGTTGTGAATTCGATTCTAGCTAGACAATTCCAGAAAGTGGTGACTGTGTGTGTTACGCATGGGATTCATGCTGGAGGCAGGTTTCCTACAGGCTGGGCGTAATTGAAGAAATTTTGAAAACCAAGCTGAAGACACGGGGGAGTTTGTTGGTGCATCTTAGTGTGTCTGTCAGTTGGTCTAAGTCTGTAATGCGTTTGATATGTAATTACGTTAGTTGATAACGTTTGTCTTAATTACATTTTATGTTTTGGCGACACAAGGTCTTTGTGTCGCAATAGTCAACCTGGCGACACATCTTTTGTCGCATGAGTCGGCTTGGCGACACAGCTTGTGTCGCAAAGGTCAGATTAGGTTTAGTATAAATAGTCTTGTACGGCTCATGGTTTGAGGTTGACGAATTTGTGATCAGTGAGAGCATATTGTAATCATTCTAAGTAATATAAGCTGATCGGTTTTGTGTTAATCAATCATATACTTTGTGTTTGATTAGTGTTTATTCGTTTAACATTTTGTTATCAATCGTGGGATTCCGCACCAGGGTTGATTATTGGGGATTCGATTAGGTCCGGCACAGGGGTCCTACAAGTATTTAGGAGTTCCTTCCGAACGAAACCTTTCCAGGTATCTTTCAAAAGTTAATTTGAGTAATTTAGTATTAATTATTAATTTAGTATTAGTTAATTAGGATAGTATTAGTTTAAAATGACAAATCGAAAACCCACTTCTTACCTCATTTCAAAAGACGAATTGACAGCAATGGACGATACGGAATTCTTTGACTACCTAGTAGGAGAAATAGAATCTGATTTCTTTTCACCCTCATCCTCTAAAGCTAAGAAACCTCCGAAACCCTAGAAGAATTAAGGACCTCACTCTCTATTCCAAAACATTTCCTGGAATTTGATGACACGGATCAGTTACCTGACCTGGCATCATCTCCAGAAGATCGCTTTCCAACTTTGCATTCGCCTCAAATACCAAATTCTGTCCACTTCGATAGTCTTTCCGAAGAAGATTATGAAGAAAAACCTCCGAAATTATGTGACTTAATCACCCTCATTCCTGAAACGTCAGTATATGGCAACACTCTGGCAAATTCTCGTAATGACGACATCTTTCCATTCCTTTCACAAGAACACAAATACACCATCTATCGAGTGGTGGATAAAGTTCCATCAGTCGAGCCAGAAAAACCTTGTTCTGAAGAACGCCACCTCGGTGCATCCTTTAATCCTTCTCACAGAATAGATGTTTATAGGGCATTCGTTAGGAAATTAGACTCCTCCAACTTTCCCTTTTCATATGACCAACGAGAAAAGATTACCAATCTTGATGAACAACTCAAATTCTTATCTCGCCTGTCAAATCATGAATGCAAAACACTTCCACCAATTTCAGAGACCAAGAACTAAAGTTTATATCAGATTTGGATCTACTTTTTGAATCACTTGCCGACATGGATTTCTATCCAATATCTATGATATTAATCAATCATAATGTTGCTGCAATGATCAATGAACTTGAGTTCTGGGTAGAACGGGACCCGATGATTCCTATCATCATCCCTCGTAAAATTCCATTCTTTGTTAACCCTGCTTCTTATTTGATCTCAAAATTGCGAGACATTTTTTCTAATTCCGCCAAAAGACCTGACACCGCTTTCTTCGCTAAACGGAAAGACCTTCACGTTAAGCTTGTTCAAATCTTCGCTTTCACCAAATACCCCTTCACTTCCACACAAAAAGCCCTAATCAGTAAACTCTTTAGAATAGTCACTTCTACAACCGGAGAACCTGATTCGCAAGAAGATAAAGCATTTCTGGAAATCATGGATAAACTCAATCACGATCTAAATTAAACCAAGGAGCTCGCGACGGATTGTCAAACCCTAAGAAGATAAGAAAGGCATATAATAAGTTAATTAGTGATCTTGTCAATTTAGGATATTAAGAAAGAGAAACCCTAGGGGACATAGAGAACAGTCATTATTTAGTTTATAACGTCATCTGGGAGCTTTCAACATGTTTTGTACCTAAAAACATTCGTTTAAGGGAACAAATCTCGACCCTTTCCCTACGGAGAGATCAGAACGAATCATAAAATAATTCTTTCCTAAAAGGTCGAGGCTTGCAACTTTAAATGAACATATTTTTAATATTTAATATATATAATAAATTTTTGAAAGTTTCTGTTAAAAATAATAATAATAATAAAATATAATAAATAACTTAAGTTTAATATTTTAGGTTGATTATAATCGTCCCGCAAAAATTTGCGCGTTTCCTAAATTATTTATAACGTGACAAGAAACTAACAAGTAACGAGTCACAATAAGTACACTTAGGATTCGTAATAATTGTTAATAGGACATTTGAAATTAACATAGATTATTAGCTTAATACTAGAAGTACATTAGGGACCATGTAAGGAATATGGTACTTGGAACTAGGACATATATTCCTAGGGGACCATTAAAACTTCCATGCACTCTCATAATTCAAAAACAAAGAACAAAAAACACCTTCTTCCTCCCCTTGATCTCCCATGGGCCGGCCACCATCCCCACACCACCATTAAATCTCCATCAAACTCTATGATTTTGTGTCCTTTTGAACTCCTCGTTGCATATAATTCTCGGTTTTACATTCTTTTTGAAGTTTTACGCACTACACTAAAGGTATTATGTCGCCAAAGAAGAAAAAGCTAAACCCAGCGTGACCACTTATAGGATCTCTCGCCTATCTTAGTGCATCACCCAATCACGACCGGATGGCACGCATTTGGAGAGATAAGAAGTTTGGGCGTTTTAGACATGTGGACTGGGAAAAGTTGCAAGTATTGGGATTCGGACAAAGACTAGAGAGCCTACTCAGTTATCCAGTTGAGGGTCAGCAGTTCGAGTCCTTCAAGAGACTGTTCAGTATTGATGAACCGGTAAACATGGAAATGGTTACCGAGTTCATGACCACCTACACATTTGAGACAGGGAGTAGAGTTGGAGACGGTTTGATCACATTTCGATATATGGGAAATTCATTCACCTTGTCACTGGCTCAGTTTGCACAACACTTGGATCTATATACACCAGAGGAGATACATTCCCCTCTGTTCACTAGTGGAGCCACTTCGATTTCCATCTCGATCACACCAGCCGAAGCATGGAGTAGGTTATCATCAGCAAGATATTTATCGGGTATAAAGGCTACCAGACTCAGAGATCCAGTCTTACAAATCCTACACAAGCTGATAGCTTGTTCATTTGATGGAAAATACACGACGAGCGGTCGAGTTGCCAGATTTGATATTGCTATGATGACATGTATCCTCGAGAGGAGGAATATTCAGGTTGCCCATTTAGTTGCCCAGCGGATTCTGGGTAAAAAGGATTTTGGTACAAGGAGATCATATGTGGGTCCAGTAATTACAAGGCTGATTCGCAGAATGGGATTGCTTAGGACGACAGAGGTAGAAAAATTCAAGAGCCTGCCAGGATGGAAAGCTCACCCGATAGATTATGACTTTATTAGGGGCATGGATATACTCAAGATTATGAGAGATGGCACCGTTTACATCAGGGCATGATCATCGGACCCAAATAATGTGGATACATTGGTACCAGGTCTAGTTTTACCAAGAGAGGGAAGAAAGAGGAAACAACCAAAAGAGCCAAATAACTCAGATTCAGACTCAGATTCAGATGAAGATAAGGATGATTATGACGACCCAGTTGCACCACCACCAGTAGTGCCACAGCCTACTAGAGCAGGACCTTCCACCCCAGCTCCTAGATCTCAGATGCCCCCTTACATATACCACTATGGGACACCACCAGGGCCAGACTATTGGTACTGGCTGATGCAGATGCAGGTCCGATGTTATAGGGCTATGAGACAGCAGATTGCAGGGATACCAGTGAGCCCACTTCCAGACATACCATGCGGAATGGGCCGAACGCCTCCACACTTATATCCCCCTGCAGTTCCTACTCCAGCACCTCACCGGCATCCAGTTCGTAACCGTGGCCATGGTTTACCACCTCGCACAGTTCCACCTAGGCCACAAGCACCACCAACACAGGTTCCTATTGAGAGACAACATGTTCCTTCAGTTGTCGGTTCGGCTAGAGGGCAGACTTCGAGAAGCAGAAGGATATCCAGAGTCCCAACACGAGCCACCATTGTTCAGAGTCACAGGATTCTCAGGAGCACCAGCCCTGCAGCTGCACCGATTGATCCAGTATCCTTTCATAGACAGATTGATTTATTTAGAGGACACTCTCAGCAGAGGACACCTGAGATTCCACTTGACAGCTTTGACATGCCCGTAGGGAAATTTGTTGATCAATTGATACAGGATGGAGTATTCACCATAGATATACCAGATGCGGAGGCTGATCAGGATGCATCAAACAAAGGCACCCACTATTAGCATGATGATTCTTCATCAGATGAGACATCTCCTGGACCTATAGTATCTTCAGCTGCAGTATCACCACCAGTCGAGCAATAGATTGCTCCACTTTCTGACTCCTTTCTATTTTCTATCAATACCTTATTATTATTATGTGTATTTAATGTCCTGTGGATGCATAGACATCACATCTATCCAGTTATTACTTTATTATGCTATTACTTTACTTTTCTTATTAGCAGTTATTACTTGATTGAATTGAGTGGTTTGTTTGAGAAACTATCCATAGAAGACCAAAGCAAGGGAAGCTGTGGACCACACGATGAAGAATGCCGAGAGCCATAAGCTACAAGCCGTGGACCAGCACACTTCTAATGAGTAACCAACAACGTGCACAGCAAAAGCGGTACACCGTTCCAAAACCCTCTACCCGATTAAAGAATTGATTATCTCATCCGATATTCCAAAAAACTAAGTGTGGGATCATCCAAACCACACTACACTTACGAAACAATCCAAAAATAAGTATAATCTCTAAGTGTGGGATACTTCAACAAGAGATACTCAACAAATAGATTCGAACATTAGGGACAATGTTCCTCTAAGTGTGGGATATACGGCCTTCAACCGCAAGTTTTACCTCTTGTCCGTAAGTCAAACAATATTTTCATTAAAAAGCTAAAAATGGATAAAATTTAAAAAATTTTAGATTCAAAAACATCGTTCTTTAGAAATCCTATCTTTCAAAATTATAAATTACAGCAAGAAATGAGTTTTGACAACGAAACAAAACTGTTTTAGAATAAGATATGGACGAAAAGCGCAACACATGGCTAGGCACACTTTGACCAAAACATTCGATTCGTGAGGATTGAGCCCATCATTAGCATTCATCTCTAAAATGCCTCACTTTTTGTTTCATGTGTGCGCCGATGTATGCATTTGAATTAGAACTTGCTCCTGTAATGCATTTCGAGATCACACCGATGAGTGTCATATATGGCATAGGTAAAACCCATCTTGATAACTTCTAAGGAATCCAAACACCCTTCCACCATCAAACATCCACTCACTCAACATTCACTCTTCACACCCAATCAAAACCTCTTATTATTCATCCCGAACCTACAGATGTTTCATCTTCCAACAAATTCTCAAAGACACTCTTGATTTCCCAAGACTTTTGAAACCCAATACCATTAGGAATCTTCCAGGCCATAAAATATATCGGTAAGGTCGGAATAGGAAAATAAAATAAAAGGATTATGCTGGAACAACCAAGAAAAGGGCTAAGAAAAGAAAAATTCCAAAGAAAAGGGAAGAAAAAGGCTATGTAGTCCTTTCAAAATCTGAGAAATTCCAAAGAAACTCTCTCAAGAAAAGTTTCGAGAAAATACAAGGAAAACCATCACACCTTCTTCAACCCAAACATCCGATTCCTTCCAAGATATCTCGAAAGGTTAGTACTGTCCTCATCAAAAGTGATGGAGATTTGATTCTCGATCAAGCTTATGACGAGAATGCTGCATGACAGGCTATCTGAGTGATTGACACTAGTAAGTAGGAAACCCTAAACACTTGAGTGATTTGAGTGACCCACTTGTGAGGATTGCCTAGTCATGAACATCATATATGTTGCTCGAAGAAGGTATCAAATTCTATAAACCCTTAGTTTCCAGTAAAAACTCTTTCATAACTGTAACTTTATATTCTTTGGAAATGGTATCTATAAAAAACTAATGTGATTAGAATCCTTCCAGAAGCTTTTTAAGAATGAGTTTGCTTGAGGACAAGCAAAGTTCTAAGTGTGGGATACTTGATATCGCGTAAAAAGTCATGTTTTTACTACCGATATCTCTGTTATTCTGGAACGATTCTTGGCATTTTAAACTTAGAAACAGTACAAATCAGTGATATTATGCCAAGATGGTCAAAACAAGGTTGCACGACAAAAATCAAACAAAACGGATGAAAAACGAAGATTCCACACACGTTTGAAAATTCAAGGCATCAAAACAAGATTTCAAGACAAAAGTGCCCATCATCAACAACCATCTCATCCAAGATGTTGGTTTTCAAATTACAAATCTAACAGAAGAAGAATCAACAAAAACGGACGAAGAATGAAGATTCTACGTACGCCTGAAGATCCAAAAGATTCGTACGAGACATCCAAAGATGGGAGACATATTTTTGGGATATCATTACATCAAAGTCTTCATTTTTGAATTATAAATCCAACGCAAAAAGAATTGATGCAAACGGACGCATAACGAAGAAGATACGCGCGAATTAAGCAACGCAGCGAAAGACGACGGACCGGGGCGGGTGGCAGCCAGCCGCCGCCGGCCAGCCACCAGCCGCCGCCGGCCTGCTGGTGGGTGGTGCCGCCCCCCCTCCCCCCGTCTCTTTTCCGCTTTTTGGTACTTGCGTGTACCCGGTGCGCCACCTTTCCATGCTTTTTCGTACCCGATGCGCCACCTTTCCATGCTTTTTCGTACCCGGTGCACCACGTTTCACTCTTTTTCTAATGTGAGCCTAGGAATGCTAACGTGAGCCACTTTTCACCTATAAATAGTAGCCCGTAGACCTCATTTGGAGACACACTCTAATACACTCATACATTCTTACACCCATACACACTCCTTTTCCATTTCCACTTTCTCACTCTAGAAATTCTCTTATCTTATAGTCTAGGATTATTGTAATTAATCTATGGATTAGTATAGAGGCTAGAAACAATGTTAGGAGGTTTGAAGATTCATCTTTGTACGTGTAAACAAGTTGTAAATCATAATAATACGCTGCTGCACATTTATTTCAGGGTGATATCTAAACCTTTATCATACTTGCTTTATTCCATATTTTAATTATTGCTTGATATGTGATATATTTGTTGCCATGAATTGTGAGTAGTTTATTATTATGATTGGTGATGATATAGATAATTATAAGTAAGGATTACATTATATAATTAATGTACGACAATCGTAAAGATATATGACGGCCCCTATTCGACTGTTTATCCGATATAGTACTGGAAATGCTTTAAGGCGAAGTACAAATGTATGGAAGTCGGTAAACGAACGAAGGTAGTTATATCTCTGGAATCAGCTATGGTTTAATAGTTGGAATTCCGAAAGGGTAGTACAACTTCATAACTAACTGGTATATCCTACGAAAGTCAAAACACTATAAAATAATGTTCGTAAAATACGTTTAGATAAAATAGGAATTAGTAACCCTTGTAGCGTTAAGACTTTATGAATTCAAGTTTAATTTATGGATTACCCTTTCTGGTTATCCACGTGACTGCAACCTAGTAATTAGGACCTGATCAACCTTAATTATGGTAAGTAGTTATCTGTGCCCATGACATGCAATAAGTAAGATACATTGAAACCACTCGTTGTATATATTAGGTTTACATTTCTATACTGCTTTACATTTAGTTAGATAGAGTGTCACTTTCACTGTCAATTACTCTTGACCGCATGTTGATGTGAGAAACTGTGGAACTACTACGTAAAGTACACTGTCTATCATTGAAAGGCATGGTCCGCATATGAAACACGTTTTAACAAACTGCGAATAATCCGGGGATGTATAACTGTTTGAAAAGGAGAAATTTGAATCATAAGTCGAAGTAACTAGAGCTTAAATGAATGATAACAGGACTTCAGAATAAGATTAAAGTCGTAATGACCTAGAATACTTAAAACACCAAGTCTTAGAAAATCGGCGGTCTAGACTTATGAAGTTATTAATTTATGTGCTAATCGAGCAGTAAACTATTTTTAGGAGTTAAGATAGGTCGGACCTATGAGACGATACGCTATGATTCATGAACCTCGGTATAAAACCAAAATAGGTTGCTTATCTTTCAACTAGATAAGTATTGGAAGTTTGCGTATTGCTCCGATCAAAATCATGATAACCTAGTTCCTACTGACATGCCAATGGGAAATTGAGTTGGTAGGGTTCTAGAGTTTACGCCTAGTAGTTTGGTTGCCACATTAGTATCATCCCTATTTATTCTGTCATCCCGAAATATTAATTATCGAAATCTCAACAATCACATATTTATCTTTATCTGCTTTCCTGTACTTTAATTTCCTTCATTTTAATTACTTGTCTTTAGTTTAAGACCCCTAAACCTACCTACTTTGTTCCATCCTAGATACTTCCCTACCGAAGGTGCCAACTTTAATTGCCCACACGTTTGGATTCATAGAACGATCTTAGGTTATACTTACCGCTTACTAACCAGAGTAGGTAGTACATATAATTTAAGCCCCGCTAAATATAAATTTAAAACCCTTGCTGCGCCCGCATTACAATCAGAAATTGCAACAACCGGTTGCGGGTGCAACATGCTTTAACTCGAATGATCATCTACCAATTTCTGGATAGACAATTGGTCCTCCTTGACCTTCATCGAGAGTTATACGTGTAGCTTTCATAGTTTCATTGGCAGATGGTTGACTAGTTGAGTGGATAAGGAAAACGTAATTTGTGAAAATAGTAAAAGGAAGGAAAATTAAAGAAGGGTGTAGGGGTCTAAGGAAAACAATTAATCCTAAAGGTTTACTAGCGAGTAAGTTCATCTTGACGCCTATGGATCGTACAGTTGGTTCCCAGGCAGCGGCGCCAAAAACTTGATGCGTCACCAGCGGTCGGTAAGGATTTTACCCTTATCGTTGTACCGACTACTGGCGACGGTGATCAGTGGGTGTTTTAAATTTGTAATTACGGGGCCTAAGTTTTCCCTAACAATGCTAATCCTAAGGGTGAGCAAGTGGTAGGTATGACCTAGAGTCGTTCTTCAAACCAACTGAATTGAAAGTAAGGCGTGGCAGATGAGGGCTTTCAGACTAGTGAAGGATTTATAAAATAGTGAGGGAATTTTGGTATTTATATTAACTCACTTAGGAAAGTAAATAAATAAAAGCGAATTAAAAATAAAAGATAAAGAAGATAAGAAAAAGTTAGTGTTTGCTAAGACTTCGTTAATTAAGTTATGGGATGATGCTTGGAGAAACTGGTTTGAAATATATTTGTTAATAGTTATTCTTGAATACTTGTGATGTAAACACTAGATTCCCTACTAATTAAAGTTCCATTAGCATGTCACACCGGGAGCTAGGTTATGGTAACATTACAAAGTATTTAGAATAATAAGCAAAATCTTAATTATGGTTTAATAATACTTTCATATGAACGGGAACAAAATCTAAAGGTACTAGACAAAACTTAATCATATAACGATTCCTCGTCATCCTAACAGATTTGTATATTTAAAAAGTTCATTTATGACTTTAAACCAGCCCTTGCTTAAGACTACCCAATAAATTCCCTAATTATCCACAACGTTCCTCCCTTAAAGTGGTTCCCGCGCTTCAAACCTTGGCCATGTCTCGTCCTACGATAATCCCCCATGTAGCCTTGCGGTTCCATAGTTTCATACCTTTGACAAATTGTATTGACACAGATGACTGACTACCTTTTAATTGGAGGTCGTTAAAAAGGTGTTGTAATCACGTTTATTGGTGGAAAGGCGATTAGATTAATTTGAAGTTTAAAAGTCTATTTAGAAAGGTTAATTAAACTAGGTTTCTCATTTTATATATTAGTCCATAATATAACTACATTCGGTCGTTACTCGACTTCCATACATTTGTACTCCCCCTTGAAGTGTTTCCAGTACTATATCGAATAACAGTCGAATAGGGGCCACCATATTACTTCGTAACATTACACCATTTCATAGTATGACTAACTTCGGTCGTTCCTCGACTTCCATACATTTGTACTCCACCTTGAAGTATTTCCAGTACTATATCGAGTAACAGTCATATTACTTTACGATAATTAAGACCGTTTATATATTAATACTATGATGATCCTAAGGCAACAATCAAACAAGAACATGCAATAAGACGATCAAAGCAATACTACCGATATTTAATATTTAATTATAAATCATCCCAAAATTTACTAACTACATAGCAAGCAAACACAACAAGTATACTACTCTCTAATCATGGCAATAACTAAATCTAGCATAATCAATATAAACGTTATTAATTAAGATAGATAAGGATAGAGAGAACCAGGATTAAATGTGAGAGAGAATACACTTGAATTATTTGACACAATTCCGAGCGTACTCTGAAGATTACCATGCGTTCCGTATTTTCCTTCTATTCTAAACAAGCTCCTAAACTAGCCTAAAACTATTTTCAGAGTAGAACTAATAACTAAGTTGAAGTATTGTTCTAAGAATGGTGTGATTTGAAATGAACCTTGAGGCTCTTATTTATAGATGAAATCTGGTGCACTTTAACAACTAGGGGCACATGTTAGCAAAAGGTGGTAAAGTGGCTAGCACATGTACCCTAAAGCGTGAAAAGGTCTAGCACATGTACCCTAAAGTTGCGGAAAGGTCTAGCACGTGTACCAGGCGAGTACGAGCAAGGATGAAAAAGCGGTCGAGGGACGGGGGAGGTGCAGCCGGCGCCACCACCACTATAGCCGGCGGCGGCTGGATGGTGGCCGACGGCGGCTGCCATGTACCTGCTCCGGTTCGCCGTCTTTTGCTTCGTTTCTTGATTCGCGCGTATCTTCTTCGTTATGCGTCCGTTTTTGTCGATTCTTTTTGCGTTGGATTCGTTTTCAAAATCGAAGACTTTGATGAAAAGAAATCCATGAAATGTATCTCTGATCTTTAGATGGCTCGTACGAATCATTTGAATCTTCCGGTGTACGTAGAATCTTCATTCTTTATCCGTTTTT
The DNA here is from genome assembly GCA_963422505.1 of Pseudognaphalium luteoalbum. Classification (NCBI taxonomy): domain Eukaryota; kingdom Viridiplantae; phylum Streptophyta; class Magnoliopsida; order Asterales; family Asteraceae; genus Pseudognaphalium; species Pseudognaphalium luteoalbum. The sequence goes on along the minus strand of OY730194.1, from coordinate 34,742,459 downwards.
GCTGATTCTTCTTCTATTGGATTTGTATTTTGAAAACGAACTTCTTGGATAAGAGAAATCTCAGTGATGGGTACTTTATCTAAAATCTTGTCTCTGATGCCTTGAATCTTCAACTGCATGTGGAATCTTCGTTTTTCGTCTGTTGTGCTTGATTTTTCTCGTGCAACTTCATTTTGAACTTCTTGGCAAAGTTTCATTGATTTGTGCATTATTTGAGTCTAAATGCCAAGTATTGTTCCAGAATGAGAGAGATATCGGTGGTAAAAACATTTCTTTTTACGCGATATCAAGTATCCCACACTTAGAACTTTGCTTGTCCTCAAGCAAACTCGAATTTCAAGCATGGTTAAAGATAAGTAGATAATGAAGTATTTTAGGGGTGAACTTTTTACTGTAGGGGTTTTGGAAAAATAAAATATTCATGCTTTTGAAAAGGTAGGGTTGTAATCTTTGGGAGCATGCTTTTGATCATTAATCTTGGATACATGACTAGGCGATCCTCTCAAGGTGGTCATTCCAATCACTCAAAGTGTTTAGGGTTTCCTATTCTAATATTATCAATCACTCAGAACTCCATTCATGTATCGTTTATCGTCATAGGCTTGATCGAGAATTAAATCGTTACCTTTTAGTTGAGAGCGAAGTCAATCTAGCCACAATCATTCTAGGAGGAGTGACGTAAGGTTTTTGGATTGGAGTGTTAGTGATATGAGAGGGGGTTGTGTTGGTTTTTCACGAGTTTCTTTTTGTTGAAGAGGAAAGCTCGAATTTTTGAGAGGATTGATGCCCTTTTTTATGATTTTTGGAAGGAGTCTTTTTCTCCATTTGACTTTCTTTTCTTCTGATTTTTTTTCGACGTCATATCCTTGTAGCTTCTCTTCTTTCATCTTTGGAACTTACTATGAAGTTTGAGGGATGCTTTTGAGAGGGTAGGGATAATGTATTTTTTTTTTGGTGTATGGATGGGTTTAAGAATGATGTGATTCCATCTCCTTTTTACTCACCAGTTCGGATTCGAAATGCATAATAGGAGCAAGTTCTGATTCTAAACGTATACATCGGCACACTCAAGAATCGAAGAAGTGAAACATTAATAGTGAATGCTTAATATGGCTCAAGATACCTCATGAATCGAAAGTTAGTTTGTTGTATGCCTAGTCATTCGATGCTCTTTATGGGATTACTAAACTATTTTTTCAAAGGAATTCATATTTTATTTATCCTTCTTCTCCAAAGTAAATCATTCTTTGTCTAAAATTTTCGTATTCAACATATTTTTAACTCAATTTTGAAAAATTGTTAAATTTTCGAGATACTTTTTGGAGAAAGAGGGTCTAAAGAGCAGCGATTTTAGAATCAATCATTTACCATTATCCATTTAATATTAGTGTAACTACTGCTATCCCACACTTAAAGGAACATCGTCCTCGATGTTATTCTAAGTTCTGACTGGGGTAAAATCCCACACTTAGGATTTGAAACATCTAAGACGTATTCTTTTAGCAGTGTGAGTTGGATTGAATCCCACACTTAGTGATAATCATAGTGGATATGGTGTATTTATAACGAAAGAAAGAGATTGGTATAGTAGTACTTCCCAGTAGTTGCATGGTATGTGTTTTCCGAACTTCATTTTGTTGGGTTCACTCTTGATCAAGTCTTCTCGTGATTGGTCTCGTAGGTGTGAACACGTTGGATATACTTTCTTTATTTTCGATGTCGAAAACTTGATGCGTCAGGCAGAAACTTGTTCATATATCCAAGTGTGAAAGATAGTCGGAGACTTCATCACTTCTTGGAATGTAAAATTGCAGAAATGTAAAACACGGGTTACCTCCCGCGAATCGTTGTTTTAAAGTCGAGAGCTCGACTTCTTTTCTCCTAGCTAGATGGAGATGGATGCATCCTTGGGATCCACTGTGTTGATGTTGTGGGCCCTAGGTTGTGGTAAAGTATATGGAGGTGGATAGATTCTCATGAAATGATTGACTATTGTCATAATCAATTCAAATGGACTATCTCTCGATTCTGCCTTGTAGTTTTGAAGATGTCTGAAGTTGTCCTCGCAAGTCCGTGAAGTCCGAAGGTGATGTATTCAACTACTTTAGTGAAAGGTCCATTAGAGTTGGTCATGGTTGTTGTGTTTGTCTTAACAGCCTCTCTGGGCGGTGGGTTTTGCCAGAGAGAGCATACAAACGCCAATAGTTGCAGTTTTATGCCTTCATAATTCTCGGTCTTGGGTTCTCCGTTGAATCTTCTGATGGATGTGCACATGTCCTCTATTTGCCGGTGTTGATGGTTGTTGAATGGAAAGTTGGATTCTGAGATAACTAGAGTAAGCTAACAAAGTATCTCCTTGCATCCTGAGTGGAATATGAACTTTGTTCTGGAGTTACTTTTCCGTTGTTGAATCTCCCGTAGATGGATTGTAACAAAAGTAGCGATATCAAGTGGTGATTCATGTGTGGCCCTAAAAGGTCGTTCACGCCTTGATTCCTCCCAAACAAGATCACTAAGTTCTTCAATCAATAACTCAACTTGTTTTTCAATAGTGAAGTTGATAACCATATATCCGCTTTCTTTGGAACTAAGGTGATCTTCTCTATTTAGTAAGTCAAGCAATGATGTGAGGCCATTCATCGTCAAGATGTCAGCACGACTACTCGGATGTCTAGTAGTCTCTTTCATATGCGCTCTAATGGATCCTAACATCTCCCATTGCGTTGAGGTGAATGGGATGTTAGATCTTTTAAGGGCATTGTAGATCCTAGTGTAAGTCCGTTTCTGTTGTTGACAGAATTACAATTGAGCAGGGGAAAGCGTAAACAAGTTGACTACGTTGCTTATTCCTCCTACCGCTTTGTCGAGTCCTTGGGTGAATTCATTGAGTAGTTTGTGATATGTGATGGTTTGCGGTTGGTATCTTGTGCGTTTTGAATATTCTTCCAGTGTTTCTCTTCTCGTAGGATGGTTGTGGTTACTTCCCGCCATTTCTTCGGTGGTAAACAGATTAGTTGGCGGTATGCTTCTTTTGTTTACTTCTTCCATCTTTCTCATCCTGATTTCTTCCATCGTTGAGTTTTTCACTGATGGAGATGCAAGTTTCATCTCTTGTCCTATTCGTCGAATGTCAATTGGGAAATATGGCATGATTGCCATTTCCTTACTAGATTTACTTTCACTTGTTGACCTTTCAGTTTCTTTGTCCTCTGTGGTCTTGTTCATGGAGCTCATGTACATATCGGCTTGGTCTCCAGCGTTAGGATTGTCAATATGGAAAGTGATGGTTTCTCCCTGAGACTGCAAACTGATGGTTTGTGCGAAGACGTTGATGATTGCCTTGGCCGTATTCATGAAAGGTCTTCCTAGTATGATTGGGATGTGTACGTCTTCCTGCATATCCATTACTACAAAATCTGCTGGGTAAAAAATTTGTCAATCCTAACTAAAACATTTTCAGCTATTCCCCTTAGGTATTTGACCGAGTGGTAAGCAAGCTGTATGGTCATTTTGGAAGGTCGAAGATTTTCTAACTCAAGCCTCTTGAAAAGAGAGTATGGCATAAGATTAACACTAGCTCCCAAATCGGCAAGAGAACAGATGATGCCTGAATTGTAGATAGAAAAGGGGAGAGTAAAACGTCTGGTGTCTCCGAGTTTTTTTGGAATGTTATTTTTCAAGATAGTTGAACATTCCTCGTTCAGCAGGACATTGGGTACTTCGTGTACCTTATCCTTGGTTGTAAGAAGCTTTCTGAAGTACTTTTTGGAATGAAATTCAGATGCGATATCTAGGAATTTCCTCTCAAGCTTAAAAGACTCAAGCTTGTCGGGTCGTTGTTTAAGACGAGCTGGAAATGGAATGTTTACTTTCCTATTTGGTGTAGACTCTAAATCTATTGTCGATGGGACAATAGGTGGTTCCTTCACCGGAGAAGAAACCGAGGGTGGGCTATGAACTACCTGAGAGTCTTGAATATAGGAAGCCTCCTTATGGCAACTATTTGGACTATCCTGAGGTTTAGCATTACTACGCTGTGCTAATTGTCCTAATTGGGATTGGAAAGCTTTTAACAAAGTTAGTTGGTCTCTTAAGATAAGATCAGATTGGTCTTGTCTAGCCGAGATTCCTTGAATGACTTGTATCAGGGTGTCGTCAAAACTAGAGGTTTGTGAGGAAGAGGGTTCAGACAATTCGGGTTGGTAAGTTAGTGGGCTGTTCCTAGGTGGGTTGAAGGAAGGGTTAATATTGGGCGGAGTTAGATGAGAGTGAGGAATTTGGGCTGAGTGGTTCAGATTAGCACAATTAAGGCAGGTTTGAACTTGACAGACTTGTTGTTGTTGACTTTTCAATTCCTTAATCTCCTTGGTTAGGTCTGCCACTTGCTGAGCGAGAGTTTTGATAGCTTCATTTCCGAGTGTAGTTGGTGGATTCACTATTGAGGAGTGATTTCCACTATTCCAGTCATGGTTATGTACGGTCATTTTCTCAATAAGGCTCCAAGCGTCATTGGTCGTACAATTCATGAAACTGCCTTGAGAGGCGGTATCAAGTAAAGGATAGTGATGTGGGAAGAGACCATTTTAGAAAATGCGCAACTGGTCTGAGTGCTCAAATCGATGATTTGGACATTTTTTAAGCAACCCCTTAAAGCGTTCCCATGCATTGTAGATTGATTCATCATGCATTTGACGGAAGTTTATGATGTTTGACCTTAATGTGGCTTGTTTTGATAGGGGGAAATATTTGGCCAAAAATTTGGTTGCTAATTCTACCCAAGAGGTTATTGAGTTGATTTCTAGTTCCTCAAACCAGGTTTTTGCATTGAGAGTGAGTGAATAGGGAAATAGGTATATATAGACTATGTCCTGATTAACCCCAATCAGCTTAAAGGAGTTGGATAACAAAATGAATTTGTCAAGGTGTGAATTGGGATCATCCTTTGGTAGGCCATGAAATTGGCAGAGGTTTTGGAATAACTGAACAAAGTGTGGCTTTAACTCGAATGATCCTTTACCAATTCCCGGATAGACAATTGGTCCTCCTCGACCTTTAATCAAAGGTTTAGAGTCTTCAGCGAGAATTATCGTGTAGCTGTCATAGTCTCATTGGCAGATGGTTGACTAGTTGAGTGAATAAGGATAACGTAATTTGTGAAAATAGTAAAAGGAAGGAAAAATAAAGAAAGATGTAGGGGTCTAAAGATAGCAATTAACCCTAAAGGTTCACTAGCAAGTAAGTTCATCTTGACGCCTATGGATCGTATAGTTGGTTCCCCAGCAGCGGCGCCAAAAACCTGATGCGTCACAGAAGTCGGTAAGGATCTTACCCTTGTCGTTGCACCGGCTACTGGCGATGGTGATCAGTGGTTGTTTTAAATTTGTAATTGTGGGGGCCTAAGTTTTCTTTAAGAATGCTAATCCTAAGGGTGAGCAAGTGGTAGGTATGACCTAGAGTCGTTCTTCAAACTAACTGAATTGAAACTAAGGCGTGGCAGATGAGGGCTTTTAAACTAGTGAAGGGTTTATAAAATAGTGGGGCAGTTTTGATTTTTCTATTAACTAACTTAGGCAAGTAAATAAATAAAAGCGGAATTAAAATAAATGATAAAGCAGATAAGATAAAGATAGTGTTTGCTGAGACTTCGTTAATTAAGTTATGAGATGATGTTTGGAGAAATTGTCTTAAAAGATATTTGTTAATTGTTACTCTTGGATACTTGTGATGTAAGCACTAGATTCCCTACTAATTAAAGTTCCATTAGCATGTCACACAAGGAGCTAGGTTATGGTAACATTACAAAGTATTTAGAATAATAAGCAAAATCTTAATTATGGTTTAATAATACTTTCATATGAACGGGAACAAAATCTAAAGGTACTAGACAAAATTGAATCATATAACGATTCCTCATCATTCTAACAGATTCATCTATTTAAAAATTTCATTTATGACTTTAAACCAGCCCTTGCTTAAGACTACCCAATAAATCCCCTAATTATCCATAGCGTTCCTCACTTAAAGTGGTTCCGCCACTTCAAACATTGGCCATGTCTTTTCCTACGATAATCTCCCATGTATCCTTGCGGTTCCATACTTTCATACCTTTGACATATTATATTGACATAGATGACTGACTACCTTTGAATTGGACATCGTTAAAAAGGTGTTGTAATCACATTTATTGGTGGAAAGGCGATTAGATTAATTTGAAGTTTAAAAGTCTATATAGAAAGGTTCATTAAACTAGATTTCTCATTTTATATATTAGTCCATAATATAACTACCTTCGGTCGTTACTAGACTTCCATACATTTGTACTCCACCTTGAAGTGTTTCCAGTACTATATAGAATAACAGTCGAATAGGGGCCATCATATTATTTCTTAATATCGTACCGTTTCGTAATATGACTAACTTCGGTCCTTCCTCGACTTCCATACATTTGTACTCCACCTTGAAGTGTTTCCAGTATATATCGAGTAACAGTCGAATAGGAGCCGTCATATTACTTTACGATAATTAAGACCGTTTATATTTTACCACTATGATGATCCTAAGGCAACAATCAAACAAGAACATGCAATAAGACGATCAAATCAATACTACCGATCTTTAATATTTAATTATAAATCATCCCATAATTTACTAACTACATCGCAAGAAAACACAACAAGTATACTACTCTCTAATCATGGCAATAACTAAATCTAACATAATCTATTTAAACGTAATTAATTAAGATAGATAAGGATAGAAAAAACCAGGATTAAAATGCGAGAGAAAATAGACTTGAATTAATTGACACAATTCGGAGCGTACTCCGAAGATTATAATGCGTTCCGTACTTTCCTTGTAATCTAAACAAGCTCTTATACTAGCCTAAAACTATTTTTGAGTAAGAAAATAGAGAGAGAAAGTAGAACTAATAACTAAGTTGAAGTATTGTTCTTAGACTGGTGTGATAGGAATGGTGTGTGTTTCAAATGAACCAAAGGCACCTATTTATACTTGAAATTTGGTGCACTTTAGCAACTAGGAGCACATGTTAGCAAAAGGTGGTAAAGTTGCTAGTACATGTACCCTAAAGCGTGAAAAGGTCTAGCACGTGTACCCTAACGTTGCAGAAAATGTCTAGCACGTGTACCAGGCGAGTACGAGCAAGGACAAAAAAGCGGCCGGGGGACGGGGGGAGTGCAGCCGGAGCCGCCACCCCTGCTGCCGGCGGCAGCTGCATGGTGGCCGACGGCGGCTGTAATGCTCCCGCCCTGGTTCGCCGTCTTTCGCTTCGTTTCTTAATTCGCACGTATCTTCTTCGTTATCCGTCCGTTTTCATCGATTCTTTTTGCGTTGGATTCATTTTAAAAAAAAAAAGACTTTGATGGAAAGAAATCCCTAAAATGTATCTCTGATCTTTAGATATCTCGTACGAATTGTTTGAATCATCCGGTGTACGTAGAATCTTCATTTTTCATCCGTTTTTGCTGATTCTTCTTCTGTTGGATTCGTATTTTGAAAACGAACATCTTGGACAAGATGGATCTTGGTGATGGGTAATTTTTCTCTAAATCTTGTTTTGATGTCTTGAATCTTCAAACGTGTGTGGAATCTTCGTCTTTCATTTGTTTTGCTTGATTTTTATCGTGCAACTTCATTTTGACCTTCTTGGCAAAGTTTCATTGATTTGTGCATCATTTGAGTCCAAATGCCAAGTATTGTTCCTGAATGAGAGAGATATCGGTAGTAAATACGTGACTTTTTACGCGATATCAAGTATCCCACACTTTGAACTTTGCTTGTCCTCAATCAAACTTGAATTTCAAACATGGTTAGAAATAAGTAGATAATGAAATATTTCGAGGTGGAACTTTAGTGGCCTGATATCTTGCGCACAAACAGACAGTGAATATTATTCAGGTCGCGATGCAGTTAGATACATTAGTGATCCAATCATGGCCCTATAAAGAGTTGGATCCACGTCTTTATCACTCGATGTATCGGGACCAAGTCTATGAGCTTCCAGAATGGGAGTCTTGTAAATACGAGTTTCATCCATCTTGAACCATTCTAATAACTCAACAATATACTTTGATTGATGAATGAAGAACCCATCTTCTTTTTGATCAACTTGTAATCCTAAGAAGAAGTTCAAATCTCTCGTTGCATACATCTCAAACTTTTTTTTCATTACTAGTTCAAATTCAACACACATCTTTTCGTTAGATGACCCAAAGATGATATCATCTACGTATACTTGAACCAATATGAAGTCTTTCTATCGCACCCCCAAAACACGTGGCAGCGGAAGTATTAGGTGTCACGGGGGCTATGACCAAATCAAATATCATCAAACAAAGATTACAACAAACGACCTCTACATGAGACAATTGAAAAATAGTTACATTACCATAATCAAATGTTTACAATTGTTACCCAAAAACATTGGAGTTCGCAAAAATAGTCTAGAGATTTGTAATACATAGTTGTTGATACAAAATATTGTAATGCAATTATTCTCTTGTTTAAAAATATGTGACTCGAGCTATGCTTTCCAAAAGCATCCTACTATGTTGATTCTTGTGGGTAGTCCTATTGCATCTGTAAACCTGAGAATACATACTGAAAGTGTCAACATAAAGTTGGTGAGTTCATAGGTTTGTAAGCAAACAGTTATAAGTATGATCCAATATGTAAAAGTATTGCATATTGCAATATAAGTATACCATTTTCATGAGTCTCATAGTTCGAGATTAACGTTGTTTTCCTCCAGTAAGTGTACTAATCCGATACACTTCTAATTCACAAATAATATTGCACCCATGGGTTGGCTAGAGCGATTAACCCGGACGAGGTTTGTCAAACCCAGATAGTACTATCCAATAATATTCACGCATATATTAACGAACTATGATGGGTAGAGGGCTTTAGTGGATTATCATAAGGTCTCATGCAATTCGTACGAAAAGTTGTTGCCAGTACTTGTGGTCATAAAAGCAGTTTATATAAAACAGTTGTATGTATTCTCACCCCAGTTGAAAAACAGTAAAAAGGGGCTATGAAACTCACCAGAGTTAAGCAGGTAGCAAGCAATATCAAATATTAGCAAGTAGTGGGTGTTCTCGTCCCGTGTGCAACCTCCTAACGCCCTAAACGTATGAGGTTGTATAAGTAGATGTCTCAAAAGACCATCTATTGCGATTGTATAAGTGGGGGTTAATGTCCACTTAAGCCAATCGGGTAGGTGGGGGGTTTATCTCCACCTAAAGCTAATTCATCAACTAGTATGTCCAAATAAGTTGTTCAAGTTCGTTTATCAAAAACGTGTATGGCCCGTTGGTGAAAGTTTGTAATAATAATATTAAACCGTTATTATTTTGTGTTGTTTCATTGTATACTTTCCAAGTATATGTTTCGTGAGTTGTGTCGCATATAAGTATTGAAGTTGTGTAAGTTCGACACTTAGTGTGAAAACTAGTTTTGAAGTTCCTGTTTTAGGCGTCACTTAGGGACGACACTTTTTGCGTCACTCAAGTAAGTGTCGCTATAGGAGACACTTGGTTGGTTAGCGGCACTAGGTTAAGTGACGTTAAATGTGATTTTTTTAAATTGGCAGCGTCACTTAGGGTAAGTGTCGCTATAGGCACACTTGGTTCAGGCGGCACTGGGTCAAGTGATGCTAAATAAGCAATTTGAATAATTAGGCGGCACTAAGGATAAGTGACAGTAAATTAGGCGTCACTTGGGTAAGTGTCGCTGGTTAGGCGACATTTGTGTCTGATCAACTTTCCAATTTGTAATCCAAGTGTTCTAAGTGTCGGTTTTTCATTCGGGAAACTTTATAAATTTAGTTTTTGGTCCAAGTTACTAACCAAGTTACCCAAACCATTTTTGTTACCATTTTCCAAATATAGTAAGTTTTTAGAAATCGAGCCACTTTTGTTGACTTGGTCAAACTTACTCGGTTTGACCCGAAACCTTCCCAAAATCCTTAGATATATTTAAAAGTCCCAAAAGTTCATTATTTCTATTTGTAGCATTCCTAAAAGTGTTGGTTTATAAAACACAAGTTAAAACTTCAAAGTCTTATATTTTCGATTTTGTCATTTTGTTTCGCCATAGTTCTTACTAACTTCTGGTCCAAATCAAGTCTCACAAATTTTTACCAACTGATCTTTTATGTATCTAGTATTTAACATAAGTTTTCTAAGAATTTTAAGTATCATCTTCATAGGGAAACAAAATGCACAACAAAGCGTAGCTTAGATTCTATTTTCCTAAAGACCAGTCCCACAATTCAGCTTATAGACAAACATACGTAGGGATCTGGTAAAAACGTAAAACATGAAAGTTGTAAATCTTTTAAATACGCAAATTTGAAAAAAACAATGCATCTTATAACTCCTCCTAGATCATGAGATATGAATTTTTTACTAAACTGTGTTTTAGTAGGCAGATTATATATCTTTCATAAATAAATTATAAAAACGTATTTTAACAATTATTTTGGACATAATCTTTTTGATGGAGCTATATAACATGTAAATAAGTATAATAGAAGTGAAGAGGGGGTTCCTTACAAAGATATGAATGGAGATGAGATGAGATTTTGATGCTTGTGTTCTTGAGCTCCTTATAATTAAGAAAAGTTAAGTATTTTGTTAAATCTTGAAGGTGGTGATGTGGTGGTAGATGGTGGTTGTTTATGGTGGTGAAAGGCTGAGAATTAACTCAGTATTTTGAGAGAGAAATTAGAAGGATTTTTGTGGTAGAGTGAAAGAAATGTTTTAGCTTTTGCATGTATGGGTGTAAGGCCTGGGGAAAAGAAGCAAATCATCAAAATGCAGGCAGCATGATAGGGGAAGTGGGTGGTCACATGCGGGCCAGCCCACATGGGTCCCCTATGGTGGGTGGCTGAGTTTTTATCTTCGTTTTCATCCTGTGTTATGATCGGTGCTCGTTTATTCATTTTTCGGTTATTCGGTCAAATCGCGTAGCGTTTTCTTTCGTCGTTTTAATTCAAGTTATAATTGTGATTATTTTTCATTTAAGTACTATTAAAATACTTAAATTTGAGTTTTCAAAGTATTAGGTAGGGTTTCGTTCGATTGTCGGGCGCGTTTCACTGCATTTATGTTACTATATGCGATATAATTAACGTGTTAAATATTATCAACACAATATTTACGAGTTTTTGAGTTAATTAAATAATTTCATATTATTTAATATTTTGTTCACCAACATCCGTATTTATACTGTGTCGGACTCCGTCCGGTTGTTTTGCACAATTTCACCAAATTGCGTAAGCGTAATTACAACTAATTACGTAGCGTAATATAAATCAATTACGGGAGTGTATATTCACATAAATATACAGATAGTTACAAGTAATTACAAGTATTTAGGATAATACTAAACTAAAAACACGTAATTAGGGTTTCTAGTAGGTTAATCAGTAACCCTAAATCGTCGGGTGTCACATTCTCCCCATGTTAGGAGAATTTCATTCCGAAATTAGTTCGTTGCCGCAGTCTGTGGGTATCTAGGAATAGATGTGGGTGTTTCAGTCATATTTGGTCTTCCCGTTTCTAGGTGAACTCAGGACCGCGCCTATAATTCCACCGGTATCGAGAGGTGTACGAACGATTTCCTTATCACAGACAATTTTAGTGCGAATCTTAGAGAAGTTAATTCATGGCAATGATATCACTGAGAAGAGAAAGATGAAAGGAGGATTTCGATGTCTATAGGTATTAAGTCTCATGCTTTTGATTTATCATTGGCGTACAAGTCAAAGTAATGGTTAATCGAGGTTAAGTAATTAGTTTCGTATAAGTGTGACCGGGACATTTCAACCATAAGTTCGTGTAGACGTGAGTAAATCGTTGGGTTACACCAGATACAGGTCGTTGGAATCGCATTTCAAATACGTAAACCGTTAGAAGACTCGCAGGTGTCTTAAAGTGTAAGTCGTTATCGTGCATTAGGAAACATAGATCGAAATTTAAAAGTCTATGTGAAAAAGTTTGTTTTGCTAAAACGCAAGTCGAGGGTTTTCTGTTGGCTCAAATCAATTGGTTAATTCTGAGTTGCACCTAGTGTCCATGTCGTTGGGTTCAATTATGCATAAAGGAATTGTTTAATATCGTATGAGTTTCAAAACGTTAAGTTATTGAAAAGGGATGTACCTATATCAATGCAAGGGTTTTATCCGGCTTCCCCGGTGTTGTTCACAATGACTCAGTCACGAGTTTTCTTCTTTTTGTTTCCATTGTTGTTCCTGTGTTCTAGCTTCGGACAGTTGTTCCTAAGATGCCTGATGTCTCCACACTCAAAACAGGCCTTTGGTGTATTAGGGTTGGTGACTGTAGTAGGAAGTCTGCAGTTCTTAGCTTGATGACCAAATTGTGAGCACCTCCCACAAGGTATACCGCAGGGTCCTTGATGATAGTAGTTACAATTGGGGCAGTGGGGCCTGTGTCCTTCATAGCCTTCCCGTTTTCTCTTATTGTCTGACATCTTTGCTCCGGTTTCTTCTTCAGTAGGGGTATCATGTTGAGCCATTTGTGCCATAGAGTTGTAAACTAAGTGAACTGTATTTTCAATGGTTGGGTAAAGAAACATCAATTGTCCTAAGGTGGTTTCCATAGTTGTCATGCGTTGTTCGTACTCAAGGATGCACATGTCGCTTAGCTCAACACGGTGACGTAGGCTAGTGATTTCTTCCTGGGCATCGGCTAGCTGGGTAAGTATTGAGTTAAGGGTTTCTTTCGTGGGATGAGTAGTTTCTCCAATTGTGATAATTGCAGCAGGGGTAGTAGCGGTGGATGAAGCAGTAGTAGGGGTAGTAGTAGTGAGCTTATGGGTGGGGTTAGCTTGGGGTATCTCGGTAGTTTTCCCAGTGGTAAACAACATCCGTGCTAACCTAGGGTTAGGTGAGGATTCCTCAGGTTCTTCCTCAGGTGCCATCGTCTCCAAGGGTTCATCTTCCAACAACTTAATATCATCAACCAAAGTAAGTAGGTACGGGAATGTCGTTGGTTCATCACAGAGTTGGTTGTCATCAGACATATGTTTGTCTACAGAGGGACTTGCCATTTCCTACGAGAAAAGTGTTTTATCAAAACAGTATATTTGTATAAGGGAATTTTAGCCTCTTAAGCTGCATAAATTACTAGTTATACGAAAAGGGTTCTAAATATCTTGAGCTTTATCACAAAATTGTCGGTACCATTTCAGGTTAAATTAACGTTATTATCTGTATTACCTACGTTGTGATTTGTCTTTAGCTAGACTGTGTGAAAATCAAGTGTTCATACATATAAAATATTCATCTATCAAAAATGTCAACTTAATTGTTGCTATTAATTTCAAAATTTGGACTTTGTACAAAATATTAGATAAATAGTTTATAATTTTCGAAAACTTTTATGAATCATTTTATGGAGAAGTCGGTGTAAAATTTGTTAAAAATTTTCTATGATGAGAATTTATTTGAAAATTTAATGTTTGCTGAAAACTTGAGTTGATTTGAATTATGTTGGAAACTCTTGTCGGTGACAGGACACTGAAATTTTTTGTCTAGTAAGAATCAGTTGAAAATTTAGAAGTTGTTGAAAATTCTGAGTAAATGTTTGATGAATTTTTTTTTAAAACTTGGGTTAGTAGAATTCCGTTGGAAACTCTTTGTATTGTAAAGTTTTGGAAATTTCCGTTGATTCTCGTAGTGGCATATCCTTAAAAGAAAAGGGGTAAAGAATGAACGAGATCCTTATATGAGAACTAAGATTATCGCAGACGTGCTTGAAATAATACGTGACATCGTAGTACAAAGGTTAATTGGTACAAGGTAATCTGATTAGTGATCAATAGGGTGCAAGATTGATAATTTATAGAATTCGAAGTTTACAAAACATGTTGGGCACTGTTACATCCAGACGAAGACAAAAGTCTTATACAAAATGTGATGGGGTTTTATACACCCATCGATAGATTATCGGGCTAACACTAGCTATGTTCACCGTTGTTCAGGTCTACTTCTAATCTATTCTAGGTTCAGGTCATGCGGATAGTAACATGCTTCGAGCATGTCACTGATCGCGGGAGTGCAGAGAGGAGCAAGATATTGTCTATTGAGTGTTGTCACATCTATTTGATCCACATTTTTGTTCCTTGCAGCTTAGGTCATCATCTGAAGAGTAGTCGTCCTTAGGGGAGTTTGCCATCTTTTCGGGAGGGCATTCTATTAAGACAATGAATCAACAACAAGAAGTATTAGCCAATATCGTAGTTTCGAAGAGTAGTCACAAAAATGACCGGGTAGTGTTCTCAAAGTTGTCAATCATGACTATATTGTTGTTTCGAAATGAACAAATGCTTGGCGAAGGTGTTTGGTGTAGATAGTTGATAAATTGGTAGTTGCGGTTAGTCCTTGCCGTATTGATTAGAATGTTCAAGTCTTAGTTTGAATTAGTTTATGGACTTAGTCATTATGAGTATCCCTCGCAATACTAATCCAGTGATGTTCGGAACAGACAAAGTCGCAAATCAAGTTATGAGTAAATCGTTTGACAAACGTGTCGAAAGGTTGACTAAACATGATTTAAGTAGTAAGTCTCGAGTTTTAAACAAAGTGTTGACATACAAGTCAAAGAGTGATCAATCGTGATCAGTATAGAGTTGAGTGAAAAAATCATTTCCGATAAGTAGGTGTTGTGGTTAACCAAGTTCACCAGCGGACCCCTGTATGACGACGGGTTCTAGTGGGTGGAGTATCAGTAGTGGTAGTAGTAGTAGTAGTATGAACAAGATAAATTATAGTTCAAGGTGGTTTTAGCGTTTCCCCTCGTTGTTTGTAACGTACGCGATTCATAGATCTACGATGCGAGTGGGAAAGAAGAGTGTGAAGTGACGGAAGTAGGTGTAGTTCGTCTAAGTGATGAAGTATTGTATTGCTTAGGTTTTATACGTGTCCCCGAATAATATGGTTGTGAGCAGAAAGAAGAAGGTGAAGTAGATGTCACTTGTTTGGGTGGCAAATCCTTAGGTGGATTTTTCCTCATGTGAGTCCTATTCAATTATCTCGTTGTCTAATTCAGTTGGATGTGCGGGTACCGTGGAAGTCTCCATAGTAGTAAGTAAGGTTTGTGTTTCGCTTTCGATGTCGGGTGACGTAGTTGTGAGAGTGGTTGCCTTAAAGAGTGGCAATTAAGTTTAGTGTACATAAGGTTATACATATATATATACATATATATACACATAAAAGCGTAGCACATAAGCACATATAAAGGTGGTCCCGTTTCTATCCTTGGTCTAAGTCTTCTAATGCATTCCCATTCACTATAACCATTTCAGGTCTTGCATCAATTCTCCTTTAATTGTACATAGTTGATCATGCTATGTTAATTTAAATTCAAATGATGCAATCGCTGAACCAGTCATACCAAACAAGGAATACTAACCTAATGGTTATAGTCTAGGTCACTAATTCAATCCTAGTTCACTATAACCTTTGGCTCTGATACTAATCTGTCGCACCCCCAAAACACGTGGCAGCGGAAGTATGAGGTGTCACGGGGGCTACGACCAAATCAAATATCATCACACAAAGATTACAACAAATGACCTCTACATGAGACGTTTGAAAAATAGTTACATTACCATAATCAAATGTTTACAATTGTTACCCAAAAACATGGAGTTCGCGAAAATAGTCTAGAGATTTCTAATACATAGTTGTTGATACAAAATATCGTAATGCAATTAATTCTCTTGTTTGAAAATATGCGACTCGAGCTATGTTTTTCAAAAGAATCCTACTATCTTGATTCCCGTGGGTAGTCCTATTGCATCTGTAAACCTGAGAATACATACTAAAAGGGTCAACATAAAGTTGGTGAGTTCATAGGTTTGTAAGCAAACATGTTTGAACATGCAGTTCTAACATTTTTGTGACAATAGTTTGTATAGATTATCTAGCTTAGAATGACATATTGTATCCGTGAATTATTATTGTCGGACAATAATGACAAATCCGACAATGTCATTGACGGATTTGACCAAGTCAACTCATTTAAGTATTGTTGCATAGTTTACTTAAACTAGTCTTTAAATAGGCTTTGTTAGGTCATTTTCATTCAAGCTTTTTATTAGAACTCTTTGATTGTAATATCTAGAGAGAGAGAGAGTTTGAGAGAGAAAAAAGCCTCTTTCGTAACACTTTTGATAAGCCTTTTGTAAGTCTTTGTAATCTGGTTTCTGTGATATTCTCTCTAACTTTGTGATTAATACAAAAGCATTTTGACTCAATTACTTCTCCGTTTGTTTTACTTCTCATTATCTAATTCATAGCCTGATCAAGTGTTTGATTTCCGCACAAATACTTGAGTTCTAATCGTGTTTCGGTGATCTACGGCACTTCAAAACAGTTATAAGAATGATCCAATAAGTAAAAGTATTGCATATTACAATATAAGTATATCATTTGCATGAGTCTCATAGTTCGAGCTTAACATTTTTTGCCTCCGGTAAGTGTACTAATCCGATACACTTCTAATTCACAAATAATATTGCGCCCATGGGTTGGCTAGAGCGACTAGCCCGGACGAGGTTTGTCAAACCCTGATAGTACTATCCAATAATATTCACGCATATATTAACGAACTATGATGGGTAGAGGGCTTTAGTGGATTATCATAAGGTCTCATGAAATTCGTACGAAAAGTCATTGCCAGTACTTGTGGTCATAAAAGCAGTTTATATAAAACAGTTGTATGTATTCTCACCTCAGTTTAAAAACAGTAAAAAGGGGCTATGAAACTCACCAGAGTTAAGCAGGTAGCAAGAAATATCAAATATTAGCAAGTAGTGGGTGTTATCGGGTAGGTGGGGGGTTTATGTCCACCTAAAGCTAGTTCATCAACTAGTATGTCCAAATAAGTTGTTCAAGTTCGTTTATCAAAAACGTGTACGGTCCATTGGTGAAAGTTTGTAATAATAATCTTAAACCGTTATTATTATGTGTTGTTTCATTGTATACTTTCTAAGTATATGTTTCATGTGTTGTGTCGCATATAAGTATTAAAGTTGTGTGAGTTCGACACTTAGTGTGAAAACTAGTTTTGAAGTTCCTGTTTTAGGCGTCACTTAGGGGCGACACTCTATGCGTCACTCAAGTAAGTGTCGCTATAGGCGACACTTGGTTGGTAACGGCACTAGGTTAAGTGACGATAAATGTGATTTTTTTAAATTGGCAGCGTCACTTGGGGTAAGTGTCGCTATAGGCGACACTTAGTTCAGGCGGCACTGGGTCAAGTGACGCTTTATAAGCAATTTGAATAATTAGGCAGCACTAAGGATAAGTGACACTAAATTAGGCGTCACTTGGGTAAGTGTCGCTGGTTAGGCGACACTTGTGTCTGATCAGCTTTCCAATTTGTAATCCAACTGTTCTAAGTGTCAGTTTTTCATTCGGGAAACTTTCTAAAATTAGTTTTTGGTCCAAGTTACTAACCAAGTTATCCAAACCCATTTTTGTTACCATTTTCCAAATATAGCAAGTTTTTAGAAATCGAGCCGCTTTTGTTGACTTGGTCAAACTTACTCGGTTTGACCTGAAACATTCTCAAAATCCTTAGATATGTTTAAAGGTCCCAAAAATTCATTATTTCTATTTCTAGCATGCCCAAAAGTGTTGGTTTATAAAACACAAGTTAAAACTTCAAAATGTTATATTTTCTGTTTTGTCGGTTTGTTTCGCCATAATTCTTACTAACTTCTGGTCCAAATCAAGTCTCACAAATTTTAACCAACTAATCTTTTATGTATCTACTATCTAACATATTTTTCTAAGAATTTTAAGTCTCATCTTCATAGGGAAACAAAATGCACAACAAATCCTAACTCTGATTCTGTTTTCCTACAAATCAGTCCCACAATTCAGCTTATAGACAAACATACGTAGGGATCTGGTAAAAATGAAAAACATGAAAGTTGTAGATCTTTTAAATACGCAAATTTGAAAATACAATGCATCTTATAACTCCTCCTAGATCGTGAGATATGAATTTTTTACTAAACTGTATTTTAGTAGGCAGATTATATATCTTTCATAAATAAATTATAAAAACGTATTTTAACAAATATTTTGGACATAATCTTTTTGATGGAGCTATATAACATGTAAATAAGTATAATAGAAATGATGAGGGGGTTCCTTACAAAGAGATGAATGGAGATGAGATGAGATTTTGATGCTTGTGTTCTTGAGCTCCTTATTATTAAGAAAAGTTAAGTATTTTGGTAAATCTTCAAGATAGTGATGTGGTGGTAGATGGTGGTTGTTTATGGTGGTGAAAGGCTGAGTATTAACTCAGTATTTTGAGAGAGAAATTAGAAGGATTTTTGTGGTAGAGTGAAAGAAATGTTTTAGCTTTTGCGTGTATGGGTGTAAGGCTTAAGGAAAAGAAGCAAATCATCAAAATGCATGAAGCACGATAGGGGGAAGTGGATGGTCACATGGGGGCCGGCCCACATGGGGGCTGGCACACATGTGTCCCCCATAGTGGGTGGCTGAGTTTTTATCTTCGTTTTCAGCCTGTGTTGCGATCGGTACTCGTTTATTCGTTTTTTGGTTATTCGGTTAAATCGTGTATCGTTTTCTTTCGTCGTTTTAATTCACGTTATAATTGTGATTATTTTTCATTGAAGTACTATTAAAATACTTAAATTTGAGTTGTCAAAGTATTAGGTAGGGTTTCGTTCGATTGTCAGGCGCGTTTTGCGCGTTTTCCCCGCGTTTATGTTACTTTATACGATATAATTAACGTGTTAAATATTATCAACATAATATTTATGAGTTTTTGAGTTTATTAAATAATTTCATATTATTTAATATTTTGTTCACCAACGTCCGTATTTATACTGTGTCGGACTCCGTCCGGTTGTTTTGCACAATTTCACCAAATTGCGTAAGCGTAATTACAACTAATTACGTAGCGTAATATAAATCAATTACGGGAGTTTATATTCACATAAATATACAAATAGTTACAAGTAATTACAAGTATTTAGCCTTATACTAAACTAAACACACGTAATTAGGGTTTCTAGCAGGTTAATCAGTAACCCTAAATCGTCTGGTGTCACACTTTCTTCTTCCATTTCACATATAGTGTACTATCAATCTTCCCTCTTGTAAATCCATTATCAAGTAAATTGGTTGATAGTGTTTCATACCACATCCGAGGTTTTTGATGTAACCCATATAAAGCCTTATCTAAACAATATACTTTATCAGGATGTTTTAGATCACTGTACCCTGGTGGTTGAGAAACATACACCACTTCCTTGACTTTTCCATACAAAAAGGCACTCTTAACATCTAATTGAAAAACTTTAATTCCTCTAGATACTATGAATGCTAAGAAGATCCTTATTGTTTCTAGCCTAGCCACTGGTGCAAACACTTCATTGTAATCAATCCCTTCTTCCTGATTGAAACCTTGAACAACTAAATGAGCTTTATTGTGAGTTACGATTCCTCGATCATCTCTCTTACACTTAAACACCCATTTAGTGCCAATCGGGTATTCACCAGGTGGAAGATCAACTAACTCCCAAGCTTCAAGTTTCTTGAATTGGGATAGTTGTACATTCTTTGGTTCTTCGTATGAGATAAAGCAAGAGTACATACACTGATGATATTCTCCAGCTTCAACTATAGAAGTAAAAAAACTAGTACTTCTAGATAACTCATTTGTTGGTGCATTTTGTGTGTCAGTCACTTGGTTAATGTTTGTGATTGTCAAAGTCAATTAGTCTTAGTATGTGATGTGATTGGTGTGTATATTCGAGTCTGTAAACGAAATATAATTATAGAATATAAATAGAATATTAGTAATGCGACACAGAGCTTGTGTCGCAATAGCGACATAAGTTTTATGTCACAAGGGTCACAATATCGACACAATGTTTGTGTCGCTAATAGGTCAGGTCATGTTATAAATAGAGTTGTAGGATTTCATTTGTAGGTTGATCAAACCCTAGAGAGAGAGAGAGAGAGAGCCGTGAGAGGGAGAGCAGAGGTAGAGAAAGAGTTTTGTAATCGTTTATACTTCAATTGTTAATATATACAAAGATTATAGATATTGTGTTTTGTTCGATTCGTTAAATGTTCATTACTAGATTGTTTGTATTCCGCGCATTCAATTGAGGTGATGATCTGATTAGGTCCGGTACGGGAACCTACAAATGGTATCAGAGCCATGAATCAGATATTCAACGGTTTCGGATCATGATTTGAATTCGGTTTGATTCGCGAAGGTTTTATTGATTAATCTTCATTTCTGGGTTTGATTGCTTGAAGATTGAGTTTTTCTGAAGGTGTTTTCTGGGTTAGTTCGTCGATCGGTTTTCGAAAATCCTTAGGGTTTTGAAATTTTTTGATTTTTTGGTTTTGGAATCTGCTGAGTGCCGTTTTGTGACACAACCTGCGACACAAGATTTGTGTCGCTAATTAGGGTTTTCAAAGTGCGACACAAGTTACCGACATACATTTGCGACATAAGCCTTTGATTAGGCGACATAAGCTGCAACACAAGTATTTGTGTTGCTAATTTGCAGTTTATGAACTCCGTCACAAAGTTGCGACACAACCTTTGTGTCACTAATCCTTGCCAAGTGTAAAAAAAAAAAGCTGGCGGGAAATTCGCGAAAAATTTTTTGTTTCCAAATTTTGTTCACAGGCTTAAAAGTGTTCAATTTTAGCCTGAAAAAAGTTTCATTTTACCCAGGCATTTTTGGACATTTTCGGTTGAATTTTTTGGCGGGAAATTCGCGAAAATATTTGTAGTACCAATTTTTTTTTTTGAGCTTAAAAGTTCATAATTCTAGTTTGGGAAAAGTTTAGTTTTACTCGAGCAATTTATAATTTTTTTCGAACCAAATTTTTGTGGTAGAATCTGGTTGTCTGTGTTTTGCTAAAGTTCTTATTTAAATGTTGTCGCTCCTGCATAGTGTTCGCAATAACCTTCCGATGTTCACCCAAAACACCAAATACTCAAGCTGGAGAAGAGATTTTGAGGCCTACATCTCTTCTAATGATCAACACATGTGGATTCCATTGACTGAGAAATATGAAATGCTAGTTAGGGAAGGAACACGAACTGCAAAATCATATAAATCAATGACTCTCGAAGAACGTAAAGCATGGGATGATGAACAGAAGACTTTCACAGCAATTCAAGGATCTTTATCTATGGAGATCTTACAGTTGTTTAATCATCACAAAAATGCGTATGACTTTTGGGCTGCCATCGAAAAGCGTTGCGGTGGATATAACAAGGAAGAAGAACCTCAACATAGTACATTCGTGGCTCAAACAAAAGAGGTTGATTCTGATGCATTTACATGTTTATCTTGCATTAAATTAACTGGTTATAACAATAGGTAGAAGGATGACATTGAAACCCTGCGATCAAATCTCGAAAATTTGACAGAGGCTAATAAGGTTTTGAAAGAAAATGAATTAGCTTATGAAAAGAAATTCAAAGCCTATCAAGATGAGTCTCAAGCGTTCAAAGCTAAAATTTCTTTGCTTAACAAAGAGCTTGCTGACTCTAAATCTGAAGTTGATGATCTTAAACGAAAAATGTCAAATTTAGCTACATCATCCATGATATTTGATCACATCCTTGATAAGCGAAGGACTGATACGAAAAGCAAGGAAAGTATTGGATATAACCATGTACCTCTTCCTATGGACTATCTTCAAATTCCTGTTAAGGATGCAATCAAAGACTTTGTGCCTTCTTCCTCAAAAGTAGACACAAATTCTGTTAATAGACATGTTAATGAGCAAGTTAAACATGTCGAGTTTGTTAGGCCTATATTTGTTAAGGCTAGAAGTAAACCTCTGGTTAGTGTCCAGGAGGTTATTGAGGTAGAAGATATACAAGAAGAGTCCACCATTATGGTATAGAAAATAAATGTCAAACCTGAAAATTCATCATTACAACGGAAAATGATGAACGATTTAAAAGCAAAGGCAAAGCTAAGGTTGACAATGAATCCTTCCAAGTTAAAAATGTTAAAAAGGATTTTAAGAAAGATAAAATGGTTGATAAATCTGAAAATAATAAATATTCAACATCAACTAATTCAAGCTCAGGAACATCTACTTCAACATGTTCACCCAAGAGTGCATGTTCAACAAATGTTCCTGTTAATAGACCTTCTGTGTATTGTCCTCCACCGAAACGATTGGTGGGAACTCATTGGAATCAATCTTATGTTGAGAGACGTTCTTGCTTTCGTTGTGGTCAACAGGGCCATATTATTAGTGATTGTAGGTTATTATCCCTAGATAGGTTTGGTAGAGGGATGCCAAGAACTTCTTCTTTTAAGAATTCTTTTTCAAATTCTTTTTCAAGGTATCGTTCGTATTCGCATGTATCTAGTTGGGCATCAAACTCTCCACAACCTATGGCTAGAGTAAACAAAGTTGTGCCTAGTAGACCTCAAGTTCAACAGCACAAGATTGTTGAAAACAAATCATCCGAACCTAAACAGGTTTGGAAACCAAAATCTATAAACAACACATCTATGAAATCAACTGAGTTTTTAAAATATCATAAACTCATGGACGTGATGATTATAGATGATAATGGACAACCCAAGTTTATCAAGGCTTTGGTGTCCCATAAACTCTAATATTTGATTGTTTGTGGTGATGCAGTCAGTTTCTTGTTAGCTAATATTTTTAGTGACTTCATGGATGTGGATATTGTTGGAAGAAGGGTGACTGGAATGATGAAATTCCTGAAGTTCAGGTGGTTAAAGTGCTAAAAAGGCATATGATTTGACTTGATATGTGATTTTGAAACTTTTATTTAATTTTATTTGTTAGTATTGCAACAGCCATTCTTTGTAATTTTTAGTATCAAAGAAATGCCATGTTGCGAAATATCTTAAATAAAAAATACAAAAATATGTTTAATGTTTAAGGGGAATACCTTTGAATTGGAATTGAGAAAAGAATTTGCTGTTTAGGGGGAGTAATTAAAAATTCTGATTATTTGGATCAGAAATGTGAACAACAAGATTCTTATTCCTTCAAAAGATATTGGATTGTGTCTGTAAACAACTAGGGAAATGATATTACATTGGGGAACATGCACAAAATGGAAATTTTAAGGTTTATCCTTCATCTACCAGTAGGTTTATCTAGCATACTTACTACAGTTTTTATAAAAATTAGCTTCATCATATGATGTATCGGTAGGCATGATACACACCGGTCTTTGAGCTATTAACAGGTAACACTAATACATGTCTATTATCTTGTGGTAAACACCCTGTGATGTACGAAAAAGGTCTTAATCCCTTAATATAGCTTGGCATATTCTATTTTTGGGTTTTAATATGAAATAACTTGAGGGTATATACTGATTATTTCCTCTGTTGTACGTAAGTACATACCTTGTCTCAATTAGTATATACTTAAAAGTTAAGCAAACGCAAGTCAATGAACTTGAAAAAGTCTTAAATCACAAGATACCTAACAAGGTCACCAAAATGGTTTAACCAAGTCTGGTTTTGCTTACACCTGAATCAAGCTATGTCGCTTTGTTGTACGTTTGTACAGACCTGTCACCGCTGGCTTGATTCTTAAAATGATATTCCTCTATTCTATCTGATCTTGGAAGTTATGTTCTTGTCTAAATTACAGGGGTATGTCTATGGTGGGGACCGCATATAAATATTCATACTAACAATAAAAGGATCGCTCATAGACACGGATGTAACATGTTTAGGTGGACAAACAATACCAGTAATCATCTTGAAATAATTTTTATAAAAGGTGCTTTAAGTATGCTAAGTAAATTTAAAATGGACAAATATACTTATAATTGCATGTTGGCCTGATACGATCTCTAAGCAGACCTAAAACAATCTTATCCCCGATTTATTTTTTTGTTTTTTGGTATCATTTTTGCCTTTTGTTTATTAAAGAAAAATACAAAAATATTTTTTTTTATATTATTTTCTTCAATATCACATATCTTGTTAAAGTCAAATATTGAAGATGTAAAGGACGTTGGTTATTCTCCAAAGACTGTGAATATATATTTTATTGGAGAAGTTGACGATGATTGAGAGATGGTCACAGAGTTTGAAGATCTTATTGTACGATAAATGTGTGTCAGTCACATGAATCTGGACATCAAGATTTTATTGAAAACCATGCTATCTCAATGAGGGAGTTTCTGATTGTTGAAGACATGAAGGAGTTTTGTTGGTTCAAACTAGTTGAAAACTTATTTGAACAACCTATCTCTTTGGGGGAGTTTGTTGGTGAAGACTACTTGAAGCTTATTTGACCAAGTTGCTGACATGGGGGAGTTTGTTGGTGCATTTTGTGTGTCAGTCACTTGGTCAATATTTGTAATCGTCAAAGTCAATTAGTCTTAGTATGTGATGTGATTGGTGTATATATTCGAGTCTGTAAACGAAATATAATTATAGAATATAGATAGAATATTAGTCATGCGACACAGATCTTGTGTCGCAATAGCGACATAAGTTTTATGTCACAAGGGTCACAATAGTGACACAATGTTTGTGTCACTAATAGGTCAGGCCAGGTTATAAATAGAGTTGTAGGGTTTCATTTTACGTTGATCAAACCCTAGAGAGAGAGAGAGAGAGAGCCGTGAGGGGGAGAGCAGGGGTAGAGAAAGATTTTTGTAATCGTTTATACTTCAAGTGTTAAAATATACAAAGATTATAGATATCGTGTTTTGTTCGATTCGTTAAACGTTCATTACTAGATTGTTTGTATTCCGTGCATTCAATTGAGGTGACGATCTGATTAGGTCCGGTACGGGAACCTACATTCCTCGTTCATACACCTAAATATAAATCACCAATGGTGTGACTCGTTAGATGATCCTAATTTATACGTGATGTAGAAACGGGTTCAACTACTAACTCATCTTCTAGATTAGTATTGATTTCCTCCAGAGGCGATATCTCACTATTCTCACCAACATTTTCACGAATATGTTGATCCGAATTTTGAGGTATGTCCTCTATTTCAGTGGAAGTAGTAGTCTCTTCAGTAACAGTGATAAGTATATTAGACCTAGGAATGAAGCCAATTTCTTCATCTACATAGGTAGTGTCATCACATTCTGAACTGACTTCATCACTGAGAGGAATGTTGAATGATTTGAAGATATCCGAGTAATTAAATTGCCAATCCAATCCTTTATGATATCGTATTAATTGCTCATAACCTCATTGTTATAAACTATTTCAAGACACCCAGTGACAATATTGAAAACACGCTTATTTGGAGAGTTAGCAACATAACCTAGGAAGTATCCTTCGTCAGCCTTCTCACCAAACTTTGGTTGATTGTGTGTTCTCAAAATCGTGCACTTAACTCCAAAAGGTTCAAATCCCTTCAATTTAGGTTTCTTATTGTTCAATAGCTCATAACACGTTTTGTTAAGCCTTTTTACCATAAGAACCCTATTTAAAACATGACATGATGTATTCACTACTTCAGCCCAAAAGATGACTGGAAGCTTTGAATCTGCAAGCATTGTTCTAGCAACTTCGATCAATGTTCTATTTTTCCTTTCATAAACACCATTTTGTTGTGGCTCATATGGTGCACTGAATTGATGATTGATTCATTTACTTAGACAATAGACATTGAGAGTTGAGTTTTTAAACTCCGTTCCGTTGTCACTACGAGTACTCTTAACTCGTGTTCTGTAAGTATTCTCTACTAGATCTAAGAAAACCATAAGTATTCTAGGAGTTTCATCCTTAGATCCCAGAAAGAATACCAAAGAGAATCTAGAGTAGTCATCGGTAACAACTAGACAATACCATTTGCCACCTATGCTTCTTTTACTTATTGGGCCAAAGAGATCCATATTTAGCAGTTCAAATGGTGAGAAAATAGAGTTTTCTGTTTTACACTTGTGTGGTTTCTTGTGCTGCTTTCCTTTCTTACAAGGAACACACTTGTCTTCAAACTCTAAACGCTTTTGTGGAACACCCAAAACTAAACCATTTTTGGTTATGTAATTTATTTTGTGAAAGTTTAGGTGTGGCATCCTTTTATGGCATAATAGCGAGTCTGTTTCAGAAGCTTTGGATAATAAACATGTCGACACCATTGAAGTATTAAGAACACCCATATTTATGGCATAGATGTCCTTTTTCCTTGGTGCCCTAATCAATACCCATTCTTCAGGAATTTTAAATCCTAGCTTCAGGACTAAAGCCTCATTTTCATTTAAATGAACTGGATGACCTTTATCACAGACTTGGAAAACACTCACTAGGTTGTGAACCAGTTCTTCAACATAGTTTACATCCTCAAGAGTCAAAGTTCCGTTAGAAACTTTTCCTTTCACAGTTATCACTCCACCCTTTTCACCAGCAAAATTAACACGCTGCTTCAATCCTCCTTTCAAGTCCTTTAGTAGACTTCTTTCACCTGTCATGTGTCTTGAGCATCCACTGTCCACATACCACCAACTATCTACTTTCACAAACTTCTCCTGTACATGACAGTTACAAAGGATTAGTTATCAAGAGGGACCCAAGCCATGACAGTCTTGGTGTGTCCCTCATCATCAACAATCTTAACTTCTTTAAAATAACCATAACTATTGCCATCAGGAGTCTTGGTTACTTTCAAAGAGGTCTGATGTTGTTGATGATCAGTAGTTCTATGCCAATGAGGAGAGTGAGTACGAAACCTCCTAGGCACATAACCTTAGGAATTTTTCCATGAATTCTGAATCTTAGTACTCCCATGTGAACGTGAAGTAGAACTATTGTCATGTTGACTATGGTTTCTTTTGGGGGTCCTATACCTCGAAGGTGTTTTCTCTCTTAATTTTTCATTCTGAGTAAAAATCCGTTTAGATTTAAGAGGGGAAACACTATGTGATCCCTCACGTTTCAAAAAATGTTTACAGGTTTAGAAACTGGCTTACTTATCAAACCCGGTTGTGGATTAACCCTGTCAACATTCACATTTGGTGAATCAACTAACTTTTCTTTACTCTCAGACTTATGCAACGCTTCAGACTTCTTATTTAGACAACAAGAAGCCACATGCCCTTTTTGGTGGCATTTAAAGCATGACATCTGTTTGCGATGACCAGACTCTTTTGCTTTCCTTAAGTCAGTTTGCTTTTTAGGCACTGAAGGTATCTGTTCATTGATCACTTTATCATCTGATACCATTTTATGGTCTTCAGATGACAAGTCCTTAATAACAGGTTTCTCTGTCTGTGGAGCCTCTAACTTATCGGTTGATATTTCCTCAGAATCATTGGACACATCAGGCATTGTTGTGCTGCATACCGGTTGTTGGAATTTCTAATGGTGATACGAGACAACAGTGTGTTTTAAATTTGTAAGGCTGGGGCCTAGGGTTACTATTATGCTAATCAAAGGGCTAGCAAAGGACAAGTATGACCTAGGATCGTTCTTCAAAGCGCGGAAAATTGAAACTAGGGGATTTAGAAACTTTTATGTATTTAGCTAGGGATAAAGGAGTTGGTTTTAGTTTTGGGTTTTCTATTCTAAACTAAAATAAACTAAAAGGTGGAGGTTACTTCGGGCGTTCAACAATTAAAGCGATTGTTTACTATGAAGTGGTTTAGGAGTTGCTAAATATGGAGAGTTCTAATGAGGATAAGTTCGTAAGTTAATGTGAGATATTATTGCAATCCTTCTATCGGGCTAATGCGGAGGTGTCCACAATCAGGAAAATAGAATGTCAGTGGGTTTGCAGCATATATTATAGCATACACCAAAAGTTCTCTCATATGTATACCCATATTATCTGACAGTTAATCTCGAATCCTATTCCCCAATCTCGGTCGCCAGAGATGTCCGAATCATGGCATAGTTTGTTGAATAAGCAATCTTATGAACGAGGTTTACCCTCACCGGAATAGGTTGGACTAATGGGTTTAGGCGGTCGGATAATGTGTCATCACTTATTCGTACAAATTATCCACATTACTCAGATATGCAAGAATACAGGGATGGTTTGTACTACAAATGGAAACTTAAGTAACACGTTTGTTATTCGATTCATAATATGTGACACCCGTCAATTAGGACTAGTTATTAGGTCCTAATCATTTTGTTAATACATGTAATTAGTTCTGTGTTAGGCTAATTGTATGTATCATTACGTGTATTGTTATATACACGCATTTACATGATTAATTAAATCGTGTCATTTATATCGGTCAAATTCCGATCCATTAATGTGGACGTTGGTGAACCTATTTTATTAAATAATATGAAATTATTTAATAAACATATTTGTTAATAAATATTATTTTGATAATATTTCAGAAGTATTTAGTATCGTATAAATAATGTCTACGTGACCAAAAATACATAAAACGCGTCCTATAATTGAAAAAAACTAAAGATATATTTTTATAACTCATTAATAAGTATTTTGATAAAATACTTCAACTCAAAATATCGAAAGTTTATTTGTTATCTAAAAACTTACATATTACGTATAAAATCTAATTATACGTTTAAACGATCGGGTAAACAAATACGGGTATAATACCAATAATTGGAGACAAGTTTTAACAACTTGCCTCTCCCTTTTTTGACTTGAAAAAGCTGGCCAAACAAGATCCATAAATCATGGATCTTGTTTGGTGAATTATTAAACCAAAAAAAAAAAACCATATATCCATTCCTTTTCATTTCATTTCTTAAATCACCTCCATCTCTCTCTTGACACCTCTCTCTCACGGCTCATTCATCAACCATTGTTTCACCATCATAAACCTTCATCATCAACAACATCCACCTCCATTTGTGAAGAAGAAAAACAAAGAAAAAGGAAGAGGAAGTCAAACCGTGCATCATCCATCACTTTTCCTTCTCTAGATCGACTTCTAACACCCATTGTGAGCAATTTCTTTCACTAGATCCTATTTCTTTATGTTCATTTACATAATTAGTTGATCATCTAACAAGTATATGTCCAAATATTAAGTATAAACACGTTTTTGAGGTTGATTAATGAAGACAGTTTCCTGTCCCGACAAAACAGCCCGACAAAACAATGTATAACTTGAGTTCTAGGACGAGTTAGACAACGAGTTTTTATAAAAAGTTGCGTATTGAAAAGAGCTACAACTTTCGTGTTTTACACTTTTTCCAGATCTGTACGTATTGTTTTGTATAAACTGATCTTTGAGACTCGTCTGCATTTGTTCGAAAACTGAGTTCGGTTACTTCAAGAAATTTATTAAAAATTGAGATGGACACTATAAATTCCATAAAATTTATATTAGACACTAGACTCATAAATGAACAGTTGATAAAAATTGTGGATTCTAATTCGGACTAGAACTAGTCAAAACGAGTGGACAAAAATGAGTAAAATTTGATGGAATAATCTCTTAAGTCACTGACCCTTTAGTGACACAACTTTTAGTCGTTGATCCCTTCAGCGACCAACCCCTTTAAGTCACTGACCCCTTTAGTGACCAAACTCCTAAGTCGCTGACCCCATCAGTGACTAACTCCTTTTTGACCAGCAACCTTGACCAGCTTTGACCAGCGACTTGACCAACGAGTTGACCAGCTTTGACCAGCGAGTTGACCAGCTTTGACCAGCAACTTTGACCAACTTTGACCAGCAAGTTGACTTTTGTTGACTTTCAAATAAATTGTATTTTTGACCACGAACTTCAGAATTTTTCACTTTTGAACCCCAACTTTCGGATACAAACACATATATACTTTCGGATAAGTATACGCGAACAAATCTACAAGTATACGATACAACGATGACTCGTATAATAATAATACCTTTGAATTATTATTACAAACCATCACCAACGGGCCGTACACATTTTTAAAACTCAAACAAACAATCAAACATTTAGACATAACTAGTTGATGGACAACTAACATAGATGGTCTGTTGAGACATCTACTCACTCATATAACCTTGCGCGTTTAGGAGGCCCATCAGGTTACAGTCTTCGGACACATCATTTGGTACAACATCATAATTGCTTGCTTTACAAACACATCAGACTCAGGTGAGTCTCATAGCCCTTATTTTACCGTTTTTACTCTAGGGGTGAGAATACATGCTTGTTTTGTTTTACATGTGAACGCAAGTAACAAATATCGCTATATTCTTCATGAGTTAATCATATAATCATCATAAGTCCTCATTAGCATAGTTTGGTAATACTTTGTAGCGTGAATGTTAGTGTATGGTACCATATGGGACTGACAATCCCCGTCTGGGTCAGCAAGCACTGACTGGTCAAACGGACGCATTATCATTTGTTCATACGTGTGTTGATTAGGCACACACGTAGAGGCACCCTCGCTCAGGCACTTAATTGTGATCCTGACACCTCAGTTAAGCTCAGACTATGTGCTCATGGCAGTTATATACATTATTTATCAATTACTTATTTGTCTAATTACAAATATTCCTACTTAAATCTTGCGGTTCATACATTACACTTTATCATTAAACCTGTGAGCTCACCAGCTTTTAGCTGACCATTTTAGCGTGTATTCTCAGGTTCGCAGCAGCAGTAGGTCTGCTCACTCAGGATACCCATTAACTCGAGGCGCATACAGACATCAGGAGATTCCCTTGCATTTCTATATTTTGTATAAGTAGATATGCCCTAGTCACTCTACCATTTGGCTTACGAGCTTTTGTAAACTATATTATAACAGTGTAAGACTTTTATTATATCAATGTATTTGTAAACGACAAATATAGAGTTTTTCATTGTGTAGCTTGTGTGCTTGATTATATATTAGTCGCACCCTGAATCGATCCGCTTCCGCATCATAATTTGGGGGTGCGACATAATATAACTACCTTCGGTCATTCTCGACTTCCATACATTTGTACTCCGCCGTAGGCGTTTCCAGTACTATATCAGAGAATAGTCGAATAGGGGCCGTCATATTATTTCACGATATTTAATGCCAAATGTATTTCACTATGATAATCCTAAGGCAACAATCAAACAATAACATGCCATAAGACGATCAATGCAATAGTTCAATATAAGCATACAAAGGTATTATTTAAGTCGAGGATATTCCGAAAGTTGTCTCAAAAATATCGTCTATATGAATTTAATCTTAATCTACCTCTATTCCCATATTCCGTGTCTCTTGGATCCTATTTTGGTCTAGAGAACACCGGCCATGCCGAGCTCAATGATTCAATCTAACATAGTATAACTAAGTGGGCTATACCCTATGAGTTAGCTACGTTCATTTTTGAATAAGGTTTTAGTCACAACATGAGTTGGGCAGATAAACGATAAAGATTTAATTCCTACGTCTATTTATAATATAAACCATCCGCAATCTCATCATACTCCCTTATAATTCATTTACACCTTATCTTAACAAACTTACAAGTTTAAAGATCGGATATTACTATTTTACCCCTCTTTCACTAAACAAAGCACTTTTTAATTAGGAAAATGATTTGCATATAACTGTTTGATCTTAAATATTTTAAGAAATGTCAAACTTATCTACATTTGATTTGAATGTAATAGAAGGAATCATTCTGTGAAGTAAACTATCTTTCAGTTTTCATTCACGAACAAATTAACAGATACGATGAAGAATTAAATATTCAAGATGTTTCTATACAAAAAATTACACATTGGGTGCCAAAAAGTAATAGAAAACTTGACCCTAACTAATTACCTGAAACCTACTATTGATAGATGCACAGGTGCCATTAGGGTGCCATTATGGTCTGTAATTAAGTCAACAACTTTTGAATCGTGTAAGGATCAACCTGTTAACAATTGGCAAGTGTTTTTTTTTTTTTGAACGACCAACAAAGCCAATTTCATTATAACAGGTATAACAACAAAGCGTTGGAATACCTTATAAAATTACAAGCACCAATCGAAAAGAATTAAACAAGCACCAAATGCATCCTAGATACATCACATACGACACATTTTTACCTAAAATTAAGAGTTCGCCAATTTTCCAACGACATAGCTTTGTGCTTCGAACGACTCTTAAACCAGAGATAAGATAAAGATGTGATTTCTTCCTTGATTGAAATCAATGGTCTGCTTTCCGATTTAAACACTGCCCCATTTCGATTTCTCCAAATGCACCAGATTGTTGTAGCTATGATCATATGTACCCCTTGTTTCCAATCTTTGTTTCCCTTCAATTGATTAGCCATTAAAGGGAGATCTTTTGCAGATGTGGATGTAGGAAATCTTATCTTGCACCAGGAAAAAACAAATTCCCAGATTTGAAGAGCCAACTCACATTCAAGGAAGATGTGATCTAAAGTTTCATTCCGGGAACCACAAACGTTACATAAATTGGAAGATAAGGTCACATTCCTTTTTGATAAATTATCTTTTGTTGGGAGTCTATCTAACCACACCCTCCATAACAGGAAGTTGACTTTTAAGGGAAGCCATTTGCTCCATGTCAAAAAATTTACCAGATGGACTTTGTTAGATTCGCGAATTTTCGATCTCAATGATTTGACTGAGAATTTCCCAAGGTTACAAACATCATTTTCCATAAATCCTCCTCTCCAGCCCATGTAATAGAGGATATTAAATCAATCATTACCAACACCTTAGAATGTTTCGAATGAGTTAACTGACGAGTCCAATGGAATTGAAACAATCGGCCATCATTATTATTATTAATCCTTTCTTTCAACAAGCATAATTTTGCAACTTCCACTTGAAAAAGATTAGGAAATTGAAATCTTAGGGGAATATCTAATAACCACGGATCAAACCAGAATAACAGATTCGATTGCAAACCTGGAGTCACGTGGAATGATCCTTGTAAATTAAAGCCTGCCTCCAATATGTTATCTGAGATCTTGCATATGCTTCCATGGACCCGAGATAGACATTCTCCTAGGGATGAAATTCCATGATCTTGATGTGTGATGAAAACTCCAGATAACTTTCCTCCATAACTTGTCTGGTTCAGTTTTAAAACGCCACCACCATTTAGATAAAAGAGCTAAATTCATCTCAGAGAGAGAACCTAGACCGATTCCACCATTGTCTCTAGTGGTTATGACTTTGGACCAAGAAACCCAATTTATTTTCCGTTCTTCTTCATTAAAACCCCAAAGGAATTGCCTGCGTATTCTTTCAAGTTCGTCTAGAACGCCTGTTGGAGCTTTAAACAAGGAGAAATAATACGTTGGCAATGCATTTAAAACCGATTTGATTAAAGTGACTCGACCACCAAAGGATAATGTCTTAGATTTCCAGGTAGATAATCTGTTTTTAAACACATCAATCACAGGTTTCCAATTGCGTATAATGTTCATATTCCCACCAATATTCAGCCCCAAATGATTGAAAGGAAAACAACCCACTTTACATGACAATTCTGTGGCCCTCATTTGGATCTCAGATTCATCAATGCCAATACCATATAAGGAACATTTATCTAGATTTATACCTAGACCAGAGCAAAGAAAGAAACACCTGAAAATTCTTCTTAAATTGAATAGGCTGTCCGGATTCCATTCGCCCATAAAAATCACATCATCGGCATACATGAAGTGTGATAAGGTCAAACCAGGATCAGTGCATTTGAGTCCTTTGAAATGTCCACGTTCGCATGCCTTTTTTATAACCTGTGAAAGGGCTTCCATGGCGAAAAGAAAAAGGAAAGGGGATAAAGGGTCCCCTTGCCGTAAGCCCCTTTTGCAGCTAAACTCAGCCATTGGAGAGCCATTTATTAGGATCGATGCTTGACCAGACGAGATTATAGCCTGAATCCAATTCCGCCATTTAACTGGGAAACCCATTTGAAGTGTAATAGAATCAAGGAAATCCCAGTTGAGAGAATCAAAAGCTTTCCTGATGTCAATCTTGAATAAAAATCCAGCTCTCCTAGATTTCTTAAGCCATCCGATTACTTCATTTATCACTAAAGGACCATCAGTAATGCTTCTATTAGCAATAAAAGTAGTTTGCTCCTCAGAAATTAAGTTGGACATTAAGCCTTTCAATCTGCTTGACAAGACCTTCGAGATAACCTTATTGATGCATCTAATGAGACTGATCGGTCTATAGTCATCAAATGTTTGGGGGTCGACTTTTTTTGGAATCAGAGAAATAAAGAAGGAGCCGCATGATGGATGAAGAAACTCAGAATCGTGAAAGTTCTCAAATAGTCTCATCAGATCATCCTTTAAACAGTCCCAATTCCTCTTTAAAAAGTTGAAATTAAAACCATCTGGGCCTGGGGCCCGATCTCCGGCACAGGCCCATACTGCATCCTTGATTTCAATTGGCAAGTGTTTTAAAAGTAAGTTTAGTATCAACAATGCCACTCAATTACAGAGTTACTTGCATTATCCATATCTTGAAGTGTTCATATATGTGTTGGAACTTGAAAGTTGAAAGTATGTTTCATGTTAATCGTTTAAATATTGTTTTTTGAGCTACTTTTAATGCAATGACCTCTCGTATTCTCTTATCAGCCGAATGATACAAAGACGGCAATTTGGTTGTCAATATATTTTCTTGGTCCATATTCTACTTGAATGTTTTGATTCATTACGATTCTTACAAATGTTATAGTATAAATGGTACCATTCGATATTCGTATGAGAATAAAAAGTATGATATCATATAATTATTCATATACGTATACATATTGGTACGATTAAAGTTATGTTTTTTATAGATAGTATTTCGTTAACATCTGCCACACTATTATATGTCATCGTTAGCTACCTATTCATCAACCACCGCTGCATCGTGTGGGTACGCTACTAGTAACATACAACACAATTACATATTTAAAACTCTCTAAACGACTATCATAGCAGACAATTTAGTTATCTAGTTAACCATAGCAATTCTAGATGCATCGCGCGGGTACGCTACTAGAACAAACATATTTAAATATGAAAGATAGATTAAAACCTGAAAAGGTATACAAGTAACTCATAGCTACAATGCATCCCGGAGCACCTCCGTATAGATCTTCCTTAGTTAATTAATTAGCTATTCTAATTAATTAAACTATCATAAAGGAAGAAATACTAATTTTACAAAAACAAGAAAGATATAGAATGCAGAAAGTGTATGGTGTGTGTTTTTCCAAGGTATCTCTAAATGAACCATGGGCTCCTTATTTATAGGGAAAAATTGGTGCATTCTAGAAACTTAGGGCACATATTAGCAAAAGGTGGAAAAGTTCCTAGCACATGTAACCTAAAGCGCGTAAAGGTCTAGCACGTGTACCCAAAAGTCGCAGAAAAGGCCTAGCACGTGTACCCTACGAGTACGGGTGAGGATGAAAAAGTGGACAGGGGAAGGGAGGGCAGGCAGCCGGTGCCGCCACCATGGCAGCCAGCGGCGGTGGCCTGGTTGCCAGCGGCGGCTGGCAGGCTGCCGCCCCAGTTCACCGTCTTTTGCTTCGTTTCTCGATTTGTGGGTATCTTCTTCGTTTTGCATCCATTTTCACCGATTCTTTTTGCGGTTGGATTCGTTTTTTAAATACGAATACTTAGATGAAAAGAAATCCCAAAAATATGTCTCTGGTCTTTGGATGTCTCGTACGAATCGTTTGAATCTTCCAGCGTACGTAGAATCTTCATTCTTCATCCGTTTTTGTTTATTCTTCTTCCGTTGGATTCGTATTTTGAAAATGAATATCTTGGATAAGATAAATCTCAGTGATGAGAACTTTTGCCTTTAAATCTTGTCTCGATGTCTTGAAATTACAAACGTGTATGGAATCTTCATTTTTGGACTGTTTTGCTTGATTTTTCTCGTGCAACTTCATTTTTTTTTGTGGCAAAGTTTCTTTGATTTGAGTATCTTTTGAGTCTAAATGACAAGTATTGCTCCAGAATGAGAGAGATATCGGTAGTAAAAACGTGACTTTTTACGCGATATCAGGCATATCTAAGTCAACTATTTTAGAGTAATTAGCAATAAATGGAGGGGCTACATTATTATAACCTATTCCAGTACCATCAGTTACCCTTCGTGTAGAGCTAATCATTGAATCTAAATTCATCTTAGAAGTAGCATAGCTTTCTAACTTACGATTAAGCTCTAAGACTTGTAACTTAGATACAGACAACTCACTATCTCTACTAGATAAGTCCTTCTTTAAGTCTACTATAACCTGATAAAGACCATCTATCTTAACAATTTGCGCATTTATTGTATCTTTTAAAATGGTCTTATCTGCTGCATAAGACTTAATCTTAGCTTTTAGAGCTTGTTTGTCCTCATTTAATATACGAACATCACCTTTTAATCTATCTATTTTCTGATTTCATAGTCAAATTAGATTATGAAAATACATTAACCTGAGACTGCACATCAGTAACTAAATAGCAAACATCAGCAAGAGTAAAAGTATCAAGACACACCCTCTTTTTATCGGTATTGATTTCGGCCATTTGAGCAACAAAGTCTTCTGGACTCAAATGCTCAGTTGAATCCATGTCAAGCACACTATCTCCAATAGTCTTCTCCTGCATGTCTGGTACTTTCAATTTAGAATCTTCAGCTTCAGGCATATAAGATGTCGATTTAGCAGTCTTTTCTTCATCCATAATCTCAGCCATTAGAGCTTCTTCAGAAAAAGCTCTCCAATCATATGACTCATCCAATTGTTGAACTACCAAAGCCTTGGAAGCTAGAGTCTTACCCGAGCTTTCATTATTCCCACTATTTTGGTTAACTTTTGGTTTTTGACATTCCCTAGCAAAATGTCCATGACTTTGACAGTTATAACACTTCACTTTGGACTTATCAAATCCAACTTTATTACCAACCAGCTTTCTACCTGTACGCTTCAAGAAATTTTTAACTCTCCTTGACATCATAGAAAGTTGCCACTAGAAGTCCATTTCTTCTAAGTCGTCAGCGTCAACTTGATCATAATCCTCATCAAATGTAGCTGGATCATTGATCTTTCCTTAGATATAATTTTGTTATGAAGCAACAAATGAGGCAAGAACAGAAAGTTGTTGTTCGACAGATTTCACACTCATGGGCATTTTGTGATGCTCTTGAGTGGACTTCTCAGTGGTTTTGCTTTGTTTTTCACTTCCAACAATGATATAGGACAAATCTTCAGAGACAAGTTCAACGTTGTTTTCAGTAACATCACCAATTAACAATGCAGTAGTAGAACTTGTAGAGGCATCAGAGGGACTAGCCTTACCAAAGTATAACTTAGGATCTTGAACCTGATCATTATCCGAATCCCTTGTTTTCTTATTGAATGCATAACCTCTGAGTTTGTCAATTGTATCTTCCAGAGTCATAGATGCATAGCGATCCTCATTATCTTTGATCATCACTCCATGCGTTTCCCATTTATGTGGTAAACCTTCAACAAACTTGTTAATTTTCTCTTGATCATTTACCGTAATCTTATGGTTATCAAGCTCACTTAGAAGATGATAAAAACGGGTGATATAAGCATCAAGTTCCTCTCCTTTGAAATCCTTATATATGACAAACTGTTTCATTAAAAGATCCTGTTTGCCTTCTTTCATCTGAGGACTTCCATTACATCTTTTCTCTAGAGCTACCCAGAGCTCTTTAGCAGTGTGAATGGATTTAAACAGGTGATTAACTTCCTTAGGGAGACACATTTTTATTGCATGAATGAGCTTGATTTTCATTTTTATATCCCTCATTTCGTTCTTCATACATACGGTTATATAGGATGACCACTTGTTTGTTTTGTACTATGGAAGTTGGTGCAGTATATCCATGAGTAATACATTCCCATATCATAAGGTCATGAAAACGAAAGTAGGACTCAAAACACTTAGGTGGAACATGTGACTTTCCCACCTCATGGTCCATCTCTATCATTCGGCTAAGGTTAGACATCTTAAATTTGATCAAAACACAAAAAATCTATCGAAATTACGAACTTAGAAAGTGCAGTTCGCAAACCACACCTCAGTTCGCAACACTCAGTTCACCTCGCAAAACTCGGTTCGCAAGTCCAACTCAGTTCGCAAGTCCAACTCAGTTCGCAAAGGCAGTTCAGTTCGCAAATACAATTCAGTTCACAAGTTCAGCTCACTTCGCAAATCTCTGTTCGCAAAGTTCAGTTCGGCTCACAACGTACGTCTCAGTTGGCAAATACAGCTGTTAAACCTGAAAACTAAAATTCTTAGTGTTTTTACGTTTAAACTCGGAGATTTTGAACGTAAATCAACCTAAAATCGTCCATAAACAATTATTGATCGTAAAACTTACGTAAAACAACCCAAAATTATTCGTTAATTTAATCCAATAACCTCGAACCACAACGTATTAAGCCTGAAAGCTCTTATACCAATTGTAAGTCCCTAGTTCTATGGATCGATAACGAGGTTATCTTAGTATCAAGGTGCGGAATTCCTCAATACTCTAGTTATACGGATATAAGTTTAATATCACGATATATTCGTGATTAGGAATAATAACTAGCTTTAATCTTGATTGTTAATAACATTAATTTATCAAGAACCAAGCACAATATACTTAGAATTTCGCAGATTAAAAATCATTAGGGTTTTCTAAACTGAAAACCATATATATTCTCGGTTCAGTTCGCAGGTCTGGGCTATGCGAACTGACTCAGTTCGCAGCCCATGAGTCCAGCGAACTGACTCGGTTCAGTTACCATCTTGTGAACTGAAATCTCAGTTCGCATTGCAGCATTGAGTTCGTAGTTCTCATACTAATTCAAATACTTCTATGTATTTATAACTAACATGTCAACTACAAACTAATATATTTCATAGTAACAACAAAATCAATGTACAAAACTTGATTACAAACTAAACGCTATAACAAGCTAGAACTGTTGTCACACAAAACATGTCCCAACATATTTTGCTTTGTTAGCTTTTAAAATACAAAGTAATCTATACTCTATCCTAACTTATCACTTAGTGTGGGATTCCAACCCAAACCAAACACTTGAGAAACATTTTCTATGTATAAACTCTAAGTGTGGTATAGTACTTACAATACAATCTCAACTCAAGAGAACATTAGGGACAATGTTCCTTTAAATGTGGGATACCATGTATAGAATACCTTGGTTTGGATGTTTAAGATTTTTATATCCAATACAGCTCAACTTATAAAATGCTCCTCAAAAATTTCAAACTTTTTCAATATTTTCAAACTAAAATAATAAAGTATGAGCCAAATCATTCGATTAGCTCTACTATTTTTGAGTTATAATACCTTTCAAGAGGATCCATTTCTAATATGAGTCGGTTATTCAGGAATACTAGGGAAATGAAGGTAGAAATTTCTTAAATAAGAATTGATAATCTAAAAGGGACATGGCTAGGCATATACAACCCAATTTGCAGTGAGGAATCTTGAGAATTAAAAGCATTCATCTTAAATGTTTCATTGTTCATTTCTTGTGTGAGCCGATGCTAATATCTATGAATTAGAACTTGTTCCTGACATATGTTTCGAGACCACATTGGTGAGTACCGTATGCAGTATAAGTACAATTAGAAGACATTGACATTCCCTAGGATTTAACCCACTTTATAGCCTTCTTTTCAAGCCCAAAACCCTTCCGATACTCATTTTTAGTATCGATGATCCGCTTTGAAAACCCTGTTGAGCCTAAACCTTTCAATTTTTTAAAACCCTAATATTAAACCTACTTTCCCCAAATTCTCAAACTTTATCGTAGAATTTATGAGGTTATGAAAAACATCTTGAGGAATCCTTCTATATTATCCTACTCCTTCGTTGTTGCGACACGCACCGGTCGTTGGGATTTCTAATGGTGATGTGACACAGCAGTGGGTTTTTAATTTATAAGACTGGGGCCTAGGGTTACTTATTATGCTAATCAAAGGGCTAGGAAAGGACAAGTATGACCTAGGATCGTTCTTCAAAGCGCGAAAAATTGAAACTAGGGGGTTTAGAAACTTTTATGTATTTAGCTAGGGTTAAAAGAGTTGGTTTTGGTTTTGGTTTTCGATCCTAAATTAAACTAAACTGAATTAAAAAATGGAGGTTACTTCGGGCGTTCAGCAATTAAAGCGATTGTCTACTATAACGTGGTTTAGAAGTTGTTAAATATGGAGAGTTCTAATGAAGATAAATTCGTAAGTTGATGTGAGCTATTACTACAATCCTCCTATCGGGCTAACGCGGAGGTGTCCACAATCAGGAAAATATAATGTCACGTGGATTGCAAAAAATATTACAGTGTACACCGAAAGTTCTCTCAAATATACACCCACATTATCCGACAGTTAACCTCGAATCCTATTCCCCAATCTCGGTCGTCAGAGATGCCTGAATCATGGCATAGTTTGTTGAATAAACAATCTTATGAACGGGGGTTATCCTCACCGGAATAGGTTGGGCTAACTGGTCTAGACGGTCGGATAACATGTCATCACTTATTTATACGAGTTATCATCATTACTCAGGGATGCAACAAAACAGGGATGATTTATGCCACAAATAGAAACCTAAGTAATACGTTTGTTATTCGATTCATAATACAACTACCTTCGGTCATTCTTGACTTCCATACATTTGTACTCCGCCATAAGCGTTTCCAGTACTATATCAAAGAACAGTCGAATAGGGGCCGTCATATTATTTCACGATGATTAATGCCATTTAAATTTCACTATTATGATGACCCTAAGGCAACAATCAAACAAGAACATGCAATAACACGATCAAAGCAACAGTTCAATTTAAGCATACAAAAGTATTATCTAAGTTGAGGATATTCCGAAAGTTGTCTCAAAAATATCATCTATATGAATTTAATCTTAATCTACCTCTACTCCCATGTTCCGTGTCTCTTGGATCCTATTATGGTCTAGAGAACACCGGCCATGCCGAGCTCAATGATTCAATCTAACATAGTATAACTAAGTGACCTGTATCCTATGAGTTAGCTACGTTCATTTTTGGATAAAGTTTTAGTCATAACATGAGTTGGGTAGATAAACGATAAAGATTTAATTCCTATATCCATTTGTAAAGTAAACCATCCGCAATCTCATAACATACCGCATAGTCACATATTTAATACTTTCTACACGACTATCATAGCAGACAATTGAGTTATTTAGCTAATCATGGTAGTTCTATCATGCATATTTAAATTTATTAAAGAAAGGACAAGCATATTAAATATGAAATATAGATTAACACCTGGAAAGAAGTACAATAACTCGTAGCTAAAATATGCGTCCCGGAGCACCTCCGTACAAATCTTCCTTGGCTAGTTAATTAGCTAGTCTAATTAA
The DNA here is from genome assembly GCA_963422505.1 of Pseudognaphalium luteoalbum. Taxonomy (NCBI): domain Eukaryota; kingdom Viridiplantae; phylum Streptophyta; class Magnoliopsida; order Asterales; family Asteraceae; genus Pseudognaphalium; species Pseudognaphalium luteoalbum. The sequence goes on along the minus strand of OY730194.1, from coordinate 34,701,079 downwards.
CTAGGAGGAATTACCACTAATATTATAATAAAGAAATGTATGTAGATATCTTGGTGTGGTGAGTGTGTTGATGTCTAGGTGTGTTTTTCAAATGAGCCTCATGCCTCCTATTTATAGGAGAGTTCCGGTGCATTTTAGCAAGTGGAAGCTCACAATAGCAAAAGGTGGTGGCACCAGGTACGAAAAGGTGGAAAAGGTGGTGGCACCAGGTACGAAAAGTACAAAAAAGCAGAATCCGTGTGGGTGACTGGAAGCCGGCGGTGGCCCTGTGCCAGCCGGCGGTGGTGGGGTGGCTGACCGGCTGCGGCTGGCACCCCCCCGCATCGGTTCGTCGCCTGTCGCCTCGTTTCTCGATTCGTGCGTGTTTACTTCGTTATGCGTCCGTTTGCGTTGATTCTTTTTGCCTTGGATTTGTAATTCAAAAATGAAGCTTTTGATGAAAAGAAATCCCAAAAATATGCCTATGAACTTTAGATGTGTCGTACGAATCGTTTGGATCTTCCGGCGTACGTAGAATCTTCATTCTTCATCCGTTTTTGTTGATTCTTCTTCTGTTGGATTCATAATTTGAAAACGAACATCTTGGATGAGATATATGTTGGTGATTGGCTCTTTTTTCTTGAAATATCATTTTGATGTCTGGAATCTTCAAACGTGCGTGGAATCTTCATTTTTCGGCCGTTTTGCTTGATTTTGCTCGTGCAACCTTGTTTTGATCTTCTTAGCATATTATCAATTATTTGTGCGTTGTTTGAGTCCAAATGCCAAGTATTGCTCCAGAATGAGAAAGATATCGGTGGTAAAAACGTGACTTTTTACGCGATATCAAGTATCCCACACTTAGAGCTTTGCTTGTCCTCAAGCAAAGCTTCGTAAAATTGTGATGAAAGGTCGGAAGGGTGTCTTCGTATTTCGGAGAACTTTGATTCCTGCAAGTTTAGTAAAAAGACTTCGGACGAGGTTCCATCCTTTGATGTTTCCCCAAACCTTAGGTTCTAACAAGCTCTCTTTTCAATCTTCATAATGTAAGATATACATGACTGGGGCCCTCACAGGTGGTCACTCAATTCACTCAAGTATATCGGGTTTCCTAACTTCTAATTCACTCAGGGACCAGTCATGTAGCTCTTCCGTTGTCGTAGGCTTGATCGAGAATCAAATCTACAATACTTAAATGAGGATGGTGCTAATTATCCCAGACATTCACAAGAGGGTGGAAGTAGTGTATATGGATGAAGGGTTTTGTAGGTGGTTTATTTGAGGGTTTAATATAGCCTAAGAGTTGTCTGTGATGACTTATCTTTGGTGCTTAGTAGTGCTTCTTTTTGGATTTTTCTCTCTTTGAGCCTTCTTTTGCAGCTTTTTTCTTTCAAGTTTTTCTTTTGATGAACCTTTCCCTTGGCTTTAAATGATCCTTGGGCTTTTAGGTTCCTTCTGACAGCTTTGCTTTTGCTGAATTTCTTTTTTCTTGGAGCTCCTTTTACGGATGATGATCATCCTTTGGGGAACGCTCCGTACTTTTTATAATGATTCCTCTGACAGAATAGAAATTTAGGCTATGGCCAAAAGATGAAAGAAGGGATTGGCTTTTGAAGTGAGTTTTTTGAAATGAAAAGGCTAAGGTTCAGCATATTTTCCGCTGATCTTCAATGCTGAAGGTGAGCATCGGTTAGGTTTGAAAGCAAGGGTTTTATGAGAGGGTTCTTATCCTAGGGAATGTCGAGGTCTTCTAATTGCACCTTCGTCACGTATGACGCCCATTTTTGTAATCTCGAAATGTATTCCTTGAACAAGTTCTGATTCTAGAGAGCATACATAGACACACTCACAATTGAAAAGTGAAGCATTAATGTAACACCCCCAAATTTATTGTTTAGCGGAAGCAAGATTTGGGTGTTACTAATCAATAGCAAAGCACATAAGATAAAGCGAACGACTCTAAATGCGTCATTTAAAACCATTACATAGACAATATAAAATTTTTACATTGTTGTTCTTGTTACAAAAGCTCTCAGCTAAATGTAAAAGATTCTAAGGCATATATAATTGTACAAAATGTAGAAATGCATGTGAATCTTCTGTAATCTGAATGCGACTCGAGCTAAAATATCCTGAGCAGATCTACTTCTGCTGGGCACCTGAGAATACATGCTAAAAGGTCAGCTAGAAAGCTGGTGAGCTCACAGGTGTAAATCGATGAAATCCAAGTTATGAACCACAAGATTTAGTTTAGTGATTTGCAAACATGCAATATAAAATATGAGTGTATATAATTTCCATGAGCACATAGTTTGAGCTTAACTGAGTGTGCCAGGATCCACATTCAAGGACCTGATCGAGTTTGCCCCCGACATTTGCCTAATCTACACATGTATGAACAAATGAAAATGTGTCCGTTCGACCGCAGTCGTGGTAGCGCGACTACCCCGGACGGGGATTGTCAATCCCGTATGGTACCATACACTAACATTCACGCTATCACAATATGAACAAACTATGTTGTGAGGGACTTCATGATTAGATAAAACAACTCATGCAATCAATATATCGAGGTTTTGTACTTGTGTTCATATGTAAAACAAAAGCGAGCATGTAATCCCACCCCTGGGTAATAACAGTAAAGAGGGGCTATGCAATCAATATATCGAGGTTTTGTACTTAAGTGTTTGCTAATCAGCAAATAATGATGAGGTACTATGAGGTGTCCGAAGACTATAACCTGTCGGGCGTTCACAACGCTCACGGTTAGTAAAGTGTGTAGGTGTCCCTAGAGACCACCCATGCTAGTTGTTCATCCAACTGGTTATGTCCAAATACTTTGGTTTGATTGAATGTTTGTTTGCATTTTGAAAACGTGTACGGCCCGTTGGTAATGGTTGGTAATAAAAATCATAAAAAGATCAACTTTATACATTTGTTTAACTTATTACCACTGTTTTGTTCTTGTTTCCACTGTTAATCCGTTCTTGTTACCACTGTTTTGTTTATTTAACTCGTTATCACTGTTAATTTTCTCGTTACCACTGTTAGTGGTAGATTTGTTACCACTGTTAATTGTATCTCGTTTACTACCACAGTTAATGATATTACCACTGTTAACTCGTTATCACTGTTAATTGTCTTGTTACCACTGTTAGTGGTAAATTCGTTACCACTGTTTATTAAGTTCTCTTACCACTGTTTATTATGTTTGGTTTTATTTTATTACTTCCTCGTATAGTTCCTACGCTGGTGTACTTGTAGGTATATAGATATATATTGTTTCGAGGATACCGTATGCGATAATAGAGACACATGTATTTATGTGATTATATTTACCCGACAATGCACGCTAGAATGATCAATAGGTTCGTGATTTGGTTATCCGACAGTAAGACTTTTATTTGTTTAAGTTTGTTTATCCGACAATTATGAATTCATTCGGTTTTGATTTCTTCCGACAATACATACGATACTAAGGTTTTAATTTATCCGACAATCACTATTCCGACATTAAGAGTTTAGATTCTTCCGTGATTAACTCCGACAATAATAATATACGATAATAATAAGGATTTTAATTTAGTTTATTCCTACAATAATGTTTTTATCCGACAATGTAAACGTGTCGGGTTATCCGAAAATATGGGTGGGTTCGGGTTTTCATGCGACAATGTCGAAGTCCATGGGTTAGGATTCACGGAATGTGCATTCCGACAATATTGTATTCACGGAATGCATTATCCGACAATAGGCATTGTCGGATAATGGGATTCACGGACAGAATGTCGAAGTCCAGTTATATTTTTCATCCGATTTCCATTAATTATTTGACCAAGAAAAATTTAGCTAAAATTCTTGAAATTTTTATATGACGTTCCCCTATGTTTTAGCTTGCTAAATCATATTTTTACATGTGAACTGGATAAACAGAACTCTAGATAAAAATTTGGATAGTGTTGGGTGTCAAACAAGCTAGTTCAGTGACATGCATTCATTTGAAAATTCATAACTTAAGTTTTATAAAACTTCACAGAATTTGTGAGTAGGGGAATTAAAGGTAACACAATTATCTATCAAGCCCAACTGGTCTCACTCGTTTATTTGGCTTAGTTTACGAGATATCCCGTTTACAAGTGTACACAAGTTTCTGGTCAGGAGGTACAGAGAGTACATGTACTTTTATTTTGTTTGTTAAAAATACTAAATGGATGAATTAACACAAGAGGATTATGGATTATGAAACTAGACATCTTAAACTTCGTTTTGGGCTTAAGAACTGCAAGATTTCGTTAAGAAATGGTCTCGTTATGTTCCATCTAAACCGATCTATTTTATTGTCCTGTGGGTAAAGCTATTATCCAGTGGTTAGTAACGTGTTCATCCGATTATTAAGCAATATTTTGGACATAAATCAGTAGATATGAAGCACCAACATGTTCATAAGCTTAATCCAAATAAATCTAAAGAAAAGGAAAGATTTATACCAAGCCAAAGCTGAGTTAGAGTCGAAATGATAAGTTGTGTTGCTGCTGTGCGTTATTCTGGCTTCTCCTTGCAGAACCGATGAAGGAAGGTGATGGAGGGTGATGGTGGTTGCTAGATTTCCTTGGAAGAGGTGGGTGAAGGTGGTGGTGGAGGTTCCTGGTTGTTTTAGTGAGAAGAGGGCAGAGAAATGGGTGAGGTAGAGGGAGGATGAAAGTGTGGAATGAGGCAAGAGTGAGGATATTTTAGGTTTAGACATTTGGGCTGACTTGGGTCGACCCGTGGGTCACCCTGGTTGGGTAAGTCCGACCCATATGTGGGTTGGGCTCGTGACTTGTCTTCCTTGTGTTCGTGTAATTTGTCGTTATCGGTTAGAGTTAATTCGTACGTTTTTGTCGCGTTTATGACGTTTTATAGAATCATATTTGTTTATTGCATGTCATTACCATAATATTCATAAGTTTTGATTTACTAAGAAATATTTAAATAATTAAAATATTTTGTTTACCAACGTCCGTATTGTGATGTGTCGGTTTCAACCGATATGCTAAATGCACGATTTAATGAAATCGCGTACGTGTGTACATATATTAAAGTATGTTAATACACATAATGATACACATAATTAATCTTAATTACATGTATTTACACTTAAGATTAGGCACTATTTATATTCCTAATTTGTCGGGTGTTACATTCTCCCCTTGTTAAAAGAATTTCGTCCTGAAATTTAGTTCGGAGTCGCGGTGTAAGGGGAGTCTTTGAACAGGTGTGGATATTTGAGTCGCATTTGGTCTTCCCATTCCCAAGTGAATTCCGGACCACGCCGCGAATTCCACCGGACTCTAACGATGGGAATACGACTTTGTTTAAGTTGTTTGACCTCCCGGTCCATGATTTCAACAGGTTCTTCAACAAAGTGAAGCTTTTCGTTGACGCGAATCTCGTCGAGGGGGATAATAAGTGTCTTATCAGACAGACATTTCTTTAAATTTGAAATGTGAAAAGTAGGGTGCACACTGCTGAGTTCGGACGGCAGTTGCAATCGATAAGCCACGGGGCCGATTCTTTAGAGGATCTCGAAGGGTCCAATGTATCTGGGGTTTAACTTCCCGCGTTTGCCAAAACGAATCAAGCCTTTCCAAGGCGATACTTTCAAGAGTACTCGATCCCCAACCTGGAACTCGAGTGGTTTGCGTCTCACGTCAGCATAACTTTTCTGACGATCACGGGCGGCTTTGAGTCGGTTCTGAATTTCAGAGATTTTCTCTATGGTTTCGTGTATGAGTTCGGGACCGGTGAGTTGGCTGTCTTCCACTTCGGTCCAGCAAATTGGTGATCGGCACTTACGACCGTACAGTGCCTCGAATGGTGCTGCCTTTATGCTGGCATGATAGCTGTTATTGTAGGAAATTTCACACAATGGCAGATGTCTTTCCCAGTTGGCACAGAAATCAACTACGCAAGCTCGTAGCATATCTTCCAGTGTCTGTATGGTCCGTTCACTTTGGCCATCAGTTTGAGGATGGTATGCGGTACTCATATCGAGACGGGTGCCCAACGATTTCTGAAGTGATTGCCAAAAGTGCGATGTGAAGCGAGCGTCTCTGTCGGAGATAATTGAGATTGGGACACCGTGTCGGGTAACGATCTCCTTGACATAGAGTTGCGAAAGGCGCTCCATTTTATCGGTTTCCTTGATTGGAAGGAAGTGAGCGGATTTAGTGAGACGATCGACGATCACCCAAATGGTATCGCAACCGCTCGGTGACTTTGGCAACTTAGTTATGAAGTCCATAGTGATTTGATCCCATTTCCACTCGGGAATACTGGGTTGTTGGAGCAATCCGGAAGGTTTTTGATGTTCAACCTTGACCTTGGAATAGGTAAGGCACTTGCTGACATAGCCGGCAATTTCAGCTTTCATGTTCGGCCACCAATAGAATTCCTTGATGCTGTGATACATTTTATCGGATCCAGGATGGATAGAATATTTGGACTTATGAGCTTCATCCATCACTAAGTCCCGCAGGTTTCCAAAAGCGGGTAACCAGATTCGGTTCACGAAGTACCTAACTCCGTTAGGCTTGATTTCAAATTGCTTATCCATGCCTCGCAAGGCTTCATTCTTAACATTCTCAGGTTTCAAAGCATCGAGTTGGGCAACGTGAATCTGAATGGTGAGGTCATTATGAATAATCATACTGAGAGCTCGGACTCGAAGTGGTTTTACACGCTCCTTACGGCTGAGGGCATCGGCAACAACATTTGCCTTGCCAGGATGATAACGGATCTCGCAGTCATAATCAGTGAGTAACTCGACCCATCGACGTTGTCTCATGTTGAGATCCTTTTGGTCAAATATATGCTGAAGGCTCTTATGGTCGGTAAAGATTGTGCACTTAGTGCCGTAGAGGTAATGCCTCCAGATTTTGAGAGCAAAGACAACAGCTCCTAATTCGAGATCGTGTGTGGTGTAGTTCTTTTCATGAGTTTTGAGCTGCCGCGAAGCATAAGCGATAACTTTGTCTCGTTGCATCAGTACGCAACCGAGACCTTGATGAGAAGCGTCGCAGTATACCACGAAGTCATCGGTGCCTTTGGGTAAAGATAGAATCGGAGCACTGCAAAGCTTGAGTTTTAATAGTTGGAATGCTGACTCCTGTTTATCAGTCCAATTGAACTTCTTGTCCTTCTGAGTCAGTGTCGTGAGAGGTTGAGCTATTTTGGAGAAATTCTCAATGAATCGCCGATAGTACCCGGCCAATCCCAAGAATTGGCGTACCTCGGTGGGTGTGGTTGGCGCTTGCCAGTTTTTGATGGCTTCTATTTTCGATGGATCAACATGGATTCCTTGACTATTGACAACATGTCCAAGGAATTGCACGGATTGTATCCAGAACTCACACTTGGAGAATTTGGCATATAACTCCTCGTGCTTAAGTAGCTCTAGGATGGTTTTGAGGTGTTGTGCGTGTTCTCGTTCGTTGCGCAAATAGATGAGGATGTCATCGATAAAGACAATGACAAACTTGTCGAGATAAGGTTTGCACACCCGATTCATAAGGTCCATGAATACAGCCGGTGCGTTTGTTAAACCGAAGGGCATCACCTGAAATTCATAATGCCCGTAACGAGTTCGGAAAGCAGTTTTCGAAATGTCGGTGTCGCGAACTCGAAGTTGATGATAACCTGACCGAAGGTCAATCTTCGAATAAATACTCGACCCCTGCAGTTGGTCAAATAGGTCATCGATACGAGGGAGTGGATATCTGTTTTTGACGGTCAATTTGTTCAACTCCCGGTAGTCGATACACATTCGGAAGGAACCGTTCTTCTTTTTCACAAATAAGACCGGGGATCCCCAAGGTGAGGAACTCGGCCTTATGAATCCTCGATCCAGGAGCTCCTGTAGCTGGGTGGAAAGCTCCTGAAGTTCAGATGGGGCTAAGCGGTAAGGTGCTCGGGCTACTGGCGCGGCACCAGGTACAAGATCGATTGAGAACTTAACCTGTCTTGGTAGAGGTAGACCAGGTAGTTCTTCTGGAAAGACTTCGGGAAAGCTCCCGATCTCGACGGGTATAAGGTCGATAGAGAAAAGTTCCTCGGCGAGGTTTAGAGTGCAATTAGGTATTACACTGTCAGTCTCAATGAGTTTACCGTTAGCTAATTCAACAATATACTTATCGTTTAATGCAACAGGTATGACGTCAAGCAGTGGGCAAAATTCATGGGAAATAAAACTCCTATCAGCACCGGTATCAAAAAGAACAGAGGCAGTAAGATCATTGAGGAGGAACATACCCGTGACCACGTTCGGGTCTTGACAGGCATCTCCCGAATTCAGAACAAAGGCTCTTCCCCTTGCATTGTTGTTGCTATTGTTTCCATTCTTAAGTTTCGGGCAGTCATTTCTGAAGTGCCCGGCGAGACCGCATTCAAAGCAGGCTCTGGGTTGGTTGGAGTTGTTATTGTTGCTGCAGTTGGTGTGGTTGGTTGTTGTTGTCCAGAGGAGTAAGCCCTGACAGTCTCGGGCTTTATGAAGGTTGGTGGGTTGTTAGAGTTTCCAGAAAATTTCCTCTTGTTGTTAGAGGAGGTAGTTGATGTTTCACGGCTGACTATCATAGCCATGAGTTCATGTGCCAGCCGAATGGCACTGTGGATGGTGGTTGGCCTTGATGAGGTGACATTTCCCTGAATGCTTTTTGGGAGGCCGTGGATATATTTCTTGGTGCGTTTTTCGTCCGTGTCAACCAAACCCGGACATAGAAGGGCAAGTTGCTGGAACTTGATGGTGTAACCAGCAATGTCATTTCCTTGCATAGTTAAGTGCCAGAATTCTTCCTCCAACTTGTGGAGCTCTTCAGTGGGACAATATTCATCCCTAAGCATTTTCTTCAGCTCTGCCCATGGGAGTTGGTTAGCCACCTCGATTCCCACAGAGCTGGCATGAGTGTTCCACCAGGTGAGAGCACACTCTTGGAAAGTCTATGCAGCAAATTTGACCTTGTTGTCGTCCGTGCAGTTGCACAAGCCAAAGACAGACTCGGTCCTTTCAATCCATTTGATTAGACCGATGGAACCTTCCGTGCCCTTGAAGTTCAGGGGTTTGCAGCTAAGAAAATCCTTGTAACAATAAGGCTTGACAACAGGTGTGACTTCCGGTGCATCAGTATTCCTGCTTGAGTTTTGAGGGGAGTCTCTAGTAGCTAAGGCTTCGGCCACAGCTCGGGAAACTATGGCAGCAAGCTCAGCATCACTATAACTCTTCTTCTTTGGTGGCATAGTTCTTCAAAAGATAAATGAAAGGTACATGAGAAATAGTACCAAAATAATAAGCTCGATAGGTGTACACATATTTAAGCGGTAATGTGCAACATTGTAAGAAATAATCATAAAGCAGAAACAGTGAAAGAAACTGTCGATACATAACACGAAGTTGAATGATTATAGAAAATCTCTAATTAGAGTCTCGGGAATCATGATTTAGAAGTTTTACATAGATGGATATAGATCACAAGATGATGGTCACCCTAGTTCTAACGCAGGTCTATCCTTTCCATTAGAGTGACAAGTCGGTCCACAGTGGTGGCAAGTCTGCTGGTTTGTCGGGCGTTGTCTTCTGCTAGGGTCAAACATTGTACCAGCATCCTTGAGTATTCTTCAGCTTCTTGCAAGCGTTGCTCACATTGCTCTACTCTGTGCCGTAAGAGTCCATTTTCCTCCCTTGATTCCACCAATTGGTTGTAGAGTACGCTCGTATCGTTAACAGTGTTTTCGTGATCCTCGGCGACTTGGTTGATTCGTTCGAGTGCTGTGAGTCTCCAGTTTTCGTTAGTTTCCTGCAAGGTGATATCCATGGTGCGGAGTTGTTGTTCCTGACGGTCTAGCCTAGCGGCCAAGGCCAGCAGATTGAGGTTGTTTGGATACGGGCCAGCTCGAGGCAACCTGTTGTTCCTCCTAGCTACCCTCGGGTTCTGCGACCCAGATTGAGTGTGTGATGAATTGTGTGATGAGTTTGCCATTCTGAGACAAGTCATAGAAAGAGTGAGGCCTATCTATGTATATATAAGTATATCACATAATAGCCTAGGGTGTCTAACACGTACAAGTTTAAGTCCCGGTTTCTCTCGTGGTCAGAGTCTACTAATGAGTCCAGTTCGGTCATTATTCCTTTCAGATCCCACATCATATTCTTTTAATTATACGTAGTTGATCAGGCTATGTAGAATTAACCCAATATCATGTGGCCTCTGAACCTCATCATACCTAATAAGGAACACTGCCTAATGGTCATAGTCTAGGCTCACTAAATGCAACCTAGTTCACTATAACCTTAGGCTCTGATACCAATCTGTAACACCCCCAAATTTATTGTTTAGCGGAAGCAAGATTTGGGTGTTACTAATCAATAACAAAGCACATAAGATAAAGCGAACGACTCTAAATGCGTCATTTAAAACCATTGCATAGACAATATAAAATTTTTACATTGTTGTTCTTGTTACAAAAGCTCTCAGCTAATTGTAAAAGATTCTAAGGCATATCTAATTGTACAAAATGTAGAAATGCAAGTGAATCTTCTGTAATCTGAATGCGACTCGAGCTAAAATATCCTGAGCAGATCTACTTGTGCTGGGCACCTGAGAATACATGCTAAAAGGTCAGCTAGAAAGCTGGTGAGCTCACACGTGTAAATCGATGAAATCCAAGTTATGAACCACAAGATTTAGTTTAGTGATTTGCAAACATGCAATATAAAATATGAGTGTATATAATTTCCATGAGCACATAGTTTGAGCTTAACTGAGTGTGCCAGGATCCACATTCAAGGACCTGATCAAGTTTGCCCCCGGCATGTGCCTAATCTACACATGTATGAACAAATGAAAATCCATCCGTTCGACCGCAGTCGTGGTAGCGAGACTACCCCGGACGGGGATTTTCAATCCCATATGGTACCATACACTAACATTCACGCTATCACAATATAAACAAACTATGTTGTGAGGGACTTCATGATTAGATAAAACAACTCATGCAATCAATATATCGAGGTTTTGTACTTGTGTTCATATGTAAAACAAAAGCGAGCATGTAATCCCACCCCTGGGTAAAAACAGTAAAGAGGGGCTATGAGACTCACCTGAGTCTTAAGTGTTTGCTAATCACCAAATATTGATGAGGTACTATGAGGTGTCCGAAGACTGTAACCTGTCGGGCGTTCACAACGCTCACGGTTAGTAAAGTGTGTAGGTGTCCCTAGAGACCACCCATGCTAGTTGTTCATCCAACTGGTTATGTCCAAATACTTTGGTTTGATTGAATGTTTGTTTGCATTTTGAAAACGTTTACGGCCCGTTGGTAATGGTTGGTAATAAAAATCTTAAAAAGATCAACTTTATACATTTGTTTAACTTATTACCACTGTTTGTTTGTTCTTGTTTTCACTGTTAATCCGTTCTTGTTACCACTGTTTTGTTTATTTAACTCGTTATCACTGTTAATTTTCTCGTTACCACTGTTAGTGGTAGATTTGTTATCACTGTTAATTGTATCTCGTTTACTACCACTGTTAATGATATTACCACTGTTAATTCGTTATCACTGTTAATTGTCTTGTTACCACTGTTAGTGGTAAATTCGTTACCACTGTTTATTAAGTTCTCTTACCACTGTTTATTATGTTTGGTTTTATTTTATTACTTCCTCGTATAGTACCTACGCTGGTGTACTTGTAGGTATATAGATATATATTGTTCGAGGATACCATATGCGATAATAGAGACACATGTATTTATGTGATTATATTTACCTGACAATGCATGCTAGAAGGATCAATAGGTTCGTGATTTGGTTATCCGACAGTAAGACTTTTATTTGTTTAAGTTTGTTTATCCGACAATTATGAATTCATTCGGTTTTGATTTCTTCCGACAATACATACGATACTAAGGTTTTAATTTATCCGACAATCACTATTCCGACATTAAGAGTTTAGATTCTTCCATGATTAACTCCGACAATAATAATATATGATAATAATAAGGATTTTAATTGAGTTTATTCCGACAATAATGTTTTTATCCGACAACGTAAACGTGTCGGGTTATCCGACAATATGGGTGGGTTTGGGTTTTCATGCGACAATGTCGAAGTCCATGGGTTAGGATTCAAGGAATGTGCATTCCGACAATATGGTATTCACGGAATGCATTATCCGACAATAGGCATTGTCGGATAATGGGATTCACGGACAGAATGTCGAAGTCTAGTTATATTTTTCATCCGACTTCCATTAATTATTTGACCAAGTAAAATTTAGCTAAAATTCATGAAATGTTTATATGACGTTCCCCTATGTTTTAGCTTTCTAAATCATATTTTTACATGTGAACTGGATAAACAGAACTCGAGATAAAAATTTAGAAAGTGTTGGGTGTCAAACAACGAGTTTAGTGACATGCATTCATTTGAAAATTCATAACTTAAGTTTTATAAAACTTCACAGAATGTGTAAGTAGGGGAATTAATGGTAACACAATTATCTATCAAGACCAACTGGTCTCACTCGTTTATTTGGCTTAGTTTACGAGATATCCCCATTTAAAAGGGTACACAGGTTTCTGGTCAGGAGGTACAGAGAGTACATGTACTTTTATTTTGTTTGTTAAAAATATTAAATGGATGAATTAACACAAGAGGCTTACGGATTATGAAACTAGACATCTTAAACTTAGTTTTGGGCTTAAGAACTGCAAGATTTCATTAAGAAATGGTCTCGTTATGTTCGATCTAAACCGATCTATTTTATTATCCTGTGGGTAAAGCTATTATCCAGTGGTTAGTAACGTGTTCATCCGATTATTAAGCAATATTTTGGACATAAATCAGTAGATACGAAGCACCAACATGTTCATAAGCTTAATCCAAGTAAATCTAAAGAAAAGGAAAGATTTATACCAAGCCAAAGCTGAGTTAGAGTCAAAATGGTAAGCTGTGTTGCTGCTGTGCGTTATTCTGGCTTCTCCTTGCAGAACCGATGTAGGAAGGTGATGGAGGGTGATGGTGGTTGCTAGATTTCCTTGGAAGAGGTGGGTGAAGGTGGTGGTGGAGGTTCCTGGTTGTTTTAGTGAGAAGAGGGCAGAGAAATGGGTGAGGTAGAGGGAGGATGAAAGTGTGGAATGAGGCAAGAGTGAGGATATTTTAGGTTTAGACATTTGGGCTGACTTGGGTCGACCCATGGGTCACCCTGGTTAGGTAAGTCCGACCCATATGTGGGTTGGGCTCGTGACTTGTCTTCCTTGTATTCGTGTAATTTGTCGTTATCGGTTAGAGTTAATTCGTACGTTTTTGTCGCGTTTATGACGTTTTATAGAATCATATTTGTTTATTGCATGTCATTATCATAATATTCATAAGTTTTGATTTACTAAGAAATATTTAAATAATTAAAATATTTTGTTTACCAACGTCCGTATTGTGATGTGTCAGTTTCAACCGATATGCTAAATGCACGATTTAATCAAATCGCGTATGTGTGTACGTATATTAAAGTATGTTAATACACATAATGATACACATAATTAATCTTAATTACATGTATTTACACTTAAGATTAGGCACTAATTATAGTCCTAATTTGTCGGGTGTTACAATTAAAGATGGATGCTTTTATATGGCTCAAGATTCCTCACTCATTTTGGATGGTTTTGTGCCTAGTCATGCGATCGCTTGTTTTGAAACTTGGTTTGAATGTTATCAAAGAGTTTTGCTTGTTATAGTCGTTTTACCAAACCTTTTGAACTTTTGTGACCAGAAATACCCTTTTTGACTTTGATTCAAAATTTTTGAAAATTTTGCTGAAAATCTGAGTTTTGCTAAAAAGTTTGATCAAAAGTTTATGTTGCAATACAGTAGTCAATCCTACTGCTATCCCACACTTAAAAGAACATTGTCCCTGATAATCTACTTCTAAGTTAGGTCAATCCCACACTTAGATTTTTGAATACGGGTCAATATTTTCGAAGTCATTCTCTATTTGCGAGTTGCAATCCCACACTTAGAGTTTTACTTGGAATTTTAGCGTGTTAAATTAAGGTTAGAAGAGATACTTTCTTGTGCTGCGTGCCTCGCCATTGGATTTTATGGACCAGATTCAAGTGTGTGAATTTGCTGGAAATGGACCAGGCTCATTAAAAATGAACTTGTTCCACAAATTCTACTTTGAATTCTGCATAGTACACATCCTTCAGAAAACACAAGTGTCAATATAAGTTAACATTAAACATAAAATAAATAATAAAAGCTAATCCATGTCAGCATAGAGTGCCTCCCAATTGGTGAAGTCATCATCCATAAAGATCGTGTTATCCACGATCGATGTAGGAGATGCTGACTCCTCGATGGTATGGACAGAAGATGCAGTGCCATCCTCCGGATCCTGAATCCAAGCATCTAGGGCAGCAGTCTCCTCCTCTAGTGAGTCCATGAAAGTGGGGTGGTCCTGCGCAGTCAAGCTCCAAGGTGGGAATAAGTCCCACGGTGGAATGTGCGGAGCGGGATCAGGTCCCATCTGAAAGGGGCACACAGGTGTGGAGGAAAGGCCTAGAGCAGTGTAGATCTCAGAGATGGCGGTGTGCTGGACCTCAAGGGCTCTCTGTATAGACCAAGTGACAGCAGGGTCCGCAGTAGTAACCCCATGCTCAAAGGTGGGTACTCTGGAGGTCCCTGCGGTCTGTCCCGTTGGTCGGTGAGATGAAGGTAACCTGGAATGGATGGGACATAACAGGAATGACTCCTGAACGTACACCTCCACCGAGTCTGCCAAAATCTCATCCAACCTAGGAGGTGGTGATTGGGATCCCCTGACAGTCCTCATGCAACTACCCGCTGATGAATTCCGGGAGTGATGCATGGCACGCGAGCGTCTCTGACTGGGGGCTCATGTTCTGTCTGACTGCGAACTCATTCTGCAAAAATACAAAAGGTTAATGGTCTAAAATCATTAGTCTTTTGTAAGGCGAGGTACTGCATAAAAATTGGATTAGTTCAAACATAACAGTAAAGGAAATTTAATGTTGAAAACGTAAGATAGGCTTGGGATGCCTCCCAAGAGCGCTTTGTTTATCGAGTCTCGTAGCTTGACTCTTTTATACCCATTTTTCTATTAGGGTGGTTCGTAGTTATAGACTTCCTCATTTGAGGGAAAGTCTTCTACGTAGTGTTTTAATCGGTGACTGTTTACTTTGAAATTTCCGTCTGGAGCTTCGAGTTCGATGGCACCATAGGGAAATACTTTAGAGATTGTGAAGGGACCACTCCATCGTGTTTTGAACTTACCAGCAAATTTCTTAAATCGGGAGTTAAAGAGTAGAACTTTATCACCTGGATTGAAGCGTGTGGGGCGGAGCTTTGAATCGTGGAGCAACTTGGTTCTTTCCTTGAATTTGTAGGAACTTTCGTAAGATTGATCCCTCAACTCTGCTAGTTCATTTAGCTGCATTCTCCGGTGCATTCCTGTTATCAAAGGATCTAAACTACAGTTCTTCAGTGCCCAGTAAGCTTTGTATTCTAGTTCAATCGGGAGATGACATGCTTTTCCATAAACAAGCCTATAGGGGGTTGTTCCTAATGGCGTTTTATAAGCTGTCCGAAATGCCCATAAAGCATCGTCTATCTTATCTACCCATCTTTCCTTGTGTTGACCAACTGTTCGTTCCAAGATCCTTTTTAGTGCACGGTTTGTAATCTCTACTTGTCCATTCGTCTGCGGGTGATAGGCCGTAGAGGTTTTGTGGGTAACACCATATTGTTGCAATAGTTTCATAAACTAAGTATTGCAAAAGTGTGTGCCTCGATCGCTGATGATTGCTCGAGGTGTTCCAAACCGACAGAATAGCTGTTTTAAGAACTTGGTTACGACTCTTGAATCATTTGTTGGAAAGGCTTGGGCTTCAGCCCATCTTGATACGTAATCGACAGCTACTAGAATGTATTCTTTTCCGTAAGATTTCGGAAATGGTCCCATGAAGTCGAATCCCCATATGTCAAATATTTCACATGCTTGGATATTCGTCAACGGCATTTCGTTACGCGTTGTGATATTTCCAAACCTTTGGCAAATATCGCAGCGTTTCACCAAATCTTGTGCGTCTCTGAAAATGGTGGGCCAGTAGAATCCTGAGTCGTAGACTTTCTTTGCTGTCAGATTAGCTAGATGATGTCCTCCGGTGGGTCCGTGATGGCTTTGATGGAGTATATGTTCGGCTTCTTTCCCATCGACACATCTTCTTACTATTTGGTCGGGACAGATTTTGAACAAATATGGATCATCCCAAAAGTAATATTTGACGTCGTGGAAGAACTTTTCTCTTCGCGATGAGATTATCCCTTTTCTTGCGATCCCTCCAACTACAAAATTGGCAATGTCTGCAAACCAAGGATCGTCAGTGAATTGCGAGCCTTGTTCTCCTAAACTCATTAACTGCTCTTCTGGAAATCGATCTTTAATATCTCTTTCTGCAAGTTGTTCCATTGACGGATTTTCAAGTCGACTTAAATGATCTACGACGACATTTTCTGCTCCTTTCTTATCTTTTATCTCGATGTCGAATTCTTGTAGGAGTAGAATCCATCGTAACAATCTAGGCTTTGCGTCTTGCTTTTTGAAGAGGTATTTTAGAGCTGAGTGATCTGTATATACTATTGTTTTGGACAATATTAGGTAGGATCTAAATTTGTCAAAGGCAAATACCACGGCTAGCAACTCTTTTCTGTAGTTGTATAGTTTTCTTGAGCATCTATAAGTGTTTTGCTGGCGTAATAGATTGGTCAAAAATGATTATCCTTCCTTTGACCTAGAACTGCCCCAACTGCGAAGTCACTAGCATCGCACATGATCTCAAATGGTAGGCTCCAATCTGGAGCGACCATGATTGGTGCATTTGTAAGCTCCTTCTTCAGGTAGTTGAAAGCCTTCATGCAGTTCTCGTCAAACACAAACTTGATGTCTTTTCCTAGAAGGTGGGTGATAGGTCGAGAAATCTTGGAGAAGTCCTTGATAAAACGGCGGTAGCACCCAGCATGTCCTAGAAAGCTTCTAATGGCCTTGACGTTGGTTGGTGGTGGAAGTTTGGCAATGGTTTCGACCTTTGCTTTGTCTACTTCAATTCCGGACATTGATATTCGATGTCCTAAAATTATTCCATCCTTCACCATAAAGTGACACTTTTCCCAATTTAACACGAGGTTTGATTCTTCACACTTGGCGAGCATTCTATCGAGGTTGGATAGACATGATGCGAAGGAGTCTCCAAAGACAGAGAAATCGTCCATAAAGACTTCCATGCATTGTTCAATCATGTCATGGAAAATTGCAACCATGCATCTTTGAAATGTTACAGGTGCGTTGCATAATCTAAACGGCATTCGTCGGTATGGGAATGTTTCGTAGGGATACGTGAACATTGTCTTCTCTTGGTCCTTCGGATCGAGCGGAATTTGGAAATACCCGGAAAAACCATCAAGGAAACAGTAGAATTCGTTTCCTGATAACCTTTCAAGCATTTGGTCAATAAACGGAAGCGGGAAGTGATCTTTGCGAGTTGCTTCATTTAACTTCCGATAAGCGATGCAGACCCTCCAACCAGTAACCGTTCGAGTTGGGATAAGCTCATTTTCTTCGTTTGTAATGACCGTCATTCCTCCTTTCTTTGGTACGACTTGAACAGGGCTAACCCAAGGTGAGTCGAATATTGGGTAGATCAATCCAACATCTAAGAGTTTGATAACCTCTTATTTGACCACGTCCTGAATCTTAGGATTTACCCTTCTCTGCCTTTGTACGGATGGTTTGAAATCGTTTTCCATGAGGATCTTTTGTGTGCAATAGTTTGGACTGATTCCTTGTATGTCGGAAATTTTCCATGCAATTGCCTTCTTGTGCGATTTCAGAACATCAATGAGTTGAGCTTTTTCCTCGGGTTTTAACTATTTTGATATTATCACCGGGAGTTGTGATGTTCCATGGAGGTAAGCGTACTCAAGGTGAGGTGGTAGTTCTTTTAATTCCAGGTTTGGTGGCTCCTCAATAGACTGCTTCATTCTAGCTATCTCATCTCTATTCAGCTTTTCGTATTCAGCTTGGAATGGTGCTTCGTCCGTCTCGGGCTCAGATGTGGAGATTGATGCTATTTCAACCCACTCGGTTTTATATGAGAATTCGTCTGTCTTTAGCTCGTACTTGTTGACTGATGATGAGGAAACTTCATCATTTCTGGTGATGATGATCTCTCCGTCATTAGTGAATTGGAATTCTTGAAATTGAGCGGATGAAGATTGGTTTATGGTGATTTCATGGTTTGAAAACGGCAGTGGTTCGGGTTGATTGGCTAATTGTAGTTCAAACGATGGTGGCTCAACACTCATTCCTTTGAATGAATCCAAGATCTCTCTAATTGAGGGAAATGGGTTTGGTTCATTGAATATGGGTTTATCTCTCTTTAGCCAAGGTATCGGTGTACTGCACCCTAATGGAACAGCAACTGTTTTGCCATCGATGTGAGGGGACTTCTTTTCAATCAGCGGAAATAGTAGTTCGTTGGATGTTGTTGGCGAAGCGATTGCGGAGTGCAGCCCTGGGTCCTCATTACACAGCTTTCGAACGGTGATTATGGTGTTGGGTATCGGATCCTGGCTGGATAGTGCTAGTACTTCGTGGAGATGCTCATCAAAAATATCATGCATGGTATCACACAAACCAAGGTCCTCTTCCAGAGGTTGCTTCATTAATCGATCGCATTAAAGGTGACCTCCTCTTTCCCAACTCTCAATTTTAAAGATTTTTCGTTAACATCAATTACAGCCTTGGCAGTATTTAGGAATGGTCTGCCTAGGATGAGCGGGATATGGGTGTCTTCCTCTATGTCCATGACAATAAAGTCCACTGGAAAAATGAACTTATCGACTTTGACCATGACATCTTCAGCAATTCCTCGAGGGAGTTTAACTGATCTGTCAGCTAATTGGATAGTCATACGAGTAGGTAATAGGTCATCTAATCCTAATTTCTTGTAGAGGGAATAAGGCATAAGATTAACACTAGCACCTAGGTCTGCTAAGGCGTTACTAATTTGAATTCCTTGAAGAAAACAGGGTATAGTGAAATGTCCAGTATCGCCTAATTTAGGTGGGAGACCACACTGTACAATTAGTGAACATTCAACATTCAAGGGTAAACTAACTATTTGCCTAAGTTTTTCTTTGATTGAAAGGAGTTCTTTAAAGAATTTAGCAAACGAGGGCATTTCTACTAAAGCATCTAATAATCTAACGTTTAAGTGCAGGCTTTTAAATATTTCCATATATTTACCGAATTGGGCTTCTTGCTTTTCCTTTTTAAGTCAACCAGGATAAGGTATTCTCGTTCGAGGTACATTATCTGGAGTTTTGGCTGGTGATGGGTCAGGTAATGTGACAGGGATGTCAATTGGCATATTTTCACTAGGTGTAGGTGTGGGCAAAGAAGTGTTTTCGGGGGTGTTGTCTGGTGGCGGTGGATCACCTTTGGTTACTTTTCCTCCTCTTGTTACGATTAACATATCGTCACTTGGTGGGTTAGTGTTTTCCTCAATAAAACTTAAGTTTTTCAAAATGGATTCCATGTTAGAGATTAATTTTTCTGGAATTTTTATCATGGCGTCAATGTTATCTTGAAATCCGATTACTCTTTTGTTTATAAGGTCTTGTTCAAGCATAAAAAGTGGCAAAAGTGATTTTGAGGAAAATGAGTGACTTGTGGGGGAAGAATTATCCAAAAGTTGGGTCCAATCAGGATAAGGCGTTGACATGGTTGGTAAGACTAATCTAATCTAATACTAAAGGCAAGAAATGTAACTTTTGATTGATGTTGATCTTCCAAAAGGATCGCTAAATATTAAAGTTACTGAATCCTAAAATCGGTTGCCGACGCTCCCCGACAGCGGCGCCAAAAACTTGTTGCGACACGCACCGGTCGTTGGGATTTCTAATGGTGACGTGACACAGCAGTGGGTTTTTAATTAATAAGGCTGGGGCCTAGGGTTACTTATTACGCTAATCAAAGGGCTAGTAAAGGACAAGTATGACCTATGATCGTTTTATTCAAAGCGCGAAAAATTGAAACTAGGGGGTTTAGAAACTTTTATGTATTTAGCTAGGGTTAAAAGAGCTGGTTTTGGTTTTCGATCCTAAATTAAACTAAACTGAATTAAAAAATGGAGGTTACTTCGGGCGTTCAACAATTAAAGCGATTGTCTACTATAACGTGGTTTAGAAGTTGTTAAATATGGAGAGTTCTAATGAAGATAAATTCGTAAGTTGATGTGAGCTATTACTACAATCCTCCTATCGGGCTAACGCGGAGGTGTCCACAATCAGGCAAATAGAATGTCACGTGGATTGCAAAATATATTAAAGTGTACACCGAAAGTTCTCTCAAATGTACACCCACATTATCCGACAGTTAACCTCGAATCCTATTCTCCAATCTCGGTCGTCAGAGATGCCCGAATCATGGCATACTTTGTTGAATAAACAATCATATGAACGAGGGTTATCCTCACCGGAATAGGTTGGGCTAACTGGTCTAGACGGCCGGATAACATGTCATCACTTATTCGTACGAGTTGTCATCATTACTCAGGGATGCAACAAAACAGGGATGATTTATGCCACAAATAGAAACCTAAGTAATACGTTTGTTATGCGATTCATAATATAACTACCTTCGGTCGTTCTTGACTTCCATACATTTGTACTCCGCCATAAGCGTTTCCAGTACTATATCAAAGAACAGTCGAATAGGGGCCGTCATATTATTTCAAGATGATTAATGCCATTTAATTTTCACTATTATGATGACCCTAAGGTAACAATCAAACAAGAACATGCAATAAGACGATCAAAGCAACATTTCAATTTAAGCATACAAAAGTATTATCTAAGTTGAGGATATTCCGAAAGTTGTCTCAAAAATATCGTCTATATGAATTTAATCTTAATCTACCTCTACTCCCATGTTCCGTGTCTCTTGGATCCTATTATGGTCTAGAGAACACCGGCCATGCCGAGCTCAATGATTCAATCTAACATAGTATAACTAAGTGACATGTATCCTATGAGTTAGCTACGTTCTGTAACACCCCCAAAATCACTGTTTAGCGGAAGCAAGCTTTGGGGTGCTACTAATCAAATATCACAGCACAAAATTAAAGCAAACGACATCTATATGCAACGTTTGTAAAATAGTTACATTTCCACACATAAAATGTTTGAAACATAGAGTTTCGGTTTACAAAATGAAGTTCCCTAGAGTCCGCGCGTAAAGCTGGAGATTCTATTACATAATCATATTAAATACAAAAGATAATGCTAAGAATCTCCGTTAAATGCAGTTGTAGAAATCATGCGACTCTAAGTAGTATCCTGAGGGAATCCTACTCCGTATGTGTACCTGAGATACAAAGCTAAAAAGGTCAACACGAATGTTGGTGAGTCTTACAGGTTTGTAAATAGTACTAGTATTTGAACACAAGATTTCATCAGTAATGCTCACAGGCGTAAATCAAGTATTTGCACTCCATCAAATGTAAAGTAAGTAAGTTATACCGTTGCCATGAGGCTCATAATCGAACCTTAACCCGTAAGTAATAAGTTGCTCCCGTGACATGCTCGTAACTGAGCAAGCATAAGTAACGAATAATAGTCGCCCGTTTATACAGAACGGTTCGTGGTAGCGCTACTACCCCGGGCGGGGAGGGTCATTCCCCTAATGGATCCATTAACTAGTGTTCGCGCTTAAGTCCATAACTAACGATATATGATGGAGAGACTTCCGTAAAAGTAAGTAACTCATGCAATCACGTATAGTAAAATGAGTTGTTCGTACTTGTGTTCAAGAAAAGTAAGCAATGTATCTCACCCCATATGTATAAAACAGTAAAAGTGGGGCTGTAAGAATCACCTGAGTCTAGCAAATATGAAGTTGTAATCAAGTAAGGCGGATGTAAGTCCGTACGTGGTTCTCCGAACCCTGCAACCTTCTGGCGTCCGAAACGCACAAGGTTGTATGTAAACAAGTAAACGAGTTGGTGTCTTAAAAGATCACCCATGCTAGTTGTCCACTCAACTAGGAAATGTCCAAGTGTTCGTTTAGTAATCCGTTTGTATTTTGAAAACAAGTATGGCCCGTTGGTGATGGTTTGTAATAATAATCCAAAAGTGTTATTATTATATGTATCGTTGTATCATATTTCATTATCTGTAAGTGTTTGACACTTAGTGTGAAAAGTATTTATAAGTTCCTGGATGATGGGGGTCCGGGGGCAGCGCCCCTGGTAGCGGGGTCCAAGGGGCGACAGCCCCTGGCGGGGTCCAAGGGGCAGAGCCCCTGGCTGGGGTCGAGCTGATAAAATTTAAGGTCTCGACACTTAGTAAAATTTGTGTTTTCTTGGTTCTGTTTCATGCGACATAGCATGCGACATAAGGCTTGTGTCGCTAGGTACGACATAGTCTGTTGTGTCGCAGATCACCTCTGCGACACAAGGCTTGTGTCGCTAAGTGCGACATAGTCTGTTGTGTCGCAGATCACCTCTGCGACATAAGGGCTTGTGTCGCTAAGTGCGACATAATTCAAATTATGCGACACAAAGGCTTGTGTCGCAGGTGGCCTGGAGCCTCTGCGACACAATGAGCTGTTGGCCGGAAAATGAGCCGAAAAGGTGTTTTCCGGCCTCTGTTCGACCTGTGACTTTTACCCAACCCATATTTGGACATTTTAAGTTTAAAGAAACAACTAGAACTTAAAAACACTTGAAATCGAAAGGTTTCGAGTTTTGTCGGAAACTTACAAAGTGATGAATCGAAATTCCGAAAAGGTAGAAGTGTAGATCGTTGCGTGGTGATCGTTTTTCTCTAAATGGGTGTGACGATTTATGGTGGTTTGTTGGTGTTATTTGGTGGTTTTAGATGATGGTGGTGGTGGTGAAAGTTGAGAGAAAATGGAAGGAAGAAAGAGAAAGTAAGTGGTGGAAATGAGGGGGAAGAAAGGAGGGAGGTGGGGTTTTGGTGAAAGCCTCACCTTTCCAGCCCCAGTAATTGTGCTCCGTGCAGTGTTCGTCTTCCCCAGTCGTTAAACATTAAATCATTATTTTGACTATTTACAATGTAAGTTTTAAAATACGGGAGTTCATTAAATTCATTTATTGAAGTATTTTACTAATACTTACTAATTCAATTGGTTTCGTTTGTTTGTGTTTTTAAATGTTTGAGTCGCGTAGATGTTTATTATGCGATACAAAATGTAATTGAAATATTATCAAAATAATATTTGTGACATAAAAGTGTCCTTAATTAATATTACATTGCTTGATATAAATATTCACCAACGTCCGTATGATTTGAATCGAATTACATTCGATTTGAAATTCGTACGATTTAAACCAAATCGCATATTAATATACATTTTGATACATTAGTTAGCCTAGTACCACACTAATTACATGTATTAATAGTTAAGTAGGAACTAATTACTAGTCCTAGCTTGGCAGGTGTCACATTCTCCCCTTGTTACGAGAATTTCGTCCCGAAATTAAGCTCAAGTCGTATGTGTAGGGTCTGTGAACAGGTGTGGGTATTTCCGTCTCATTTGGTCCTCCCGTTCCCAAGTAAATTCTGGACCACGTCTAGAATTCCACTTGACTTTCACGATGGGGATATGACTCTGTTTTAGTCGTTTGACCTCACGGTCCATGATTTCCATAGGTTTCTCGACAAAATGAAGTTTATCATCGATTTGTATTTCGTCGAGTGGTATTATCAGTGTCTCATCAGACAGACATTTCTTTAAGTTAGAAATGTGAAAGGTAGGATGCACGCTACTAAGTTCGGTAGGTAGCTGCCATCGATACGCCACTGGACCAATTCTCTCGAGAATTTCAAACGGTCCAATGTACCTAGGGTTTAGTTTACCTCGTTTTCCGAACCGAATAACACCCTTCCATGGTGCCACTTTAAGAAGTACCTTGTCCCTAACCTGGAACTCAAGGTGTTTTCGTCTCACGTCAGCGTAACTTTTCTGACGATCGCGTGCAGCTTTCAGCCGGTTTTGGATACCAACGACCTTCTCGGTGGTTTCATGAATGATTTCTGGACCAGTGAGTTGGGTATCTCCCACCTCAGTCCAGCAGATAGGTGATCAACACTTACGTCCGTAGAGTGCCTCGAAAGGTGCAGCCTTAATGCTGGTGTGGTAGCTGTTATTGTATGAGAACTCACACAGTGGTAAGTGGTTTTCCCAAGAATTACCAAAGTCAATTACGCATGCACGTAACATATCCTCCAGGGTTTGAATAGTTCATTCGCTCTGGCCATCAGTTTGCGGGTGGTAAGCAGTACTCATATCCAGACGAGTACCGAGAGATTTTTGTAATGATTGCTAGAAGTTGGAAGTAAAATGACTGTCCCTATCCGATATAATTGAGATAGGTACACCGTGTCGTGAAACAATTTCTTTGATGTAGATGCGAGCCAGACGCTCCATCTTGTCAGTTTCTTTGATGGCGAGGAAATGGGCAGATTTGGTGAGACGGTCCATAATCACCCAAATGGTGTCGCAACCGTTTGAAGTTTTCAGTAGTTTGGTAATAAAGTCCATGGAGATTTGCTCCCACTTCCATTGAGGAATTTCAGGTTGTTGGAGCAATCCTGAGGGTCTTTGGTGTTCGGCCTTGACCTTGGAACAAGTTAAGCATTTACTGACGTACAAGGCGATGTCAGCTTTCATGTTAGGCCACCAATACAATTCTTTAATGTCGTGATACATCTTGTCAGAACCAAGATGTATAGAGTATTGAGATTTGTGAGCTTCAGCCATTACCAAATCTCGCAAGTTTCCGAATTTGGGCAATCATACCCGGTTAGAGAAGTACCGAGTTTCATCAGGTTTGATTTCAAATTGTTTATCCATGCCCCGCAAGGCTTCAGGGGTGATGTTTTCAGGTTTGAGTGCTTCGAGTTGAGCAGCAAGAACTTGGGTGATGAGGTCGTTATGGATGGTAATACTGAGAGCTCGGACTCGAAGGGGTTTCACTCGTTCTTTTCGGCTCAAGGCATCGGCAACTACGTTCGCCTTGCCTGGATGGTATTTGATTTCGCAGTCGTAGTCACTAAGTAACTCGACCCAACGACGTTGCCTCATGTTTAGATCCTTCAGATCGAATATGTGTTGGAGGCTTTTATGATCGGTAAAGATAGTACTTTTCGTACCGTAGAGGTAATGTCTCCAGATTTTCAACGTGAATATCACGGCACCTAATTCTAGGTCGTGTGTCGTATAATTTTTCTCATGGATTTTCAGTTGTCGTGAGGCATAAGCAATGACTTTTTCTCGTTGCATTAACACACAACCAAGTCCTTGGTGTGAGGCATCGCAGTAAACTACGAAGTCATCGGTACCTTCGGGTAAGGACAGGATCGGTGCACTGCAGAGTTTGTGTTTCAGTAGCTGGAAGGCTGACTCTTGCTTGTCGGTCCAGTCGAATTTCTTATCTTTCTGAGTTAGTGTTGTTAAAGGGACAACTATTTTTGAAAAGTTCTCAATGAATCGACAGTAATACCCAGCGAGACCTAAGAATTGTCTCACTTCGGTTGGAGTGGTCGGTGACTCCCAGCCCTTGATTGCCTCAATCTTGGCGGGATCAACATGGATTCCCTGGTGATCAATGACGTGCCCAAGGAATTGAACGGTTTGGATCCAGAACTCGCACTTAGAGAATTTGGCATATAGCTCTTCGTGTTTGAGAAGTTCCAAAACGGTTTTCAGATGCTGAGCATGTTCCTGCTCATTGCGCGAGTAGATCAGGATGTCATCAATGAACACAACGACAAACTTGTCAAGATATGGTTTGCACACCCGATTCATAAGGTCCATGAATACTGCCGGTGCGTTGGTTAAGCCGAATGGCATCACTTGGAATTCGTAATGGCATCATTCCGCGTGTTCGAAAAGCTGTTTTTGGAATATCGTTGTCACGAACCCGTAGTTGGTGGTAACCTGACCATAGGTCAATTTTCGAGTAGACACTCGATCCCTGAAGTTGATCGAATAGGTCATCGATTCTAGGAAGTGGATATCTATTCTTTATGGTTAGCTTATTCATCTCTCGGTAATCGATACACATGCGGAATGATCCATCTTTCTTTTTCACGAATAAGACCGGAGCTCCCCAAGGCGAGAAACTTGGTCGAATGAATCCTCTATCCAGGAGTTCCTGTAATTGATTAGACAACTCCTGCATTTCGGAGGGTGCTAAATGATACGGAGCTCATGCCACGGGTGCAGCCCCCAGCACAAGTTCGATTTGGAATTCGATTTGTCTAGGTGGCGGAATTCCGGGCAAGTCCTCAGGAAAGGGCCGTTCGAGTGATTTTTTTCTTTGGTACTTGGTACCTTGGGGCCATTTGACCCCCTGTTGCTTGCTACCCCCCGCTTAAGCTTAAATGCTTGTTTCTTGAGCTTTAAAGGTTGTACCAAGCTTCACCTCCTTTCCCTGTAAATACCAACCTCATTTACTCATTTCCAACATCCCTCATTCACCTCTCTTCTCTCTCTCTCTAGAAATCTCTCTCTTTCTCTAGGTTTTCTTTAGTTTCTCTCTCTAGGTTCTCTTTCTAGTCTTTCTCTCTAGTTTCTTGTTAGGGTTTTAAACCCTTGGACTAGTGAGAAGATTAGTGGGGGAATCCTTCTCTTTTCTTCTAGATTACTTATGTAATTAATTAATAGAGGCTAGCTTATGTAATGCTTGGATATTATGAAGAAATACAAGTGTTATTCTGCTCGCAATTCGTATCGGTATTATCTATCCTTTCTATCATTAATTTGCCATAATGTTCTTGTTTGATATTTGTGATTTATTAATGTTAGAAATGTTTATTGCTCTTCTTTTTGAGTAGTTGCTTGTATGTTTGCCATGATTTAGATAGTTATAGATGATGTTACATTAATTCTTTATCCATATAAATGGGAGTTATACTTTGTTATCTGTCTAAGCTTATCCTGAATATAGACTTAATCATTCACCCATTCCAATCTTTCACGTGACTATAAGTGAGTTATAAACCCTAGCTATGAGTACATAGTTATCTTTGTTACTGTATGAAGCTTTGAGATCATCATAAAAAGGCATTGTACTGGTATAGCGTTGGAAATACCACTGGTAGAGTACAAATACATGGAAGCCAAGGAAATGCCGTAGGTGTCGCACCCCAAATTATGATGCGGAAGCGATTAGGGTCAGGGCATGACTAATACGGTAATCACAACACATAAGATAAAGTGAACGACTCTATATGCGTCGTTTAATAAAATACATTGATTAGATAATTGTTTACAACGTTTGAAGCCATTACCATAGCTCGTGTTCTGAAAATGAGAGATTTCAATACATAATTACTTTTACAAAATATAATAATCCAAGAATATCTCTGAGGTTTGCATGATAACTCGAGCTAAAAGTATCCTGATGGGCAGTCCAACCTACTGCTGAGTACCTGAGAATACATGCTAAAAGGTCAGCTAAAAGCTGGTGAGCTCACAGGTGTAAATGATAAAACCACAATGTATGAACCACAAGATTTAATGACATGTTTGAAATTAATCAAATAAATGTGTATATTACTTCCATGAGCCCGTAGTTCGAGCTTAACTGAGGGGTCAGGATCCGCCTTTAAGGACCTGAGCGAGGTGCCTCCGAGCGAGTGCCTAATCTACAATCGTGTGAACAAATGATAATGTGCCCGTTTGACATCACAGTCATGTTAGTGTGACTACCCCGGACAAGGATTGTCAATCCCATATGGTACCATAAACTAACATTCACGCTAAATCCATATTAACAAACTATGTGGTGGATGACTTTATGATTAGTAAAAACAAACTCATACAGTCAATATATCGTGTTTTGTACTTTTGTTCACATGTCAAACAAATCTGAGCATGTATTCACACCCCGGGAGTAAAAACAGTAAAATGCGAGGGCATGAGACTCACCTGAGTCTAATGCGTTTATCTCAATAAACGTACATTGCTAAACCAAGTAGTGATGTCCGAAGACTGTAACCTGAGGGCGTCCAAGATGTGCGTTGGTTAATACGTGAGTAGGTATCTCAAAAGATCACCTATGCTAGTTGTTCATCCAACTAGTTATGTACAAATACATTGGTTTGTTTGATTGTTTGTTTGTGTTTTGAAAGCATGTACGGCCCATTGGTGACGGTTTATAATAATAATCTTACATTCTTATAATTATGTGTTGTTTCATCGTGTACTATATAAAGTATATGTTTTGCGTGTTGTATCATATATAAGTGTTGAAGTATATGTGTATCATGTACGAGTACATCGTATGTGGTTTGGTTGTTGAAAATGTTTGACACTCAGTGTATAAAGTATTTCCAAACTTTAAATAATGGGGGTCCGGGGATAGCGCCCCTGGTTAGCGGGGTTCCAGGGGTGGCAATCCCTAGCGGGGTCCAAGGGGCAGAGCCCCTGGTTGGGGTCGAGGGGCAACAGTGAAAAACGCACTTAAAATATGAATTTGAGTAACGCAGGTGATAAAATTTTAAGTCTTGACACTTAGTAAATATCTGTATTTTCAAGGTTCTGATTTGTGCGACACTGGGTGCGACACCAAGTGCGACATAGGCTGTTGTGTCGCAGGTCATGACTGCGACATAGGTCTTTGTGTCGCTATGTGCGACATCCATAATTTAATGTGACATAAGGTGTTGTGTCGCTACCGCGACATTCACAATTCAATGCGACATAAATCTTTGTGTCGCTATGTGCGACATATTCTATTTTTAGCGATAAAGGCTTGTGTCGCAGAAGGCTTAGCCCTTCTGCGACATAACTGGCTTTTTGGGTTTTCAAGTGTAGGGTTTGTGGTCAAACGACCTCGGTTTGACCCAAAACTTTTACACAATGCTTAGATGGGTTTATAGAGTTTGCAGAAATTATTGGTTTGTGTAGGAGTAACCCGAAGTGTCGGATCTATAAAATGGTCAAAACTGACATTTTCCGACAATGTTTCGAAAACGAGTTTTAACATGTTATTTGGACATAATCTTGCTAAATAAACAACTAAACATGCAAAATAATCATAGTATAAGTATTTTTGAAAATGTCAGAATCTTACAAATCATCGAGCGAAGAATCCGAAAAGATAGGAATGTAGAGCTCGTTGCGGTGATCGCTTTCTTCCAGATGAACCTAGAAATCCAAGGTGGTTTGATGGTGGCTAAGGGCTGCCATTTTTAGAGAGAGAGTGGGGGAAGAGAGAGGCTAGAGAGATTTAGTGAAGATTGGTTGAGTGAAATGAAGGTTTGGTTGGGTAATTGAGTCAAAGAAGCAAGAGGAGTAGGGTGGGGGTGGTTTGGCCGGTTTCAAGGGGGGCCCACCAAGGGGTGGGTCTCCCAAATCTTGTTCCTTAATTCGTGCTCCGTGCGGTGTTCGTTTACCCCATCGTCTGAACATTTAATTATTGTTATACGTTTTTAATACGTGTGTTTCGTTAACAATTTAAATCGCGTTATTTTTATTGAAAGTATTATTCTAAATACTTTATTTTAAGTTATTAAAATGTTGTCGGGTCCCGGTTTACGCGTTCATTGCATATTTGAACGTTTACTTAACTCGTGTAACGTTTTTAAATGTTTTAGCCGTACGCGTGTAATCGTCTTATTTTTACTCAAAGTATTTTATCAAAATACTTTATAATGAATTATAAAAATATAATTTGGGTTTATTTTATCAAAATACTTTATAATGAATTATAAAAATATAATTTGGGTTTATTTCGTTTGTCGGGCGCGTTTCATGCGTTTCTGTCGCGTACGGTTAATTTTAGACGATACAAAATACGTTTGTATATATTATCCAAATAACATATAATAAAAATGAGTTAATTAATTGGTTTCACATATTTTAATAAATTGTTCACCAATGTCCGTTTTGTGATTGTGTCGGATTCCATCCGATAATGAAATGCACGATTTAAATAAATCCCGTATGTGTGTATATATAACAATATACAAAATGATACACATGGTTAGTCCTAAACATAACTAATTACATATATTAATAAAATGATTAGGCACTAAGTACTAGCCCTAATTTCTCGGGTGTCACATTCTCCCCTTGTTAAGAGAATTTCGTCCTGAAATTTAGCTCTGAGTCGTAGATGGAGTGGAGTTTGTGAATAACTATGGGTACTTGAGTCGCATTTGGTCTTCCCATTCCCAAGTGAATTCCGGACCACTCCGCGAATTCCACCGGACTTTAACGATGGGAATACGACTTTGTTTCAACTGTTTGACCTCAAGGTCCATGATTTCCACTAGGGTCTCGAAAAAATGAAGTTTGTCATCGATATGGATTTCGTCAAGGGGAATAATGAGTGTCTCATTAGACAGACATTTCTTCAGGTTAGAAATGTGAAATGTGGGATGCACGCTACTAAGTTCGGGTGGTAGCTGCAACCGATATGCCACTGGACCAATCCTTTCAAGGATTTCAAAAGGTCCAATATACCTGGGATTTAACTTCCTGCGTTTGCCGAAGCAGATGACACCTTTCCAAGGTGATACTTTCAAGAGTACTCGATCCCCAACTTGGAACTCGAGATGTTTGCATCTCACATCAGCGTAACTTTTCTAATGATCACGCGCGGCTTTGAGTCTGCTTTGTATACCAATGATCTTTTTTGTGGTTTCGTGAATGATTTATGGACCAGTGAGTTGGCTGTCTCCCACTTCGGTCCAACAGAAAGGTGCAGCTCCAATACTGGTGTGGTAGCTGTTGTTGTACGAGAATTTGCACAATGGTAAATGATGTTCCCATTTTGTACTGAAGTCAACTACGCATGCTCGTAGCATATCATCCAATGTTTGTACGGTTCGTTCGCTTTTGCCGTCGGTTTGTGGATGGTATGCGTTACTCATATCCAAACGAGTACCCAATGATTTATGAAGTGATTGCCAAAAGCGAGATGTGAAACGGCTGTCTCTGTCAGAGATAATCGAGTGGGAACGTCGTGTCGGGATACAGTCTTTTAGATAGATTCGTGTGAGGCGTTCCATTTTGTCATTTTCTTTGATAGCGAGGAAGTGAGCAGATTTTGTGAGACGGTCGACGATCACCCAAATGGTATCACAACAGCTCGGTGTTTTCAGGTGTTTTGTGATGAAATCCATGGTGATCTGCTCCCATTTCCGTTGGGGGATTTCCAGTTCTTATAACAAGCCGGAAGGTGTCTGATATTCGGCTTTGACTTTGGAACAAGTAAGACATTTGCTGACATACGTGGCAATGTCAGCTTTCATGTTAGGCCACCAGTATAGTTCCTTGATGCCATGATACATCTTATCGGATCCAGGATGTATAGAGTATTTGGACTTGTGAGCTTCATCCGTCACCAAGTCTCGTAGGTTTCCAAAACAAGGCAACCAGATACGGTTAGAGAAGTATCTAACTCCGTTAGGTTTGATTTCAAACTGTTTATCCATGCCTCGCAAGGCTTCGCTTTTGATGTTTTTCAGTTTTCAAAGCTTCGAGTTGAGCGGTGAGAATCTGAATGGTAAGTTCATTATGAACGGTCATAATGAGGGCTCGGACTCGAAGTGGTTTCGATCGTTCTTTTCGACTAAGGGCATCAGCGACGACATTTGCCTTACCTGGGTGGTATTTGATTTCACAGTCATAATCGGTAAGCAACTCGACCCATCGACGTTGCCGCATGTTGAGATCCTTTTGATCAAAGATGTGTTGGAGACTTTTATGGTCTGTGAAGACTGAAGATTGTACATTTCGTACCGTATAGATAGTGTCTCCATATTTTGAGTGCAAATACTACGGCTCCCAATTCGAGATCATGAGTGGTGTAGTTCTTTTCGTGAACTTTGAGTTGTCGGGAGGCATAGGCAATGACCTTGTCTCGTTGTATCAACACGCAACCAAGACCTTGGTGTGAAGCATCGCAGTATACCACAAAGTCATCGTTGCCTTCGGGTAATGATAAGATAGGTGCACTACAAAGCTTTTGTTTGAGTATTTGGAAAGCTGACTCTTGTTTACTTGTCTAGTCAAACTTCTTGTCTTTTTGAGTCAGTGTGGTGAGAGGTTGGGCTATTTTTGAAAAATTCTCAATGAAACGCCGATAGTACCCAACAAGACCCAAGAATTGGCGTACTTCGGTTGGCGTAGTAGGTGCTTGTCAGCACTTGATCGCCTCGATTTTTGATAGATCACCATGGATTCCTTGACTGTCAATCACGTGTCCAAGGAATTGTACAGTTTGCATCCAGAACTCGCACTTAGAGAATTTAGCATATAACTCCTCGTGTTTAAGTAGCTCTAAGATAGTTTTGAGGTGTTGAGCATGTTCTTGGTCATTGGGCGAGTAAATGAGGATGTCATCGATGAATACAATGACAAACTTTTCAAGATATGGTCTGCAAACTCGGTTCATAAGGTCCATGAATACAGCCGGTGCGTTCGTTAAACCGAATGGCATCACTTGAAACTCGTAATGCCCGTAGCGAGTTCGGAAAGCAGTTTTCGGAATATCAGAGTCACAAACTCGGAGTTGATGATAACCGGACCGTAGATCGATTTTCGAATAAAAACTCGGCCCTTGGAGTTGGTCAAACAGGTCATCAATACGGGTGAGTGGATAACGGTTCCCTTAACCGATAAGCACCAGAACTCCTCCTCCAATTTCTGGAGTTCTTCGTTGGGACAGTACTCCTCTGTGAGCATCTTTTTCAGATCCTCTCAGGGGAGTAGATAAGCAGTGTCAATGCCTACAGAATTGGCATATGAATTCCACCAAGTAAGAGCACCTTCCTGAAGGGTACAGATGGAGAACTTAACCTTAGTATCCTCCGCACAATTGTCGATACGAAAGACAAATTCCATTCTCTCGAACCATCTGACCATGCCGATGGCTCCTTCAGTTCCCTTGAAGTACAAGGGTTAGCAGTTGAGGAAGTCCTTGTAGGAACATGCTTTGGCTGTAGGGTTGTTATTCAGTGTGTCTTCACTGCCAGAACTTGACTGTCGGGCAGCTAAGGCCTGTGCCACACTTTGTGCTATAAGTTGAGCGATTTCAGTATCATTGTACGTGTGTCTTTTTGGAGGCATGGTGCTGAGAAATCAAGAAAGAGATAAGTGAAATGTTTGTATAGGATTTGTACATATCATATATGTATATATATTGAGGTTATATACAACATGACAATCAACAAAGTAAGATAATACGTTAAGGTTAGTAATAATTTCACGATATAAAGTTCAAATGGTTATAGGATTCAGAGTTTACAAATGGTTACAGAACCTAAAGTCTTTCATTTGATCGTGCGTACGATTGATAGTTTCAGAGATATCTGTCTGACCTATGTACAACTGTGCGACACTGTCTTGGGTTTGTTCCATCCAGTCAGAGTGAATATTACGTTGTTTAATTTCCATATCGTGCAGCCTGCTTTCATGACGATGCACTCGAGCAGCTAACACAGGAACAGTGAGATGTGTTGGTTCTTGAGTATAAGGAAAAGATCCATGGCTGAGTATCTTTCATCATCAGCCGGAATTTCGATGTTTTCCTCGATCCTCCATTGGTGGGCGATTTCCCGATGGCGAGCTATAGCAGAGACGTTACCCGTGATGGCAGGATTGTGGTATGGTCTAGCTCGGTGTGAGCTACCAGTATGTCTAGCCACGAGTGGTTCTGGGTGGCCGCGATGTGAGCGAGAGAGAGATGATGAAGTACGTTTGTTTTGTCTAGATGATGAGTCGGTCATTTCAGTGGCAAGAATGTTTCAATAAGTAAGGCCTATATATATATATATATATATCATATAATATAGCCTAGAGTGTTGATGTGACCTAAAAAGTCATGTTTTAGGCACATTATTCTGCACTTATTGGACTTATATTTGGTGAAAACATCTTAAAACATCTATTATTTACATAAAATCACCAAAGTGGTCCAACTATAGGTGTTGCTGTAAAATCACCACGAGGCAAATAATGTGGTCCATCTATAATGTTAAAAAACCCTTCTTAATTTACTTATAGAATTAGATCATAATTCTCATTTTATGATTCCATAGGGAAATCCAAGACTGGAGGTGAAAGAATAAAAGAAATGGACGAAAGACGGATAAGATGTGCAGTCTGGAAGCACACCGATCGTCATCCGGAACACGCAAAAGTCAAACACCTCCAAATTTGGCAAACTTAGTGTCATTAGAAGCATAACGGAAAAACGAATCCAACGGCGCAAGAATAAAGCAAAACGGACTCCAAACGAAGAAGACACGAACGAACCGAGCAACCGAGGACTCAGTATACAGCAAATGGAGCACCAACACCCCCCCCCCCCCTTGGCACTAGGTACCACATACGGTACCCTAGGTGCCGTATACAGCCCTTAGGGTGCCGTATACGGGTGTGTTTGGCTTGTGAGGTGCCGTTTGACCCCGCCTGGTCCGCATGCCCCGTATGATGCTTTGGTGCTTGTTCTTGATGCTTAAAGACTTGTACCTCAAGCCCTAGCCGTCTCCTATAAATACCCAACTCATTTCAACATTCCAACACACCTCACTCTTCTTACTTTTCTCTCTAAGGGCTCACTCTCTCTCTCTCTCTATTTTCTCTCTCTAGTTTGAGTTAGTTAGTTAGGTTAGTTTAGGTTAGATCTTGGTTAATATTTAAGCAAGACTAACTAGAGGGTAGCTTTTGTAATAGAGTTGGAATTCTTGGAGGGTCTCCTTTGTAATATTGTTCGAGATATTTCGGTGCTCTGTCCGTGTAATCTTTCAGCTACTATTCAATCTACGCATTACTTTCGGTTATTTCTATCATTTTCTCTCATAATGTTGCATGCTATTATTATGTTTGATTTAGGATACATTGCCATGATTAGTGAGTAGATTAGCTATTGTGTTTGTTATGATGTAGTTAACTTGTTGATATTAGGGGTGATGTTACTTGAAATACTATTGGGATAATATCATTATGAAACAACAGAGGTAACGTTATACTGCTTTCATTTGTATAGCGCCGGAAATATCACGAATGTGTGTATACGGAACGTGGAAGCTATGAAAGTCGTGGGCACAATCCGTTGTGGAATAATAATCCCAATTGTTAAATATTGAAAATCGGTGTACTATTAACTATACATTTATGATTTCAAACTAAACTATCGCCTTTCCTCCAACAAATGTGGTTAGAACCTTTATGTCAAGGAGTCGCGAACCTTAGTCAAACGGTCACTACCTATCTATGTTTTCGTAAAACAACATGGTCTGATTTTGAAGCAATGAAAATACTGTCTACCTATCGTATAGTACACTGTGAATTAGTCAAGGATTTATTGGTGTGGGATTATAATGTGAACGGGTTGTTTAGCTATCATAGATGGTTTTACTGTAATACAAGCTTAGATATATTGAGTTCAGATGGCTGTAAAGTATGTAGTCCAGTTAAAGCCCTAATACAACTGAGTATCCGGTTTAGCGTTGGAAACACCTATGGTGGAGTAGAAACACGTGGAAACTATGGAAAGGTCGAAGGCTGTTACTGTGTTACATCCTAGCTTAGTCTGTGATCCAGGAAAGACCGTAATATGGGTGAATACACAGTATAATATTGGAAACACCTTATGTGTAATACAATTATATACAAACTGTGGAAAACCCTGTGGGTTGAAGACTGTATCACAGCCGAATATCTCTGAACTCAATCACCACCATTAATGCGTATGTTAATTAGTCACCACCTGTCTTAAATCTTAAATGCCTTTCCTAGATTAGATATCGTTGTCTGTGTTAAGAAGGATCAGTTGATAAATTGCAGACTGTCGCCCTATTCCTGCACCCCATTTGGAGGGTCGCTTAGTCTCATCACAAGAGACGGTGAGGAGGGTTTCAAGGCAGTCCGATCTGATCAGAATCTTGACAGCCTAGTACTCAGTGACATACTGATCGGTTTATCTGATCAGTAGGGTGCTAGTGTTTACACCACAAGGTATCTACGTGAACGCAAGACACAAATCTTAAAAGACGTTTTCAAATATAAAACCCCAATACAGCATCACCCCACGTAAAAGCTAACAAAGTCATAACAAACACAAGTCCCCTTATATTAATTCAACCTACCACTTTTATTTATTGTTTTAATTAGTTTAAATTTTAATAAGGACCTAAGTATAAAACCCCCACTCAAAACTATTTTCAAAACATCGCTAATTTGAACTCTCGTCCCGACAAGTCATTTCACAATACAGTTAACTCTTTAGAATGACCCTAGGTCATACTTCAGCTATACAGCTCTAGTAGAACTTAGGTCCCCAGCTAAATATAAATTTTAAAACTTCTACCAACGTGCTGCCATACGATCGCGTTGACGACGCGTGACGGTTAGTGGTACGTCAAGCTTTTGGCGCCGCTGTCGGGGAAGTTAATCGTAAGATTCTGAGGCGTCCCGACGAACTTTCTCTTTGGTGAGACTCGTAGATTAGATTTCTCTCTCGTAACCACCGAAAATTCTTTCCCACAATCCACAACGATATTCGACCCGATCATCCGGATCTAAACCTCTCATTTTCGTACCTGATCCTAAGTCGATTATCCGTACCATCCGCAAAGAAATACGTTCCCATTTTCCATCAATGGCCGCTCGTGTTACTCTCGCTGACAGTACCAAACCATCCATCGAAGGACGAGGAAGACCAATTAGCTATCCAGTGATCGACGGAGCATCTTTCGAACTCAAATAGTACATTGTCCAACTCATCAAGGACAACTGCCAATTCCACTGACTACCCCGTGAAGATCCCAACGCCCACAACAACAAATTCATTCAAATCTCTAACTCGTATAAGCAGAATGGGGTTGATCAGGACATAGTTCTCCTATACCTGTTCCCCTTTTCTCTCGCTTTACATGCTTTGAGCTGGTTTAAGGGACTTGACACCGGATCAATTACCTCATGGGAGGACATGGGAAACAAATTCTTTACGAAATATTTCCCTTCATCCAAACAAACTAAAGCCAAGAATGACATCACAAACTTTTCACAAGCTCACGAGGAGTCAATCTACTCAGCATGGGAGTGATTCAAGAGTTTGTTGAAGAGATGTCCCAACTACAAGATGACCAAAACTGATAAACTCTACACCTTCTATAATGGTCTCAACCCTATCCGTCGCATCACGCTTGACGCAGCTGCTCAAGGCAACCTCATGAAGTTAACCGATGATGAAGCATGGGCCTTAATCGAGGATATGACAATGCACCACCATGACTGGAAGTCTGATG
Organism: Pseudognaphalium luteoalbum; assembly: GCA_963422505.1. Lineage (NCBI taxonomy): Eukaryota > Viridiplantae > Streptophyta > Magnoliopsida > Asterales > Asteraceae > Pseudognaphalium > Pseudognaphalium luteoalbum. The sequence goes on along the minus strand of OY730194.1, from coordinate 34,663,693 downwards.
AGCAATCCTCATCCTTGCCTATCGAGAGAACCGCGCAAGCTGAAGCAATCAAATCTCTAAGCGAGCAGATCGAAACTCTAACGAAGCAGATTGGAGAACTGAAGAAGCAGCCACAACAGGTTCACCAAGTTCAGGCTTGCCAGAACTAAGCCCATCATTCCACCGAGGAATATGTTGTGGAATACGAAGATCCGACCGACGGAACTGTCTACTATGCCCAATTCCCGACCAGGCCACATAATCCACCGGGCTTCGCTAGAACCTCTCCGCCAAGAGCATGAGGAAATCAATATCCTCCACGGAACAATCAACTACCCAGGTTTCAGCCTCGATATCCGATGTACCCACAACAACCACAACTTCCATACAATCAACCACTTCCATTAACCGCCACTGAGGATACCCAACCTGCTGAACCGGTGAAGATAATCGTCCCAGTCATGAGTATTGATGACAACCTGAACAAGTTTATCCAAGGGCAAAACGCTTACAATCAGAAGACGACGGCTAGACAAGATCAAACCGACCTATTCCTTCGAAATCAACTCTCGGTTTTCAGGCGCCTCGAGAATCAAATTGGTCAGTTAGCCCACTGTCTTTACACTCGACCCCAAGGATCGCTACCAAGAAATACTGTTCACAACCCCCACGTTGAGGAGGCTAAGACTCTGAACTCTACGGATAACCAGAAGGCACCGATCCATTCTGCAGTTTCTTCTCCGATGAAGAACCCTACTCCTGTCCCGATGACAGTTGAGAACAAACCCATACCTACCCCTACTCAGGATGTTTGAGTCCCCTTCCCACATCGTATCGGAAAAAGATATAACGCTAAATCTTTCAAACTCGATGGAAAATTCTTAGACACCGTGTCTAGAATCCCTTCCGGCTCTAAGTACATTCGGCGAATTCTGGTAACTAAGGAAAAGGTACTCGAAGTACCTAAAATCTCTCTTAACGCTGAATGCTCCGCCGTCATTCAGAATTCCCTTCTGGAAAAACTAGGAGACACGGGCCGATTCACCTTGCCCTGCTCTATCTATCACTCTGGCATGATCCATTCCTTGGCCGATCTCGGAGCGAGCATCAACCTCATGCCCTACTCACTCTACTCCAGAGTTGAATTAGGACCACTATAACCCACTGGAATCAACGTCATGGTAAAAGTGGATAGGTTCTATTTCCCAACTGACTTCGTGGTGATGGATATTCAGGAAGATATCAATATACCCATTATCCTAGGAAGGCCTTTTATGAATACTGCTCGTGCTATTATTGATGTTTACTCGCAGACTATCAGCCTCAGAGCACATGGATAAACTGTTGCATTCAAAATCAACCAGGTTGATGAACTTCTCGCAGAGAAAGCATAAATATACGCCATCTCTATAGGCAGGATCACTTCGGACGACGACACTTCTGATTCAGAACCATCAGACACCTACATACCTGATGAGCACACTTACCTCATATCATCAACAGAAGAGTCAGAGTTGGAAGAAGAGACGAGAGATTCCGAGCCAGATGAGTCAGAACTGGAAGAAATGGAGGAAGAAACTGAACTAGAAGAAATGGAGGAATCCGAAGAAGAAATGGAAGAAGACCCTGAAGAAGAGGAGGAGGACTTATACCAATCTACCCCACCGCATCACACCTTACCTAATTCCCACTATCCGATAGAAGAAATCATGCAGATGGAGAACACTATTCCCCTGTCAGATGACGAATCAGAGGACGACCCACTTACTGATAAACCACATGATGCAAGATTTGGTATGACTATGGAGAAGCGTATAGCCTCAACCATAGACCCCTCTAAGCCTCTTGTCTCACCTCGACTCGACGCTCTGCTAAATATCGAGAAAACCATTGCATTAGCAAAGCAACACCCAGAGCTTAGAGACAAACTCCTGATGAAGATCTCAGCCTATAAAGCTTCCCGGTTACCGGAGTTGTATTAAAAGGAATCTACCTTCAACGCATCCGCACCTCGAACCCTATTCGAATTTGGAAGTACCTCTGAATCCAGCCAAGATGTTGACTCTCAAGAGGAGAGAGACATAGAAATGCATTCTTCATAGTCGATATCTCAAATCACAGATGACACCCAGCCACCATCTGATCATGTTGAGTTCCCTGATTCCCAGGATAGGGATTCTCCATTCATAAAGAGTGACGAGGATGATGTTATCTACATTGACGTCCCAATAGATATCCGGTCTTTCCATCTTCCTACACCTCATCTGATCCGCCTTCTCCAGAAATTCCGATCATTACCAACCACGAGGAAATGATAAGTGCTATCGAAGAATTCGAAAATGACATACCTACTATGACTAGCATTATCATTCACTCAACCAATGACTACACCCCGCAACAATAGGCCCTGATTGAGGAAATCCTAGCCGAGTCTGAAGACAACCAAGTCGAGAATTCCCAAGATTACAGATTCTTCCACAATCATCTCGCTGCTCATCTTCTACAACAAAACACTAGACCTACATCTGAAGAGCTGGAGTTCTTTGAAGAACAGAAGCGCATCAACAGGAAGATCTATGACACTCTGATCAGATCCGCATTTCCATATTCCGCGGAGCATGGTGAGTTTCTGCACTTATACCGCATGATTATGTACCGTGCGACTGGCAACCCTGATGCAGATGAAGACATTCAGCTGATGAATAATCTTCAGAGCATACTTGATCCTATGGCGAGGAACGACCATATCGACGAAAATTCTCATCACAGGTTCTACATTGACTGCACTATTGAGTATCATTCTCACAAGATTGCCGAAGATCTCGAGTATGTGAGTTTTACCGAAAGGACGCGTGACATCCCTTCCTCAATACCAGAAGATTCGATGGTTAACATCGCAAACTTCCTCACAGATCGGATCCAGGAAATATTTGATGAGGATAACCCTTAAGAGCATAGGCATATATTTCACTATGGTTTGCGTGAGGTATATGATATTGTGTGCAACACCTTCAAGAACTCAAATCTCACGTTCACCCTCTATCAAACCAAGCTCCTCCAGGATATCCATGACTCTATTCGAGAAATAAGAGGAAATTCCAGCTTAGCAGATCACGACACTTTACACCTCCAATTTCTCGGATTCATGGACTCAATTAGGCAGCAGCATCCTCAGAGAGAAATGGTTGAAGCTGATGGATTTTCTATGGTTGATTCCTGTGGAGCTGTCTCCAAGATAATTGGAGACATTACTTGGGACCTTCTGCACATGAAAAGGGTTACTGAGCAGCATCTTGATAGTTTCCCTATCTTTTCATCAGAGTATCCAAACATCGTTGAAATCATCTCTAGCCACTTTTTGAGGATCTATCCACACAATCTCAGGGTTCCACTTCTAAGCACTTCCGACCCTGGAGGTTCCAACACCAACTAGACTGAAGGAAGGTAAAATCAGGCTCTCGACTTTAAAAGAAGCGCTTCTTGGGAGGCAACCCATGGAATAAATGTAGAAGAGAAGAGCATTTTGAGGAATAAAGAAGATCTCTGACTATCCTTCACACTTGAATGTACCCAACTATTATGACAAAAAAATACAACTCGTTCCCCAAATAAACCACTGTTCCCAGATAATAGGAAAATCATTTGAAAAATGACAAACGAATCTTGTGTTTCGAGCATTTGAGGTACTTGCATACCACTTTTATGCATTATGCTCGAACTCGTTTAAAAACGCATGATTATAAAAATTGGTTTGTATTAGAAAACATCTTTTCAAAAATCTGAAACAGTGATTGCTTTTCATTTGCAAAAACAAAACCGAGTTTGTAAAAAGGGTACATCCAACGTGTTCACACTCAAGAGATCTCTTCAAAAGAATGAAATTTAGATGTTGAGATGTTGGAAATAAGCAAGTCGCTTGGAGTCAAGCCGATCCTCATAAAGAACTTAGAAGAAGATCTTGGCCACATCTCCTTCTGAAAATCCAGATTCTCAGCTCCTATGCAACTCACTATCTGGGGAATGTCTGATGCTTTCCTCTTTTATCTGTTTTATCATGATTCATATTTATTTGTTTTGTTAGTGTGTTAAAAAAAGTAGTCTATACTCTATCCTGAACTTATCACTAAGTGTGGGATTCCATCCCAAAACAAAACACTTGAGAAACATTTTCTTACATGTTCAAACTCTAAGTGTGGGATTTTACAATCTCAACTCAAGAGAACATTAGGGATAATGTTCCTCCAAGTGTGGGATAATAGGTATAGAATACCTTGGTTTGTTTTTATGATTTTAGTTCAAAAGTAGTTAACACAGAAAATGCCTCTAAATTTTTCAAAATTTTTCAAATTCAAAACCTTTTTCAAAAGAAAAACGAGTTTAATCCCCCGATTAACTCTAAATTTTTGAGTTTTAATGTTTTTAAGAGAAGTCGTTTTCAAAATATGAATAAATTGTCTTTAAAATCTAAGGAAAATAAGTTAATAAATGCTTAAGCAAGAAATGATAATCTAAAAAGAACATGACTAGGCACATACAACCCATTTGTAGTGAGGACTTGAGACTTAAAAGCATTTATTTTTAATGCTACATTGTTCATTTCTTGTGTGTGCCGATGCATGTATATCTGAATTAGAACTTGATCTTGACATACGCTTCAAGACCACATTGGTGAGTACCGTAGGCGGTATAGGTGCAATTAGATGACCTTGACATTCCTTAGGATTTAGCTCACTTTTTAGCCTTCTCTTTCATGCCCAAAACCCTTTCCGATACTCATTTTCAATATCGATGATCCACTTAGAAAACCCTGTTGAGCCTAAACCTTTTCGTTACATAAAACCCACATGAGGTTATGAAAAACGCTTTTTAGAAACATCCCTTCGGATTGTCCCACTCCCTCGAGTTCTCCGAAAAAGAAATATCCCTAGTGTGAAAAATTGACACCATGAAAAGACTCAAAGACGAAAGATGAGAAGAAGGATTTCTGCATTTAATAATCCTTGAAAATTCTCTGGCAAAGAAGTTCTGAAAGAAAAAGAAAAAAAGAAAAAAATAGAAAAAAAAAGAAAAAAAGAAGTTCCAAAAATAAAGATTAGTGCTTCGAAGTATCGCCCTAAAAAGAAGAAGATCCGATAGAAGACAAAGGCTACTGTACTTTCATCCATTTCTAAATAGAGTTTTCCATGACCTTAGAAGTCCTAAGATAAGCAACACCCTTACACCCAAAAATTTCCACTATCCATACCCCTTAACCCTCACAAACATTACAACCCCTGAATGTCTTGGGATAATTAGCATCGTTCTCACCTAAGTGGTGGAGATCCAATTCTCGATCAAGCTTATGACGATGAGTACTGCATGACTGGCTATTCGAGCAATTTCTTTGTTTAGAATGTTAGGAAACCCGAAACACTCTTGAGTGAATTGAATGACCACTTTAGTCAGATCGCCTAGTCATGTCTACACCAAGATCACGAGATTTGGAAGTATGCTTAAGGAGAATCATTTCTTGTTTCTGAAATAATTATTTTATTTTTCCTAATGTTTTTAGAAAAACTATATGAGTATGCGAAAATGATAACTTTTAGAAATGTTTTGACTCACCCCAAAATCAGGTTTTAAAAATATTTTCACGAGGGCATGGATGTGTTGCTTGAGGACAAGCAACGTCTAAGTGTGGGATACATGATGTTACCTAAAAAGTCATGTTTTTAGGCACATTATTCTGCACTTATTGGACTTATATTTGGTAAAACCATTTTAAAATATCTATTATTTACATAAAATCACCAAAGTGGTCCAACTATAGGTGTTGCTATTAAAATCACCAAAAACATCTGTTATTCACGCAAAAAGAGGCAAATAATGTCACCTTAAATATTCCTGTATTAATTTAATTATATAATTAGATCTTAATTCACATTTTATGATTCCATAGGGAAATCCAAGACCGGAGGTGAAACAATCAGAAGAAATGGACGAAAGACGGATAATATGTGCAGTTTGGAAGCTTGTCGATCGTCATCCGAGATACGCAAAAGTCAAACACCTCCAAATTTAGCAATAGCATCATTAGAAGCGTAATGGAAAAACGAATCCAAAGGAGCAAGAATCAAGCTAAACGGACACCAAACGAAGAAGATACGGACGAACCGAGCAACCGGGGACTCAGTATACATCAAATGGAGCACCAACCCCCCCCCCCTTGGCACTAGGTACCGTATACGGTACCCTAGGTTCCGTATACGGCCCTTATGGTTCCGTATACGGGGGTGTTTGGCTTGTGAGGTGCTGTTTGACCCCATCCCCCTTGGTCCGCTTGCCCCGTATGATGCTTTAGTGCTTGTTCTTGATGCTTAAAGACTTGTACCTCAAGTCCTAGCCTTCTCCTATAAATACCCAACTCATTTCACCATTCCAACACACCTAACTCTTCTTACTTCTCTTTCTAAGAGCTCTCTCTCTCTCTCTCTCTCTCTCTCTCTCTCTCTCTCTATTTTCTCTCTCTAGTTTGAGTTAGTTAGTTAGGTTAGATCTTGGTTAATATTTAACCAAGACTAACTAGAGGGTAGCTTTTGTAATAGAGTTGGAATTCTGGGAGGGTCTCCTTTGTAATATTGTTTGAGATATTTCAGAGCTCTGTCCGTGTAATTTTTCAGCTACTATTCAATCTACGCATTACTTTCGGTTATTTCTATCATTTTCTCTCATAATGTTGTATGCTATTATTATGTTTGATTTAGGATACATTGCCATGATTAGTGAGTAGATTAGCTATTGTGTTTGTTATGATGTAGTTAGCTTGTTGATATTAGGGGTGATGTTACTTAAAATATAATTGGGATAATGTCGTTATGAAACAATGGAGGTAACGTTATACGGCTTTCATTTGTATAGCGCCGGAAATATCACGAATGTGTGTATACAGAACGTGGAAGCTATGAAAGTCGTGGGCACAATCCGTTGTGGAATAATAATCCCAATTGTTAAATATTGAAAATCGGTGTACCGTTAACTATACATTTATGATTTCAAACTAAACTATCGCCTTTCCTCCAATAAATGTGGTTAGAACCTTTATGTCAAGGAGTCACGAACCTTAGTCAAACGGTCACTACCTATCCATGTTTTCGTAAAACAACATGGTCTGATTTTGAAGCAATGAAAATACTATTTACCTATCGTATAGTACACTGTGAATTAATCAAGGATTTATTGATGTGGGATTATAATGTGAACGGGTTGTTTAGCTATCATAGATGGTTTTACTGTAATACAAGCTTAGATATATTGAGTTCAGATGGCTGTAAAGTATGCAGTCCAGTTAAAGCCCTAATACAACTGAGTATCCGGTTTAGCATTGGAAACACCTATGGTGGAGTACAAACACGTGGAAACTATGGAAACGTCGAAGGCTGTAACCTGTGTTACATCCTAGCTTAGTCTATGATCCAGGAAAGACCGTAATACGGGTGAATACACAGTATAATATTGGAAACAACTTCTGTGTAATACAATTACATACAAACTGTGGGAAAACCTGTGGGTTGAAGACTGTATCACAGCCGAATATCTCTGAACTCAATCACAACCATTAATGTGTATGTTAATCAGTCACCACCTGTCTTAAATCTTAAATGTCTTGCCTAGCTTAGATATCTTTGTCTGTGTTAAGAAAGATCAGTGGAAAAATTGCGGACTGTCACCTTATTCCTGCACCCCATTTGGAGAGTCACTTGGTCTCATCACAAGAGACGGTGAGGAGGGTTTCAAAGCATTCCGATCTGATCAGAATCTTGACAGCCTAGTACTCAGTGACATACTGATCGGTTTATCTGATCAGTAGGGTGCTAGTGTTTACACCACAAGGTATCTACATGAATGCAAGACACAAATCTTAAAAGACTTTTTCAAATATAAAACCCCAATACAGCATCACCCCACGTAAAAGCTAACGAAGTCATAACAAACACAAGTCCCCTTATATTAATTCAACCTACCGCTTTTATTTACTGTTTTAATTAGTTTAAATTTTAATTAGGACCTAAGTATAAAACCCCCACTCAAAACTATTTTCAAACCATTGCTAATTTAAACTCTCGTCCTGACAAGTCGTTTCACAATACGCTTAACTCTTTAGAATGACCCTATGTCATACTTCAGCTATACCGCACTAGTAGAACTTAGGTCAACAGCTAAATATAAATTTTAAAACTTCCACCGATGTGTTGCCATACGGTCACGTTGACGATGCGTGATGGTTGGTGGCACGTCAAGTGTCTAGCACAAACAAGTAATGGTCCTGTTTCTCTCGTAGTCAGAGTCAACTAGCGTATCCCTATTCAACATAACCATTTCAGGTCACACATCATCTTTCTTTAATTGTACATAGTTGATCAGGCTACGTTAAATATAAGTTGTATGATGTAATTCTGAACCAGTCATACCTAATAAGGAAATACTGCCTAATGGTCATAGTCTAGGCCCACTAAATGCAACCTAGTTCACTATAACCTTAGGCTCTGATACCAATCTGTCTTACCCCCAGATTATGGTGCGGAAGCGATTCGGGTCGGGGCGCGACTGATCGGTAATCACAGCACATAAGATAAAGTGAACGACTCTATATGCGTCGTTTAACAAAATACATTGATTAGATAATTGTTTACATCGTTTGAAGCAATTACCATAGCTCGTGTTCTAAAAATGAGAGATTTCAATATACTTTTACAAAATATAATAATGCAAGAAAATCTCTGAGGTTTACATTTTCCGACAATGTTTCGAAAATGAGTTTTAACATGTTAGTTGGACATAATCTTGCTAAATAAACAACTAAATATTTAAAATAATCATAATATAAGAATTTTCGAAAATGTTGGAACCTTACAAATCGTCGCGCAAAGAATCCGAAAAGATAGTAATGTAGAGCTCGTTGCGATGATCGTTTTCTTCCAAATGAACCTAGCAATCAAAGGTGGTTTGATGGTGGTTTTATGGTGGCTAAGGGCTGCCATTTTTAGAGAGAGAGTGTGGGGGAAGAGAGAGGCTAGAGAGATTAAGTGAAGATTGGTTGAGTGAAATGAGGGTTTGGTTGGGTAATTGAGTCAAAGAAGCAAGAGGGGTAGGGAGGTGGTGGTTTGGCCGGTTTCTAGGGGGGGCCCACCAAGGTGTGGGTCTCCCAAATCTTGCTCCTTAATTCGTGCTCCGTGCGGTGTTCGTTTACCCGATCGTCTGAATGTTTAATTATCGTTATACGTTTTTAATATGTGTGTTTCATTAACAATTTAAATCGCATTATTTTCATTGAAAGTATTATTCTAAATACTTTATTTTAAGTTATTAGAATGTTGTCGGGTCCTGGTTTACGCGTTCGTTGTATATTTGAATGTTTACTTAACTCGTGTAACGTTTTTAAACGTTTTATTCGTGTTAATGTAATCGTCATATTTTTACTCAAAGTATTTTATCAAAATACTTAATAATGAATCATAAAAATATAATTTGGGTTTATTTCGTTTGTCGGGCGCGTTTTGTGCGTTTCTGTCATGGACGGTTAGTTTTAGACGATACGAAATACGTTTGTATATATTATCCAAATAATATATAATAAAAATGAGTTAATTAATTGGTTTCACATATTTTAATAAATTGTTCACCAACGTCCGTTTTGTGATTGTGTCAGATTCCATCCGATAATGAAATGCACGATTTAAATAAATCGCGTATGTGTGTATATATAACAATATACAAAATGATACACATAGTTAGCCCTAAACATAACTAATTACATGTATTAATAAAATGATTAGGCACTAAGTACTAGCCTTAATTTGTCGGATGTCACAGTAGGTTTATCTCATCGTGGATTACCTAGAAGTCACCCTTCTATAATATGGTCTAGGTATCATATAAAGTTGTGGAAATGCTAAACCTATAAAAGTAGTGTACACCGTGAGTCTATCAAGGCTTAGAATACTGTGGAAATACTTAATGCAGTGTACACTATTAGTATACCTAGGGATGAATGACTGATTGTAAAGGAGGTTCTAATTCATTATCACACCCCCAAATTCGTTAATCGTGGTTAGCGGAAGCATTTGGTTAAGTAGGGGGTGCTGACGTTTACGTTGGACAAACACGCATATCAGAGCATATGATTATCGCAGAACATACATATATATTAAGATGCCAAAGTAATTGTTTACAAAAGTTTACGATTCGTCGAATCGTAGAAGTAAAAGTAAAGTTAAAGTTATACAAAAGTTAATTTCATAATTATGGCTAAAACATATTAGTTATACAAAGGAAATCCATGTGTTTCAAAAAGTTGGCATCCTAAGAGCTTCGCGGGTCGCCTAGATTCCATGTGTGCAGGCAGTCTTACGTGCAGCTAATTCCCTGAAAAATATAGTAAAAAGTCAACAACAATGTTTAGTGAATTCAAAGGTTTTATGTTTACAAATATAGTTGTTAAATCAAATACGTTCACAAGTAGTTATTGCCATAACAGTTAAATAACATTTTTGTGGAATGTTATCCAAACACGAATTTAGTTGGGATGTCATCCAAAATACAATTTAGTTGGGATGTTACCCAAAATACAGTTTAGTTGGGATGTTACCCAAAATAAGGTTTCGTTGGGATTTTACCCAAAATAACAGTTTAACACTCTTTGTTGGTCGTTCTCCAGCGTATCCAAAACTACCGGTCGTTCTCCGGTTTATCACAGTGCTGGTCGTTCTCCAGCGAAACAAAGTTACCAGTCTTTCTCCGGTTTATCACAGTGCTGGTCGTTTTCCAGTGAAACAAAAGTTACCAGTCATTCTCCGGTTTATCACAGCGTTGGTCGTTCTCTAGCGAAACAAAAGTTACCCGTCGTTCTCCGGTTTATCATAGTGGTAAAATAGTTTGGTAAACAGTTCGTATAAAAGCACAAAAGTATTTATATAGTTGCTTGCACGAGTAGTTGTATGAAAACATTCATATAAAGTATTTGCATAAAGTAGCAAAACAGTTGCTATGTTTTCCACCCCTAATTTGAAAATAGTAAAAGCAGTCAAAGTAGGGGTTGTGAACTCACCTCGTGAGCTAAGTAGTGAGAGCTAGGAAAGCGTGTTCCCAAGTAAAGTTCTTAACATCCTAAACGTAAGAAATAGCAATATAAGTAGATGTCTCGCAAGACCATCTAGGCAAGTTGTCTACACAACTAGTTATGTCCAAAGTTTGTTTAATCATTTGTTTTAGAAAGCAAGTTTGGGACCATTGGTGACGGTTGTAATAATAATTTCAAAGTATTGTCATTATGTTCAGATTGTTGCATACTAGGATGACAGAGGACCGGGGGCAGCGCCCCTGGTAGCGTGGTCCAAGGAGTGGCAACCCCTGGTGGGGTCCAAGGGGCAGAGCCCCTGGCTGGGGTCGAGCTGACCTGGTCAGCTTCGAAAATTTTATTTATGTATATATTTCTTTAATGAAAACGCATATAAAATTACAATTCGCAACTCGGTTCGCAAGTCTCTACTCACATGTCAGTTCGCAAGTTAACTCGTAACTCAGTTCGGCTCGCAAGTGGTTCGGCTCGCAAGCCAGTTCAGTTCGCAGATAAAGTCGGTTCGCAAGTCAGTTCGAAACTCAGTTCGCAAAGTCAGTTCGCAAGGTCAATTCGCAAAATTAACTTCATGAATGTCAGTTCGCAGTGTGAACTGAGATGGTTCAGTTCGCAGGACGAACTGCAAGTATTTTTAACTTTAAAAACACATTTTTGCTTAGTTTTTGGACATAATTCCCTTATGTAAACACTCTAGTATGTAAATATAAATTTTTAAGTATTTTAAAAGAGTTATAACATTTTCTTACCTCAAAATGGAAATCGAAAAAGGTAGAAGTGTAGAGCTCGAGATGGTGATCAATTCTTCATGAATTGACTTCGTGATTTTCTATGTTTTTGATGACGAAATTGGTGGTTTTAGGGGCTGGTTTCAGTTCGTAGAAATGGGAGAAAGAGATAGGGGTTTGAGTTTGTGAGGTTTGTGTTTTGAATAAGAAATGAAATTGGGTGTGGGTTCAACTATAGGAGGGGGAGAGGGAAAGACGGGGCCGGCTAGGGTGGGGTCCACAAAGGTATGGGCCTCACCCAATTTTGTTCCCGAATATTTTGTCCCGTGTCCCGCTCGTTTAGCCGCTCATTTTTATAATTTGTTTTGAGTATTTAAACGTTCGTTTTCGGTGTCAATTTTTTATGAAGTATTTATTAAAATACTTATTTTAGAAATTATTAAATAACATTTAAAAATGTTTTGTCGGTTTCTCGTTTCATAATTGATATAACTCGTTCGTGTTTTATGCGTTTGGTTATGTTTTTGTCAAAACGTACTACATATAGTATATTATCTCAATAATATAAAGTAATAATGTTCGTTTGTGTAAAAATCCTCATTATCTATAAAAGTGTGACCAACGTCCAAAGTTAATTGCGTCGGACTCGATCCAATAGTTTCGTGCATAATTATAACTAACTACGAAAATAGTAATACCTCACGTATTAAATAGTTGGGCTTTGCTAGACTTATCTCATGAAAATGGTGTGAATTCAATTAAGTAGGGAATTAGCCTAAAATGCAAATGTTTAGTGTACTTAAATGCATTCAAAATTGCGGGGTGTCACATTCATGACAAAAGTATTTGTGCTTAATTGATAGAATATGAGTTTTGAAAAGAAAGCAAGGAGTCGGCTGTATTCCCAAATGCTTAAACCCCTTAACTCTACATAACCAATAGTTTAGAATAACATAGTTAATAACTAGTACACATGTAGATGACGCATTTAGGCTTGGGTGTTAAGAAAGGTTAAAATATCCTTTATGGCGGTTTGCTACCTTATCCATGCTCCCAGGAGTTATCTCCGTAGAATTACTGTTCTGTAACAGGGCAGTTGAGCAAAGGGTTACTGTTCCGTCACAAGTTATGTTGGGGGTTGAGCAACCTGATCTGATCAGACTCCCGATAGCCTAGGTATTTACAAATGTAGTTTGTATGTTTGTGTAACACCCCCAAATTTCGGGTTGCGGAAGCGGTCGGGTTGAGGTATTACCAAATCAAATATCACAAGCACAAAGGTACATAATGAACGACCTCTAAATAGACGTTTGAAAAGCAGTTGTTACATTCCCAAAATAATTGTTTACATTGTTGCGAGTTCGTGAAAATAATTCCAATACATAAATTATAGTACAAAAGTTATGCAAGGAAAATCCAAGTGTTTGAAATGATGCGACTCGAGCTAGCATATCTTGAAGCAATCCTAATCCTGCTGGGCACCTGAGAACACATGCTAAAACGAGTCAGCTATAAAGCTGGTGAGTTCATAGGATTGTTAGTTGAAAACATAAAGTATAAACCTTGTATGTTTTGAAAAGTAGATCAAAAAGTACGATTTTGATTTGTATTGCTATAGAGTTGTAATATCAATGTGTATACATCTAACGAGGTATCTAATACCTAAGTAATTGTGGTATGTACCTAAGTACATAGAGGAAGTGGCATACCATGCCTAGTTACCTATTAGGTATAAGTGAGTCTACAGACGTTACATGCCTAAGTACTATCGAGTAAGTGTATGACTGATGCGTGTGAAAGCGTCTAGTTTTATTATTTATAAAGTACAGGATATACCAATCAATACTATCACACAACCAGGCAAGAATACCTGATCAGAATAGAAAAGCTATGGTAAGTCCAGGTCGAACACAGGAACGATGTTATTCAATTATACTGGAATTATTAAATAAACTAATAAAAGCAGTAACATAGAGGGGTACGTTTTAGTTCCGTACGAACGTTGAATATGAACTAATTAACCAAACCAACAACATAATACAAGATAAAGAGTAAAAAATAAACAATCGCAGACAGACATGTAATTGCTTAGAGTCTTCACACTCATATTCATATTATCCAGTTCATGTGTTCTGATTGTCTGATTGTGATTTCTTTTATATTAACTTAGTTACTAATCAAAGAATCCAAGTTAAATATATATTAGCCAACGTTCCGGGTCCAACTAATATCTACAACCTAGGATCCCACATTAAACATCGATCCGACGTCGCGAGAATGTTGCTCCATTACGTGCTTTTCCCTAGATTGTGCATTAAGTATTCACGACTTGTTACGATTAATCTTCGCGGTATGACTCAACAATACCTACTAATAATCTCTTATTAGCTCATTCATTTTACATTAATTATTTGCTATGCTCTTAACCTATCAAACTCAATATATTTAGCATAGATCATAAACCTAAATTCATAATCATCAATAATCAATAGTATCAAAGGAACTCAATCTCAATAATCTTATTGACCATGTTAAGTAGCAATTAATTATCACCAATAAACTAGGTTCTACAGACAACGTAACAATCTTCAATCAGTCAATTGATTCAAAACACAATTATAACTTTCAAACATTCATAATAAAAGATTATTAAACTAAACCATTAACAATAAGTCTAATCCATGATTCAATTATACAAAATCAGATTCATATCTCAAAACAAAACACATAGACATGTTTAGAATTGAAATCGGAAGATGATACGCAAACCAAATCGTGAACCGAATGAAGTAGAATCAATAGAATGATCCTAGCCTTTTCCGCCTCCAAACCGCCATCTATTTGTTCCCAAAATGGGGGAAAACCCCCTACTTGTCGGCTGTTAGTCGCTGGTTTAGGTTATGAGAAATTAGGGTTTGAAAATGGTGAAAATCGGATTTAAAACCCTCTTTTTCAATCCATCCACCAGATGGATGAGTTTTCACTAAAAACGGCCCAAATGAAAGTTGTAGCCCTCTGTGTTAGCTAAATTCTTCAAGTTTAATCACTCTAATCAGAGTTCGTATGAAGAAGTTATGGCCAAAATACTAACGCATAGCCGAAAACTCAGCTTTTACACTTGTCTTCATTTTCAGCTCATCTTTCATTTTCTTTCCGATTCAAGCTTCATATAAACCTATTCCAATCCAATCTTTCCTATCTTCACTCTCTTAACTTCTTTTCTTCACGATTAGCTCATTTTCTGTTTCTTTTCAATCCAAGCTCCGATTGAACTCCTAAATGCAAATATGAACGAAATGAGTATCTTATTCATATAAAATGCATTAGAAATCAATCAAACATGGGGTAACTTAGTACTACAATATAGTACATTTTGGTGTTTATCAAACATCCCCCACTTGAATTCTACTTGTCCTCAAGTAGACAATCAACTAAAATGAATAGGTAAACGACGAAATGAGACTTACATACCAACTAGCATTTAACCAACCAAATTTTTATCTTAAAAATAATCCTACCTTAAGATTTAGCAATCAAGAAACTCCTCTAGGAAAAACAAATTGTCTCATTCATTATTATTATGCATAACAGATAGCTCACAAGGATTACCGATATTGTTGTCCACCTAAACAATCTATACTTAGGTAATTAAGCTTGACTTATCATTGTTCTAGCAGCTTTACCCTTGATTCACAATAGCAAAATATCCTCATACATAGAACGTGATAATATTGCACATATTATGGATATCCAATTAAACAATCATTTTTCAAGTCAAGACATTGGTGACAGGTCTGTGCCTCAACACAACAGAGCGACATAACTTGACTTTGGTTTGGCATAATAGCTTTTTAGTCAAACCATTGGTGGCAGGTCTGTACCTTAGTACAACAAAGCGACATAATTTGACTACATTTTTATATCATGAGTTCTTTTAAACTCTTTTTGCTCTTTTTCATCAAATATACTGGCGGAGACCAGGTCTGTACTTACGTACAACAGAGGAAACAACACCCAGTATATCCCCAAATGATATTAATTTAATACCAAAATTGAGAGCTGACAGTACTATGACATGTCCGACTTGAGTAATTGAGAGCCGACAGTACTACGACATGCTCGACTGGTATAAATGAGAGCCAGCAGTACTACGACATGCCCAACTAAAGTAAATGAGAGCCAACAGTACTACGACATACCTGACTAAAGTAATCGTATTTATATAACTGTATGTATATCAGTATGCATAAGTAAGTTGTAGATATCACCAAGTGCTCGAGATAGAGTACAAGTATATATATACATATATATATATATATCTATATATTTATATACACAAACACATATAAGTCAAATCAACAAACACAACTAACAGAGTATCATGCCGTGCATGGAAGTAATTTAGTGTATCTAAATATGGGTATACAATACTTAGATATTAGTTGTAACACAATGAGCCAAGGTATGATTAATCATCACCTAGTGGTTTTGTATTAGTATAAAGAACTATACTAATGTACGTTACTAACGTATACTCCTAGCCTCATCCTAGCAAGTATATTGAGGTCCGTTGTTAATGTTTAATTAAGTACAATTCCATTCTAATAATCATGGAGTATGTTGGCAGTCTTAGTTCCTAAAAGGAAGATTAATCCTGTAGCAAATCTAGTTGTTGTCCAGCGTAGGTAGAACTAACCAGTTCTAATATATTTGATAGTATTGTCCCGCGATAATATGGTCAATGAATAGTGATAACTTAAATAAGTCATGTAATGGTAATTGTATATCGGCAACTTAGCAGTGTACAATGGAAACGTATCTAGGTTAAGTAGTGATATTGTTCTACAACAATATGATGGGTGTAATTCCTAAGTATTACACATTTTGTATTACATAACAGTAGTATAGTTAGGTGTGAATTATAAAAGTTTATCATTATAATTCGGAAAACAATAATTGTGCATGCGTCTCACCCCGAAAACAGTTAAATAGTTGAAAGAGTGGGGCTATGAACTCACTTGAGAGTGCTAGCGATCCTGTAAACTCTTAGTGTCCTAAACACGTGAGGTTATATAACTAAGAGACAAATCAGTTTGTCTAAGCGAGTTGTGTAAGTATTCATTTGTTGTTCAGGTTTGGAAATCATGTACGGGGGTCCGGGGGCAATGCCCCTGGTTGCGGGGTCCAAGGGGCAGAGCCCCTGGCTGGGGTCGAGCTGCTAGGTCAACTTGGAAAATTTTTATTTCTACTACATTGCTTTGGTGAAAAACGTATCTGAAAATTTAAATTCGAAAAAATTAACCAAGTCTGGCTGCGGATTGAAATGGTGTTGCGAACTGAGTTTGGGTTCGCAAGGCAGTAGGCTGCGAACCGAGTTAGGTTCGCAGCACAAGCTTCGGCTCATAAGTCAACTCGCAAGTCGGCTCGCATCTCAACTCGCAGGTCAGTTTGGTTCACGTCGCAACTCAGTTCGCAGATCGGGTTTACGAATTGAGTTCGGATACGGTTTTGCGAACTGATTTCATCTCAGTTCGCATGACGAACTGATGCGAAAATTGAGATGGATTTCACGTTTAAAAACGTTTTTAACAAATTTCTTGGACATATTCTTGTTGGGTGAACTCATAATCATGTTAATACAAGTGTTTCACAAGGAAAATGAGGTTTTCTTACAATGGATCTTGAATCAAGAAAATGAGATGGATCGTGATGGGTTCTCGATCTTGGTCATGCCATTGATGATGTTGGTGATGTTGATGGTGTGCGATGGTGGTGGTGGCAGCTGCGGCTGCTGCCGGTTGGCTGATTTGATGGAGGAGGATGAGAGGTTTTGGGGGTGTGTGTGTGTTTGTTTGGTTGAGAAATGAAAGAAATGGGAGAGAATGTGTAACACCCCCAAATTTAATGGTTTGCGGAAGCGAGTTTTTGGGTGTTACTAATCAATAATCACAAGCACAAAGGATACAGTGAACGACTCTATATGAGACGTTCGAAAAGTTATTACATTAGTACATAAGTAATTCAAAATACAAGCTCGAGTTCGAGTAAGTTTCCTAGAGATTCTATTACATAACAACTAGTACAAAAGTAATGTATGAAAATCTCCAAGCTTGTAAATGCATGCGACTCGAGCTAATAGGCATATCCTGCTGGGCATCCCTACTGATGCTGCGTACCTGAGAAGCATTACTAAAACAGTCAACCAAAAGGTTGGTGAATCTCACAGGTTTGTAAGTAAATAGTTTGAACACACAAGTAACACTTGTATTTTTAAACATCAGCCAGCCAGTAAGTAAGTAAGTGGTGGTTGCAGGTCATGCTAACCGTTTGATACCCTTGCCATGAGCCACCATAGTTGAAGCTTAACATATAGTAAATATAGTACCCCCCGTGAATGTTAATCCAAAAACATTCATATGAAACGAGTAAGAAACGCCCGTTTCTACAGTAACGGTTCGTGGTAGTGCGTGCTACCCCGGGCGGGGATTGTCAGTCCCATATGGATCCATATACTAAAACTCGCGCTTATCCCATAACTAACAACTATGATTAGGAGGCTTTCATTGGATTAGTCGAAACTCATGCAATTGGCGTATCCGTAATTCAGTAAAGTAAGTAAATCATGCCAACAAGTAAGTACGTGTGTTCATGTAAAACAGTAATGCATCTCACCCCTGAGTGAAAAACAGTAAAATAGGGGCTGTGAGACTCACCTGAGAGTCTAGCAGACGATGCAGAAAGTAAGCGGTATAGTATCCTGACTAGCAACCCTTAGCGTCCTAATACGCGTAAGGTTATGTAAGTAAATGGAGTACTTGTAAAGTATCCATGCTAGTTATTCCCAACTAGTTAATGTCCATTAGTTTGTTTGTACATTTGAAATTTTTTTGTATGTTGTAGTTTGTAGCAAAGTTGTACGGCCCGTTGGTATCGGAGTGTAATAGTAGTCTAATCTATTATTATTATGCAGTTGTTGTAATCATATAGTTGTCAAGTACGTTTGTATTGTAACGTGTAATGTTCAAGTGAATGTAAATCCGAGTGGGTGTAACCCTAGAATGTATGAGTGAAATCTCATAGGTGTTCGAGTGTAATCTCGTGTATGTGCGCGAGTGGGATCTCGCATTTTAAATAAGTGTAATCTTATATGTATTCGAGTATTGGTGTATACTTCCAAAAGTATAGTATTTTCATGTATAAATCGTATCGTATTTGATTTGGTTGTTAAAAAGTGATTTTTAAACACTTAGAATGTTTTTAGCTTCTGTTTTGGGTTTTTGCGACACTAAGTGCGACACAGTGCTTGTGTCTTATGATTATGCGACACAATGCTTGTGTTCCGCAACACAAGGCTTGTGTCTTATGATATGCAACTTAATGCAACATAAAATGCGACACAATGCTTGTGTCTTATGTTTTATGCGACACAATGCTTGTGTCTTATGCTTCTATGCGACACAAGCCTTGTGTCTCATAAATTTTTGGCCTGACGCAACACAAGGGCTGTTACGTTTTCGAGCTCGGTTTTTGGGTCAAACGACCTCGGTTTGACCCGAAACTTTTACACAAGTCTTAGAATGTTATAATGAGTTCATAAAAATTATTAGTTGACGTTTTTAGTGTTCGAGGTGTCGTTTTCTTAAAAGTGACCAAAACCGACAATGTTCCGAAATCAAGTTTAAATTATATATTTGGACATTACGAAACTAGGGGTACAACATACATGTAAAAATAATCAAAATCGGAAAGTTTCGAGAGTCGTCGGAAACTTACAAATCGTCGGATCGAGAAACCGAAAAGATGGAATCGTAGCCCTCGTTGCGGTGATCACTTTGCCCCTTTTCTTTTTGTAATCCAAGCTCGTTTAGTTGGTGTTTTCTAGAGAGAGAGAGTGAGCCGAGATAGAGAGAGAGACTAGAGATTAGAGAGAGAGTTGAGAGAGGTTGAGTAAGGGTGTGTTTGTGTGCTTAAGTGATCAAAAGGGTGAGGGTTGGCACCCCTCACCATTGGCCGGTTATGGTGGGGCCACCATGATGTGGTCTCACCAATTTTTGTTCCTCCGTGTTTGCGCTCCGTGCGATGTTCGTTTCCCCGGTCGTTTAAACGTTAAAATCATTTTATACGCGTTTATTTGTACGTTTTAAAATACGAGATATTATTCGATGTTTTAGTCGGAGTATTTTATCAAACTACTTGTTTTTAAGTTATAAAATATAACTTTGTTTTTTTTTTGTCGGTTGGTCGCGTTTCATAATATTCAGTAACGTTTTAAATAAAACGTGCGCGTTTGTTATATTATAACCATAATATAATGTAGCAACTTGCGTAATTAAATAATTCCACATTATTTAATAGTTGTTTCACCAACGTCCGTATTTTGTACTTTTGTAATCTCATACGATTTGAACGAATCGTATACGTGTATATATTTATATATATATATAACCTATATATGTATATATATATATATATATATATATATATTAAGTAGTTATCGTACTTAGTCCTATTTCATACTAAATACAAGTAGTAAACACGTAATTAGGAAAATTTTAAATTGGCCCAAATTTTGGGGTTGTTACAGAATGGGTATTAAATATGGGGGTGGGTTTGGGTTCGCAGGAATTGGGGCTGGGCTCGCAGCCCAAAGCCGACCCAATTCAGGTTTCGGGCTCGTGTGTTTTCTCGTTGTCTAATCTCATGTCGTTCGTAGCTGTTTAAGTTTTATTCAAGTAAAGAAATATTATCTTTAACAATAATACTTTATTTAGAAAAGTTGTGCGCCGATATCTGTTTTTGTATTTCTGCGCGCTTTCGGATTTATTTGTACGTGATTTGGATCGATCGGTCATGATATATATATATATTTATATATATAATTTTTGAATACTTTGACATTAATGCGTACTAGGTACGAATATTTAAAGTTAAAATTGGGCGCGAAAGTTGGCATTTTTGACCGGGTGTTACATTCTCCCCCTGTTAAGAAAATTTCGTCCTGAAATTTTGAGTGAAGTAGCGTAAGGTCCTGGGAGAATTGAATGTATGAGAAGTTCATCGAGTAGATAGTAGACGTACGATGCCTATGTCGATTTTGAAAGCATTCAATCCATGACTGTGTCGTTGTTCATCATAGTAGTCAGATTATGACTATTTTGTTTGTTTAGATTGTTCTTAAGTCATGGTTACAAAGTAACCATTTACATGGTAGTCCATCCAAGACTAGATAGTTGTCACAAGGTGGTTGTTTATAGAGTAGTCCTATCAGGACTAAGTGGTTGGTGAATATTCAGTTGACCAGTCTACTGATAGAAAACTTTAAGTTTTACATAGGCCTAGGTTAACTAGCCCTATGATGCACTCGGCATTAAATAGGTAAACGTGGTATCGGGAAATGAGTAATGTGTATGTAGCGTTAGCTACAATTAAAGAGTTTAGTGTTCTGGGAAAGCGTACCCATATTACGGCTGAGGTTTCATCTGGTGTCGATCATGTAAACCTTGCCCTTTAGTGTCGGGCAATCTTTCTTGTAATGTCCGGGTTCACCACACTTGAAACATGTCCTATGTTGTGACACCCGACGATTTAGGGTTACTGATTAACCCTCTAGAAACCCTAATTACGTGTATTTAGTTTAGTATTAGGCTAAATACTTGTAATTACTTGTAACTATTTGTATATTTTATGTGAAATATACACCTCTGTAATTGATTTATACTACGCTACGTAATTAGTTGTAATTACGCTTACGCAATTTGGTGAAATTGTGCAAAACAATCGGACGGAGTCCGACACAAAATACGACGTTGGTGAAAATATTTCTGTAAATAACTTAAATCTATTTTTAGAAGTTATTTATCATATATTATTATTATTTTATAATAATACCCGAAAAACCTAGACGTTTCGATTAAAACGTCTCAAACGCAACGAAAACGCGCAGAACGCACCCGACAATCGAACGAAAGTCAAAATACACTTTTGAATCTAAAATATATTAATTAGTGAAAAGTTATCAATTAATATATCGTGTCTTTAAACGATAACGAAAAATGTCCAAATAAAACGTAAGCGATTTAGAGTCCGTACAACGAACGCGCAAATCGAGATCACTAAATTAACGAATCACTTTTATAAATGTTTTTCAAGTATTTATAATAATTACTTCAAGTGAAAATATTGGAGTTCAAATCGTTACTTAAAAACGCATATTAAACGTTTAACACCAAACCGAACGAGTAAACGAACGTAAAACGCAACAAATAAAGTTAGGAATGAAAAAGACCAAAATACCCTTGAGTGGGCCCCCTCCTTGGCCGGCCCCCTCTCCCCTTTTTGCTGCCCATTCCACTTCCTCTTGCTTCTTTGACTACACCACCTCAAGCACTCTCCACTAGATTCTCATGCAACCATTTCATTTCACACTCCATCTCACTTTCACTCTATCATTTTCTCTCTATTCTCTCTCTCAAAATCTCCAGATTTTTAACACCACAACAAACCACCACCATCACCAAGAACAACCACCATAAACCACCAACAACCACCACCTCCATCTTCATCATTTTACAAAAGTTCTTCAAGAAGATTCAAGCTCACAAGTTCCTCATCATCATCTTAGCCTTCTTTCTTTAAACTACCATTGTGAGGACACATCTCTACTCTCATTTATGTTTATTTATATGTTATAAAGCTCATCTAACAAGATTATGTCTAAATATAAACTTAAAATACGTTTTTATGAATTTATACACAAGAACACACAATCTATCCAGAAAAACACAGGTTACTAAAAATATCATATCTTGAGTTCTAGGAAGAGTTAGAAGATGCTTTTTTTAAAAAAAATTTGCGTATTGAAAAGATATACGACTTTCGTGTTATACACTTCTTCCAGAAACGTACACGTTTTTCTCTATTTTCCGATTAGTGGGACTGACCTGGTTAAAAACAGAATCTGGACTATGCATGGCTAATATTTTTGTTTCTCTATGAACATGGGACTTAAGACTCTTGGAAATCATAAGTTAGACACTACACACATAGTAGATCAGTTGATAAAAATTGTGAGACTTGACTTGGACCAGAAATTAGTAAAACACTTGGTGAAATAAATCGACAAAAAGTCGAAAAAGTGAGATCTTGAAGATTTAGGAATTTTATAAGAACTGACACTTTTGGTGAACTCCAGCATGAACCGACAACATATTTAGACTTTATAAACTGATATTTGGGTTGGGTGAAAGTTTCGAGTCAAACCGAGTAAGTTTGACCAAGTCAACAAAAGTGGCTCGTTTTCGAAAAACTTACTATATTTAGAAAATGGTATCAAAAATGGGTTTGGATGACTTAATTAGTAACTTGGACCAAAAACTAAATTTAGAAAGTTTCCCGAATGAAAAACCGACACTTAGAACACTTGGATTAAAAATTAAAATCTGATCAGCCGTAAGTGCCGCCCTACCAGCGGCACTTACCCAAGTGACGCCTATAGCGTCACTTACCATTAGTGACGCCTGAACCAAGTGCCGCATATAGCGTCACTACCCCAAGTGACGCTGCCAACTTAAAAATCACATTTAACGTCACTTGACCTAGTGCCGCTAAACAACTATGTGACGCCCCTGAGTGACGCCCCTGAGTGACGCCTCTGAGTGACGCCCATAAGTGACGCCCATATTTCTATATATAACCTTAACCTCTCGTATACTAAACTCCTTGCCACAGAAATGGCAGACTCCTCTAACGTATCGTCAACCGGCTTGAACAACGAAACTAAAACGCGGTCCACCACTAGGGGTACCACACCCTTACCTATTCCTAAAACTCCAAAATCTCCCGAACCTCATTACTACATGACCGGCGAAGCCCGGGTAGTACGGAGACGTCGAGGGAATGCTGGATCATCCCGAGCAAACCCTTACTCAAACTCCGTTGGTAACACCACGAATAATACCCGCCGTTCGGCCTACGCCTGTAGGTGGGACTGGCTACCCACAACCTTAAACACTTGGAGGTCTGAGGAAGCAATACAGATTCCTGCTGACCCCATGGACATCTCCCCGTACACACAAGAACCAATACACCATATTGTACCGGTGTTAGCAGCCCGACCTCATCGTCACGAAGAAAGGCTCGAAATCCTAGAATGAGATCATTATATAGTAGAAAACTACCTGTTATACCGAACCGATGATCGCATAACACAACTTTTTCAAGAACAGGAAAGCACGAACCGTACTCTGGAAATGATTCATCAACAAGTTATAGACGACAGTAGCGCTACCGACATCCTACAAGCAAGGTTGGAAGAAAGTGAACAACGTTCACGGGAAGCCGAGGAGTATGCTCGTGCACTCGAGCAGCGACTAACCTTAGCTGAAGAAGGTGCCAGGCAAACAAGCAGACTTGCGGATACTATAAATCGCCTCGTCACTCTAATGTCACGAGTAAACCTGCGTCAGGACTAGATCTATTCCTCCTATTGTAACCTATTGAGGCAGGATGTACTCAAACTTATTATCCTTTATTATGTTCTGTAAACTTTCGAATTCAGGCCGGAAGTAACATTCCCGGCATCTTTTGTAATCCTTGTGATTGTTGTCTTTTGAAACTCGTACTCTGTATTCAACTTTTCTGTTTAATGAAATATGGTTATCATTCTGAGTTGTTGTATGTTATCTCATTATATGTACACATCTGATATATCATAACCTCGTGCAAACCTCTTATATGTATCATTTCATTGTTATTCAGCATCATGCCTCCAAGACGACATACTTACACCGACACCGAAATCGCTCAAGTCATTGCACAGAGCGTAGCTTAAGTCCTTGCTGCCCAACAAAATCCGGGCAGCGGAGGCGCACCTGCTAACACATCTACTCCAAAACCATGTACCTACAAGGACTTCTTGAACTGCAAACCCTTGTACTTCAAGGGATCTGAAGGAGCTATCGGTCTGATACGTTGGATCGAAAAGACAGAATCTATTTTCCGAATCTGCAATTGCGCTGAGGAAGACAAGATTAAATTCTCTGCGTGCACCCTTTCTGACGGAGCTCTCACCTGGTGGAATTCTTATGCCCAAACTGTGGGTATTGATACCGCATACCAACTTCCATGGGAAGACATCAAGACAATGCTCAGGGACGAGTACTGTCCCCGTGAGCAACTACAACAACTGGAGGAAGAATTCTGGAAACTTACTGTTCAGGGAAACGACATCACCACCTACACCACCCGATTCCACCAGCTATCTATCCTATGCCCATCCATGGTGGACCCCGAATACAAACGTATCGAGAGATACATTTGGGGGCTACCAGAATCAATCCAAGGTAACGTCATCTCATCACGGCCCGGGACCATCCAAAGTGCTGTGCGCATGGCTCATGAACTCACGGCTCAGATTGTCCGCCGAGGGACGACCGCTGAGAAAGCCATCGGAGACAACAAAAGAAAATGGTCCGGTAACAACCAAAACCAGCAACACCAGCAACCAAACAAAAAGGCCGAAACTGTTAAGGCCTACACCTCTGGTTCAGGGTCGGGGGACAAGAGAGGATACGTTGGGAACAAACCTTACTATTCCAAGTGTACGCGACACCATGATGGCCCTTGTACCTGTACCCAGTGCAAACGACAGGGACATCTAGCCAAAGATTGTAGAACCCCCAACCCAAACACCAACCCTAACGCACCAAAGGCTTGTTTCGAGTGCGGTAACACCGGGCATTTCCGAAATGTTTGCCCAAAACTGAAAAACAACAACAACCGAAACAACAACAACAACAGGAACAACAATAACAACAACAACCCTCGCGGTCGAGCTTTCGTACTCAATGCTGGGGAAGCCCGTCAAGATCCCAACGTTGTCACTGGTATGTTTCTCCTCAATGATCTAACCGTCTCAGTTTTATTCAATACCGGTGCTGATAAAAGTTTCATATCTGATGAGTTTTGTCCATTACTCCATATCACACCCACTGCCTAAGATGCTAAGTTCACCATAGAATTAGCTAATGGCAAACTGATTGAGGCCGATAGTGTAATACCTAACTGCACTTTAAGCCTCGCTAATGAACAGTTCCCCATAGACCTCATACCCGTTGAAATCGGAAGCTTTGATGTTATTGTAGGCATGGACTGGTTGTCCAAACATCGTGCCAAAATCGTTTGTTTCGAGAAAATCGTTCGTATTCCCCTCGTCATCAGTGGAACCTTGATCATACAAGGGGAGACTGGTAAACCAACTTTGAACCTCATTTCTTGTATGAAAACTCAAAAGTACCTAAGGAAAGGGTACCCGGCAATCCTCGCTTATATAACCGAAAAGAAGTCGACTGAAAAGCGACTTGAGGATGTGCCCATCGTCCGAGACTATCCAGAAGTCTTCCCCGAAGACTTGCCAGGTCTACCTCCACCTAGACAAGTCGAATTCCAAATTGAACTTGTGCCCGGTGCTGCACCCGTGGCACGAGCCCCGTATAGATTAGCCCCATCCGAGTTGCAGGAGTTATCCACCCAATTACAAGAGCTCCTGGACAAGGGATTCATCCGACCGAGTTCTTCACCTTGGGGAGCTCCGGTCCTATTCGTTAAAAAGAAGGACGGATCCTTCAGAATGTGTATTGACTACCGCGAACTCAACAAACTGATCATCAAGAACCGATACCCACTTCTAAGAATTGATGACCTGTTTGACCAACTTCAAGGTTCGAGCTTCTACTCGAAAATCGACCTACGGTCAGGTTATCATCAACTTCGAGTTCGAGACTCCGACATCCCAAAAACAGCTTTCAGAACCCGCTATGGGCATTACGAATTTCAAGTGATGCCTTTTGGCTTAACCAACGCACCGGCTGTATTCATGGACCTTATGAATCGGGTGTGCAAATCCTATCTAGATAAGTTTGTCATCGTGTTCATTGATGACATCTTGATCTACTCTCGCAACGAAACCGATCATGGCCAACACCTGAAAACCATCTTGGAATTACTCAGACACGAGGAGTTATACGTCAAGTTCTCCAAGTGTGAGTTCTTGATGCGAACCGTAAAATTCCTAGGGTATGTCGTTGACAGTCAAGGGATACGTGTTGATCCAGCCAAGATCGATGCCATTAAGTGCTGGGAAGCACCAACCACACCAACTGAGGTACGACAATTCTTAGGTCTCGCCGGATATTATCGGCGGTTCATTGAGAATTTCTCCAAAATAGCCTTACCTTTAACCTCACTGACTCAGAAAGACAAGAAATTCGACTGGACCGATAAGCAGGAGTCCGCTTTCCAACTTCTGAAACAGAAACTCTGCAGTGCACCAATCCTGTCCTTACCCGAAGGCACCGATGATTTCGTAGTTTACTGCGATGCCTCACGCCAGGGACTAGGTTGTGTGTTAATGCAACGTGAAAAAGTCATTGCTTACGCCTCCCGACAGCTCAAAATCCACGAGAAGAATTATACCACTCATGACCTTGAACTCGGAGCTGTCGTATTTGCTCTCAAAATCTGGAGACATTACCTTTATGGCACTAAGTGCACCATCTTTACAGATCACAAAAGTCTCCAACACATATTCAATCAAAAAGATCTCAACATGAGGCAACGTCGCTGGGTCGAGTTGCTTACCGATTATGACTGCGAAATTAAATACCATCCTGGCAAAGCAAACATTGTTGCTAATGCCCTCAACCGAAAAGAACGTTCAAAACCCCTTCGTGTTCGAGCCCTTGGTTTAACCATTCACAATGATCTCACCACTCAAATCCACACCGCTCAACTCGAAGCACTCAAAAACGACAACATCAAAAACGAGGCCTTGCGAGGTATGGAAAAACAATTAGAAATCAAATCCAACGGAACCCGATACTTCTCCAACCGAATCTGGTTACCAAACCATGGAAACCTACGAAATTTGGTGATGGATGAAGCTCTCAAATCTTGATACTCTATACTTCCTGGTTCTGACAAGATGTATCACGACGTCAAACAACTTTATTGGTGGCCCAACATGAAATCTGACATAGCCACTTATGTTAGCAAATGTTTAACCTGTTCCAAGGTTAAGGCCGAATACCAGAAACCCTCCGGATTGCTACAACAACCCGAGATACCCCAATGGAAATGGGAAAACATAACCATGGACTTCATCACGAAACTACCAAAAACGCCGAGCGGTTGCGATACTATTTGGGTGATCGTTGATCGTCTCACGAAATCTGCCCATTTTCTAGCTATCAAAGAAACCGACAAGATGGAGCGTCTGGCTCGCATCTACATCAAAGAGGTTGTGGCACGACATGGTATTCCCATTTCAATCATCTCCGATAGAGATAGCCGCTTCACCTCTCGATTCTGGCAATCACTTCAACGAGCCCTTGGTACTCGCCTCGATTTGAGTACTGCTTATCATCCGCAAACCGATGGTCAGAGTGAACGGACCATTCAAACCTTAGAAGATATGCTACGATCTTGCGTAGTTGACTTCGGAAACACATGGGAAAACCACCTACCTTTGTGTGAATTTTCCTACAACAACAGTTACCACACCAGCATTGATGTTGCACCATTCGAGGCACTTTATGGGAGAAAGTGCCGATCACCCATTTGTTGGACCGAAATCGGTGATAGCCAACTCACTGGTCCTGAAATCATCCATGAAACAACCGAGAAAATTGTGACTATTCAAAACCGGCTGAAAGCCGCACGTGATCGTCAGAAAAGCTATGCTGACGCGAGACGCAAACCACTCGAGTTCCAAGTTGGGGATCGAGTACTCTTAAAAGTGTCACCTTGGAAAGGTGTTATTCGTTTTGGCAAACGCGGAAAACTAAACCCCAGGTACATCGGATCTTTTGAGGTTCTTGAAAGAATTGGTCCGGTGGCATATCGACTGCAGCTACCACCACAACTAAGTAGCGTGCACAACACATTCCACATTTCTAACCTAAAGAAATGTCTGTCTGATGAGACACTTGTAATCCCGCTCGACGAAATCCACATTGATGACAAACTCCATTTCGTCGAGGAACCAATTGAAATCATGGACCGTGAGGTCAAACGCTTGAAACAGAGTCGTATTCCCATCGTTAAAGTCCAGTGGAATTCTAGGCGCGGTCCTTAATTCACTTGGGAACGGGAAGACCAAATGCGACTGAAACATCCACATCTATTCTTAGATACCTCACAGACCACAACAGCAAGCTAATTTCGGGACGGAATTCTTCTAACAGGGGGAGAATGTGACAACCGACGATTTAGGGTTACTGATTAACCCTCTAGAAACCCTAATTACGTGTATTTAGTTTAGTATTAGGCTAAATACTTGTAATTACTTGTAACTATTTGTATATTTTATGTGAAATATACACCTCTGAAATTGATTTATACTACGCTACGTAATTAGTTGTAATTACGCTTACGCAATTTGGTGAAATTGTGCAAAACAACCGGACTGAGTCCGACACAAAATACGACGTAGGTGAAAACATTTCTGTAAATAACTTAAATCTATTTTTAGAAGTTATTTATCATATATTATTATTATTTTATAATAATACCCGAAAAACCTAGACGTTTCGATTAAAACGTCTCAAACGTAACGAAAACGCGCAGAACGCGCCCGACAATCGAACGAAAGTCAAAATACACTTTTGAATCTAAAATATATTAATTAGTGAAAAGTTATCAATTAATATATCGTGTATTTAAACGATAACGAAAAATGTCCAAATAAAACGTAAGCGATTTAGAGTCCGTACAATGAACGCGCAAATCGAGATCACTAAATTAACGAATCACTTTTATAAATGGTTTTCAAGTATTTATAATAATTACTTCAAGTGAAAATATTGGAGTTTAAATCGTTACTTAAAAACGCATATTAAACGTTTAACACCAAACCGAACGAGTAAACGAACGTAAAATGCAACAAATAAAGTTAGGAATGAAAAAGACCAAAATACCCTTGAGTGGGCCCCCTCCTTGGCCGGCCCCCTCTCCCCTTTTTGCTGCCCATTCCACTTCCTCTTGCTTCTTTGACTACACCACCTCAAGCCCTCTCCACTAGATTCTCATGCAACCATTTCATTTCACACTCCATCTCACTTTCACTCTATCATTTTCTCTCTATTCTCTCTCTCAAAATCTCCAGATTTTTAACACCACAACAAACCACCACCATCACCAAGAACAACCACCATAAACCACCAACAACCACCACCTCCATCTTCATCATTTTACAAAAGTTCTTCAAGAAGATTCAAGCTCACAAGTTCCTCATCATCATCTTAGCCTTCTTTCTTCAAACTACCATTATGAGGACACATCTCTACTCTCATTTATGTTTATTTATATGTTATAAAGCTCATCTAACAAGATTATGTCCAAATATAAATTTAAAATACGTTTTTATGAATTTATACACAAGAACACACAATCTGTCCAGAAAAACACAGGTTACTAAAAATATCATATCTTGAGTTCTAGGAAGAGTTAGAAGATGCATTTTTTTTTAAAATTTGCGTATTGAAAAGATCTACGACTTTCATGTTATACACTTCTTCCAGAAATGTACACGTTTTTCTCTATTTTTCAATTTGTGGGACTGACCTGGTTAAAAACAGAATCTGGACTATGCATGGCTAATATTTTTGTTTCTCTATGAACATGGGACTTAAGACTCTTGGAAATCATAAGTTAGACACTACACACATAGTAGATCAGTTGATAAAAATTGTGAGACTTGACTTGGACCAGAAATTAGTAAAACACTTGGTGAAATAAATCGACAAAAAGTCGAAAAAGTGAGATCTTGAAGATTTAGGAATTTTATAAGAACTGACACTTTTGGTGAACTCCAGCATGAACCGACAACATATTTAGACTTTATAAACTGATATTTGGGTTGGGTGAAAGTTTCGAGTCAAACCGAGTAAGTTTGACCAAGTCAACAAAAGTGGCTCGTTTTCGAAAAACTTACTATATTTAGAAAATGGTATCAAAAATGGGTTTGGATGACTTAATTAGTAACTTGGACCAAAAACTAAATTTAGAAAGTTTCCCGAATGAAAAACCGACACTTAGAACACTTGGATTAAAAATTAAAATCTGATCAGCCGTAAGTGCCGCCCTACCAGCGGCACTTACCCAAGTGACGCCTATAGCGTCACTTACCATTAGTGACGCCTGAACCAAGTGCCGCATATAGCGTCACTACCCCAAGTGACGCTGCCAACTTAAAAATCACATTTAACGTCACTTGACCTAGTGCCGCTAAACAACTAACTAGCCCTATGATGCACTCGGCATTAAATAGGTAAACGTGGTATCGGGAAATGAGTAATGTGTATGTAGCGTTAGCTACAATTAAAGAGTTTAGTGTTCTGGGAAAGCGTACCCATATTACGGCTGAGGTTTCATCTGGTGTCGATCATGTAAACCTTGCCCTTTAGTGTCGGGCAATCTTTCTTGTAATGTCCGGGTTCACCACACTTGAAACATGTCCTATGTTGTGACACCCGACGATTTAGGGTTACTGATTAACCCTCTAGAAACCCTAATTACGTGTATTTAGTTTAGTATTAGGCTAAATACTTGTAATTACTTGTAACTATTTGTATATTTTATGTGAAATATACACCTCTGTAATTGATTTATACTACGCTACGTAATTAGTTGTAATTACGCTTACGCAATTTGGTGAAATTGTGCAAAACAATCGGACGGAGTCCGACACAAAATACGACGTTGGTGAAAATATTTCTGTAAATAACTTAAATCTATTTTTAGAAGTTATTTATCATATATTATTATTATTTTATAATAATACCCGAAAAACCTAGACGTTTCGATTAAAACGTCTCAAACGCAACGAAAACGCGCAGAACGCACCCGACAATCGAACGAAAGTCAAAATACACTTTTGAATCTAAAATATATTAATTAGTGAAAAGTTATCAATTAATATATCGTGTCTTTAAACGATAACGAAAAATGTCCAAATAAAACGTAAGCGATTTAGAGTCCGTACAACGAACGCGCAAATCGAGATCACTAAATTAACGAATCACTTTTATAAATGTTTTTCAAGTATTTATAATAATTACTTCAAGTGAAAATATTGGAGTTTAAATCGTTACTTAAAAACGCATATTAAACGTTTAACACCAAACCGAACGAGTAAACGAACGTAAAACGCAACAAATAAAGTTAGGAATGAAAAAGACCAAAATACCCTTGAGTGGGCCCCCTCCTTGGCCGGCCCCCTCTCCCCTTTTTGCTGCCCATTCCACTTCCTCTTGCTTCTTTGACTACACCACCTCAAGCACTCTCCACTAGATTCTCATGCAACCATTTCATTTCACACTCCATCTCACTTTCACTCTATCATTTTCTCTCTATTCTCTCTCTCAAAATCTCCAGATTTTTAACACCACAACAAACCACCACCATCACCAAGAACAACCACCATAAACCACCAACAACCACCACCTCCATCTTCATCATTTTACAAAAGTTCTTCAAGAAGATTCAAGCTCACAAGTTCCTCATCATCATCTTAGCCTTCTTTCTTTAAACTACCATTGTGAGGACACATCTCTACTCTCATTTATGTTTATTTATATGTTATAAAGCTCATCTAACAAGATTATGTCTAAATATAAACTTAAAATACGTTTTTATGAATTTATACACAAGAACACACAATCTGTCCAGAAAAACACAGGTTACTAAAAATATCATATCTTGAGTTCTAGGAAGAGTTAGAAGATGCTTTTTTTAAAAAAAATTTGCGTATTGAAAAGATATACGACTTTCGTGTTATACACTTCTTCCAGAAACGTACACGTTTTTCTCTATTTTCCGATTAGTGGGACTGACCTGGTTAAAAACAGAATCTGGACTATGCATGGCTAATATTTTTGTTTCTCTATGAACATGGGACTTAAGACTCTTGGAAATCATAAGTTAGACACTACACACATAGTAGATCAGTTGATAAAAATTGTGAGACTTGACTTGGACCAGAAATTAGTAAAACACTTGGTGAAATAAAACGACAAAAAGTCGAAAAAGTGAGATCTTGAAGATTTAGGAATTTTATAAGAACTGACACTTTTGGTGAACTCCAGCATGAACCGACAACATATTTAGACTTTATAAACTGATATTTGGGTTGGGTGAAAGTTTCGAGTCAAACCGAGTAAGTTTGACCAAGTCAACAAAAGTGGCTCGTTTTCGAAAAACTTACTATATTTAGAAAATGGTATCAAAAATGGGTTTGGATGACTTAATTAGTAACTTGGACCAAAAACTAAATTTAGAAAGTTTCCCGAATGAAAAACCGACACTTAGAACACTTGGATTAAAAATTAAAATATGATCAGCCGTAAGTGCCGCCCTACCAGCGGCACTTACCCAAGTGACGCCTATAGCGTCACTTACCATTAGTGACGCCTGAACCAAGTGCCGAGTATAGCGTCACTACCCCAAGTGACGCTGCCAACTTAAAAATCACATTTAACTTCACTTGACCTAGTGCCGCTAAACAACTATGTGACGCCCCTGAGTGACACCCCTGAGTGACGCCTCTGAGTGACGCCCATAAGTGACGCCCCTAAGTGACGCCCTAAGTGACGCCTAAAACAGAAACTTTAAAACTAGATTTCACACTAAGTGTTGAACTTTATGTAACATCTAAACTTATACGATATAACTCAGTAACACATAAAACATGCTTTGTAAGCACACGATACAACATCATAATGATAATGTCTTAACTAATTATTATTACAATCTTTCACCAACGGGTCGTACGCGTTTTTGATAAACGAACTTGAACAACTTATTTGGACATACTAGTTGATGAACTAGCTTTAGGTGGACATAAAACCCCCACCTACCCGATTGGCTTAAGTGGACATTAACCCCCACTTATACAATCGCTATAGATGGTCTTTTGAGACATCTACTTATACAACCTCATACGTTTAGGGCGTTAGGAGGTTGCACACGGGAACGAGAACACCCACTACTTGCTAATATTTGATATTGCTTGCTACCTGCTTATCTCTGGTGAGTTTCATAGCCCTTTTTTACTATTTTTCACTGGGGTGAGAATACATACAACTATTTTATAAACTGCTTTATGATCACAAGTACTGGAAACAACTTTTTGTACGGATTGCATGAGACCTGAATAATCCACTAAAGTCCTCTACTTATCATAGTCATTAAAATTTGTGCGTGAGTATTATTGGGTGGTACCATCAGGGTTTGACAAACCTCGTCCGGGCTAGTCGCGCTAGCCAACCCACGGGCGCAGTATTACTTATGATTTAGAAGTGTATCGGATTAGTACACTTACCGGAGGCAAACAACGTTAAGCTTGACTATGAGACTCATGCAAATGGTATACTTATATTGCTGTATGCAATACTTTTACTTGTCGTTGGCTAACGATACTTTTACTTATCATTGACGAATGATGCAAAACTTGTGAAATCTTGTGGATCATTTTAGCAACTGATTACTTAACAAACCTATGAACTCACCAACTTTATGTTAACCTTTTAGTATGTATTTCTCAGGTAACCCGCCGCAATAGGAAGCTTATGGATAGCTTAGCTCGAGTCGCATCGTTTTCAAAACATCAAGAGATTAGATTGCATTTAGCTACATTTTGTATATCCTGTAATGTAATAGAAATCTCTTAACAGTTTATGCGAACTCCAGATTTATTGTGTAAACATTTGAATTATGGTAATGTAATATTATCAAACGTCTCATATAGAGGTCGTTTGCTTTAATCCTTGTGTTATGATTATTGATTTGGTCGGCGTCCCCATGACACCTCCCACTTCCGCTGCCACGTGTTTTGGGGGTGCGACATATGTGAGTCGGGATTTTCCATTTCAGACCTCCAAAATCGTTAATTAAGTTTATCAGAAGCTTGCGGAGGCATTAGATTGACGTATACAAAGTACATGCATACATATCAGGGCATATGATTACAACAGAACATATATATTAAGATGCCAAAAGTAATAGTTATAAAAGTTTTACGATTAATCGAATCGTACAGGTGTAAAAGTAATTAATTTTATAAAAGCAGATTTTGTATATATGACTAAAACAAATTAGTTATATAAAAGAAATCCATTGGTTTTAAAATGGCATCCTTAACACTTTGCGGGTCGCCTAGAGTTCCATGAGTGCAGGCGGTTCTTACTTGCAGCTAATTCCCTAGCGGCTTGAAAAAGATATTAAAACTCAACAATGACGTTGAGTGAATTCACAGGTTTTATGTTCGCGTATAATGTTTGATCAACCAGTATGTTCGTAATGTTTAGGCAAAACCAGTAAAGTTCATCAACATGAAGTTTCATGGGGATGTCACCCAAAATTATAGTTAGAAAAGCTTGTCCAAGAAGTAGGACCTTTCAATATTTGCCTAAGTAGTAGGGACTAAAACGTTTGTCCAAGAAATAGGACTTAACAATATCTGCCCAAGAAGTACGGACTTTCTATGTGCCCAAGACGTAGGGACTTTTCAAGTTGTGTCCAAGAAGTAGGACTGGTATCCAAGACGTAGGACCCACCGCTCAAGAAGTAGAGCCTTCACCCAAGTCGTAGGATGGAACCTTGCCCAAGACGTACGGACTTTCTGTATGTGTGCCCAAGACGTAGGGACTTTTCAGGTAATTATGAAAATGTTGTTTCATAAAAGATAGTTAGCGAAAATGTGTAGCTGGTCGTTCTCCACCGAGTTCAAATTTATTTTTTGTATGAAATACCATTTCAAAAATAAGAGTTGTAACACTTGACCGCAGTCATAAACAGTTTGTATAGTATACATCCAATGAGTTATATAAAAGTTTGCACACGTAGCAAAAGAGTTGACTATGTTTTCCACCCCTGTTCAAAAGTATTAAAGCAGTAAAAAGTAGAGGCTGTGAACTCACCTGTTAAGCTAAGTAAAGTGCGAGTGCTACCAAAGCCTAATGCCCAGGTCTAGTCCGAAACCTCTTAATGTCCTAAACGTATGAGATTTAATAAGTATGTGAATGTCAAAGTCGACCATCCATGCTAGTGTTTGTACAACCAAGTTATGTCCACGGCATTTGTTAAATATGTATGTTTGTATCTCGTAGTTGTGAAAATGTATACGACTCGTTGGTGTTGGTTTGAAATCAACATTTCGATAATTTAAGAGTGTTTGTAATGTTTGTAAAGTTCATGTATCGTATCGTATGCAAGTATTCGTTCTCAGTTAAGTCCAACACTTAGTGAAAAAGATGTTATAAACCTTCTGTGTTTAGCAACACTTGAGGCGTCACTTGGCTTGGGATAGAGACACTTAGGTTAGTGTCGCATTGAGTGACGCTCAGAGTAGTGGGCGACACTTGAGTGAGTGACGCATGGAGTGTCGAGTGATGTTGGTTACCGACACTTAACGAAGTGTCGCAAAAGAGGGTTTGTGGAGTCACTTAGGCAAGTGACGCAAAAAGAGGGTTTTTAGCGGCACTCGAGCAAGTGATGCAAAAAGAGGGTTTTATGCGACACTTAATTTGTCACTTAAGTGTCTCTATACTGTTTTTGGGCCTGATGCGTCACTTAAGACTGTTCGTGGATCAGTTTACAAACAACGAATTTTGGCTCAATTTTGGACATAATTAGTAGATAAAAACACTAAAACATGGTGTGTTAAGTAATATAAACACTAAACATCAAAAGAAATAGCAAAATCTCAAAGTTTTCGGAAATGTCGGGATCTTACAAAGTAGTCGTGAGGGAAATCCGGAAAGATGGAAATGTAGAGCTCGTCGTCGTGATCGTTTTTCTCTAAATGAGTTTGATGATTTAGTGCGTTTAAATGGAATTTTTTGGTGGATTTTGTGGTGAATTTTGAGAGAAATATAGAGTTAGAGAGAAAAGAGAGAGTTGAGTGTTTTTGGTGAAATGGGAAAATGAAAGAGTGAGGTGGGGGTGGGGTGGTTTGGGCCGGCTTTGGGTTCAACAAAGGAGGGGAAAGATTGCAAATTTTTGTTGTCAATTTGTGGTATTTATCCCGTGTTCGATTACGCAATCGTTAAATGTTAAAATGTTTTTAAATGATAAATTTTTAAATACGTATTCGAATATATTTTTAGTTGAGATATTTTATAGAAGTAATTTAGTTGAATTATAAAATTATAACTTGTTTTATTTTAGTTCTACGGAATAAATGTTACACATTACAAAATACTTTGTAAATATTATTAGCATAATATTTAATAAATGTTACTGTTATTTAATAATTTCATTAAATTAAATAATTTTGTTCGCCAACAGTCGTATATTTTTGTCGCGTTTGTTCCAATCGTTTTGTACGTATTTATACAAGTCTCAAAATACGTAATACTACGCGTATTAGCTAGTTGGCTTTGCTAGACTTATCTCTAAAAAGGTTTGTGAATTCACTTTAAGTTAGGGAATTAGCCTAAAAAAGCATGCAATTAATGTTTATAATTATGTTGAAATTGCGGGGTGTTACATTCTCCCATGTTTGTGAAATCTCGTCCCGAGATTTAATCCAAGTCGTTACGTCAGACTTATGTATTTCCGAAAAGATATGTTGTCACTATTTATGACGTCGTGAGTTACCACGTAACTCAAAATAGTTTTTGCATTCTCGTTATATAGTTTGATAAGTTGTGTGTTTCGAAAGCGGGTAAAGTTTACCAAGTTTTAGGTTCGAATTGACATTCGAGTAGCGTAACGTTAGAGCGAAATAATAGGTTGCTAAAACGTACCAATGTTATCGTAGGGATCCTCTAGTGCATCCCGTGCACGACTGACGTATGCCCATCCGTGAGCGGTTTCGTTGTTGGCGATGCGGTGGTCGTTGTTCTGATTGTTATTGCCGTTGTTGAGTTGTGGACACATATTTAGGTAATATCCTTGTTGCCGTTTTTTCGCCTAGGGTTTGCTTGGGTGGAAGGGTTGTTTCTACATGCATTGGCTCAGTGTCCCCATTGGCTGCAATTACCAGATATAGTGCATTCGCCCTCATGATGCCTCTCGCACTTTCCACATTTAGGCCTCTTGCCCAGGTAAGGTTTCGGTTCAGTGTTGGTGATTGCGGCGTATGCTCTTCTAGTGTTTCCCACATTCCTGTTCTGTTGACCCTGGCGGTCACTACCCTCACTGTTCCATTTTCGTTTGTTTTGACCTGAATCACCAGCATCAGTACGGTTGGGTTCACTCTTCCCTGAAACAACTTTCAAGGTTCCAATTAGGACCGTGTCATCAGTCAAGCTTTGAGCAAGATCCACTATGCTCCTAAAAGTAGTCGGTTTAGAGGACATCACCATGCCTCTGATCTTTGGTGCCAAACCTCTGGTGTATCGTTTAAAGCGTTCGCTCTCAGAAGTCACCATGTGAGGTACGAGGCGTGCAAGCTCTTGGAACCTTGTCGTGTATCCGGTAATGTCAGCACAGATCATCTGGATGTTCCATAGCTCAGTTTCGAGAATCTGAAGCTCACTGGGAGAGCAAAACTCTTCCATCATCATCTGCTTCAAAGTCTCCCATGAGATGGAGTAAGCAGTTGTGCGTCTAAGGATTTGGACTTGGGCGTTCCACCAGGTCAACGCTTTGTCGGCGAGGGTACACGTGGCGTATTTTACCATGTTCTCGGTTGCGCAGTCGCTGATGTCGAGGACTGACTCCATTTTCTCGATCCAGTGGACTAGGCCAATAGCCCCTTCAGTCCCGATGAATGTGTTGGGTTTGCAAGCTTGGAAGGTTTTGTATGAACACCCTCGTTGGGTATTCGCCGATGTTTCACTATTGACGGGAGTGGTTCCACTGTTGTGCACCACATTATCACGATTCCGGCTTGCCTCATACTGGGCAATTGCTTCTGCAACACGTCGTTCGATGATTTGCTCGGTGGTTACAACGACAGGAGGTGTAGGTTCTTGGCGACTGTTTCGGGTCTTTCTTTGTTTAGGCGGCATGATGACGTTCTGCGATGAGAGAAATGAAGAATTCAATGCCAATGAAAAGAATGTGAAGCATGAAGTTTCACATGTTTTAAGTTATAGAACGTTAGGAAGGATTGACAAGATTCCCATCACACATCTTACGACTATGAAACGCCCATATGTACTTACTATAATATAATCACGTTGGCCAGGCGTCATTATATGATGCTAAATACATACTTCTTTTCATCAACCGCTTAATACGATCAGATTCACATGAGATCAGAGTGAGTTTGATTGAAACGGATGGAGCACGGTTCAAATAATGGATTACGCGTATCGATGTGTCATAATGATAGTTAGACGTATGGAAATGTGTGCATGCATGTGCATTCTAGCCAAGGCTATAGTCTAGGTCTCTAAGGTCTCTAAGTCACCTAGGAAATCTAGTTCGCTATAACCAATGGCTCTTATACCAATCTTTCACACCCCCAAAATCATTAATTAAGTTAATCAGAAGTTTGCGGAAGCATTAGATTGAGTGGGGGTGTCGACGTATACAAAGTACATGCATACATATCAGGGCATATGCTTACAACAAAATATATATATTAAGATGCCAAGAGTAATAGTTACAAAGTTTTACGATTCATCAAATCGTACAGGTGTAAAAGTAATTAAGTTTACAAAAGCAGATTTCGTAAATATGACTAAAAAAGATTAGTTATATAAAAGAAATCTATCGGTTTCAAAATGGCATCCTAAATGCTTTGCGGATCTCCTAGAGTTCCATGTGTGCAGGTGTTTCTTATGTGCAGCTAATTCTCTGAAAAACATAGTAAAAGTCAACAACGAGGTTGAGTGAATTCACAGGTTTTATGTTCGCGTATAAAGTTTGATCAACCAGTATGTTTGTCACGTTTTGCCAAAACCAGTAAAGTTCATCAACATGAAGTTTGATGGGGAAGTCACCCAAAATTATAGTAAGAAAAGTTTGTCCAAGAAGTAGGACCGTTCAATATTTGCCTAAGTAGTAGGGACTAAAACGTTTGTCTAAGAAGTAAGACTTAACAATATCTACCCAAGAAGTAGTGACTTTCTATGTGCCCAAGACGTAGGGACTTTTCAAGTTGTGTCCAAAAAGTAGGACTGGCATCTAAGACGTAGGACCCACCGCTCAAGAAGTAGAGCCTTTACCCAAGTCGTAGGATGGAACCTTGCCCAAAAAGTAGGGACTTTCTGTATGTGTGTCCAAGACGTAGGGACTTTCTGTATGTGTGCCCAAGACGTAGGGACTTTTCAGGTAATTATGTAAATGTTGTTTCATAAAAGATAGTTAGCGAAAATGTGTAGCTGGTCGTTCTCCACCGAGTTCAAATTTATTTTTTGTATGAAATACCATTTCAAAAACAAGAGTTGTAACACTTGACCGCAGTCATAAACAGTTTGTATAGTATACATCCAATCAGTTATATAAAAGTTTGCACACGTAGCAAAAGAGTTGACTATGTTTTCCACCCATGTTCACAAGTAGTAAAGCAGTAAAAAGTAGGGGC
The DNA here is from genome assembly GCA_963422505.1 of Pseudognaphalium luteoalbum. Lineage (NCBI taxonomy): Eukaryota > Viridiplantae > Streptophyta > Magnoliopsida > Asterales > Asteraceae > Pseudognaphalium > Pseudognaphalium luteoalbum. The sequence goes on along the minus strand of OY730194.1, from coordinate 34,623,342 downwards.
TGTGAACTCACTTGTTGAGCTAAGTAAAGTGCGAGTGCTAGCAAAGCCTAACGAGCATGTCTAGTCCGAAACCTCCTAACGTCCTACACCTATGAGATTTAATAAGTATGTGGATGTCTAAGTCGACCATCCATGCTAGTGTTTGTACAACCAAGTTATGTCCACAACGATTGTTAAATATGTATGTTCGTATCTCGTAGTTGTGAAAATCTATACGACTCGTTGGTGTTGGTTTGAAATCAACATTTCGATAATTTAAGAGTGTTTGCAATGTTTGTAAAATTCGTGTATCGTATCGTATGCAAGTATTCGTTCTCGGTTAAGTCCAACACTTAGTGAAAAAGATGTTATAAACCTTATATTCTTAGCGATACTTGAGGCGTCACTTGGCTTGGGGTAGCGACACTTAGGTTAGTGTCGCATTGAGTGACGCTCAGAGTAGTGGGCGACACTTGAGTGAGTGACGCATAGAGTGTCGAGTGATGTTGGTTACCGACACTTAATGAAGTGTCGCAAAAGAGGGTTTGTGGCATCACTTAGGCAAGTGACGCAAAAAGAGGGTTTTTAGCGGCACTTGGGCAAGTGACGCAAAAATAGGGTTTTATGCGACACATAAGACTGTTCATGGATCAGTTTAAAAAAAACGAATGTTGGCTTGATTTTGGACATAACTAGTTGATAAAAACACTAAAACATGATGTATTAAGTAATATAAACACGAAATTTCAAAAGAAATAGCGAAATCTCAAAGTTTTCAGAAATGTCGGGATCTTACAAAGTTGTCGCGAGGGAAATCCGGAAAGATGGAAATATAGATCTCGTCGTCGTGATCATTTTTCTCTAAATGAGTTTGATGATTTAGTGCATTTTAATGGTAGTTTTTGGGGGATTTTGTGGTGAATTTTTGAGAGAAATATAGAGTTAGAGAGAGAAAAGAGAGAGTTGAGTGTTTTTGGTGAAATGGGAAAATGAAAGAGTGAGGTGGGGGTGGGTTGGTTTGGGCCGGCTTTGGGTTCAACCAAGGAGGGGAAAGGTTGCAAATTTTTGTTCTCAATTTGTGGTATTTAGCCCGTGTTCGTTTACCCAATCGTTAAATGTTAAAATGTTTTTAAATGATAAATTTTTAAATACGTATTCGAATATATTTTTAGTTTAGATATTTTATAGAAGTAATTTAGTTGAATTATAAAATTATAACTTGTTTTATTTTAGTTCTACGGAATAAATGTTACACATTACAAAATACTTTGTAAATATTATCAGCATAATATTTAATAAATGTTACTGTTATTTAATTATTTTATTAAATTAAATAATTTTGTTCGCCAACAGTCGTATATTTTTGTCGCGTTTGTTCCAATCGTTTTGTACGTATTTATACAAGTCTCAAAATACGTAATACTACGCGTATTAGCTAGTTGGCTTTGCTAGACTTATCTCTAAAATGGTTTGTGAATTTACTCTAAGTTAGGGAATTAGCCTAAAAATGCATGCAATTAATGTTTATAATTATGTTGAAATTGCGGGGTGTTACATTCTCCCCTGTTAGTTAAATCTCGTCCCGAGATTTAATCCAAGTCGTTACGTCGGACTTATGTGTTTCCGAAAAGATGTGTTGTCACTATTTGTGACGTCGTGAGTTACCACGTAACTCGAAATAGTTTTTGCATACTCATTATATAGTTTGATAAGTTGTGTGTTTCGAAAGCGGGTAAAGTTTACCAAGTTTTAGGTTCGAATTGACATTCGAGTAGCGTAACGTTAGAGCGAAATAATAGGTTGCTAAAATGTACCAATGTTAGCGTAGGGATCCTCTAGTGCATCCCGTGCACGAATGACGTATGCCCTTCCGTGAGCGGTTTCGTTGTTGGCGATGCGGTGGTCGTTGTTCTGATTGTTGTTGCCGTTGTTGAGTTGTGGACACATATTTAGGTAATATCCTTGTTCGCCACACTCAAAACAGCCAGCGTTTTTTCGCCTAGGGTTTGCTTGGGTGGAAGGGTTGTTTCTACATGCATTGGCTCAAGCTCAGTGTCCCCATTGGCTGCAATTACCAGATATAGTGCATTCGCCCTCATGATGCCTCTCGCACTTTCCACATTTAGGCCTCTTGCCCAGGTAAGGTTTCGGTTCAGTGTTGGTGATTGCGGCGTATGCTCTTCTAGTGTTTCCCACATTCCTGTTCTGTTGACCCTGGCGGTCACTACCCTCACTGTTCCATTTTCGTTTGTTTTGACCTGAATCACCAGCATCAGTACGGTTGGGTTCACTCTTCCCTGAAACAGCTTTCAAGGTTCCAATTAGGACCGTGTCATCAGTCAAGCTTTGAGCAAGATCCACTATGCTCCTAAAAGTAGTCGGTTTAGAGGACATCACCATGCCTCTGATCTTTGGTGCCAAACCTCTGGTGTATCGTTTAATGCGTTCGCTCTCGGAAGTCACCATGTGAGGTACGAGGCGTGCAAGCTCTTGGAACCTTGTCGTGTATCCGGTAATGTCAGCACAGATCATCTGGATGTTCCATAGCTCAGTTTCGAGAATCTGAAGCTCACTGGGAGAGCAAAACTCTTCCATCATCATCTGCTTCAAAGTCTCCCATGAGATGGAGTAAGCAGTTGTGCGTCTAAGGATTTGGACTTGGGCGTTCCACCAGGTCAACGCTTTGTCGGCGAGGGTACACATGGCGTATTTTACCATGTTCTCGGTTACGCAGTCGCTGATGTCGAAGACTGATTCCATTTTCTCGATCCAGTGGACTAGGCCAATGGCCCCTTCAGTCCCGATGAATGTGCTGGGTTTGCAAGCTTGGAAGGTTTTGTATGAACACCCTCGTTGGGTATACGCCGGTGTTTCACTATTGAGGGGAGTGGTTCCACTATTGTGCACCTCATTATCACGATTCCGGCTTGCCTCATACTGGGCAATTGCTTCTTCAACACGTCGTTCGATGATTTGCTCGGTGGTTTCAACGACAGGAGGTGTAGGTGCTTGGCGACTGTTTCGGGTCTTTCTTTGTTTAGGCGGCATGATGACGTTCTGCGATGAGCGAAATGAAGAATTCAATGCCAATGAAAAGAATGTGAAGCATGAAGTTTCACATGTTTTAAGTTATAGAACGTTAGGAAGGATTGACAAGATTCCCATCACACATCTTACGACTATGAAACGCCCATATGTACTTAGTATAATATAATCACGTTGGCCAGGCGTCATCATATGATGCTAAATACATACTTCTTTTCATCAACCGCTTAATACGATCAGGTTCACATGAGATCAGAGTGAGTTTGATTGAATCAGATGTAGCACAGTTCAAATAATAGATTACGTGTATCGATGTGTCGTAACAATAGTTAGACGTATGCAAATGTGTTTATGCATGTGCGTTCTAGCCAAGGCTATAGTCTAGGTCTCTAAGGTCTCTTAGTCACCTAAGAAATGTAGTTCGCTATAACTAATGGCTCTGATACCAATCTTTCACACCCCAAAATCATTAAATAAGATTATCATAAGTTTGCGGAAGCATTAGATTGAGTGGGGGTGTCGACGTATACAAAGTACATGCATACATATCAGGGCATAAGATTACAACAGAACATATATATTAAGATGCCAAGAGTAATAGTTACAAAGTTTTACGATTCATCGAATCGTACAGGTGTAAAAGTAATTAAGTTTACAAAAGCAGATTTCGTAAATATGACTAAAACCGATTAGTTATATAAAAGAAATCCATCGGTTTCAAAATGGTATCCTAAACGCTTTGCGGGTCGCCTAGAGTTCCATGAGTGCAAGCGGTTCTTATGTGCAGCTAATTCCCTGAAAAAACATAGTAAAAGTCAACAACGAGGTTGAATGAATTCACAGGTTTTATGTTCGCGTATAAAGTTTGATCAACCAGTATGTTTGTAACGTTTTGCCAAAACCAGTGAAGTTCATCAACATGAAGTTTCTTGGGGATGTCGCCCAAAATTATAGTTAGAAAAGTTTGTCCAAGAAGTAGGACCGTTCAATATTTGCCTAAGTAGTAGGGACTAAAACGTTTGTCCAAGAAGTAGGACTTAACAATATCTACCCAAGAAGTAGGGACTTTTCAAGTTGTGTCCAAGAAGTAGGACTGCATCCAAGACGTAGGACCCACCGCTCAAGAAGTAGAGCATTCACCCAAGTCGTAGGATGGAACCTTGCCCAAGAAGTAGGGACTTTCTGTATGTGTGCCCAAGACGTAGGGACTTTCTGTATGTGCGCCCAAGACATAGGGACTTTTCAGGTAATTATGAAAATGTTGTTTCATAAAAGATAGAGAAAATGTGTGGCTGTTCGTTCTCTAGCAAGTTCAAATTTAGTTTTTGTATGAAATACCATTTCAAAAACAAGAGTTGTAACACTTGACCGCAGTCATAAATAGTTTGTATAGTATACATCCAATCAGTTATATAAAAGTTTGCACACGTAGCAAAAGAGTTGACTATTTTTTCCACCCCTGTTCACAAGTAGTAAAGCAGTAAAAAGTAGGGGCTGTGAACTCACCTGTTGAGCTAAGTTAAGTGCGAGTGCTTGCAAAGCCTAACGCCCAAGTCTAGTCCGAAATCTCCTAACGTCCTAAACGTATGAGATTTAGTAAGTATGTGGATGTCTAAGTCGACCATCCATGCTAGTGTTTGTACAACCGATTTATGTCCACAACGTTTTTTAAATATGTATGTTTGTATCTCGTAGTTGTGAAAATGTATACGACTCATTGGTGTTGGATTGAAATCAACATTTCGATAATTTAAGAGTGTTTGTAATGTTTGTAAAGTTCGTGTATCGTATCGTATGCAAGTTTTTTTTCTCAGTTAAGTCCAACACTTAGTGAAAAAGATGTTATAAACCTTCTGTTCTTAGCGACACTTGAGGCGTCACTTAGCTTGGGGTAGCGACACTTAGGTTAGTGTCGCATTGAGTGACGCTCAGAGTAGTGGGCGACACTTGAGTGAGTGATGCATGGAGTGTCGAGTGATGTTGGTTACCGACACTTAACGAAGTGTCGCAAAAGAGGGTTTGTGGCGTCACTTAGGCAAGTAACGCAAAAAGAGGGTTTTTAGTGGCACTCGAGCAAGTGACGCAAAAAGAGGGTTTTATGCGACACTTAATGCGTCACTTAAGTGTCGCTATACTGTTTTTGGGCCTAGTGCGTCACTTAAGACTGTTCGTGGATCAGTTTAAAAACAATGAATTTTGGCTCGATTTTTGACATAATTAGTTGATAAAACACTAAAACATGATGTATTAAGTAATATAAACACGAAATATCAAAATATAGCGAAATCTCAAAGTTTTCGGAAATATCGGGATCTTACAAAGTTGTCGCGAGGGAAATCCGGAAAGATGGAAATGTAGAGCTCGTCTTCGTGGTCATTTTTCTCTAAATGAGTTTGATGATTTAGTTCGTTTTAATGGTAGTTTTTGGTGGATTTTGTGGTGAGTTTTTTAAAGAAATATAGAGTTAGAGAGAGAAAAGAGAGAGTTGAGTGTTTTTAGTGAAATGGGAAAATGAAAGAGTGAGGTGGGGGTGGGGTGGTTTGTGGCGGCTTTGGGGTCAACCAAGGAGGGGAAAGGTTGCAAATTTTTGTTCTCAATTTGTGGTATTTAACTCGTGTTCGTTTACTGAATCGTTAAATGTTAAAATGTTTTTAAATGATAAATTTTTAAATACGTATTCGAATATATTTTTGGTTAAGATATTTTACGTAAGTAATTTTGTTGAATTATAAAATTATAACTTGTTTTATTATAGTTCTACGGAATAAATATTACACATTACAAAATACTTTGTAAATATTATCAGTATAATATTTAATAAATGTTACTTTTATTTAATAATTTCATTAAATTAAATAATTTTGTTCACCCACAGTCGTATATTTTTTTCGCGTTTGTTCCAATCATTTTGTACGTATTTATACAATCTCAAAATACGTAATACTACGCGTATTAGCTAGTTGGGCTTTGCTAGACTTATATCTAAAATGGTTTGTGAATTCATTCTAAGTTAGGGAATTAGCCTAAAAATGCATGCAATTAATATTTATAATTATGTCGAAATTGCGGGGTGTTACATGCCGGGACTCTGCAGTCCCACATTTTGTGTCGAAATCGTTGGCATCTCTCGCAAGGTATGCCACATGTACCATCGTGGTGACGTTTGCAACCATGAGAAAATGGTTTGTTTCGTGCATAGCATCGTTTTTCCTTAGGTTCGGTAGCGTAGGACCTTAAGGGTTCGGGTTGATTTGTTGGATTATGACTAGTGCTGGGATTTCCATTACATCTTCTTTGATGGCTTTCAGTCGTAGGTGTTCCGCGTCGAACCACCTGTGCCATTAGTTTGTGGGTCATGCGAACTGCATCGTGAATAGTGGCGGGTTTGGAGGCTGTGACCATTCCCTCAATTTGCACCAGGAGTCCTCCAATGTACCTTTCGATTTGTTTGTATTCAGGGTTCACCATGGTTGGGCAGAGAAGTGCCAGTTGGTGGAAGCGATTGTTGTATGTCATGATGTCATTATCTTGTACGGTGAGGTGCCAAAGTTCATCCTCGAGTTGTTGTAGTTCCTCACTAGGACAGTACTCGTCCCTCATTAATTGTTTAAGTTCCTCCCAAGGGAGTTGGTGAGCGGTATCCATTTCTACAGTTTGAGCATAGGAATTCCACCAGGCGAGGGCATTATCTTGGAGGGTGTAGGTGGAGTACTTAACTTTGTAATAGTCAGGGCAGTTGCTAACATGGAACACAGATTCCATTCTCTCGATCCATCGGATTAATCCGACAGCCCCTTCAGTACCAACAAAGTATGGCAGGTTACATTTCAGGAAGTCACTATAGGTGCAGGGTCGTGCTCGGTTTCGAGTAGCTAAGGCATCAGCCACTCTTTGTTCAGCAATTTGGTCAAACTCGGCTTGAGTGTACAAGCGTCGTCTAGGCGGCATGATTCTTAACTAAGAATGAACGAAAAACGTCAAGTATGAGATCTTTATTCAAAGATTATGATTATCACAGTGGCATACATAGGAGAGTGTTACACAATTGTGCAAAGGGACCATCAATGGTGTACAATGATGGGATTCGGGAACTCCTTAAGGTATGTGTTCGAAAGTCCTTGGACTTTTTGGGTTTGTCATGACGTGAACGGTTCACGTGAGTTTTCAATGTAGTCAACCAAGACTATGTTATCGTAAGTAGTCCAATGGATAATAGTGCAACACTAACGTACTGTAGATGTAATCCTAATAAATCATAGTGTAGTACCCTAAGTACTGAAATGCAGTAACAACGTACTATAATGCAGTGCTAAAAGCACAGTAATGTAATACTAACGTATTATGAGTGTAGTACCGAAGTACTATGAAACGCAGCACCATGTGTCGTAATGCAGTGCCCGAAGCACCGTAATGTAGTACCCAGGTACCGTGAGTGTAGCACCGATGTGCCAAAATGCGGTATCAACATACTGGAAGTGTAGCACTAATGTGCCAAATTGCAGTATCAACATACTGTGTAATGCAGCACCACGTGCTGTGTGTTGTGCCCATAACAAGATGTAGCCAGATGTGTTGGTAAATATGACACCCACGGTGTCTTGTGTAGTGCCAAAAAGAGTTGTGCCTAAAGCACAACATAGCACCACGTGCCATGTGTTGTTCGAGTTTAGCCCTAACGCCAAAATGTGTTGAAGTTACGTAGTTTCCTAAATGTAGCACCAGGTTAAAATGTAAGTGTCAAGGTAACGAACCAGATAGGCACTGAAGTACTGAATCATGTGAGTACCAAGGTAATGTGACGATCAAAATGATCAGAATGTGATTGAGATGATTTTGTGAAGTTAGTCAACACTAATCCAATGGTAACCAGCATGGTCAAAGTTGATATCGAGGTGCGCGTAAATCGTTTGAGGTTTAGTTCAACTGTTGAAAGAACATTCCAAGATGCGAATGTTGTGGTTGACCAATTTAATTGTTGATCGTCTGCTCGACGATGAGAGAGAGTGAAAGTAACGCAAGAGGAGTAGATGTGACGCGCCATGATAATGATTTCTCATAAGATGAAAAATTCGTTGGCTTTCCCTTCGACGTAAACTTCTCAAGTAGATTTCCTCCGAATAAATTGTTCGCAATAACATCGTTGTTTGTTTTAATTTTGGAAATGATTAGCATGTGTGGGTCTCTATTCCCATAGATAACATTTATGCCTCCTTCCCGAGGTTCAGTGATAAGTATGATATTCTCCTATGCATACATATGGAGAAAGTGTTGAGTCGTGATGGTGAGGAAAATGGCGATGTGCCTCTTCGCGAGTATATGACAATATAGCGGAATGTGTTATAAGCGATTACACGCGTATGAATAGATAGGCGGTAATAGGTGAGAACAAGACTTGTTCTTTATATCCAATGATGTTATATTAGCCATACTTGGCATTCTCGATAGTGTGAGTGTTTATCAATAATATTATCGAGTGAGAGTGTTATATATATCCAATATATATATAGATACGTAGAAAGTAGTGCACAAGTAAGGCCTATTCATATATACATACAGTATATATAATAGCCTAAAGTGTCTAGCACAAAACAGTCAGACTCAACTAATGCATTCCTGATCCAGTATAACCCCTTTCAGATATCACATCATCTTTATTTAATTGTACATAGTTAGCTACGCTATAGTAAATTAAAGTCGTATGATGTAATCCCTGAACCAGTCTTACCTAATGAGGAATACTGCCTAACGGTCATAGTCTAGGCCCACTAAATGCAACCTAGTTCACTATAACCTTAGGCTCTGATACCAATCTTTAACACCCCCAAATTTTGGGTTGCGGAAGCGGTCGGGTCGGGGTATTACCAAATCAAATATCACAAGCACAAAGGTACATTATGAACGACCTCTAAATGAGACGTTTGAAAAGCAGTTGTTACATTCCGAAAATAATTGTTTAAATTGTTGTGAGTTCGTGAAAATAATTCCAATACATAAATTAAAGTACAAAAGTTATTCAAGGAAAATCCAAGTGTTTGAAATCATGCGACTCGAGCTAGCATATCTTGAAGCAATCGTAATCCTGCTGGGCACCTGAGAACACATGCTAAAATGAGTCAGCTATAAAGCTGGTGAGTTCATAGGATTGTTAGTTGAAAACATAAAGTATAAACCTTGTATGTTTTGAAAAGTAGATCAAAAAGTACGATTTTGATTTGTATTGCTATAGAGTTGTAACATCAATGTGTATACATCCTACGAGGTATCTAATACCTAAGGAATTGTGTTATGTACCTAAGTACATAGAGGAAGTGGCATACCATGCCTAGTTACCTATCAGGAATAAGTGAGTCTCCAGACGTTATATGCCTAAGTACTATCGAGTAAGTGTATGAATGAGTCATATGATAACAAGTAATAAACTAGTATGCCACCGGGATAGTGTGTTGCCTCCAGCAACCTGTAAGTGTAGTCCCGCAGAACTATGATTGAGTTTTTATCCAAATACTGAGTTAACGACCTCGAGTGTAAGCTTGTCAATCCGTTAATGAGTGCGAGTATCAATTCGTATGTTTTTTTTGTGTTTTCTATTTCTTTACCATGATATCGTTTGGAATCACTTTACCGTGATCTCGTTTTGTGCCCACCTTACCGTGACATCATTTTGTGCCCACTTTACCGTTGCATCGAACAGCGTTGCTCGTAAGCAATGTTTGTAATTGAGATTGTTGGGATCTGAGCGTATTTGATAAGTGTTGATGTCTAGCCACTGTTCGTTTTAATGATAGCCACTGCTAATGTAGAAGCAGTGCCACTGCTAGCCACTGCTAGTGTATTTAAGCAGTGCCACTGTTAGTATAAGAATACTTGTGTCTGTAAAGGAAACTTACTACCACTGTTAGTATAAAGTAAGTTGTTCCCACTGTTATCGTATATAAGTCTGTTAGAGTTATTTATGGGATAGATTTGAATTCCATAATAACTAGAGATTGTATAGGACTCTATGTATTATAAATAGAGATCCTTAGACCTAGATTAGGTTAACATTAGTTTCACGCAGCTTCAAGGTTTTGTAACCCTAATACAGTTCAGTGTATTCCTCTTATATTATTAATAAGATTGAAGCTTTTGATAGTAACTTTGTTTCATTGATTTTATTATTGATCTTCATAATATTATTGAGTGTGATTCCGCAACTTCTCAGTAATAATTCAAAACTTGTGTTAATCTAATAAGTTTATTAGATCGATCTTGGTTTAACAAGTGGTATCAGAGCTTTTGGTTAAGTTTTGAATACAGGAAGATCTGGGATCACTGTTTTAGTAATTATTTTCAAAAATTTTTCATTAAATAAATGGCAGAAAGCAATGAAGGAATTCAGGTCACTAAGATACCCATGCTTAGACCTGATGAGTTTGATCTATGGAAGAACATAATCAGACAATACATGCTTCTCACAGATTATCAGATGTGGGAAGTGGTTGTTAATGGTCCTCCAGTGACCCTTAATAGTGATGGTGTTGCACAGGCAAGATTACCACCAACATTTGAGGCTGAAAGAAAGGTTAGATCTATAGAGTACAAAGCTCTAACTACTTTATTGTTATCTATTCCCAATGAATATCAGAGACGATTTAAAGCATGTCAAGATGCTAAAGTTCTCATGGAAGCTATAGAGAAGAGATTTGGTGGTAATGATAACACCAAAAAGAATAAAAGATCTTTGTTGAAACAACAATATGAGAATTTGAATTCTGCAAAGTCAGAAACTTTGACTCAAACCTTTGATAGGTTTTCAAAGTTAGTAGGAGATCTGGAAAATCATCATGTGAAGATTGATAGGGACGATTTAAACAGGAAGTTTTTGAGGTCTTTGGGAGATGAATGGACAATTTATACAGTTGGGTTAAGACAAAGTGCAGATCTGGAATCAAAAGAGCTGGAAGACATATATAATGATCTGAGAAACTTTGAAGCTGAAGTGGAGAGCAAGAAGATTGGATCAGGAAGTAACAACAACAATTCTGCATTTATGTCAATGGCTGGAGCTAAGGCAGAATCAAGTCAGAAAGGTTCTTCTTATGGGTCTGGTGGAGGTGGATCATCATCAAATCATTCTAATGATCAAATCTTAGAATCTTTCTTTGCTAGTAATGTGAACTCTTCACTTACTAATGAAGACTTAGATCAATTTGAATCAGATGATCTAGAAGAAATGGATATTAAGTTACAAACTGCCTTAATCACTCAAAGGGCAAAAAGGTTTATGCAAAGAACTGGCAGGAACAACTTTGCACAGAAGAGGAATGACGCAAGTTGGTTTGATAAGAGCAAAGTTGAATGTTTCAACTGTCACAAATTGGGACATTTTGCTAGGGAATGCAGAAGTCCAAAGAACGAGCAGAATGATAGATGGAATGGTCAAAGAAGTGGAGGAAATGTGAGCCAAACAAGGTCTGTACCAATCCAGGGTACTTCATCAAATGCCCTTGTATATGTGGATGGATGTGGTTGGGACTGGAGTGACCAAGAAGAGCATGAAGTTAAGAATCAGTGTCTCATGGCTACTGCTGAATCTGACAAACAGTCCAAGATTCCTTATGAGGTACAAATCAAATTATGTTCTACTGTGTGTAAACAAACAGTTAAACATTATAGGGATCATAATCAAAAAGTGTGTGATGAATTAAAACAATGTGAAATCAAGAGTAAACACACAATATCAGTAATAGAAAATCTAGAAAAACATATTCATGCATATGAAGAAAATGCAACACAGTTTAAGTATGATATTGAATTTGCTAGGTGGGAGAGAGATACTCTTAAAGATAAGGTAGAATTATTAACTAAGAAACTTGCTGAGGTCACATGTGAAAGAGATAGCATAAGACTTAATGTAAGTAACTTAGAAAATGCATCTAAGAGTGTCCATAAACTTATCAATTCACAGATTCATGATAAACTTAAGACTGGGTTAGGATACAGTAATGTACCTCCTCCTTATAACAACAACTACTTTCCTTCTAAAATTGATATTGATATCAATTCACTTAAAGAAGGAATGAATGCTGATGTTAAAAAGGCTGACCCTGTTAAGAGTTTAGAAGAAGATGTGAACTTTGATAAAGTTGAAATTAGAGATTGGAGTAAAGAAGATGATGAGGATAATGATACTTCTGAAAGTGAGGACACTTTGACAAATCACTCATCTAAGTCAACAAGTGAGAGCAACAATAGTGTTACTGGTCTAGTTTCAGAACTGAAGGTTAATAAACTAGAAGAGGGTAAGAAAATGTTTGTGGAGAAGGCTAAACATCAGGTAGAATATGTGAGAGTCACACCTAACGCACCTAGAAATTTTCAAAGGAATGTTAGGAATGCAGTGAAAACACAAAATTTTCAAAGGAATGGTAGGAATGCAGTGAAAACATCTGCATTGAATAAATGTGATAATTGCAAATGTAAGGATAACTCCTCTAAATCATAAAATTTTCAAAAACATATTCCCAGAGGTAATCAAAGAAATTGGAATCAAATGGTAACTCAAAAACTGGGAAATAATGTTACAGTGATTAGAGAAAAGTTATGTCTTATATGTGGCAGGAATAATCATCTTTAACATGACTGTTTTCATAATCCAAAATTTATTCAAAAGAATGTAAAACAGCCATGGACATCAGCTAATATGATTAACAAACAAAATTTTAAATCTAAAGTTAATCATATTGCTTCTGTCAGAAAGATGAATTATAAGGCAAATCAATCTAAGGCTGCTGCAAAGGTTTCCACTGCAGGAACAAAAGTTACAGATTTAGCCAACAGTAATAAGGCTAAAACAGTGGCACAAGAATATAAAGGAAACAGTGGTAAATCTTTTAAAACTGTTAGGACTGTTAATTCAACAGTTACCACTGGTAGAGTAAATAACACTGTAAGGAATACTAACAGTGTTAATTATTTTACCAATGCTAGACATAACAGTCATAACAAGTTTAACACTGTTAGTCATTATAACTTTGGTCCTTCAATTAACACTATTAGACCAAAACCCACTATTAAGTCTAAAATTAGTTGGATTTGGACACCTTTTCAATCTAACTTACCCAGAGGTCCAAAATCCAACAATGTATCAAAATCAATGATCTTCAAGAAAGTTGATTATTTTGATACATATGGGAAACCCAAAGCCAAATTGGTTTGGGTTCCCAAGAGAAATTAATTTTTCTCTTTGTTTGTTTGTGTGCAGGGCAAACCAAGAAGCCTATGGCATATTGATAGTGGCTGCTCAAGGCACATGACTGGAGATAAGGAAAAGCTACAGAACTTCAAATCATTTGATGGTGGATATGTAGAATTTGGAAGCAATCCCAAAGGGGGAAAAATTACAGGCAAAGGAACTGTTCAGAGTGCCAAGCTAAGTTTTGAAAATGTTTATTTTGTGGAACAATTGAGATATAATTTGCTAAGTGTGAGTCAAATTACAGATAAAAAGAACCCAGTTCATTTTACTGACACTGAATGCCTTATTTTGTCAAAGGAATTCAAAATTCCAGAAAACATGATTTTAATGAGAATTCCTAGGCAAGATAATGTATATAAGTGTGACTTAGCAAATATGGCACCTCAACCTGATTTAAACTGTCTGATTTCAAAAGCAAATCTGAATGAGTCTAATTTGTGGCATAGAAGGATGTGTCACATGAATTACAAAACCATTAATAAACTTGTCAAAAATAAGCTTGTTAGAGGTTTACCTGAAAAGGTATATTCATGTGATGATCACTGTGTTTCTTGCCTTAAGGGAAAGCAACACAAAACTTCTTTTAAGTCCAAATCTGTGAATACAAACTGTACTCCTTTACACTTGTTACATATGGACTTATTTGGACCAACAAGTATAAGAAGTATGGGAAAAAGATCTTACTGCCTTGTAGTAATTGATGATTATACTAGATTTACATGGGTTTTCTTTCTTAGAACAAAGGATGAGACAGGTGAAATACTTAGATCATTTATAACTAAGATGGAGAATCAATTAGATAAAAAGGTTAAAATCATCAGGAGTGATAATGGAACAGAGTTTAAAAATCATGAGATGGATAAATTCTGTGATGAAAAAGGCATTAAGAGAGAGTTTAGTGCTCCTAGAACTCCTCAACAGAATGGAGTAGTTGAAAGAAGGAATAGGACACTAATTGAGGCTGCTAGAACTATGTTAGCTGATGCAAAATTACCTATGTCTTTCTGGGCAGAGGCAGTTAGCACAGCTTGCTATGTTCAGAATAGGGTAACAGTTGTTAAGCCTCATTTCAAAACCCCATATGAATTGCTGTTTAAGAACAAACCATTGGTCAGTTTCTTAAAATCCTTTGGATGTCCATGTACCATTCTGAATACCAAGGATCACTTAGGAAAGTTTGAAAGCAAGGTAGATAAGGGCATTTTTGTAGGGTATTCCATTCAAAGTAAGGCATATAGGGTTTTCAATCAAAGGACCAGGGTAATAGAAGAATCAATGAACATCACTTTTAATGAGAATACCATTAATCCTGATGGGATAGGTCCAAAGTCATTGTTTAATATTGATGCTCTTAATTGTTCTTTTAGATATGCAACTATAATTCTAGTGCAGGTACAAGTACAGGTACCAACACAGGGACATTTGATGAAGCAAGTGAGGAAGTATCAGGAATGTCCACAGAAAAGAATAAAGACTCATTGGAATACATTGTATTTCCAATCTGGACTCCTGATCCACCAGAGGTGTTTTCTTCTGATCAGACACAGTCCTTAGAGAATTGTGACAGAAGAATCTACTGATATACCATCCAGTGAGAGTTCTAGACAAGAAGGAAATCTTACCAACTTAGATGCAAACATTCCAGAGACATCAACATCTACTTATCATGTTCACAAAGATCATCCTCTAGAACAGGTAATTGGGAATGTTGACTCTGCTATGCAAACTAGACAGCAGTCTACTATCAATCAAGAGGAGATACATACCTCTTTATATGTATGTTTCTTATCTCAAACTAAGCCAAAGAAGGCAGTGGAAGCTCTTAAAGATCCCAGTTGGATTGAAGCAATGCAGGAGGAATTGCTTCAGTTTAAGATACAGAATGTGTGGACCTTAGTTGATCTACCAAAGGGAAAAAGAGCTATAGGCACAAAATGGATCTTTAAGAACAAAAAGGATGAAAGGGGTATTGTAATCAAGAAAAAGGCAAGGTTGGTGGCACAGGGGTATACACAGGAAGAAGGTATTGATTATGATGATGTGTTTGCTCCTGTTGCAAGAATAGAAGCAATCAGATTATTCTTGGCATATGCTTCATATCATGGATTTAAAGTTTATCAAATGGATGTCAAGAGTACCTTTTTGTATGGGAAAATTGATGATGAAGTTTATGTTTGTCAACCACTTAGATTTGAAGATCCCAAGTATTCAGATAGAGTATGCAGATTGGATAAGGCTCTATATGGCTTGCATCAAGCACCTAGAGCCTGGTATGAAACTCTATCTGTTTACTTATTGGAGAATAGTTTTAAAAGAGGTACCATTGACAAAACACTGTTCACCAAGAAGATTCTCAATGATATCTTGTTTGTACAAGTGTATGTTGATGATATCATTTTTGGTTCTACTAATGATACCTTGTGCAAGGAATTTGAGAAGTTAATGCATCAGAAGTTCAAGATGAGTTCTATGGGAGAACTTACTTTCTTTTTGGGACTTCAAGTTAAGCAGAGGACTGATGGCATTTTCATTAACCAAAGCAAATATGTCAAAGACATTTTGGACAGATTTGGTTACACAGATGCTAAAATAGCTAGCGCACCAATGGAGACACATAAAGCATTACATGCAGATCTTGAGGGGGAGGATGTAGATGTGCATCTATACAGATCTATGATTGGCTCCCTCATGTATCTCACCTCATCTAGACCAGACATAATGTTTGCTGTGTGTGTGTGTGCTAGATATCAAGCCAATCCCAAGCAATCACATTTGTATGCAGTAAAGAGGATCTTTAGATATTTAAAGGGTCAATCACAATTGGGCCTTTGGTATCCCAAGAGTTCTTCCTTTGAACTCATGGCATTCACAGATAGTGATTATGGTGGTAGAGAATCTAGATAGGAAGTCTACATCTGGGGGTTGTCAATTTCTAGGAGAAAGATTGGTGTCATGGCAATGCAAGAAGCAGACCATTGTATCCACCTCCACTGCAGAAGCAGAATATGTTGCTGCATCAAGTTGCTGTGCACAAGTACTTTGGATACAGAATCAAATGCTGGATTATGGTCCGACTTTTCTAAATACTCCTATTTATATTGATAATAACTCTGCAATTAGTATCATTAACAATCCTGTTAAGCATTCTAAGACCAAACATATTGAAATTCGTTATCATTTCATATGAGACTGCAATGAAAAGCGATTGATTCAAATCTTTAAAATCCATACTGATAATCAATATGCAGATCTTTTCACAAAGGCTTTCGATGTGGGAAGGTTTACATTTTTGGTCACCAGTATTGGAATGATCAATCTAACCTAACCTATATTTGGTATTAGAATAGATACTAACAGTGGTACTGTATAAAGAACAGTGCTTTCTGGTCTAAGTGTTTACCACTGCTAGCCTACAGTTGCTTTCAGTTGGTACCACTGTTAGAACATTCTAGCCACTGCTCCTTATAAAGTTGCCACTGCTTGTAAACTTGTGAATATTATTGCCACTGTTTATTGTTTTCTAGCTAACCACTGCAGGTTCTTAGCTACAATCAGAAGACATTGCTACTGCTGGAACTAATTTTTATTTTACTTTATTTAGTTTAAAAAAAAACAGAAGATAAGTATTCTGCTTATAAAGCTAAATATTTGGCACTGCTAGTACTAAGTTTTGGTTACCTTGGTCGGTTGCCACTGCTAGTGCTACTAACTGCTGTTAGCTTTCTAAGTATGTGTTTGCAAAATTGAATGTCGGCCACTGTTAAGGTATTTTATACCTTTTCACTGTTAGTTATATCGACCAATGCCACTGCTAGTTAATTTTTCTAGGTCTTGGCTCTGTTCTTATGACTAACAGTATATAAACTTAGAACACTTCAATTTTTCATTACGCTTTCTTATTTTCACACATAACCACTGCAATTACACTTCAAATCAAACCCTCATTTCCATTACGGTCAATTCAACAGTCATGGCTTCTTTTTCAACAGATCTTACATTGAGTGTTTACGAAGAACACAATATGATCGCCTTCTTGATGAAACCCTCATCGGCGCAAAACTTCACACAAATTGTGGATTTTCTGCGTTCGAGTTATATATTTCATGCGCTTACTGTATCTCCAAGGGTTTCCAGGGGTCATCTGAACGAATTTTGGAAGAATGCTAGATTGGAAGTAATTGAGGGCAACAATCAAGTGGTCTCTATGGTTCAAGGAACCAAAGTGGTGATATCTGAGGATTCTCTTCGAGAAGTACTTCTTCTTGATGACGCTTCAGGTATAACTTCTATCGATGACATAGATTTGTATGATAATCTTAGATTAATGGGGTATGAGGGTGATTACACACGTTTTACATTTTTTAAATCACTCTTTAGTCCTCAATGGAAATTTTTCATACATACCCATCTCCACTGCTTGTCATCTAAACGAACTGCTTTTAATGAATTTGGTACCCAAATAGCCTATGCACTTGTGTGTTTGGCTAAGGGTCAAAAATTTAATTTTTCTAAATACATTCTTGAAGGCATGATAAGAAATATAACAAAAGGGAAAAAGGATATGTTTATCATGTATCCTATATTTGTGCAACTTGTTTTAAATAAACAAATCTCCGATTTAGTTGCACAAGAACTTATTATTGGTGTTAGTACTCTTTCTGCTAAAACTTTTATAGAGATGAGTAAGAATACCAATAAGAAGTTTTCTGGGAAGGAAACAGCATTATTCTCTACAATGCTTCCTGCTCCTTCCACCACAGATGTAGTACTACCAACTACATCTGAACCAATTGGTGACAGGCTAGTAGTACCAACTGGGTCTGAACACACACCAATTGGGGGTACAAAAAGAAAACAAGGGACCAAACAACCTACCCACCTACAGCCAAAGAAAAAGAAAAGAAAACAGGCAAGTGAGGTTCCTGTTGCTCACTTGTCTCAGCCATCTATTGTCCCACAGCAAGTGACCCCACAGGAGATGGGTGGTCATTCTGGAAGGGCTGCCACTACTCCTTCTAGTCCACTGACAGAGGAGGGTAGTGGTAACATAAATAAGACCCAACCAGAGGCAACTTCTAATGCTGAACCTACGGGTAATGAAGCAAGTGAAGGTCCCAGTACCAAGAAAAAGGGAACTTCTGTTGATCATGCTAGGCATGAGGCAGAAGATGCTTTTGTCAATGATTCATCTAGGAGGTCACACTCTAATGATGATGAGACTAGTCCTCACATTGAATTGACGAATGTACAATTGACAAAGGCAGTGGATTTGCTTTGGGAGAAGTTAGTAAAGGAGAAAAGAGTGAACAAAGCTCAAGATGATAAAATTGCAGAGCAGGATGCTAAGATTGTTGAACAGGGGAAAGAAATTGATGGATTAAAGGAACGACTTGGGTTGTTGGAAGCTTTGTTGATGCAGAATATTTTCAATGATGGTTTAAAAGAAAGGTTTGGGGTTTTAGAAGCTTTATTGAAAAACACTTTCAACAAGGGGGAGAAGAGTGCAGAGGAGATGTTTGATGATGATGTGTTTATGCATGATGATGATGATGAAGGTATAGGTGAGACAGATGCTATGTCTAATATTAACAATGAAGATGATATGCAGACTGAGATTGTTGAAAGTATTATTCAAAAGTCTGTGGAGAAGTTTGATGGTGAAACAGAAGTGATTAGTGATGTAGAAGATGGTGAAGAAGTGGTACAATCAGTTGATGAGTTGGTGAGTATAGAAACTGAACAGATGGAAGGTGATGGTGATGATGCAGAGGCTGAGGGGGAGTCTAAGTCAAAATCTGATCCTAAACGTACATATGGTAGGAAGAAATCCATTCCAGTGTTCAGTATAAAAGCTAAAAGGATGGAAGAAATCAGAAAATCCAAGTCAAGTAGTTCCACTGCTAAAGTGGCTACCACTGCTACTGCTTCACAAACCACTGCTACCACAACTCCACAACCTTCTGTTACTTCAACTCCACAACCTTCTGTTACTTCAACTCCACAACCTACTGCTACCTCAACTCCACAACCCACTGTCACAACTACTACAAATTTATCAACCACTGCTAGAACTCCAGAAGTACCTTTTGTCATCAAAGAATCTAGAGTTGATAAACCTGAGTCTAATCTTCCAAAGATTGATCCAAAAGACAAAGGTAAGGGTAAATTGGTAGAAAAGCCAAAGTCTAAGGTCAAACTGGTACAAAGGAGTATTGAGCATGATCATGAATATGCATTGAGATTGCAAGCAGAGTTGGATGAGCAGGAGAGGATAAGAACAGAAAAGAGAGCATCTGAGGTACAGAGATCAGTGCATACATCTGAGGTTGATGAAGTGGATGTTGTGCTTGAGAATGGTCAGATTGTTAAAATGACTAAAGAAGCCAGCAGAGTATATGCAGAGATGAAAGCAAAGGGGTTAAATGATGATACTGTATATCATGCTTATGAAGCAAAGAAAAAGGGTAATCCATTGCAGATGGCATTAAAGAAGAAAATTGAAAGAGAGAAGAAGGAGAAAAAGGTAAAAGAAGCTGCTAAGAGAAAAGCAAAGAAACCAACAAGGGCTGAATTGAAAAATGATCTGGTTTGTAAGTTAAGGGGAGATAGAATTTCTACATGAAAATTGAGGAAAATGTCACTAGAACAATTGCAAAATATGTATGATAATAATCCTCATGTCAGTCCTGAAGCAAGGCAAAGGTTAGAAAAGAAGAGGAAAGAGGATGCAGAAATTCAAAGGAGATTAGAGGAAAGATATGATTTGATTGATGAAGAGCTAAAGAAGGAAAAGGAATTGAAATTGAAAATTGAAGGTGTTAGAAGGTCATTTGCTAAATTTCAAGAGATGGATGATAATGTTTGTGATTTGGATAGGGATGAGGAGATCTTAGAAAAGATGATTGTAGTTAAGCCTGACAGATCAGAAAACATCAATTTGGATGGTGAAGAATACTCAGAAATTATCAAATGGGAAGCAGTATTGATAGCAACTGAAGAAATGGCTTATGAAATAAGGATTAAAAGAAAGAATGAAGTTGTAAGTTTTCATAAGTCAATGCAAGATATTCTGAAAAGAATTCACAAATTTGATGTATATGATATGTATAAGATTGGGCTAGAAAAGGACTTGAAAAATGTTAAATCTAGTCTTGAAAGGCATGTGTGGGAATGGATACAAATGATGTTTGAGCCGGAGATGTATGGAGATATATTTTTGTGTGCTGAGTTGGTGGCTTACTGGAGACATTTTGCTAGAGCAGGAGTGCAGTGTATTTCTCTCAAGAATGGTAAATATGTGTATATGTTGGAAGAGAGAGAGTACATTCTGAGCATAGTTCTGTTGAAACAACTAATGGAAAAGAAATTGCAAGTTACAGTGAAGACTGAGAAAGGCAAAGACATTATCTACTGGATTATGAATCAATTCTACAAGAGAGATCAAGCAAGCAAGAAAAGATAAAACTCTCCTACAAAAGAATGAAGCTGAAAGCAGAAACTTAATGCAATACAAGATTGATCAAGTTTAGGGAGAGATTGTTGGGATCTGAGCGTATTTGATAAGTGTTGATGTCTAGCCACTGTTCGTTTTAATGATAGCCACTGCTAATATAGAAGCAGTGCCACTGCTAGCCACTGCTAGTGTATTTAAGCAGTGCCACTGTTAGTATAAGAATACTTGTGTCTGTAAAGGAAACTTACTACCACTGTTAGTATAAAGTAAGTTGTTCCCACTGTTATCGTATATAAGTCTGTTAGAGTTATTTATGGGATAGATTTGAATTCCATAATAACTAGAGATTGTATAGGACTCTATGTATTATAAATAGAGATCCTTAGACCTAGATTAGGTTAACATTAGTTTCACGCAGCTTCAAGGTTTTGTAACCCAAATATAGTTCAGTGTATTTGTCTTATATTATTAATAAGATTGAAGCTTTTGATAGTAACTTTGTTTCATTGATTTTATTATTGATCTTCATAATATTATTGAGTGTGATTCCGCAATTTCTCAGTAATAATTCAAAACTTGTGTTAATCTAATAAGTTTATTAGATCGATCTTGGTTTAACATGACAGTACTACGACATGTCCGACTTGAGTAATTGAGAGTCGGCAGTACTACGACATGCCCGACTAGTATAAATGAGAGCCGGCAGTACTACGACATGCCCGACTAAAGTAAAAGAGAGCCAACTGTACTACGACATGCCTGACTAAAGTAATCGTATTTGTATAAGTGTATGTATATCAGTATGCATAAGTAAGTTATAGATAGCACCAAGTGCTCGAGATAGAGTACAAGTATATATCTATATATATATATATACACACATACACACATATATATATATATATAAGTCAAATCAACAAACACAACTAACAGAGTATCATGCCGCGCATGGAAGTAATTTAGTGTATCTAAATATGGGTATACAATACTTAGATATTAGTTGTAGCACAATGAGCCTAGGTATGAAAAATCATCACCTAGTGGTTTTGTATTAGTATAAAGAACTATACTAAAGTATGTTACTAACGTATACTCCTAGCCTTAGCCTAGCAAGTATATTGAGGTCTGTGGTTAATGTTTACTTAAGTACAGTTCCATTCTAATAATCATGGAGTATGTTAGCAGTCTTAGTTCCTAAAAGGAAGACTAATCCTGTAGCAAATCTAGTTATTGTCCAACGTAGGTAGAACTAACCAGTTCTAATATTTTTGATAGTATTGTCCAGCGACAATATGATCAATGAATATTGATAACTTAAGCAAGTCATGTAATGGTAATTGTATATCGGCAACTTAGCAGTGTACAATGGTAACCTATCTAGGTTAAGTAGTGATACTGTTCTACAACAATATGATGGGTGTAATTCCTAAGTATTACACATTTTGTATTACATAACAGTAGTATATTTAGGTGTGAATTATAAAAGTTTATCATTATAATTCGGAAAACAGTAATTGTGCATGCGTCTCACCTCTAAAACAGTAAAATAGTTAAAAGAGTGGGGCTATGAACTCACCTGAGAGTGCTAGCGATCCTAAGATATGCGTATCGCCCGAATGGTAACCTCCTAGTGTGTTCCTAAACACGTGAGGTTATATAAGTAAGAGACAAATCAGTTTTTCTAAGCGAGTTTTGTAAGTATTCATTTGTTGTTCAGGTTTGGAAATCATGTACAGGGGTCCGGGGGCAGCGCCGGTGGTAGCGGGGTCCAAGGGGTGGCAACCCCTGGCGGGGTCCAAGGGGCAAAGCCCCTGGCTGGGGTCGAGCTGCTAGGTCAACTTAGAAAATTTTTATTTCTACTACATTGCTTTGGTGAAAAACGCATCTGAAAATTTAAATTCGGAAAAATTAACCAAGTCTGGCTGCGGACTGAAATGGTGTTGCGAACTGAGTTCGTGGGTTCGCAAGGCAGTAGGCTGCGAACCGAGTTAGGTTCGCAGCACAAGGTTCGGTTCGCAAGTCAACTCGCAAGTCAACTCGCAAGTCGGCTCGCATCTCAACTCGCAGGTCAGTTCGGTTCGCGGGGCAACTCAATTCGCTGATCGGGTTTGCGAATTGAGTTCGGATAGGGTTTTTCGAACTGATTTCATCTCAGTTCGTCGTACGAACTGATGCGAAAACTGAGATGAGTTTCGGGTTTAAAAACCTTTTTAACAAGTTTCTTGGACATATTCTTGTTGGGTGAACTCATAATCATGTTAATACAAGTGTTTCACAAGAAAAATGAGGCTTTCTTACAATGGATCTTGAATCAATAAAATGAGACGGATCGTGATGGGTTCTCGATCTTGGTCTTGCCGTTGATGATGCTGGTGATGTTGATGGTGTGCGACGGTGGTGGTGGCAGCTGCGGCTGCTACCGGTTTGCTGATTTGATGGATCAGGAGGAGAGGTTTTGGGGGTGTGTGTGTGTTTGTTTGGTTGAGAAATGAAAGAAATGGGAGAGAATGGGTATTAAATATGGGGGTGGGTTTAGGTTCGCAGAAATTGGGGCTGGGCTCGCAGCCCCGAGCCGACCCAATTCGGGTTTCGGGCTCATGTGTTTTCTCATTGTCTAATCTCATGTCGTTCATAGATGTTTAAGTTTTATTCAAGTAAAGAAATATTATCTTTAACAATAATACTTTATTTAGAATAGTTGTGCGCCAATATCCGTTTTTGTATTTTTCTGCGCGCTTTCAAATTTATTTGTACGTGATTTGGATCGATCGGTCATGATATATATATATATATATATATATATATATATATATATATATATATATATTTATATATAAAATTTTTGAATACTTTGACATTAATGCGTACTAAGTACGAATATTTAAACTTTAAATTGGGCGTGAAAGTTGGCCTTTTTGATCGGGTGTTACATTCTCCCCCTGTTAAGAATATTTCATCCTGAAATTTCGAGTGAAGTAGCGTAGGGTCCGGGGAGAAGTGTATGTATGAGAAGTTCATCGAGTAGATAGTAGACATACGATGCCTATGTCGAGTTTGTAAGCAGTCAATCCATGATTGTGTCGTTGTTCATCATAGTAGTCAGATTATGACTATTTTGTTTGTTCAGATTGTTGTTAAGTCATGGTTACAAAGTAACCATGTACATGGTAATCCATCCAAGACTAGATAGTTGTCACAAGGTGGCTTTTTATAGAGTAGTCCTATCTTGACTAAGTGGTTGGTGAATATTCAGTTGACCAGTTTGCTGATAGAAAACTTTGAGTTTTACGTAGGCCTAGGTTAACTAGCCCTATGATGCACTCGGCATTAAATAGGTAAACATGGTATCGGGAAACGAGTAATGTGTATGTAGCGTTAGCTACAATTAAAGAGTTTAGTGTTCTTGGAAAACATTCCCATATTACGGTTGAGGTTTCATCCGGTGTCGATCATGTAAACCTTGCCCTTCAGTTTCGGGCAATCTTTCTTGTAATGTCCGGGTTCACCACACTTGAAGCATGTCCTATGTGCGTCGGGATTTGTCGGGACTTTGCAGTCCCACATTTTGTGTCCAAATCGTTGGCATCTCTCGCAAGGTATGCCACATGTACCATCGTGGTGACGTTTGCAACCATGACAAAATGGTTTGTTTCATGCATAGCCTCATTTTTCCTTAGGTTTGGTAGCTGATTTAACGTAAAAAGTCACATTTTTTCGTACATAATTCCTCCCCTTTTTAGCCCCAAAATGGATGAAATCATTCAATATCAATACTTTTTCACCATAATTCATTATTAAGGCTAAGAATAAGGTATTACTTCAAAAATCACTTAAAATGGCTAAATAACATACAAAATAAAGAATAAACGATACGGTCACGTTCCACGAGCACTTTTTAGCATAATACCTTGAAATTATTCTTTGATTATCTCATTATGATCTTCAGGTTATTACGAGAACGTGGACATAAAGAACGCTGAAAATGGAGCTAGAATGAAGAAGTTAGGGCCAAACGAATTACGATCCAGCATGCAAGACTTACGATCCAGTGCACAAGACCACGACCAGGGCTACACCACCCCCAAAAGAGCCGTATACCCCCCCTTAGGGGCCATATACGCCCTTAAAGGGGCCGTATACCCCCTCTTTGGGGCCGTATACCCCCTGTAGGTGTGGTATACCCCCTCTATGATGTCGGATACGCCTCATTTGCTACCGAATACGCCCTATTTGCTACCGAATACGCACTATTTGCTACCGAATACGCCCTATTTGGTGTCCAATACGCCCTGTTGGTGTCGAATTTCATAGCTCGAGGGTGTATTTCAGTGTTAAATTGGAGCGAGGGTGTTAAGTGTAAAATCGTATCTTGGAAGCCTATAAATAGAGGCTTAAACCTCCTCATTTCTCACCATTCAATCCATCCCTCACAACACACAACTCATTTCACACACACTACACTCTCTCTTCAGAGTTTCTCTATCTAGACTTTCTCTCTCTAGGTTCTCTCTCTAGTCTCTCTCTAGTTTCTCTCTCTAGGGAACTAGTGGGAAGATTAGGAGAGAATCCTTTCTTCTTAGAATAGCTATGTAATATAATTAGTAGAGGCTAGCGGTTGTAATATTTGGATATTATTCAAAGAAATACAAGCTGTTATTCTGCTCGCAATACGTATCGGTATTATCTATCCTTTCTATTATTAATTTGTTATAATGTTCTTGTTTGATGTTTGTGATTTATTAATGATAGAAATGTTTATTGGTATGCTTTGTGATTAGTTGCTTGTATATTTTTCATGATTTAGATAGTTAGGAGTGATGTTACATTAATTATCTATTTGTATAAATGGGAGTTGTTTTACGCTGTTATCAGTCTAAGCTTTTCCTGAATAGACCTTATCATTCACCCTTTCCAGGCTTTCACGTGACTATTTCCCTTAGGATAGGACTTTGCAAACCCTAATACTACGTAGATATAGTTATCTGTGTTTTTGTATGAAGCTGTGGACACGCTGTAAAACGGCCCAGTATTTAGTATAACGCTGGAAACGCCTCTAGTGAAGTACAAATGCGTGGAAGCTACGGACCAGTCGTAAGCATATGACACCGTGGATACCTGGAAGTTACCCTTCCTGAACATGGTCTAGGATATAAGTTGTGGAAATGCTAGATCTTTGCAGTATTATACACCGTGAGTATACTTAGATTTATACGAGCTGTGGAAATAACTGAATGCATTATACACCGTAAGTATACCTAGGGATGAACGTTTGAACGTAAAGGAGGACCTATTTCATGACGGAAGGATTTGAGCTTAAAATAAGTAAAAAAGGAATTCTGAAAAGAAAGCGAATACTCGTTAGTGGTCTAAGATGCTTAAACCCCTTAATTCCACTTAGCCGATAGTTTAGAGTAACAACGTAAACAACCAATACACAATTAGGTAATAACATTTATACATAGATGTTAAGAACGGTCAGAATATCCTGTAATGGCGGTTTGCTACCTTATTCATGCACCCAGGAGATATCTCCAAGAAGGGTCACTTGTCCTTATCGGACAGTGTTGGGGTTGAGCAACCTGATCTGATCAGAATCATGATAGCCTAGTTACTCAGTGACATACTAATTTAAAAACGGAACTAAATAAGTAGGGTCCTAGTGTTTACACTGAAGTTTATTTGTCTGAAGGTGTCCCCAATAATCATCATTCCAATAATACGCTATCCTAAAACATGGTGAACCACGTCTTTGTTATCCTTAAGTGTTACATATTTGCTAGCCTCCCTTTACTTTTATGCTTTCTTATTATTTTAAATAAATAAAAACCTAAAAACAATCACCCTTCAATCTACCCAGCTTAATTACTAAGTTATCAGAACTATCTCTGTTTCAATTCTACCGTCGTGATGAACGACCCTGGATCATCCTTACCACATACTAATATCAGGTATTCATACCTAGTAATAGTAAGTAGTTCGGAAGGTTTTGGCTCCCCCCGACTATTATAATTCTAAAACCACACCGCTGATCGTGTGTCCCCGACGGGAAGGTCCGCAACGACAAGGAAGCGATTCCTTGACCGAACGTTCGGGTGCGATCAGTAGCGTAGGACCTTAAGGGTTCAGGTTGATTTGTTGGATTATGACTAGTGTTGGGATTTCCATTCCATCTTCCTTGATGTTTTTAAGTTGTTGGTGTTCCGCGTCGAACCACCTGTGCCATTAGTTTGTGGGCCATGCGTACAGCATCGTGAATAGTGGCGGGTTTGGAGGTTGTGACCATTCCCTCAATTTACACCGGGAGTCCTCCGATGTATCTTTCGATTCGTTTGTATTCAGGGTTCACCATGGTTGGGCAGAGAAGTGCCAGTTGGTGGAAGCGATTGGTGTATGTCATGATGTCATTATCTTTTACGGTGAGGTGCCAAAGTTCATCCTCGAGTTGTTATAGTTCCTCACTGGGACAGTACTCGTCCCTCATTAATTGTTTAAGTTCCTCCCAAAGGAGTTGGTGAGTGGTATCGATCCCTACAGTTTGAGCATAGGAATTCTACCAGGTGAGAGAATTATCTTGGAGGGTGTAGGTGGAGTACTCAACTTTATAATCATCAGGGCAGTTGCTAACATGGTACACAAATTCCATTCTCTTAATCCATCGGATTAATCATACAGCCCCTTCAGTTACAACAAAGTTTGGCGGGTTACATTTCAGGAAGTCACTATAGGTGCAGGGTCGTGCTCGGTTTCGAGTAGCTAAGGCATCAGCCACTCTTTGATCAACAATTTGGTCAAGCTCAGCTTAAGTGTACAATCGTCGTCTACGTGGCATGATTCTTAACTAAGAATGAAACGAAAAACGTCAAGTATGATATCTTTATTCAAAGATTATGATTATCACAGTGGCATATATAGGAGAGTGTTACACAATTATGCAAGGTGACCATCAATGGTGTACAATGATTGGATTCGGGAACTCCTTAAGATTATGATTATCACAGTGGCATACTTTATACTTTTCTTAGAAAAGTTGTGCGCCAATATCCGTTTTTGTATTTCTGCATGCTTTCAGATTTATTTGTACGTGATTTAGATCGATCGGTCATGATATATATATATATATATATATATATATATATTTATATATATAATTTTTGAATACTTTGACATTAATGCGTACTAAGTATGAATATTTAAAGTTTAAATTAGGCGTGAAAGTTGGCCTTTTTGACCGGGTGTTACAGTTTGTCACCAGAATGTGTCCCAAAATAATCATCATCTCTGCACATACACTATCCTAAATCACGGTGAACCTCGTCTTTGTTACCCTTAGGAGTTATATATGCTAGTCTACCTTAGTTTTATGCTTTATTAATTTTAATAGTTTAAATAGAAAAAAACCAAAAATAGTCACCTATCCACTTATTCAAACCCAGGCTTGATTATTAGTTTATCAGAACGAGCTCTGTTTCAATTCTACCGTCATGAGGAACGATCCTGGATCATCCTTACCGCATACTCGTATCAGGTATTCGAACTAGTACCAGTAGGTAGTACAGAGGTTTAGGCTCCCCCCGACTATTATAAATTTAAAACTACCCCTGATGTCGCGCCTAGCGAAAAGGTCTGCAACGACATGAAACAATTCCTGAACCGACCGTTGGGTGTGCATCAAGCTCTGATACCAACTGATGTAGTGCAAAATTGAGATAATAAGATTAAACCTGTTGATTCCTTGGAATACCAGGAAAAATCTCTTCCAAAACACGTTGGTTCAGAAAGAATGTCGTGGATGGGTATGCTTTGATTCACAAAAGTGAGAGCAAATATTAAATTTCTCAAAAATGAAAACTGATTGTTCAAATACCACCCACAAACCCTAAAAGGAAACTAGAATTTCGAATGGGCCGAAAAAAAATAACGGACCGACCAAAAAGCCCAAAATAAAAGTCCAAATACAACCGAAAAAACATAAAATGGGCTATATCTTCTAAACGGAGGCATTCTTGGACTTCGAGGGTGGGCTCAACCGTCAAAGGCAGCTAACGGCTTGAAACAGAGCCCTATAGCCCAAGTTATGGCCTCTTTTGTACAGCCCCTTTCATTCGACGATCATGGGCCTCCATAAACAGAATGACCCTTTCTTCAACGGTTAGGCCTCCATCAATTTGTTTTGGTACATGCCTCCAAATGGGTTGTACTTATGTAAAATATAATCATAAGTGGTACTTATGTCTACTATTTTGATATTGTGACTCGTGATGATGTCTATGAAATCGTTTGGATAAAATACAGCTCATTATAGCTTATATAACTTATATAATGCCCAACCACCACAAGGGACTCTGATGGATCTTGCATACGAAACCATTATTATTAAGTCTCATTATTCCTATAAAAAAACATTGAATAGAGTGGCAAGATTTGCAAATCAATAGCCAAGTTAGTTGTATACAATGAGCTATGTCTTTGAACAAAACTGATTTAGGAGACACTAAATGAATAGACTTTAGCCAACTATAGTATCATTTGACCCTTTCTCCTTTTAACTAAATCTCAGGGTTAATTACCTAAAATCACTACCTACTTTCAAATTCGTCTTTTTTTCTCATTCTACTTTTTTATGTCTTGTTTTCTAATCCTACTTTCAGATTCTATCCCTTTTTCCCCCTTTGGTACCTGATTACCTACTATAACCTGTAATTGTGTTAAAAACAAAACAGAAAAATATAAAAATTACACCTTTTATTACATTGTTCTTTTACCTCATCTCAAACTATCCCACATAAAAAGATCAACAACCAAAAATTCATCAAGATATCAGATCCTAGTTCAAGTTGAAGTTCGTCTCTTATCTGCTAAGGTAAGTTGTTTTTACTATTTTCACACTTTAATTTCGTTTTATAATTATCAAATTTAGGGGGTTTTTTTCAATTTTTAGGGTTTTGTAAAATTTAGTTGAATTTTGTTCTTTTACAGAGATGGTGGTGATGTACGATGGTTTATTGATGGTTGAAGTTTTCTATGAAGGCTTATTCATACCAAATCCACTAGTTTACACCAATGGTTTGCACAAAACAGTAACTAGTGCCTTTTTGTTGGGCTTAACTTTGATAAATTGAGAGAATATCCAGCAATGGGATGAGATTTGAGTCACCTGCTGATCTTAAATTCTATTTGACCAATTATATGCAGTCGCAAATGGATTTCAATTAGGATACTAAAAGAATATATACAAGTGTATTCTATGTGTGTGTGGTGAAAAGGCTAGGACACTCCATAAGGGTAAGAGCAAAAAAGTGAAAGTTGGATCTGTTGAGGGCGAAAAAGTTCAAGTTGAACCTGTGAAGGGCAAAAAAGTGAATGGTGAACCCATTGAGGGAAAAAAAAGTAGTAGGTAAACCTATTAAGTCTTCCCGTTTAGATTATGGGTTTCGTGGATGAGGTCTGGACATTCGTATCAGATTAAATCTTTAAACCCGAATCACACATGTTCCACCAAATATGATTTAGGTTCTCTTGTGACATATGTTTGGATTGCTAAACATTATGCAACTGAAGTTATAGAGAATCCTCACATATCTGTTAGGCGTTTACAAGCTGATATGAAGAAGAAGTTTAACATAAAAGTAAGTCGAAACCAATGTAGAAATGTCAAGAATAAGGCTCTGTATGATTTTTGGCTTTACATATGGAAGATGATATTATAATAGTGCATCGAACAACCTATTCATCCTCCCACTGACATCTTATTTAATAGTGTATTGAATGTCATGTAGGTAAAACTTTATTCATTTTTGTGTGTGTAGTTTTAGTCGAAAATATTTGTTTGTAATGGGGACGAAAACAACCTGCTATAACATTATCTGAAAGTAGAATGGGGAAATAGGACTTAAAAAAGTAGGATGGGAAAAAAGGGACAAATTTGAAAGTAGGATGTGGCTTTAGGTAATTAACCCTAAATCTTATAATTGTTTTGTGCTAGGCATGTACAGGTTTATTTCTTCAGTTCTCGAAATGCCATTTCAAGAATTGAGGATTGTTGTAAAGTGGACAAGACTCTGGATGCTTTTTGTTCAAAAAGATCTATTGATATTTATGATTATGGTCAAAAGATGGACACTTACTAATTTTTGTGAGACAATAGTATAAAGATAGTACTTACAAAATTTAACAGATGATTTCATTTTGTGAGATTGACCCTTTTTTACTCATGGATATTGGTTCCGTAATTAAGTTCGTAAGGATGTTAGATTTGAGGGCATGTCTTTATAAGCAAGTAAAATATAGTACCGTAAAAAGATCAACGTTTAATCATTGGGTATTCAAAATTTATCATTATAATCTAGGGACAAGATGCACCCAACTTGAACTAAAAATCTATTATGTGTATCGTACTTACGGGTAGGATTTTTAATTATATCAACCCTATTGAACAAGGATTTTGATGCACTTTACCTAGAGCATGCCTATGTGGCACCGGTTTCATAAACATGGCCTGACTTAGTGCCATGTTGGATGGCAAGTCAGCTGCCACGTCACATAGAAGGTTAGTATTAAATATATATTTTTTTTGCAATAAAGTCAGCTGCCAAAATCCCTGTTCTCCAGCAACATCAATTCACTCAAAACTTTGACTTTTTTTTTTTAATATGAACCCTAAGACCCAAATTCAACTTACTGTGTTACTAAAAATTGACCCCAATTTGACAAGTCAAAATTTGTAGTAAAGCTACAAATTAAACAAAATTATACATGTACTCTCAACACCATTTCACAAACCCTAAACCCTAACCTTAATTTCTCACCCGTCACTTCACTTCTCGATCTCTGAACAGAGTTTGAAATTTGTCGACGGCAGCATGGGGACGATGGCGGTAAAAGTAGTGGATGAAATTTCGTTAGAGAGATGAGGTGAGTCAGCTCGGAGAGGTCAGTGGAACTCGTCGAGTGGAGAATCGGTGTCAGAGATTGAACGATGCCTAATGGCGGAACTGCGATGGTGATGGTGGTTGTGTCTGCGGTGGTGTTGGTGGTTGTCTTTTAAGAAATTCATGGGTGAATAATTGGAGTGAATAATGGAGAAATCATTAGGTGGTTGAGATGAGAATATGAGTTAGAATACGAGTTCTGAAAGAAAAAAAAATGGTAACCGTGTTAACATAAATTGAATAATCGATACTATAATATGGCGTGCCACGCGTACGATTTTAGTCAACTCACTCAAGTTGTAATCGGTTAAGGGCTAAAGAGGTAACAAAATACATCAATACGATACCCATGTTTTGGAAAGTTGATACAATTAAAAATCCTACCTGTAAATACGATACACACAATAGACTTTTAGTTCAAATTGGATGCATTTGCAGACCTATCGATTTACAACTACTTATAAATATTAATATTAAATTGTTTGTCTTCCTCTAAACCTCTTTTTTTAATCTTAATATATACATATTTGAATGGTAATATAAACAAAATCAATGGCTAGCCATTGGGTATTTAAAATTTATCATTCCCTATCAATCATTAACATAATTGTTGTATTACTACATATCAAATAAACATTAACGGACCTGTATATACGGGTTTAAGTTCTAGTATAACAATTTAACGTATGAAGTTACATATAAATTGTCATTATTAAAAAAAGTTGATAACTTGATACTATTTTTATGACAAGAATTTTTGTGTGTAATATAACTACGAAACTATACATATATCTCATGAAAAACATGATCAAAATCTAAAGATTTAAAGTTATCTTGATAGTATAATAATCTAGTTCAATTCAATCAAACATGACTATGGCTAAATGTGATTTTATTTGAACTAGATTCATATATGTTATGTCAAAATCGATCTAAATAATTTTTTATTCTGACGCAAAACACTGGCATTAATAATTTAGTTCAATTCAATCAAACATGAATATGACAAAATTATATAATGAATATATAGATTATTAATTTGTAGTTTGCCTCCTCGTTGAAGATTCCTTGTATTATTTTCTCATTTTTTTTGCCTCCTGTGACATTACAAGGTAGTTTAATATATTGTTGGTTGTTCAAAATGTATATATTAAACACTTAAATCCAAGTTTATTACTTGATATAGCTAACCTGGTTTGTATTTGAAGCATTTCAAGTTGTACATTACTCGACTCTAGTCACTACCTACTAACTTTCCATATATATATATATATATATATATATATATATATATATATATATATATATGTATATCTATATATGTATATGTATGTATGTGTGTATATGAAAATATACAATATGAGAAAAAACTCTCCAAATCACAACCTTTGAGATAATTATTTCACATATCTTGAAAAACAAAAGAAAATCCACATAAAAAGTTTCACATAGTTGCAGGGATGGAGCCACATTGAAACTAAAGGGCACTTCGAATCCTAGATTCGCCAACTGCATAGTTGGCTAGTTACTGTAAAGATGCAGAATCATGAGGAGGTTGATATAGTTATTGTAGGTGCTGGATTAGCTGGTCTTACTACTGCTTTACCCTTCATAGGTATTCTTCTATTCATATCTTCTTGTTATGCTTCAACTACTTATACCCTACGCAGTTATATTTAAATTATAATATATTGGTGAATAAAGTTTGGAATATATGTTTTTCAAATAAAGTTTCTTCTCACGCCTGATTTAGGCTGGTTTGCATAATATAATAAATGACTAGTAATGATTTATATACATAATTATGAATGTAAAGACATTTAGTACCTTTCTAAAATAGCTTTCTTTAGGCAGATGCATGTAGCTTTTAATCTTGAAAAGTGCACGAGTTAAATTGTCGCTCTGTTAGTTGCTTTGGCATGTTTCATCCTTTTTGTATTTTGAGTTTAACTGGACGTTCATGTATGCCATTGATAGCATTTTCAAATATTAATCCCTAATTTTTGCAAACCAGTCCAATTAAGGTAAAACACTAGCTTGTGTTTGGTATCCCTAATTCATGACCAACTTGTCGAATAATCTAGCTAATAATGATGTCAGTTGTTATAATCTCATTTAGTTTCTTGTGCTCCAATTGATCCATATGGTGCTAGTGTGTGCCTATGTGGATCTACCCATATAGCTCATAGTTTGATAGTGTTTGTGCCTACTACCACTTGATATGGTGATGTTCTCCTTATATTAGCCGCAAAATGATTAGATTTGTGGCTTACGTTTGATGAACACATAGTTTTCGTTCTATTCAATCACTACAAACTGCCTATTCACATTTTAAACGCAACAAGTAAACAAAGAAGGTAATCATGTGATATGAAACACCCTCAATTGCTTGAAATGTGCAAGTGGTTGAACAAAGAATAATCTTCTTCCTGTTTTTGAAGGTTAGGTGTAAGTGCCTAGTTCTAGGATCGATAACTTCGTTATTTGTAGTATTAAGGTGCGGAATCCCTTAATACGATGTTATCTTACTATAACGAATAAGTTTGCATTTAGGTTAACTAATACTTAGCTTTAAACGATTAAACGTTAAAGCCTAGCCTTTAGAATACGTTTTCCCTGGATTGCTAAATTCGCAGGTTTGGTAATTGAATGACAAAAGTTGTTATTAGCTTAAACCGAATCGAATCATATATACTTTGATCAACTCGCAGTCACTGGGCCTGCGAGTCCAGTTCGATTCGCACACAAGCCCAAGCCCAGACTCGCTTCGGCTTACTTTGATCTGCGAGTTCAGATCTCATCTCGCATCGCAATGCCTTGCGACTTGAGATCTCGACTCGCAACGCATATTTATTTCAATTTTGATATTCGTCTAACACTTTAATATACTAATATATTTAACGAATATTAATAACAAAACAAACATTTATTTACAAATCTAAACCAATGTACAAACATGATAACAATTACACCAGTCCTATTCAAGTTAGATCTGTTGTCTCAATAGACTCCCCTTTGACAATAGCTCTAGCGTCTTTATCTTCACGCTTGTCTTTAGTCTTCATTTGTAAATTTGTAAGTCCGTATGTATTAGGATCGATAACGAGTTTATCTTTAGGTATTAAGGTGCGAAATCCCTTAATACTAAGTTTACGGATCGTAAACGGTTTGTTTCACAAGTATTAGTGAAATCAATTACTATATAGCTTTGTATTGTTTAAAACCAACCTTTATCTATCAATACCTAGCTCTTAGAATACTTAGAATGTCTCTGGATAACACAGAAAATTCGTATGGGTATTATGGCAAAAGTTAATTAGGTTTAAAACCTAATTTGCATAAATACTCATCTCGGTTCGCGAGTTCTAGGCTCTGCGGACCGACTCGGTTCGCAGCCCAGCTTGGCCCAGCGAATCGACTCGATTCGCTTCGCAACCCTGCCCTGCGAACTCACTCAGTTTGCACCGCAGGTCATTGTTCAAACATGGTCAACATTTTTCAACATTTAACATTTAACTCTAAAATGTTTACCAACCATAATTTTAATTACAATTCAAAACCAATTTACAAACTTGATTACAATAATCTCTAGTACTAGTACAAGCTAGATCTATTGTCACAATAACATGTCCCAACAGACTCCCCATTGAAAATAGCTCTAGCATCTATGTCTTCAAGTTGTCTTTGATCTTCACTTGTAAATTTTACTTCCAGCATACATCTTAGTTTAATGCAAGTTTTAACCATTAGCTGATAATCTCTTCCTAAATCTCCCCATCCTTCAGTAGCAGTGATCTTGTTCTTGTATAACATCAACAAATCACTCTTGGAAATATTCACTAAGTGTCGATGATCATATACTCTCAAAAGTTCTCTCTCGCCATCTTCCACTTCATCATCAGCTTCAAAAATCACAGCTTCACCAGTTCCAGCTTCTACATGCCATCTCTTCATATTTCCCAGAATATCCTGAGGCATAAGCTTTAGCGGTATCTGTTGTACGCATTTAACTGCTGGATATATCTTTTTACGCAGTTGTCTTCCTGTTCTTTGACTTCTTTCTTTTAACTTAATAGTCCTTCCGACTCTTGGCTTAATACGTTCAAATTTCATTGACCAACCCTCAGTCTTGATTATCTTTTCGACATACCTTCCATAAGGATCATTACTAGGGTTTTTCATCTCCAATCTAGCCAAGTCTCGAATTTCAAATCTTGGTAAAGAACTGAAGACTGCAAGCTTTCTTTCAAAATATTGAACTCCGTCATATCTTTTGATTACAAAAAGCTTCAGATCTGCATCATAATACCATCCAATTATGCCTTTCTTAGGTACACATTTTCCAGTAATATCAACTTCTGATATCGAAGTCTTTGCCTTTTTCTTCTTCTCCAAAGGCTTAAACATCGGATTATCTTTATGACTATCAGGAAGATTTTCTTCAGAATCAGAATCAGTTGAATCATTTAGATATTCATCCAAATCTATAACTCTTTCTCCTTCTTCATCCTGAATAATCACATTAGTCTTTGAAGGGTTTATGATATGTTCATCAATATCAGCATCAAGATCAACACCTTCAACTATCCCAACATTAACAATATAAGTCCAATCTTCAGGAGGTACAAATTCACCTTCCTCTAGATCATAATCAACTTCTACTTTGACCTCATCGATAATCTCAATATCAGAATCACTTTCAACATTCTTTTCTGTAATCATTTTAAATAACACGAATTAGATAATATAATATAAATCCTTTCATTGATTACCCTGAATCAATATAAGAATTTCCTTTATTTATCTCAATCGTATAATCATAACTAATTATTAATCTTATATAATTTTAACTTGTTATAACACATCTCAAATCTAAATCTTATATAATTAATCTTATATAATTTTCACTTGTTATATGTAAAATCACAAGTCTAAATCTTATATTAACTTAAGTTATATACTTACAAAACATTAATCTTTCAAAGATTATAAATAATGTTACAATCAATCTAAGATTACAAAAGTATATCAGTTTCAAATACAAAACATAACTACTTCTCACCAGCTCCACTTCCACTTGCACCAGCACCAGCACCAACAGACTCAGACTCCCCCTGAACCATAGCTTGCTCACTAGTCTTTGAAGGACCAGCCGGCTCACTATCTTTTTGTGCATTGGGATCATCATCTCTGTCATCTCTTTGCTTCCTTCTCAGCTTATCTTCCTTGCATGACTCATGGTATGCCAAGATCTCCCCCTGAGACGGCTTTTCCTTGTATAGATTCAGAACTAATCTCTCAAGACGATCAAGATTTCTCTGGTTATCCTCAACATCTCTAAGCAACATCTTGTATGCTTTCAGCAGGTCATTATAAGCTTGACCCTGAGTCGTAAAACCTTTGGCAAGGGTCACATGTTGAGTTTCGAGAGTTTGAACGCGAGATTCCAAACTGGAAACCCGTTCAGAAGCTTTCACCGGTGGCTATGCAGACTAAGCAATAGGCTGTGCAGATGCAGATCGTACATGTGTTTGAACTAGCTTTTCAAATGCATCACTCGGCAAGCCCGCAGCAACATGACTATCTTTGTTAGTCGGAAACCGGGAAGTAGGAGTAGTAGAAGCAGGCACCTAAAATTAACTTAAATCAGTAAATATCACAGACTAATCTGTCCCAATCCCTGATTAAGTAAGCAATATTAACATAATATGTATCTCTAACCTTCTCTGAGGTTTCAGACATAGAAGAAGTCAATCGTTGCCTCTTAGGTTTAGCTTGAGCAGGCTGTCTTTCCCTAGCAACTGTTATAGAAATATTTATCTCAGTCTCTAGAGTAGAATTTACAGCATACTACAAATAATCTTAAATATAAAAGTTACCTGGACGAGACAAATACACAATAGTTAATTGGGTAGTAGCAAAGCGTATACGCTTTCTGTGTGATGTCATGAGAGGTGTACTCTCATCGTCCTCTGAATCCTCATCTATCAAGAGATAATCAAGATCCTTTTCATCGGCTTTATTCTTGCCCTTGTTGACTGGATCCATGAATACCCTTGATCCTTTCTTGATCATGCCCGGAGGAATACCCATAGGAAACCTGGGTCGAGGATCAGTATCATCATCAGTTTTCTCATCATCAGAATCAGATGCAGTGGCACCCTCTTTACCCAAACTACCAGATGTCCCGGCATCCGGTCCAGTGTGCCTCAAAATACCCTCAGGTCTAGCAACCTCTGGGTCAGCATCATCCTGTGATGTAGAATATTTAAACTTTGATGATTAGATGTTAATCTCGATCATCTAAGTTTCAATATAATTATATTTAAGTACTAAATTAAGTACCTGAGGTTGATAATCCTCAATCGCTTGAAGTACTGGGTCGGTAACATCATCTTGATGTCCTAGTACATCCTACACAACCTGAGCCGCAATCTCAGGGACAACATGTTGTTCCCGCTGACCAGCCTGGATTAGAACATCCTCAAGCAATTCCTGAGGCTCAGTTGCAGGTTGAGGCTGTAGTGGTGCTTGAGCTTGATGTTGAGCTCCTGTATCCATCCAACCGTTGTTGGCTGGAGCAACATAGTTCTCATCTAGAATATACCCAAACAGATCACAAGCTTCTGGCTTGATATGATCAGGACGCTTGGAAGAATTGAGAAAACAAGCGTTGTAAGTTCACAAGCCAATCCTGTCGACTCTCAACTCAGACTCAAAATCTGGTAAGTCAGGAATACAATGACGTATGATCAACATGCAGAATCGAGGATAAATCAAAAACTTCGATCTGATAGCTCCTGTGATTTGTCCGATAAATGAGCTGAATATATATGAAGAAAAACTGTATGGTTTGTTATAAACCAGGGACAGTAAACCAGATAAATGCTCATGGCTCAGCTCATCGTAGCCTCCCTTCTTGCTGCCAAAGATAGTAACAATGATATGGAACAGGAATCTCTACTGTCCTAGAACGAACGCCTTGATAAACTGACGTCTTCTCTTCAGACCTGAATATCCCATTCTACCTAGAGCGCCCTATAAAATCCGTAGAGTAGACGGATGGACCAGCTTCCTGCTCGACAGTACCAAATCGCAAATGTCGAATATCATCAGCAGAGAAGACAACCGAATGTTGGTTAACCCTCGTCCGAATCACCGGAGGGTTAGCTGCACCATCGTACTCTATATTCTCCCAAAACTAGTTCAGAATGCTCTGAGATATAGGTGGGGACTCAGTTTTGGCATATCGGATCCTCGATCTAGCCAAATTAGTCAAAATCTTAGTAAAGCGCTCAACACCGCGCTCATTTACATCCAAACTCACTAGAATATTGTGAGTAGATGCAAAAGTTCTAGCAGCCATATTAGTAATCATAAATTACACAAATGGCAATTAGCTTAACCTGACAAACATTAGTTAATTTAAACTTCAACGTATTATGATCTAATGATGATCAAACATCTAAGTTTACTATTAACTAACAACTTAATATACAAAACTTAATTGAACGATTAAGAAAATTTAACTTTTTAATTACAGTTGTAAAATTATATAAAGTTCGTTAGTTACAAGTGAAAAATTTTAAGTTATCATACCGCCGACAACAATCGGGACACGCTGCTCGACTACGCTATGAGTCAAAAGACTTTCGATATGAACTAACTCAAAGTTCTAAGGTATTACACATATTTAACTTATAACCAAAAGTCCGTAAGTCTATACATATATTATATTATTAAACTTGTAACAAAAGTCTCTAAGTTTATACGTATAACTCGTTATTTATTTGTACCTTTAAAAGTCTCAAATCGAAAATGAGTTTTGTATTACAATATTTTCACTTTGCAAAGTCAACAACAGTTAAACAGTTTAAGTTCGCTTCACAAAGTCAAAATAGGTCAAAATGTTGAATTCATCTTGCAATGGTCAACAGAAGTCAACTGGTTCAACTCGCTACGCAAAAGCGAATGCGAATCGAGTTTCAGTTCACTTCGGTCAACACTAGTCAAAGTATTAGGGTTCACTTCGCAGATGGTCAATGCGGGTCAAATGTCTCAACTCGCTTCGCATAAGCGACTGCGAGTTGAGTTTCACCTCGCAGATCTAAGCTGCGATCCGAGTTCAAGATTTAACTCGCTTCGCTGAGGTCAAAGCAAATCAAGACCATTTAACTCGCTTCGCAGAATGCAATTGTGAGTTGAGGTTCACCTCGCAAAACCAGTCTGCGATCCGAGTTCAATGGTGGTTTCGCTTCGCAGGAGCGGGCTGCGATCCGAGATAAAATCTCGCTTCGCGGTCGCTGCTGTATCAAATTTTTAAAATCAAAATCGATGATCAAACTAATTTAAATACAATGCGTAATGAAAATATGTTCGTTATACTCTGATTAACATTTCCTAAAAGTTTCAAATTCTATCACTCACTTAATTTCTTCGAATGCGTGAAAGATTAAACTGAAACCTTCGAAATATAAAAACTGACAATTAAACACTAAATACTCAGTGAACTGGAGTGTGATATACCTCAATCGGTGCGTAATTGAAAGTTGTATAATATGTACGGAGTAAAACGCGTTTCTTGTTCACGAAATCTCAAAAATCAACCAAAAACTCAGTTCGCCTCGCGTCACAGAAATTCGCGTCGCAGGGTATTTGGGTTCGCTTCGCAGAGATGTGTGGAAAGTGAGGTTGGACTCGTTTGACTTGGCCCCTTTTTATACCTAAACTCAATTCGCAGCGTTGACTGGTCAACTTCGTGATGTTGACCAAAAATGCGAATTTAGCGTTAAATATAAATTGGACTTTTATTTATTGTTACTAGCCAAACTTTTTTAACTTTCCATTGCGTTTTGGTCACATTTATTCAACACGGAACAATGAATTGTATTTTAACTTATTTCCAAATGATAACTCGAGAAATAAATTAAAACAAAACTTTATTTAACTGTAATAACGTAAAACTTTAATAAATAAAAATGTAAACATACTTACTAAAAAAAAATAAAAAAAAATCATATGCTTAAATGATTAAGAGTTTATCTGCTTTGAGATCATATTAGAAAGAATAAGCTACATTTAATTGATTTTTAATAAGTCTAAGATGATTTTTAACAAAGTGCGGATTGCTTCTTTTCTCGTCGAATGGTACGTATTATAAGTTCTGGATCATGGAAATTAAACAGTGGTGCAGATCTAGGGGAACAGGTCATACACTAAAAAAGAAAGACAAGAAAGTAAATACTTGTTTTGTTTTTAGAAGGTTTTATCCTAAGGGTTTACTAGCATTGGGATTGGTTGGGCCTCTGCATCGGACAGTTAGTCTCCCCGGCAGCGGCGCCAAAAACTTGTTGTGACCCGAACGGTCGTATGAAAATGACGTATGGATCGCAATCGGTTTGTTTTAAATTTATATTTGCTGGGGTCTAAGTATGACTTACTAATACTGAACCAAAGGCTAGTAGATGGTAAGTATGACCTAGAGTCGTTCTTAAAGAGAAACTGAATTGAAACGGAGGTGACACAATCAATCTTTCTTTTCTAGTAAAGATTTTTTAAAAGAGTGCGTTGGGGGTTTTGGTTCAGTTAACTAGTAAAGTAAATAAAGCGAATAAAATGTAATAATAAATCAAATGATAAAAGTAGTATTTGTTGGGAGTTTGTTAGCTAATAATGTGGGATGATGACTCTTATAGGAAGACGATTATCTAAATTGGAAATGTCTAGTGGATTCAATACCCAGTGGTATAACCAATAAGTTCCCTATTATTCGGTTATCAACTAATATGTCACGAGGAACTAAGGTGTCATGATTCCGATCAGACAGATGCTGCTCAACTCTCCGCACTCTCCTGTGAGGGAGTCAGTGACCCGTATTATTGAACGTATTTGCTCGTGGGTGAAGGAATAGAGTAGCAGGTCATTAGCAAGTCTAACCGTTCTTAATACCATAAAGATTTAAAATCCATTAAACAACTAACTTAGAATTTATGTTCGGACTTATTAGCCAATTCCTATTAATGAAACTTAGGAATGAGAAGTAGGGGAAAACGTTCAGGTTTCTTGCGTATCTTACTTTTGGTTTCATATTTTAAGGAAAGGATATCAGTGTAACTTAGATTCCAAACTTGCCTTTCTCATTACAATTAACAATTCCCTAGGTTTTCATAAATGGTTATTTAGCGTGTAGCCTACCTACTCTAATCTAATCTAAATTAACTAATCTAATTAAAATGCTAATTAAAATGCTGATGGCTTTTTGCATAAAGTTAAACCCAGACCATGTCGGAAAATGCTATGGTGATTCACAGTGTATTTAATCGTTTACCGATGTTTCCATTGTGAATTTAATTGCTTCGCCATGTTCACATGATAAGTACATTGTGATCGAAAGTGTACAATACTCATGGCAAGTCCACGTAATCACATTGTATTTTATGATGTTTGTATGACGTTACAGTTAAACACATAGTTTTTACACAGATAACTATTGACCAAGTATCAAGGTTCGCGACTCCTCTTTACCAGGTTACAATCACGTTTGTTAATCGAAAGACGAATGTAAGTTTTAGGTTTAAAATCATAAGATAAGTCCGTTCATAAAGTTTCCGTTTTATAATGTCGATCCATAATACAACTTCCTTCGGTCGTTTACCGGCTTACATAC
Organism: Pseudognaphalium luteoalbum; assembly: GCA_963422505.1. Classification (NCBI taxonomy): domain Eukaryota; kingdom Viridiplantae; phylum Streptophyta; class Magnoliopsida; order Asterales; family Asteraceae; genus Pseudognaphalium; species Pseudognaphalium luteoalbum. Next base: position 34,581,034 of record OY730194.1, on the reverse strand, counting down.
GTATGTACATTGCTTAAAAGCATTTCCAGGACTATACCACGTAAATAGTCGAATAGGGGCCGTCAGATTATTTCACGACATATTTAAAGTCATCCCACAATTATATATGCTAGCTACATCACAACAAATACAATAGTAATCTACTCGCTAATCATGGCACAAACTAATTCTAGCATAATTAAAGCATACATATTTAATTAAGATAGAATAGGATAGAAAGAACCCGGATTAAAATGCGATAAGGAATAGATTTGAATTAATAAGCGTAACTCCAAGCTTACACCAAAGATTACAAGATATTCCCTAGCTTTCGTTCTACTTTAAACAAGCTTCCTAACTAGCCTAATACTAATTTTGAAGTAAGAAAATAGAATGAGAAACTAAAGGGAGAATTATGCCTAATGCATATGGGACATCTTCAAATTGAAGCCTTGGGGCTCTATTTATAGGTGATATGTGGCTCATGTTAGCATTCCAAGGCACATATTAGAAAAAGGGTGAAAGGTGGTGCACCGGGTACGAAAAAGTAGCGAAAGGTGGTGCACCGGGTACGAAAAAGCATGGAAAGGTGGCGCACCGGGTACACGCAAGGACGGAAAAGCAGAAACGAGATGGGGGGAGGGGGGGCGGTGCCACCCACCAGCTGGCCGGCGGCGGCTGGCTGCCACCCGCCCCGGTCCGTCGTCTTTCGCTCCGTTGCTTAATTCGCGCGTATCTTCTTTGTTATGCGTCCGTTTGCGTTGATTCTTTTTGCGTTGGATTCGTAATTCAAAAACGAAGACTTTGATGTAAGAATATACCAAAAATATGTCTTCTATCTCCAGATATTGCTTACGAATCATTTGGATCTTCCTGCGGGCGTAGAATCTTCATTCTTTATCCGTTTTTGTTGATTCTTCTTCTGTTGGATTCGTAATTTGAAAACGAACATCTTGGATGAGATGGATGTTGATTATGGGCACTTTTTTCTTGAAATCTCTTTTTGATGCCTTGAATCTTCAAACGTGTGTGGAATCTTTTTTTTTCATCCGTTTTGTTTGATTTTTATCGTGCAACCTGGTTTTGACCATCTTGGTATAATATCATTGATTTCTATTGTTTTTGAGTTTAAAATGCCAAGAATCTTTCTTGAATGAGAAAGATATCGGTAGTAAAAACATGACTTTTTACCCGATATCAAGTATCTCACACTTAAAACTTTGCTTGTCCTCAAACAAACTTGAATTTCAAGCATGGTTAAAAATAAGCAGATAATGAAATATTTTAGGGTAGAACTTTTTACTAAGGGGGTTTAGAAAAATAAAATATTCGTTCTTTGAAAAAGCAGGGTTGTAATCTTTGGGAGCATGCTTTTGATCTTTGATCTTGGATACTTGACTAGGAGATCCTCTCTAGGTGGTCACTCAAATCACTCAAAGTGTTTAGGGTTTCCTATTCTAATATTATCAATCACTCAGAACGCCAGTCATGTACCGTGTATCGTCATAGGCTTGATCGAGAATCAAATCGTTACCTTTTTGGTGAGTGCGAAGTCGATCTAGCCACAATCATTCTAGGGGAAGTGATGTAGGTTTTTTTTTGAAGCGGAGTGTTTGTGGAATGAGACGGGGTTTTGTTGGGTTTTTGATAGGTTTCTTTTGTTGAAGTTGGAATTTTTGGGAGGATTGACGTCTTTTTGGTGTTTGCGGAAAGAGTCTTGAACTTTTTTTTTTCTTCGATGTCGTCTCCTTGCGATTTCTCTCCTTTCATCTTTGGAATCTTTTGTTTTAAAGTTGGGGGGATGCTTTTGAGAAAGTAGGGGTAACGTATCTATTTTTCTTGGGTGTATGGGTGTACGGGTATACGGATGGGTTTAAGAATGATGTGATTCAATCTCCTTTTCACTAACCAATCTGGATTTGAAATGCATAACAGGAGCAAGTTCTGATTCTAAATGCATACATCGGCACACACAAGAATCGAAAAAGTGAAGCATTAAAAGTGAATGCTTTTTATATGGCTCAAGATACCTCACGAATCGAAAGTTGAGTTGTTGTGTGCCTAGTCATGCGATGCTCTTTATGGGATTACTAAACTAATTTTTCAAAAGAATTTGTATTTTATTCGTCCTTCTTCCTCAAAGTAAATCATTCTTCGTCTAAAATTTTCACTTTCAACCTATTCTTAAATCAATTTTTGAAAATTTTTTTGTTTACTTTTTTTGGAGAAGCAAGGTCTTAAAGAGCAATGACTTAGAATCAAGCATATACCATTATCCATTTTACAGTAGTGTAAATACTGCTATCCCACACTTAAAGGAACATCATCCTCGATGTTTATCTAAGCTCAAACTGGGCTGAAGATCCCACACTTAGGAATTTAAACATCTAAGATGTATTCTTTTTGCGGTGTGTTTTGGGTTTGAATCCCACACTTAGTGATAAGCATAATGGATATGCTATATTTAAACAAATGAAAGAGACGATATAGAAGTACTCCCCGATGGTTGTAGTGTTCCTTGGGTTGCATGTTTCCGTCTTCCTTGGTGCATTCTTGATCAAGTCTTCTTGTGATTGGTCTCGTAAGTGTGAACACGTCGGATATACTATTCTTCTGGTGTTGATATTTTGTTGCATGCTGGAGCATGCTTTGTATGATCCGAGTGTGAAAGATAGTCGGAGATTTCATCACTTCTTGGAAAGTAAAATTGCAGAAATGAAAAAACACGGGTTGCCTCCCTAGAAGCGCTCTTTTAAAGTCGAGAACTCGACTTAGTCCTTTCTTCTTCAGATGATGCTGGATGTGTCCGTAGTGCTAGAGTGGTCGCTGTGGTTACTAGGTAGGGCGTATCGTGGAGGAAAGTATTGAAGAAACTGTTCTATCATGTCAGTAATGAGAGTTGGTGGAGTGATGGATTCCAATATGAAGCTTTTGAAGTGATCAGTGGCTAATCTGTCGAGTATTGCCATCCCATAGCTGATGTATTGAACTGCCCTTGTGACCGGTCCGTTAGGGTCGATTCGAGTGCAGGTGTGAGTTTGAATAATTTCACGCTGTGGGTGGTTTCTGCCTATTGAGGTGATTAAAGCCATGAATTCAGTTTTTACATCTTCAAAATCACTGGCCAAGGGGTCTACTCCGAAGGATCTAGTGGCTTGGCATACTTTTCTGATGAGTTCATGTTGTTCGCGGTTGAAGGGAAAATCCGATTCAGTGAAGATGTAGATTAACTTGCTGAATATTTCACGGTATCCATTGCGGTAAGCGTCAATTTCTACGTCTTCTTCCTTATACATTCCACGCAGTCCATCTATCACATAGGATGCTAAGTTGACTAGTGACATGTGCCAAAAACGTGTTGGAATGTCACGAGTGTTCTCTTTGAATGCTGATTGATTTAGTTCATCAATTATTAGTTCAACGTGATGACCAATAGTGGAGTGAATGACGATCCTGAGGTTTTCCGAGGCTGTGAGATGTTCTCCAGTTTCGATGAGATCTAGAAGGGTTCTAAGATCTCCCACCATTCTTATGTCAGCATAATTCTACGGATTTCCAGTAGTTCTTTCAAGATGAGTTCTTATTGATGCAAGTATAGCCTTCTGACTTGATGAGTAGGGAAAAGCTGATCCGGCTAAGGTACAATATACTTTTCTGTATATTTGCCTTTGGTTGCTGCAGAACTCGAATTCTCCCATTGGGTAGTCTGGCCTTTCTGGCTATTGAGCTTCTCTGGTGAATTGCTCTTAAAGGGAATTGGAGAACTCTTGGATATGTCTGAGCAAAGTTTGGGGCACTGGTTCTCCATAATTGGCGAGATATGAATCATATTCTCGTTCAATCTGCCTTATCAGGTGTCTTTGAGCGGTTTTGTAGTCGTTGGTTGATTCTTTGATAGCCTATACAATGATGTGCACATCGGTGTATTAATCAATTAGTTCAATCATGTCTTGTTGAGTATCTATGAGCAGAATCTTTAATCTCTCAGCTGTGATGATGGGGGAATTTGGTGGAGCAAGAGGGGGTTTTGGAATAGAGCGTTCATCGATAGTGACGTCAATAAATCGCCGTCAAATTCGATACTCTTGTAGTCGGAATCTTCGTCTCGTGAATCTGGGAATTGGTGGAATTCTTCATCTGAGGGTGCATTGTTGAAAGGTTGAGTACTGTCGATTTCGATGGTTCTGACTTCCGTGATGATGTCTTGAAGGTTTTGTTCAACAAAGCTTTCTGGTTGACGTGCCTTATATGCAGAAATTCTTTGTAGGAGTTTAGCATACATGTCTGGGTGCTGTGATGATCAGAGTTCTTCTTCAAAAGTATCTATGTCTCGGAGTCGGGTTCTGGTAAAGGGTTTTGATGGATCGAGATAAGAGTCAAGAATGTTTCCCATTCTTTTGAGATGAGTGGATCTGAGCTCCTGGTGGATGGCTCCATAATCAAAGGATTCTTTTGATGAAGTGTAGTTTTTGCAGTCTTGTATCCTTTTGACTTCAGCCATTTGTGGTGAATCGGCTGGATCTTCATCTTCCTCTATTTCTTCTTTGATTTCTTCCTCCTCCTCAGTTTCTTCTTCCTCTTCTTCAGGTTCTTCGTCTTCAGATTCAATTTCTTCCTCTGCTTCTACATATTCTTCCTCTTCTTCTGGTTCATACTCAGAATCAGAGATGAAAACTGATGATGGAGTGAAATGTTGCTCTTCCTCTGGTTCTGATTTTTTATCGGCACAAATTCTGCCTATTGATATAGCATAACATTCTTCTTCTTCTGGAATGTATTCCGGTTGGTAGATTTTGTAAGTAATGCTTTCACCATGTGATCGTAATACAATCGTGTGATTATACACATCGATTACTGCTCTAGCTGTGTTCATGAATGGTCTTCCAAGGATAATCGGGATGTTTATGTCCTCGTGGATATCCATTACCACGACATCCGTTGGGAAAAAATTTTTGTTAACTTGAACTAGAACGTTCTCAGCTATTCCTTTTGGGTATCTAACAGATTGATCAGCTAGCTGGACGGTCATCTTAGTGGGTTTCAAGTTTTCAAGTTTTTGCCTCTTAAACAGGGAGTAGGGCATAAGGTTAATGCTGGCTCCTAAGTCGGCTAAGGCGCTCATATTTCCGGATTGGTAAATTGAACAAGGGAGTGTAAGTCTACCGGTGTCTCCTAGTTTTTCGGGAAGGCTATTCTTAAGTAGGGCTGAGGTTTCAGAACTAAGGGGAATATTGTTTACTTCGGGCAGTTTATCCTTAGTGGATAGCAATTTCCTAATGTACTTATTACGACCAGGAACTCTAGACATGGTATCAAGGAATTTTCCATCTAGCTTAAAGGATGATAATTTCTTGGGTTGAGCTTTAAGTCTAGCGGGGTAAGGGATCCTAACCTCGTTTTTTATGGTCGGAGTTGTTTCCACAGCTGGTATCTTGATCTTTGGTTCTTCCTCTTTTACTGGAACAGCAGCTGGTGGTATTAGATGCTTCCTCGGTGGTAGTAAGTTGCTTTGCTTCCTCAACATGTGGGTTGTGAACCGTGTTGCTAGGCAAGCTTCCTCTGGGTCTGTTATCGAGACATTGTGCCAATGTCCAATCTGAGCTTCCTAATTCTTTAGCACATCCAGTTGATTTCTCATAAAGAGGTCGGCTTGGTCTTGTCTGGCGGACGTCTTTTGGTTGAGCAGGTGTTGACCTTGCATGAACTAGGTGAAGGCGTCATTTGAATTTGAAGCTGGGGCATTTGTCTTTGCATGTTGTTCAGGGGTTTGGTTTGTGTCGGAAGTTGGTGCAGGAAGTGCGAGGGATTGGTTATAAGAAGGTTGTGATTGTTGTGGGTAAGGTGGGTATCTGGGTTGGTATGGTGGTTGGTTGGTTCTTGGTTGGAATGGAGGTCCTCTAGGTTGGTTGTTGTTTTGATTGAAACCGGGTGGAAAATTCTGTTGTCGAGCAGGAAACTGAGCATAGTAGACGGTGCCATCTGCTTCTTCGTATTCAACTTGGTATTCACCAGGTGGTTGAGGGTTGGTGCAGTGTTGACAGACTTGCACTTGGTGTACTTGGTTCTGTTGTTTCTTAAGTTCTCCAAACTGTTTGATAAGTGAGTCCATCTTCTCTGTTAATACCTTAATTGCTTCGACTAGAATTGGATTTGATGCATTGAGAGGTGCTGAAGATGTTGAGTGATCTCCAGAGTTCCAATCGTGGTGATGCATAGTCATGTTCTCTATAAGGTTCCATCCTTCTTCGTTGGTCTTTGCCATGAAGCTTCCTTGAGCATCAGCGTCGAGGGTGGTTCGGTGGTTAGGGTCTAAACCATTATACAAGGTACACAATTGTGCAGATTTATCGAGTCGGTGATTAGGGCATTTCTTCAGTGCTCCTTTAAATCGTTCCCATGTGGTGTATAATGACTCATCGAAAGCTTGGTGGAAATTCATGATGTCATTTCAAAGTTTTGTTTGTTTAGAAGGCGTAAAGTACTTGGTTAGAAACTTTGTCGCCATCATAGTCCATGAAGGGATAGAGCTGGTCTCTAAACCTTCAAACCATGTTTGCGCATGATGTGTGAGCGAATAGGGAAAAGATACAAACGGATTGTGTCTTGACTAATTCCGTTTTATTTGTAGGAGTTTGAAAGAGATATGAACTTGTCGAGGTGAGAGTTTGGATCATCACTGGGTAATCCATGGAATTGACAGTGGTTTTGGATTAGTTGGATGATGTGGTGCTTAAGCTCGAAAGATTGACCAGGGGTTTCAGGGTAGAGAATTGGTCCTCCTCTTCCTTCGATAGAGGGTTTACTGTTGTCAGCGAGAGTGATGCGTTCAGCCATTGCTTGTCTAAGTGCGGATTGCTTCTTTTCTCATTGAATGGTACGTATTATAAGTTCTGGATCATGGAAATTAAATAGTGGTGCAGATCTAGGGGAACAGTTCATACACTAAAAAAGAAAGACAAGAAAGTAAATACTTATTTTTTTTAGAAGGTTTTATCCTAAGGGTTTGCTAGAATTGGGATTGGTTGGGACTCTGTATCGGACAGTTAGTCTCCCCGGTAACGGCGCCAAAAACTTGTTGTGACCCGAACGGTCGTATGAAGACGACGTATGGATCGCAATCGGTTTGTTTTAAATTTATATTTGCTGGGGTCTAAGTATGACTTACTAATACTGAACCAAAGGCTAGTAGATGGTAAGTATGACCTAGAGTCGTTCTTAAAGAGAAACTGAATTGAAACGGAGGTGATTCAATCAATCTTTCTTTTCTAGTAAAGGTTTTTCAAAAGAGTGCGTTGGGGGTTTTGGTTCAGTTAACTAGTAAACTAAATAAAGCGAATAAAAGGTAATAATAAATCAGATGATAAAAGTAGTATTTGTTGTGAGTTTGTTAGCTAATAATGTGGGATGATGACTCTTATAGGAAGACGATTATCTAAATTGGAAATGTCTAGTGGATTCAATACCCAGAGGTATAACCAATAAGTTCCCTATTAGTCGGTTATCAACTAATATGTCACGAGGAACTAAGGTGTCATGATTCTGATCAGACAGACACTGCTCAACTCTCCACACTCTCCTGTGAGGGAGTCAGTGACCCGTATTATTGAACGTATTTGCTCGTGGGTGAAGGAATAGAGTAGCAGGTCATTAGCAAGTCTAACCGTTCTTAATACCATAAAGATTTAAAATCCATTAAACAACTAACTTAGAATTTATGTTCGGACTTATTAGCCAATTCCTATTAATGAAACTTAGGAATGATACGCAGGGGAAAACGTTCAGGTTTCTTGCGTATCTTACTTTTGGTTTCATATTTTAAGGAAAGGATATCAGTGTAACTTAGATTCCAAACTTTCCTTTCTCATTACAATTAACAATTCCCTAGGTTTTCGTAAATGGTTATTTAGCGTGTAGCCTGCCTACTCTAATCTAATCTAAATTAACTAATCTAATTAAAATGCTAATTAAAATGCTGATGGCTTTTTGCATAAAGTTAAACCCAGACCATGTCGGAAAATGCTATGGTGATTCACAGTGTATTTAATCGTTTACCGATGTTTTCATTGTGAATTTAATTGCTTCGCCATGTTCACATGATAAGTACATTGTGATCGAAAGAGTACAATACTCATGGCAAGTCCACGTAATCACATTGCATTTTATGATGCTTGCATGACGTTATAGTTAAAAACATAGTTTTTACACAGATAACTATTGATCAAGTATCAAGGTTCGCGACTCCTCTTTACCAGGTTACTATCACGTTTGTTAATCAAAAGGCGAATGTAAGTTTTAGGTTTAAAATCATAAGATATGTCCGTTCATAAAGTTTCCGTTTTATAATGTCGATCCATAATACAACTACCTTTGGTCGTTTACCGGCTTATATACGTATGTACTTTGCTTAAAAGCATTTCCAGCACTATACCAAGTAAACAGTCGAATAGGGCCGTCAGATTATTTCACGACATATTTAAAGTCATCCCACAATTACATATGCTAGCTACATCACAACAAATACAATAGTAATCTACTCGCTAATCATGGCACAAACTAATTCTAGCATAATTAAAGCATACATATTTAATTAAGATAGAATAGGATAGAAAGAACCCGGATTAAAATGCGTGAAGGAATAGATTTGAATTAATAAGCGTAACTCCAAGCTTACACCAAAGATTACAAGATGTTCCCTAGCTTTCGTTCTACTTTAAACAAGCTTCCTAACTAGCCTAATACTAATTTTGAAGTAAGAAAATAGAATGAGAAACTAAAGGGAGAATTATGCCTAATGCATATGGGACATCTTCAAATTGAAGCCTTGGGGCTCTATTTATAGGTGATATGTGGCTCATGTTAGCATTCCAAGGCACACATTAGAAAAAGGGTGAAACGTGGTGCACCGGGTACGAAAAAGTAGCGAAAGGTGGTGCACCGGGTACGAAAAAGCATGGAATGGTGGCGCACCGGGTACACGCAAGGACGGAAAAGCAGAAACGAGAAGGGGGGTGGGGGGAAGGCGCCGCCCACCAGCAGACCGACGGCGGTTGGTGGTTGGCCGGCGGCGGCTGGCTGCCACCCGCCCCGGTCTGTCGTCTTTCGCTGCGTTGCTTAATTCATGCGTATCTTCTTTGTTATGTGTCCGTTTGCATTGATTCTTTTTATGTTGGATTCATAATTCAAAAACGAAGACTTTGATGTAAGGATATCCCAAAAATATGTCTTCTATCTCCAGATATTGCGTACGAATCATTTGGATCTTTCGGCGGGCGTAGAATCTTTATTCATTATCCGTTTTTGTTGATTCTTCTTCTGTTGGATTCATAATTTGAAAACGAACATCTTGGATAAGATGGATGTTGATGATGGGCACTTTTGTCTTGAAATCTCATTTTGATGCCTTGAATCTTCAAATGTGTATGAAATCTTTGATTTTCATCCGTTTTGCATGATTTTTATCGTGCAACCTTGTTTTGACCATCTTGGCATAATATCATTGATTTGTATTGTTTTTGAGTTTAAAATGCCAAGAATCGTTCTAGAATGGGAAAGATATCAGTAGTAAAAACATAACTTTTTAAGCAATATGATACACCAATTCTTATACTTTGCCATACAAAAAGGCACTCTTAACATCCAACTAATACACTTTAATTTCTTTGTAAGTTGCAAATGATAAGAATACCCTTATTGCTTCAAGCCTAGCAACTGGTGCAAACACTTCGTGATAATCTATTCCTTCTTCTTGATTGAAACCCTGAACCACTAAACGAGCTTTATTGCGAGTAACAATTCCCCGATCGTCTCTCTTGCACTTAAAGACCCATTTAGTTCAAATAGGATATTCACCAGAAGGTAAGTTAACCAACTCCCAAACGTTCAGCTTTTTAAACTGAGTCAATTCTTCTTGCATAGCTTCTACCCACAAACTTTCCTTTAGTGCCAGTTGAATGTTTTTAGGTTCAACTTGTGAGATAAAGCATGCATAAAGACATTTATTTGTGATCCCAGTCTCTTTAATTGACACGTATAAGCTGGTGTATTCAGAATACTAGCTTTAGCTTGACTCTTGGTTAACATTGGAATTTCTTGATCACCAATGATATTTTCCACATGATGATTCTTACTTGTTCTAGTCACAGTTACTGGTTCAACAAGTATATCATCATCCAAATTGGTGCCAATCTCTTCCAGTGGTGGCATATCCTCATCAGTATTATACAACTCATCAGAAGTTATTCTTTCTCTCAATTCACTTGTAGGGGTAAAGATATTATCTAATACCCTTTGAGTAACTTCCGAAAACTTGTCTTGCTCTTGAGGTTTTTCCACCGAGGGCTCTTTTGAAGCATTAGTAGATGGATTATTTGCAGACATCCCATATGAAGAAGCATTCGATGTATATGTAGGGCCAGTGTCCCCGTCATCGTACAATAAATGTTCCGAGATTTACGAATTAACCACATAGTCACTTATAGGGACTTTAAATGACTTAAACAGATCTGAATAATCGAATTACCAATCTAATCCCTTGTGTATGTCATGAGTATGACTGGTAACTTCAATGTTATAGATAGTTTCCACACGTCCAGTGACTTTATTGAAAACCTTCTTGTTTGGTGAATTAGGAATATAACCTAGGAAATATCCTTCGTCAGCCTTTTCCCCAAACTTAGGTTGATTGCTAGTCTTCAATAGGGTGCATGATACACCAAAGGCCTCAAATCCTTTCAAATTAGGTTTCTTTTTGTTCAGAAGTTCATAACAAGTCTTGTTATGCTTCTTAACAGTTAGTACCCTATTTAGAATATGACATGCTGTATTCAGCACTTCTGCCCAAAAGATGACCGGAAGCCCTGAATCAGCAAGCATGGTTCTCGCTGCCTCAATAAGAGTTCTATTCTTCCTTTCAGCAACACCATTTTGTTGTGGCTCATATGGTGCACTGAATTGATGTTGAATTCCTTTACTTAAGCAATAAACATTCAACGTAGAATTTTTGAACTCTGTACCATTGTCACTACGAATTCTCTTAACTCTCGTGTTATAGACATTCTCCACTAAATCTAAGAACTCCATAAGCATTTCTGGGGTTTCATCCTTAGATTTCAAAAAGAATACCCATGAGAATCTAGAGAAATCATCTGTAACAACCAGACAATACCATTTGCCACCTATGCTTCTCTTGCTTATTGGGCCAAAGAGATTCATATGTAGCAATTCAAATGGCGAGGATATTGAGTTTTCAATTTTAGACTTGTGTGCTTTCTTATGTTGTTTTCCTTTTAAGCAAGAAAAACACCTGTCTTCAAAGTCAAAATGTTTCTGTGGCACACCCAGAACTAAACCATTTTTGGTTATGTAATTCATTTTCCGAAAGTTCAAGTGTGTCATTCTCCTATGCCATAGAATAGAATCAGCTTCTGAAGCCTTGGATAATAGACATGTAGACTCCATTGAAGTAACCGGAGCACCCATGTTGATAGCAAAGATGTCATTCTTCCTTGGTGCCCTCATTAATATTCAATCTTCGGGAATAACAAATCCCGGCTTCATGACTAAGGCTTCCTTTTCATTAAAATGAACTGGATGACCTTTATCGCAGACTTGGGAAACACTCACTAAGTTGTGAGTTAGTTCTTCAACATAATTCACATCTTCAAGAGTCAAAGTTCCATTTGAAACTTTTCCTTTTCCCGCAATTACTCCTCCTTTATCACCAGTGAAGTTTACTCGCTGTTTCAAACCACCTTTAAAGTCCTTCAGTAGACTTCTTTCTCCTGTCATGTGTCTTGAGCATCCACTATCTACATACCACCAGCTATCTTTGTTCACAATCTGCTCCTGCACATGACAAGTTGTACAAGGTTAGTTTTCAAGAGGGACCCAAGCCATTACGGTCATGGGTTGTCCCTTATCATCTACAATCTGAACTTCCTTAAAGTAACCATAACTATTCCCATCGGGAGTCTTGGTGACTTTTACAGGAGGTTGAGCTTGTTGATGATTTATAGTCTTATGCCTGTGAGGAGAGTGAGTAGAAAACCTCCTAGGCAATTGACTGTGTTGTTGTGCACGAGAAGTAGAACCACTTTCATACTGACTATGGTTTCTACTTGGGGTTCTAAACCTCGAAGGTGTCTTATCTCTAGGTTTAATGACAGTGTTATCATTTTGAGAATAAGGTCTCTTAGGTTTAGGTGGTGAGACACTACTAGTATTGTCTCTCTTCAACATGTTCACATGTTTAGTCACATGTTTGCTTCCCAAACCAGGTTTAGCACTAGACCTGTCTACAAGTTTTGGTTTCTCGTTATTCACGGGCTTATGTATAGCTTCCAGCTTCTTATTGGGACAACAAGAAGCCACATGCCCCTTTTGATGGCATTTAAAGCAAGACATCTGCCTCCGTAAATTAACTTCTTTTGCCATATTTTCAATCTGAGTCTTAGATAGTAAAGGTGCATCATTTTGTTCTTTAATAACCTTATCATCTACTTTGGCATCATTCAGCATCCCACCCGAAACAAATTGTACATTGGTAGAATCTGATATCTTACCAATATTGGATGATTGTTCTTTAAGAACATCCTTCTGTATCTTAGAAACTTCAGATTCTTTGGGTATTTGAACATCAGAATTAGTAGTAGCATCAATCATCTCTAGGTCAACAGTAGTAGTGTAGTTAGCATTAAAAGGCGGAGGAACATCACTATAGCCTAAGCCAGTCTTGTCCTTTACACTACGTTGAGCGTCAATTATAGAGTCCATAGTTTAAGATGATGTTCTATAACTTTCAAACTTACTATTAAGCTCAACTAACTTAACCTTAGATTCAGCTAATTCTTTGTCCTTGTCAGCCTACACCTTGATTTAAGTCCTTTAGGTTCAAATAAAGACCATCTATTATCACAGATTGTTCATTTATAGTATTTCTAAGTACGGTCTTATCTGACATATAGGACTTAAACTGTTTCTTAAGGTCTAGCTTGTCCTTACTTAACCTACGTACATCAATTTTAGCCCCTTCTAGTTCAGATGATAAAGCCTTATGTGATTCAGCAAATACATTAACTTGGGCTTCTAAACTAGTCACTAATTGACATACATCTATAAGTGTAGGAAAATCAAGACATACCTGTTTCTTCTCAGTTTGGAGTTCAGCCATTTGTGCCACAAAGTCTTCTGGACACAGATCTTTAGTTGATCCCAAGTCCAACACATCATCTTCAGCTGCTAGAATCTTCAATTCAGGAATTTTCATTTGATAATCCCCAACAGTAGGCATGTAAGATGGTGTCTCATCAGTCTTAACTGGATCTTCAATTTCAGCCATAAGAGCTTCTCTAGTCAAAGCTCTCCAGTCATAAGAACCATCCAGTTGTTGAACAACCAAGGCTTTAGAAGACAAAGTAGCACTTGATTTTTTAGGATTTGCTGTTTTCTCAGTTTTGGGTCTTTGACATTCCCTAGCAAAATGTCCATAACCTTGACAGTTAAAACATTTCACTTTGGACTTATCAAATCCAACTTTATTTCTCACCAGCTTTCTACCAGTACGCTTTAGGAAATTTTTAACTCTCCTTGACACCATAGCAAGTTGCCACTGGAGATCCATTTCTTCTAAGTCGTCTGGGTCTACCTAATCATAATCCTCATCAAAAGTCACTGGATCATTGATCTGGATGTAATTTTCGTATGAAGCAACAAATGAAGCAAGAACTGATAGTTGTTGTTCAGCGGATTTCACACTCATGGGCATTTTGTGATGCTCTTGAGTTGACTTCCCAGTTGTCTTGCTTTTTGCTTCACCTCCGGATGAACTTATAAAGCATAAGTCTTCAGATATCATTTCACCTGTATCTCCAGTATCACCAACTAGTAAAGCAGTGGTCGAACTGGACGAACTATTAGAGATAGTAGATTTTCCATGATAAAGCCCAGGATCTTGTACCTGATCAGAATCAGTATCTCTTGATTTCTTTGTGAAATCATATCCGCAGAGCTTATCAATAGCCTGCTCCAATGACATAGCTGCATAACGTTCATCATTGTCCTTGAGCATAACTCTATATATTTCCCATTTCGAAGGAAGACCCTCAATAAACTTGTCAGTCTTCTCCGTATTAGAATAGGTAATGTCGTGGTCATCTAGCTCACTTAACAGATGGTAGTATCTGGTGGTATATGCATCAAGATCTTCACCTTTCATAGCTTTGAAGACTATGAATTGTTTCTTCTACAGATTACACCTACATGCCTTAACCTAAGGACTTCCATCACACCTTTTCTCTAGAGCTTCCCATAACTCTTTAGCAGTATGAAAAGACTTCAACTAATGATTGATCTCTTTTGGAAGACTCATTTTAATTGAAGAGTGAGTTTTATTTTTCAATTTGATAATCTTTCTTTTCTTCATCACTCATCTGAGTATAGGTAAGGGCCACAGTTTTACTACCAACTTTAGCAGTAGGTGTAGCATACCCATTCTTGATGCACATCCATATTGATAAATCATGGAACCGACAGTGTGATTCAAATCTGTCTTTCCATCCATAGTAGCCTTCAAGTCGAAGCAATTTAGGTGGAACATTAGACTTTCCAACCTCATGTTCCATCTCAATCATCTTACTTATGTCAGACACTTTTGCAAATCCCATAGATTAAAAAAAACAGTAAGTTCAGTTCGCAGAAACTCAACTCGCAGAACAAACTCAGTTCGCAGATTAGAACTCAGTTCGCAGATTGAACTCAGTTCGCAGAAGAGAACTCAGTTCGCAGGTCAAACTCAGTTCGCAGGTCAAACTCAGTTCGCAGGTCAAACTCAGTTCGCAAAGCAGACTCAATTCGCAAGACAGACTCAGTTCGCAGAATCTCAGTTCGCCAACTCAGTTCAGTTCGCAATCTCGGTTCACTTCGCAACTCAGTTCGCAGAATCGGCTGAAAACCCTAAACGAAAATTTTAGGCTTTTGAACGTCCAAAAACTAAAATTTCGGCTGTAAACTAACCTAAAAACTTCCAGAGAATGATTTTGATCATTTTTATGCAAAGAAACACGTACAAACGACCCTAAATAAATCGTTATTACCCGAATAACCTCGAACCTACGAGTATCTAGCCGTAGGCTCTGATACCAATTGTAAGTCCGTATGTATTGGGATCGATAACGAGGTTATCTTTAGGTATTAAGGTGCGGAATCCCTTAATACTATGTTTACGGATCGTAAACGGTTTGTTTCACAAGTATTAGTGAAATCAATTACTATTTAGCTTTGTATTGATTAAAACCAATGTTTATCTATCAATACCTAGCTCTTAGAATACTTAGAATGTCTCTGGAAACACAGAAAATTCGTATGGGTATTATGGCGAAAGTTAATTAGGTTTAAAACCTAATTTGCACAAATACTTATCTCAGTTTGCGAGTTCTGGGCTCTATGGACTGACTCGGTTCGCAGCCCAGCTTGGCCCAGCGAATCGACTCGATTCTCTTTGCAGCCCTGCCCTGCGAACTCACTCAGTTCGCACCGCAGGTCATTGGTCAAACATGGTCAACATTTTTCAGCATTTAACATTTAACTCTAAAATGTTTACCAACCAATATTTTCATTACATTTCAAAACCAATTTACAAACTTGATTACAGTAATCTCTAATACTAGTACAAGCTAGATCTGTTGTCGCAATAACATATCCCAACAAAATTTTACTTCCTGCATATATCTTCATTCTAATACAAGTCTTAACCATCATTTGATAATCTCATGCTAAATCACCCCATGCTTTTGTCATCAAGATTCTCTTCTCTTTTAACTTCAACAAATCTTTCTTTGACATGTTCATTAGGTATCGATGGTCATAAACTCTAAAAATCTCACGTTCACCACCCTTAACTTCATAATCAGCTTCAACCATGACAGCCTCTCCAGTCTCTGAATCCACGTGTCAACTTTTCATATTTCCCAGAATATCATGTGGCATTGTTTTCAGTGGAATCTGCTGAACACACTTGACAGCTGGATACACTTTCTTTCTCCTTCTCCTTCCAGTCCTTTGACTTCTCTCATTTAACTTTATCGTTTTTCCATTCCTTGGCTTAATCTTTTCAAACTTCCCTTAATGAACCTCAGTCTTGATTACATGTTCAACATATCCACTAACAAAATCATTATCTGGATTCTTCAAAAGTAATCGAGCCAAGTCTCGAATCTCATATTTAGGTAGAGAACTGAACACTACAATCTTTCGCTCAAAATATTGAACTCCGTCAAACCTTTTAATTGTGAAAAGCATCAGGTCAGAATCAAAATACCAACCGATAATTCCTCTACGCGCTTCGCGTTTTCCTGTGATATTAACCTCCGAAACTCCAACCCTTTTCTTCTTCTTTTTCTCTAAAGGTCTGAACATCGGATTGTCTTTATGCTTATAAGGAATCTCATCTTCAAAATCGGTTGAGTCATCGATATCTTCATCTACATCAACAACTTTAGGACCTTCTTCATCTTCAAATACAATCTCTGTTCTAGATGGGCTCACATGGTGTTCATCTATATTTGCATCTGGATCTACACTTATGTCTAGCTCTATCTCTGAAACAGCAGTCCAATCTTCAGGTGGTTGAAACTCTCCTTCTTCCAAATCATAATTTATATCTTCATCTATCTCATCAAGAAAATCATCTTCTGAATCTGATTGATCAAGCATTTCAATCCCTAGAAAAACATAAACATAAATAAGTATTAATAATCTAAATTCCTTCATTGATTTCTCTGAATCAATCTAAGAATTTCTTTATTTATCCTTTCGTGTAATTAATCCATAATATAAACGCAATAAATAACTTATAAATCTTTTATTGATTACCCTGAATCAATCTAAAAATTTCTTTAGTCTTTTATAAAACATTTAACAAATATTAATTAAACTTAAACTCTAATATATTGTGAGTAATCACCAAACATTTAAGTTTACAATTAATTAACTTATATAATTCCAAGACTTAATTGAGCTCTTATCTTCCCAAAAACTTAACTTACAATTATATCTTTAAATTATATATCTTTGTCTAGTTAAAGATTTTACATAATAAACTTGTCAGTTATAACAAACTCTCAAGTCTAAACTATGTAGATTATCATAGAAATTTGACCGCCAATACTAATTGGGACACGCCGCTCGACTACTCAATGAGTCGGAAGACTTTCGATCATAATTCTATATAACATATATAACTCAAATACTTTCTAATATATTTAACTTGTAATAATAATCTCAAGCCAAATATATTACCAAAAAACATTAAGTTACAATTATTCAGTTACAATTATAATTTACAATTATAATTCAACTAAATCCTAAGTACAAATAACTACACAAGTCTAAGTTGTCTTACCAGCTTCACTTGTACCAGCAACACTTTTACCAGGACCATCACCACTTGCACCCGCTGACTCCCCCTGAATCATAGTTTGCTCACTAGTCTTTGAAAGACCAGTTAGCTCACCATCTTTCGGTGCACTGGGATCATCGTCTTTGTCATCATCTCTTTTCTTCCTTAGCTCATCTTGTTTGCAAGACTCTAAATATACCAATATCTCCCCCTGAGCTGACTATCCTGAATTCATTCTTAACACTAAACGTTCTAAGGAATCAAGCTTCAGTCGCTGGGTAGTAAAATCTTGAAGCAAAGTGGTATGAGTCTCCAACAGTGTCTTGTAAGATGTACTCTGTTGAGTAATCTGTTGTGCAAAAAGAAGATTCTAAGCTACCAACTCTGGAATTTTTGAAGTAAGCTTCTCTAACTCCTTAACTCGTAACTCTAAGGATGTAATCCTTTCAGCATCAGATGTAGGAGTAACAGAGGTAGTTGATGGTCCAGGTGGTGTAAGCGAAGAAATATGAGATGCAGTAGTAAGTGGTGGAGTAGGGTGAGATAAAGCTGCCGTAAGCAGAGTAGCAGCAAATCTACTTGCTTTAGTAGTCGGAAACTGTACCGAACGTACTAAATCTACAATCTCAACCTGTCCAGTTATACAAAATTAATAAAGCAATTGTTACAGATTACTCTGCCTCAATCTTTAATCAATTATACAACACATGTAGAACTAAACTTATATCCCTTACCTCAGTAGGTACATATATCGGTTCAGCAACCACCTGTTGTGACACCTGCTCATCCTGCGGTCTATCCCGAGCAGCTATCACAGATAAATCTGTCTTAGTTGATAACTCTTGATTAGCTAACAAGATAATTAGCGTCTAATTATTTATAAACTAACCTAGACCAATAGTCAATTGTCTAGTAGAAGCTCTAGCCCTTTTACGGCTCCGAGTTTCCAAAAACTCTTCTTCCTCATCAAGATCCTCATCTAACAAATTAAAATCAAGATCTAAATCATCAGTTGTGCGTTTTCCTTTTAAAGTTGGATCCTTTATATGTCCAGATCTATAAGGAATCATACCAGCAGGCGATGAAATAGGTCGAACATCATCAGAATCAGAATCTGATGTAGTTTCACCATCACGTCCACCTGACGGACCAGCCTCAGTATCCTATATATTAAACAAATTAAACATTAATGATTAGCATAACGCTCTATCATACACGTTCTATATGTCAATAACATATAATACCTTAGAACGTAGGACCACAGACGAACAACCTATAGGTCTATCAACCGCTGGTTCTGTATCCATCGGTTCCTAATTACAATAGTAATAAAACTTTATGATTAGCTTAAAGCTCTATCATCTAAGTTTCTATATCATTTGTTTATTAACTATAAGGAATATTGAATATATAATACATACCTGAGTAGGAGCATTAATATATTGATCAATCGCTTGAAGAAGCGGATCATGAGCATCATCATTCTGTACAAGCACGTCTTGTATCACCTGTGCAGCAACATCTGGGTTCACCTGTTCCCCAGCATGTCCAGGTTGTTCCAAAACATCGTTCAGAAGCTCTTGTGGATCTTCAGGTGGAAACACATCAGCAGTAGGCTCTGGAACAGCAGCAGCATCAACATCAGCATCCACCCAGCCATGATTTGGCGGTGCGACATAAGTTGGATCGAGAATATATCCAAAAAGATCTCTCTCCTCAGGTTTAACAACACCTTCTCATCTAACTGTCTGCTGAAACATGGCATTGTATCCTCTGAGCCTAATAGTATCAACACGTAAGTGTGGCTCAAAAACCTCCACTGACCAATAACCAGAGGTTTTTGGAATTGACGGACTCGTCTCTCACCCGTATAGCCCATACGGCCTAGAGCTCCCTCAATAAAGTCTATGGGAAACTCCGTATCCCCATTCTCTTGATCTTCAGTTCCCAGCTGCAAAATCTCACGAAGATTTCCAGCAGAAAAGACAATCGGTTGTTGATTAACCGTTGTTCGTATTACGGGAGGAGTGATCGTTTCATCATACTGAATACCATCCTAGAAATCATTCAGTATGGTTTGAGAAATAGGTGGAGATGCCGTAATAGCATATCTAATGCGTGAACGTGCCAAAAATGTAAGCATTTGAGCCACTTTGTCAGCTCCCTTTGCTTCGAGATCAAGATCAACAAGAATATTGTGACCTTTATCAAATTGTCGTGCTATATCTGTAAAACTCAAATGACAAAAACAATTAAGACACGTTAATGACAAATCAAAATTCATCAAACATCTAAGTTCAAAATTATATATAACTTGTTACATTGTTGTCTCAAGTCTTATATAATAATAATTCAACTTATTACTAAGCAGTCGTAAGTTAATATTATATATATATAACTAATAACTAATAATATCGAATCTTAAGTCATATATATATATAAAATATATATGTTATTACGTATTAATATATAATTCTTACGTTAAAAGATATATAAATATAGCTTATTACATCAAACGTTTAAGTTACAAGTGACGTTTTATTTTTAAAGTTTTATTTCAACTCGATAAAACCAATGTCAACTCGCAACTGAACTCGCAAACTAGTCAACTCGCTAACCAAGTCAATCTGCAGCTTCGAATCGCAAATCGATCCGCTAATCAACTCGGTCCGCAGGTCAACAAGTCAACGAACAAGATTTTCAACTCACAAATCAAGATCTGCGAATCGAATCTTAACTCAACTCGCTAATTTGAATTCCACAAGTCGAATCAGCAACTCAACTTGCTTCATAAACGAACATTGCGGGTTGAATCAAAAATCGATTAATCTCGTAATTTTAATGTGATCTATCGATTGATTTACGTTTATTAAGGGTCGATTAACATTAACCCTTAAGATTCTAGTTAAATAACACCTTGAATCGACATAGATTGTTCAAAATTCAAACCGAAACCCTAAGTTTATAAAAACTTCAATTTCGAGCAAATTACACGGTGAAATCCGTTGGTTTATAACTCAAAATGATCGCAATGTAAAGATGTATAACAACTACGGATCAAAAACTCGTCCTTGTACTCGTAGAAATCAAGATCAAACGAAAACTAATAGTCGTCTCGTTTCGCAATCAGTGGGTTCACAGAGGTGAAGTGAGCTCGCATTAGAATGTGGGTTCGGTGGTTTATTTGACTCGTTTGACCACCCTTTATACCTTTTACTCAATTCGCAATATTGATCTCGATCCGCAAGTTTGACTAGTCAAACTCGCAGAATTTAACAAAAAATGCAAATTAAATACTAAGTGTAAATTAAAACCCAATATTTAAACAAGTCTAAAATAATATTATTTTTCACTTGTATTTTGTTACGATTGTTCAACATAGATGAGATAATTCAGTATAATTTAATTCCAAAGGGTAATAAAATAAAATAACTTTAAAATAAAGCTAAAAATAAAACATAACACATATAAACTAACAGTGGTATCAAGTACCATTTTATTAATCACTGGAAATAAAATACAATATAAAAAAAAATAAAACTGACTAAGAATTTATCTGCTTTGGGATGATATTAGCAAGAACAAGCTATTTAAAGTTATTTAAAGTATAAGTAGATTGTTAGTATGCATACCTCATGAAATTCAAATAAATTACAATAAAATTACAACCTATTTTATCATTAATCCATTCATATTTATAAAATTATATCTTAGATACCTTTATCCTATAGTATAATTGAAAAATGCATTATTCACTTAAAGTGAATATTTGATATGATAGACAGTTCAAGACAATTACCAGTATTATGATCCACATAAACAAATTAAACATAGATTTCTGAGCAAACCTTTTATTATTAAAGTGAACAAGTTCTAATGTGTTCATCTAAAGTGAACAAGTATTATGATCCACTTCCAGTTTCTACCTTAGGTCTTTGGCATTCACGAGCAAAGTGTCCATAACCTTGACAGTTAAAACACTTGATCTTGGTTTTATCAAACCCTGATCGGTTGCCAACAACCTTCCTACCAGTCCTCTGTAAGAAACTCTTCACTCTCCTTGATAACATAGCAAGTTGATCCTGGAGATGTATTTCTTCAAGATAGTCAGAGTCGATTTGATCATAATCTTCATCAAAAAGAATCGGATCATTGATTTTACTCTGAATGTAGTTCTCATACGAAGCAACAAAGGAAGCAAGAACAGACAGTTATTGTTCAACAAATTTCACACTCATAGGCATCTTCTGATGTTCTTGAGGTGACTTCTCAGTACCTTTTCCTTTTACTTCACTACCAGATGAGGAAAGAAAACACATATCCTCAGTTATCATTTCACCATTTTCACCAGTATCACCAACTAACAAAGCAGTGGTCGAACTGGAGGACGTAGTCGAAATATTTGTTTTACTATGATATAACCCAGGATTCTGAACCTGATAAGAATCAGTATCTCTGGACTTTTTGGTGAAATCATAACCCGTGAGCTTGTCAATAGCCTGCTCTAAGGTCATGATAGCATATTTTGTTTCATTATCCTTAAGCATAACTCCATGCATTTCCCACTTAGAAGGCAAACCCTCAATAAATTTGTCGGTTTTCTCCGCTTCTCTGATGGCACCCATCAGCGGCTGTGTGATGACAACGCTGATGGGCGATCGTGTGTGTTTAAATTTATATTTGCTGGGATCTAAGTATGACTTACTAATACTGAACCAAGGGCTAGTAGATGGTAAGTATGACCTAGAGTCGTTCTTAAAGAGAAACTGAAATGAAACTAGGTGATCCAATCAGTCTTCCTTTTCTAGTAAAGGGGTTTTAAAAGAGTGCGTTGGGAGTTTGGTTCAGTTAACTAAGTAAAGTAAATAAAGCGAATAAAATGTAATAATAAATCAGATAATGGAAAGTAGTATTTGTTGTGAGTTCATTAGCTAACAAATTGGGATGATGACTTTCACGGGAAAATGATTAACTAAATTAGAATTGTTTGCAAGATTCAATAACATATGGTATAACCAATAGATTCCCTATTAGTCGGTTATCAACTAATATGTCACGAGGAACTAAGGTGTCATGATTCCGGTCAGACAAACGATGCTCAACTCTCCACACTCTCCTGTGAGGGAGTCAGTGGCCCATATTATTGAACCCATTTGCTCGTGGGCGAAGGAATAGAGTAGCAGGTCCATAACACGTCTAACCATTGTTAATACCATAAAGATTAGGAGTCTTATAAGCAACTAACTTAGGGTTTATGCTCGGACTTATTTACCAATTCCTATTAGTAAAACTTAAGAGTGATAAGCGAGGGAAAACGTTTAGGTTTCTTGCGTACCTTACATTAGGGTTTCACAGGTTAGGAAAGAGTATCATTTTAGATTGGATTTTAAACTTTCCTTTCATGATATAGTTAACAAATCCCTAGGTTATCATAAATGGTTATTTAGCCTATAGCCTACCTACTCTGATCTAACTAATCTAATTAAAATGCTGACGGCTTTTTGCAGAAAGTTAAACCCAGACCATGTTAGAAAATACTATGGTAGTTCACAATGTATTTTATCGTTTACCGATGTTTCCGTTGTGAATTTAATTGATTCGTGATGTTTACAAGATAATTACATTGTGATTGGAAGTGTACTATACTCTTGGTAATTCCACGTAATCACATTTCATTTTATGATGCTTGCATGACGTTACAATTAAACCATAGTTTTGACGCAGATAATTATTGACCAAGTATTAAGGTTCGCGACTCCTCTTTACAAGGTTACAATCACGTTTGTTAATCGAAAGGAGAATGTATGTTTTAGGTTTAATATCAAATGATAAGTCCATTCATAAAGTTTAAATTTTTATAACGTCGATCCATAATACAACTACCTTCGGTCGTTTACCGGTTTCCATACGTATGTACTTTGCTTTAAAAGTATTTCCAGCACTATACCAAGTAAACAGTTGAATAGGGGCCGTCATATTATTTCACGATGTATTTAAAGTCATCCCATAATTATATATGCTAACTACATCACAACAAATACAATAGTAATCTACTCGCTAATCATGGCACAAACTAATTCTAGCATAATTAAAGCATACATATTTAATTAAGATAGAATAGGAAAGAAAGAACCCAGATTAGAATGCGAGAAGGAATAGACTTGAATTAATAAGCGTAATTCCAAGCGTACACCAAAGATTACAAGATGTTCCTTGCATTCGTTCTACCCTAAACAAGCTTCCTAACTAGCCTAATACTAATTTTAAAGTAAGAAAATAGAATGAGAAAGTAAGAAAGTAATATGACTAATGCATATGGTGTGTGAGGTGTATGTGGAAATGAAGCCTTATGCCTCCTATTTATAGGTGAAATCCGGCTTACATTAGCAACATTAGGAGAACTTTAGCAAAAGGTGGAAAAGGTGGTGCACCTGGTACGTTCAATCGCGCAAAGGTGTGGCACCGGGTACGTACAATCGCGTAAAGGTGTGGCACCGGGTACATACAACGACCCAAAAGAGGAAACGAGACGAGAGGGGGGAGGCTGGAGCAGCCCACCATGTGGCCGGCGGCGGTGGGTGGTTGGCCGGCACCGGCTGGCACACCCCCGCCCCGGTCCGCCGTCTTTCGCTTCGTTTCTTTGTTCGTGCGTATTTTCTTCGTTATGCGTCCATTTGCGTCGATTCTTTTTGCATTGGATTCATAATTCAAAAATGAAGACTTTGATGAAAAGTAATCCCAAAAATGAGTTTCCTATCTCCAGATATTGCATACGAATCATTTGAATCTTCCGGCGGACGTAGAATCTTCATTCTTTATCCGTTTTTGTTGATTCTTCTTCTGTTAGACTCGTATTTTGAAAACGAACATCCTGGATAAGATGGATGTTGATGATGGGTACTTTAGTCTTTAAATCTTGTTTTGAGGTCTTGGATCTTCAAACGTGCGTGGAATCTTCGTTTTTCATCCGTTTTACTTGATTTTTATCGTGCAACCTTGTTTTGACCTTCTCGGCAGATTCTCATTGATTTGAGTGTTATTTGAGTTCAAATGCCAAGATTCGTTCCAGAATGAGAGAGATATTGGTAGTAAAAACGTGACTTTTTACGCGATATCAAGTATCCCACACTTAGAACTTTGCTTGTCCTCAAGCAAACTTGAACTTCAACATGGTTAAAGATAAGCAGATAAAGAAATATTTTGAGGTGGAACTTTTTACTAAAGGGGGTTTTTGGTAAAAATGAAATATTTGTTCTTTGAAAAACAAGGTTGTAATCTTTGGGAGCATGCTTTTGATCTTTGATCTTTGATACATGACTAGGCGATCCTCTCAAGGTGGTAACTCCAATCACTCACAGTGTTTAGAGTTTTCCTATTCTAGTATTATCAATCACCCTGGATGCCAGTCATGTATCATTTATCATCATAGGCTTGATCGAGGATCAAATCGTTACCTTTTTGGTAAGCGCGAAGTCGATCTAGCCACAATCATTCTAAGGGAAGTGATGTAGGGTTTCTGGGGTGAAGTGTTGGTGATGTGAGAGGGGGTTTTGTTGGTTTTTCATAGGTTTCTTTTTTTTTGGTGAAGTTGGAATTTTTGGGAGGATTGACGCCCTTTTCTTTTGGTGTTTGCAGAAGGAGTCTTTTTCTCCAATTGATTTTCTTTCCTTCGAATTTTCTTTCTTGGGTTTTCTTCTTTGACGTCATATCCTTGTAGCTTCTCATCTTTGGGACTTACTATGAAGTTTGGGGGATGCTTTCGAGAAGGTAGGGATAACGTGTTTATTTATGGGTATATGGATGGGTTTAAGAATGAAGTGATTCGATCTCCTCTTTACTCATCAATCAGGATTTGAAATGCATAACAGGAGCAAGTTCTGATTCTAAACGCATACATCGGCACACTCAAGAATCAAAAAAGTGAAGCATTAAAAGTGAATGCTTTTTATATAGCTCAAGATACCTCACGAATCGAAAGTTGGTTTGTTGTGTGCCTAGTCATGCGATGCTCTTTATGGGATTACTAAACTAATTTTTCAAAAGAATTTATATTTTATTTGTCCTTCTTCCCCAAAGTGAATCATTCTTCTTCTAAAATTTTTATTTTCAACATATTTTTAACTCAATTTTGAAAAATTATTTAAATTTTCGAGTTACTTTTTGGAGAAGCAGGGTCTAAGGAGAAACGATTTTAGAATCAAGCATATACCTTTATCCATTTCACAGTAGTTCAACTACTGCTATCCTACACTTAAAGGAACATCGTCCTCGATGTTATTCTAAGCTCTGTCCGGGGTGAAAATCCCACACTTAGGAGTTGAAACATCTAAGACATACTCTTTTAGCGGTGTGTGTTGGGTTTGAATCCTACACTTAGTGATAAGCATAGTGGATATGGCATATTTATAATGAGTGAAAGAGACAGTATAGAAGTACTCCCCAGTAGTTGCAGTATTCTTTTGCTTGCATCTGCCGGACTTCATCTTCATAGGTGCATTCTTGATCAAGTCTTCTTATGATTGGTCTCGTAGGTGTGAACACGTCGGATATACAATTCTTCGGGTGTTGATACTTTCTTGCAGGCTGGGCATGTATGATCCGTGTGTGAAAGATAGTCGGAGATTTCATCACTTCTTGGAAAGTAAAATTTGCAGAAATTTAAAAACAAGGGTTGCGTCCCGAGAAGCGCTCTTTTAAAGTCGAGAGCTCGACTTAGTCATTTCTTCTTTAGATGATTCTGGATGTGTCCCTAGTGCTGGAGTGGTCACTATGGATTCTAGATAGGGCGTATCTTAGAGGAAAGTATTGGAGGAATTGCTCTATCATGTCGGCAATAAGAGTTGGTGGGCTGGTAGATTCCATTCTGAAGCTTTTGAAGTGGTCAGTTGCCAATCTGTCGAGGATTGCCATCCCGTAGCTGATGTATCTAACTGACCGTGTAACTGGTCCGTTAGGGTCAATTCTGGTGCAGGTATAAGTTTAGACAACCTCACACTGGGGATGGTTTCGACCTATCGAGGCGATTAAAGCCATAAACTTAGTTCTTACTTCTTCAAAGTCACTAGCCAAAGGGTCTCCTCCAAAGGATCTTGTTTCTTGGCATACTTGTCTGATGATTTGATGTTGTTCCCGGTTAAATGGAAAATCCGAGTCTGTGAAGATGTAGATTAACTTGCTGAATATAGGTTGCTAGGTTGATTTGCGACATGTGTGGAATGAATCTTGGTACCTCACGAGTTTCTTCTTCATATGCTTACTCGTTTAGCTCATCCATTATCAGTTCAACGTGATGACCAATGGTGGAGTGAATGACGATTCTGTAGTTTTCCGAGCCTGTGAGATGTTCTCCAGTTTCGATGAGATCTAGAAGGGTTCTAAGATCTCCCACCATTCTGATGTCGGCATAATTTCGTGGGTTTCCAGTAGCTCTTTCAAGATTGGTTCTCATTGATGCAAGTATAGCCTTCTGACTCGTAGAGTAGGGAAAAGCATATCCGGCCAAGGCACAATACACTTTTTGGTATATTTTCCTTTGGTTGCTGTAGAACTCGACTTCTCCCATCGGGTAGTGGGGTCTTTTTGGCTGTTGAGCTTCTCTGGTGATTTGTGCTTGAAGGGAATCGGAGAATTCTTGAAAATATTTCTTCGAAGAGCGCGGGGTTCTGGTTCTCCATAATTGGTGAGGTATGAATCGTATTCGCGTTCGATCTCCCTTATCAGGTGCCTTTGAGCGGTGGTGTAGTCATTGGTTGATTCTCTGATAGCTTCTATAATGACACAAATATCATCATTTTCATCAATCAAGTCAATCATCTCTTGGTGGGTATCTAAGAGAGGGATTTCCAATATCTCGGTTGTGGTAATGGGAGAATTTGCTGGAGCAGGGGGAATAGAGCGTTCATCGCAGGAAATGTTGACATATT
Source organism: Pseudognaphalium luteoalbum (assembly GCA_963422505.1). Classification (NCBI taxonomy): domain Eukaryota; kingdom Viridiplantae; phylum Streptophyta; class Magnoliopsida; order Asterales; family Asteraceae; genus Pseudognaphalium; species Pseudognaphalium luteoalbum. The sequence continues at coordinate 34,553,740 of OY730194.1, read as the reverse complement.
CGTCATCACATTCGCTATTATATTCGGAATCCTTGTCACGTGAGTCTGGGAATTAGTGGAATTCTTCATCTGAGGCGGTGTTATTGAAAGGTTGGGAACTGTCGACTTCGATGGTCCTCACTTCCGTAGTTATGTCTTGAAGGTTTCCTTCATAAAAGCCACACTTTTGCCTTGCCTTATATGCAGCAATTTTTTGATAGAGTGTAGTATATAGGTCTGGGTGCTTTGATGATCAGAGTTCTTCTTCAAACGTATCTATATCTCAGTGTCAGGTTCGGGTGAAAGGTTTCGATGGGTCGAGATAAGAGTCACGAATGTTTCCCATTCTTCTGATATGAGTGAACTTTAGTTCTTGACGGAGGGTTTCATAATCAACGGATTCTTCTGATGAAGAGTAATCTTCGCAGTTTTGTATCCTCTTGACTTCAGCCATTTGTGGCGAGTCAACATGATCTTCATCGTCCTCCATTTCTTCATTCATTTCTTCCTTTTCCTCAGTCTCTTCTTCTTCCTTTTCCTCAGGTTCTTCGTCTTCAGATTCAACTTCTTCCTCTGCTTCTTGAAATTCTTCTTCCTCTTCTGGTTCATACTCAGAGTCAGAGATAAAAACTGACGACCGAGTGAAAGGTTGTTCTTCTTCGGGCTCTGATTCATCATTATAGGTAATTATGCCTGTTGATTTAGCGCAACATTCTTCTTGTTCTGGGGTGCACTCTGGTTGGTCGATCTTGTAAGTGATGCTTTCACCGTGCAAGCGTAGGACAATTGTGTGGTTATACACATCAATTACTGCTCTAGCGGTGTTCATGAATGGTCTTTCAAGGATAATCGAGATGTTTATGTCCTCGTGGATGTCCATTACCACGAAATCCGTTGGAAAGAAGAATTTGTCAACTTGAACTAGGATATTCTCAGCTATTCCTTTTGGGTATCTTATGGTTTGGTCAGCTAGCTAGACGGTCATCTTAGTGGGTTTCAAGTTTTCAAGTTCTAGCCTCTTAAACAGTGAGTAGGGCATGAGGTTAATGCTAGTTCCTAGGTCAGATAAGGCACTTATATCTCCGGATTGGTAAATCTACGGGTGTCTCCTAATTTTTCGGGAAGGCTATTGTTAAGTAGGGCTGAGGTTTCAGAACTAAGGGGAATGTTGTTTACTTCGGGCAGTTTATCCTTAGTGGATAGCAATTTCCTAATGAATTTATTACGACCAGAAACTCTAGACATGGTATCAAGGAATTTTCCGTCTAACTTAAAAGATGATAATTTCTTAGGTTAGACCTTATGTCTAGTGGGGTAAGGGATTCTAACCTCTTTGTTTATGGTTGGGGTGGTTTCCACAGCTGGTGTCTTAACCTTTTGTTCATCCTTTACTAGGACAACAGCCGGTGGTGGAGTGGCTGCTTCCTTGGTGGTGGTAACTTGCTTTGCCTCCTCAACATGTGGGTTGTGAACCGTGTTGCTAGGCAAACTTCCTCTGGGTCTGTTCATAAGACGTTGTGCCAATTGTCTAATTTTAGCTTCCAAGTTCTTCAATACGGCCAATTGATTTCTCATGAAGAGATCGGCTTGGTCTTGCCTAGCGGATTTCTTTTGGTTGAGTACGTGTTGGCCTTGCATGAACTGGGTAAAGGTGTCTTCTGAACTTGAAGTTGTGGCATTTATCTTGTTGGGTTGTTCAGTGGTTTGGTTTGTGTCGGAAGTGGGTCCAGGAAGTGCGAGGGGTTGCTTGTAGGTAAGTTGTTGTTGTTGTAGGTAAGGTGGGTATCTAGGTAGGTATCGGAGATGGAAAGGTTGGTTGTTTCTTTGTGGGAATGGAGGTCCTCTAGGTTAGTTGTTGTTTTGGTTGAAACCGGGTGGAGAATTCTGTGGTCGAGCGGGATATTGAGCATAGTAAACGGTGCCGTCAGTCTCTTCATATTCAACTTGATATTCACCAGGTGGTTGCGAGTTGGTACAGTTTTGATAGGCTTTCACTTGGTGTACTGGTGTTGTTGCTTTTTAAGTTCTCCGAACTGTTTGACAAGTGTGTCCATCTTCTCTGTTAATACCTTAATTGCTTCGACTGGAATTGGATTTGATGTAGCGAGAGGTGCTGAAGATGTTGAGTGATCTCCAGAGTTCCAATCATGGGGATGCATAGTCATATTTTCTATAAGGTCCCATCCTTCTTCGTCTGTCTTTGTCATAAAGCTTCCTTGTGCGGCAGCATCGAGGATGGTTCGGTGGTTAGGGTCTAAAACATTATAGAATGTACACAATTGTGCAGATTTGTCGAGTCGGTGATTAGGGCATTTCTTCAGTGCTCCTTTAAATCGTTCCCATACGGTGTATAATGACTCATCAAAAGCTTGGTGGAAGTTCATAATGTCACTTCGGAGTTTTGTTTGTTTAGGGGACGGAAAGTACTTGGTTAGAAACTTTGTCACCATTACCGTCCATGAAGGGATAGAGCCAGTTTCTAAACCTTCAAACCATGTTTGTGCATGATGTGTGAGCGAATAAGAGAAAATATATAAGTGGATTGTATCTTGGCTAACTCCATTTTGTTTATAGGAGTTTGAAAGAGATATGAACTTGTCGAGGTGAGAGTTTGGATCATCACTAGGTAATCCATGGAATTGACAGTGGTTTTGGATTAGTTGGATGATTTGGTGCTTAAGCTCGAATGATTGTCCTGGGGTTTCTGAGTAGAGAATTGGGCCTCCTCTTCCTTCAATAGAGGGCTTACTGTTGTCAACGAGAGTGATGCGATCAGCCATTGCTTTTCTAATTGCAGATTGCTTCTTTTCTCGTCGAATAGTGTGTATTATAAGTTTTGGATCACGAAAGTTAAAACGCGGTGCAGATCTAGGGGAACAGGTCATACACTAAAAACATACAATAAAGAAAATATTTGGTTTTTGTTTTTGTTTTTTTTATAAGGTTTTATCCTAAGGGTATACTAGAAAAGAGGATTGGTTGGGCCTCTGTATCGGACAGTTAGTTTCCCCGGCAGCGGCGCCAAAAACTTGATGGCACCCGTCAGCGGCTGTGTGATGACAATGCCGGCGGGCGATCGTGTGTGTTTAAATTTATATTTGCTGGGGTCTAAGTATGACTTACTAATACTGAACCAAGAGCTAGTAGATGGTAAGTATGACCTAGAGTCGTTCTTAAAGAGAAACTGAATTGAAACGGAGATGATCCAATCAATCTTTCTTTTCTAGTAAAGGGGTTTTAAAATAGTGCATTGGGAGTTTGGTTCAGTTAACTAAGTAAAGTAAATAAAGCGAATAAAATGTAATAATAAATCAGATAATGAAAAGTAGTATTTGTTGTGAGTTCATTAGCTAATAATATGGGATGATGACTTTCACGGGAAAATGATTAACTAAATTAGAATTGTTTGCAAGATTCAATAATTTATGGTATAACCAATAGATTCCCTATTTGTCGGTTATCAACTAATATGTCACGAGGAACTAAGGTGTCATGATTCTGGTCAGACAGACGATGCTCAACTCTCCACACTCTCCTATGAGGGAGTCAGTGACCCATATTATTGAACGCATTTGCTCGTGGGCGAAGGAATAGAGTAGTAGGTCCATAACACGTCTAACCGTTCTTAATACCATAAAGATTATGAGTCTTATAAGCAACTAACTTAGGGTTTATGTTCAGACTTATTTACCAACTCCTATTAGTAAAACTTAAGAGTGATAAGCGAGGGAAAACGTTTAGGTTTCTTGCATACCTTACATTAGGGTTTCACGGGTTAGGAAAGAGTATCATTTTAGATTGGATTTTAAACTTGCCTTTCATGATATAGTTAACAAATCCCTAGGTTTTCGTAAATGGTTATTTAGCCTATAGCCTACCTACTCTAATCTAACTAATCTAATTAAGATGCTGACGGCTTTTTGCAGAAAGTTAAACCCAGACCATGTTAGAAAATACTATGGTAGTTCACAATGTATTTTATCGTTTACCGATGTTTCCGTTGTGAATTTAATTGATTCGTGATGTTTACAAGATAATTACATTGTGATTGGAAGTGTACTATACTCTTGGTAATTCCACGTAATCACATTTCATTTTATGATGCTTGCATGACGTTACAATTAAACCATAGTTTTGACGCAGATAATTATTGACCAAGTATTAAGGTTCGCGACTCCTCTTTACAAGGTTACAATCACGTTTGTTAATCGAAAGGCGAATGTATGTTTTAGGTTTAATATCAAATGATAAGTCCATTCATAAAGTTTAAATTTTTATAACGTCGATCCATAATACAACTACCTTTGGTCGTTTACCGGTTTCCATACGTATGTACTTTGCTTTAAAAGTATTTCCAGCACTATACCAAGTAAACAGTTGAATAGGGGCCGTCATATTATTTCACGATGTATTTAAAGTCATCCCATAATTATATATGCTAACTACATCACAACAAATACAATAGTAATCTACTCGCTAATCATGGCACAAACTAATTCTAGCATAATTAAAGCATACATATTTAATTAAGATAGAATAGGAAAGAAAGAACCCGGATTAGAATGCGAGAAGGAATAGACTTGAATTAATAAGCGTAATTCCAAGCGTACACCAAAGATTACAAGATGTTCCTTGCATTTGTTCTACCCTAAACAAGCTTCCTAACTAGCCTAATACTAATTTTAAAGTAAGAAAATAGAATGAGAAAGTAAGAAAGTAATATGACTAATGCATATGGTGTGTAATGTCACACCCCCAAATTCGGGTTGCGGAAGCGGTCGGGTCGGGGCGTGACTAATCAATCATCAAAGCATAAGATACATAGCAAACGACCTCTAAATGAGACATTTGAAAATATAGTTATTACATTGCCAAAATAATAGTTTACAATATCTACGAGTTCGCCAAATGTGTCCCAATACATAAGTGGAAATACAGAAGTTATGCAAGGAAATCCAGTTGTTTGAAAATATGCGACTCGAGCTAGCATATCTTGTAGTAATCCTAATCCTGCTGGGCACCTGAGAACACATGCTAAAACAAGTCAGCTATAAAGATGGTGAGTTCATAGGATTGTTAGTTGAAAACATAAAGTATAAATCTTGTATGTTTTTGAAAAGTAGTTCAAAATCTACGATCTTGTTTTGTATTGTTATAAAGTTGTAATATCGATGTGTATACGTCTAACGAGGTATCTCATACCTAAGTATTTGGGGTGTGTACCTAAGTACCTAGAGAATATGGCATTCCATGCCTAGTTACCTACCAGGTGATAGTAAGTTTACAAGTGTTAGGCAATACGTGCCTAAGTACGTATCGAGTAGGTGTATGACCGCGTCATATGATTACAGTTAACATTATTACCTATCTAGTAGTAATATACTAGGATGCTGCCTGGCATAGTTTGTTGCCTTCAAGCAACAAATGAGTGTAGTCCCGCGAAATTATGATTGAGTATTCAAACCAATACTGAGCCATTGATCTCGAGTATAAGCTCGCCGATCCGTTGCTGAATACGAGTAACCGTGCAGTCATGCAGACTATGATAGAGCGTTTATCCGAATGCTGAGCCAACGATCTCGAGTATGAGCTTGCCGATCCGTTGCTGAATTCGAGTAACCTTGCAATCATGCAGACTACGATAGAGCGTTTATCCGAATGCTGAGCCAACGGTCTCGAGTATGAGCTTGCCGATCCGTTGCTGAATACGAGTAACCGTGCAGTCATGCAGACTATGATAGAGCATTTATCCGAATGCTGAGCCAACGATCTCGAGTGTAATTTCGCCAATCCATTGCTGCATCAACGATCTTGAGTGTAAGCTCGCAGGTCCGTTGATATGCGCGAATCTCAGGTGGTAGCCTGCAGATCCCGTATTTCGTATCGCTTTACCATGATATTGTTTTGAATCACTTACCGTGATCTCGTTTTGTGCCCACTGAAATCCATGGCATCGAACAGTGTTGCTTGCAAGCAATGTATATAATGGAGAGCCGGCAATACTATGACATGCCAGGCTAAGTAAACATGTTTGTATGAGTGTATGTATTTCAATATACATAAGTAAATGGTAGATAGCACCATGTACTTGAGATAGAGTACAAGTAATGTATATAAATATATATATATGTATATACGTACTTATATAGGTCTTAGTCACAACGCATCTAACAGGTTGTCATGTAATACATGAAAGTAGTTTATTGTATCTAAAATGTATATACACTATTTAGATATAAGGTGCAGCACAGGAAACCTAGGCATGAATAATCATCACCTAGTTGTTTAACATTAGTATAAGAAACTATACTAACATATGTTACTACCGCATACTCCTAGCCTACAGCTCAACAAATATGTTGTGGTCTCCGAAAAAGTTCACTTAAGTACAAGTCCATTCGAGAAATCCTGGAGTGTATAGGTAGTCTTAGTTCCTAAAAGGAAAACTAACCCTGTATAAAGTCTAGTGGTTGACTAGTGTAGGTAGGACTAACCAGTTCTAACATATTCGATAATATTGTCCCGCGACAATATGGCCAACGTATAGTGATAACTTAATTAAGTTATGTAAGGGTAATTGTTTTTCGACGATCAAATGGTGTACAATGGTAACCTATCTAGGTTAAGTAGTGATATTGTTCTATAACAATGTGATGGGTGTAATTCCTAAGTATTACACATTCCGTACTACATACAGTAATAGAGTTAAGTGGGAATTATAAAAGTTTATCATTATAATTCGAAAACAGTAATTGTGCATGCGTCTCACCCCGAAAATAGTAAAACAGTTTGAAAGATTGGGGCTATGAACTCACCTGTGAGTTATCAGCGATCCTACGATATGTGCGTTGTCCGAATAGTAACCTCCTACTGTCCTAAACATGTGAGATTATATAAGTATGGGACAATCAGTTTTTCTAAGCGAGTTATGTAAGTATTCATTTGTCGTTTAGTTTTGAAAACCGTGTACGGGGGTCTGGGGGTAGCGCCCCTGGTAGCGGGGTCCAAGGGGTGGCAACCCCTGGCAGGGTCCAAGGGGCAGAGCCCCTGGCTGGGGTCGAGCTTGGAAAAATTTTATTTCTACTACCTTGATTTATTAAAAATCGTATCTGGATTTTAAATTTAAGTCATTTGAGTTAAATTTCAAGAAGTTGAAAAGTTGACTGCGAAGTGAGGTTTGAGTTCGCTGCGAACTGAGTTTCAGTTCGCTTCGCAGTTCACTTTACAGGTTGGTTTCGGTTCGCAAGTCTTGACTCGCAGGTCTCGACTCGCAGTTCAGTTCGCAAATTGACTTCGCAAGTCGGTTCGGTTCGCAGTTTTGGTTCGGTTCATAGGTTCGGTTCGGTTCGCTTCGTGAGACGAACTGGGATCTGGAATCTTAGTTCGCAGGACGAACTGATGCGAGTTTTGAAATGGGTTTCGATTTTTAAAACGTTTTTAGTCGATTTCTTGGCTACATTCTTGTTGTATGGACTCAATAACATGTTAATAAACATAAATCAAGTGTTTGAAGGTGTGAAATCGAGTGTTCTTACCAAATGTCAATTTCGAGCTCAAAGTATGATGGATGGGGAAGATCTTGATGAAGAAGATGATGGTGAAGCTGCTGTTGTTGTTCTTGATGATGGTGGCGATGAGGTGGTGGTGATTCCGGTGGTGGTGGTGGTGGTGTAAACCGAGGGGGAGAGGGAGAGATGACCTAGAGAGGGTGTTTGTGTGTGTGTGTTTGAAATGAAAAACTAAAGAAATGGGGAGGGGAAAAAGGGTAGCCGGCCCTCCCTTTTGATGGGGGTTGGTTGTCTTCAATTTCAGTGTAAAATACCCGTGTTTGTTCGTTCGATTGTAAAATAATTAAATTATTTTAAAATCATAATTTTGTTCATACAAATTCGTATATATTTTCAATTAAAGTATTTTGTAAAAATACTTCATTCGGGTTATAAAAATATAACTTTGTTTTGGGTTGTTTGACGGATACATTTCGTATGGTTTCTTTGCGCAAAATATTTTTTAGACAAAACGAATTATGTTCTAAGATAGTGTAATATTTTCCGTGTAAATAACGTTTATTTAAAATAATAACACATTATTTAAAGTAATGCGTACCAAGTACGTGAAATAAAAGTTTTAAGTTTGGCGCGAAAATTGTCTTTTTGACCAGGTGTTACATGTAAGGTGTATGTGGAAATGAAGCCTCATGCCTCCTATTTATAGGTGAAATCCGGCTTACGATAGCAACTTGAGGAGCACTTTAGCAAAAGGTGGAAAAGGTGGTGCACAAGGTACGTACAATCGCGCAAAGGTGTGGCACCGGGTACGTACAATCGTGTAAAGGTGTGGCACCGGGTACATACAAGGACCCAAAAGCGGAAACGAGATGAGAGGGGGGAGGCTGGCGCCGCCCACCATGTGGTCGGCGGCGGTGGGTGGTTGGCCAGCGGCGGCTGGCACACCCCCGTCCCGGTCCGCCATCTTTCGCTTCGTCTCTTAGTTCGTGCGTATTTTCTTCATTATGCGTCCGTTTGCGTTGATTCTTTTTGCATTTGATGAATACTTTGATGAAAAGTAATCCCAAAAATGAGTTTCCTATCTCCAGATATTGCGTACGAATCATTTGAATCTTCCGGCGGGCGTAGAATCTTCATTCTTTATCCGTTTTTGTTGATTCTTCTTCTGTTAGACTCGTATTTTGAAAATGAACATTCTGGATAAGATGGATGTTGATGATGGGCATTTTAGTCTTTAAATATTGTTTTGAGGTCTTGGATCTTCAAACGTGCGTGGAATCTTCATTTTTCATCCGTTTTGCTTGATTTTTATCGTGCAACCTTGTTTTGGCCTTCTTAGAAGATTCTTGTTGAGTTGAGTGTAATTTGAGTTCAAATGCCAAGAATCGTTCCAGAATGAGAGAGATATTGGTAGTAAAAACGTAACTTTTTACGCGATATCATTCTCCTACAGTAATCTCATGGTTCTCTAGCTCACTCAGTAAATGGTGGAAACGGGTAACATAAGCATCAAGATCTTCTCCCTTCAAAGCTTTAAACACTATAAACTGCTTCTTGAGAAGATTCTTCTTGCCAGCTTTCACTTGTGGACTACCATCACAAAGCTCTTTAGCAGTATGAAAAGATTTCATAATGCTTCCCAGAGCTCTTTAGCAGTATGAAACGGGTAACATAAGCATCAAGATTTTCTCAAGAGCTTCCCAGAGCTCTTTAGCAGTATGAAAAGATTTAAGCTGATGATTGATCTCTTTAGGAAGACACATCTTAATACAAGAATAAGGTTTGTTCTCTGCTTTAAAGTACTCCCTTTGTTGATCACTCATATTCTGATAGGTAATAACCATAGTGGCATTTTCGACAGATCGAGTAGGTGCAGTGTATCCAGTTTTGATACACATCCAGATTGAGAGATCATGGAATCTACAGTAAGATTCAAATCTATCTCTCCAACTATAATATTCTTCAAGTCTTAACAATTTAGATGGAATATTAGATTTTCCAACCTCGTGTTCCATCTCAATCGATTTACTTAAATCAAACATCTTGAAAAATTCAGACTGTTCTGCGAGTTTAGATTAATCTCGATTCGCAACTCAGCTCAATTCGCAATCTCAGCTTGACTCGAAAACTTCAGTTCGCCAATCTCAGTTCGGATCACAACAGATGTCAAGTCGCAAGTGATCTCGGTTCGCAGGAGATCTCTGTTGCACCAGCAACCGATCGTTGTGATTTCTGATGGTAATGCGGGCACAGCAGGGGTTTTAAATTTATATTTAGCGGGGCTTAAATTATATGTACTACCTACTCTGGTTAGTAAGCGGTAAGTATAACCTAAGATCGTTCTATGAATCCAAACGTGTGGGCAATTAAAGTTGGCACCTTCGGTAGGGAAGTATCTAGGATGGAACAAAGTAGGTAGGTTTGGGGGTTTTAAACTAAAGACAAGTAATTAAAATCCAGGAAATTAAAGTACAGGAAAGCAGATAAAGATAAATTTGTGATTGTTGAGATTTCGATAATTAATATTTCGGGATGACAGAATAAATAGGGATGATACTAATGTGGCAACCAAACTACTAGGCGTAAACTCTAGAATCCTACCAACTCAATTTCCCATTGGCATGTCACTAGGAACTAGGTTATCATGATTCTGATCGGAGCAATACGCAAACTTCCAATACTTATCTAGTTGAAAGATAAGCAACCTATTTTGGTTTTATGCCGAGGTTCATGAATCAGTAGCGTATTGTCTCATAGGTCCGACCTTTCTTAACTCCTAAAAATAGTTTACTGCTCGATTAGCACATAAATTAATAACTTCATAAGTCTAGACCGCCGATTTTGTAAGACTTGGTGTTTTAAGGATTCTAGGTCATTACGACTTTAATCTTATTCCGAAGTCTTGTTATCATTCATTTAAGCTCTAGTTACTTCGACTTATGATTCAAATCTCTCCTTTTCAAACAGTTATACATCCCCGGATTATTCGCAGTTTGTTAAAACGTGTTTCATATGCGGACCATGCCTTTCAATGATAGACAGTGTACTTTACGTAGTAGTTCCACGGTTTCTCACATCAACATGCGGTCAAGAGTAATTGACAGTGAAAGTGACACTCTATCTAACTAAATGTAAAGCAGTGCAGAAATGTAAACCTAATATATACAACGAGTGGTTTCAATGTGTCTTACTTATTGCATGTCATGGGCACAGATAACTACTTACAATAATTAAGATTGATCAGGTCCTAATTACTAGGTTGCAGTCACGTGGATAACCAGAAAGGGTAATCCATAATTTAAACTTGAATTCAAAAAGTCTTAACGCTACAAGGGTTACCAATTCCTATTTATCTGAACGTATTTTACGAACATCATTTTATAGTGTTTTGACTTTCGTAGGATATACTAGTTAGTTGAGAAGTTGTACTACCCTTTCGGAACTCCAACTATTAAACCAGAGCTGATTCCAGAGATATAACTACCTTCGGTCGTTTACCAACTTATGTTTGCTATTTTTAATTCATCAAACTTTTGAAAAATGTGTGTAATGTATTTTGGTGATTGATGCGTCACCAGCGACCGGTAAGGATTTTACCCTTGTCGTTGCATCGGCTACTGGTGACGGCGATCAGTGGATGTTTTAAATTTGTATTTGCGGGGCCTAAGTTTTCCCTAACAATGCTAATCCTAAGGGTGAGCAAGTGGTAGGTATGACCTAGAGTCGTTCTTCAAACCGACTGAATTGAAACTAAGGTGTGGCAGATGAGGACTTTATAACTAGTGAAGGTTTTATAAAATAGTGGGGGAGTTTTGGTTTTTCTATTAACTAACTTAGGAAAGTAAATACATAAAAGCGAAATTAAAATAAATGATAAAACAGATAAGATAAAGATAGTGTTTGCTGAGACTTCGTTAATTAAGTTATGGGATGATATTTGGAGAAACTGTTTTGATAGATATTAGTTAATTATCATTCTTGAATACTTATATGTAAACACTAGATTCCCTACTAATTAAAATCCCATTAGCATGTCACACTGGGAGCTAGGTTATGGTAACATTACAAAGTATTTAGAATAATAAGCAAAATCTTAATTATGGTTTAATAATACTTTCATATGAACGGGAACAAAATCTTAAGGTACTAGACATAACTGAATCATATAATGATTCCTCGTCATCCTAACAGATTCGTATATTTAAAAAGTTCATTTATGACTTTAAACTAGCCCTTGCTTAAGACTACCCAATATGTAACACCCCAAAATTTTGGGTTGCAGAAGCGGTCGGGTCGGGTGTTACCAAATCAAATATCACAGCACAAAGATATAGCAAATGACCTCTAAATGAGACGTTTGAAAAAGCAGTTGTTACTTTCCCAAAATAATTGTTTACATTGTTGCAAGTTCGCGAAAATAATTCCAATACATAAATTATAGTACAAAAGTTATGCAAGAAAAATCCAAGTGTTTGAAATCATGCGACTCGAGCTAGCATATCTTGAAGAAATCCTAATCCTGCTAGGCACCTTAGAACACATGCTAAAACGAGTCAGCTATAAAGTTGGTAAGTACATAGGATTGTTAGTTGAAAACATAAAGTATAAATCTTGTATGTTTTGGAAAATGTATCAAAATCCATGATTTTGATTTATATTGTTATAGTATTGTAAAATCCGTGTGTAATACACCTATTGAGGTATCTCGTACCTAAGTGATTTAGTAGTGTACATAAGTACATTGAGGAAAACGGCAATCCATGCCTTGTTACCTATCAGGTAATGGTATGTCTATGATGATGTCAGGCAATCCATGCTTATATGCTAACAAGTGTGCGTATGACATAGTCATATCCAGGGTGTGGCAATCCATGCCTAAGTACAATTTGAGTATGTGTATGACCACGTCATATGGTAACAAGTATTAATATTGCTTATTCAGTAGTAAGGTATTAGGGTGCCCCCTGGCATATTGTGTTGCCTCCAGCAACATGAAATTAAAGTCCCGCAGAACTATGATTGAGTATTTAAATCAAATGCTGAGTTAACGACCTTGCGTGAAAGCTCACCGATCCGTTAACTAATGTGAATCTAGAGTGTAAACTCGCCGATTCGTGAATGAGTGCGGATCACGAGCATAAGCTCGCTCATCCGTGTGTTTGTGATTTGTATCGCTTTACCGCGATATCGTTTTGTGCCCACTATAACAGTGGCATCATTTTGTGCGCACTTGGTATAGACTTGATTGCTCGCAAGCAAGGTATAAGTGTATGTATACCAATATACATATATAGATTGTAGGTAGTACCAAGTGCTCGAGATAGAGTACAAGTATGTGTATATAGGTCAATTCACAAACACAAGTAACAGAGTATCAGGCATCGCAGGAAAGTAATTTATTGTATCTAAATATGTATACACAATACTTAGATATAAGGTGTAGCACAGTAAGCCTAGGTATGAATAACTCATCACCTAGTTGTTTCATATTAGTATAAGAAGTCTATACTAATGTGTGTTACTAACGTATTCCCCTAGCCTCAGCCTAGCAAGTATATTGAGGTCTCAATAAATGTTCACTTAAGTACAATTTCCATTCTAATACTCATAGAGTGTATTGACAGTCTTAGTTCCTAAAAGGAAGACTGATCCTGTAAAAGTCTAGCTATCATTCAGTGTAGGTAGAACTAATCAGTTTTAGTTTATTCTATAAGGTTGTCCCGCAACAATACGGTCAAAGTGTAGTGATAACCTAACCAGGTTATATAATGGTAGTCATTGTTTAAGATCTAGTGAAGTACAATTGTAACCTACCTAGGTTAAGTAGTGATATTGTTCTACGACAATATGATGGGTGTAATTTCTAAGTATTACACATTTTGTATTACATAACAGTAATATGGTTGAGTGTGAATTATAAAGGTTTTATCATTATAATTCGAAAATAGTAATTGTTTTATCATTATAAAGGTTTACACATTTTGCAAGATCCTACGATACGTGTGATACGTGTGTTGTCTGAATGTTAACCTCCTAGTGTCCTAAGCACGTGAGGTTATATAAGTAAGAGACAAATCAGTTTGTCTAAGCGAGTTGTGTAAATATTCATTTGTCGTTCAGGTTTGGAAACTGTGTACGGGGGTCCAGGGGCAGCGCACCTGGTAGCGGGGTCCAAGGGGTGGCAACCCCTGGCGGGGTCCAAGGGGCAGAGCCCCTGGCTGGGGTCGAGCTTGGAAATTTTTTATATTAGTATTATGTTGCTGTAGTGAAAAACGCTCCGAAATTCCATTCCGGAGTAAAATTAGCTGGTAAAAATTGAGTCTCGACACTTAGTGAAAAATGAGTTGTAAACATTCTGTTTTTAGCGACACTTATAGCGTCACTTTAGCGACACTTAAGGAAGTGACGCTATACTGGATCTGGCCGTGTGACACTCGCGTCTGTTCGACAATTTCCCCCCCAAAATCAAGATCTAACCTATTTTTGGACCAAATCTTGTTGATATAATGTTAATACATGATATATTAAGTGTTTTTAACAAGAAATAACAAGAAAAAGTGGGTAATTCCTTATGATTTGAAGATCGAAGGTTTGAGGATGATGATAAACTTGATGAAGAAGATGAATATGGAGATGATGATAGTGTTGTTGTTAATTGCTTCCTTTTCCTTGAAGATGATGATGATGATTTTCGATTTGATGATGATGATGTTGTTGTTGTTGTTGTTTGATGAGTTGAGAGAAAAAAGATGGAAAGGGGGGAGGAGGAAATGAGATGAAATGAGGAGGGGGTTTGGGTTTTGTCAAAACTCATATCCCCAATTTGGGGACTGTGGTCTCCAATCACAGTATAAAATACCCGTTTTTTTGTACCCGATCGCAAAATAAATAATATTTTTAATTTATAAAATTCTTTTATATATTTTCGAATATTTTTGAATTGAAACATTTTATAAAAATAAAATGTTTGGGATAAAATTTTATAACTAAATTTCGCGCAGTTTCAGATAACTAGAATGCGTTTTAGCAGACTTGTTTCCTAGTAATTATGAAATAACCATCTTGCATTACATATATATAATTATATATATATATATATATATATATATATATATAAAGTTTTCGAATACTTTGTTATAATTGTGTACTAAGTACGATTAATTGAAATAAAATTGGGCATGAAAATTGACCTTTTGACCGGGTGTTACACAATAAATCCCTTAATTATTCACGGCGTTCCTCACTTTAAGTGGTTCCACCGCTTCAAACCTTAGCCATGTCTTGTCCTACGATAATCCCCCATGTAGCCTTGCGGTTCCATAGTTTCATACCTTTGACAAATTATATTGACACAGATGACTGACTATCTTTTAATTGGACGTCGTTAAAAAGGTGTTGTAATCTCGTTTATTGGTGGAAAGGCGATTAGATTAATTTGAAGTTTAAAAGTCTATTTAGAAAGGTTAATTAAAATAGGTTTCTCATTTTATATATTAGTTCGTAATATAACTACCTTCGATCGTTACTCGACTTCCATACATTTGTACTCCACCTTGAAGTGTTTCCAGTACTATATCGAGTAACAATCGAATAGGGGCCGTCATATTACTTCGTAATATTGTATCGTTTCATAATATTACTACATTCGGTCGTTCCTTGACTTACATACATTTGTACTCCATCTTGAAGTGTTTCCAGTACTATATCGAGTAACAGTCGAATATGGGCCGTCATATTACTTTACGATAATTAGGACTGTTTATATTTTACTACTATGATGATCCTAAGGTAACAATCAAACAAGAACATGCAATAAGACGATCATAGCAATACTACCGATCTTTAACATTTAATTATAAATCATCCCATAATTAACTAACTACATCGCAAGCAAACACAACAAGTACACTACTCTCTAATCATGGCAATAACTAAATATAGCATAATCAATATAAACCTAATTAATTAAGATAGATAAGGATAGAAAGAACCAGGATTAAATGCGAGAGAGAATAGACTTGAATTAATTGACACAATTCCAAGCGTACATCGAAGATTACAATGCGTTCCTTGCTTTCGTTCTATTCTAAACAAGTTTCCTAAACTAGCCTAACTAATTTGGAATAAGAAAATAGAAGTAGAAAGTATAACTAATAATTAGAGAGTATTATTAGTCTAAAAAAATATGGAAGGTGTTTTTCCTAAGAAATGTGTTATAGGAATGGTGTAGGAAAGGTGTGTCTTGAAATGAAGCCATGAGGCACCTATTTATAGTTGAAATCCGGTGCATTTTAGCAACTAGAGGAACATGTTAGCAAAAGGTGGTAAAGTTGCTAGCACATGTACTCTAAACCGTGAAAAGGTCTAGCACGTGTTCTCTAAAGTTGCGGAAAAGGTCTAGCACGTGTACCAGGAGAGTACGAGCAAGGACGAAAAAGCAGCCGGGGGACGGGGGGAGTGTAGCCTGCAGCGGCTGCCATGCTCCCGCCCCGGTTCGCCGTCTTTCGCTTCGTTTCTTAATTCGCACGTATCTTCTTTGTTATGCGTCCATTTTCGTTGATTCTTTTTGCGTTGGATTCGTTTTTCAAAAACGAAGAATTTGATGAAAAGAAATCCCAGAAAAGTGTCTCTTATCTTTCGATGTCTCGTACGAATTGTTTGAATCTTCCGGCGTATGTAGAATCTTCATTCTTCATCCGTTTTTGTTGATTCTTCTTCTGTTAGATTCGTATTTTGAAAACAAACATCTTGGATAAGATGGATCTTGGTGATGGGTATTTTATCTCTAAATCTTGTTTTGATGTCTTGAATCTTCAAACGTGTGTGGAATCTTCGTCGTTCGTTCGTTTTGCTTGAGTTTTCTCGTGCAACTTCATTTTGACCTTCTTGGCAAAGTTTCATTGATTATTGCATTATTTGAGTCCAAATGCCAAGTATTGTTCCAGAATGAGAGAGATATCGATGGTAAAAACATGATTTTTTATGCGATATCAGTGATGTTTTGATGATGTGTCAAACTCTCGGATGCTACATGACACCTTAAATGAGTGACACATAAGCAAAATAAACCAAAATACCATTTTTGAAAGTTATATGCATTAAAAATATCAAATGTAATTATGGTAAGCACATATATTTCAGACACTAATCCCTATTATTAAATGTATTCTTCCATTTGATATAATAGTACTTGGTAGTTTTTGATCATTTGTAACTAGAATTACTTGGGGAAATTGATTAATAAACTAAAAGTATTTCACGATAGTGCCGGACATGAAAGTCGATGCGTTAGGCGAAAAGATTTACTAGAGGCACTGGTGAACGAGCTGCCACCAAGGACAGTTAAATACTCTTCAAAGGCTATATCCATTGATGAAATTGACGAGTTCAAACTAGTGCACCTAGCGAATGGGTCCATTTTGAAAACTAAGGTACTTTAACTTTGTTGAATGGTTACTATTTGGTAAACAATATAAGATCATTTCTAATATGAGTTGTGTATCAATGAAGGTGTTGATTGGATGTGACGGAATTAACTCAGTGGTAGCAAAATGGTTAGGTCTTGACAAACCTGAACATGTGAGGAGATTGGCTATTCGTGGTTTGTTGGAGTCTCCAAATGGCTCTACTTTTGATCCTATGTTCCATGTCAACTTTGGGGGTGGAACACGATTTGGTTTTCTTCCTGTTGATGACAAGATGGTGTATTGGTTTTGTACCTTCAGCCAATCTCAAATCCCATCTTGTAAGTCATTTAAAGTTTTTAAGTTAATAGCTGAAGTAAATGAGACCAAACAACTCATTAGCTATTCGAGATTGACATGAGAAATACTCGAAATTGACTTGGTACAAGTTGAGCTCGAGCTACACGTATAGACTATTGAGACCACCTCAAGTATTAGAATACTTAGCTCGAGAGGCTCGCGAGCATAATCGAGTTTTCATTATTTTAATTTCTACCCTCTATTTATATGTGTGTTCTACCGTACCTATCAATAAACTTGGAGTCAAGTCAAGCATTAAAGTATCAAGTCAAGTCGAGTCGAGTCAAGCATGAAAGTATCAAGTTGAGTCGAGTCAATATTGAAAATATCTAGTCGATTAATATTGATTATAGACATTTACCATCAATAGTTTAATACTAATAATATAGTTGAGTGGAGCCTAGCTCAATATATCATTTAGTTAGTCTATTCGAGCTAGAAAAATAAATCTCTATCGAGCTCAAGTGCGTACTGAACTTCGGGTTTTCCATTCGAGTCAAACTCGAGCTTGGTACTGTATCGAGACTCGAGCTTGGTACTGTATCATCTCGACTTGACTCGATTACAATTGTATATATAACCACACATCACATATGATTTATTTATATAATGTCTGAAAATAAACTTGATGCCCAACATTTTGTCCTTGATTACCTCGATATTGTTATGCCGTAGGCACTTCAGTATGTTTATATCTTTTAATTATTCATTGCTACATTACATCAAGTATCATAAAAAAAAAGGTATATATTCACAACAGTTATCTAGTTTTTCAGTTACGATATGGTTAGGAAGTACATTTTTGATGACTATTGACTCGTTTATCCCATTCATCCCTCTTTGCTTTAGTTTTTTTTTTTATTTTAAATAAAAAATAAAAAACAACTATTCACTACAATAAATATGTCATTTATCAACACTCTTTCCCACACTATTTAAAAATGTGTGGAAAATATGTAAAATTATTCACACTTATAAGTGTGGAAAAATTTGTTACATCAATAAGTGTGAAAATTATTACAATCTTCACATATACAAGTGTGGTGAAAAAAAAAAGTATACACTTAAAAGTGTGAAGAAATAATAACTTTTCAACATTTAAAAGTGTGAAAAAAATTTTGTAACACCCATTTATCCGCACTTTCTCTTATGTGGAAAAATCATGTGTTACAAATTTTTTTCAATACTTTTAAGTGTTGAAAAGTTGTAGTTTCTCCACACTTAAAAGTGTGAGCTTTTCTTTCTTACATATATATGAGTAAAAACTCATCATTTTCAAAAAAAATTACACACTTTCTAAAAGTGTGGAAAAAAATGTGTGGTAAAATGAGATTTTTGTTGTAGTGATTGCTAAAGATAAACATAATCCAAGTTGGCCCATTTGTTGATTAATAGGTAGACTTATCATATTTAGATGTTTGACTACAACATATTTTTAAGTATGCTATTACTAAATTATTATGTCTTGATCTGTATAGATGAAAAAGATTGGAAAGAAAACCCGATAAAGATAAAACAATTTGTATTGAGCCGTATCAACAAGATGCCTCAAGAAGTACAAGACATGGTGGATAAAACATCCCTAAGTAGCATATCTATTGCACCAATAACATGTAGATCACCATGGAACATTTTATTTGGCAACTTAGTTAAAGACAATGTTTGTGCAGTTGGGATTGCCCTTCACCCCATGACCTCCGACATTGGACAAGGTGGTTGTTCACCTCTTAAAGACTCAGTTGTTCTTGGAAGGTGTCTCGGGGAGGCTACATTGAATAAATCGAATGACCAAAATGACGAATTTGAGAGAATTAGAAAAGGTTTGGGGAAATATGCGAATGAAAGGAGATGGAGAAGTTTTAGGGTCTGTTTACTTTCCACTTAATGGTCTGTTTTCAAACAGTAATCCAGACAGATAAATTGTTTTTCTTTTTCACTTAATCTGAAAGGAATGTCTGTTTCTGAAATGGGAAGAAAAATGAATTTCTTACCAAAAAGAAGCACTTAATGATAAATATACATTTTTTCAACATTTTTTCTCCAATAGAATTTGAACACGTCATTTTTTATTCAAACTTTATATCATTTAAGTTCATCATTTTAGTCAAAACATAAATTACATTTATATAAACAGCACTTGTTATAAACAGCACTTGTTATAAACAGAGATATTTATCCAAACAGACATCACATGTAAACAGCACTTAATAGGAAAAAAAGTAAACAGCCCTTAGTCTTATTTGTGTTGGATATTGTGTTGGGTACGTTCAAGAGAGAGATGGGAAAATTTTTAATTTCTTGAGGAACGTATGGTTCGGAAGACACATACCAAGTTCATTCCGTAAGATGGCAAATTTTGATTGTGGTCATCTTGTTCCATGAACCAAAATAAAGATGATAAAGTATTTAATATCTCGTGATATATTGAGGACATGATTTGAAGAATTGAATATATGTGTAATAATGCTTAGGGTATCTATGTACATATAAAGATTGTTTGAATGACCTTTCATTTAGTTACTAATCATTTTTGTACGTCTGTTTTAATTAATAACTAGATTATAACCCGCAAAATTGCAAGTGAGATCATTGTATTTTATTCATAATACTATTAGAGTAAATCAATAACTAAGATAATTAATTGTTATACCTTTATTATAATAAAATTGAAGTAGTACCCAACGACTATTTTAGTGATCCAATAATTAAAGACATTACATGGGATTAAAAGCCCAACTATATTAACACCACTTAAGAGTTGTAGTCTTTATATAGATCACCGGCATGTATCATGCTTAGTAATCAGATGAACCACCTTTATCCAGCAAAACTTATCAGAAATTTCTTACAAAGATAGTCACACAAGGATTATGCAATTAAACAACCTTCTGAACCATCAATTCACCTGCTACAAAATCAAAGAGAATTACGTTAAATAAGCTGTTCAGGATTATATAGAGCGCATTAGCAGTATACCTTTGCTTATGTAACATGATGCAACGAACCTTTGGCCTTGGTTTGGTTGATCTCTGCAGTTTAATAACACGGAGATTAAGCGTTTTCTAAATTTTTTCATCATAACCGACATGCTCATAACTCCTAAAGAGATTTATGACATATGGAATCAAATCAGTCATGACATCACACCACTTGTAGTAATAATCGGCACCCACACCAATGATTCCACCCACAGTCCCAGCAAAGTAAGACCAAAGATCACATTCTATGCCACAAATGTGTAAAACAACAATCATGCTAGCACCATTTGATGTATCTTTGATCACCATTTACAATACTTTTAGAGCAAAGTATAGAGAAACAGTTGTGGCAGAAAAGAGGTGATGAGTCAAATGAGTGAAAGAAAAGATTTTATAAAAAATGTAACGGGTCAAAGGGACGAAAGTCAACCCCATTACCAACTGAAGAGGTGGGAATTTCAACCTATTAACCAAAAATGGGTTATGTTGGGTTACAGAATTTTATAGAGATTTGTTTCACAATTTTAACCCGGCACAGCCCAACTCAACCCATTGACACAGGTTTATAAACCCATCCAGAAAAGGTTAACCTACAAATAAGGTTCAAAATTAATATATGCACCTCTTCACACGAGTATTCTAGCATTACATTTTCTCCCAACCATAAGCACATAGAGCTTATATTCTCCATTCGAGCCCAATAAATGCGTTCAAATACATCAAAATTTGTAAAGAAAGCCAGTAAAAAAAAGCAGGTTCCCACATATTATGCTCAAATATATTTAAGGCTGGCAGATTGTTCACAAGTGGATGTATACTATAGTCATAACTCATAAGTGAGTAAATTTTTGTTCCACTGTGTCATCAAACAATAAATGTGCTTATAATTGACCATGCATGAGCAGTCCTTCCTAAAAACGTTAGTTGAGAAAAAAAAGATACCATGTGTGTGCCACTCGAGTAATATATACTTGATTAATCTGGCAAACCATAGGGTCTGAGCCATTACTTACAAAAAACGTTGGTTGCAGTGACCACACACACCACCAAAAATCATCACTTGTAATCAGAAGCATTAAAAATATGCATCAAATGAGATTACTAATGATCTAAGTTTTGGTGTGTGTGGCATCAACTCACAAGCATTACAATAAGCATCGAATGAGAAATAGGTGGCAATTTCAACACATTTAGTTAGGAGCGACTCAATTCATGGAAAACAAAAAATCACGCTTACTGCTCACCAATATTTGACATTAAGTACTTGTTGCTACTAAAGGCAGTTTCGCTACTACCTGGCCAAAGATATGAAAGATGGCAGCAGACACATCCGTTGAGTTGCACATTTCAAGAATGATCAAAATTAATAATTATATTTTTTTGACTATATTAACTTTCAAAATCATTAGAAAGTTCTTGAAGGTTATATAACGGTTCAAGTAGCCAAGTAAATGTTCATTGTTTATTACTTTGGTCAACAAAAATTCCACTAAAAACACTACAATGAATTAGGTAATTACTTTCAGGTCAATTTTTCGCATGAATACATACAATGTCCCATCCAGTGAACCCCCAAAGTATGCTACCAAAAAGCTTTCTCTATCAACCGAGAGTAACCGAAATCAGTAAATGATGGCCAATTTTTTGAATTTCTAGCAACGATAGTTTGAATGTACTTTAAAATAGAAAGTTCGAATGACTGAAGATTGCCATTTGGATCAATTTTTTCAAAAAATCTAAGCTAAAAAAGAGTAAAAGTCTAAACTCTATACATAAGGGTTTCTAAAAAATCTGCATTTTTGATTTGAAATTTTTCTACAATTGTAGAAGCATGACAACTATTGAAAGGAGCTGAACTTACAGTAAATTTTCACTCTTTTAGCAACGGCTCCCATGAAGATTGGTTCTTTTTGGTATCCAAGTCAGCTTTCATCTATAGAAAAAGCATATAAGATTTTTTTGACATGATATTAATTGTGACTAAATGAGAAATAAAATGGCATTAAAACCTCAATATGCATATGCGCAATAATTGAAAAGTAAAGGAAGTGAAAACAATCTTGGGAATATACAGATAATACATTCATAGAATGTTAATAAAAATCAACTGATGCCATCAAGTGATCTTAATAAAAAACATAGATTTCCATCTTAAGTTTTGTAAGGAACCAGTTGGATTACACCGAGTCTTTAAATAACATATAAAGTAAGAAAGATGTAATATCTTACTATTACTCGGTCCTAAGATGCCAGGAGGAGGTTGTTCTCGTGAACTCCAAATTAAACCACCAGCAAGTGACCTCTTCATGCAACAACTCCACCTAAATTGAATAGGAAATCAGTCACATTTAAGCATTCCTTTTTACGCAAACCATCTACCAAATGAAAAGCCATGGAAATATTAATACAATAAGTCAAATATTACAGAATAAAAATTTACATTACAAAATACGGTTGGCGAGTTGGTAAACCTGATGAAGGTCGTCCGTAGTATGCTCCCTAAAAAAGGCAACATGGTAATTTGTATTACTAATTAAACAGTTGTTATGTACCGTTAACCGACTCAAGAACACCAGCACTTGAGGGAAACAAACCACCTGGTAAATCTTCAACGCATAGATTGTCAAGATATTTTTTAAAGGTGGTAATTTTGACCCACCCGTTTGTAAATGGTTTGAGTCAGGTTACATATTACGTTTAACGGGTCACCTAATAAAGTCAAATCAACTTGTGTACAAAAAATAGAAATGTTATTGTAAGTGTCTGCTCCTATGTGATCTCTTGAATGGGATGATGGAGATTTTCAGAAAGTGGGAAACCACTTATTGGGCAAGAGCAGCAGCAAGAGCACTTGCATCATGGTAAGCAATTAGATTTAATGCAGTTGGAATGAAGAACTCCAAAGTTGCCGAATGAACCTGGTTATAACTTGCTGAGGCATCAATTTTAATACATTTTCTACAGCTGAAGGGCTTACAAACTTAAATATTGTATCACACATCATGCTCAAGAGATCTAACTCTTCTCCTATGAATATTTGTGAATATGAAAGTAGCATTCCCTTCCTTCTCTGCATGTCCTGTTCTGCCATATCAGTGCCCAGAAATTCTGGGATCATTTGATAGTTCATCATTGATTATTTGAACCCACTTGTTTTGCGAACCCGATCTCAGTTCGCATTGCAAACTCGGTTCGCACAGCAATTTCAGTCCGCAGCCAACCTTAGTCAATTTTTCCGAATTTAAATTCCAGATGCGATTTTTGATAAAGCAATGTACTAGAAATAAAAATTTTCGAAGCTGACCTGGCACCTCGACCCCAGCCAGGGGCTCTGCCCCATGGACCACGATACCAGGGGCGCTGCCCCCGGACCCCCGTACACAATTTCATACTTTATGAACCACAATGAAGCGAATATAAAAATGTTTTCAGAGATTACTATTACAAACAGTTACCAACAAGTCGTATACATATCTAAAACTACAAACTCAAACGACAAACAAACACTTTGGATATAATCTAGTTGCGTGGACACTAGCATGAATGGTCAAACTAAGACATCCACGTATTTATACTTATAACCTCATATGTTGAGGACGTTAAGGACTTTACACGGGCTTAGGTTTTGCTAGCACTCGAACATACTTAGCTCACCAGGTGAGTTCACAGCCCCACTTTTAACTGTTTTACTGCTTCCAACTTGGGGTGAGAAACATAGTCATCTATTATACTAATTGCCATAACTGCTTTTTCTTACATAATTGTTTAACTTGCTTGTTTACTCGAACGATTAGAGTACTTTAGAACTATTAACCTTTTGTACAAACTAGTGTTTATGAAATAACGTATTCATACTACAAAATAATACAAACGTGTTAAACTATACTTGGTAAACCGGAGAACAACCGGTACTGTGTTTCGCTGGAGAACGACCAGCAGTGTTAGTGCCAGAGAACGACTGGCCGAGTTGGACGGGAGAACGACCCGTACGTATTTAGACTGGAGAACGACCGGTACTGTTCTGGAAACGCTGGAGAACGACCAGCAACGTATTTTAAACTGTATTTTGGGTAACATCCCACGTAAACTGTATTATGGGCAACATCCCAACCGAACTATATTTGGATAACATTCAACAAAACGTTTATTTAACTATTATGGCAACAACTGTTTACGAACGTATTTGGTTTAACGAACTGTACTTGCAACTTAAAACCTGTGAATTCACTCAACCTCGTTGTTGACTTTTTCTATATTTTGCAGGGAATTAGCAGCACACGTAAGGACCACCTGCACACATGGAACATAGGCGACCCTTGAAGCTTTAGGATGCCAACTTTTGAAATATATGGATTTCTTTTAGATAACTAAAGTTGTTTTAGTCATACTTACGAAATCTACTTTTGTAAACATAACTACTTTTACGTTTGTACTATTCGATGAATTGTAAAACTTTGTAACCATTACTATTGGCATTCTTATAATATATGTTCTGTTGTAATCATATGCTCTGATACGTATGCATGTACAATGTTGGTGTTATTACCCCCATACTTAACTTAATGCTTCCGCTAATCAAAATCAACCAATTTGGGGGTGTGACAACATGTTTTTCTCTACAGGTCAATTTATGGGACTGGTCTGATGATTTTCGAAAACCGGGTTCGGTAGTTACGCAGAATTATTTAAATATCGATATGGACTATATAGTTACCGAGAAATTTATGTAATGGAATAAACATATAGAAGATCAGTGTGTAAGTTTTTGTGAGGATTGATATGGACTAGAAATGGTAGAAACTTGTGGCAAAACAAACCGACAAAATCGAAAAACACATTTAGGGACTGTTTTGGAAATAAATATAAAAACGATACTTGTGGGTCAACAATAGTCACGAAACTCGTTTTATATGAGTATTATAACATGATAAAGGTTGTGTAAAAGTTTCGGGTCAAACCGAGCTAGTTTGACCAGCTTGACCAGTTGACTAATTTAACCAACTTGACTAGTTTGACCAGTTCGACCAAGTTGACTTCTTTTGACTTTCAGAAAATAACATATTTGACCACAATGTTCGGATATAAATATATACATGTACTTTCGAATACAATAAAAGAAGCTTGAAAAATACTTACTACACTAAGTATTCAACACCTACAATAATCAAACATTATACAAAACTTATATTCGTACATTACAAACAATCACCAACGGGTCGTACATGTTTTCAAAACTCAAACAGAATAATCAAATATTGGACATAACTAGTTGATGGGCAACTAGCATAGATGTTCTGTTGAGACATCTACTCACTCATATAACCTTGCGCATTTTGGACACCCAGTAGGTTACAGTATGTGGACACATCATTTGGTACAATATCATAATTGCTTGCTTTGCTAACACATCAGACACAGGTAAGTCTCATAGCCCCTACTTTACTGTTTTTACTCTAGGGGTGAGAATACATGCTCGTTTTGTTTTACATGTGAACGCAAGTATCAAATATCGCTATATTATGCATGAGTTAATCTTCTAATCATCATAAGTCCTCATTAGCATAGTTTGGTAATACTTTGTAGCGTGAATGTTAGTGTATGGTACCATATGGGACTAACAATCCCCGCCGGGTCAGCAAGCACTGACTGGTCAAAACAGACGCATTATCATTTGTTCATATGTGTGTTGATTAGGCATACGCATAGAGGCACCCTCGCTCAGGCACTTAATTGTGATCCTGACACCTCAGTTAAGCTCAGACTATGTGCTCATGGCAGTTATATACAGCGTTTATCATTTACTTATTTGCTTAATTGCAAATCATTATACTTAAATCTTGCGGTTCATACATTACACTTTATCATTAAACCTGTGAGCTCACCAGCTTTTAGCTGACCCATTTAGCATGTATTCTTAGGTATCCAACAGTAGTAGGACTGCACTAAGGATTTAGCTTAGCTCGAGTCAGCATGCAAACGCTGGAGATTTATTGCATTATCATATTTTGTTAAAACAATATGTATTTAAATCTCTCATATCAGAACACAAGCTAATGTATTTAGTACAATTGATGTGAACTTTAATTCGTATTAATGTAGTTTTTTAAAATGACGCTTATAGAGTTTTTCATAGTATATCTTTGTGCTTGATATTTGATTAGTCGCCCCCCGACCTGAATCGCTTCCGCAACCCGAATTTAGGAGTGTGACAGATTGGTATCAGAGCCAGGTTCATAGTGAACCAGGTTGCATTTAGTAGGCCTAGACTACCACCGTTAGGCAGTATTCCTCATTAAGTATAACTAGTTTAGGAATTACATCATACGTGTTTAATTTAACATAGCGTAGCTAACTATGTACAATTAAATAAATATGATGTGATGTCTGAAAAGGGTTATATTGAACAGGAATGCACTAGTTGACTCTGACCACGAGAGAAATTGGGACTTATACTTGTTTTGTGCTAGACACACACTAGGCTATTATGTGATATAGGTGTATACACATACATAGGCCTCACCTACGTACTACTCTATAGGCTATTTTATGTAATGTAGGTATATATGAATAGGCCTTACCCGTGTACGACTCTCTACGTTATTATATATATTGAATATATATATATATATATATATAGACTTCACAAGATAATCACTCGTTAATCCTCACGTAATCGAAGCTGACACGTCTTACTACTATCGTAACACTAGATATAAAGAACGAGACTTGTTCTCATCTACCATAGTCTATCTATTTATATATGCGTAAACAAAAACTACACGTCTCTCTGTACCGTCATGAACACACTTGAAAGATATCGCTTCGCATTCTTTCTACCATATTATCCTTCAGGATTGCGATCGAAACGTACTACTAGGAAAACTGCTACACTTTAGGCTATATTATATGATATGATATGATATGAATATAGGCCTCACTTGTTAAACGCTCTTGCCATAGAAGATGGCAGACTCATCATCTAGACAAACTACACGTACTTCATCGTCTATCTCTCTCTCACGTCATAGCCACTCAGAAGCACTTGTGGCTAGACGCACTATTAGCTCATATCGAGCCAGACCATATCACAATCCAGCCGTCACAGAAAACATATCTGCGATAGATCGCCATCGAGTTCTTGCACATCAGTAGAGCTGGTTACCAATGGCTGTTGCTACATGGAGAATCGAGAAAAACATTGAAATCCCTGCTGATGTTGGAAGATGCTCAGCTATGGATCTTTCCCCTTATACTCAAGAACCGACACATCTCACCATGCCTGTATTAACTGCCCGCTTGCATCGTTACGAACGCAGGTTACACTACTTGAAAATCAAACAACACGAAACTCATTCAAATTGGATGGAACTAGCTCAAGGCCGCATCGCTCAGATGTACTTAGATCAGGAAGACATCTCCGAAACTATCCATCATACTCACGATCAAATGAAGGAAACCACCGCAACCACGGAGAGCGTTCATGATCATTTAATTAGTAATCGAAACAAAATCTTGCACATACAAGGACTCCTCTAACTGCAAGTCTCAAAATTTCAAAGGGCACTAAAGGTGCTATTGGGTTGTTACGTAGGATGGAAATAACTCTGGTTTTAACAAAAGAAAGTAGTCTTGGAACCCCAATCAAAATCAACCATCATCGAAAAGGCCTGATACTGTTGAGGCCTACATCTCTGGTTCATAATCTAAAAAGAGCTATTCAGGGAATGAACCCTTCTGTTCAAAGTGCTGCAGACATCATGAAGGTCCTTGCGATACTCCATGTGGAAAATGTCAAAGGTATGGGCATCTGACCAAAGACTGCAGATCTACCAATGCCAACACGACCACTAACAAACCTAAGTCCTGCTATGAGTGTGGAGACACATGGCACTTTAAGAATGAAGGCCCAAAGCTGAAGAACAAGGGCAACAACACTACTAAAGGAAGAGCTTTCATACTGAACTCCAAGGAAGCCCGTCAGGACCCGAATGTGGTCTCGGGTACGTCCCTTCTCAACAATCTTACTGCTTCTATTTTGTTTGATACTAGTGCTGATAGGAGCTTCATATTTGATGAGTTTAGCCCATTGCTTAACATCACTCCTATTGCTTTAGATGATAAGTACATGGTAGAGGTAGCTAATGGTAAACTCATAGAGACCGATAATATAATCCCAAATTGCACTTTAAACTTAGCCAACGAGCTCTTCACCATTGATCTTATTCCTGTTGAGACTGGAAGTTTCGACGACATTGTTGGCATGGATTGGTTATCCAAGCACCGCGCAGAAGTTATCTGCTACAATAAAGTTGTCCGCATTCCTCTCATCACCGGTAGTACTTTGGTCATACAAGGGGAGACCGGTGGGAAAAGATTGAATATCATATCATGCATGAAAACCGGCAAATACCTGAGAAAAGGTTATCAGGCAATACTCGCCCACGTTATGGAGAAACAGTCGGAAGAGAGACGACTTGAGGATGTGACCATCATTAGAGACTTTCCAGAAGCCTTTCCCAAAGACATGTCTGGTCTTCCACCGCCGAGACAAGTTGAGTTCTCAATCGACCTTGTGCCCGGAGCAGCACCCATGGCACAAGCACCTTATCTCTTAGCCCCATCCGAATTGCAACAGTTGTCCACCCAATTACAAGAACTTCTAGACAAAAGATTTATTAGACCGAATTCTTCACCTTGGGGAGCTCCAGTCCTGTTTGTGAAAAAGAAGGACGGTTCATTCAGGATGTGTATCGACTAAAGAGAGTTGAACAAACTAACCGTCAAGAACCTTTATCCACTTCCTCGCATTAATGACCTATTCGACCAACTTCAAGGGTCAAGTTTCTATTCAAAGATAGATCTACGATCAGGTTATCATCAGTTACGAGTTTGTGACATCGACATCCCAAAGACTGCCTTCCAAACTCGCTATGGGCATTACGAGTTCCAAGTGATGCCATTTGGTTTGACAAACGCACCGACTGTATTCATGGACCTTATGAACTGAGTGTGTAAACCATATCTTGACAAGTTCATTATTGTCTTCATCAATGACATTCTCATTTACTCGCACAATGAACAGGAACATGTGCAACATCTCAAAACCATCCTAGAACTTCTTAGACACAAAGAGTTAAATGCTAAGTTCTCCAAGTGAGAGTTCTGGATGCAAACCGTTCAATTCCTTGGTCATGTGATTGACATTCAGGGAATTCACATAGATCCAAAAAAGATTGAGGCAATCAAGTGTTGGCAAGCACCGACAACGCCGACCGAATTACGCCAAATTCTTAGGACTGGCGGGTTACTATCGACGTTTCATAGAGAATTTCTCAAAAATAGCTCAGCCTCTCACGACACTGACTCAGAAGGAAAAGAAGTTCTATTGGACTGATAAGCAAGAGTTAGCATTTCAGCTATTGAAGCAAAAGCTTTGTAGTGCACCCATTCTATCATTACCCGAAGGCAACGATGACTTTGTGGTATACTGTGATGCCTCACACCAAGGTCTTGGTTGCGTGTTGATGCAACGAGACAAGGTTATTGCATACGCCTCCCGACAACTCAAAGTTCATGAGAAGAACTACACCACTCATGATCTCGAACTAGGAGTCATAGTGTTTGCACTCAAAATCTGGAGACACTATCTCTATGGCACAAAATGTACCATCTTCACCGATCATAAAAGCCTCCAACATATATTCGATCAGAAGGATCTCAACATGAGGCTACGTCGCTGGGTCGAGTTGCTTACCGATTACGACTATGAAATTAAGTATCATCCGAGCAAAGCAAATGTTGTTGCCGATGCCCTAAGTCGAAAGGAATGCGCCAAACCACTTCGAGTCCGAGCCCTCAGCATGATCATTCATAATGATCTTATCATTCAAATTCTCACTACTTAACTCGAAGCATTGAAACCCGAAAACCTGAAGAATGAGGCCTTGCGCAACATGGAAAAACAGTTCGAAACCAAACACAATGGGGTTAAGTACTTCGCGAACCGGATCTGGTTGCCTTATTTCGGAAACCTTCGAGAATTGGTGATGGATGAAGATCACAAGTCCAAATATTCTATACAACCAGGATCCGATAAGATGTATCATGGCATCAGGTAGTTATACGGGTGGCCAAACATGAAAGCAGCGATCGCGACATACGTCAGCAAGTGCCTCACCTGCTCAAAAGTCAAAGCCTAATTTCAGAAACCATCTGGTCTACTTCAACAACCGGACATTTTTTAGTGGAAATGGGAGCAAATTGCCATGGATCCTGTCACTAAACTCCCAAGAACATCAAGCGATTGCGATACCATTTGGGTGATCGTGGATCAGCTCACCAAATCTACTCATTTCCTTGCCATCAAGGAAACCGATAAAATGGAACGTGTCACATGAATCTATTTGAAGGAGATCGTATACCGACATGGCGTTCTAATCTCGATTATCTCTGATAGAGATAGCCGTTTTACATCTCACTTTTTGGCAATCATTACAAAAATCTTTAGGTACTCGTCTGGATATGAGTACTGCATATCATCCTCAAACCGACGGCCAAAGTGAACGAATCATTCAAACACTAGAGGACATGCTACGAGCCTGCGTAGTTGACTTTGGTGCAAACTGGGTACATCATATAGCCTTTTGCGAATTCTCATACAACAACAGCTACCATACCAGTATTGGAGCTGCACCTTTCGAGGCATTGTACGGTCGTAAGTGCTAATCACCTATCTATTGGATTGATGGTGTTCCGACTGTCACAAGCGCGAATGATCACAACGCCAATCGGTAGGTGTTTTAAATTTGTAAATGCTGGGGTCTAAGTTTGACTTATTACTACTGAACCAAAGGCTAATAGATGGTAAGTATGACTTAGAGTCGTTCTTAAAGAGAAACTGAATTGAAACGGAGGTGATCCAATCAATCGTTACTTTCTAGTATAGGTTCTTATAAAAGTGCGTTGAGGGTTTTGGTTCAGTTGACTAAATAAACTAAATAAAGCGAATAAAAGATAATAATAAATCAGATGATGGAAAGTAGTATTTGTTGTGATTTCATTAGCTCATAATATGGGATGATGACTTCTTAGAGAAAACGTTTATCTAAATTAGTAATGTTTACTAGATTCGATGGTTTATGGTATAACCCGTAGATCCTTATCAGTCGGTTATCAACTGATATGTCACGAGGAACTTGGGTATCATGATTCTGATCAGACAGACAATGCTCAACTCTCCATACTCTCCTGCAAGGGAGTCAGTGGCCCTTATTATTGAACGCGTTCGCTCATGGGCGAAGGAAAAGAGTAGAAAGTCCATAACAGGACTAACCGTTCTTAATACCACAAAGACTACAAATCCGGCAAACAACTAACTTAGAAAATATGTTCGGACTTATTTGATTAATTCCTATTAATGAAACTCAAGCATGATAAGCGAGGGAAAGTGTTTAGGTTTCTAGCGTACCTTACTTTAGGTTTAATGGTTTAAGGAAATATATCATTTTAAATTGGATTTTTAAACTTGCCTTTCTTAATACAATTAACAAATCTCTAGGTTTTCGTAATTGGTTATTTAGCCTATAGCCTACCTACTCTAATCTAATCTAATTAAAATGATGGCGGCTTTTGCATAGAGTTAAACCCAGACCATATCGGAAAATACTACAGTAGTTCACAACGTATTTAATCGTTAACCGATGTTTCTGTTGTGAATTTAATTACTTCGTATTTATGGGAGAAAATGGGTGTATTTTAGCAACTTGGGGCATATATTAGCAAAAGGTGGAAAAGTTGCTAGCACATGTACCCTAAAGTGTGTAAAGGTCTACCACGTGTACCCTAGAGTTGCGGAAAAGGCATATCACATGTACCGTGCGAGTATGGGCGAGGACGAAAAAGTGGACGGGAAACGGGGGCTTGACAGCCGGCGCCGCCACCATGGCATCCGGCGGCGGTGGCCTGGTGGCCGGGAGGGGCTGGCAGGCTGCCGCCCCGGTTGGTCGTCTTTCGCTTCATTTTTTAATTCGTGCGTATCTTCCTCGTTATGCGTCCGTTTTCGTCGATTCTTTTTGCGTTGGATTCGTTTTTCAAAAATGAAGACTTTGATGAAAAGAAATCCCAAAAATATGTCTCTGATCTTTGGATGTCTCGTACGAATCATTTGAATCTTCCGGCGTATGTAGAATCTTCATTCTTAATCCGTTTTTGTTGATTCTTTTGTTAGATTTGTATCTTGAAAACGAATATCTTGGATAAGAGAAATATTAGTGACGGGAACTTTGTAACACCCCGCAATTTAAACGCGGTTACAAATGCTAAACAATTGCATTTTAGGCTAATTCCCTAACTTTGAGTGAATTCACAACACATTTTAGAGGTAACTTTAGCAAAGCCCAACTAGTTAATACGCGTAGTATTACGATTCATAATGAGTTATAATTATGTACAAAACAATTGGAAAAAACGCGACAAAAATATACGACTGTTGGTGAACAAAATTATTTAATAAAGCAAAATTATTAAATAACATTAACGATTTTTAAAATATTATGTTGATAATATTTACAAAGTATTTTATAACGTATAAACGTTTATTTCGTAAACTGAAACAAAAAAAGTTAAAATTTTATAAACTTAACTAAATTATTTTCCATATAATATCTCAACTAAAAATATAACCAAATACATACTTAAAAATCCACCAATTAAAAATATGAAAACATATCAACGATAGGGAAAATGAACAACACACCGAGCGAAATCGCGGGGAACGAAAAAGGTGGAGGCTTTCACCAAAACCCCCACCACCTCCCTTCTTCTTTCTCATTTTTCATTTCTCTCTCTCTCTCTCTCTCTCTCTACCTTCATTACTCTCTCCATCTTCTCTCTAAAAACCAAACAAAAATCACCAAATACTATATCAAAAACGCAATAAATCGTCAAACTCATTTAGAGAAAAACGATCACGACAACGAGATCTACACTTCCATCTTCTCGGATTTTCACGGCGACAACTTTGTAAGAACCCGCAATCCCGCAAACTCTTAGATTTTGCTATTTTCTTTGATGTTTCTTGTTTATGATACTTAATATAACATGTTTTAGTGTTCTTAACAAATGAAAATGTCCAAAATTGAACCTAAAGCTCGTTTTTGCAAAAGTTTCGTCGAACAGTTCGTGATGTCGCATTTGGCTTGGGCCAATTGCGACATCAGCCTCAATGTCGCAAAAACCCATTATGATGTCGCATGGTGCGACATCAGCCACAACGTCGCAAGAACCAACAACGTCGCATATAGCGACATGACACCTAATGTCGCATTAAATTGCGGATGTCGCATTTAGCGACGCCATGATCAATGTCGCAGTAATGACCTGCGACATCAAGCCTTACGTCGCACCTAATGTCGCAGAAAACAGACCCTTAAAAACACATGATTTCACTAAGTATTTTACAACATGATTTTTACCCGAATTCGAATCTCAAATGCGTTTTCACCAAAGCAACATAGTAGAAATAAAAATTTTCCAAGCTAACTTGGCAGCTCGACCCCAACCAGGGGCTCTGCCTCTTGGACCCTGCCAGGGGTTGCCACCCCTTGGACCCCGCTACCAGAGGCGCTGCCCCCGTACACAATTTCATACTTTATGAAATACAATGAAACAACATGATAATA
Organism: Pseudognaphalium luteoalbum; assembly: GCA_963422505.1. NCBI lineage: Eukaryota > Viridiplantae > Streptophyta > Magnoliopsida > Asterales > Asteraceae > Pseudognaphalium > Pseudognaphalium luteoalbum. The sequence continues at coordinate 34,519,832 of OY730194.1, read as the reverse complement.
CTTTCAGAGATTATTATCACCAACGAGTCATATACATTTTCAAAACTTCAAACATAAACATCGAGCAAACAATTGGACATAACTTGGTTGTACGAACACTAGCATGGATGGTTAAACTTAGACCTCTACATACTTACTAAATCTCATACGGTTAGGGCGTTAGGAGATTTCGACTAGACTTCTTGGGCTTTAGGCTTTGCTAGCACTCGAACATACTTAACTAAATAGGTGAGTTCACAGCCCATACTTTTACTGCTTTACTACTTTTGAACAGGGGTGGAAAACATAGTCAACTGTTTTACTGATTGCCATAGCTGCTTTTGATTACATGATTGCTATCATACTTGTTTACTCGCACGATTTGAATACTTTGGACTGTTTGAACTGCTGAACCCTTACAACAAAACTGGTATTTGTGAAACGACATTTTCATACTATAAAGGTGATAAAACTTGTTTGGTAAACAGGAGAACAACCGGTACTTTTTAAAAAGCTGGAGAACGACCAGCAACGTATTTTAGTGCCAGAGAACGACTGGCCACCTGGACGGGAGAACGACCCATGCGTCTTTTGACCGGAGAACGACCGGTACTGTGTTTCGCTGGAGAATGACCAGCAGTATTTATTGCCAGAGAATGATTGGCCGAGTTTGGATGGGAGAACGACCAGCAAACTATTCTTTGGGTAACATCCTACGCAAATGGTATTTTGGGTAACATCCCACGTAAATGGTACTTTGGGTAACATCCCACGCGAACTATATTTTGGGTAACATCCCACGTAAACGGTACTTTGGGTAACTTCCCACGCGAACTGTATTTTGGGTAACATCCCAACCGAACTATATTTGGATAACATTCCACAAAACGTTTATTTAACTATTATGGCAATAACTATTTGTGAACATATTTGTTTTAACAACTGTGCTTACAAACTTGATTCAACTATCGCAAACATAAAACCTGTGAATTCACTCAACCTCGTTGTTGACTTTTACTATGTTTTTCAGGGAATTAGCTGCATGTAAGACATCCTACACACATGGAACGTAGGCGGACCCCAAAGGATTAGGATGCCAACTTTTGACGACTGGATTTCTTTTATATAACTAAGTTGTTTAGTCATATTTACGAAATCTACTTTTGTAACGTAATTACTTTTGAACTTATACGATTCGATGAATCGTAAACTTTGTAACTATGACTTTTGGCATCTCAATATATTATGTTCTGTTGTAATCATAAGCTCTGATACGTATGCATGTACAGTGTATTGTGGCACTCCCCATACTTAACTAAATGCTTCCACTAAACTAAATCAACGAATTTGGGAGTGTTACAGATTGGTATCAGAGCCATTGGTTATAGCGAACTAGATTTCTTAGGTGACTTAGAGACCTTAGTGACCTAGACTATAGCCTTGGCTAGAACGCACATGCATACACACATTTGCATACGTCTAAGTAATCTATGACTCATCGATACGAGCAATCCATTATTTGAACCGTACTACATTCGATTCGTTCAAACTCACTCTGATCTCATGAGAACCTGATCGTATTAAGTGGTTGATGAAAAGAAGTATGTACTTAGCATCATATAATGACGCCTGGCCAACGTGATTATATTATACTAAGTACATATGGGCGTTTCATAGTCGCAAGATACGTGATGGGGATCTTGTCAATCCCTTTTAATGTTCTGTAACTAAAAATATGTGAAACTTTATTCTTCACATCCTTTTCATTGGCATTGACTTCTGCACTCCTTCATCGCAGAACGTCATCATGCCGCCTAAACGAAGAAATACCTGAAACAGTCTCCGAGCACCTACACCTCCTGTCATCGAAACTACCGAACAAATCATCGAACGACGTGTGGCTGAAGCAATTGCCCAGTATGAGGCAAGCCGCAATCGTGATAACATAGTGCACAACAGTGGAACCACTCCTGTCAACAGGGAAACTCCTGCGAATACCCAACAAGGGTGTTCTTATAAAACTTTCCAGGCCTGCAAACCGAGCACCTTCATCGGGACTGAAGGGGTCATTGGCCTCATTCACTGGATCGAGAAAATGGAATCGGTCTTCGATATCAGCGACTGCGCTACCAACAACATGGTGAAATACGCCACGTGTACTCTCGCCGACAAGGCATTAACCTGGTGGAACTCTCAGGTCCAAATCCTCAGACGCACAACTGCTTACTCCATCTCATGGGAAACATTGAAACAGATGATGACATAAGAGTTTTGCTCTCCCAATGAGGTTCAGAAACTCGAGACTGAACTGTGGAACATCCAAATGACCGGTACTGACATTACCGGTTATACAACTAGATTTCAAGAGCTTGCACGTCTTGTGCCCCACATGATGACTCCTGAGAAGGAACACATCAAACGATACATCAGGGGTTTGGCCCCACAAATCAGAGGCATGGGGATGTCCTCCAAACCAACTACCTTTAGGAGCGCAGTTGATCTAGCTCAAAGCTTGACTGATGATGCAGTCCTGATTGGAACCCTGAAAACTGCTACTGGGAGAAGCGAATCAAGTAGTGCTGAAATTGTTGGTTACGGGGCGGACAAACGGAAATGGAACAACGAGGGAAACGACCACCAGAACCAACTAAGTAAGAAACCTTCGGGGAACTCTAGGGCTTACGTTGCCACCGCCCCAACTGTATCCAAACCCTATCTTGGCAACAAACCAAAATGTGACAAGTGTGGAAAGCACCATGCAGGTGAATGCGCCTTCTGCCAAGACTGCAGAAACTGGGGTCACTTGGCCCGAAACTGTAAAACCAACCCTCGAACAAACAATGGGTGCTTCGAGTGCGGCGAACCGGGGCATTACCGAAACCAATACCCACAACTCAACAACAACCGCAACAATCAGAACAACAATCGCAATGCCAACGTTCCAAATGCGCCTGGGCGCGCATACATCATCCGTGCATGAGATGCACCGGTACATCCTTGATCTAACATGGTACGTCTTAGTAAACTATTACTACGTTTCAACATATCATTCTTCGAATGTCGATTCGAAACTAACACTTGGTAAACGTTGACTATGTTACAAACGCAATACTTATCCAACTATACTGCGAGTATACTAAACCGTTAGAACTTTATGGCAACTTAGAGCGCCACACAAACTATTATTATTATTAACGACACGACCTTTTGAAAAACATACGCGACGGGCGTTCCGACTTGATTTTTAAATCTTGGGACGAGATTTCTCTAACGGGGAGAGAATGTAACACCCCGCAATTTAAACGCCGTTACAAACGCTAAACAATTGCGTTTTAGGCTAATTCCCTAACTTTGAGTGAATTCACAGCACATTTTAGAGGTAACTCTAGCAAAGCCCAACTAGTTAATACGCGTAGTATTACGATTCATAATTAGTTATAATTATGTACAAAAAAATTGGAACAAACGCGACAAAAATATACGACTGTTGATGAACAAAATTATTTAATAAAGAAAAATTATTAAATAACATTAACGATTTTTAAAATATTATGTTGATAATATTTAAAAGTATTTTATAAGATATAAACGTTTATTTCATAAACTGAAACGAAACAAAGTTAAAATTTTATAAACTTAACTAAATAATTTTGCATATATTATCTCAACTAAAAATATAACCAAATACATACTTAAAAATCCACCAATTAAAAATATGAAAACATATAAACGATAGGGAAAATGAACACCACACGGAGCGAAATCACGGGGAACAAAAAAGGTAGAGGCTTTCACCAAAACCCCCACCACCTCCCTTCTTCTTCCTCACTTTTCATTTCTCTCTCTCTCTCTCTCTCTCTCTCTCTCTCTCTCTACCTTCATTACTCTTTCCATCTTCTCTCTTAAATCCAAACAAAAATCACCAAATACTATATCAAAAACGCGATAAATCGTCAAACTCATTAGAGAAAAACGACCACGACAACGAGATCTACACTTCCATCTTCTCGGATTTTCACGGCGACAACTTTGTAAGAACCCGACAATCCCGCAAACTCTTAGATTTTGCTATTTTCTTTGATGTTTCTTGTTTATGATACTTAATATAACATGTTTTAGTGTTCTTAACAACTGAAAATGTCCAAAATTGAACCTAAAGCTCGTTTTTGCAAAAGTTTCGTCAAACAGTTCGTGATGTCGCATTTGGCTTGGGCCAATTGCGATATCAGCCTCAATGTCGCAAAAACCCATTATGATGTCGCATGGTGCGACATCAGCCACAACGTTGCAAGAACCAACAACGTCGCATATAGCGACATGACACCTAATGTCGCATTAAATTTCGGATGTCGCATTTAGCGACGCCATGATCAATGTCGCAGTAATGACCTGCGACATCAAGCCTTACGTCGCACCTAATGTCGCAGAAAACAGACCCTTAAAAACACATGATTTCACTAAGTATTTTACAACATGATTTTTACCCGAATTCGAATCTCAAATGCGTTTTCACTAATGCAACATAGTAGAAATAAAAATTTTCCAAGCTAACTTGGCAGCTCGACCCCAACCAGGGGCTCTGCCCCTTGGACCCTGCCAGGGGTTGCCACCCCTTGGACCCCGCTACTAGAGGCGCTGCCCCCGTACACAATTTCATACTTTATGAAACACAATGAAACAACATGATAATACTTTCAGAGATTATTATCACCAACGAGTCATATACATTTTCAAAACTTCAAACATAAACATCGAGCAAACAATTGGACATAACTTGGTTGTACGAACACTAGCATGGATGGTTAAACTTAGACCTTCACATACTTACTAAATCTCATACGTTTAGGGCGTTAGGAGATTTCGACTAGACTTCTTGGGCTTTAGGCTTTGCTAGCACTCGAACATACTTAACTAAATAGGTGAGTTCACAGCCCATACTTTTACTGCTTTACTACTTTTGAACAGGGGTGGAAAACATAGTCAACTGTTTTACTGATTACCATAGCTGCTTTTGCTTACATGATTGCTATCATACTTGTTTACTCGCACGATTTGAATACTTTGGACTGTTTGAACTGCTGAACCCTTACAACAAAACTGGTATTTATGAAACAACATTTTCATACTATAAAGGTGATAAAACTTGTTTGGTAAACCGGAGAACAACCGGTACTTTATGAAAATGCTGGAGAACGACCAGCAACGTATTTTAGTGCCAGAGAACGACTGGCCACCTGGACGGGAGAATGACCCGTGCGTCTCTTGACCGGAGAACGACCGGTACTGTGTTTCGTTGGAGAACGACCAGCAGTTTTAATTGCCAGAGAACGACTGGCCGAGTTTGGACGGGAGAACGACCCGTGCGTCTTTTAACCGGAGAACGACCGGTACTGTGTTGGAAACGCTGGAGAACGACCAACAAACTGTACTTTGGGTAACATCCCACGCAAATGGTATTTTGGGTAACATCCCACGTAAATGGTACTTTGGGTAACATCCCACGCGAACATTATTTTGGGTAACATCCCACGTAAACGGTACTTTGGGTAACATCCTACGTGAACTGTATTTTGGGTAACATCCCAACCAAACTATATTTGGATAACATTCCACAAAACGTTTACTTAACTATTATGGCAATAACTATTTGTAAACGTATTTGTTTTAACAACTGTGCTTACAAACTTGATTCAACTATCGCAAACATAAAACTTGTGAATCCACTCAACCTCGTTGTTGACTTTTACTATGTTTTCAGGAAATTAGCTGCATGTAAGACATCCTACACACATGGAACGTAGGCGACCCCCGAAGGATTAGGATGCCAACTTTTGACGACTGGATTTCTTTTATATAACTAAGCTGTTTAGTCATATTTACGAAATCTACTTTTGTAACTTAATTAATTTTCAACTTATACGATTCGATGAATCGTAAACTTTGTAACTATTACTTTTGGCATCTCAATATATTATGTTCTGTTGTAATCATAAGCTCTGATACGTATGCATGTACTGTGTATTGTGACACTCCCCATACTTAACTAAATGCTTCCGCTAAACTAAATCAACGAATTTGGGGGTGTTACAAACTTATGCCTTTAAATCTTGTCTCGATGTCTTGAATCTTCAAACGTGTGTGGAATCTTCTTTTTTTGTCCGTTTTGCTTGATTTTTCTCGTGCAACTCTATTTCGACCTTCTTGGCAAAGTTTCATTGATTTGAGCATTATCTGAGTTTATTTGCCAAGTATTATTCTAGAATGAGAGAGATATCGGTAGTAAAAACGTGACTTTTTACGCGATATCATGGACCGAAGTGGGAGACAGCCAACTCACTGGTCCTGAAATCATCCACGAAACCACAGAGAAAATCTTTGGCATCTAAAACCGGCTGACAGCCGCACGTGATCGTCAGAAAATTTACGCTGACATGAGACGCAAGCATCTCGAGTTCCAGGTTGACGATCGAGTGCTACTCAAAGTTTCACCTTGGAAAGGTGTCATTCGCTCCGGCAAATGCGGGAAATTTTCCCAGGTACATTGGACCTTTTGAGATCCTAGAAAGGATTGGTCCAATGGCATATCGATTGCAGCTACCACCCGAGCTTAGTAGTGTGCATTCCACTTTTCACATTTCTAATCTTAAGAAATGTCTGTCCAATGAGACACACATTATTCCTCTCGACGAAATCCACATCGACGATAAACTTCATTTTGTCGAGACACCAGTAGAAATCATGGACCGTGAGATCAAACAGTTAAAACAAAGTCGTAGTCCCATCGTTAAAGTCCGGTGGAATTCGCGGCATGGTCCGGAATTCACTTGGGAACAGGAAGACCAGATGCGACTCAAATACCCACAACTTTTCACAGACTCTCCTTACACGACAACTCATAGCTAAATTTCGGGACGAAATTTTCTTAACAAGAGGAGAATGTGACATCCGACCAATTAGGACTAGTTATTAGTGCTTACTCACTTTGTTAATACATGTAATTAGGATTAATTATGTGTATTGATATATTTTTTATATATACACACGTACGCGATTTGGTTAAATCGTGCATTTTACACTTTCGGATGGATTTCCGACATTTTAAATACGAACGTTAGTGAACAAACTATTAAATAATATTAAATTATTTAATAAACTCATAAACTCATAAATATTATGTCGATAATATTTAAAAGAACATTCGTATCGTATAAAGTAACCTATAGTTCACAAAAATGCACGGAACGCACCCATCAACTAAACGAGAAACAAAATATATTTTATAAGTTTAAAATATATTATTTCAAGTAAAACTTTCATTTAAAATATCGTATCCTAAGACGATAATGAAAAACGTTTAATTAAAACGTTACGTGATTTAACCTCCGTATCGCACACACGCAAATCAAGAGCGATTAATTAACGGAACATTTTTATAAATGTTTTCAAGTATTTTAATAAATACTTGAATCAAAAATATTGAAATTTAAATCGTTATATAAACACGCATATTAAACGTCTAACGTATATATAAACGTCGAAACTGACGAGGAAACGAACACCGCATGGAGCGTGAATTGAGGGAATAAAGTTTGAACAAAAACCAGCCCATGTGGGCCATCCTAAAATTGGCCCTTGTGCCCAAGAGTCAAATCCACCTCTCTTTGCTAAGTTGAACACACAAACACAACTTATACTCCACCTCCTCTTAATCATTTCATTTCCATTTCAATTACACACACAATCTCTCCTCCCTCTCTCTAAAATCGGCCACTCTCTCACTCTAAAACACACCAAAAACTCAGCCTTGATTATTGAAGTAAAGGGAGAAAGAATCAAGAACAAGAAGAAGCTAGTAGCACAAGTTCAATCACCATCATCATCTTCTTCATTTTCACCATCATTCTTGGTATGAATGACCATCTTCACTCCTTAGATACACTTGCATGTTGCTTATTTATATTTTTTATGGTTCATCTAACTTGATTATGTCCAAATTTCAACTTAAAAATCATTTTTGAAAAACATATATAAAGATACATAATCTGCCCAGAAAAACACAGCTTACTAAAACGATCATATCTTGAGTTCTAGGAGGAGTTAGACAATAATTTTATTTTAAAAGTTGCTTATTAAAAATCTCTACAAAATTTTTTTCTATAGCTCCTTCCAGAAATGCACACGTTTCTCTACAGGTCGATTTACGGGACTGGTCTGATGATTTTCGAAAATCAGGTTCGGTTGTTACGCGGAATTATTTAAATATCAAAATGGACTATATAGTTACCGAGAAATTTATGTAATGGGATAAACATATAGTAGATCAGTGTATAAGTTTTTGTGAGGATTGATATGGACTAGAAATGGTAGAAACTTGTGGCGAAACAAATCGACAAAATCGAAAAACACATTTAGGGACTGTTTTAGAAATAAATATAAAAAAGACACTTGTGGGTCACCAATGGTCACCAATGGTCACGAAACTCGTTTTATATGAGTATTATAACATGATAAAGGTTGTGTAAAAGTTTCAGGTCAAACCGAGCTAGTTTGACCAGCTTGACCAGCTTGATCAGTTGACTAATTTTACCAGCTTGACTAGTTTGACCAGTTCGACCAAGTTGACTTCTATTGACTTTCAGAAAAAAACATATTTGACCACAACGTTCGGATATAAATGTCTACATGTAATTTCGAATACAATAAAAGAAGCTTGAAAAATACTTACTACACTAAGTATTCAACACCTACAATAATCAAACCTTATACAAAACTTACATTCGTACATCACAAACCATCATCAACGGGCCATACATGTTTTCAAAACTCAAACAAAACAATCAAACATTGGACATAACTAGTTGATAGGCAACTAGCATAGATGTTCGGTTGAGACATCTACTCACTCATACAACCTTGTGCATTTTGGACGCCCGACTGGTTACAGTCTGTGGACACATCATTTGGTACAACATCATAATTGCTTGCTTTGCTAACACATCAGACTCAGGTGAGTCTCATAGCCCCTATTTTACTGTTTTTACTCTAGGGGTGAGAATAAATGCTCGTTTTGTTTTACATGTGAACGTAAGTATCAATTATCGCTATATTCTGCATGAGTTAATCATCTAATCATCATAAGTCCTCATTAGCATAGTTTGGTAATACTTTGTAGCGTAAATGTTAGTGTATGGTACCATATGGGACTGACAATCCCCGTCCGGGTTAGCAAGCACTGACTGGTCAAAACGAACGCATTATCATTTGTTCATACGTGTATTGATTAGGCATACGCATAGAGGCACCTTCGCTCAGGCACTTAATTGTGATCCTGACACCTCAGTTAAGCTCAGACTATGTGCTCATGGCAGTTATATATAGCTTTTATCATTTACTTATTTGCTTAATTGCAAATCATTATACCTAAATCTTGCGGTTCATACATTACACTTTATCATTAAACCTGTGAGCTCACCAGCTTTTAGCTGACCCTTTTAGCGTGTATTCTCAGCTATCCAACAGTAGTAGGGCTGCACTAAGGATTTAGCTTAGCTCGAGTCAGCATGCAAACGCCGGAGATTTTTTGCATTATCATATTTTGTTAAAATAAAATGTATTTAAATCTCTCATATCAGAACACGAGCTAATGTATTTAGTACAATTGATGTGAACTTTAATTCGTATTAATGTATTTTTTTTAAAATGACGCATATAGAGTTTTTCACAGTATATCTTTGTGCTTGATATTTGATTAGTCGCGCCCCGACCTAAATCGCTTCCGCAACCCGAATTTAGGAGTGTGACAGATTGGTATCAGAGCCAGGTTCATAGTGAACCAGATTGCATTTAGTAGGCATAGACTACCACCGTTAGGCAGTATTCCTCATTAAGTATAACTAGTTTAGGAATTACATCATACGTGTTTAATTTAACATAGCGTAGCTAACTATGTACAATTAAATAAATATGATGTGATGTCTGAAAAGGATTATATTGAACAGGAATGCACTAGTTGAGTCAAACCACGAGAGAAATTGGGACTTATACTTGTTTTGTGCTAGACACACACTAGGCTATTATGTGATATAGGTATATACACATACATAGGCCTCACCTACGTACTACTCTATAGGCTATTTTATGTAATGTAGGTATATATGAATAGGCCTTACCCGCGTACGACTCTCTACGTTATTATATATATTGAATATATATATATATATATATATAGACATCACAAGATAATCACTCGTTAATCCTCACGTAATCGAAGCTGACACATCTTACTACTATCGTATCACTAGATATAAAGAACGAGACTTGTTCTCATCTATCACAGTCTATCTATTTATATATGCGTAAAGAATAACTACACGTCTTGCTGTACCGTCACGTACACACTTGAAAGATATCGCTTCACATTCTTTCCACCATATTATCCTTCAGGATTGCGATCGAAAAGTACTACTAGGAAAACTGCTACACTAAAAGCTATATTATATGATATGATATGATATGAATATAGGCCTCACTTGTTAAACGCTCTTGCCATAGAAGATGGCAGACTCATCATCTAGACAAACTACACGTACTTCATCGTCTATCTCTCGCTCACGTCATAGCCACTCAGAAGCACTTGTGGCTAGACGCACTATTAGCTCATATCGAGCCAGACCATATCACAATCCAGCCGTCACAGAAAACGTATCTGCGATAGATCGCCATCGAGTTCTTGCACATCAGTAGATCTGGTTACCAATGGCTGTTGCTACATGGAGAATCGAGAAAAACATTGAAATCCCTGCTGATGTTGGAAGATACTCAGCTATGGATCTTTCCCCTCATACTTAAGAACCGACACATCTCACCATGCCTGTGTTAACTGCCCGCTTGCATCGTTACGAACGCAGGTTACACTACTTAAAAATCAAACAACACGAAACTCATTCAAATTGGATGGAACTAGCTCAAGGCCGCATCGCTCAGATGTACTTAGATTAGGAAGACATCTCCGAAACTATCCATCATACTCACGATCAAATGAAGGAAACCACCGCAACCACGGAGAGCGTTCATGATCATTTAATTAGTAATCGAAACAAAATCTTGCACATACAAGGACTCCTCTAACTGCAAGTCTCAAAATTTCAAAGGGCACTGAAGGTGCTATTGGGTTGTTACGTAGGATGGAAATAACTATGGTTTTAACAAAAGAAAGTAGTCTTGGAACCCCAATCAAAATCAACCATCATCGAAAAGGCCTGATACTGTTGAGCCCTACACCTCTGGTTCATAATCTAAAAAGAGCTATTCAGGGAATGAACCCTTCTGTTCAAAGTGCCGCAGACATCATGAAGGTCCTTGCGATACTCCATGTGGAAAATGTCAAAGGTATGGGCATCTGACCAAAGACTGCAGATCTACCAATGCCAACACTACCACTAACAAACCTAAGTCCTGCTATGAGTGTGGAGACACATGGCACTTTAAGAATGAGTGCCCAAAGCTGAAGAACAAGGGCAACAACACTACTAAAGGAAGAGCTTTCATACAGAACTCCAAGGAAGCCCGTCAGGACCCGAATGTGGTCTCGGGTACGTCCCTTCTCAACAATCTTACTGCTTCTATTTTGTTTGATACTGGTGCTGATAGGAACTTCATATTTGATGAGTTTAGCCCATTGCTTAACATCACTCCTATTGCTTTAGATGATAAGTACATGGTAGAGGTAGCTAATGGTAAACTCATAGAGACCGATAATATAATCCCAAATTGCACTTTAAACTTAGCCAACGAGCTCTTCACCATTGATCTTATTCCTGTTGAGACTGGAAGTTTCGACGACATTGTTGGCATGGATTGGTTATCCAAGCACCGCGCAGAAGTTATCTGCTACAATAAAGTTGTCCGCATTCCTCTCGTCACCGGTAGTACTTTGGTCATACAAGGGGAGACCGGTGGGACAAGATTGAATATCATATCATGCATGAAAACCGGCAAATACCTGAGAAAAGGTTATCAGGCAATACTCGCCCACGTTATGGACAAAAAGTCGGAAGAGAGACGACTTGAAGATGTGACCATCATTAGAGACTTTCTAGAAGCCTTTCCCAAAGACATGTCTGGTCTTCCACCGCCGAGACAAGTTGAGTTCTCAATCGACCTTGTGCCCGGAGCAGCACCCATGGCACAAGCACCTTATCGCTTAGCCCCATCCGAATTGCAGGAGTTGTCCACCCAATTACAAGAACTTCTGGACAAAAGATTTATTAGACCGAATTCTTCACCTTGGGGAGCTCCAGTCCTGTTTGTAAAAAAGAAGGACGGTTCATTCAGGATGTGTATCGACTAAAGAGAGTTGAACAAACTAACCGTCAAGAACCTTTATCTACTTCCTCGCATTAATGACCTATTCGACCAACTTCAAGGGTCAAGTTTCTATTCAAAGATAGATCTACGATCAGGTTATCATCAGTTATGAGTTTGTGACATCGACATCCCAAAGACTGCCTTCCAAACTCGCTATGGGCATTACGAGTTCCAAGTGATGCCATTTGGTTTGACAAACGCACCGGCTGTATTCATGGACCTTATGAACTGAGTGTGTAAACCATATCTTGACAAGTTCATTATTGTCTTCATCAATGACATTCTCATTTACTCGCACAATGAACAGGAACATGTGCAACATCTCAAAACCATCCTAGAACTTCTTAGACACGAAGAGTTAAATGCTAAGTTCTCCATGTGAGAGTTCTGGATGCAAACCGTTCAATTCCTTGGTCATGTGATTGACATTCAGGGAATTCACATAGATCCAAAAAAGATTAAGGCAATCAAGTGTTGGCAAGCACCGACAACGCCGACCGAAGTACGCCAAATTCTTAGGACTGGCGGGTTACTATTGACGCTTCATAGAGAATTTCTCAAAAATAGCTCAGCCTCTCACGACACTGACTCAGAAGGAAAAGAAGTTCTATTAGACTGATAAGCAAGAGTTAGCATTTCAGCTATTGAAGCAAAGTATTTGTAGTGCACCCTAACTATCATTACCCGAAGGCAACGATGACTTCGTGGTATACTGTGATGCCTCACACCAAGGTCTTGGTTGCGTGTTGATGCAACGAGACAAGGTTATTGCATACGCCTCCCGACAACTCAAAGTTCACGAGAAGAACTACACTACTCATGATCTCGAACTAGGAGTCATAGTGTTTGCACTCAAAATCTGGAGACACTATCTCTATGGCACAAAATGTACCATCTTCACCGATCATAAAAGCCTCCAACATATATTCGATCAGAAGGATCTCAACATGAGGCAACGTCGCTGGGTCGAATTGCTTACCGATTACGATTGAGAAATTAAGTATCATCCGAGCAAAGCAAATGTTGTTGCCGATGCCCTAAGTCGAAAGGAATGCGCCAAACCACTTCAAGTCCGAGCCCTCAGCATGATCATTCATAATGATCTTATCATTCAAATTCTCACTACTTAACTCGATGCATTGAAACCCAAAAACCTGAAAAATAAGGCCTTGCGCAACATGGAAAAACATTTCGAAACCAAACACAATGGGGTTAAGTACTTCGCGAACCGGATCTGGTTGCCTTATTTCGGAAACCTTCGAGAATTATTGATGTCTGAAGATCAAAAGTCCAAATATTCTATACAACCAGGATCCGATAAGATGTATCATGGCATCAGGTAGTTATACGGGTGGCCAAACATGAAAGCAGCGATCACGACATACGTCAGCAAGTGCCTCACCTGCTCAAAAGTCAAAGCCTAATTTCAGAAACCATCTGGTCTACTTCAACAACCGGACATTGTTTAGTGGAAATGGGAGCAAATTGCCATGGATCCTGTCACTAAACTCCCAAGAACATCAAGCGGTAGCGATACCTTTTGGGTGATCGTGGATCAGCTCACCAAATCTACTCATTTCCTTGTCATCAAGGAAACCGATAAAATGGAACGTGTCACATGAATCTATTTGAAGGAGATCGTATCCCGACATGGCGTTCCAATCTCGATTTTCTCTGATAGAGAGAGCCATTTTACATCTCACTTTTTGGCAATCATTACAAAAATCTTTAGGTACTCGTCTGGATATGAGTACTGCATATCATCCTCAAACCGACGGTCAAAGTGAACGAATCATTCAAACACTAGAGGACATGCTACGAGCCTGCGTAGTTGACTTTGGTGCAAACTGGGTACATCATATAGCCTTTTGCGAATTCTCATACAACAACAGCTACCATACCAGTATTGGAGCTGCACCTTTCGAGGCATTGTACGGTCGTAAGTGCCGATCACCTATCTGTTGGATTGATGGTGTTCCGACCGTCACAAACGCGAATGATCACAACGCCAATAGGTAGGTGTTTTAAATTTGTAAATGCTGGGGTCTAAGTGTGACTTATTACTACTGAACCAAAGGCTAATAGATGGTAAGTATGACTTAGATTCGTTCTTAAAGAGAAACTGAATTGAAACGGAGGTGATCCAATCAATCGTTACTTTCTAGTATAGGTTCTTATAAAAGTGCGTTGAGGGTTTTGGTTCAGTTGACTAAATAAACTAAATAAAGCGAATAAAAGATAATAATAAATCAGATGATAGAAAGTAGTATTTGTTGTGATTTCATTAGCTCATAATATGGGATGATGACTTCTTAGAGAAAATGTTTATCTAAATTAGGAATGTTTACTAGATTCGATGGTTTATGGTATAACCCGTAGATCCTTATCAGTCGGTTATCAACTGATATGTCACGAGGAACTTGGGTATCATGATTTTGATCAGACAGACAATGCTCAACTCTCCATACTCTCCTGCAAGGGAGTTAGTGGCCCTTATTATTGAACGCGTTCGCTCATGGGTGAAGGAAAAGAGTAGAAAGTCCATGACAGGTCTAACCGTTCTTAATACCACAAAGACTACAATTCCGGCAAACAACTAACTTAGAAAATATGTTCGGACTTATTTGATTAATTCCTATTAATGAAACTCAAGCATGGTAAGCGAGGGAAAGTGTTTAGGTTTCTAGCGTACCTTACTTTAGGTTTAATGGTTTAAGGAAATATATCATTTTAAATTGGATTTTTAAACTTGCCTTTCTTAATACAATTAACAAATCTCTAGGTTTTCGTGAATGGTTATTTAGCCTATAGCCTACCTACTCTAATCTAATCTAAACTAATCTAATTAAAATGCTGGCGGCTTTTGCATAGAGTTAAACCCAGACCATATCGGAAAATACTACAGTAGTTCATAACGTATTTAATCGTTAACCGATGTTTCTGTTGTGAATTTAATTACTTCATAATGTTTTCATTATAAGTACATTGTGATTGGAGGTGTACTATACTCATGGCAATTTCACGTAATCACATTGCATTTTATGATGATTGCATGACGTTACAATTAAACCGTAGTTTTGACACAGATAATTATTAACCAAGTATTAAGGTTCGCGACTCCTTTTTACAAGGTTACAATCACGTTTGTTAATCGAAAGGAGAATATAAGTTTTATGTTTAAAATCACAAGATAAGTCCGTTCATAAAGTTTTCATTTTTATAATGTCGATCCATAATATAACTACCTTTGGTCGTTTACCGACTTCCATACATTTGTACTCCGCTTAACAGCGTTTCCAGTACTATATCAGGTAAACAGTCGAATAGGGGCCATCATATTACTTTACGACATATTTAATATCATCCCATAATTATTTATGCTAATTACATCACAACAAATACAATAGTAATCTACTCGCTAATCATGGCACAAACTATCTCTAGCATAATTAAAGTATACATATTTAATTAAGATAGATAATCATAGAAATAACCGATATAAATGCGCGAGAAGGAATAGACTTGAATTAATAAGAATAACTCCAAGCTTACACCAAAGATTACAAACACGTTCCTTCCTTTCGTTCTATTCTAAACAAGTTTCGTAAACTAGCCCAATAGAATGAGAAAGTAAATCTAACAAATTATGAAGAAAAAAAAGTGAGAATTAGGGTATATGAGTGAGTAAGGTGTATGAAAAAGGTGTGTTTTGAAATGAGTCATGGAGCCTCCTATTTATGGGAGAAAATTGGTTTATTTTAGCAACTTGGGGCATATGTTAGCAAAGGTGGAAAAGTTGCTAGCACATGTACCCTAAAGCGTGTAAAGGTCTAGCACCTGTACTCTAGAGTTGCGGAAAAGGCATATCACATGTACTGTGCGAGTACGGGCGAGGACAAAAAAGTGGACGGGAAACGGGGGCTTGACAGCCGGCGCCGCCACCATGGCAGCCGGCGGCGATGGCCTGGTGGCCGGCAGGGGCTGGCAGGCTGCCGTCCCGGTTGGCCGTCTTTCGCTTCGTTTTTTGATTCGTGCGTATCTTCCTCGTTATGCGTCCGTTTTTGTCGATTCTTTTTGCGTTGGATTCGTTTTTCATAAACGAAGACTTTGATGAAAAGAAATCCCAAAAATATGTCTCTGATCTTTGGATGTCTCGTACGAATAGTTTGAATCTTCCGACGTATGTAGAATCTTCATTCTTAATCCGTTTTTGTTGATTCTTTTGTTAGATTCGTATCTTGAAAACGAATATTTTGGATAAGAGAAATATTAGTGACGAGAACTTTGTAACACCCCGCAATTTAAACGCGGTTACAAATGCTAAATATTTGCATTTTAGGCTAATTCCCTAACTTTGAGTGAATTCACAACATATTTTAGAGGTAAGTCTAGCAAAGCCCAACTAGTTAATACGCGTAGAATTACGATTCATAATTAGTTATAATTATGTACAAAACAATTGGAACAAACGCGACAAAAATATACGACTATTGTTGAACAAAATTATTTAATAAAGCAAAATTATTAAATAACATTAACGATTTTTAAAATATTATGTTGAAAATATTTACAAAGTATTTTATAACGGATAAACGTTTATTTCGTAAACTGAAACGAAAAAAAGTTAAAATTTTATAAACTTAACTAAATTATTTTCCATATAATATCTCAACTAAAAATATAACCAAATACATAGTTAAAAATCCACCAATTAAATATATGAAAACATATAAACGATAGGAAAAACGAACACCACACGGAGCGAAATCGCGGGGAACGAAAAAGGTGGAGGCTTTCACCAAAACCCCCACCACCTCCCTTCTTCTTTCTCACTTTTCATTTCTCTCTCTCTCTCTCTCTCTCTCTCTCTCTCTACCTTCATTACTCTCTCCATCTTCTCTCTAAAAACCAAACAAAAATCACCAAATACTATATCAAAAACGCGATAAATCGTCAAACTCATTTAGAGAAAAACGACCACGACAACGAGATCTACACTTCCATCTTCTCGGATTTTCACGGCAACAACTTTGTAAGAACCCGACAATCTCGCAAACTCTTAGATTTTGCTATTTTCTTTGATGTTTCTTGTTTATGATACTTAATATAACATGTTTTAGTGTTCCTAACAACTGAAAATGTTCAAAATCGAACCTAAAGCTCGTTTTTGCAAAAGTTTCGTCGATCAGTTCGTGATGTCGCATTTGGCTTGGGCCAATTGCGACATCAGCCTCAATGTCGCAAAAACCCATCACGATGTCGCATGGTGCGACATCAGCCACAACGTCGCAAGAACCAACAACGTCGCATATAGCGACATGACACCTAATGTCGCATTAAATTGCAGATGTCGCATTTAGCGACGCCATGATCAATGTCGAAGTAATGACCTGCGACATCAAGCCTTACGTTGCACCTAATGTCGCAGAAAACAGACCCTTAAAAACACATGATTTCACTATATATTTTTACAACATGATTTTTACCCGAATTCGAATCACCAAATACTATATCACTCATATAACCTTGTGCATTTTGGACGCCCGACTGGTTACAGTCTGTGGACATATCATTTGGTACAATATCATAATTGCTTGCTTTGCTAACACATTAGACACAGGTGAGTCTCATAGCCCCTACTTTACTGTTTTTACTCTAGGGGTGAGAATACATGCTCGTTTTGTTTTACATGTGAACGCAAGTATCAAATATCGCTATATTATGCATGAGTTAATCTTCTAATCATCATAAGTCCTCATTAGCATAGTTTGGTAATACTTTGTAGCGTGAATGTTAGTGTATGGTACCATATGGGACTAACAATCCACGCCGGGTCAGCAAGCACTGACTGGTCAAAACGGACGCATTATCATTTGTTCATATGTGTGTTGATTAGGCATACGCATAGAGGCACCCTCGCTCAGGCACTTAATTATGATCCTGACACCTCAGTTAAGCTCAGACTATGTGCTCATGGCAGTTATATACAGCTTTTATCATTTACTTATTTGCTTAATTGCAAATCATTATACTTAAATCTTGCGGTTCATACATTACACTTTGTCATTAAACCTGTGAGCTCACCAGCTTTTAGCTGACCCTTTTAGCGTGTATTCTCAGGTACCCAGCAGTAGTAGGACTGCACTAAGGATTTAGCTTAGCTCGAGTCAGCATGCAAATGCCAGAGATTTATTGCATTATCATATTTTTAAAACAATATGTATTTAAATCTCTCATATCAGAACATGAGCTAATGTATTTAGTACAATTGATGTGAACTTTAATTCGTATTAATGTATTTTGTTAAAACGACGCATATAGAGTCGTTCACAGTATATCTTTGTGCTTGATATTTGATTAGTCACCCCCCGACCTGAATCGCTTCCGCAACCCGAATTTGGGGGTGCGACACAATGCATACCTATGTAAGTGAAAAACCGGAGTTGCCATCTAACGTGCCAACAATGCATCCCTGAAGTAAGAAAGAACATAACACCATTAGTTTTGTTTATCTTAAATTTGATTCAAACATAATATATAGATGCTATAGACGAACATAAATTGTGAATCTTTCCGTTCAGATAGTAGCAAACATCGGTCACAATTTCTCGAACACCATTAGTTTTGTTTATCTTAAATTTGATTCAAACATAATATATAGATGCTATAGACGAACATAAATCGTGAATCTTTCCGTTCAGATAGTAGCAAACATCAGTCACAATTTCTCGAATATCAATCCAGTCTATAACTTACAGCCACTTATTTCCTAGATACATACTTTTCCATCTATGGATTAAACAGGATAATGGGTTTTCTACGTAACATATGGTTTTAAAAATATCACCAGATCATACACAACCTACGAATAAAAATAAAAATCACCAAATCAAACAAAATCATACAAAACCTAAAGAGCAAACCCTAATTTCTGAAATCAAGTTGAGAGCATCAAAATTAGGGTTAAAGAAATTCAGGTTAAAGAAATTCACTAGCACATGATATACCTAAAAATAATCATCAAATTAATGGAATTGAAATTAAATACAAATCATAAATGAATTGAAATCGAAATTGAATAAATTACCTTCAGCCATGGAAAATGATCAGAAACTCTAACATCTGATCATAAATTGAAATTGAAATCGTAATAAACAATTAACTCAACCATATATATATATACTTCTAAGGGGTTCGATCTTTGCGAAAGGGGAACTCCTGTTAAGCTTAGCCAATTGTATCGATTAGATGATCTGTTTGTATATCAATAATGCCGCCATGTTTTGATTTGGAGATGGTGTTCTTTTTTTGGGGTATGGAAAGGTAATTTGAATTCAAATTTCAATTTCGATATGTAAGTATTCTCATGAACTGAAGGAGGCCGCCCTTTTTATGTTAGAGGGGTAATCAGGTAGTTAAATAATAAACCTAGTGATTTTAATCAAATGAGGTTAGTTATAAATTTGCAAAGCTATTTCAAAAGGGATTAGGCTAATCAAGCCCTCTTTTAATATATAAGAGGGATATTTGATGGATTTGCCACTTGAATGCATTCTGTGAATTCATAACCTATGAGATTGATAACATTAAGGACATGCGAGAAGGAAATCGTGAGTCTTATAGATAAGTGAAAGATTATGCTCAAAGTACAACACATAACTATATGACTAAACTCACGTGAGCCTATGGGTCACACACAAAGAGAAATGAGACACCGATAAATAATATATGGGTTGTATATATTATATTCAAGTAATGATACTAACAATATTTATATTGCCCTCGCGATGTGATGAGTTTTAAAAGGTGATATTTTTCACATAAATTTTAAACCTTAAATTCTGGTTTGGTTCTTTTAACTTTAATTAATAGGAAAGTTATGAACTCATACTCTTTTGTATTGTAAATTACTAAAAAGTTTTAAAACCAATGATATAATAATCTTAACAATAATAACAATAAAACCGAAACATTGATAGTAGTTACCCAAGTTAAATTATCGTAGCAAAAGTAATAACTATGAATTTAATATTTAGTACTTTTATTTACACTTGTAGTCTTTTTTATTCTAAACATATATATATATATATATATATATATATATATATATATATATGTGTGTGTGTGTGTGTGTGTGTGTGTATTACTATCGGAGCTAATCGATATATTCTTAACTATAGAAATGAAAACACAAAATGTAACATAAAATGGTGGTACAACATACTTCTTGAATAATTGTTACCATCATCATCATATCGTCATCATCATAAATATATATATGTAAGATATTATCTCTTTTGAAAACTTAAAACGTACACATTAAGAGTTGAATAATCAATATCAAGAAATAATAATCGTGAAATACAGTTATTATATATATATATATATATTAATTTCTTCATTCAAAATAAAAAATATATAAGAATTCAATAATAATAAATATTAGGAGATAATAACCATAGAAATATAATTATTGTAGCTAATAGTATAATAAAATAGTAATACGGAGTAGCAAGTATGAGTTATGTTAAGATAGTTGATATAAAGTTAAAAGTACTCATCTCACTTTTATACAACTCCAAAAAAGTTTAGATGAAATTTCGAAATAATAGTAAAAAACAATGTCACACTAAAGATTTAAACTCAGTAAACCCATAACAAATTCAAAGTCATTAAAAGTTACTATTAATAATAGTTTGTTGAATAATATTAAGGTGTAAGGATCAAAATATATATATAAATTACTATATCACAAAAGACAAAAAAGTTTATTATTCATAACTAGTTCTCAATTGATATTAGATAATAATAAAATATCAAATATTTAGTTGAGCTAAACAAGTTCAAAAATACTTAAAAGAATAAAACTAAAGGTTTAAAGGACCGTAGCCCATTAACTAATGATGTATTAGATTAATTGGGTTATTATGACAAAAACCTTGTAAATGGCTTGTAGTGGTTTTGACGTGGAGAACAAAGGGAAGGTTTTGAGATTTTCTTCAGAGAGACAAAATGTTTTCTTAGATTAATTGTTATCTTCTCGGTTCATAGCTACGAATTAAAAAAAAAAAAATCATTTCCTTGTTAATTTTGATCAAAGCTTTATTCATACACACGGTTGATGTGTTCGCGTGTGGATCAATCGTAGAGGTGTTCTATTTTGAATACTTTTTTCTACCTTTCTGACCCTGCTGACTAAATTTATATTTTTGTTGATTCATCTTTTGATATGTCATATGATACATATGGATTCGTATTGGTATAGTAATCAATTTTATTTACATGCTTTCGCGTTCTTTCATGTTATATTATATGTGTGCTTCATATCAGTTTCATGTTTAAAATCGGTTTAATAAATCCAAGATTACCAACAATAAGTGTATATATAGTTTAAGCAGCTGTGTAATTGTAGTTATACGTTTATTATGAATTGTAAATGTGTTTGTATCAATGGCATATATGAGTTTTTTGGTTTGTGATGTAGAGTGAAAATTGATAAACATGATATCAGATTAATCAAAAAATGGGAGGTGGACTATGGGGGGAAAAATCTATTTGCAAAGCAAAAGGACCCTAATAATTAGATGGACCACGGTTAATAATTTAGTGTTCACGGGCCTTAACATGTTAAACTAACTGATCGCGGTTCCTTTATGAGAACCGTGATCCTACATAAATTTTTTAATAAATAAGTGATTGGACCCGGTTCTCTTTTGTGGACCGCATGTTTTATAAATAAAAAAAATTTCACAAAAATATTTTTAGAACCTACATTTCATCGGCAGTTCTATTAGTTCTATAAACTAATTTTATTATATAAAACGGTAGTCGAGATGCCCTTGCCCCTTAGTAATTACTCTTATATCAATCGGTGTTCTTAAAGTGTTCTTAAACTTGTAAGTGGTACTCGATTTAAGACTGACAACTTAACAAATCTAAATACCATCATCACAATAACTATTTAATATGAGATTTTATCATTGGACGCATCTCAAAATGTTTAAATTTTGATCGATTACAATGACTGTGAATACTTGAATAATTGATTTGAGCTACTCCATAGAATAATTGTTTATACATTACCTTTAATTTCCAAGCATCTGTCTTGAAGCTCGGCGCATACAACTTTTCCTTACTTGGCGAGTCTTACTCCGAATCTTTCATCATTTGCATTTGAATCCTCGAACTTCTTCTTATCCATAATTAAACTTTCTAAATACAACATATCACATCTGAACATATACGTACAAATTCATATCAATTTACTACAAAAATATTATACGCTTATCAAATATTCTCACACTTAAACTTTGTTTGCCTCAAGCAAAAATAAAACATATGAACATAAATATTCCATATCAATTACATAATCAAAGAGTAAACATAATTAAGTATAAAAATGATGTACTAGCCCTATCACATATAAACTTTGGTAAGCATAAAGTACAAATAATAAAATCTATTAAACTACCATCAATTAACTAACACAATTGAGGAAAGAGGACCTATCATGTGTATAGTATAGTTTTGGTGGTAATTTTCTAGGTATCATTCTCTCCAGAATCTAGTGAATAATCTTAAAATTGTGTGCAAAATTAAAGTGAAAGTGGACACTTTGACTCAAGCGAAGAGAGTATCATATATGTATATGTGTGCGTGTAATTATACAAATACATATATAGATTTTCTAATTAGAATACTAGCTGAGCGGGTTGGAGGTATTAACTATTAAGTGGTGGGAATGAACAATTAGCGTTTAGCACATGAGTCCTTCAATCCACGTTAAAGTCATACACTTTTTACCAAGGGTAAGATATTTTTATCTATGAACCGGGTTATTACTAAACTTAATGGACCTACCTTGGCCATGATAAAATGATGATATCAGGAAGTATTACTAATTAGCCCATGAATCTCAATTCCTATCCCAATTTTCAGCCTCTGTTCTCGCTGCTCTCTCACTCTAGACTCAATCTCTCTTGGCTAACTCCTTTTTTGAATTTTTGTAGAAGGATTCTTTTTGTAATAATATATTATTAATGAATTTATGTATTACTCTTCGTTTTAACCACATGACACGTTTATTTAATCGATATTGTATTGTCTCCGCAACCAAGTAATAGAGTAAAGGTATTAAGGAACCGTACGAGTTTATGTTCAAGATCCGTTGAGTTTATGTTCTAGAGCCACTATGAATGAGAAATATAATTAATAATGATGTTTGGTTATCATTCATTTCCCACCAAAGTGAGGCTAACGAGTATCATTACTAATAATGACCCTAACATATAACATTTATGTACTTAACTTAACCCATTAACCCGAAAATCTTCAATCTGTTTTATTATTCGGTTCGGAATTTAGTTAAGTTTTAAATTAACAGGCCAGCCCGACAAATCTAAATATAACCCATTAAATTTGACACATTTCACCTTAAAAAAGCCCACCAACGCCCTTAATTAATCCAAAACCAACATGTTATCCCATTAACCCCTTTGACCCATTTACTCAAATGGATTATAAACTGAAGACCGTGCCCGTGCTAGGTAATTTTGACCCGTCAATAAGCTAACAGACTTGTTGTATAGCTCACAAGCTTAAGCTCTTTTATAAAATGAGCTCCAAGTTAGGTATGAACTTGGCTAGAGCTCTTTTCGGCTAAGCTCAAGTCAAAACTATTAACGAATCAATCTTTAGTATTTCATATGATAGATGAGTAGCCGGTCTCATATTCAAGTTCACTCATCTTAATTATCGATCTCTTACTCTAGTTTACGTAATTTTTCTCTGAAATAAAGTTACTGTATAGATCGAACCAATAATAATGATCGATGACGCCATGATAATTGATAAATGCGTGTTTATCAAATAAACTTTTAATCCTAGTTATATTGTTAGAACTTAGAAGTTCCTAAGTACATACAAAGGAATATTTCTAGACATGTAACCTTATTGTACGAAAGGTATCAAAAACCATGAGATTGCATTTAAAGTTCCAAATATATTTTATTTCATTAAGATGCTTTGACTTACAGAAAGCTAGGTTTGTTAAGGCTCTTTAATTGGAGAAGTCATGAACACATGGCCAGAGAGCTATACGGATAGGAACCTCATTACGTACAAATTATTGTTTATATATTTTCTCCCGTTTCATAAGGATTGCATATTATACTATTAATTGCATTAGCAATGTTTAACCATTTTCTTTACTTTGAATTTTAACTAATATAACTATTACTATCATTTTCATTTCTTTCTTTAAAAAAAATGAACTTGTAAAAAAGGAGATATTGTAACAATCATGATTAATGACTAAGCTAATTATATACTGCTATTAGGTATTAGTTACTAGTTGGTAGCTAGGTTAATTAAGATTAGAGTATGAAAATGTGATTAATTTATGTTTGAACATTGAAATTAAACAAGATTTTTATTATATGAACCGACACCCTATTATGATATTTTATCCTTACCAAGTCAATTCTAGATCAATCATTAAGCCAAATCGTAGATGTAATAGAGGACGAATTGCACACCAACTTAATTCCCTACCCATGTTATACAGCAATTTTTTTAAGGATATGGCATCTATGTTCTTTTTACTATTGGCTAATTAACTATGTTTAATTTTTACTATGCTTATAAACAAATTGAGCCGAGTTTGAGCTTAGCTAGGCTCAAGTTGGACTCGTTCAAAATTGGAAGGGATCAAGCTCGTTCCGAGTTTTGAGTATAAAGTGCGAGCTCGGCTTGTTTGGTATTGTGCGAGCTCGGCTCGTTTGATATTGTGCAAACTCGAGTTCGGCTCGTTTATTATGTAATTTTATTTCATTTTATATTATATATATTATTAATTTATTTTGTATGAAATTCTTTCTAAGCACGTATTATAAAATTTATTACTATTATTATTGTAAGTATTTATATAGAATATTTACATTTATAATTTTGTAATTATATATCACATCATTATTATATAAAATATAATTTAATGTATATAAATGAAATGTTGGTTTGGACTCGCCAGCTTGTTCGAATTCGATATAAGAAGTTCGAGCTTGTATACTAAACGAGCTTTTAAAAATGTTCAAGATCTGGCTAGGGCATGTTTAAGCTCAACTCAAATCGAACATTTTACGAGCTGAGCTGAGAAACCAGCGAGTAGCTCGGCTCATTTACACTTCTACTTCTACCAGTAATCATTAATTTTACATAATTTAACCAACAAATAAATTTATATTCGTTAGCATTATTTGTTCACAATAGTTTTTCCATTGTGACATGATAACATTTAAAAAAAAAATGTTGTTTGATCAAATCTGTTTGTTTATGAACTTAAGTAATATATCATGTGTGAGCAAATCGAGCATCTTAGAAAAGTAAGTCCACAGAAGATATCATTTTTAGAGGGATCTTGAATCCATATATTTGTTTGATTCCCTCCAAAACTCTGCAAAGAAATAATAGCACCTTACAATATCAATGTAAAATACGATGTGCACTGCATATTTAAACTTTATTAAAGTTTTGGATCCACAAAAGGTCAAAGTAAAGCCATGTGAGACTTCATTATATATATATCTTTTTAAGCAACAATATTCCTTGACCCATTAGTCTTTAATTTTTCTCTTAAATGCATTTTTTCTTTCACCAAGCAACAACTCTTAACACAACATTAATAGTACATCAGTATGCTGTTAATCTAGCACTTAAACGGTTTTATGTATACAACTTACATATAAAAGGAGCGATCGTTCTCGTAGTAATTACCATAAAAGTATAATTACACACCGCAAGAATGAGAAATCATGAAAATAGTTAAAGATATCAGTGAAGATTAACCATTCATCTTTGAATAGTGTAAGGTCTCTATCTACAAACATGGAAATTGCCCTAAAAATGTAACTAATTTATCAAAATATGACTTAGTATATGATGTATGTCATGACTCATTCACTCTCTACGTGTCCTTCCCCCGTCCCATTTTAAATGTCCACTTTGATTTTACACGTAGTTTTAGGATTCTTCACTAACTCTACTTTTTACTAATCAAATATTAAATATACCCACTAAAGTCTTTTTTGATTGATTAAATATCAAAATTGACACTTATAATGGGACATCCCAAAATAGTAATGTGGACATTTTAAATAGGACAGAGATAATACTTGATATTAGTCCATCCGTCAAAAAAACATGTCCCAAAATATTTCTTCTATTTAATATAGATTGATAAAATGTCAGTTTTACCCTTATAATTAAAGAAAGTGCGACCAAAAATTATCATAGGAGTAAATGATTGAGAGTAATAACTTATGATAAAATTGAGAGTTAATATGTTTTCATATCATGCTTATATATATTTTTGAAATAAATGTCACAATTAACAATATAATATAATCATATATATTTCATGTTTATAACATGATAGAAGCAAATTTGGGTTGTGGGTTTGATCCATCATCACGGCTCTTCAACAGGGAAAACCATGTGAATGCTAATGGTTAGATAGAACGTGGTTATGATTGAATGCGATTCAGAATATTTCTTCGCCCTTGTGCAGGGATATTTTATACATTTTTATATAAACAAATCAATAAATAAACACTAATTAAATCCTTCCCTGCATTCTCTGCTTTGAGATTTACATGTGATGCCTGTTGGGTTGGTCCTTATTTAAGGATCCAATTCCTCTAATCTTCTAAACCCATCATCATCATCATCATCATCTTCATCTTTCTCATTTGCTTCATCTCCTTTTCTTACTAAAAATGGCCAAAAGTTACATTCTTATGTTATGTGCTGCTATATGCTATCTACTTGTTCATACCGACGCATTTACTGCTTCGGCATGGACTAGAGGTCATGCAACCTTTTATGGAGGCAGCGACGCTTCGGAAACTATGGGTATATATTGTGACAAACCAATCTTATTACTTGTAAATACATCATCTATCTACTTGTCTATAAGCTAATCTTGATTTTGAACTGTGGAGCCGTTTTCACATAAAATCATTCTAGTGTAGCATTCCAAAAACTACATGAAAGCGCTAATGGTTTTACTTCTAGCTCATTACGTAAGGATATTTTAGTAACTTCGCTACAGGGAAGTATATTTGATAAAAATATTGCTGATAAAGGGTCTTTTAGACATTTTATCAATAACAAAAATGTACTTTTACTCCAACAAAATATGACCTGCAGACCCATATAAGTTATCGCATGACATTAGCATATTTTGCTAAGCCACTTATGTACAACCATGGATGCATGTACTGCAAATTTTTACAACTGATATTTAAGATAATGGTTCTTTGCAGGTGGTGCTTGTGGGTATGGTAACTTGTACTCAACCGGATACGGTACAAGAACTGCTGCACTGAGTACTGCTCTTTTCAACGATGGTGCTGCATGCGGCCAGTGCTACAAGATCATTTGTGATTACAAGGCAGACCCGAAGTGGTGCAGAAAAGGAGTGTCTGTAACCATCACCGCTACAAACTTTTGCCCGCCAAATTACGCTCAAGCTAGTGATAATGGAGGCTGGTGCAATCCACCCCTCCAGCATTTTGATATGGCTCAGCCAGCTTGGGAGAAAATCGGTATTTATTCTGGTGGAATCGTCCCTGTTATCTTCCAAAGGTCATCCATCTATCTGTTTCTTTTTTTATTTTTTAAATAATATACATCGAAAACACATATCTATTAAGTCTTGACACAGCGCGTAAGGTGTTACTAGATCAGTAAATCGATACTTTTTTGTGGCATGCACATTATAATTAAGCATTTAAGAAACTTCACTAATATATTTCATTTGATCTTTTTCAGGGTACCATGTAAGAAACACGGTGGAGTTAGATTTACAATTAACGGACGAGATTATTTTGAGCTTGTTTTGATCACCAATGTTGGAGGGGCAGGATCAATTCAATCAGTGAAGATCAAGGGGTCGAAAACAGGGTGGCTATCCATGTCAAGGAATTGGGGATCTAACTGGCAATCAAATTCATATCTTGATGGACAATCTTTGTCGTTCATGGTCACAACTACAGATGGTGTGACCAAGACCTTCGCGAACATTGTCCCTGCAAATTGGGGTTTTGGTCAGACATTCTCCAGCCCTGTACAATTCTAAAAGACTAATAAAACATCGTGTGCTTCAGGGTTTGGGGATTTTAAAGGGGCAGCGGCGTGCTTCCTCTTTTTATAGAAGCAGCCCGCCGGGTTTTCTTTTTTCGAGGTGGTTTTATATTAAGTATATGGATACGGATTTGAGGAGCGAAATGAGTTTCCCTAATTCTAACCGGGAAAACCCAAATGTTTGCGGTAACGAATTGTGCTCGTGAATTATACCTGTGTATTATCTTATAATTGTGTAATAAAAGAAGCACTTTGATTCTTCTTTTTATATGTTTTCTTATATGGGTTCTTTCCCTGTGATAGCAATATGACGTTTTTGTGAATTAATTTTGAAACGACTAGATTTCCTTTTGTAATGCAAAACAAATTAAGCTCGACGTTTGTTGTTTTACTGCCTTTACGTCATGTCAAGTACTAATGAACCTTCATGAAAGGTTAACAAATGACAGAGAGAATTTTCACAGATAAACTGTTAATTGCATACTCGTGTTACGCTTTTAGCATAGACATATAGATAGGCTGCATATAGGCAGAACACTAGAACAAAACATCTCAAAGAACCTCAACAGGCCAAATACCTAATACATACTGATATAGACAAGCAGTTACCCTGCAGTCCCCCTTCCCCATAACAGTTACAGTATCTCTCGACTTTCTAAGACTACTTCTCCTTTTGTCATCAGTTCTCTTATAAAATGATGTTTGAACTCCATATGTTTTCATTCGACTATGATAAACTGGATTTCTAGAAAGCATCACGGCTTACTTGCTGTAACAAATTTTCTTCTTCCCCAAAATCACCGAGAATACTTCACAACCATACAGCTTGGCATGTTGAAGTTATGGCAGCAATCTAATGAACCTCACCAGCCCCTAATAACTATGACAATAAACTTTTGAAGCAATAATCTTTTACTTCATAAAACCAATTCATACTCTTGGTACGTGCATATTGTTGGCCCTAACCTCGGATCTTAGAATTAACTTTATTCAATCTAATGAAAATTGAGAGAATATAATATGGAACAAACAAAGTTTATTGATCCAAATCGAATTAGTTTTTTTATACAGAATTCCTATCCATTTATACATAATGAAAAGGTGAATTTGAATAGTTGTGTTGGCTCGTGTGAACCATTGCATCCTTTCACCGTTCGGTTATTCCTCTTGTTTTCCTGTGGTTGTGCCTCTTCACCAAGAGTCGTGCCTTTTCACTTAATTACATATTAAACCTATACTTTAACATATTTACATTTCTAACACTTTTCTTTTGGATGATCGGGATTAACCCATCATTCACCCCCTTAATCACGATCGTCTTGTCGTAGATCTTTGACTCCAATCAGTTGTCTCATTGTTAGAAACTTGATCTTTGGTAGAGCTTTGGTAAGTATATCAGCCTTCTGATATTCTCCACTTATGTGCTCAACTTGAATGTCTTCTTTTTCAACGCATTCTATTATGAAGTGGTATTTTGTATCAATGTGTTTGCTTCTTCCATGAAATACCGGGTTCTTCATCAAGGCTATAGCAGACTTGTTATCCACAAATATAGTAACTTTCTCTTCCTTTGATTGTGTAAGTTTGCTTAGTAACCTCTTTAACCATAATGCTTGTGTTGCTGCCGTTGTTGCTGCGATAAATTCAGATTCACATGATGATAATGCTACAGTGGCTTGCTTTTGTGTGCTCCAGCTAATAGGTGCATCTCCATAGTAAAATATTATCCCAGTAGTTCCTTTTCCTTCTTGAGTGTTGACTCCATAACTACTGTCACTAAAACCTTGTATCTTGTTTCCTCCATTTTGTTTGTAGGTGATTCCATGATCCTTTGTCCCTTTCACATAACGTAGTACTTGCTTTATAGCTTTCATATGTTGTTCCCTTGGTTCTTGCATAAATCGACTAAGTAATCCAACAGAATAACTTAAGTCTTGTCTTGTATGAAGCAGATATCTTAAACATCCAATTAAGCTTCGATACTCAGTTGCATTGACCAATGTTCCTTCAGTGATCTTTGTCAGTCTTGTTCCTGGATCCATAGGTATTTTTGTCTCATTGCAGACTAACAATCCAGCTTCTTCTAGAATTTTGCTTGTGTAAGCGGATTGCTTTATTGATATGTCACCCCCAGTTTGTGTGACCTCTATCCCTAGATAGTAAGCTAATAGTCCAAGATCACTCATCTCAAATTTTCCTTCCATTTAAGCCTTAAATTTGTCAATCTCCGTCTTTGGTGTGCCAGTGATGATCAAATCATCTACATAAACTCCTATTAGCAGTATCGAGTCTTTCGTTGTCTTCGTATAAACAGCTTGTTCCAGTGTACACTTCTTGAATTTAAGTGCCTTTAAGGTGTTATCTAACTTGATATTCCATGCACGTGGCGCTTGTTTCATACCATATAGAGCTTTTATAAGTCTATATACTTTCCCGTTACTTTCTTTCTTAACAAATCCTTCGGGTTGTGTAACGTACACTTCTTCTTTCAAGTCTCCATGTAAAAATGCAGATTTTACATCTAGGTGGTGTACTTCCCATTTGTTGTGAGCAGCTATGGCTAACAGTAGTCGGATAGTTTCAATCCTTGCTACAGGTGCGAATACTTCTTCAAAATCTATGCCATGCTCTTGTATGTAGCCTTTTGCTACTAATCTAGCTTTATGCTTGATTATTTTTCCATCAGCATCTCTTTTGGTCTTGAATACCCATTTCAAGCCAATTGCCTTATGTCCTTTAGGTAGAGTAGTCAATTTCCCTGTATTATTCCTGTTGATGGAATCTAACTCAACCTTCATTGCTTCGACCCATTTCTGATCACTTGATGCTTCATTGTAGTTCTTGGGTTCATCTTCAGCCAATAACAATTCTTCTGTGTTCTCGTACAAGTCATCTAGTATTCTAAATCCTCTTACAGGTGTATGATCAAAATGTGAGTGTGAGGATGTAGTTGAGGTTATACTACTATCACTTTGGTAGCTTGATTGTATCAAGGTGTTTAGTGTGATCTGAGAACTAGCTTGTATTGAACCTATTGATAGTATGTGAGGTGTCTGAGAACTTGATGGGGAACTTGTTGATGATGATGTGTACTCATCACTTTCATCGTTAGGAATTTCAGTGTCTTCTTCATTAATTTGAGTTCCTTCATAATAATCATTTGTAGCTTCATGATTCTCTATTGTGAAGTCACTCCATTCAGGTTCTTC
Source organism: Pseudognaphalium luteoalbum (assembly GCA_963422505.1). Taxonomy (NCBI): domain Eukaryota; kingdom Viridiplantae; phylum Streptophyta; class Magnoliopsida; order Asterales; family Asteraceae; genus Pseudognaphalium; species Pseudognaphalium luteoalbum. The sequence goes on along the minus strand of OY730194.1, from coordinate 34,488,138 downwards.
GTTATTGAACTCATTCACATATTCCTTCCAATCCCATGTTTCATTCTCTTTGAACTTCACATCTCTACTAACACATATCTTTTGTGTTGTTGGATCAAACAATCGATAAGCCTTTGATCCTTGTTCAAAACCTAAGTATACCATTCGTACACTTCTATTCATCAAACTTCGTCAAATGTTGTGATGGTACCTTTGCATATGCTATGCAGCCAAAAACTCTTAATTTTTCTAGGTTTGGCTTTCTTTTCTTGATAGCTAAGTATGGAGTAACGTCTTCTAGTGCTTTCCTTGGAACACTATTTAAGATGTATATAGCATGCCTTACAGCTTCAGCCCAGAAGTTTTGTGGCATGTTTGTCGCCTTCATCATACATCTCGTTGTAGACATATTCGTCCTATTCTTTCTTTCAACTACTCCATTCTGTTGTGGTGAGTAAGGTGCGGTAAGTTGCCTTGCAATACCGTTTTCTTTGCAGTATTGTGTGAATTCATTCGATGCGAATTCTCCTTCACGATCTGTTCTCAACATCTTTAGTGTTGTTCCTAACTCCTTCTCTATTGTTTCCTTATATTTCTTGAAGGTATGTAATGCTTGATCTTTCGTGCTTAAGAAATATGCCCACATATATCTTGAGTAGTCATCTACTAACAAGAATATGTACTTCTTTCTAGAAGGTGTTAGTGGTGAGATTGGTCCACATAAATCTCCATATACTAACTCTAGAGGTGTTGTTGATCTTTCTTTTGCCTTTCGAGGGAATGACGTTCTACTATGCTTTCGGATTAAACAAACATCACACACTTGTGATGTGTGTTTAATGGCAGGTATTCCATGTACAAAGTCCTTTTGAGCCATTGTTTTGAGTGACTCAAAATTTAGATGTCCTAGTCTTGCGTGCCATAACCATGTATCGTCCTCTAAATTTGCTATTAGGCAAACAGGTGTGCCTATCTTTAAATTTGCCTTGTATAAACGGTTTCTTTGTCGTGTAACTTTCATAACGACATTTCCATTCATGTCATAGAGTCGTAGCTCGTCGTCTTCCATTACTACTTTACAACCAATCTCAGTAAATTGCCCTAAGCTTAGCAAATTGCTTTTCAGGCTGGGAATGTAGTATACTTGTGATATGACTCGTTGTTGTCCATCATCACATTCTATCAGGATTGATCCTTTCCCATTTATTTCAATGCGTGAACCATCTCCAAATCTTACTTTTCATGTAACCTTCTCATTTAACTCCGTGAAGTGTTCTCTCACTCTAGTCATATGATTACTCGCTCCATTGTCTAAGTACCATAGGCTATTAGTACTTTCATTTGTCTCTCCATGTTCTACATCAGACTCATGTAGTAAAACCTCTTGCTTTACAACTTCCTTTTCTTCCTCCAAATCTTCTAATATCACCATTAGTACAGTTGGTTCTAAATCTTCTTCCACAAAGTTGGAATGCTCAGTAGTCTTTGTCCTTTGAGGACAATCAGGTGCAAAGTGCCCTAGTTTCTTACATTTGAAACATTGCATTTTGCTATTATCATAGCTTGGCTTCTTGAAGTTGTTTCTATTGAGGTTTCTTTGAGAGGTTTCTCCATCCTTCCTCTCTTCCTTAAATTTCTCGTGGCTTTTTCCTTGTGAAAATCTAGGCTTTCCACGTCCACGTCCTCTAAACTGCTTTCCTTTACTTTCATGTCGTGTGAACATCAGTTTCTCTTGATTGTCCACTTGTTTACCCTTTCTGTACTTTATTCTTTCCTCGTACGTTTTGAGTCTCCCAATTGCTTCCTCTGTTGTCATCTTACTCAGGTCTGAGTATTGTTCTATCGATGCAACTATTTGCAAGTATCTATCTGGTTCAGCATTTAATAGCTTTCGCACCACTATTTGGTCTTCAAACACGTGCCCTAGACTAGCAGCTTTATTGACCAATGTTGTCAATTTTCCAGCGAAGGTATCTATTGTCTCATCTTCCTTCATGTGTAACATCTCAAAATCAGATTTGAGTGTTTGTAACTTGGCTTGTTGAACTCTTTGTTCGCCAATGTGTCTAGCTTTCAAAGCATCCCATATGGCCTTTGTCATTTTGTGCTTTGTTACTTGCAGCAATTGTTCTTCTGGTAAACCTTAGTAAAGGTATGCTATGGCAGTCTTTTCTTTCTTGTAATCGGGTTGAGTCGTCCTCTGCGGCTCTATCATTTCCCATAAACCATTCGCTTCTAGAATGATTTGCATTCGAATTGCCCAAACAGAGTAATTCGTGGGTTTTAATATTGGGCATTGGAATTGTGGTGTACTACCCAATTCTTTCTTCAAATTATCTCCTCCTTCAACCGTCATATCTCTAGGATATTTCTTAAAACTCCAAATGAAATATCTAACACTACGTGTTTCAAAATTTCACTTTTTACTAGAATAATCTAAGGTTGCGCACTCCCTAAATTATCCTCTTAGTATAATAAGCAGTGTAATCACTAGGTTATTACACTTTAACCAAGTTTGGAAATAAAACAATTATTTCCTAACTATAATAAAATGGAGGGTATAATATGTCAACTTTTAAAAGTTTTCTTTTGGAACCTGTTGGGTTAAACAAACCCGTTGCTCTCTCGTTCCAAATTGGTGCCCCTTTGCTTCTCCGTTCGTGACCGCCAGTTCAAACAATCCAGTTAACCGCCGGTTTGTTCGTGTAATTGATGCTATTCTCTTCTTAATCCTTAGCCGGTTGGTGGTTCTTCTTTGAACTGTTGAAATATCCTGATTCTTTTGGGTTGCAAAACCTAAGGTTTCGCAGATTTGAGATTTCCTGTACCGGTTTCTCTTTGGGCCTGCTTTGTACAATTCAGTGAACCATTACTATGGTTTAACCATGGGGTTGTTTCGTCTTGCAAAAACAAGGTGTGTTCCTTCCTTTTTGCTTTGTACCGATTCCTATAATCAGCCCCTTTTGATGCCTGAATCGTTGTCCCTTATGTGTTTTCTGTTTGTGGATCCTTACTTGAATTCGTAACCGTCCCTTGATGATTATATTGATGATAATCTGTGATTTGCTTTCGGTTGTTCTTCCTATGCGATAATTGCTATGAATGTATTTGAAACCTTTGATGTCGGTTGAATTAATCACTTTGTATGTAATTGATCCCTTGGTGACAAATGGATTCAAATAACGGAAATTTCTTTGAACACTTGCTGTGATGATAATTGATTGGTGTTCAAACTTGTTGAAAGTTTCCTTGGCCGATTGCTTTGTTCTTCACGGTTTGATTCAAACAGAGAATTCGATAAACTTGTGTGACACCCGTCAAATTAGGACTAGTAATTAGTGCCTAATCAAGTGTAATACATGTAATTAGTTCTGTGTTAGGCTGATTAATGTATCAATATATATATTGTTGAATATATACAAGTATGCGATTTGATTAAATCGTACAAGTTTCAAATCGAATGCAATTCGGTTCAATTAATACGGACGTTCGTGAACAATTTTATTAAATAATATGACATTATTTAATAACTCTATTTTATCCAAAATATTATTTAGATAATATTTCAAATCAAATTCGTATCGTACAAACAATATTTACGAAATTAAAATAATAAACGCGCGAACAATCGAAACAGGAATTTATATTTTATAACTCAAATAAAAGTATTTAATGAAATATTTCAACAAAAACATTAATAATTATTCGTATTTTAAAAATAATTATTAAACGTTTAAACAATCGGAAAAATGAACACCGCACGGAGCACGAACACGTGGAACAAAAATTGGGACACACCCACAAGGGGTGGGCCCCACTAACCGGCCAAGGGTAGGGGGAAAACCCCCACCACTTCTTTTCTTCCTTCATTTCATCATCCCCCTTTCTCTCTCTTTCTTCTTTTTCTCTCAAAATAACCAAACCATACCACTCCCATTAATTCACCAAATGACACCCTTAAACAACCTCAAATCATTTTGCCCCTTTGAAGAAAAACGACCACCTCGCAACGATCTACATTTCTATCTTTCCGGATTCCTCTCGCACAAAGTTGTAAGTTTCCGACAATTCCCGAAACTCTTCGATTTTACTTATTTTTACTTGTTTGTGGGGTATTTAAGCTTAAAATGTCCAAATATGGGTTGGGTAAAAGTCTCAAGTCAAACGGAAACAGAAAAACACCTTTTCGGCTCAATTTCCGGGCCAACAGCTCGTTATGTCGCAGGGGCTCCAGGCCACCTGCCACATAAGCTCTTATGTTGCCAAATCAGGTCTTATGTCGCATATAGCGACATAAGCCTCTATGTCGCACTACATCATGGATGTCGCATATAGCGACACAAATGGTTATGTCACAAAAATTACGGACGTCGCATATAGCGACACAAAACACTATGTCGCAAAACTTATTCCCGTCGCACATAGCGACACAACACCTTATGTCGCATTAAATTGCGGTTGTCGCACTTAGCGACACAAGCCCTTATGTCGCAGACATGATCTGCGACACAACAAACTATATCGCACTAAGCGACACAAAGCCTTATGTCGCACCTTGTGTCGCATAAGACAGAACCTTGAAAACATGGATTTTTACTAAGTGTCAAACTTATGTAATTTCAAACACTTATACGATATGAATTTTTAAACACATCGGAATACGTTTATGAACATGAACACTCGAAACCATAATAATAATAATGAGAATATTATTACAACCAATCACCAACGGGCCGTAAACGTTTTCAAAACATAAACCAATCAACCAAGTCGTAGTAACTTGGACAATTTAAACAACCAAATCGTAGTAATTTGGATAATCAAATCAACCAAATCGTAGTAATTTGGACACTTCAATCAACCAAATCGTAGTAATTTGGACATTCTAGTTGGACGAACAACTACAAAGGTAGTCTTTCGAGATACCTACTCATGTTTATAACCATCGCGTGTCTTGGACACCCTCAGGTTACAAGTCTTCGGACATCAATTCATGGCTAATTGTTGATGCATATCAGTTTGTCTGTCAGTTGGTCTATTGAGTTGTAAAAGTGTCGTTAGTTGTTTAATAGAAATATAGATTTTGTATTATGCGACACTTAAGTTTTAGGTTAGGCGACACTTGCCTAAGTGACGCATAGCGACACTTAGGTAAGTGACGCATTAAGGCGGCCACATGCGACACTTCCACAAGTGACGCATGTCGGCCAGAATTTTAGTATAAATAGAACCTACGGGTTTTCGGCTAGGGTTGACGAAACCCTAGCACCATTTGTTGACTAAACTTACCTGTAATAAGTACCATTACGTTATTCAAAGCTAATAAACTCATTTACTTTTTTTAATTCAATTGTTTCGGTTTACGTTTATTAGTGATTCGTGCAATTGATTGTTTCCGCCTTTCAATAGCAGTCGATCATCACTTAGGTCCAACGTCTTGGGCACCTACAACTGGTATCAGAGCCACTAGGTGATTAGATTGACGTTTTGAAGACGTTTTGGATTGATTTCGGTTTCGTTCTGATCAATAATCGAGAATAACTATGGATTTCGAGTTGATAAGGTGATTTCCAGAAGATATTCATCAATTACTACAGGTTTCGTTCATTAGGGTTCAAGGAATTTTCATTTGGTTTACGAAAATTCGATTTTTAGGGTTTTTGGGATTTTTACAGCCGTTTCTGCGACACTCGCTGCGTCACTTGAACGCGGCGCTTAGAGCGGCACTTCGTAATCCCAAATTAGGGTTTTACTGTCACTTGAACGCGTCACTTGGAGCGTCATTTGAGGTTTATACGACACTTAACTTAAGTGTCGTCTATTTTAATCCACCGTCACTCACGTGCATCACTTTAGCACGTCACTTGAGTGCCAAGCGTCACTTCTGCTAGTGACGCCTGTTTGATTTCTTGCGTCACTTCTATTAGTGACGCCTTTTGATTTATTGCGTCACTTTTACTAGTGACGCCTATTTGTTTTGTTGCGTCACTCAAGTACGACACTTGAGTGCGTCACTTGCTAGATTGAGCGACACTTGCTTACAGTGTCATCAGTCACTTCATCCGTCACTCGATAGCGTCACTTACCAAGTGACGCTAGTCGTTGCGACACTTGAGTGCGTCACTTACCAAGTGACGCCTTTGTTACTAATTATTTTGCAAGTTCTCGTTTTTGAGTTAATTTTCAGGTTAATTTTTAATGGCTGCTGTTGCTGATAAAGAGGATATTCGGGGAATTAGAGATATGCTAAAACAAAATCATGATGTTGGTTCCAATAATAAACCTCCTCTATTTACGGTTGATATGGATTATGCATATTGGCGTGATAGATTTGAACAGTATGTAGATTTCCACTGTCCGGAGCTCTGGGGTCCGCTCAGAGAAAGATATGAAGCTCCTGTAGCTAAGGGAGACTATCGAGGTATCCCTCCATCCAAAACATACAAAGCCATGTCTCCTGAAGAGAAAAAGGAGTACGATATTGAAAGGAAGGCTCATTCAGCCATCTGCATGTGCCTTACTAAAGATGTCTTACGCTTCTTCAAAACACATGACATAACATACCATCTCTGGAAGGCCATTGAGACAAAATGTGGTGGAAATCAGAAGTACAAGGAGGCTAAATTGGAACTAATCAAGAAACGGTTTGATCTGTTTGATTCTCTGCCTAATGAAACAGCTTCGGGTGTGTTTACCAGATACTCACAGTTGGTTAATGAGTTGACTGAGGGAGGATATAATTTCCCTCAGATTGAAATAAACAAGAAGCTGTTGGACGTTCTACCGAGTAGTTGGGATGTTAAAGTACAGTTTCTGAAAGAAAGTCAGGAATTAGCTACAATGAACTTGGATGAGCTAATTGGTGTTCTTCAAGCCCATGCGATGGAGTTGAAGAAGAAAGAATGTAAATCGGGTGGTTTTGTTCAAGACCCGACGTTATATGGAGGAAAAGTCAACACAGGAAAGACTTATGGTGGAATGGTTTTCGTTTCTTCTACAAGTTCTCCACTTCAACCTTCATTGCAATCTACCGGAGTTCATCATCCGGTGTATGTTTCTGGACCCTCACAAGGGTCACAACCGCAAGTTCCAGTTTACCCTGCTATTCATTAGCATGCTGCTATCTATACAACCTTTCTCAGCTCTTACAAGGATTTGGTTTCACAACCAAATTCTACTTTAGAACTTGCCAAAGAAGATTATGCTCAACTAGATGACGATGATCTTGAGCAAATGGACTTAAACTGGAATATTGCCATGATATCAAGGAGACTTCAGAAATTCTTGCAACGAACTGGTCGCAAGAGTTTGGAAGGAGATGGCAAAACCACTTTTGGTTTTGATAAGAGCAAGGTTCGCTGTTATAACTGTCAGAATCTGGGACATTTTGCGAGAGAGTGTGAGAAACCCAAAGTTCCTCCATCGGGTTTCACGAAGCCTGATGCTCCCAGAACTCCAGAGAAAGATGAGGTGAAGCAAGCGACAGCTGATGCACTAGTTGTCTTTAAGCCTACCAACACCGACTGGAGCATGTATGCTGATAATTATCAACAGTGTCTCATGGCTCACATTTCTAATGAGGTACGCAATGAACCAGAAGAACCTTTGAACTGTATCTCATGCATAAAGTTAACTAAATCTGTAAGGTGTTTTCAAGAAGATAACGTTGACTTAAGAAAAAAAGTTGAAAAACTTAGTGAGTCGAATAAATACCTAAAGGCAAATGAACAATTGTATGATAAGAAAATTGAGGCTTATCAACAAGACACACTTAGGTATAAATATAAGGTTTTTAGTCAATAGGATGCTATTAATAGCTATCTTGCTGAAATAGATCTTTTGAGAAAGGAACTATTTGATCTGAAAGTTGAATATGACAAATATAAAAGTAAGATTCTAGGTTCCTCTTCTTCTACGGTTGCCTTCAACGAAATCCTTAATAAGCAAAGGACAGATAGTAAAACTAAGACAGGACTAGGTTATACTGAAGTTCCGCCTCCCACTGAATACTGTCCTATGCCAGTTAAGGAAGGCACCGAAGAGATTCCAGTTGACTATGCACTGTTATATGGGGTCAAGTCTAAGGTCAATAATCAAAACAAACAGGCAAGGGAGAAAACCAAACGGTCAGAGTATCCTTCGCCTCAGTTTGTTAAGTCAGAATGTGAATCTCCAGTTAGAATTGAGGAGATTGTTGAGATTGAGGATATTACTGATCAGGAGTATCCTGAATTTAAAAAGAAGGTTGAAGTAAAATCTGACAAAATGGTTTCAAAGGTTGAACCTACAATTAAGGTTCAACCTAAAAAGGAAAAGAATAAGGTTTTAAATACAAAATCTCAAACTTTACAGTCACCTGTAAAGATTTTGCAACATAAAGCTACACGTGCAAATGATTTTTGTGATAAACCTTCCACTTCAACCTCTCAACCAAAACAAGCATTTTCTAAGACGTGCACGAAATGTTCATGTTCTAGAAATGCCTCTCCTACTCCTGTGTTAAGTCCTCAGCCTCAACCAGTTGTTGAGACCTGATCATGCTTTTACTGTAAAAGACAAGGACATTTAATTCATGAATGTCCCAAACTGTCTCATCAGCACTATGGGAGAGAAATGCCTAGGACATCTGTTTACAAAAATTCATTTTCAAAATCTCCACCTAGGCGTTACTCAACCTCTCCCAAGCCTGCTGAAAGGCCGAGCAATGTTGGGCAAAAACCTTTGCCAAAACAAAAGTCCGACATTACTCCCAAACCAATTTCCGAACAACCTAAAGTTTGGAAACGAAAGGAGTCTGTTAGTGACTCTTCTGTCATCAACAATAACACATTAGATGAAGATTCTAATTTGTTAAAAAATAAAGTTCTGTCCGATGTGATTATTGTTGATGACCTTGGTAGACCTAAGTCTGTAAAGGCTTGGGTCACCATTTCTCACTAATCTCCTTACTTTATGTGTTGCAGCAGTCAGAACGTGTTAAGGATAGTGAATGGTTTATGGATAGTGGTTGCTCGCGACACATGAATGGCGATGTGTCTCTTTTGACGGATGTTAAACCACATGCCGGAGGACATGTTGCTTTTGCTGGAGATACAGGAGGAACCATTACGGGAAAGGGAACGCTAACTAACGGGAAAGTTAGCTTCGAGAATGTGAATTATGTGGCTCAACTTACTCACAACTTGCTGACCGTTTCACAAGTCTGCGATAAGGACTTTACCACTGCTTTCACGAAGACTGAATGTGTGATACTGAAGCCAGGTTTCGTTATCCCTGAAGAATGGGTGCTTATGAGGGTGCCACGGAGAAACGACACCAATGTAATGAATATGCGAACTGTGGAGACTACAGATGAATACACCTGTCTCCTATCAAAGGCTTCGGAAAAGGAATCACTATTGTGGCATAGACGAATGGGACACATCCATTTTCGTAAAATGAATTTTTTAATAAACAATGATTTGGTAAATGGAGTTCCAAAACAGTCATTTGCTCTCAAAGATGACTGCATCGCATGTCATAAAGGGAAACTCCACAAGAAATCCCATAAGTCGAAGATAGTGAATTCCATTGCTGCACCTCTGGAGCTCTTACACATGGATCTGTTTGGTCCTATATCAACTAAGAGCATAGGTGGTAGATCTTATTTCTTAGTAGTCACCGATGACTACTCGAGATTTTCGTGAGTATATTTTCTAGGTGCGAAGAGTGAAACACCAGATATTTTGGTGTATCTGTTGGATAAGTTGGCAAATTTGTGCAACTTAAAGGTGAAGAGACTGAGAAGTGACAATGGAACTGAATTAAAGAACTCAACTCTTGAGTTATACTGTGCCACGAAAGGTATTGATCATCAGTTCAGTGCCCCAAGAACTCCTCAACAGAATGGAGTTGCAGAGCGTAAGAATAGGACTATTATCGAGACAGCTCGGACTATGTTGGCCGATTCTAAGCTTCCTATCATATTTTGGGCAGAAGCAGTCAGTACTGCTTGTTACGTTCTGAATCGAGTGCTCACGGTTAAGAAAAAGAATAAGACATGTTATGAACTTTTGAATAATCGTAAGCCCACTTTGCAGTTTCTAGAGCCGTTTGGGTGTCCGTGTTTGATTATGGTCTCGAAAGAAAAGGTCTCAAAGTTTGGAGCTAAAGCCGTTGAAGGAATTTTCCTTGGCTATTCAGTCAACTCTCCGAACAAAAGAGTCTACATCAAATCAACACACCAGGTGGAAGAGCATTTTGAGGTAAAATGCTTGTGTTACACGGATCCTCCTCAAGGAACGGGTCCTGAATGGTTATTCAATTATAAGGATGTGTTTAATTCGTTTGACATACCCGAAGAAGATGGTGAAGACGAGGAGTTAGTTACCTTACTTCATGGCATCAGTCTGTGTCAAGACACATCTACCTTAAAACCTACATCTCCACCTACTCCAACACCCACACCATCACCTCCAACACCTACTCCAACACCCACTTCATTACCTACTACACCCACACCATCACCTACTATTCCACCTTCGGATATTCCTTCGACTTCAGGAACGACTAATGCAACAGAACATCCAGATGATCCAAACATGCCACCGTTAGAGGAAGACGAGGAAGAAGAAGAATTGGTTCATTCTCACCTCTTCTCTAATGAAGATGATAAGGAACTTCAACCTCCTGTGCAACCTGAAAGTCCTACTGCTCCTGCGACTAACATTGTTCCCATTACTGAAGGGGACATGAACAATTTGGAGTTAGTACTTGCACCGGAGTTAATCCCAGTCACACGTGTACACAGGGATCACCCCATCGATAATATTATCGGTGATCCTAATGCTGCTGTTCAAACAAGGCACCAAGTGAAGCAAAATCCAAATCAAGAAATGTTAAACTTGGTTGCTCGGATAAACTCTTGTCATTTATCCCAAATTGAACCTAAGAAAGTTGATGAGGCCTTAAAAGATCCATCCTGGGTCGAGGCCATGCAAGAAGAGTTGCAGCAGTTCAACAAGCTGCATGTTTGGGATATAGTTCCGTTACCCAAAGGTGCTCATTTAACCGGCACTCGATGAGTATTTCGAAATAAGATGGATGATCGGGGTATCGTGATTAGAAATAAAGCCCGATTGGTTGTTCAAGGTTTTAGTCAGATCGAGGGCTTGGACTATGATGAAGTCTTCGCTCCTGTTGCAAGACTTGATTCTATTCGGATCTTTCTTGCGTTCGCTTCTTTCAAAGAGTTTCGTGTGAACCAACTCGATGTTAAAAGCGCCTTTTTATATGGACAAGTGGATACGGATGTGTACGTGAAATAGCCTCCTGGTTTTGAAGACCCTGAGCATCCAGAATACGTCTGCAAGTTAAACAAGGCGTTATATGGTCTTCATCAAGCTCCGCGGCTTTGGTATGAGAGGCTCACTACCCACTTAATCAAGCATGGTTTTGTTCGAGGGAATATAGACAGTACTCTGTTCATCCGTAAAGAACGGACTGGCGATCGAGAGGATATGTTACTTGTGCAGGTGTATGTGGACGATATCATATTTGGCTCTACAAATGAAGCGATGTGCAAGCATTTTGAGGAGATTATGAAATCTGAGTTTGAGATGAGTGCGATGGGGGAGCTCAAATTCTTTTTAGGTGTACAAGTTGAGCAGTCTCCAAAAGGTATTTATATTCATCAGTCAAAGTATGTCAAAGACATGTTGACTCGATATGACCTGCTCAATTGTAAAACCTATGGGACTCCTATCGAACTTAATCACAATCTCAGACTCGCTGACGATGAGGAAGATTGCAAAGAAAAGGACTATCGATCAATGATAGGTTCTTTGATGTATTTGACCGCTTCTCGACCGGATATTGTATTTGCGGTATCCATCTGCTCACGCTTTCAAGACAAACCCAAGGTGTCTCACATGAAGGCGGTAAAGTGAATCTTTGGTTATCTCAAGCATAGACCCAATCTTGGTCTGTGGTATTCAAACGAGAAATCATTCGCTCTTTCTGCCTATTCGGATTCAGATCATGGCGGCTGCAGCATAGACAAGAAATCTACCACTGGTGGATGCCAATTCCTAGGATCTTGATTGGTCTCTTGGCAATGCAAGAAACAGACTACAGTTTCTCTTTCAACTGCAGAAGCTGAGTACGTTGCTGCTGCGAGTTGCTGCTCTCAGGTTCAATGGATTCAGCATCAACTACGTGATTACGGGTTACTTCTTTCTATGACTCCTATTCACATAGATAATACTGCTGCTATTTCTATAACACGTAATCCCGTACAGCACTCTAAGACTAAACACATTGAACTTAGGTTCCACTTTATACGGGATTGCTATGAAAAACACCTGATAGACCTTGTCCACATAGACACCCTAAAGCAGAATGCCGACCTTTTCACAAAAGCTTTTTCGCGTACTCGATTTGATGAACTAATCAACATGATTGGTTTACGATTCTTTATTGCTAAAAAGTAATTTGTAACTTGGAACGTAATTTATTCCTTTTATGTGTGTTAAAAAAAAAAAAAAAAAAAACGAAACAGCCACTCTTTATACTTTTTAGTATTAAAGAAATGCACCGTTGCTACATTTTAAAATAGACGTTGAAGTTGTGTCTGTAAACAACTTGGGATATGATAGTACATCGGGTGACATGCATAAAATGGAATTTTAAGGTTTATCTTGGATGTGTCAGTAGATTTATCTGACGTGTTGAAAACAGTTTTTTATAAACACTGTCTTCATCATACGATATATTAGTAGGCATGTTATGCAAAACTCTTTGAGATCTCTTAAGAAGCCTTATAGTTAATTGTCTATTTCAAGTGGTACAACATCATTAGATGTATGACAAAAGTCTTAATTTCTTACTTATACTAGCCGTGCTTTTGTTGAAAGACGTTTATTTGATATCATTTGGGAGTATATATTGATAGTTTCCTCTGTTATACGTAAGTATAGACCTGGTCTCTGTTAATATATGCTTAAAACTTAAGCAAACACAAGTCAAAGTACTTGCAAAGTCTTTAAAATTAAGATACCTTACAAGGTCACCAAAATGGTTTGACCAAGTCTGGTTTTGCTTAAACCTGAATCAAGCTATGTCGCTCTGTTGTACGTAAGTACAGTCCTGTCACCGCTGACTTGATTCTTAAATTTGATTTTCTTATAAACTCTCTGTCAATGGAAATATGGTCTATGTCTTAAGTTAAGATGTATATCTATGGTGGGTACCACAGTGAAATGTACATGCGAATAATAATAAAATTAGCTCCTAGATGTGCGTGTAACATGTTTAAAGTGGACAATTATACTAATAATCGTTTTGAAATAATTTTTATAAAAAGTGTTCTTAGCATGTCAAGTAAATTTAAAGTGGACAAATATACTGATGATCGAAATAACACTTACTATTCCTAATAAATGCATGCTACTCCGATATGATCCCTAAACAGATTATATCAACTCTGTCACCAAAAAGAATGTGTTAATTTTCTATTTGTAAATTTGCTTTCTTTTATGTGTTCTTGTATTTTCTATAAGATAGTTTACTTTTAGATTTTAACCAAGTTACAATTACTTTTTCAAATTTGAGTACCGAAATCATAACGCAAAAATCGATAAAATCGCAAACTTTTCACTAAAAGTGACCTGTTGCGTCACTTTCATAAGTGACGCTACCAGTGACGCATACGATATTGCGTCACTTACACTAGTGACGCTGTAAGTGTCGGGGTAAGCTACGCTATAAGTGCCGGGTTGAGTGACGCATACTAGGGTTTTTGTATAAATACCCTTTCCAACGACACTCAACCTCACCACTTTTCAAAATCACATAGCGTCACTCTCTCTGACATACCGTCACTTGTTGTGTCCCTGCGTCACTTACACTGTGCGATTTTCTCTGATCTGTTCGTGATTTCTAGAGCTTGATTGTGCATTCAAGTGTCATATTCTTGTTCCCCTCATTCACACGACTTGTTTGGTACTCATTTTACTCTTTATCTTTCTGTATTCATGTTTTAATTTCGAATTAGGGTTACTGGTTTTGGGTTTCTTAGAAATCATTCGATTTAGGGCTTGATTTGTTAATGTTTTACGTTATTAAAGGGTGTGTTTCACTCGTTTTTATCATGCGTCCAATGTGGTAACTTCGATTTTCAAAACCCCCAATTTTGATTTATGGGTTTGAACAGTGACACGATGATCTTCATCGTTGCGTCACTTCATGCGTCACTTACCTCAAGTGACACTACTTGGTAATTTAGAACCCATACCGTCACTTCATCAGTGACGCTTATTATTGCGTCACTTCTGAAGTGACTCTCTTAGTGACGCATGTACTTGTATGATATGTTCATCCGTCACTCATCTTAGTGACGCCCACTCATGCGTCACTCTTTTAAGTGACTGCCTTAGTGACGCATATGTCTGTAACGTCACTTATACCGTCACTTCCTAAGTGACTCACTTAGGATACCGTCACTCTGTTAAATGCCGCATGATATTGACCCGACACTTCTTAAGTGTCGTATAAAATGACTCATGATCTGGCAACGTCACTTACACCAGTGACGCATGATAGCGTCACTTACCATAAGTGACGCTATACTTTAATTCTGATTTTGAGCACTGTTTTCTGCGACACTTCCTAAGTGACGCGTAAATCAGAATTTCATTTTTTAGGTTATGTGTGTTCGTGCTAATTCTATAACGATTGTTGTTCTTTTTGTTTCGTATTTTAGCTTACAGATGGCTGACCTACAAAACTATTACCGCCGCACCAACACCCGTCACAATATCACGGTGTTTTTGGAGTCAACACATGCAAATTCGGCTCCTTTTCGACCAATGATCGAGTTCCTTCGATGCTCGAGGATTCATTACGCCATTACTGCTTCTACTCCGGTTTATATGAATCAAGTTGAAGAATTTTACGATCATGCGTTAATACGGACACAGGGTGATGTCCCGAGGATTGTTTCAACGATGTTTGATGAAGAGATCGAGATCACCGAGAACTCCATTCGACGGGTTCTCCAGTTTGATGACAATTCTACGATGCCGACTATGTTCCCAACCACGTTTATCTACGGGGGACTTCAGCGTATGGGTTATCCGGCAAATCAGCTTTCTGATTTTCGCAAGCAATATCTCTGCAGGGTTTGGAGGTATTTATGTCACATAGTGATCGTTTGTTTATCTCCAAGGAAGGGAGGATATGACGCTGCTAGTCATTTGACGTTATCTCTCATGTTGGCCCTCATCTACAACAAGCCGTACAACTTCAGCGGTTACATTTTTGGCAACATGGTTGAGAATATCCGAGCTGGTAAGGATAAATGGCTGCAATATCCAAGATTTGTGCAGTTATTATTAAATGATTTGAATCTTGAGATAGCCCCAGATCAGCGATCCCTCTTGGTGCCGACGCCTATGCTTCTTCGAGTCTTCAATGACTGCAAACTCGCGCCAAAGGGTGAGCAAATTTTGGCTGACCGTGAGCTTTTCGGGCATATAGTCAATGAGAACTATGTTGCGCCGCTCAATGATGGTTTTGAGGATGAGGTAATTCCTCCGGTCAATGAGGATGACCTGGTTGACACTGAGATAGCTCAAGATTTAGATGATATTGATCGTGTTGACCGGGTTGAGGATGATTCTGATGATGGTGGGCCCACACCACCAGATTCTGAGGGTGAGGTGCCCCCACCAACTGCTCTGGATGGGATTCAACTAGCTGATCCTCGACGCTTTAAGTGTATCTTGAGACGGATTTCTGCTGGCAGGGTCCACGTCCCGAGGAATCCAGGGAAACGTCCTGCTGGGTCTTCTCCTTCTTATGCAGATTTACCTCTTCGAAGACGCCAGCGGACTATTGTTGTAATTGAGGAACCTACTTCTCAGCGACCACAACCTCTACCACCGTCTGACATGCCACAATTCAGATGATACTTGCTCAGATGGAGCTTTTGGCGAAACGATTTGACGACCAACAGGCTATTATTGCAGCTCAGGCTTCCCAGATAAAGGAATTGGAGCTCAAAGCTGCCGAGGTTGATAATCTCCAGCTTCAGGTATCAAATCTGTCGTCTAGGGTTTTAGAGTTGGAGTTTGTCACAATTGTTTCGGGGGAGGATATTCCCAGGGAGTTAGAAACAAATGTAACTCCTCCCCCTGAACCAGAAAATGTACAATCTTCAGATATAAATGAAAATATCGCTTTAGATTACTTTGTTGATGTTCCGGGACAACCGACTCCGATTGCAGTTGATTATTCAAATGTCAATCTAACATATCTGCAGAGTTTGGTTAATCAATTTGATGAAGTTGATAGATCTTTCGATCCCGATGATATGGAAATGGATGCAGAGGTTCCAGGGTCGGATGAGGAATATATGGATAATCCAAATCAAGAACCAGCGCCTGAACGTGAACTGGAGCCAGTGTTTCGACAACCTGCTCAAGCATACAACTTTGATGCTCCGGTTATTGAAACAGATTCTTCAGAGGATGAGGCAGAACCTGAAATGGAACAACATATTGATGAATCAGTTCCTGTGTCTACATCTTCTGGAACTTCAAAACCTCAAGTGGTATACAAATCAATTGCACCTGAGTTGAAGACTTGTAAAACTTATCTTGTTAAAGGTGAATTGACTGGATTGATCAGAAGCTGGAAATTTGATGTTGATAACTTTCTTATTTTGATCAAGAGAAGTGATGGCGTGCAATACTTCAAACCTAGACTCAATCATATCAGCACACTGCCAAATGTTGAACTGAATCGTCTTGCTCAGCTAAATATTGTTAATCACTCTGAAGATACTCGAGGAGTTCTTTTTCATAGAATTTTGAGAAAGGAAATCTATAGCAAGAAATATATGTAGATTAGACCAGAGCTGGGAGTTCGGTATTCATACAAGAAGAAGATTGATTTGAGAACTCAACAACCAATTGTGAAATATCATTATCCACCAGCTGCTAGTCTCAAGACTGTTCCCCTACAAGAGTTACCACTGGGTTTCTTACGAGATTTAAAGTATTGGTGGTTTGACTCTATCACTCAAGAAGCCGTAATTGAATATTCTACAAAGACTGTTGTGGTACAAACACGGGATTTATGGGGAGAATGGTCAGTTAAGGAGTTTGTGGGAAAGTCTATTCGAGTTTTTGATCCGATCAGCCTAATAAATCTGACGAAGAAAGATTTGAAAGCTCTCTACAAGAATAAACTTCAGTACAATCAAGTTGATTTAGAGGAAGCTTCAAAGTTTACAAGGGTGGTCGAGATTTGTTTGAAGGTGGGAATACATGCTGGAGGAACATTCCCAGAAGGGTGGTGCTGAGTAAAGTTTTGAAGATTTTGAAGACCAAGCTGAAGACACGGGGGAGTTTGTTGATGCATATCAGTTTGTCTGTCAGTTGGTCTATTGAGTTGTAAAAGTGTCGTTAGTTGTTTAATAGAAATATAGATTTTGTATTATGCGACACTTAAGTTTTAGGTTAGGCGACACTTGCCTAAGTGACGCATAGCGACACTTAGGTAAGTGACGCATTAAGGCGGCCACATGCGACACTTCCACAAGTGACGCATGTCGGCCAGAATTTTAATATAAATAGAACCTACGGGTTTTCGGCTAGGGTTGACGAAACCTTATCACAATTTGTTGACTAAACTTACCTGTAATCAGTACCATTACATTATTCAAAGCTAATAAACTCATTTACTTTGTTTAATTCAATTGTTTCGGTTTGCGTTTATTAGTGATTCGTGCAATTGATTGTTTCCGCCTTTCAATAGCAGTCGATCATCACTTAGGTCCAACATCTTGGGCACTCACACTAATCAAACAAGTTTATTAAGTTAAACTTCTCAAGACTCAGGTGAGTCTCATAGCCCCTATTTTACGGTTTTCATCAGGGGTGTGATTACATTGCTCGTTTAATTTTACAATATGAACGCAAGTACAATACAAATCAAATACTACATGAGTTGTTTTCACTAATCATTTCAAAGCCCTCCACAACATAGTTTGGTAATACCTCTGAAGTGTGAATGTTAGTATATGATATCATATAGGATTGACAATCCTCGTCCGGGTTAGCACGCACTAATTGGTCAAACGGACGTATTAGCATTGGGGAAGACGAGTGTAGATTAGGCACTCGTAGGAGGCAACTCAGTTGGGTTTCTTTAATTGGACTTGACACTCAAGTTACGCTCAGACTATATGCTCATGGCTGTATAACTTTTATTTTGCTTAATTGCATTTTAAATTCAATTAAATCTTGCGGTTCATACAAATATGTGTTGACATATAAACCTGTGAGCTCACCAGCGTTTCGCTGACCCATTTTAGCATGTATCACAGGTACTCAGCAGTAGGTTGGCTGCCCAATCAGGATTCATTAGCTCGAGTCTTCATTTAATCAATCAGAGATTTAGTTGCATTATTATATTTTTGTATAAAGTAATTATGTAATGTAAATCTCTCAATTTCAAGGAACTGAGCTAATATAAACAATATTTTTTATGTAAACTTTGGTTTTATCAATACAATGTAAAAACGACGCATTTAGTGGTCGTTCATTGTATCTTCGTGCTTGTGATTATTGATTAGTCGCGCCCCGACCCGATTTGCTTCCGCAACCCGAATTTGGGGGTGCAACAGATTGGTATCAGAGCCTAAGGTTATAGTGAACTACGTTGCATTTAGTGGGCCTAGACTATGACCGTTAGGCAGTATTCCTTATTAAGTATGATTAGGTTCGGTGACTGCATTGTATTGGTTTAATTTAACATAGCCTGATCAACTATGTATAATTAAAAGAATATGATGTGAGATCTGAAAGGAGTCATGACTGAACAGGATACACTAGTTGACTCTGACCTCGGGAGAACCGGGACTCAAACATGTATGTGTTAGACACTTTAGGCTATTATGTAATATGTATATATACATAGATAGGCCTCGCTCTCGCTCAATATCTTAGGCTATATTATATATGTATTATATGAAAATAGGCCTCATTCTCTCTAACGCTTTGTCTCAGAATGGAAAACACACCACCTAATTCATCACGCCCTCATCCGTATGGATCGCGAAACCCAAGGGTGGCTAGGAGGAACACCAGGTTGCCTCGAGCTGACCCATACCCCACTCACTTCACTTTGTCGAACTTAGCCACTAGGCTGCACCGACACGAGCAACGACTTAATACTATGGATATCGAACTCCAAGAAACCAACGAAAACTGAAGACTCACATCACTTGGACATATCAATCAAGTCTCCGAAGATCACGAAAATACCGTCAACCACATGGGCACCCTTGACAACCGTCTGGGTGAAACCATCGAAACTATGGAGGTTGTCCACAACCAAGTGATTGGCAACCGAAACGAAATCTTTGTCCTACAATCAAGGCTGAATCAGTGCGAGACACGTCTAAGGGAAACTGAGGACGCCCTCCGAATGGTTAGCAGACTTACAGAATCTGTAGACCATCTCACCGCACTGCTGCCACAACTCAATCTACGTCAGGATTAGCTTAGGCTAAATCTGTACTTTATCATGCTTTCGTAGGACCTATGTAATTCGATCGGATGTAACAATTCCTCTAACTTTTGGGTCACGTAACTCGAAATTGTCTGTAATCGTTTAACATCGTAATATCAATCGACAATTTCTCTCGACTATCTTACATTGTTAATTTTCACTTTGTGATGTTGTATATTACCGTTTTAATATATGTACATCTATCGAATTATCATTCTGGTACAACTTCTCATGTGCCTCTTGTTTCTCTCTTGAAGAATCATGCCGCCAAAGAGGAAAAGTTACAGTGATGCCGAACTTGTTGCTTTCGTATCTCGAGCAGTGGCCGATGCTTTGGCTGCTCGGGATTCACCTCGAAACTCTCGAAGCAATGACGAAACCCCAGTGAATACTCCTGTTATCAAACCTTGCTCTTACAAGGATTTCCTTAGTTACAAACCACTCTACTTCAAAGGCACAGAAGGTGCTATTGGCCTAATCAGATGGATTGAACGTATGGAATCTGTCTTCAACCTCTGTAACTGTACAGAGGATAACAAAGTCAAGTTTGTTGCCTACACCTTTAAGGAAGGTGCACTTACATGGTGGAACACCCACGCAAACTCTGTGGGCATTGAGATAGCAAACCGACTTTCGATCACTAATTTATTTAACTTTTCAGAATCAAATAACTTAAACAATTTCTAATATATTTAACTTGTAATAATAATCTCAAGCCGAATATATTACCAAAACTATTAAGTTATAATTATTCAGTTACAATTATAATTTACAATCATAATTCAACTAAATCCTAAGTACAAATAACTACACAAGTCTACGCTATCTTACCAGCTTCACTTATACTCGCAGCACTTGTACCAGCACCATCACCACTTGCACTAACACCAGCAGACCCCCCCTGAATCATAGCCTGCTGACTAGTCGTTGAAGGACCAGTTAGCTCACCATCCTTCGGTGCATTGGGATCATCGTCTTTGTCCTCATCTCTTTTCTTCCTCAACTCATCTTCTTTGCAAGACTCTAGATATACCAATATCTCCCCCTGAGCTGACTGTCCTGAATTCACTCTTAACACTAAGCGTTCTATGGAATCAAGCTTCAGTCGCTGGGCTGTAAAATCTTGTAGTAAAGTGGTATGAGTCTGCAACAGTGTCTTATAAGATGTACTCTGTTGAGTAATCTGCTGTGCAAATAAAAGATTTTGAGCTACCAACTCTAGAATTTGTAAAGTAAGCTTCTATAACTCCTTAACCCTAGACTCTAAGGATGTAATCCTTTCAGTATCAGTCGTAGGAGTAACAGAGATAATAAATGGTCCAGGTGGTGTGAGTGAAGAAATATGAGACTCAAGTGTAAGCTGTGGAATAGCTTGAGATAAAGCTTTCATAAGAAGACTAGCTGCAAATCTACTAGCTTTGTTAGTTGGAAACTGTGCATCACGCACTAGTTCAACAACTCCCTTCTCAATAGTCCTGGAGACCATTTCTGGTTTCACTAACTCTAGCATTTTCTCAGCCTGTAAAGTTAGATACAATTAAAGAAGTAATTGTTACAGATAACTCTGTCTCAATCTCTAGTTAAATATATAACACTTGTAGTACTAAACGTTTATCTCATACCTCAGATGGTACAGATACTGATTCAGTAACCACCGGTATCATCGTCTCTACCTGTGGTGTATCTCGAGAAACTGTCACATAATGAACTGTCGCAGTTTAACTCCTGACAAACAACAAGTTAAGATAATCTAACTCTAAATAAAACATACCATCCTGAATGGTCAAAGTCCTAGAACGCTTACGGCGTTGAGAAATAAGAGGTGTATCCTCTTCCTCAGGACCTTCATCAAGAATATTGAAGTCTGGGTCGACTTCCTTAGCCTTTCTCTTTTCCTTCAATGCTGGATCTGGAATCATCCTAGATTGATATCTAATATAACCAGCATCTGGAGGTAGAGAAGGAGTACTATCATCATCATCATCTGAAGCCGATTCACCATCACGGCCTCCAGATGGACCAACATCAGAATCCTCAGCAGGAGCAACATATTGCTCAATTGCTCGTAGAACAGGATCAGTAGCATCATCATGCTGTACAAGCACCTCTTATAATACCTGAGCAGCAACATCTGGGTTCACCTATTCCCCAGCATGTCCAGGTTGCTCCAAGACATCCTCGATCAGCTCTTGTGGATCTTCAGCATGAACCACATCAGCTATCAGGTCTGGAACAGCATCAGCAGTACCAACGTCTAGCCAACCATTGTTCGGTGGCGTCACATAGGCAGGATCGAAAATATAACCAAAAAGTTCTCTCTCCTCAGGCTTAACTACCCCTTCCTTCCTCACTGTCTGCAAAAACATAGCATTGTAGCCTCTCAGCCCGATAGTATCTATGCGTAAGTGCGGCTCAGGAATAGCAAGCGCTGGCAGACGAGCGTGAATGATCAGCATACAAAAACGAGGGTAAACTAGAAACCGTGATCTGACATAACCTGAAATCTGTCTAACCAGCTCGTCAAAAATATAATCACAAAAACTATATGATTTATTATAAACCAGGGATAGTACAGCCGATACAAGGGCATGGCTCAACTCATCGAAACCTCCCTTCTTTGGTGCAAAAACTGTGAAAATCACGTGCCACAAAAACATCAACTGTCCAATAACCAAAGGTTTTTGGTACTGACATCCTCGTCTATCACCCATATATCCCATACGGCCTATAGCTCCCTCAATAAAATCCATGGGAAATCTACATCTCCTGTTCTTCCGTCCCAAGCTGTAAAATCTCACGAAGATTTCCAGCAGTAAAAACAATTGGTTGCTGATTAACCGTTGTATGAATAACTGGAGGGACAACAATCTGATCATACTCGATACCTTCCCAGAAGTCATTCAGTATCGTCTGAGAAATAGGCGGAGACGCTGTAATAGCATACCTAATACGTGAACATGCCAAAAATGTAAGCACTGGAGCTACTTTGCTAGCTCCCTTTGCTCGTATATCAAGATCAACTAGAATGTTGTGACCTTTATCGAATTGTCGTGCCATATCTGTAAAAACACAAATGTCAACAACAATTAACGCACGTTACTTAATTTGAAACTATAACGTACTATGAATCAAAATTCATCAAACATCTTAGCTTAAAATTATATATAACTTGTTACTTTGCAGTCTCAAGTCGTATATAATAATATAACTTATTACTAATCAGTCATAAGTTAATAATATATATATATATATATATATATATATATATATATAACTTATAATTAATTTAAAACCAAAGTCTTATGTGTATATATATATATATATATATATATATATATATATATATATAAATACATATGTCATTATGTATTTAAAATTCTTACGTCAAAACATATTATAATAAACTTTTAAAGTCGTAAGTTGCTATTAGATACATATAAAAGTAGCTTATTACATTAAAAGTTTAAATCGCAAGTTACATTTTATTTTTACAAGTTATGTTCAACTCGCAAAAATCAAAACTGAAACGCAACTCAATTCGTAGACAAGTCAACTCGCTAACCAAGTCAATCCACAGCTCGACTCGCAAGTCGATCCGCAAACACTACTCAGTCCGCAGGTCAACAAGTCAAACGAGTTGAGTTTCAACTCGCTAAAGCATTCGTTGCGAACTTAGCTGGAACTCAACTCGCAGGACGAACTGCCATCGCGAAGTGAAACTTAAAAGCGATTCATCTGTCAATTTTAACATGATCGATCCTCGTATTTACGTTCATTAAGGTTTGTTTAACATTTACCCTATAGAAACTTGTTCTAAACGTCCTTTAATCTACGTAAATCGTTTAAAATTTAAAACGAAACCCTAAGTTTATAAAACTTTTGACTTCGAGTTAATTATACGGTGAAAACATTTGTAATATACCTCAAAATGATCGCACTCTAAAGTTGTATATAACCTACAGATTCAAAAACTCTTCCTCGTACGTGTAAAATCGAAAGCAAACTAAAACTGTGTTTCGCCTCGTTTCGCCGTATGGTCGATTCGCAAATTTAAGTGAACTCGCAAAAGTGAAGTGGGTTCGGTGAGGGTTTGACTCGTTTGACCTTCACGTTTATACCCTGTACTCGATTCGCAAATTGTATCTCAATCCGCAGGTAACTTCTCAGTTGGTTTTCCCTTTGCTTCACTACCAGATGATGTAACGAAACACAACTCATCAGTAATCATTTCACCCTTTGCATCAGCATTACCAACAAACAAAGCAGTGGTCGAGCTCGAGGAAGCAGTAGAGATAGTAGATTTTCCGTGATATAGTCCCGGATCCTGAGCCTGATCAGAATCAGTATCTCTATTCTTCTTGGTGAAATCATAACATCTGAGCTTATCAATAGCCTGCTCTAAGGTCATAGTTGCATACCTCTCATCATTGTCTTTAAGCATTATGCCATGCATTTCCCACTTAGACGGTAAACCCTCAAGAAACTTATCGGTTTTCTCAATCTTAGTAGTTACAATCTCATGGTCATCTAGCTCACTCAGCAAATGGTAGTACCTTGTTGTATAAACATCAAGATCTTCTCCTTTCAAAGCTTTGAACACAGTAAACTGCTTTTTCAGGAGATTCCTCTAGCCTGCTTTAACTTGTGGACTACCTTCACACCTTTTCTCAAGAGCTGTCCACAACGTTCTAGCAGTTTGGAAGGATTTCAGTTGATGATTAAGTTCCTTAGGAAGACTCATCTTGATTAAAGAATGAGCCTTGTTCTCAATCTCAAATTCCTTCTTTTGTGCTTCACTCATCTGTTGATAAGTGAGAACCACAATAGCATTCTCAACAGTTTGTGTAGGTGTCATGTATCCATTCTTGATACACATCCAGATAGATAGATCATGGAATCTACAGTAAGATTCAAACCTATCCCTCCAGCTATAATAATCCTCAACTCTTAACAATTTAGAAGGAACATTAGATTTTCCAATCTCATGTTCCATCTCAATCATTTTGCTAAGGTCAGACATCGTGAAGTTTAAAAGTTAAACTGTATTTGCGAATTCAGAAAAACTCGACTCGCAGAAACTCAGCTCGACTCGCAAAACTCGGTTCACAAGTCTCAGTTCGGATCGCAGTGATGTCTGTTCGCAAGTGATCTCGGTTCGCAAGAGATCTTGGTTCACAGCTTTGTTCGACTCGCAACATGCGGTTCGGTTCGCAAGTTCAACTCGGTTCGCAGACAATGCTGAAACCCTATTCTCAATTCGCGAAACGGCTGAAAAACCCGAAAATGAAAGTTTTAGGTATTTTTTACGTTAAAATCAGTAGATTTCGACTGTAAACTATCCTAAAAACGTCCAGAGGATGATTTTGATTGTTTTTACACACTAATGAACGTCAAAATAACCCTAAATCACACGCGATTAACCCGAAAAACCTCGAACTTACTCGTATTTAGCCCGAAAGCTCTGATACCAATTGTAAGTCCCTAGTTCTATGATCGATAACTTCATTATCTGTAGTATTAAGGTGCAGAATTCCTTAATACGATGTTATCTTACTAACAACGAATAAGTTCGCGTTTTGGTAATCTAATGCTTAGCTTTAAACAAATAAATGTTAAAGCCTAGCCGTTAGGTTTTGTTTTTCTCTTGATATTGACTTCGCAGGTTATCAATTCGGAATGGCAAAAGTGTTAATGATTTTCTAAACGAAAATCATATATATATTTCGTTTCAACTCGCAGCCACTAGGCCTGTGAGTTGACTCGACTCGCTACGCAGCCCAAGCCCAATAATGAACTCGACTCGCTTCATTCTATTATGCGAGCTTAGATCTCATCTCGTCTCACCATGCTTGCGACTTGAGATCTCGACTCGCACAGTTTGTATATTCATTTCATATTCAATATTCGTCTAACACTTTAACATACTAATATATTTAACGAATATTAATAACAAAACAAACATTTATTTACAAATCTAAACCAATGTACAAACATGATAACAATTACACCAGTCCTATTTCAAGCTAGATCTGTTGTCACAAACTATGTCTCAATACCGAATGTGTATCGACTATCGAGAGTTGAACAAGCTATCTGTCAAGAACCGGTATCCACTTCCTCGTATTGATGACCTATTTGACCAACTACAAGGGTCGAGTTTTTATTCAAAGATCGATCTTCGGTCAGGTTATCACCAACTACGTGTTCGCGACACCGACACCCCAAAAACCGCTTTCAGAACCCGTTATGGGCATTACGAATTTCAAGTGATGTCATTCGGTCTGACCAATGCACCGGCTGTATTCATGGATCTTATGAATCGGGTGTGCAAGCCATACCTCGATAAGTTTATCATTCTCTTCATTGACGATATTCTCATTTACTCGCGCAACGAACATGAACATGTGCAACACCTCAGAACCATCCTAGAACTACTTAAGCACGAGGAGCTTTACGTAAAATTCTCTAAGTGTGAGTTCTGGATCCAAACCATTCAATTCCTTGGACATGTTATCGATAGTCAAGGAATCCATGTCGATCCATAAAAAATCGAAGCTATTAAAGACTGGCAGTCGCCAACCACTCCGACCGAGGTACGCCAATTCTTGGGATTGGCGGGGTATTATCGTCGGTTCATCGAAAATTTCTCAAAAATAGCTCAACCCCTCACGACACTGACTCAGAAAGATAAAAAGTTCGAATGGACTGATAAACAAGAGTCAACATTTCAACTCCTGAAACAGAAGCTCTGAGTGCTCCTATACTATCATTAGCTGAAGGCACCGATGACTTCGTGGTATACTGCGATGCTTCTCATCAAGGTCTCAGTTGCGTACTAATGCAACGAGACAAATTCATTGCTTACGCTTCGTGATAGCTCAAAATTCATGAAAAGAACTACACCACCCATGATCTCGAGATAGGAGCTGTCGTTTTTGCTCTCAAAATCTGGAGACATTACCTCTATGGCACTAAGTGCACAATCTTTACCGACCACAAAAGTCTCCACCACATATTCGATAAGAAGGATCTCAATATGAGGCAACGTTGATGGATCGAGTTGCTTACTACGATTGCGAGATCAAATACCATCCAGGTATGGCAAATGTTGTTGCCGATGCCCTCAGTCGAAAAGAACGAACGAAACCACTTCGAGTCCGAGCCCTTAGTATGACCATTCACAATGATATAAACATTCAGATCCTCTCTGCTCAACTTGAAGCTCTCAAACCCGATAACCTCAAAAACGAAGCCTTGTGAGGCATGGAAAAACAAATCGAAATTAAACCTAACGGGATTAGGTATTTCTCAAACCGAATATGGTTGCCTAGTTTTGAAAACCTGCGAGACTTGGTGATGGATGAAGCTCACAAGTCCAAATATTCTATCCATCCTGGATCTGACAAAATGTATCACGGCATCAAGGAATTTTATTGGTGGATGAATATGAAAGCTGAAATCGCCACATACGTCGGTAAGTGCCTCACTTGCTCGAAAGTCAAAGCCGAATGTCAAAAACCTTCTGGTTTACTCCAACAGCCCAACATTCCTAAATGGAAATGGGAACAAATTGCCATGGATTTCATAACTAAACTACCCAAGTGATCGAGCGGTTGCGATACCATTTGGGTGATCGTCGATCGTCTCATGAAATCTGCTCATTTCCTGGCAATCAAGGAAACTGACAAAATAGAACGCCTCACACGAATCTACATCAAAGAGGTTGTTTCTCAACACGGTGTCCCAATCTCGATTATCTCTGATAGGGATAGTCGTTTGACATCTCACTTTTGGCATTCACTTCAAAAATCATTGGGTACCCGTCTTGATATGAGTACCGCATACCACCCTCAAACCAATGGCCAAAGTGAACGAACAATTCAAACACTGGAAGACATGCTACGAGCTTGCGTTGTTGACTTCGGTGTAAACTTGGAAAAACATCTACCGTTGTGCGAGTTTTCGTACAACAACAGTTATCACACCAGCATTAAGACTGCACCTTTCGAGGCACTCTACGGTCGTAAGTGCCGCTCACCGATTTTTTGGACCGAAGTGGAAGACAGTCAACTCACTGGTCCTGAGATTATTCACGAAACTACTGAAAAGAACTTCGAGATCCAAAACAAACTCAAAGCCGCACGTGATCGTCAGAAAAGTTATGCTGACGTGAGACGCAAACCACTCGAGTTCCAGGTTGGGGATCGAGTGCTACTCAAAGTTTCACATTGGAAAGGTGTTATCCGATTTGGTAAACGCGGGAAGTTGAATCCCAGATACATGGGACCATTCGAGATCCTCGAGAGGATAGGTCCAGTGGCATATCGATTGCAGCTGCCATCCGAGCTCAGCAACGTGCATCCCACTTTTCACATTTCAAATTTGAAGAAATGCCTGTCTGATGAGACACTCATTATTCCACTCGACAAGATTCGCGTCGATGAAAAACTTCACTTCGTTGAAGAACCCGCTGAAATCATGGACCGTGAGGTCAAACAACTCAAACAAAGTCGTATTCCCATTGTCAAAGTCAGGTGGAATTCACGGTGTGGGCCGGAATTCACCTGGAAACAGGAGGACCAAATGCGGCTCAAGTATCCTCAGTTATTCACTAACGCTACTTCAATCACGACTTCAAACTAAATTTTGGGACAAAATGTTAGTCCGTGAAGTCGATCTTGAATCAAGTCTCACAAATCAATTGGTTGCGGAAACACCAATTGATCAATAACACAAACAATCAAATAAACACAATGCTAGTAAACTGAATTCAAACGTATGTTTATTGATAATATTCGACTAGGTCACAGGTAATTTCGACAGATTGAGTTTAGGGTTTTTCGTCTATACTTCGTCAACCCTAAAACTGATTACAAAAAGTGTTTTTATACTAAACACTCGATCCTGCGACGTTACACACTACGTCGCAGGTCCAAGCCCATGCGACATAAGCAACGTTGCAGGCCCAAAACCAGACGTCGCACCTGCGACATTGTGCACAACGTCGCAGGAGTCAGGAAACTCAATTCTAATTACAAAACTATAACTAGACCAACTGACAGACACTCTAATATGCATCAACAAACTCCCCCGTGTCTTCAGCTTGGTCTTCAAAAGAATCTTCAATCAAACCCAATTTGCAGGAAACTTCCCATCTGCATGAATTCCATTGTTAACGCAAACTTCAACAACTTTCTGATATTGTCGTGCAAGCTTCTTGTTGAATTCGTTATTCTCATTCACCGGAATCCTATTATCGAAGAGTTTTCTCAAATCTTTTTCGTGAAAATTTATCAAACTCATAGGATCAAAAACCCGAAATGAAACCTTCTTTAAGTTCCAAATACCCCCATATTCTAGCTGCGGCTCTGATTCAGGAACAAAAACAATCACAGCTTCACCGATATGTGGATCAAGTTCCCAATAAACAAATCTTCTTAGAAAATCATAAGGAACCTGCTCCAGAGGTATTTCAGTCAGACAGTCAACCGGTGGATAATGAACTTTAACCATAGGGCGACCTGTCGTGGGATCCAACTTTTTCTTATATGTATACTTCGTTCCCAGCGTCGGTTTCAACTTATTATATCTTTTGGTTCTAACCTCTTGACGCAATGTCCTCTGAACATAGTTAGCATAATCATCATTAACCGGATTAATCAAATTCAACTGAGCTAACCTGTTGATTTCCCCTTTCGGCAAAGTACTCAATTTGTTGAATCTCAACTTGAAGTATTGAATACCATCTAATCTCTTAATCATGAGCATCCTTTGACTAACCTTCCAACTCTTAATTACACCGGTATAATCTCCACGAACCTTATATGTTTTGCAAGTTACCGGTACTGGTTCTTCAGATCTACCCTGAGGCCACCACTGCTTATTTCTTTCTATTCGTTCTTCAGCAGTTAACCTTTCAGATGCCCCTTGAGTTGGTTGAGCAGATGTAGAATCTTGTTGAGTAGGCGTTGCCTGAGTTGAACCAGATTCTCCATGAAAAGTTCTAGCAGGCCCTTCATCATCAGATGAGTCAGTCTCAATAACAGGTGCATCATCATAATATTCATCTGATCCCAAATGTTCATCATCAACCGACACATCATCATCCATATCGAATACATACCCTTCATCATTACCCGTATCATCCCCATTAACCATTCTCTGAATGAATGTTAAATCAGCAAAAGAATAATCAACCGCTAGTGGTCTCGGCTGACCAGGGATGTCATCAACACAGAAGTAATCCAAAACCTGAACATTTTCATTAAGAACGTTTTCAATTACAGGAGTAGGATTTACAGACTCTGGTCCTAGTGACTCTATATTGGGACCCTCGGACCCTAACTCCCCCGAGACACTAGACCTAGCCTCCAAAATGTTTACCCTAGCCTGCAGCTCTGAAATCTGCTTTGATTGAACCTCAATGATTGCAGCCTGAGATTCATTCATGTCGGCTTGTTCTTTCAGTTGTTGTTGCATCAGACGCATATCATCCATCATCTTTTGTAAAAATGCCGGAGTCGGCTCGATAACAAGTGCTAAAGATGGAGGTGGCTAAATAGTAGACGGTCGACGTGCACGACGAGTAGTTGGTGCAAACTCAGTGTCATCGTCAGCACGAGGACGTTTTCCTGTGTAGCGTTTGCCCTGACGAATACGGCGTTGAATTCGCAAGTATCTAGCCGATTCGTGTACCCGGATCCTTTCCATTTGTGATGGGTGGGGTACTTCACCATCTGAATCCGTCGGTGTCTCACCGCCATCCTGCGGTCGTACAGAATCAGAATCTGAATCAGAAGAAGACGATTCGTCTGTGACTCTATATGAAGAATCCTGTGGCTGAACAATCCCAAATTGCTCTATTTGAGCCAAATCGTCCTCAATGTCCTCCCCCGCAGCCTGAACAGGGATATCAACAAATGGTTGCTGCGGTTGCTGAGGCGGTTGAACATCCATATATTCGGGATCCATCGGTGGTACATACTGCTCATCAAGAACGGCACCAAATAACGGAACATCCGGTAGTGCCTGAACCCCTTTTTCTTGAGCTGAGCAGACAACAAAAATCCGGCTCATCATCGGTACAATCCTGTGAATGTTATCGACATCACCGAGTGCTGTAAGATTCGAATGATGACGATTGAGAAACAACTGAATAAACCGAGGATACAACGCCCATTTGTTGTCTCCAGCGTTGACATTAGCGACCATATTCTTGAAGATCAACCCAGAATAATTGAACGGCTTATTGTATACTAAAGCCAACATAGTCGATGCCATATTGTAACTGATTCCATCAGTGCCAGCTTTCCGACTTCCCAAACAAACAATGAAGATATGCATCAAATAACGCCAAACTCGAGTAAGATGAGCTTTGCGATATTGATCAGTCGGGATTACCGGATAACCCATCCGTTGCATGCCGCCAGAAATAA
Source organism: Pseudognaphalium luteoalbum (assembly GCA_963422505.1). NCBI lineage: Eukaryota > Viridiplantae > Streptophyta > Magnoliopsida > Asterales > Asteraceae > Pseudognaphalium > Pseudognaphalium luteoalbum. The sequence continues at coordinate 34,457,167 of OY730194.1, read as the reverse complement.
ACTGATTCGCGAAACAAACTGGCATATCTGGCTGATCGTTGAATTGTAGTAACTCTCGAATACCCTGCTCAGTTACCACAATCTGAGTATCCAAAACCGTAGATACGATACGTGGGACATCGTTCTCAGTAGTAATCGATGCATTTCTCCAGAACGGTCCGATCAAGTTCTTGTACACAACAGTGTCGTCAGATATCGCGTGAAATATACGCAAACGGCGAATAAAAGCAATCATCTGACTGAACGGAGCCACATTCTTATGTGTGGCATCCAAAAATGCTACCGTGTTGTGTCGAGGCTCATAAGCTAACGCCATATCTATTAACAGTTCAGAATATAGACTCGAGAAACGTTAGAATAAACGACAAACAAATGTAATTACTTGTTTAAAAACTTACTGTTTCCTGCGACGTTGCATATGACGTCGCATTGAAAAATACGAAATTGCAAAGACGTCGCAGAAATTAACTCAAAATTGTTAGCGACGTAGAGTCTAATGTCGCATAACAAATGAGCGACATTAAGGGGGACATCGCATTTTGCAATTAATTGTGAATTTAATCACATTGGAACAAGATGCGACGTAACACACGGCGTCGCTTGTGAGGTCACATGAATTGGCGACATAACACAGGACGTCGCAATAACTACGACGTAGCATAAGGACGTCGCAGTTATATGCGACGTAGCATGATGACGTCGCATTTACATGCGAAATCAACCAAGAAATGCGACATCGGCTGCTACGTCGCAGCCGACGTCGCAAAGATGAACATCATCCAACCCAGAAAACCCTAACTGCGAAAATATGGGTTTTGCGAAATCTATCTATTCTAATGGGTGCGGCATAGCAAGGTTATCAATAAAACCTAGGTATCCTATCATTTTCACATCAAATAGCACCCTAAACCGAGATCCACTTAAACCGCAATATATAATCAATGAATACACAAAAGTTATACGGGTAAAAGCAAAAAAAGTAGTACCTAATGATCAAGTAAAGAGTGTAGAACAGGAAATCGTGAATGAATAGAAGTGAAACACGGCCGAATATCACAATCGAATCTACAAGCACGACGTCGCAATCGCTGTTGTGAGGTCGCAGGCTACGTCGCAAAAGGATTTGAATAGTGTACAAATGACGTCGCGGGTTGGACTATTTATAGTCTAACCCTAAATGCGACGTAGCGAGTGACGTCGCAAGCGACGTCGTTAATGACGTCGCATGGCAGAAATTTTGAGTTCGATTTGAAGTTCAAATTTTCGACGCGCGATTTGAAAAAACTAACTTGTAACTTGGAGTAATAAAACTAACTAACAAAAACAGAAATACATAAATACAAATTTAATGCAAATTTACAAATATATAATAAACACATTCTTTTTGGTGACGGAGTTGAGTTAATCTGATTAGGGATCATATCGGAATAACATGCATTTATTAGGAACAGTAAGTGTTATTTCGATCATCAGTATTTTTGTCCTCTTTAAATTTACTTGACATACTGAAAACACTTTTTATAAAAATTATTTCAAAATAATTATTAGTATATTTGTCCACTTAAACATGTTACACTCATATCTAAGAGATATTTTTATTATTATTGGTATGTACATTTCGCTGTGGTTCACAACATAGATATACATCTTAACTTAAGACATAGACCATGTTTCCATTTACAGATAGAATATAAGAAAATCAATTTTTTAAGAATCAAGCCAGCGGTGACAGGTCTGTACTTACATACAACAGAGTGACATAGCTTGATTCAGGTTTAAGTAAAACCAGACTTGGTCAAACCATTTTGGCGACCTTGTGAGGTATCTTAATTTTAAATACTTTTCAAGTACTTTGACTTGTGTTTGCTTAATTTTAAAGTATATATTAACAGAAGCCAGGTCTATACTTACGTATAACAAAGGAAACTGTCAATATATACCCCCAAATGATATCGAATAAACATCTTTCACGAAAGCATGTCTAGTATAAGTAAGAATTTAAGACTTTTGTCATACATCTAATGATGGTGAACCACTTGAAGTAGACAGTTAAAGATTAAGCTTCTTAAGACTTCTCAAAGAGTTTTGCATAACATGCCTACTAATATATCGTATGATGAAGACAATGTTTATAAAAATTGTTTTCAATACGTCAGATAAATCTACTGACACATCCAAGATAAACCTTATATTTCCATTGTTATCCATGTCACTCGATGTACTATCATATCCCAAGTTGTTTACAGACACAACTTCAACGTCTATTTTTTAGAATGTAGCAACCGTGCATTTCTTTAATACTAGAAAGTATAAAGAGTGGCTGTTGCGTATATATATATATATATATATATATATATATATATATTTTAATAAAACATTACTTTAAAACCAATCCAAGTCACAAATTACTTTTTCGTGGTAAAGAACCTTAGACCGATCATGTTGACTAATTCATCAAATCGGGCTCTAGAAAAAGCCTTAGTGAATAAGTCAGCATTTTGTTTTAGGGTATCTATATGGACAAGGTCGATAATGTGTTTCTCATAGCAATCCCGTATAAAGTGAAACCTAATTTCTATGTGTTTGGTTTTAGAGTGTTGTACGGGATTGCGTGTGATTGATATGGCAGCAGTATTATCAATATGTATAGGAGTCATAGTTAAGAGTAACCCGAAGTCGCGCAGTTGGTGCTGAATCCAAAGAACTTGAGAACAGCAGCTTGCAGCAGCAATGTACTCGGCCTCCGCTGTTGAAGTAGAAACCGTAGTCTGCTTTTTGCATTGCCACGACACCAATCGGGATCCAAGGAACTGACATCCTCCTGTTGTTGACTTCTTATTGATGTTGCAGCCACCGTAATCTGAATCTGAATAGGCAGAGAGCGTAAAATTCTTCTCATTGGAGTACCATAGACCGAGAGTGGGTCTATATTTGAGATAGCCAAAAATCCGCTTCACCGCCTTCATATGAGAAACCTTTGGTCGTGCCTGATATCTTGAACAAAGTGAAACAGCAAAGATGATATCAGGCCTTGAAGCAGTGAGGTACATTAGAGAACCTATCATCGAACGATAATCTTTTTCTTTGCAGTCCTCATCATCATCAGCAGGTCCAAGATTATGGTTGAGTTCAATAGGAGTTTCATAAGGCTTACAAGTGAGCATATCATATCGTGTCAACATGTCATTGACATATTTCGACTGATGAATATACATTCCTTTAGATGACTGCTCAACTTGCACACCTAGGAAGAAAGTGAGATCTCCCATTGCACTCATCTCGAAAGCTGACTTCATGACCTCTTCAAATTCTTTACAGAGAGCCTCATTCAACGACCCAAAAATAATATCATCGACATACATCTGAACTAGTAACAAATCATCCCCTTTCCCTTTTGTGAAGAGAGTACAGTCGATGTTGCCCCGAGTAAAACCATTTTCCACCAGATGAGTAGAAAGCCTCTCATACCATAGGCGAGGAGATTGATGAAGTCCATACAATGCCTTATTTAGTTTGTAGACATAATTTGGATTCACCGAATCTTCAAAACCCGGAGGCTGTTGAACATACACTTCTGTATCAATTTGACCATAAAGGAATGCACTTTTGACGTCAAGTTGCTTGACACGAATCCCTTTAAGTGATGCAAAGGCCAAAAAGATACGAACGGATTCCAATCTGGCGACGGGGGCAAAAACCTCATCATAATCTAGTCCTTCAACTTGAGTATACCCTTGAACAACTAGTCGAGCTTTGTTTCTTGTAACGACCCCTCGATCATCCTTCTTTACTCGATATACCCATCTAGTACCTTTTGGATCAGCACCCTTGGGTAATGGTACTAGTGTCCACACTTGCAGCTTGTGAAATTGCTGCAGTTCATCTTGCATGGCCTCAACCCAGGATGGATCATGTAAGGCCTCCGAGACTTTCTTCGGTTCGGTTTGGGAAAGATGGCATGAATTTACGGTTGCCATAAATCCCAAAACCTGATCAGCTGAAGTATGCTTATCTTCAGCAGATAGCTTTGCCTGATTTCTCGTTTGAACAGTAGAATGAGGATCACCAATTATATTTTCAACTGGGTGAGCCCTATGTATCCGGGTGACTGGAATAGCATCTGGCACAAGATTTAATTCCAAGTTGTTCAAATCACCTTCAGTGGCAGAAGCATCTTCGTTCTCTTCATTAGTGAAGAAACGAGAATAATCCATGTCTTCTTCATCCTCTAAGAGAGGCATATCTGGATCACGTGGAAGATCATCGGCATTGACAGTGTTTGAAGAAGAAGGGATGTCAGTAGTTGGTGGTGTGGGCGTAGGTACAGATGCAGTAGAAGTAGTGCGGGTAGGTGCAGGCATTTGTTGTGTTGGAGTAGGTGTGGAAGTGGATGTCGTATCGGGAATTGGATTGGATGTAGTAGGAAGAGAATCGGATGTTTGTTGAAAAACATCGAGTCCATGAAGCATTGTAATTAACTCTTCTGTTTTGTCGTCCTCCGGAACATTGAAAGAACTGAAGAGTTTCCCATAATTGAAGAACCAATCCGGACCCGTTCCTTGAGGTGGCTCCGTATACCTTAAGCATTTGACCTCAAAGTGTTCCTCTATCTCGTTTGTTGATTTGTTGTATACTCGTTTGTTTGGAGAGTTGACCGAATATCCAAGAAAAATCCCTTCAACGGCTTTATCACCAAACTTAGAGACACGTTCTTTGGTAATCATTATCAAACAAGGACACCCAAATGGCTCCAGAAACTGCAAATTCGGCTTGCGGTTATTGAATAGCTCATAACATGTTTTGTTCTTCTTCTTTACCTAGAGCACCCGATTCAAAACATAACAGGCAGTATTAACTGCCTCGGCCCAGAAGATAATACAGTTTCGATGATGGTCCTATTCTTCCGTTCTGCAACTCCATTCTGTTGAGGAGTTCTGGGAGCACTGAATTGATGATCAATACCCCTAGAAGCACAGAATAATTCGAGAGTTGAGTTCTTGAATTCGGTTCCATTGTCGCTTCGCAGTCTCTTCACCTTTAAGTTGCACAAATTTGCCAACTTATCCAACAAGTAGACCAAAATTCCCGCAGTTTCATCCTTCGTTGCGAGAAAATATACCCACGAAAACCGTGAGTAGTCATCCATCACTACCAAACAGTAAGAGCGACCACCAATGCTCTTCGTAGAAACCGGACCAAAAAGGTCCATATGCAATAATCCCAACGGAGCATCTATTGAATTCACAACCTTAGACTTATGAGACTTCTTATGGAGTTTGCCCTTGTGGCAAGAAACACAGTCATCCTTCAAAGCGAAGGACTGTTTCGAAACTCCACGAACTAAATCGTTATTAATCAGAAAATTCATTTTCCGGAAATGAATATGTCCCATCCGTCTGTGCCAAAGGAGTGATTCCTTTTTTGAAGCCTTGGAGAGTAGACAAGTGAATTCACTTGTAGTCTCCACTGTTCTCATGTTCATCACATATGTGTCATTTCTTCTAGGTGCTCGCATTACCACCCATTCCTCTGGAATGACATATCCCGGCTTCAATATAACACACTCAGTCTTTGTAAATGATGTGGTAAAGTCCTTATCACAAACTTGTGAAACACTTAGTAAGTTATGTTGAAGTTCGGCCACATAATTTACATTCTCAAAGCTAACCTTTCCATTAGTTAGCGTCCGTCTACCCGAAATCGTTCCCCCTGTGTCTCCAGCAAAAGCAACATGTCCTCCTGCGTATGGTTTAATATCCACTAGGAGAGACACATCACCCGTCATGTGTCGCGAGCAGCCACTGTCCATAAACCATTCGCTATCTTTCACACGTTCAGACTGCTGCAACACATAAAAATGAGGAGATTAGTGAGAAACGGTGACCCAAGCCTTTACAAACTTAGGTCGACCATAGTCATCAACAATAAGCACATCAGATAAAACTTTATTTTTAAACAAATCAGATTTTGTATCTGATGTGTTATTATTGATGACATTTGAGTCTTCAGTAGACTCTTTTATTTTCCAAACCTTTGATGGTTCGGGATTTGGCTTGGAAATAATGTCGGGCTTTGGTTTTGACAAAGAATTTTGCCCAACATTACTTACTTTCTCAGCAGGCTTAGGAGAGTTGGAGTGATGCCTAGGAGGTGATTTTGAAAAAGAATTTCTGTAGAATGATGTCCTAGGCATATCTCTCCCATAACGCTGATGAGAAAGTTTGGGACAGTCGCGGATCAAATGTCCTTGTTTCTTGCAGTAGAAACAAGAACGAGTCTCTATAAACTGTTGAGGCGAAGGATTTACTGCAGGAAGTGGTGAAGCATTTCTAGAACATGAACATTTCGTACACGTTTTAGAGAATGCTTGTTTTGGTTTAGAGGTTGAGGCAGAAGTTTTATCAACATGAACCTTTTCATTTGTCACTATTTGTTTTAAAACTTTTGCAGATGACTGTTGAGTTTGAAGTTTCACATTTAAAACTTTATTTTCCTTTTTATTTTGAACCTTTGTTACAGGTTCAACTTTTAAAATTTGTTTTTCAGGTTTAGCCTCGACCTTCTTAAACTCAGGATATTCCTGATCAGTAATATCCTCTATCTCAACAATCTCATCAGTATGAACTGGAGACTTACTTTCAGCTTTAACAAACTGAGGCAATGGATAATCTTGCCTCTTGGTTTTCTCCTTTGTCAGTTTGTTTAGCTTGGCTTCTTTGGCCTTGATACCATACAGTTTGGTATAATCAACTGAAATCTCCTCAAGGCCTTCCTTAGCAAGCGGGGGACAATATTCAGCATGAGAAGGTGGTGGTACTTGGTTATAGCCAAGACCTTCCTTCTTTTTGCCGCTTGCCCCTTGCTTACTAACTATCTCATTAAAGACTTGAGTTGCGGATGCTGAACCTAAGATTTTGCTTTTATGATTGTCAAACTCATTTTTCAAATCAGATAGTTCTTTAGTCAACAATTCAATTTCGATAAGATAACTCTTAATTGCATCTTGCTGGCTAAAGACCTTTGCTTTAAAGGTTTCGGTATCTAATTTATGAGCCTCAAGGTGTTGTTCATAAAGTTTTTCATTATCTAGCAAAAACTTATGAGATTCGGTAAGTTTAACTATCTTGTCCCGCATATCTAAATTGTCTTTCTGATAGGCCTCAAGGGATTCAGTCAATTTAATACATGAAACACAATTAAAAGGCTTATTAGGTTCATTTGGTACCTCAGGAGTAATGTGAGCCATCAGGCATTGAAACTGTGCAGCCTGAGCACTCCAGTCAGAAGCAGTTGGCTCAAAAACGATCAAAGCATTATCTACAGCCAACGATTTAGCTTCTTCTTTCTCATTTGCTTTGGGCGGATCCGGCTTAGTAAGACCCGACGATGGCATCCTGGGTTTCTCACATTCCCTTGCGAAGTGACCAAGGTTCTGACAGTTGTAACATCGAACCTTGCTTTTATCGAACCCAAACCCAGTCTTCCCATTGCCTTCCAAGCTCTTCCGTCCCATCCTCTGCAAGAACTTCTGAACCCTCCTTGAAATCATAGCTATGTTCCAGGTTAAATCCATCTGTTCCAAGTCATCATCATCCAGCTGAGCATAATCTTCTTTGGTCATTTCCAAAGTAGTATTTGGTTGAGTAACCAAATCTTTGTAAGAGCTGAGGAAAGCTGTATAAATCGCAGCTTGCTCTTGGATAGCTGGTGATGCTGAAACCTGCTGTTGTGTTCCTTGATTTGTGCAAGTTGTGCCGGAAACATAGGCAGCATGTGAAGCCCCAGCTGAATAGGATGGAGAATTGGTATCCGATATGAATGCCATTCCTCCATAACTCTTACCAGAGTTAACTTGGCTTCCATAAAGTGAAGGATTTTGTACCAATCCATTCGACTTGCACTCCTTCTTCTTCAATTCCATAGCGTGGGCTTGAAGAACTCCTATTAGCTGATTCAAAGTCATCCCAGCCAATTCTTGATTTTCCTTCAAGAATTGGACTTTCACATCCCATGCACTTGGTAAAACATCCAACAACTTCTTATTAATCTCAAGTGCAGTGAGATTATATCCGCCTTCAGTTAATTCACTCACAAGTTGTGAGTACCGAGTAAACAATCCAGAAGTTGTCTCATTAGGTAAGGAGTCAAACAGATCGTACTGTTTCTTAATCAATTCCAGCTTAGACTCCTTATATTTCTCATTTCCCCCACACCTCGTCTCTATTGCCTTCCATAAGTCATAGGTTGTGTCATGAGTTTTAAACAGTCTCATGACATCCTTTGTCCAACACAAACAGATAGCTGAATGTGCTTTCCTTTCTATTTGATAATCTTTCTTTTCTTGAGGTATCATCGCAATGAAAGATTTTGGTGGAGGAACACTACGATAGTTTCCTTCAGCTATTGGAGCCTCATATCTTTGTTTTAATGGGCCCCAAAGTTCTGGACAATGAAAATCCACAAATTGTTCAAATCTATCCCTCCAGTAAGCATAGTCCATGTCTGCAGTGAATAGTGGAGGTTTATTATTTGAACCAATATCATTTCCTTGCTTTATCATCTCCCTAATACCTCTAATATCTTCCTTGTCTGCGGCCATTTATAATTGTTGAGTTAATTATAAACTGAAACTTGCGACAATAAGGGTGACGTCGCAAAAAGCCTATGCGACGTAGTAAGTGATATCGCAAAACGGATAAGGATTCAATTAAGAATCAAAGATGCGACGTAAAGTATAACGTCGCTGATATCATCGCAAAATAACACGACGTCGCAGAAGTACGACGTAGAGAGTGACGTCGCAAAAATAGACGAAGTCGCAACGGTACGTCGCAAAAACCAAATTAGGTCAAAAACTGTGATGTCGCAGGCGACGTCGCAGTTGAGGTCTCAAAAATTACACGACGTCGCAAAGTCGCAAACAGCTGCGGCCAAAAAACCCTAATTCGTAAAAAATCAAAACCTAATTGATTTTTACGAATAGCAAACGAACAAAACCCTTCAAAATATCCCATAATACGCAATAATTAACCTGTAAACAAGAAGAACATGAAAACCACACGAAAAACAAGATATTAATCGTTAGTTTAAATCAAAACTTGATCCTATGCTTCAAAAACGAGCCCCGTGGCTATGATACCAGTTGTTAGTCCGTGAAGTCGATCTTGAATCAAGTCTCACAAATCAATTGGTTGCGGAAACACCAATTGATCAATAACACAAACAATCAAATAAACACAATGCTAGTAAACTGAATTCAAACGTATGTTTATTGATAATATTCGACTAGGTCATAGGTAATTTCGACAGATTGAGTTTAGGATTTTTCGTCTATACTTCGTCAACCCTAAAACTGATTACAAAAAGTGTTTTTATACTAAACACTCGATCCTGCGACGTTACACACTACGTTGCAGGTCCAAGCCCATGCGACATAAGCAACGTCGCAGGCCCAAAACCTGACGTCGCACCTGCGACATTGTGCACAACGTCGCAGGAGTCAGGAAACTCAATTATAATTACAAAACTATAACTAGACCAACTAACAGACACTCTAATATGCATCAACAAAACACAAAATTCTCCTAACAAGGGGAGAATGTGACACCCATCAAATTAGGACTAGTAATTAGTGCCTAATCAAGTGTAATACATTTAATTAGTTTTGTGTTAGGCTGATTAATGTATCAATATATATATTGTTAAATATATACAAGTATGCGATTTGATTAAATCGTACAAGTTTCAAATCGAATGCAATTCAGTTCAATTAATACAGATATTGGTGAACAATTTTATTAAATAATATGATATTATTTAATAACTCTATTTTATCCAAAATATTATTTAGATAATATTTCAAATCAAATTCGTATCGTACAAACAACATTTACGCGATTAAAATAATAAACGCGCGAACAATCGAAACAGGAATAAGTTATATTTATAACTCAAGTAAAAGTATTTAATGAAATATTTCAACAAAAACATTAATAAATATTCATATTTTAAAAATAATTATTAAACGTTTAAACAATCGGAAAAACGAACACCGCACGGAGCACGAACACGGGGAACAAAAATTGGGACACACCCTGATCGCGCCCCAACGGTCGGTCAAGGAATCGCCTCCCTGTCGTTGCGGACCTTCCAGTTGGAGGCGGGTGATCAGTGGGTTTTAAATTTATAATAGTCGGGGGGAGCCAAAACCTTCTGAACTACTTACTATTACTAGGTACGAATACCTGATATTAGTATGTGGTAAGGATGATCAAGGGTCGTTCCTCACGATGGTAGAATTGAAACAGAGCTAGTTCTGATAACTTAGTAATTAAGCTGGGGTTTTTATAGATTGAAGGGTGATTATTTTTAGATTTTTTTATTTATTTAAAATACTAAGAAATCATAAAAGTAAAGGGAGGCTAGCAGATATGTAACACTTAAGGATAACAAAGACGTGGTTCACCATGATTTAGGATAGCGTATTATTGGAATGATGATTATTGGGGACACATTCAGCTAACAGGTAAATAAACTTCGGTGTAAACACTAGGACCCTACTTATTTAGTTCTGGTTCTAAATTAGTATGTCACTGAGTACCTAGGCTATCATGATTCCGATCAGATCAGGTTGCTCAACCCCCAACACTGTCCGATAAGGACAAGTGACTCTTCTTGGAGATATCTCCTGGGTGCATTTAGCAAACCGCCAGTACAGGATATTCTGACCGTTCTTAACACCTATGTCTAAATGTTATTACCTATTTGTGTACCGGTTGTTTACGTTGTTACTCTAAACTATCGGCAAAGTGGAACTAAGGGGTTTAAGCATCTTAGACCACTGACGAGTCTTCGCTTTCTCTTCAAAATTCCTTTTTTACTTATTCTAAGCTCAATTCTTTGCGTCATGAAATGGACCCTCCTTTACGATCAGACATTCATCGCTAGGTATACTTACGGTGTATAATGCATTCAGTTATTTCCACAGCTCGTATAAATCTAACTATACTCACGGTGTATAATACTGCAAAGATTTAACATTTCTACAGCTTATATCCTAGACCATGTTCAGGAAGGGTAACTTCCAGGTATCCACGGTGTCATATTCTTACTACCGGTCCGTAGCTTCCACGCATTTGTACTTCACCAGAGGTGTTTCCAGCGCTATACTAAGTACTGGGCCGTTTTACAGCATGTCCACAGCTTCATACAAAAACACAGATAACTATATCTACGTAGTATTAGGGTTTGCAAAGTCCTATCCTAAGGGCAATAGTCACGTGAAAGCCTGAAAAGGGTGAATGATAAGGTCTATTTATGTAAAGTTTAGACTGATAACAAAGTAAAACAACTCCCATTTATACCGATAGATAATTAATGTAACATCACTCCTAACTATCTAAATCATGGCAAACATACAAGTAACTAATCACAAAGCATACCAATAAATATTTCTATCATTAATAAATCACAAACATCAAAAAAGAAGATTATGACAAATTAATAATAGAAAGGATAGATAATACCGATACGTATTGCGAGCAGAATAACAGCTTGTAATTCTTCGAATAATATCCAAATATTAAAACCGCTAGCCACTACTAATTATATTACATAGCTATTCTAAGAAGAAAGGATTCTCTCCTAATCTTCCCACTAGTTCCCTAGAGAGAGAAACTAGAGAGAGAACCTAGAGAGAGAAAGTCTAGAGAGAGAAAATCTAGAGAGAGAGTGAAGTGTGTGTGAAATAAGTTGTGTGTTGTGAGGGATGGATGAATTGGTTGATGGATGAGGAGGTTTAAGCCTCTATTTATAGGCATTCAAGATACGATTTTACACTTAACACCCTCGCTTCAATTTAATAATGAAATACACCCCCGAGCTATGAAATTCAACACCAAAGAGGGCGTATTCGATACCAAATAGGGAAATTTTGGTATCAAATAGGGCGTATTCGGTAGCAAACGGGGCGTATCCGGCACCGTAGAGGAGGTATACCACCCCTATAGGGGGGTATACGGCCCCAAAGAGGGGGTATACGGCCCCATAAGGGGGTCTATACGGCCCCTTGGGGGTGGTATCCTCTTGGTCCGTGGTCTTGTGTGCTGGATCGTAAGTCTTGTGCACTGGTTGAACTTCGTTTGGCCATAACTTCTTCATTCTTGATCCGTTTTTAGCGTTCTTTATATCCACGTGATCATAATTACCTGAAGATCATTATGAACCAATCAAAGAATAACTTTAAGGTAATATGCTAAAAAGTGCTCATAGAACGTGATCGTATCGTTTATGCTTTGTTTTGTACGTTATTTAGCCATTTTACTTGATTTTTGAAGCAATGCCTTATTTTTAGCCTTAATAATGAATTATGGTGAAAAATATTGATATTGAATGATTTCATTCATTTTGGGGCTAAAAAAGTGGGAATTATGTACGCAAAAACGTGACTTTTTACGTCAAATCACACCCACAAGGGGTGGGCCCCACTAACCGGCCAAGGGGAGGGGGGAAAACCCCCACCACTTCTTTTCTTCCTTTATTTCATCATCCCCTTTCTCTCTCTTTCTTCTTTTTCTCTCAAAATAACCAAACCATACCATTCCCATTAATGCACCAAATAACACCCTTAAACAACCTCAAGTCATTTTGCTCCTTTAAAGAAAAACGATCACCTCGCAACAATCTACATTTCTATTTTTCCGGATTCCTCTCGCGCGAAGTTGTAATTTTCGACAATTCCCAAAACTCTTCGATTTTACTTGTTTTTACTTGTTTGTGGGGTATTTAAGCTTAAAATGTCCAAATATGGGTTGGGTAAAAGTCTCAAGTCAAACGGAAACCGGAAAACACCTTTTCGGCTCATTTTCCAGCCAACAGCTCGTTATGTCGCAGAGGCTCCGAGCCACCTGCGACATAAGCTCTTATGTCGCCAAATCAGGTCTTTTGTCGCATATAGCGACATAAGCCTATATGTCGCACTACATCATGGATGTCGCATATAGTGACACAAATGGTTAAACACTATGTCGCAAAACTTATTCCCGTCGCACATAGCGACACAACACCTTATGTCGCATTAAATTGCGGATGTCACACTTAGCGACACAAGCCCTTATGTCGCAGACATGATCTGCGACACAACAGACTATGTCGCACTAAGCGACACAAAGCCTTATGTCGCACCTAGTGTCGCATAAGACAAAACCTTGAAAACATGGATTTTTACTAAGTGTCAAACTTATGTAATTTCAAACACTTATACGATACAACTTTTTAAACACATCGGAATACTTTTATGCACATGAACACTCGAAACCATAATAATAATAATGAGATTATTATTACAACCAATCACCAACGGGCCGTACACGTTTTCAAAACATGAACCAATCAACCAAGTCGTAGTAACTTGGACAATTTAAACAACCAAATCGTACTAATTTGGATAATCAAATAAACCAAATTGTAGTAATTTGGACAATTCAATCAACCAAATCGTACTAATTTGGACATTCTAGTTGGACGAACAACTACAAAGGTAGTCTTTCAAGATACCTACTCATGTTTATAACCATCGCGTGTCTTGGACACCCTTAGGTTACAAGTCTTCGGACATCAATTCACGGCTAATCAAACAAGTTTATTAAGTTAAACTTCTCAAGACTCAGGTGAGTCTCATAGCCCCTATTTTACGGTTTTCATCAGGGGTGAGATTACGTTGCTCGTTTTATTTTAAATATGAACGCAAGTACAATACAAATCAAATACTACATGAGTTGTTTTCACTAATCATTTCAAAGCCCTCCATAATATAGTTTGATAATACATCTGTAGCGTGAATGTTATTATATGATATCATATAGGATTGACAATCCTCGTCCGGGTTAGCACGCACTAACTGGTCAAACGGACGTATTAGCATTTGGGAAGACGAGTGTAGATTAGGCACTCGTAGGAGACAACTCAGTTGGGTTTCCTTAATTGGACCTGACACTCAAGTTAAGCTCAGACTATGTGTTCATGGCTGTATAACTTTTATTTTGCTTAATTGCATTTTAAATTCAATTAAATCTTGGGGTTCAAACAAATATGTGTTGACATACAAACCTGTGAGCTCACCAGTGTTTCGCTGACCCATTTTAGCATGTATCACAGGTATTTAGCAGTAGGTTGGCTGCCCAATCAGGATTCATTAGCTCGAGTCTTCATTTAATCAATCAGAGATTTAGTTGCATTATTATATTTTTGTATAAAGTTATTATGTAATGTAAATCTCTCAATTTCAAGGAACCGAGCTAATGTAAACAATAATTTTGATGTAAACTTTGGTTTTATCAATACAATGTAAAAATGACACATTTAATGTCGTTCATTATATCTTCGTGCTTGTGATTATTGATTAGTCGCGCCCCGACCCGATTCGCTTCCGCAACCCGAGTTTGGGGGTGCGACAACTTGGTATATGATTGAACTTTGGTTAATAACCAAAGTTCTGATACCAATTGTTGGCCCTAACCTCGGATCTTAGAATTAACTTTGTTCAATCTAATGAAAATTGAGAGAATATAATATGGAACAAACAAAGTTTATTGATCCAAATCGAATTAGTTTTTTGATACAGAATTCCTATCTATTTATACATAATGAAAAGGTGCATTTGAATAGTTGTGTTGGTTCGTGTGAACCATTGCATCCTTTCACCGTTCGGTTATTCCTCTTGTTTTTCTGCGGTTGTGCCTCTTCACCAAGAGTCGTGCCTTTTCACTTAATTACATATTAAACCTATACTTTAACATATAGGATGATCGGGATTAACCCATCGCATATTTCGCAGCTCCAGTGGGGTCTTAAAAGGGATATACATCATTTACTTGATGATTTATGGGTTTTTTTGGCCTAACGGTACCATCAATCAAAAAGTTGTGAATTCAAATCTCTTTTAACTATTCGGTATTAGAGGAACATATCAATTTGTTGTGAGGTCAAATTCACTTGAGATGGTGAATGTATATATTTATCGTGTTTGTTAGGTTGTAGCTTTAATGTCCTAAGAATATATAAAACTAGTGTAAGTGTAGATGTGACACCCGTCAAATTAGGACTAGTTATTAGGTCATAATCATTTTGTTAATACATGTAATTAGTTTTGTGTTAGGCTAATTGTATGTATCATTATGTGTATTGTTATATATACGCTGTTACATGATTAATGAAATCGTATCATTTTATATCGGCCAAATTCCGATCCATTAATATGGACGTTGGTGAACCCAATTTATTGAATAATATTGAATTACTTGATAAACATGTTTATTTCTAAATATTAACCCGATAATATTTTATAAGTATCTCGTATCGTATAGAATATGATATACGCGACAAAAATGCGTGAAACGCGCCTGACGGACGAAAGTTATTAATATTATATTTTTATAATTTAATTCCAAGTATTTTGATGAAATATTTCAATTAAAAATAACGCGATTACACGCGATCACTTATAACGTCTAAAAACGTTACACGATTTAATCGAACGTACAATTCTCAACCGACACTCAAACGAAAGCCAGAATATTATTTTGGTAACTTAAAATATGCCAATTGAATAAAATTATCATCTAAAAATATCGAGTTTTAAATCGTTTACGAAAACTTATATATAATGCGTTATACGTATGAACGAACGACAAAACGACCGGGGAAACGAACACCGCACGGAGCGCAAACTTGGGGAACAATATTGGTAGACCCACACCCTTAGTGGGCCCCCCTTACCAGATTTTCCAGCTCCAACAAGTTCCACAAATTGTAGATCTTGTTGGAACTTCTTTTTGACTTAAAACCACAAATAATGCAACCTGGTTCCTCATTCATCATTATTCTTTTATCTCTCTCTCTCTCTATCTAAAAACGTTTTTGACCAGCTACAAGACCACGAGAACATTACCCTACAACCACCATATCACCACCATAGTGTCACCACGAGCCGCCACGCCGGAATTCAAGAAAACGTACCAAAACGAGCACAACGACTTCTTCTTCTTCTTCTCTACGGTTGTACAATTATTGTAAGGTTTTCATTTCTCTTATAAAATACTAATATTATGTGTATTTACATGTTATTTAGCTCATTTGACTAGATTATGTCCAAATATTATGTACAAACACGTTTTTGAAGTAATCAAATAAAAACAGTAATCTGGTCAGGAAATTTCATCTCACCAAAACTTCCATAACTTGAGATCTAAGACGAACTAGAACATGTATCTTATATCAAAACCTCCATAAGGAAGTTCTCTACAAAAAGTCCTTCTTTATCATGACTAAGAAACCCACCGATTTTTGTGTAGAATCCGATTTGTAAGTTGGACTCGTTTTAGGACCAAATCTGACCACCTTTCATGTTTATTTTTGTTAAAAATAGAAAATGAACTTAGAAAATTACCATAAAGTACAGATTTATACTAGACCAATAGGGGAACATGTGTGATTTTTGGTAGACCTTGATTCGGCATAAAAAGTGTAAAAAACGAGAGGTTCGTTTAGTCAAAATCTGGAAAACCTAAGTAAAAAGGACTGTTTTGGTCTAATCATGGAAACGACACTTCGAGAGGTCCTAAAGGTAGTCGATTTGGAGGACATCACCATGCCTCTAATTTGTGGGGCCAAACCCGTGATGTATCGTTTGATGCGTTCCTTCTCATGAGTCACCATGTGGGGCACCAGACGTGCAAGCTCTTCGAACTTTGTCGTGTAACCGGTAATGTCAGCGCCGGTCATTTGGATGTTCCATAGTTCTGTCTCGAGTTTCTGAACCTCATTGGGAGAGCAAAACTCTTCCATCATCATCTGTTTCAAAGTCTCCCAGGTCATGGAGTAAGCAGCTGGGCGTCCGATAATCTGGACCTGAGCGTTCCACCAGGTTAACGCTTTGTCAGCTAGAGTACAGGTGGCATATTTCACCATGTTGTTGGTGGCGCAGTCGCTGATGTCGAGGACCGATTCCATCTTCTCGATCCAATGAACTAGGCCAATGGCCCCTTCAGTCCCGGTGAAGGTGCTTGGTTTGCAAGCCTGGAAGGTTTTGTAAGAACACCCTTGTTGGGTATTCGCAGGGGTTTCGCTGTTGACCAGGGTCGCTCCACTGTTGTTTGCCACATTATCTCAATTTCGGCTGGCCTCATACTGGGCAATAGCTTCAGCCACGCGTCGTTCGATAATTTGCTCAGTTGTGTCAAGAGTAGGAGGTGTTGTTTCTCGGCGGCTGTTTCAGGTATTTCTTCGTTTAGGTGGCATGATGACGTTCTGCGATAAAAATGCAGAAGTCAATGCCAATGAAAAGGGTGTGAAGAATAATGTTTCACATGTTTTTAGTTATAGAACACTAAAAATGATTGACAAGATCCCCATCACGTATCTTGTGACTATGAAACGCCCATATGTATTTAGTATGATATAATCACGTTGGTCAGGCGTCATTATATGATGCTAAATACATACTTCTTTTCATCAACCACTTAATACGATCAGGTTCACATGAGATTAGAGTGTCAACAAACGAAATCTGATGTGGTATGGTCCAATAGATGGATCGCGCGTGTCGACGTGTCGTATCGATAGTTAGACGTATGTAAATGTATGTATGCATGTGCATTCTAGCCAAGGCTATAGTCTAGGTCTCTAAGGTCTCTAAGTCACCTAAGAAATCTAGTTCGCTATAACCAATGGCTCTGATACCAATCTGTAACACCCCCAAATTCATCGATTTAGTTTAGCGGAAGCATTTAGTTAAGTATGAGGAGTGCCACACTACACAGTACATGCATACGTATCAGAGCTTATGATTACAACAGAACCTATATATTAAGATGCCAAATTAATAGTTACAAAGTTTTACGATTCATCGAATCGTACAAATGTAAATGTAGTTACGGTTACAAAAGTAGATTTCGTGAATATGACTAAAACATATTAGTTATATAAAAGAAATCTAGTTGTCAAAAGTTGGCATCCTATTTGCTTCAAGGGTCGCCTATGTTCCATATGTGCAGGCGGATCTTACATGCGCAGCTAATTCCCTGAAAAACATAGTAAAAAGTCAACAACGAGGTTGAGTGAATTCGCAGGTTTTAAGTTTGCAAGTACAGTTCGTTAAATAGTTGCACGTTCGTAAACAATTGTTGTCATAATAGTTAAGTAAACGTTTTGTGGAATGTTATCCAAATATTGTTCGGTTGGGATGTTGCCCAAAACACAGTTAAAATGCGTTGCTGGTCGTTCTCCAGCGCTTCCAAAACAGTACCGGTCGTTCTCCGGTCAAAAGACGCACGCGTCGTTCTCCCGTCCAACTCGGCCAGTCGTTCTCTGGCAATAAACACTGCTGGTCGTTCTCCAGCGAAACACAGTACCATCCAAATACGCACGGGTCGTTTTCCCGTACACTTGGCCAGTCGTTCTCTGACACTAAAATACGTTGCTGGTCGTTATTCAGCGTTCTCATAAAAAGTACCGGTCGTTCTCCGGTTTTCCAAACAAGTTTTACCACGTTTATAGTATGAAAATGTTGTTTCATAAATACCAGTTTTGTTGTAAAGGTTCAACAGTTCAAAGTACTCAAATCGTGCGAGTAAACAAGTATGATAACAATCATGTAAGCAAAAGTAGTTAAGACAATCAGTCTAGCAGTTGACTATGTTTTCCACCCCTGTTCAAAAGTAGTAAAGCAGTAAAAGTAGGGGCTGTGAACTCACCTGTTGAGTTAAGTAATAGTGCGAGAGCTAGCAAAGCCTAAAGTCCAAGTCTAATCCGAAATCTCCTAACGCCCTAAACGTATGAAATTTATAAGTATGAGTAAGTGGATATCTTAGTTGACCATCCATGCTAGTGTTCTCTCAACTAGATATGTCCAAATGGTTTAGTTGTTTGTTCGTGTTTTAAAATTGTATACAGAACGTTGGTGAGTTTTTATAATAATAATTTCAAGTATTATTATTAAGTGTTTCATTGTTTTGTACACTTATAAAAGTGTATGCGAGAGTATAATTAAGTTTACGTTTATTTTTCCGAAAGTGTATATTTTAGCCGAAGTTAATGAAAGTCAAAGTTACTGTTCATGCGACAGTCAACAAAAGTCAAAGTTCGGAGTGAAAATCAGTCTGAATCTGTGATTTTTATTTAAAATAGTAAACGTTATCGATAGAGTCCAAAATTTTTACACAATGTTCCTATATGTCTTGGATACCCTCAGTATTTTCTTCATGCATATTAGAGGTCGTTTGATATTTAAAAAAAAATCGAGAAGTATCAGTGTTACTGTTTATCCGAGTTTAGACCTTTGCTCATAAATCTAATTTTCTGGAAAAATGGGTGTATTTATGGAATGAGCCAAAGAAGAACTTTTTGTATATAACAAAATTACCAAGATTTCCCAAGTGGTCTCACACGTTTTTGATGCCTATAGCTCGAGATATGGCCTCAAGAAGTTACTGAAAGTTTCTGTCCGCCGGAACAGTATGTATATGTCACCGGAGAAAAATATTTTCGGGTACTAAACGGAGTCAAAATGTTACGAACCAAATTTTTTTGAAAAGTTTACTTCTTGTACTACATTTTAGGCTTAATAAATGCATCATTTCATGGAGAAATGATTTTTAAATAATTCATTGAAGTTAGAATAGAAATCTGGACAGGAAACAAAATTATATATTTCGAGTTTTAAAATGGGTTTCGCTTTATATTTTGGACATTTTATAGTTGAGTAAACATACTAACATGTAAATATATATGTTCCAAGTATAATCAATGAAGAATAAAGAGTTCCTTACAAAGAAATGAAGAGGAGAAGGGAGAAAGAAGTCGAATGCTCATTTTTATGCGTTTTCTTGAATTCCGGCGTGGCGGATCATGGCGGCACTATGGTGGTGATATGGTGGTGTTAGGAGGCTGTGTTGGTGGCTTATGGCAGCCTCCAAGTCGTTTTAGAGAGAGATAATAGAGAGAAGGAGGAGAGAAATCAAGAAGTGATGGGATGGTAAATGAGGTATGGGGTGGTGGAGTGAAGTGATCAACCAAGAGGGGGGGGGGGGGAGGGAATAAGGCTGATTTCCAGCAGATTTTAAGGGGGCCCCACCCCCATGTAGGTGTGTTAAATCTTGTTCCGAAAGTTGCGTTTCATATGGTGTCTGTTTACCCGTTCGTTTAAACGTATAATTAGTCGCGTAACGTTATTTGAATGCGTTTTCGTTTTCGATACAATTCTCAATATTTTCAATCGAAGTATTTTATCAAAATACTTTGTTTTGAGTTATAAAAATATAACTTGTAACTATTTCATTCGTTGGGCGCGAATTGCGCGTTTTTGTCGCGTACTGTAAGTTTTATGCGTTACAAAATACGTGTTAAATATTATCGGCATAATATTTAGTAAATAATAATGTTATTAAATAATTTCGTTCACCATCGGTTATATGTATATCTATCGAGTTTGTTCCAAATGTTTGGTACGTAATTACAACAAATTACGGAACGTTAAATACTACGCGTATTAACTAGCCGGGCTTTGCTAGACTTACCTCTAAAAGTAGTTGTGAATTCACTCAAGTAGGGAATTAGCCTAATAATGCAAATGTTTAACGTTTATAATCGCGTTTAAATTTGCGGGGTGTCACATTCTCCCCATGTTAGAGAAATCTCGTCCCGAGATTTAAAATCAAGTCGGAACGCCCATCGCGTTTGTTTTCCGAAAATTCAAGTCGTTAACAATTATAATATTTTGCGTGGCGCTTTAAGTTGCCATAAAGTTCTAACGGTTCATGTATACTCGCAGTATAGTTTTGATAAGTTGTGTGTTCGATAAATGGTCAAAGTTTACCAAGCGTTAGGTTTGAATCGACATTCAAATAATATAATTGTTAAAGCGTAGTAATAGTTTCACTAAGACGTACCAATGTTGGCGTAGGGATCTGGTTGTGCATCCCTTGCTCTAAGGATGTATGCGCGTCCAGGAGCAGTTGGAGCATTGGCGATGCGGTTGTTGTTGTTCTGATTGTTGTTGGCGTTGTTGAGTTGTGGGCACTGATTCCGGTAGTGTCCTGGTTCACCGCACTCGAAACAGCTTGTGTTTTGTCGCCCAGGGTTGGTTTGGGCTGGAGGGTTATTTCTACATGTATTGGCTCGGTGTCCCCATTGGCTGCACTTGCCACAAATGAAGCATTCGCCCTCGTGGTGTCGCCCGCACTTATTACATTTTGGTTTGTTGCCAAGGTAGGGTTTTGATCCAGCTGCGGTGGTGGCAGCTTACGCTCGGTGTTCCCCGGGTTTCTGTTCTGTTGACCCTGACGGTCACTACCCTCACTGTTCCATTTTCGCTTGTTGTTTCCTGATTCGCCCGCATCAGTACGGGTAGGTTCAGTTTTCCCTGCAGTAGCTTTTAGGGTTCCGATCAAGACCGTATCATCGGTCAAGCTTAGAGCCAGGTCAACTGCGCTCCTAAAGGTAGTCGGTTTGGAGGACATCACCATGCCTCTGATTTGTGGGGCCAAACCCCTGATGTATCATTTGATGCGTTCCTTCTCAT
Source organism: Pseudognaphalium luteoalbum (assembly GCA_963422505.1). Taxonomy (NCBI): domain Eukaryota; kingdom Viridiplantae; phylum Streptophyta; class Magnoliopsida; order Asterales; family Asteraceae; genus Pseudognaphalium; species Pseudognaphalium luteoalbum. The sequence goes on along the minus strand of OY730194.1, from coordinate 34,435,593 downwards.
GAGTCACCATGTGGGGCACCAGACGTGCAAGCTCTTGGAACTTTGTTGTGTAACTGGTAATGTCAGCGCCGGTCATTTGGATGTTCCATAGTTCGGTCTCGAGTTTCTGAACCTCATTGGGAGAGCAAAACTCTTCCATCATCATCTGTTTCAAAGTCTCCCAGGTCATGGAGTAAGCAGCTGGGCGTCCGATAATCTGGACCTGAGCGTTCCACCAGGTTAACGCTTTGTCAGCTAGAGTACAGGTGGCATATTTCACCACGTTGTTGGTGGCGCAGTCGCTGATGTCGAGGACCGATTCCATCTTCTCGATCCAATGGACTAGGCCAATGGCCCCTTCAGTCCCGGTGAAGGTGCTTGGTTTGCAAGCCTGGAAGGTTTTGTAAGAACACCCTTGTTGGGTATCGCAGGGGTTTTGCTGTTGACCGGGGTCGCTCCACTGTTGTTTGCCACATTATCTTGATTTTGGCTGGACTAATACTGGGCAATAGCTTCAACTACGCGTCGTTCGATAATTTGCTCGGTTGTTTCAACAGTAGGAGGTGTTGTTTCTCGGCGGCTGTTTCAGGTATTTCTTCGTTTAGGTGGCATGATGACGTTCTACGATAAAAATGCAGAAGTCAATGCCAATGAAAAGGGTGTGATGAATAATGTTTCACATGCTTTTAGTTATAGAACACTAAAAATTATTGACAAGATCCCCATCACGTATCTTGTGACTATGAAACGCCCATATGTACTTAGTATGATATAATCACGTTGGTCAGGCGTCATTATATGATGCTAAATACATACTTCTTTTCATCAACCACTTAATACGATCAGGTTCACATGAGATTAGAGTGTCAACGAACGAAATCTGATGTGGTATGGTCCAATAGATGGATCGCGCATGTCGACGTGTCGTATCGATAGTTAGACGTATGTAAATGTATGTATGCATGTGCATTCTAGCCAAGGCTATAGTCTAGGTCTCTAAGGTCTCTAAGTCACCTAAGAAATCTAGTTCACTATAACCAATGGCTCTGATACCAATCTATAACACCCCCAAATTCATCGGTTTAGTTTAGCGGAAGCATTTAGTTAAGTATGGGGAGTGCCACACTACACAGTACATGCATACGTAGCAGAGCTTATGATTACAATAGAACATATATATTAAGATGCCAAATTAATAGTTACAAAGTTTTACGATTCATCGAATCGTACAAATGTAAATGTAGTTACTGTTACAAAATTAGATTTCGTGAATATGACTAAAACATATTAGTTATATAAAAGAAATCCAGTTGTCAAAAGTTGGCATCCTATTTGCTTCAAGGGTCGCCTATGTTTCATATGTGCAGGCAGATCTTACATGCGCAGCTAATTCCCTGAAAAACATAGTAAAAAGTCAACAACGAGGTTGAATGAATTCACAGGTTTTAAGTTTGCAAGTACAGTTCGTTAAATAGTTGCACGTTCGTAAACAATTGTTGTCATAATAGTTAAGTAAACGTTTTGTGGAATGTTATCCAAATATTGTTCGGTTGGGATGTTGCCCAAAACACAGTTAAAATGCGTTGCTGGTCGTTCTCCAGCGCTTCCAAAACAGTACCGGTCGTTCTCCGGTCAAAAGACGCACGGGTCGTTCTCCCGTCCAACTCGGCCAGTCGTTCTCTTGCAATAAACACTGCTGGTCGTTCTCCAGCGAAACACAGTATCGGTCGTTCTCCGGTCAAAAGACGCATGGGTCGTTCTCCCATCCAAATACGCACGGGTCATTTTCCCGTACACTTGGCCAGTCGTTCGCTGGCACTAAAATACGTTGCTGGTCGTTCTTCAGCGTTCTCATAAAAAGTATCGGTCGTTCTCCGGTTTTCCAAACAAGTTTTATCACGTTTATAGTATGAAAATGTTGTTTCATAAATACCAGTTTTGTTGTAAAGGTTCAACAATTCAAAGTACTCAAATCGTGCGAGTAAACAAGTATGATAACAATTATGTAAGCAAAAGTAGTTAAGACAATCAGTCTAGCAGTTGACTATGTTTTCCACCCCTGTTCAAAAGTAGTAAAGCAGTAAAAGTAGGGGCTGTAAACTCACATGTTGAGTTAAGTAATAGTGCGAGAGCTAGCAAAGCCTAAAGTCCAAGTCTAATCCGAAATCTCCTAACGCCCTAAATGTATGAAATTTATAAGTATGAGTAAGTGGATGTCTTAGTTGACCATCCATGCTAGTGTTCTCTCAACTAGATATGTCCAAATGGTTTAGTTGTTTGTTCGTGTTTTAAAATTGTATACAGAACGTTGGTGAGTTTTTGTAATAATAATTTCAAGTATTATTATTAAGTGTTTCATTGTTTTGTACACTTATAAAAGTGTATGCGAGAGTATAATTAAGTTTACGTTTATTTTTCCGAAAGTGTATGTTTTAGCCGAAGTTAATGAAAGTCAAAGTTACTGTTCATGCGACAGTCAACAAAAGTCAAAGTTCGGAGTGAAAATCAGTCCAAATCTGTGATTTTTATTTAAAATAGTAAACATTATCGATAGAGTCCGAAATTTTTACACAATGTTCCTATATGTCTTGGCTACCCTCAGTATTTTCTTCATGCATATTAGAGGTCGTTTGATATTTAAAAAAAAATCGAGAAGTATCAGTGTTACTGTTTATCCGAGTTTAGACCTTTGCTCACAAATCTAATTTTCTGGAAAAATGGGTGTATTTATGGAATGAGCCAAAGAACTTTTTGTATATAACAAAATTACCAAGATTTCCCAAGTGGTCTCACACGTTTTTGATGCCTATAGCTCGAGATATGGCCTCAAGAAGTTACTGAAAGTTTCTGTCCGCCGGAACAGTATGTATATGTCACTGGAGAAAAATATTTTCGGGTACTAAACGGAGTCAAAATGTTACGAACCAAATTTTTTTGAAAAGCTTACTTCTTGTACTACATTTTAGGCGTATATTTCGAGTTTTAAAATGGGTTTCGCTTTATATTTTGGACATTTTATAGTTGAGTAAACATACTAACATGTAAATATATATGTTCCAAGTATAATTAATGAAGAATAAAGAGTTCCTTACAAAGAAATGAAGAGGAGAAGGGAGAAAGAAGTCGAATGCTCATTTTTATGCGTTTTCTTGAATTCCGGCGTGGCGGATCATGGCGGCACTATGGTGGTGATATGGTGGTGTTAGGAGGCTGTGTTGTTGGCTTATGGCAGCCTCCAAGTCGTTTTAGAGAGAGATAATAGAGAGAAGGAGGAGAGAAATCAAGAAGTGATGGGATGGTAAATGAGGTATGGGGTGGTGGAGTGAAGTGATCAACCAAGAGGGGGGGGGAATAAGGCTGATTTCCAGCAGATTTTAAGGGGGCCCCACCCCCATGTAGGTGTGTTAAATCTTGTTCCGAAAGTTGCGTTTCATATGGTGTCTGTTTACCCGTTCGTTTAAACGTATAATTAGTCGCGTAACGTTATTTGAATGCGTTTTCGTTTTCGATACAATTCTCAATATTTTCAATCGAAGTATTTTTATCAAAATACTTTGTTTTGAGTTATAAAAATATAACTTGTAACTATTTCATTCGTTGGGCGCGAATTGCGCGTTTTTGTCGCGTACTGTAAGTTTTATGCGTTACAAAATACGTGTTAAATATTATCGGCATAATATTTAGTAAATAATAATGTTATTAAATAATTTCGTTCACCAACGGTTGTATGTATATCTACCGAGTTTGTTCCAAATGTTTGGTACGTAATTACAACAAATTACGAAACGTTAAATACTACGCGTATTAACTAGCCGGGCTTTGCTAGACTTACCTCTAAAAGTAGTTGTGAATTCACTCAAGTAGGAAATTAGCCTAATAATGCAAATGTTTAACGTTTATAATCGCGTTTATATTTGCGGGGTGTCACACTATTTAACTATAATCAAAACATTATAATTTAATCATAATATTCAAATTTACTCTTTCATACGCGATCCAGAAAATCCTAGCCGGATCGCGTAGCTCAGTTATAAAATTTCTGTTACCAATTTACACTTGCTTACGCGATCCAGAAACAAAAGTTGGGATCGCGTATCCTAGTGCATTTTCTTCTGTAACCAATTTGCACTAACTCACGCTATCCAGAAATATTTATGGGATCGCATATCCACGGCCAACTTTGATTTTTTTGACGATTTTTAACTAGCTTACGCGATCCAGGAATACAAACTGGGATCGCGTGACTAAGAAGAAAATGACCTGCAACTCATTTCTGCAAAATCTCAGCTCGAACCAAAACTTCAATCAAACCACTTTTCAAGATACAAAATCGACAATACTATGTTTTTAACATCTAAAAACATTACTTTACTTCTAGAATCATCAACTAACCTCATATAACATCAAATATATTAATTTCTTAATTTCTAGGTTTCAAATTCAAAACCCATTTCAAAAATAATCAAAATCAATTTATTTATCATCAATCATCACCAATAGTTTAATAACTCAGTTTCTAAGGTCATGAACAACCCAATTACATCACATATCATCATCTACTAACAACCCCAAACATCAATTAGCTACTAGTTTCAATATAAACAAGTTCATGAAATTAAAATCAAATACTTACAAAGTTGAGAAGCAAAATGATGATGATGATGAAGAACTTAAGGAATTTAACTTCCTTTCAACTTAATCTTGTAAGAATTTGATATGATGATATGTAATTTATGTTCTGGAAGGTAAATAGGAATTGGGGAAGAAAGAAGTAAAAAGGAGGTCGGCCATCCATAAAACCGACCCAAACATTTGGGTATTTTGATACCCGTTCTAAATCTACAGTCTGGAACTTAAAAACCGATTGCGAAAATAGTTATTTTATTTTATTGTCACCTATAACTATTTAAAACAAATAATATTTTACTATTCACAATAAGTTACACATAAGCAAATATATTAAATTTACTTATAACTTATTAAAATCAATAAAAGGTAAAGAAATTACCAGACCGGTTTTGAGGACGTTACATTTTGTAAACTATTATAACAGTGTAAGACTTTTATAATATCAATGTACTATAAACGACACATATAAATTCGTTCACTTTATCTTATGTGCTTTGTTTATTGATTAGTAGCACCACAAAGTATGCTTCCGCTCAACAGTAAATTTGGGGGTGTTACACTAGGTCCGTGCAATGCATGGCCCCGGGGCCACGCGTAGAAAGGTTAATGTTAATTTTCACAGTATTATATTTATATTATCTTTAAGATTAATGATTGATATAAAAAGTCAAAGCTCACACTCATAAAGATAAATATTAATTTTTGCGAAGTTACATGCATATTATATTTAAAGTTAACTGTTGATCGAAATGACATGTATGTAACTTTATCTGATGCACAGCAAACACTTGTGACAAGTGTATTTGATCAAACTTAAATCTTAAATAGTTTGGAGATATAATTAATTGTAAGATCCAATATAAATATGAGAACATAAATAAATAAAGCACTACCGATGGAAGCTCATGTTGTCAAATCACCTATATTATTGTACGTACAACTTTTTTAACAAGTAAGTGAAAAAAATGAATTTATGGTGAAAGAACAACAGTTAAGATATACAAAAATGATGATATGACTGGAAAGGAAAACACTTTTAATAAAATCTTATGGGTCTCCTATTTTTTACTTAATTTTAATTTATCTAAAAAGTTATACACTCAAATAAAAACTTATTCAAAAGCTTTTTTTTTGTTACATATACATATTGAAAAAGTGTATTTTTTAATAAAAGTTTTATATTTATAATTTTAAGATTAATGTTTCTAATGTAATCATAATGGTATATTTTTAAGATTTAATGAATATGTTAAGTTTTTAGGTATGGATAATAATGTATATCATTGTTAGTGTTAACTTTAAAATGTAAAATGGATTAAAAATTAATCATTTTAGTTAAGGTGACATGGCACTGTTATAAGTGTATTTGTGTCAAGAATGTAAGTAAATGTCTCTTGTGCAATATATATGATACCAAGTACAACAGGATTAATGAAAAATATACAAGTACAACAGGATCAATGAAAAATATAAAATACAATATTATAACTTGATAAAATTTATTTGATTATTAAAACTTTATTTTGTTACAAATTTAAACAGCAAGTTTGCAAGCATAATTAAACATAAAATGATAAAGAATAAAATTAAATACCTGAGATTTTATTATCATAGATGTTTTGACAATTACAAGGTAGAATTTCTTGACAATCTTTACAAATATAAAGAGAAATTAAATTTTGAAAATCTAAAGTGTTTGAACATAAAGTGGTTGATAGTATGACTTTGGGAGGGTTTTTGGTTTTCATACATCGAAGGTTTTTGTTGAAGTAAGTTTTTTAGATGCGTTTTCACTCGTGCCTCTAAGTGTCTTCTTCATCCTCCTTTTATAATCTTCAAACTTCTCTTGAATAGTTATCACAATAATGGATGTCCGACATCTTCAATTCTTCTTTTGAAAAAATGATGACTAGTTGCTTTGTCCATTTGTAGAATTATTTCATCTTCTAAATAATAGTGATTGGTTGCCTTGTCCTCTTGTAAAATTATTGCTCCCTATATTGCCTTTTGTAGAAACTTTCCACTAATAGAGATTTTGTCCATTAGTAGAAAGATATTCCATAAAATTGTTTGAGTGATCTTCTTTGTCGGCCATGATTTGATAATAGAAAGTAGAGTTTTGATAATTTTCTTTTGATAATTTCTTACTTTTACATTTTTACATTTTATATGGAGTAAAAATGTTACAACACTTATTACATTATTAGAGGCTTAAAATAAAATCATTATATGGATCTTGAGCATCTTGAAATTGATCTTGATCATTGTTTGAACTGCTTGAAGTAGAATTTTTTATTTCATTGATAATCTTTTGAATTTCTTCTGGAGAAGAACTTGCTGCTTGAATTCTTGAAATGGTATCTGAACATTCAGCTTTGATAGTTCTTTGAATAAGGGTTTGATAACATAATTTATAATTTTCATCCACAGCTTGAGCACCAACCTTTTCACTAGGAAACTTATTCCACCACTTAACACGATAATGTCTATGTAATGCTGGAGGTGATAATGGAGTAGTCTGAGCTTCTTGATAAAAATACGTCCATGACATAATCCAAGGTAGTCTTAGAACACACATAAATTGAAGGGTTTATTCAAATAATGGTGTTCCATCTTTCTCAAAATATTTTTTAAATTTGTTGAATGCTTCCAAAACAAATGGAGGAAATGCTTTTGGACAAAGTCTCATGTATTGGAACCATTTGACAAACCATAAAGGATAGTTGTTTGAAAAATCTTGGTCAAAGTAAATAAACCATGAATGATTATAGTTCCGTAATAAGAATGTCTTGTACCATGCTTCTTGATAATCAGAATAATTAAAATATGGGAGAGCGGGAAAACCAACAAGGGTTTTCTTAATATATGGTCTTGATCCCCATTCTTCTGTGGTTAAAATCCTTCTAATCCTTACTTTGCTAAAATCAATTTTTGAGGGATCTCTCGGGTTCATATTATGCTCTACAATAATTGATTCTGAATCAATAAAAATAGCTTGATAATACTCTCTTGTCTTGTACTCATCATTGAAGAAATGGCAATCTCTAGGAAATAGATAGTTGATCAAACTTAGAAAACTCTCATTTACCTTTTCAACCTCACATGGTTCAAGAATTTTGATTATATGGTGATAAAGGTTTTTAATATATGGAATGGGTTCAGAATCTAATTTGGAAGATTTGGAAGTGAAAGTTTTCTTTATTGATTTTTGAGTAGAAGTTGGAGTAGGTGAAAATATACTAGAATACATTGGTGTAAAAGGTGGTCTTGGTCTCGGAGTCATAGGAGCAAACCTAATTGGTGCTGGTAATGCTGGAAAATTTTGCTTGGTAGGGGTTGAGGGACTTGAAGAACTTTCTTTTGATAATGTTTTCTTTGACAAAATAAGCTTTTGAGAAGAATTTTGATTCATGTTCCCTGTAAAAAATCTCTTGATAAGAAATCTGGTAAAGAATTATTTTCTCCCTTAATAAATTCAATTTGAAAATCAAAATTGCTTAATAATGCTTGCCATCTTGCAAAAATCTGTTTAGAAATTAAATTTTTAATATCCTTTTCTAAGATATATTTTACAGATAAACAATCAATTCTTAAAATAAAAAATTTCACATATAAATCATCTTCAAATTTTTTAATATTTAAAACTATACTTAAAATCTCTTTTTTAATAGTAGAATAGTTTTTCTGAGTTTCATTCCATGATCCTGAATAAAATCTGACTAATTGTTCACTATTATTATTATTAGGTAATTTTTATTTTAATATACCTCCATAACCTAAATTACTTGCATCTGTTTCGACTATAAGATTAGCCTCGGGATGAGAAATATTTAAGCAAGGTAAATATTTTATTTTTTCTTTTATATGTCTTACTATATTAGAATGTTCTTCTGTCCATGGTTTAGGATTTTTCTTTAACCTATCATATAAAGGTTTACAAATAACTCCTAAATCTTTAAAGAAATCGTGTATATAATTTAAACATTCTAAAAATCTTTGTAATTGATTTTTATCTTTTATTTCATCAGGAAATTTAGTTGAAAATTCTAAACTTCTATCTATTGGTTTTATAGTTCCTTGAATTATATTATGTCCAAAAAATCTTATTTTTGTTTGAAATAGAGATATTTTAGTTGGTGAAACTGCTAATCCATTTTTATATATAATGTCATAGAACGCATTTAAATGTTTAAAATGTTGATCTATATTCTATAAAAATATCAAAACATCGTCAATATAAACTATTGCAAAATTTTCCAAAGGTAGAATTATATCATTCATTATATTTTGGAATTCAAATGGAGCATTTTTTAATCCAAAGGGTATTACGTTCCATTCATAATGCCCAAAAGGAACATTAAAACCTGTTTTATATTTGTCTTCTTCTTTTATTTGAATTTGCTAAAATCCAAATTTCATATCAAATTTAGAAAATATTTTTGAATCATAAAGATTTTTTAATAAATCTCTTTTGTTTGGTATAGGATATCTAATCCATTCTAGAACTTTATTTAAAGGTTTATAATTTATAACTAATCTTGGTGCTCCCCTTTCTATTTCAACATTATTTACAACATAGAAAGCTGAGCAGGACCATGGGGATTTTGATGGTCGTATAGCCTTTTATCTAATAAGTCTTGTATTTCTTTTTTACAATGTTGTTCTAATTCTATAGACATATGTATGGATTTTGATTTAGTAGGGATATTTTTCTCACTAAAATCCTTAATATAGAGTAATCCTACTATATGTTGTTTTCTTTTCCAAAAAGCATTAGGTATAGTTGCACATACATTATTTTTAAATTTTTCTTCTAGTATTTTTCTTCTAGTTTGTATATTCTTGTCTTTTAATTGATTGCATATTCTTTTGTTATTTATTTCATTTACTAGATATTTTACTTGTTTCTTTTTTATTTTCTAATATATTTATTTCCTTGGTTACAATTGGGTGAATAAATTCAAAAAATATGTCTTTATTTAAGACTTTAGTAGTTAATCCTTTTCCATCTGCATTGAAAGGGTATAATTGTAATACAAATGGTTGTCCTAATATTAGTTGAGAGGTTAAATTCTTTACAAGAATTAATTGAGTATTATAGCAATAATTGTCTTTACATATATAAATATTAGATAATTTATAATTTATTTTTAATCTAGATCCACTTGCATGGGATAACTTTTTTGTGGATTTTTCATAATATTGAGTTGGAATTAAACCTTCCTGAATACAATTTAAATCTGCTCCTGAATCTAATAAAGCTGTTAATGATAGCTTAAAATTTTTATTAATAACTATTGTTAATTTTGTATACCACCTTTGATAATTTACTTTTCTTATTATATTTACTACTTTAGGTTTATCTTCTGACTTTTTCTCATATAATGATTTCTCATTATCCTCTAATTTTTCTAGTCTTTGTGTTAGAATTTTTATTTCTAATTTTACATTATTAAGTTCTTCTTGTAATTCTGGAATTGTTATGGGATTTATATTTCTATTAAATCTTTTACAAATGTCATTAAAATTATATTCTTGTTTGTGATCTATATGTTCTTCTTCTTTATTATTTAATTTTTCTTCTAATTTATGAAAGTAGATCTTTTTTATATCTTTATCTTCTATTGTATTTATTAAATCTATTAATTGTTCTATTGCACCATCTTTAGTTATAATATTAATTGATTTATAATCACAATTACAATTTCCTATACATTCACATACTTCAGATTCACTACTAGAGGTATTTTCTTCTAGAACATTAATATCATTTTCACTATAATCTGAAATACTTGACTCGCTTGCATTATCTTTTATAATTAATTTACTAATTTGTTTTTTGAGTTCATCTGATATATTCAATTCATTTATTTTCCTTTTTACATAACAATCCTTTGCCATATGTCCATTTCTTCCACATTTGTAACATATCATAATATCTTTTTGTTTATGTTGATTAAAGTTTTTATAAGGAATATTTCTTTTTCTCCTAAACTTATTTATCTTATAATCATTTTCTTTCTCATATTCTTGATCTTTTTTATAATGCTTTTTATATTTTATATATCTATTTTATGTCTATATTTAATTTTCTTGAAACTAGAAGGAGGTAATTTTAGAGATTCATATCCATATTGTTGACACCTTCTTTCTTAATTTTAGCTTTTAGCTTTAGATCTGAACATATAGCTAAACCTTCTTGGTTTACATAATTTATAATTTCACCATACGTTAATTCTTTATAAGGTATATTATTATTATAATCATGACTTAATTTATTTCTAATCCTTTCAGCAAATAATTTAGGTAAACCTGCTATAAACCTTTCTTTCCAATATGCTTCTTTACAGTCTGGCCTGGTCATTACTTTTGCTAAAAATACATCTTTATACCATCTAAAATCTTGTAATTTTCTACATGTTAAATTCAATAGTATAGATGAATTTCTTTCTTGATAAGCAGCTGGATTTCCTACATAATAGCATATATTAAAGTATTTAACATATTATCTATTTCTGTTTGACTAATTTAACTATTTTCGTTTTTAATTGTAGTCTTTTTTGAACTGAATATAGAATTTTTTTCTTCTTGAGTTACATAACTATCCCACCAGCCTTTTAAAATTCCAGTGAATCCTGATATAATCATTTGTGTTACTTGTATTCAGTATTATTATGTGATTTATATGCAGTAGCTGCCATGGTCATTTCTTGTAACAAATTTAAAATTTGATATTCTGGTGGCCGTCTATATTCCATTCATATATAGAAGTTCCATCATATTTGGGTTGTACTATAGTATGACGTTCTTCATATTATAAATCTGGAGGTGTTGGTCTATAATAATAGTTTCTTGTTTCTGGCCTTGGAGTATAAGTTTTATTTGAAGTATAAGAGTTATGTTTAATTTTACTTATTTCATTATTATTGTTGTGATGCGCACCGGTCGTTGGGATTTCTAATGGTGATGCAAGACAACAGTGGGTTTTTAATTTATAGAGTTGGGGCCTAGGGTTGCTATTATGCTAATCAAAGGGCTAGCAAAGGATAAGTATGACCTAGAGTTGTTCTTCAAAGCGCGGCAAATTGAAGCTAGGGGATTTAGAAACTTTTATGTATTTAGCTAGGGAGAACATAGTTGGTTGAATCATGGCATAGTTTGTTGAATAAATAATCTCATGAACGAGGTTTTACCCTCACCGGAATAGGTTGGACTAACTGGTCTAGGTGGTCGGATAATATGTCATCACTTATTCGTACGAATTATCAACATTACTCAGGTATGCAAGAATACAGGGTTGGTTTGTACTACAAATGGAAACTTAAGTAACACGTTTGTTATTCGATTCATAATACAACTACCTTCGGTCGTTCTCGACTTCCATACATTTGTACTCCGCCGTAGGACTTTTCCAGTACTATATCAGAGAACAGTCGAATAGGGGCTGTCATATTACGTCATGATATTTAATGTCGTCTGTATTTCACTATTATGATAATCCTAAGGTAACAATCAAACAAGAACATGCAATAAGACGATCAAAGCAACAGTTCAATATAAGCATGCAAAGGTATTATTTAAGTCGAGGATATTCCGAAAGTTGTCTCATAAATATCATCTATATGAATTTAATCTTAATCTACCTCTATTCCCATATTCCGTGTCTCTTGGATCCTATTTTGGTTTAGAGAACACCGGCCATGCCGAGCTCAATGATTCAATCTAACATAGTATAACTAAGTGACCTATATACTATGAGTTAGCTACGTTCATTTTTGGATAAGGTTTTAGTCACAACATGAGTTGGGCAGATAAACGATAAAGATTTAATTCCTACATCTATTTGTAATATAAACCATCCGCAATCTCATAACATACAACACAATTACATATTAAAACTTTCTAAACGACTATCATAGCAGACAATTGAGTTATCTAGTTAATCATGACAATTCTAGCATGCATATTTAAATTTATAAAATAAGGAACAAACATAATTAAATATGAAAGATAGATTAAAACCTGAAAAAGGCGTACAATAACTCGTAGCTACAAATGCATCCCGGAGCACCTCCGTACAAGTCTTCCTAGACCAGTTAGTTAGCTAGTCTAATTAACTAAGGAAGAATTACAACTAATATTACAAAGAAAGAAAGAGTGAAAGTGTGTTTTCCAAGGTATGGAAGGTGGGGTGTGTGTTTTAAATGAACCAAAGCCCTCCTATTTATAGGTGAAATCCGGCTCATATTAGCATCTTGAGGAGCACTCCAGCAAAAGATGAAAAAGGTGGTGCACCAGGTACGTACAATCGCGCAAAGGTGTGACACCGGGTACACGCAAGGACCAAAAAATGGAAATGGGATGGGGGACAGGAGGCAGGCGCCGCCCACCAGCTGGCCGGCGGCGGCTGGTGGCTGGCCGGCGGCTGGTGGCTGCCACCCGCCCCGGTTCGTCATCTTTCGTTCCGTTTCTTAGTTTGTGCATATTTTCCTCGTTATGTGTTCGTTTGAGTTGATTCTTTTTGTGTTGGATTCCTAATTCAAAAACAAAGATATTGATATAAATAAATCCCCTAGATGAGTTTCCTATCTCTAGATATTGCGTACGAATCACTTGAATCTTCCGGCGGGCGTAGAATCTCAATTCTTTATCCGTTTTTGTTGATTCTTCTTCTGTTAGACTCGTATTTTGAAAACGAACATCTTGGATAGAATGGATGTTGATGATGGGCACTTTAGTCTTTAAACCTTGTTTTGATGCCTTGAATCTTCAAACGTGCGTGGAATCCTCGTTTTTCATCTGTTTTGCTTGATTTTTATCGGGCATCTTCAGTTTGATCTTCTTGACGGATTCTCATTGATTTTGATGTTATTCGAGTTAAAATGCTTAGAATCGTTCCAGAATGAGAAAGATATCGGTAGTAAAAACGTGACTTTTTACGCGATATCCATTATCAAATTGATTTTCTATATTAGGGATATCATCTTCTGAAAATTCTTCTTCATTTATTACATTAATTTTATTACCTGATATATGTAATTGAGATAATTTATTTTCAATTTCTTTTAATATATTATTCCGTCTTCCTAAATTTATTGGAGTATCTATTTGATATGGTATAAATAAAGAACTTTCTTCTATAACTAATTTATTATTAGATTTAGAAGTACTAGGTTTATTATCTTCATTCTTTTCATTTCTGTCTAGTTGTTGTCCTATAGTATTTAATATTTCATTTGTATAATTATTTTGGTATGCTATTTGTTTGAGTTTTATTAGAATCTTGTTCCTTTTTTATTTCTACTAAAGGCATACCTATATATTCTTTATTACTTTGCTATATAATTATATCTTCATAAGGCGGATGAATTCCTATAGACTCTTCCTGTGTTTTAAGATTAATATATATCTTGTTTATTTTAGTTATTGTTTCGGCCTTTTCTAGAAAGGAAAAATCTATTTTTTCTTTTACACAATATATATGTAACCATGAAATGAATGGCATAACTTCATTATTTTCAAATATATACAAATGTCAATTTAATTGATTTATATATCTTTGATTTTTATCAAACTTATAATTATACCAATTTAATTTTTCTTTATTATAATCATTATTTATTTCATTTTCTAAATAATTTAATTCTTTTATAGTTATAGTTGTTTTTATTTTTGGCATTTTAACAAATAACTAATTTAGCTCTTTCTTCTGCAGCTAATTCAAAGTTTATATTTATTTTAGTTTTTATATAATTATAATACCATTTTAGACTTTCTTTATAGATTTTATTAAAAAATTTACTATTTTCTTCATATCTTTCATTTTCTTTCATCAAATTACGAGTTTTTTCTAATTGTATTAGTAAATTTTCTCTCTCTTTATATAATCTATTGAGATATAAAGTTATACTATAATTCATATATAACCATCCATTTACTTGTATTTTTGTATCACTCATAATTGCTCATCTCTGTAACAATCTACTTCAGATCTAGTTGGTTTGTATATATCACTAAAATCATCACTTTTATTATCATCTTTGTATAACGGTTTAGGAATAGATCTATTAAAATCAACTCCTCGAACTCTCATAGACAGAGTTTTTCTTAAAAAGTTTTCACTAGATTTAGAACTAGAGGTTTCATGAATATAAGTAGAGAATCTAGATAGTTCTATATCATTTTTAAAATTTATATCTATAGTTCCATCTGTATGTTCTATTATGTTAGATATTTGTTTAGAATTTTCTAAAGATTTAGGTGAATTTATATATTCTAATTTCCATTTTTGATTTTGAGTAATTTCATTCCATTTTAGCTTTTTAGGTATATTTATTCTAGAATATTGAGTATTTGCTTAAAATATTAAAGTTTCATCTTTAGGTGATGCTAATCTAGACCGAGGTTCTATAGTAGTTGTCATGGTTTTATATAGAATTCTATATATTACAACTATAGGGTCAGATCTTTCTTTTATTTCTAAATTATTTGTTTTAATAGTTAAAGTTAACGTATCTAATATATTTCTATGAGACAAAGATATGGTAAAATTTGGATAACAATTAAAGTATATAGGACCATTACATATATTAGATTATGCCATAGCTAATAAAGAATTCTGAAAATTTAAAAGTCTAACATCTCTTAATATAAGTAAAGTGGGAACATCTATACCTATTCTTGTCATAGGTTTAATAGCTACTTGAACTAATCCTATATGTAAAAATTTATAATTTTTTCTATGTTCCTTAATAGCACTGTTTGAAAAGAGTTGTATATGTTGATGATTTTGCAAAAGAGGTAAAGTTTTTTCTGTTATTTTTATAGAATATTCGTGAAAATAATCAAAAGAACCAATTTTATAAATACTACTAATCTTTTGTTTAGGTATATTCCAATTTAATAACATATTTGAAATATTTGAAATAGAAATTTTCATTGAATTTGTTTGATCTTGTTCTTCTTCAATATCAGAAGTAAAACTATCTTTTCGATTTAATAGTAGCTTAGAGAATTTATTCATATTTAATTAAATAATTTCTTAAATTCTAACCTGGTTAACAAAAAATCTTAATTTATAGTGTTGATCGAGTATACCTTCTCCGGAAACACCCTCATATCTTCGTGGTCCGGCCGTCTTACCATCACACTGCGGCTAATCCATCTGAATAATCGACAGGGCATACCAACGTAGAGATATATTCTCTCAACATTTAAATCAATCTTTTCTTTTAACACGGTTGAAAGTAATCATTATTTAATGTTGTAAGAATATAATTCATATTACTACTACCACTCTCAAAAATAGTAGCTTATGGCTCTTGTACGAATTAGTATGATCCAGAAAGAACATCTAATTTGAGGGGAAGTGTTGATCTAACCATCTATCTCATCTAATCAAATTAAGGTGCATCATATTATTGTGGTATGCAATTCATGGGAATTTAGTGCCAGCATGAAAGTACAAATGAGAATACGTCACGTGTACAAAGAAAACCCATTTAACCCTAAAACAAATTATCTCACAAACGACAAGTCAAAAATTTATGAAAATTGCATCATAAAATTCAACATTTTCTCCTCTTCTATTTAAGATCACTCAAGGCATACTTTCGACAACTTTATTTTTTTTCAATTTTTGAGGGGTTTACAAATTAGTATGCATCAAAATGCATAATATTAGTACTTGTGAACATAAATGTTAACGTACATCAAATTTCAAAAAGTACAATATAAACTTAAATTAAAATGCATCATAGTGCATGCTAATAATACTTATCCTCATGAGTGTTAACAAAACATCAATATACATCACTTTGATTTAACATGCATCAAAGTACATAATATTAATACTCAAAAACATGAATTTTAATTTGTATCAATATACACCGCTACGATGTAAACCTAGGTTAACACACATCTAAGTGCATACTATTAGTAATCGGCAGCATGAAATTTAACATACACTAGTAGAATGTAAACATATGTTAATAAGCATCCATGTGCATACTATTAGTACACATTAAAACCAATGTTAACATATATTTAACATACGTAACTCCGATGAAAACTAATTTAACATGCAACCTAGTGCATATTATTATTAATCAAAAAAAAATACATAAATATACATCACTATAGTACTTATTATGAATCACATTGCATACTATTAGTACACATTAAAATGAACTATAACAAAATATGAACATACACCACTAGGATGTAAAAATAAATTTGCATGCATCACAATGTATAATATTAATACATAGCGACATTTATATGCATTGATTTAAGAATAAATTTGCATGCATCACAACACATACTATTATCCCATGAAAAAACGGAAGATAAAATCGCTGAAAATATGCATTGATAAATCTTAAATCGAAGAGGAGAAACGCTAAGTTTTATAGTGTAATTTTCATAATAATTCGACTTGTCGTTTGTGAGATAATTTACTTTAGGCGTAAATGGGTTTTGATTATTATAGAGGTGATCACATGCGTGCACCCCCACAATAATCATTATAGACTTTACGAGATTAGTGGTGGTGATCAAAGTTTTTAAAACCGGAAACCGAATCGGACCGGAGAGGGCTCTGGTTCCGGTTGAACCGGTCAGACCGCCGGTCCAAAACCGGCCCAAAACCCGCCAGAATAATTTTTTTTTTGAAAACCGGTTGAAACCGGTCCAGTTTCCGGTTGGACCATCCGGTATTAATCGAACCGGGCGGTTCATTGACTGGTCAAACTTTGGTCAAACTGATTCTCAACCGGCCGGAATACCTCAAAATCCCGGTTGAACCGATCGAACCAGGCCGGTTCAACCGGTTTTCAAAACATTGATGGTGATTTACTTCCCCCTTCCCTCATTTTTTGCACTTCCCCATATATATATATATATATATATATATATATATATATATATATATATATGGGAGATCAAGAGGGAAGTAAAAAAATGGGGGAAGGAGAGAAGCTATTCTCAGCCACATATTCTGGTCAACTCAAAAGTAAACGCGATGACATTTTTGTAAATAACTTGAAATCTGTGACACACGACAAATTAGGGCTAGAAATTAGTTCCTAATCATCTAGTTAATACATGTAATTAGTTCTATGTTAGGCTAATTGTATGTATCATTATGTATATTATTATATATATACACATACACGGTTTGATTAAATCGTGTCATTTTATATCGCCCAAATTCCGATTCATTAATACGGATGTTTGTGAACAAAATTATTTACTCTATATTATTTTTATAAGATAAAACTTATACGTTTTAGGAATAAACGTACCAAACACAAACCAAACACATGAACTGTTTCCGACAAACATTTAAAATAATATTCAAAGTATCTTAATAAATACTTCAATAAATTTTTCTAGAATATAATGTTTAAAACTAATTATAAAACGAACGAATAATTGAGTGGGACACGGGGTTCAATACTACCCCTTTTGTATCAAACACACCCTTACCCCATTTCCATTTCATTTTTCATCTATCACTTTCTCTTCTCTTTTTCTCTCGGTTTCATTCTTCACCAAAAATCATCAACAACAACAACAACAATCGGCAACAACAACAACATCAAATCACCACCACCATCATCATCATAGTCGTGCAACATTATCATCATCATCATCATCATCTCCACCCTCGGCTCTCCATTTTCATCCGTATGAACACTCATCTTTTCTTTAATTTATTTTGTTTAGAAATACTTATATCATCATATGTTAGTGTTCTATCAACTTAGTATGTCCGAAAAACTTGAGCTATAACTTGTTTTCACTGAAATCGCATGAACATACCAGAAAACAAACCTCACCCAAACGGGTGGATTACCTCACCCGAACGGGTATGCCAGCCCACCTAAACGGGTATACAAATTCACCCGCATCTAGGTTTAGAGTAGGTACCCAATCGGGTATGAGTACCTACCCTATTACGTATGAAGTGTTACCCGAATGGGTAAAATTACCAAATCACGTGAAATAGAACAAAATGATTACAGAACTTGCGACTTGAATTTCAAGCTGAAATTCGTTGGATACTCGATCGGGTAAGCTAACTTACCCGAACGGGTAAGGTATGATACCCGAACGGGTATAGAAAGTTAGCCGATCGGGTATGGGATAAAATCTGAGTTAAAGCAGTTTCGACTTGTTCTGACCTAATAAATGCAAGCCTCACCCGATCGCATGTTAACTTCAAACACAATTTAGTAAGTGACGAACTTGTGTAACATCAATACTTATATACGATACAAATCTGAAACGTACTTTACCAGTGTAACGTAACAACATTATAATAATAATACTTAGAAATTATTACTATGAAAACTCACCAACGGGCCGTACATGTTTTCAAAAACACCAACTAACAACTAAACATTTGGACATAACTAGTTGAGTGGACAACTAGCATAGATGGTCTGTCGAGACATCTAATCATTATAACCTTGCGCGTTTAGGACGCCCGGAAAGTTACAGTCATTTGGACGACATCATTACCTTGTGCTCCATCATTAATTGCTCGATAGTAATTCATCAGACTCGGGTGAGTCTCATAGCCCTGCATTTGACTGTTTTTACTCTCGGGTGGAAATACATGCTCATTTTATTTTGCATGTGAACGCATGTACAAAAACATTGCTATATACTGCATGAGTTATCTCACTATTCATTTTAAATCCCTCCACAACATAGTTTGTTAATACTTTTGTAGCGTGAATGTTAGTGTATGATACCATATGGGATTGACAATCCCTGTCCGGGTTGGAAGCCCCAACTGGTCAAACGGACGTATTATCATTTGTTCATATGAGTGTAGATTAGGCACTCGCAGGGAGGCACCCTCGATCAGGCACTTGATTGTGATCCTGACACCTCAGTTAAACTCGGACTATGTGCTCATGACAATGATATGCACTCATTTATTTATTTGCATGGTTGCAAATCATTATACTTAAATCTTGTGGTTCATACATTATGTTTATACATACAAACCTGTGAGTTCACCAGCTTTTAGCTGACCTTTTATCATGTATTCTCAGATTCTCAGCAGCTGCTCTATAAGGATATATTAGCTCGAGTCGCATACAGACATCAGGAGATTTCCTTGCATTTCTACGTTTTGTAAAATTAGATATGCCCTAGAATCTCTTTCATTCGGCTTACGAGCTTTTGAAATTAGTATAACAATGTAATACTTTTGTATTATCAATGTAATTTTCAATGACGCATGTAGAGTCGTTCATTATATGTCTTATGTGCGGTGATTAAGTGATTATTCACACCAAATGTATGCTTCCGCTAATCATGAATTTGGGGGTGCAGTAGATTGGTATCAGAGCCTAAGGTTATAGTGAACTAGGTTGCATTTAGTGGACCTAGACTATGACCGTTAGGAAATATTTCCTTATTAGGTATGACTGGTTCAGGGATTATATCATACTAGTTTAATTTAACATAGCCTGATCAACTATGTACAATTAAATGAAGATGATGTGAGATCTGAAATGGTTTATAATGAACCGGAATGCATTACCGAGACTCTTACTTGTTTTGTGCAAGACACTCTAGGCTATTATATGTATTATAGGTACATATAAATAGGCCTTACTTGCGTACTACTTTCTATGCTAATATATATAGTGAATATATATATGGACCTCTCACGATAATACACTCGCTAACGCTCACACCACCGAAAACAAGTATAACTACTACAACATCACTCGATATAAAAAATGAGACTTTTTTCTCATCTACTACCATCTATCTATTTATACACGCATAACAATCTACAACACATTCCGTTGTACCGTCATATGCTCACGAAGAAAATATCATTTCGTATTATTTCCACCATTTTTATTGTTCAGAATCACGATTGAAACCTACTACTAGGAGAACTTCTAGGTCTCCGCGCACACTGTTGATAACATCATTTTCATCCAGACGAATTCTGAATCGCGATGTAACAATTTCTGGCCTCTTTTGTAAACTCTATGCTTCTGTAATCCTTTTGAAACTCATACCTTGTATAGTACCTAGCCTTATGATCTAATGAAATATGATTATCACCTCGTGTTATTGTATATTACCCCTTATATATACATGTGTGATATATCATAACCCTTGCACAATCGGCTCACATATCTCTTTCTTTTTGTCTATTCCAGCACTATGCCTCCGAGATGATCGTTTAACCAAGATGATGTTGACCGACTTGTTGCCCAAGGGGTAGCTGACGCTCTAGCCACCCGACAGCAACGTTCTGATAGTGGCGAGATGCCAAACAACACTCCTCTAGTCAAGACTTTCACGTACAAGGACTTCCTTAGCTGCAAGCCTCTAAACTTCAAGGGCACTGAAGGTGCCATTGGCCTGTTATGCTGGATTGAAAAGATGGAATCGGTCTTCAGAATCTGCAACTGCCCGAAAGACTGCAAAGTCAAGTACTCCATCTGCACCTTCATGGACGATACTCTAACATGGTGGAACACTCATGCTCAAACTGTGGGCATTGACATTGCTTACCAAACTCCTTGGGATGAGCTAAAGAAAATGCTGAAGGACGAGTATTTTCCTAGATATGAAATACAACAACTCGAGGCTGAGTTCTGGCACCTCACTACCAAAGGCAATGACATTTTTGGTTACACCTCTCGATTCAATAAGTTGGCACATTTGTGCCCATCCATGGTCGATCAGGAATTCAAGCGGATCGAACGTTACCTCTGGGGACTTCCCCCACAGATTCAAGGAATGGTCACCGCTTCCAAATCTCCAACATTTCAAGGTGTTGTGCGCATGGCGCACAATCTCATGGCTTAGATAGTCCGTCAGGGAAAATCTGCATCCAAATCTACTGATACCAACACTGAGGATAACAAGATAAAGTGGTCTGGAAACCCCATGTTGGAATAGTGTCCAAGTTCATAACTAATTGGTAAGTATATCACTAAAAGTATAGTCCTTTTTGATTCGCCCTCAAAGAACAGTAAGAGAAATAAATAAGAAAGATAATATTAATTGGAATTAATATTATATTTAGTTTGTTAAAAGAATATTAATTGAAACTAAAAGAAAATTATGGAAAGCGGATCTAGCCGCTGATGGAAGGTTCAACCGGTGGTTAGAGTCCAAAGTGGAATGGCGGTGGAGCACGCGGGTCGTGGCTCCGGCAAATGGGTCAAAAGCAGATCCAACCGCCGGTTGGAAGTCTGTCCCACATCGGCCAGTTGACAAAACCCTAGGCCTCCTCCTCCCCTATAAATAGGGGCCAACCCTTAGTTTTCCATGCACCTTTTGAATTGAATAATTTTCAATTCTAGTTCTCTTTTTCTTATTCCTGCTCCTTGTAAGAGTTTGCGATCTAGAGTTGTGACCTTAGGAGACTTGGGAATTCTCTTAGTTCTTTTGGGTGTGAGCCATTAGAGGTGTTCTAGTTTGGGCACTCGCCTCCAAGAAAGAAGGTTATGCTAGTTCTTCTACGCGTGAGAAATTGTTTTCTCACAGGTTAGTATTTTTCCTCTTTATCTATTTTGTTTTATTGCTTTTATTTATTCAAGTTAAGATCCCTTAGGATTTAGTTTCCTAATTACCTTAGATTAATTTTTGTTATTATTCCACTGCGCATATTAATCTAGTTAAGGAATAGAAAACCCGACAGTGGTATCACAACCTTAGCGTGATAAATACTAGCATTTAATTATCTGCAATAGTATATATGTAAAGATAAATTGGAAATGGATTATCTAAACCGGTAAAAAAAATTTACACTTTAGACCCTATATTTTGAAATGTTTAAAATATAACCCTAAATTTTAAAATGTTTTAAAATAGAACCGTAGACTTTAAGAGTTTAAAGATAGACCTTACATATATTATGAGCTATAAGTATATGTATCATTAAAGTTAAATACATCGTTAATCAATTGATAATTCGGCTCACCCATAGTGAACAAACTATAAGAGAGGTATAAGGTGAGTAGCTCAGCTTCCCAAAAGAAGTCAGGTTTTTTAATAGGATTCGCGCTGACCTACTTGTCCGCTTCTTTATGCGTTCAATGGAGCTACCGAGGACTTTTGATAGGATACTCGATCAAAATCAAAAGTATAACCTAAAAGTACTAAAACAAAATCCCGTTCTAGATAATAAAATGTGAATAGTATGCTAACCCATGAAAACCGCACATCTCTCGTATGATCTGTTAATGGAGCGTGTGTCGTTTACCGTCATATTAATATGAGATCATATTAAGAGGTTATGTGGAACTCGTGATTCTCGAGCGTACTCGGGCCAGGGACCACGCAGGTATTGCATGGTTAAGTTCACCGTGTTGTTCATGATCCTCGGCATACCAGTCACGAATAGTAGATGAGCATATCCGAGATTAACATGTCGTTGATAAGAATCAATGAATCTCAAAAGAACTAGGAATTTCATAGAGAATAAAATTGAAAAGGAATTGTCTACCTAAAACAAATTCGCAATATGAATACGGCAAACCTTTTCATAAAACGAATATAAAATATGGATCCTAGCCTTAATTTGTAATTGGGTAATTAGTTAAGGAATATTCAAACTAACTAAAATTGTTTATCTGATATATGTCTTCTACAAATCCCGTCCCAAATCCCGCACACAACTCGAACTTCTTACTACTCTCAGTTCTTGGGAGGGAAAAACTGACCGGTTCAAATTATATGGACTGGATGCGTAACCTAAGGTTTACCTTAAGGTACGAGAACAAGGAGTATGTTCTCGATGAATAGATTCCCGTAATTGATGATGATTTAACCCAAGAGGAGATTGAGGCACACTGAAAACATTATGATGATGCGAATAAAGTGTCATGTATCATGGCATCGTCCATGAGCCCTGAATTGCAAAAGAATTTTGAGAATACTTGGGCTTATGAAATGAACCAACAGCTAAAAGAAATGTTTCAGGCCAAGGCAAGCAAAGAACTCCTTGATGTGGTTAAGTCCCTCATGGCTTGCAAAGCCAAACCTGGAGCATCTATCTGTGCTTTTGTCTTGGAGATGAAAGGGTACTTTGATAGGTTGGAATCATTGAATATGATGTTTGACACAGAGTTTTCCATTGCCATAATTTTTCCATGTCTGCCAGCAGTCTACAATCAGTTTGTAATATCATATCAGATGAATATAAATGAGAGAGAATGCTCAATAATGGAACTCCATAATCTACTGCAAACCGCTGAGCAAGGAATCAAAAAGGATGATGTGTCCTCTAGCTCAGCAGCTCATGTGTTGGCAATTGGTCAAAATGTAAAGAAAAGAAAGAGGTCAAATTGGAAAGCAAAAACTGCGAATGGAAAGTCTAATTGTGGGTCCAAAAGAAAGACTGATTCTGATATTGCACCAGCAAGTGATCCAAAGGAAGCAGTGTGCTTTTACTGCAACACTAAGGGACACTAGAAGCGTAGCTGCCCAAAATACCTGAAGGACCTTGAGGATGGTAAGGTCGAAAAGAGTGTTCACTCAGGTATGTTCATGATCAAACTCCATAATACTACAACTTCTAATTCGTGGGTTCTGGATACATGGTGTGGTACTCACATTTGCACTGTATTGCAGGTCTAAAGGAAAGTAGAAAGTTGAAGCATAGAGAGCTTAATCTAATCATGGAAAATAGAGGAATCATGCCTGATCGCCTCCCAATGGTCGGTCAAAGAATTACTTCCCTGTCGTTGCTAACTTTCCAGTCGGGTTGCAGATCAGAGGGTTTTAAAAAATTATATTTTGCTGGGAAGCCTAAGTTACACCACTACTTGTATAAGCGGTAGGTATGACTCAGGTATCGTTCTTAAATCACAACGGGCATGGGATCTTAGGAGGATTAATTATCTTTGGTAATTTAGCTGAGATTAAAACTTTTTGAGGGGTTTTGTTTTCTATTCTACTTAAACTAAAAACAAAAAGGTAAATAAGGAGTGTAGTCGCTGAGAGATCTATAGATTACGTGAGTGTTTGCTATGATGTCAGTATATGCTATTTAGGGATAATTATGAGGATTGGGTCTCTAATTATAATGAATCCTCGCAGTGCTGATTTGGGGTCTCTGAACAATGTTCAACATAGTACTGTACCTACGACCTTTTTGTGACTTCCACGCATTTGTACTTCACCAGAGGTGGTTCCAACGCTATACCAAGTGCTGAGCCGTTTGACGGTATTTCTGATGCCTCACCCAGAGATCCCGTATCATTACTGTATATGTCCTGATGGGCCATAACTCCTATCCTATTACTTATCTAACGTAGAGTTGTCCACAATCAAATAAATAACATGTCACATGGATAACAGATATGGAGTGTAAGCTACACCGGAAGTTCTCCCAAATGTAGTACCAATTTAACCGACAACTAACCTCGAATCCTATTCCCCAGTCTCGATCGTCTGAGACGTCCGTATCGTGGCACGAATTGTTGAATAAACAATAAAGTGAACAGGAGTGACCCCGCGGAATAAGTTGGGAAAGTCTGTCTAACGACCGGTTAAATTGTTTGACATTATTTCATACAGATCATTGTAATTATTTTAGCATGTTAAACTGTCGTATGTAATTATTCTATGTTTGAAAACCTAATCATAAACCCAATAACCGCAGTAGATAAATAGATATTAGCATGTAAACCCTAGAGCAACAATCAAACAAGAACATGTAGTAGTGTAACATGGATAAATATCAGTTTATTTCAGGCAGAGTTTCTGGATAAATGTTTAAGTTACGGATGCTCCGAAAGTTCTCTTAAAAGCATCCGATATATGGGATTAATTCTAATTTATCTATAATCCTATGCTCCGTGTCTCCTCTGATTTATTTCAATCAGGAGAACAGCGGCCATGCCGAGTTCATCGAATCATTCAGACACAAAATAGTTGAGGGACCTATTTCTACAATTGGCCGGATTATATCAATAGGTTTCAAACCACAGCATAAGTTGGGTAAATAAAACATTAGAGAATTAATTCATAAATTCAAACATATCCTAATTTCATACAAGCAGAGTAACAACATTGTTTAAAGCATAACTACCCTAGCACATATATCATAGCAAACATAGATTTGTCTAGCCTAACATAGCAGTTATCATAGCATGCATTCTTAAATAATCATAACAATAGCACAACATATTTAAAAATAACAAGAAAGGATAATATAATAGAACATGTTAGGCGTTACAACAAATCTATGCAACCGTAGTCTTGGAGCGACTCCGTACAAAGCTCGTAAGCTTGCTACTCTACTCCTACTAGCTAACTAACTACTAATATTATTCTAGAGAGAGAAAGTGTTTGTGGAATGAGAGATTTTGATGGATGGTAAGGGGATGAGAAATGAGGAGGTGAAAGCCTCTATTTATAGGCTGCAAGTTACAATTTTACACTTAACACCCTCGCTCCCATTTTAACACTGAAATACACCCTCGAGCTATGAAATTCGACACCAAAAGGGGCGTATTCGACACCAAATAGGGCGTATTCGGTAGCAAATAGGGCGTATCCGGCACCAAAAAGGGGGTATACCACCCCTTAAAGGGGGTATACGGCCCTAAAGGGGGCGTATACGGCCCTCTAGGGGTGGTATATGGCCCCTATGGGGGTGGTGTACCCTGGGTCTTGTTCTTGTGTCCTGGATCTTAAGTCTTGTGCACTGGTCGTAGTTCTTGTGATCTTCGGTTGGCTCTAAATTCTTTGTTACTTGTCAGATTCGAATGATTCTTGCGCCCACGGTTTTGTATTTTCCTGAAGATCAATATGACACAAATTAGGCCAGTTTAGCTTAATTATACGTCAGATTCGCAAGTGGATCGTTTTAGCTCTGATTTGTTCGTTATTTGAGCATTTTAAGTGATTTTTCGAAAGGAAGTCTAAGTTTTGGTTCATTTTACATTTTTAGCATAAAACATTAATTATTTGATGTATATTAAAAGATTTGAACCAAAATGGGCTTGAAAAGGTGCACAAAAATGTGACTTTTTACGTCAAATCAACGCTTATTACCGAGATTGGAAAGTATGAGCTCGTGCTAGATTATACGTCAGATTTGAAGATTTGAACCAAATTAGGCCAGTTTAGCTTAATTATACGTCAGATTCGCAAGTGGATCGTTTTAGCTCTGATTTGTTCGTTATTTGAGCATTTTAAGTGATTTTTCGAAAGGAAGTCTAAGTTTTGGTTCATTTTACATTTTTAGCATAAAACATTAATTATTTGATGTATATTAAAAGATTTGAACCAAAATGGGCTTGAAAAGGTGCACAAAAATGTGACTTTTTACGTCAAATCAACGCTTATTACCGAGATTGGAAAGTATGAGCTCGTGCTAGAGTATGGAATTAGGGTTGATTTAAATAATTATTGTTATTCGTCAGGAAATGACTAGAAACATAATTTCATTTTATGCTTTGTTTAAGGATGGTTATCGATTTTCATTTGATAATGAGAATGGTGATATTTTGTTTTATTTAAATGGTTGTTTTATTTTTAAAGCTTCTCCTTACAACAGTGTTGCGCTGCACACCGGTCGTTGGAATTTCTAATGGTGATGCAACACAAGAGTGGGTTTTAAATTTATAAGGCTGGGGCCTAGGGTTACTATTATGCTAATCAAGGGGCTAGCAAAGGATAAGTATGACCTAGGATCGTTCTTCAAAGCGCAAAAAATTGAAGCTAGGGGATTTAGAAACTTTTATGTATTTAGCTAAGGAGAAAAGAGTTGTTTTTTTTGTTTTTTTTTGTTTAAGACTTAAATTTAAATTCAGATTTAAAGTGAAGGTTACTTCGGGTGTTCAGCAATTAAAGCGATTGTCTTCTATGAAGTAGTTTAGGTGAAGTTAAATAAGAGGAGTTCTAATGAGGATAAATTTGTAGGTTAATGTGAGCTATTCTACAGTCCTTCTATCAGGCTAACGCGGAGGTGTCCACAATCAGGCAAATAGAATGTCACATGGGTTGCGGAATATATTAAAACATACACCTAAAGTTCTCTCAAATGCATGTCCATATTATCCAACAGTTAATCTCAAATCCTATTCACCAATCTTGGTCGTTAGAGACGTCTGAATCATGGCACAGTTTGTTGAATAAACAATCTTGTAAACGGGTTTTACCCTCGCCGGAACATGTTGGAAAAACCGGTCTAGACGGTCGGATAGTATGTCATCACTTATTCATACAAATTATCAACATTACTCAAGTATGCAAGAAAACAGGGATGGTTTATACTAAGAATAGAAATTTAAGTAACACGTTTGTTAATCGATTCATAACATGACTACCTTCGGTCGTTCTCGACTTCCATACATTTGTACTTAGCCATAAGCGTTTCCAGTACTATATCGAAGAACAGTCGAATAGGGGCCGTCACATTATTTCACGACGATTAAGGCTAAATATATTTTAATATCATGATAATCCTAAGGCAACAAGCAAACAAGAACATGCAATAAGATAATCAAGGCAATGGTTCAATTTAAGCATACAAAGGTGTTATCTAAGTCGAGGATATTCTGAAAGTTGTCTCAAAAATATCGTCTGTCCGAATTAAATCTTAATCTACCTCTATTCCCATGTTTCGTGTCTCTTAGATCCTAGTGTGGTCCAGAGAACACCGGCCATGCCGAGCTCAATGATTCAATCTAACATAGTATAACTAAGTGACCTATACCCTATGAGTTAGCTACGTTCATTTTTGGATAAGGTTTTAGTCACAACATGAGTTGGGCAGATAACCGATAAAGATTCAATTCCTACATCTATTTATAATATAAAGCATCCGCAATCTCATGACATACAGTACAATCACATATTTAAACTTTTCCTAAACGACTATCATAGCAGACAATTGAGTTATTTAGTTAATCATGGCAATTCTAGCATGCATATTTAAATTTATTAATGAAAGAACAAACATATTAAATATGGAAGATAGATTAACACCTGGGAAGAAGTACAATAACTCGTAGCTAAAATATGCATCCCGGAGAACCTCCGTACAAATCTTCCTTGATTAGTTAATTAGCTAGCCTAATTAACTAGGAAGAATTAAAATTACAAAGAAAGAAAGATATCTAAGGTGTAAAAGTGTGTAAAAGTGTAGGTGTGTAAAGATGTCTCATCAAATGAACCAAAGACCAATATTTATAGTTATTTCATGGTGCATTTTAGCATTTTTAGGCACATATTAGCAAAAGATGGAAAGGTGGTGCACCGGGTACGAAAAAGCATGGAAAGGTGGTGCACCGGGTACACGCAAGGACCAAAAAGTGAAAACAAGATGGGGGAGGGGGGGCGACGCCGCCCACGAGCAGGCCGGCAGAGGCTGGTAGTTGGCCGGCGGCGGCTGGCTGCCACCTGCCCCGGTCCGTCGTCTTTCAATGCGTTTCTTAATTTGCGCGTATCTTCT
Source organism: Pseudognaphalium luteoalbum (assembly GCA_963422505.1). NCBI lineage: Eukaryota > Viridiplantae > Streptophyta > Magnoliopsida > Asterales > Asteraceae > Pseudognaphalium > Pseudognaphalium luteoalbum. Next base: position 34,406,525 of record OY730194.1, on the reverse strand, counting down.
TCGTTATGCGTCCGTTTGCGTTGATTCTTTTTGCGTTGGATTCGTAATTCAAAAATGAAGACTTTGATATAAAGATATCCCAAAAATATTTCTCCCATCTTTGGATGTCTCGTACGAATCATTTGGATCTTCCGTCGTACGTAGAATCTTCATTCTCTGTCTGTTTTTGTTAATTCTTCTTCTGTTGAATTCGTAATTTGAAAACGAACATCTTGGATGAAATGGATGTTGATGATGGGCACTTTTGTCTTGAAACCTTGTTTTGATATCTTGAATTTTCAAACGTGCGTGGAATCTTCGTTTTTCATCCGTTTTGCTTGATTTTTATCGTGCAACCTTGTTTTGACCATCTTGGCATAATATCATTGATTTGTATTGTTTTTGAGTTTAAAATGCCAAGAATCTTTCTAGAATGAGAGAGATATCGGTAGTAAAAACATGACATTTTATGCGATATCAAGTATCTCACACTTAGAACTTTGCATGTCCTCAAGCAAATCTTCAGTAAAATTGTTTTAAAAGTCTGGAAAAGGGGCTTTGCATCCTGGAGAACTTTGATTCCTGCAGGCTAGGTAAAGAAAAGATTTAAGGCGGGGTTTTAACCTTTTGATGTTTTTCCAACCTGGTTCTAGCAAGCTCTCTTTTCAATCTTCGTAATGTAAGATATACATGACTGGGATCCTCACAGGTGGTCACTCAATTCACTCAAGTGTATCGGGTTTACTAATTTCTAATTCACTCAGGGGTCAGTCATGCAGCTCTTCCGTCGTCATAGGCTTGGTCGAGGATCATATCTACAGTACTTAAATGAGGACGGTGCAAATTATCCCTAGACATTTATAAGAAGGTGAAAGTAGTATATATGGATGAAGGGTTTTTTAGGTGGTTTATTTGGGGGTTTTAATGTATCCTAAGAGTTGTTTGTGATGACTTATCTTTGGCGCTTAGTAGCGCTTTTTCTTGGATTTTTCTCTCTTTTAGCCTTCTTTTGCAGCTTCTTCTTTCAAGTTTTCTTTTAATAAACCTTTCCCTTGGCTTTAAATAATCCTTGGGCAGATTTCTTCTGACAACTTTGCTTTTGCTGAGTTTCTTTTCCTTGGAGCTCCTTTTACGGATGATGCTCATCCTTTGGGGAACGCTCCGTATTTCTTGTAGTAATTCTTCTGACAGAACATAAACTTAGGCTATTTCAAAAAGATGAAGGAAGGGATTAGCTTTTGAAGTGAGTTTTTGAAATGAAAAGGCTAAGGCTCAACATATTTTCTACTGATCTTCAATGCTGAAGGTGAGCACTAGTTGGGTTAGGCTTGAAAGCAAGGGTTTTACGAGAGGGTTTTTATCCTAGGAAATGTCAAGGTCCTCTAATTGCACCTTCGTCATGTATGACGCCCATTTTTGTAATCTCGAAATGTATTGCTTGAACAAATTCTGATTCTAGAGAGCATACATCGGCACACTCACAATCAAAAAGTGAAGCATTAAAGATGAATGCTTTTATATGGCTCAAGAATCCTCACTTAGTTTGGTAGTTTAGTGCCTAGTCATGCGATTGCTTGCCTCGAAACATAGCTTGAAAAATTCTCAAAGGGTTTTGCCCGACATTATCTAATTCCAAGCCTTTGAATTTCTGTTGACCGAAAATTTTGAAATTTTGCTGAAAACATGACTTTTGCTTAAAAGATTGATCAAAATTAATGTTGCGCACTTTAGTAGTGAATACTACTATCATCCCACACTTAAAAGAACATTTTCCCTAATGTTCTATTTTCAAGTTGGGTTAATCACACATTAGGTTTTCGAACGGTGGTCAATCTTTCGAAGCTATACTCTTTCTTGTGAGACATAATCCCACACTTAGAGTTTTACTTAGAATTTTAGTGTGTTTTAATCAAGCAAAGTAAGGTTAGAAGAGATACTCCCTTATGCTGCGTGTGTATGTGGATATGCTAGAGACGGACCAGGCTCATTAAAATGAACTTGTTCCATATTTTCTACATCAATTTCTGCATAATGAACATCTTTCAGAAAAACACAAACATCAATACACATTAATATTAAACACCAACAATACTTGTTAATACTAAACACAAATAACTACTAGAAACTAATCCATGTTAGCAGAGAGCGTCTCCCAATCGGTGAAGTCATCATCCACGAAGATCGTGTTTTCGACGACCGATGTGGGTGATGATGACTCCTCGATGGTGTGGACCAGAGATGCGGTACCATCCTCTGGATCCTGAATCCAAGCATCTAGTGCAGCAGCCTCCTCCTCTAGTGGGTCCATAAAAGTGGGGTGGTCCTGCGCAGTCATGCTCCAAGGTGCAAATAAGTCCCACGGTGGAATGTGCGGAGCGGGATCAGGTCCAATCTGAAAGGGGCACACAGGTGTGGAGGGGAAGCCCAGAGCAGTGTGGATCTCAGCGATGGCACTGTGCTGGATCTCAAGGGCCCTCAGTATAGACCATGCGACAGCAGGGTCTGCAGTAGTAACCCCATGCTCAAAGATGGGTACTCTGGAGTTCCCTGCGGTATGTCCCTCTGGTCGGTGAGATGAAGGTAATCTAGCGTGGGTGGAACGTAGAAGAAATGTCTCCTGAACGTTCACCTCCACCAAGTCTGCCAAGATCTCATCCAAGCTAGGAGGTGGTGACTGGGATCCTCTGACAGTCCTCATGCTACTGCTCGGTGATGAACTCCGGGAGTGATACATGGCACGTAAGCATCTCTGTCGTGGTATGTCTGATTGTGAACTCATCCTGCAAAATATAAAAGGTTAATGGTCTAGGAATAATCATTAGTCTTTCATGAGGCGAGAACTGCATAAAATGGATTAAATTAAGAACAAGAAAAGAAAATTAATGCTGAAGACGTAAGATAAGCTTGGGGTGCCTCCCAAGAGCGCTTTGTTTATCGAGTCTCGTAGCTTGGCTCTGCTATTCTATCAGGGTCCTTCGTAACCATAGGCTCTGCTATTCCGTCGTACATAGAATCTTCATTCTCTGTCCGTTTTTGTTGATTCTTCTTCTGTTAGATTCGTAATTTGAAAACGAACATCTTGGATGAAATGAATGTTGATGATGGGCACTTTTGTCTTGAAACCTCGTTTTGATGTCTTGAATCTTCAAATGTGCGTGGAATCTTCGTTTTTCATCCGTTTTGCTTGATTTTTATCATGCAACCTTGTTTTGACCATCTTGGCATAATATCATTGATTTGTATTTTGAGTTTAAAGTGCCAAGAATCGTTCTAGAATGAGAGAGATATCGGTAGTAAAAACATGACTTTTTACGCGATATCAAACGGCATATATGAAAATGTTGAATGTGTTAGCAATTTGATTTTAAATATTGATTCGTCTAATGAGCTTGATAAATTCAAATTGTGGTATTATCGTCTTGGGCATGTAAACAAGAAATGCATCAGCCAACTCCCAAAGGATGGAGTGTTGGAATCATTCGACCTCAAATCGGATGATGTATGTGAATCTTGCTTATTGGGCAAGATGACTAACTCACCATTCACAGGGTCATGTGAAAGAGGTGAAGGACTGTTGGACTTGGTACACACAGATGTTTGTGGACCATTCCGATGTGCCACAAAATATGGAAATCGGTACTATGTTACATTTACTGATGACTATAGTAGACTTGGACATGTTTATTTGATTAAGCATACGTCAGATACTTTTGAGATATTCAAAAGATATCAAAGAAAAGTAGCGAATCAACTAGGCAGAAAGATAAATTTCTCCGATCCGATAGGGGAGGAGAATACCTTAGTATCCAATTTTCCGATTGTAACACCCGCCAAATTAGGACTAGTAATTAGTGCCTAACTCTCTGTTAATACATGTAATTAGTTATGTGTTAGGCTAATTAATGTATCAAATATACATATTGTTGAATATATACAAGTATACGATTTGATCAAATCGTACTCAATTCAAATCGAATGTAATTCGGTTCAATTAAATACGGACGTTGGTGATCAATTTTATTAAATAATATAAATTTATTTAATAACGATATCATACCCAAAATATTATTTTGATAATATTTCAATTACATTTCGTATCGTATAATAAACGTCTACGCGACTTAAACATTTAACACGCAAACGAACGAAACAAGTATAAGTTATATTTTTATAACTTAAATTCTAAAGTATTCGGGTAAATACTTCAACTAAAATGTCGAATAATTAATCGTATTTTAAAAACTTATAATTGAACGCGTATAAAGTTATTTAAACGTTTAAACGACCGGGGAAACGAACACCGCACGAAGAGCGAATACACGGGAGTAAAAAGTGGAGACCCACACTCGGTGGGCCCCCACCGAACCAACCAAAAAGGGAGGGAAAACCCTCCTCCCTTTCTCATTTTCACCTATTCTCTCTCTCTCTCTATCATCTCTATTCTCTTTTTCTCTCTAAACTCCACCACACCACCACCTCCATTAAAATCACAAAAACACCATCAAAGACTCATCATCCTCCAAGGTTCATTTAGAAGAAAACGATCACCACACAACGATCTACATTCCCATCTTTTCGGTTTCTCCTCGCGCAAATTTGTAAGTTTTCGACAAAATCCCGAAACTCATCGATTTCCATTATTTTCGACTTTTTGTTGTTTATCTAAGCTTAAAATATCGAAATATGGGTTGGGTAAAAGTTTCGGACCAAACGGAAGTCGTCCGGCCATTTTTCCGGCCACCGACACCTGATCAGACACCGATGTCGCATCTGTCCCAGCGACATTGCGACATCAGCCTCAATGTCGGAAAAATCTATCACGATGTCGCAGGTGCGACATCAGTTTCAATGTCGCCTAAAATGGCTGACGTCGCACATAGCGACATAGACCCTTACGTCGCAAGAACCAACAATGTCTCATATAGCGACACAACCCCCAACGTCGCATTAAATTGCGGACGTCGCACATAGCGACGCCATAGTCAATGTCGCAGTCACGACCTGTGACACACACCTAATGTCACAGATAACAGAATATAGAAAACTCAGATTTTACTAAGTGTCGAGACCTGAAATTTTATCACTCGATTTTACCCAAATTCGAATCTCAGATGTGTTTTTCACATATAACATAATTCTCGACCCCAGCCAGGGGCCAGCCCCTTGGACCCCGCCAGGGGTTGCCACCCCTGGGACCCAGCTAACCAGGGGCGCTGCCCCCGGACCCCCGTCACCTAAGGTTTATAAATACTTTTAAGTATAACACTTAGAAATCATAATAATAATAGTTGAGATTATTATTGCAAACAATCACCAACGGGCCGAACACATTTTCAAACACTTAGACAATCAACCAAATTGTAATCATTTGGACATTCTAGTTGGATAAACAACTACAAGGTAGTCTTATTGGATACCTTCTCATATTTATAACCATCGCGTGTCGTGTCAGGTTACAAGTCTTTGGACTTCAATTCTTGGCTAATCGATCTCAGTTTATTTAGATAAACTCTTCAGGCTCAGGTGAGTCTCATGGCCCCTCTTTTTACTGTTTTACTAGGGGTGTGAGACATTGCTCTGTTTTTAACACGTGAACGTGAGTACATATTTCAATATACTACATGAGTTGTTTTCAACTAATCAAGTCAAAGTCCTCCGTCAGTATAGTCTGGTAATACGAAAGTAGCATGAATATTAGTATATGGTACCATATAGGATTGACTCACCTCATCTGGGTTAGTCGCGCTAACCTCTGCAATGGACGTACTAATATTTGGGAAGACGAGTGTAGATTAGGCACTCGTGGAGGCACCTCGCTCGGAATTCTCTATATGGGACCCGACCCTCGAGTTAAGCTCAGAATATGCGCTCATGGTTGTATACACTATTATTATCATTTGCTGGATGCAAATCAACATTTAAATCTTGCGGTTCACACACTATTATTTGGTATCTAAACCTGTGAGCTCACCAGCGTTAGCTGACCCATTTTAGCATGTATCACAGGTACCCAGCAGTAGATTTGGACTGCCCATCAGGATGCATATTAGCTCGAGTCTCCATACAAACCTCAGAGATTTCATTGCATTATTAGATTTTGTATAACTAATTATGTACTTAAATCTCTCATATACGAACACGAGCTATGTATGAGTTCAAACTGTTGTAAACCTTTTAATATTAATATATTTTGTTAAAACGACGCATATAGAGTCGTTTGCTATATATCTGTGTGCTTTGATTATTGATTAGTAACACCTAAATTATGCTTCCACAAAACATTAAATTTGGGGGTGTTACAGATTGGTATCAGAGCCTAAGGTTATAGTGAACTAGGTTGCATTTAGCGGGCCTAGACTATGACTGTAAGGCAGTATTCCCTATTAAGTATGATTAGGTTCAGTGACTACATGGTATTGGTTTAATTTAACATAGCCTGATCAACTATGTACAATTAAAAGAATATGATGTAGGATCCGAAAGGAATCATGACTGAACAGGATACACTAGTTGACTCTGACCACCAGAGAAACCGGGACTCAAACTTGTCCGTGTTAGACACCTTAGGCTATTATGTGAGATACATATATATACATAGATAGGCCTCACTCTTTCTAACGCTTTATCTCAGAATGGCAAACACACCACCCAATTCGTCACGCTCTCAATCCGGGTCGCAGAGCCCGAGGGTAGCTAGGAGGAACGCCAGGTTGCCTCGAGCTGGCCCATATCCCACCCACTTCACTCTGCCGGACTTGGACGCTAGGCTGGACCGTCACGAGCAACGACTTCGCACCATGGATGTCGCTTTGCAAGAAACTAATGAAAATTGGAGACTCACAGCCCTGGAGCGTATCAACCAAGTCTTTGAGGATCACAAAAACACCGTTAGCAACATGAACATACTCCACGAATGGGTAGTGGAATCGGGAGTAGAAGTCGAGCTCTTGCGACTCAGGTTGAAACAATGCGAACAACGCCTGCAAGAGGCCGAATAATACTCAAGGATGCTGGTACAATGACTGGCATTGGCAGAAGACAATGCCCGACAAACTAGCAGACTCGCAATCACCGTGGATCGACTTGTCACACTAATGGAAAGGATCAACTTGCATTAGAACTAGTGTGACTGTCGTCTTGTGATCTATATCTATCTATGTAGTACTCTTACTATTCGAACCGGATGTAACAATTTCTGGTACCTTTGTACTCCCCATATTATGTAATCTTTTGAAAACTCGTATCATGTACCAAACTTGGTTATTTTAATGAAATATAATTATCACTTTGTATTGTATATTCCATCATATACACCTGTGATATATCAGAATTTCACGCAAATATCTCATTGTCTTTTCTTGATCTTACTCAACAAAATGCCACCGAAGAGATTCACCTTCAGCGAAACTGAAATCGCCCAACTCATAGCCCAAAGTGTGGCCCAAGCTATGGATACCCGATAACCCAGTTCGGGCAGCGAAGATACAGCTGCCAACGGGCCTCAATCTAAACCTTGTTCATACAAGGACTTCCTGAGCTGCAAACCCTTGAGCTTCAAGGGAACCGAAGGAGCCATCGGACTGATCAGATGGTTTGAGAAAATGGAGTCTGTCTTCCACATCAGCAAGTGTGCGGAAGAGGACAGAGTCAAATACTCCACCTGCACCCTCGAAGATGGTGCCCTCTCATGGTGGAATTCATATGCCCAGTCAGTGGGTATTGATACTGCCTACCTACTCCCTTGGGAGGAACTGAAGAAAATGCTTACTGCTAAGTATTGCCCCCATCGAACAACTCCAAAAGCTGGAGGAAGAATTCTGGCACCTAAAGGTGCACGGAACTGACATTGACGGATATACCATCAGATTCCAACAGCTTGCCATCCTTCGCCCAGCAATGGTGAGCACCGAACCCGAAAAGATCCGAAAGTACATTCGCGGCCTTCCGAAACCTGTCCGTGGGAACGTCGTCTCCTCAAACCAGACCACCATTGATGGTGCTATCCGATTGGCCCATGAACTCATGGCCATGAACGAGGACCCAGAACCACCCACTTCTTCCTCCAACCATCTCAAAAGAAAGTGGTCCGACAACCACAACAACTCCCAAAACAAGAAACCCGACACCATCAAGGCCTACAACTCAACCACCGACACCAGACATGGTTACACAGGGAACAAGCCTTACTGTTCTAAGTGCAACCGCCACCATGAAGGTCCTTGCGGTCCCTATTGCAACAACTGCAAGACGTACGACCACCTCACCAAGGACTACAGATCCCCCGCCAACAACAACACCAGACCACACCGAGCATGCTATGAATGCGGAAACCCTGGGCACTTTAAGAATGATTGCCCGAAACTGAAGAACAAGGCCAACAACAACAACAATGCTAAGGGTAGAGCCTTCGTACTCAATTCTGGGGACGCTCGCCAGGACCCGAATGTGGTCACGGGTATGTTCCTCCTCAACAACTTAACTGCTTTTGTTCTATTTGATACTAGTGCCGATAGGAGCTTTATTTCCGATGAGTTTTACCCCCTACTAGACATCACCCCTGTTGCTCTAGATGTTAAGTACATTGTAGAACCAGCAAACGATTATATTTGTACAGATATGGTAGAGGGGCGCATTCAATACTTGCTTGTCTATTAGTTTTCAGTTCTTCTCTCTTTTCTCTTTTTTCCCTTTTTAGAATTAGAATAAGGGAGGAACTCATAGAAACTGATAGTGTGATACCTAATTACACTATAAACTAAGCCAACGAAACCTTTTCGATAGATCTTATGACCGTTGAAATTGGAAGTCTTGACGTCATCATTGGTATGGACTGGTTGTCCAGACACCGAGCCGAAATCGTCTGTTATGAAAAAATCGTCCGCATCCCTCTCGGCATCGGTAGAACCTTGATCATACAGGGGGAGACCGGTGGGACGAGACTAAATATCATATCTTGTCTGAAAACCCGAAAACTTCTCAGAAAGGGTTATCCTGCAATCCTCGCGCATATCACGGAAAAAGGGTCGGAAGAGAAGTGACTTGAGGATGTGCCAATCGTTAGAGACATTCCAGAAGTCTTTCCGGAAGAACTACCTGGTTTACCTCCACCTAGACAGGTTGAGTTCTCGATCGATCTCGTGCCGGGTGCCGCACCGGTAGCCCGAGCACCATGCCGCCTAGCCCCATCCGAACTTCAGGTGTTGTCCACCCAGTTACAGGAACTTCTGGATAGAGGATTCATTAGACCAAGTTCTTCACCTTGGGGAGCTCTGGTCTTATTCGTGAAAAGGAAAGACGGTTCTTTCCGAATGTGCATCGACTACCGAGAGTTGAACAAATTGACCGTCAAGAACCGATATCCACTCCCTCGCATCGATGACCTGTTTGACCAACTACAAGGGTCAAGTATTTAGTCAAAGATCGATCTTCAGTCAGGTTATCATCAACTTCGAGTTCGCGACACCGATATCCCAAAAACTGCTTTCCGAACTCGTTACGGGCATTATGAATTTCGGGTGATGCCCTTCGGTTTAACAAATGCACCGGCTGTATTCATGGATCTTATGAATCGGGTGTGCAAACCTTACCTCGATAAGTTTGTCATTGTCTTCATCGACGACATTCTCATATACTCGCGAAACGAACAAGAACACGCGCAACACCTCAAAACCGTCCTAGAACTACTCAGACACGAGGAGTTATATGCCAAATTCTCCAAGTGTGAGTTCTGGATACAATCCGTTCAATTCCTTGGACATGTTGTTAATAGTCAAGGAATTCACGTCGACCCATCAAAAATCGAGGCTATCAAAGACTGGCAAGCGCCAACTACTCCAACCGAGGTACGCCAATTTCTGGGATTGGCCGGTTATTATCGTCGTTTCATCGAAAATTTCTCGAAAATAGCTCGACCACTCATGACACTGACTCAAAAGGAAAAGAAGTTCAATTGGACTGATAAATAAGAGTCAGCATTCCAGCTATTAAAACTCAAGCTTTGAAGTGCTCCTATTCTATCCTTGCCCGAAGGCACCGACGACTTCGTGGTATACTGCGATGCTTCCCATCAAGGTCTCGGTTGCGTGTTGATGCAACGAGACAAGGTCATTGCTTACACTTCCCGAAAACTCAAAGTTCATGAGAAGAACTACACGACTCATGACCTTGAGCTAGGGGCCGTGGTGTTCGCCCTCAAAATTTGGAGACACTACCTCTATGGTACCCGAAGTACCGTATTCACCGATCACAAAAGTCTCCAACACATCTTCGATCAAAAAGACCTTAATATGCGACAATGACGTTGGGTCGAGTTGCTCACCGATTATGACTACGAAATCAAATACCACCCCGGCAAGGCAAATGTTGTTGCCGATGCCCTCAGTCGAAAGGAACGGCCGAAACCACTTCGAGTTCGAGCTCTTAGTATGACCATTCATAATGATCTCACCATTCAGATTCACACCGCTCAACTAGAAGCTTTGAAACCTGAAAATGTCAACAGCAAAGCCTTACGAGGCATTGATAAACAATTCGAAATCAAACCTAATGGCGTTAGGTACTTCTCAAATCGAATCTGGTTGCCTAGTTTTGGGAACCTGCGAGACTTGGTGATGGATGAAGCTCACAAGTCTAAATATTCTATCCATCCGGGAGCCGACAAAATGTATCACGGCATCAAGGAATTCTATTGGTGGCCGAACATGAAAGCCGAAATCGCCACCCATGTCAGCAAGTGCCTTACTTGCTCGAAAGTCAAAATTGAACATCAAAAACCTCCTGGTTTACTTCAACAACCCAGCATTCCTGAATGGAAATGGGAACAAATCGCCATGGATTTCATAACCAAACTACCCAAGTCATCGAGCGGTTGCGATACCATTTGGGTGATCGTTGATCGACTCACCAAATCTTCTCATTTCCCGGCGATCAAAGAAACCGATAAAATGGAACGTCTCTCACAAATCTACATCAAAGAAATTTTTTCCCGACACGATGTCCCAACCTCGATTATCTCCGACAGGGAGGCCCGTTTCACATCTCACTTTTGGCAATCACTTCAAAAATCATTGGGTACTCGTCTGGATATGAGTACCGCATACCATCCTCAAACCGATGGCCAAAGTTTACGAACTATTCAGACACTGGAAGGCATGCTACGAGCTTGCGTAGTTGACTTCGGTGCAAACTGGGAAAGACACCTGCCATTGTACGAGTTTTCCTAGAATAACAGCTATCATGCCAGCATTAAGACTGCACCATTCGAGGCACTGTACGGTCGTAAGTGCCGATCACCGATCTGTTGGACCGAAGTGGGAGACAGCCAACTCACTGGTCCTGAACTCATACACGAAACCACTGAGAAAATCTTTGAAATCCAAAACAGACTCAAAGCAGCACGTGATCGTCAGAAAAGTTATGCTGACGTGAGACGCAAACCACTCGAGTTCCAGGTTAGGGATCGAGTACTCCTGAAAGTATCACCTTGGAAAGGCGTAATCCGATTCGGCAAAAGCGGGAAGTTAAATCCTAGGTACATTGGGCCTTTTGAGATCCTCGAAAGGATTGGCCCCGTGGCATATCGACTGCCGCTGCCATTCGAGCTCAGCAGCGTGCACCCTACTTTTCACATTTCTAGCCTAAAGAAATGTCTGTCTGATGAGACACTCATCATCCCACTCGACGAGATTCGCGTCGATAACAAACTTCATTTTGTTGAAGAGCCCGCTGAAATCGTAGACCGTGAGGTCAAACAACTCAAACAAAGTCGTATTCCCATCGTTAAGGTCAGGTGGAATTCACGGCGTGGTCCGGAATTCACTTGGGAACGGGAAGACCAAATGCGACTCAAGTATCCTCAGTTATTCACTGACTCTACATCAAACGCTACATCGAGCTAAATTTCGGGATGAAATTCTCCTAACAGGGGGAGAATGTAACACCCGTCAAATTAGGACTAGTAATTAGTGCCTAACTCTCTGTTAATACATGTAATTAGTTCTGTGTTAGGCTAATTAATGTATCAAATATACATATTGTTGAATATATACAAGTATACGATTTGATCAAATCGTACTCAATTCAAATCGAATGTAATTCGGTTCAATTAAATACGGACGTTGGTGATCATTTTTTATTAAATAATATAAAATTATTTAATAACGATATCATACCCAAAATATTATTTTGATAATGTTTCAATTACATTTCGTATCGTATAATAAACGTCTACGCGACTTAAACATTTAACACGTAAACGAACGAAACAAGTATAAGTTATATTTTTATAACTTAAATTCTAAAGTATTCGGGTAAATACTTCAACTAAAATGTCGAATAATTAATCGTATTTTAAAAACTTATAATTGAACGCGTATAAAGTTATTTAAACGTTTAAACGACCGGAGAAACGAACACCGCACGAAGAGCGAATACACGGAAGTAAAAAGTGGAGACCCACACTCGGTGGGCCCCCACCGAACCAACCAAAAAGGGAGGGAAAACCCTCCTCCCTTTCTCATTTTCACCTATTCTCTCTCTCTATCATCTCTATTCTCTTTTTCTATCTAAACTCCACCACACCACCACCTCCATTAAAATCACAAAAACACCATCAAAGACTCATCATCCTCCAAGGTTCATTTAGAAGAAAACGATCACCACGCAACGATCTACATTCCCATCTTTTCGGTTTCTCCTCGCGCAAACTTATAAGTTTCCGACAAAATCCCTAAACTCATCGATTTCCATTATTTTCGACTTTTTGTTGTTTATTTAAGCTTAAAATATCCAAATATGGGTTGGGTAAAGTTTCGGACCAAACGGAAGTCGTCCGACCGTTTTTCCGGCCACCGAGACCTGATTAGACGCCGATGTCACATCTGTCCCAGCGACATTGCGACATCAGCCTCAATGTCGCAAAAATCTATCACGATGTCGCAGGTGCGACATCAGTTTCAATGTTGCCTAAAATGGCTGACGTCGCACATAGCGACATAGACCCTTACGTCGCAAGAACCAACAATGTCTCATATAGCGACACAACCCCCAACGTCGCATTAAATTGCGGACGTCGCACATAGCGACGCCATAGTCAATGTCGCAGTCATGACCTGCGACACACACCTAATGTCACAGATAACAGAATCTAGAAAACTCAGATTTTATTAAGTGTCGAGACCTGAAATTTTATCACTCGATTTTACCCAAATTCGAATCTCAGATGTGTTTTTCATTACAACAATGTCGCATATAGCGACGCAACCCCCAACGTCGCATTAAATTGCGGACGTCACACATAGCGACGCCATAGTCAATGTCGCAGTCACGACCTGCGACACACACCTAATGTCACAGATAACATAATCTAGAAAACTCAGATTTTACTAAGTGTCGAGACCTGAAATTTTATCACTCGATTTTACCCAAATTCGAATCTCAGATGTGTTTTTCACAGATAACATAATTCTCGACCCCAGCCAGGGGCCAGCCCCTTGGACCCCGCCAGGGGTTGCCACCCCTTGGACCTCGCCAGGGGTTGCCACCCCTGGGACCCAGCTAACCAGGGGCGCTGCCCCCAGACCCCCGTCACCTAAGGTTTATAAATACTTTTAAGTATAACACTTAGAAATCATAATAATAATAGTTGAGATTATTATTGCAAACAATCACCAACGGGCCGTACACATTTTCAAACACTTAGACAATCAACCAAATTGTAATCATTTGGACATTCTAGTTAGATAAACAACTACAAGGTAGTCTTATTGGATACCTTCTCATGTTTATAACCACCGCGTGTCGTGGACACCCTCAGGTTACAAGTCTTTGGACTTCAATTCTTGGCTAATCGATCTCAGTTTATTTAGATAAACTCTTCAGGCTCAGGTGAGTCTCATGGCCCCTCTTTTTACTGTTTTACTAGGGGTGTGATACATTGCTCTGTTTTTAACACGTGAACGTGAGTACATATTTCAATATACTACATGAGTTGTTTTCAACTAATCAAGTCAAAGTCCTCCGTCAGTATAGTCTGGTAATACGAAAGTAGCATGAATATTAGTATATGGTACCATATAGGATTGACTCACCTCGTCCGGGTTAGACGCGCTAACCTCTGCAATGGACGTACTAATATTTGGGAAGACGAGTGTAGATTAGGCACTCGTGGAGGCACCTCGCTCGGAATTCTCTATATGGGACCCGACCCTCGAGTTAAGCTCAGAATATGCGCTCATGGTTGTATACACTATTATTATCATTTGCTGGATGCAAATCAACATTTAAATCTTGCGGTTCACACACTATTATTTGGTATCTAAACCTGTGAGCTCACCAGCGTTAGCTGACCCATTTTAGCATGTATCACAGGTACCCAGCAGTAGATTTGGACTGCCCATCAGGATGCATATTAGCTCGAGTCTCCATACAAACCTCAGAGATTTCATTGCATTATTAGATTTTGTATAACTAATTATGTACTTAAATCTCTCATATTACGAACACGAGCTATGTATGAGTTCAAACTGTTGTAAACCTTTTAATATTAATATATTTTGTTAAAACGATGCATATAGAGTCGTTTGCTATATATCTGTGTGCTTTGATTATTGATTAGTAACACCCGAATTATGCTTCCGCAAAACATTAAATTTGGGGGTGTTACATCGATCATCTTAGAGATTGTGGAATAATTTCACAATTAACTCATCCTAGAACACCACAGCTTAATGGAGTTGCTGAGAGGAGAAATAGAACCTTGTTAGACATGGTTCGGTCTATGATGAGTCGGGCTACACTTCCGATAAGTTTTTGGGGTTATGGATTAGAAACAGCTACTCGCATATTAAATCTTTTACCCACCAAGAAGCTTTCAAAGACACTTTATGAGATGCGGAAGGGAAAACGTCCTTCTCTTGGTCACATCAAAATCTGGGGTTGTGAAGTTTTCGTTAGACGAGAAACACAAGACAAACTAGACTCTAGATCTGAAAAGTGTCTTTTCGTCAGTTATCCACAAGAGTCGTTTGGATATCTGTTCTACAGACCCGCGGATAATGTAGTCTTTGTAGCTCGAAGAGGAGTGTTTCTTGAGAGAGAAATGATATCTAAAGAGGACAGTGGAATTAAGATAGATCTTGAAAAAATTCAAGAGTCAGCCAATGAAGAACCTACAGTAAATACCGACGTTCATCAAGAGGTGGAAACGCCTGTTGAACCGGAAGACATATCGTTACTCACTTGCAGATCTAGTAGAGTTAGCAAGCCTCCCCAGTTCTATTATGGTTTCCATATTGAAGAAGAAGATAAAATTATCGATGGTACACTAAATGACCTAGATGAGTCTGCTAACTACAAGGAAGTGATGGCAGGCCCTGAGGCTGCTAAATGGAAGGAAGCTATGAAAAGCGAAATTTGGTCCATGTATGACAACCAAGTTTGGAATTTGGTTGACACTACACCCGGTCTTAAAAAGGTGGGTTGTAAGTGGATCTTCAAGAAGAAGACCGACATCGATGGGAAAGTACACACTTATAAAGCTAGGTTGGTAGCGAAGGGCTATACTCAAACCCACGGGATTGATTATGAGGAAACCTTCTCACCAGTAGCTAAGATAAATCAATTAGGATCATGTAAGCCATAGCTGCGTTTCATGATTATGAAATTTGGCAGATGGATGTAAAAATCGCCTTCCTTAATGGGAAACTGACAGAGGATGTGTTCATGGCACAACCGGTGGGTTTTGAAAATGCAAAGTATCCCAATAGAGTGTGTAAGATTCAAAGGGCTATTTATGGATTTAAACAAGCCTCTCATAGCTAGAATCTTTTCTTCCATGAGAAAGTTACACAGTTTGGATTTTCTAGAAGCGAAGATGAGTCCTGTATATATGTCAAGTTCAGTGGGAGTGTTGTAGTCTTCCTAGTGTTATATGTGGATGATATACTACTCATAGGAAATGATATCCCAACTTTATAAGGTGTAAAGGATTGGTTGGGAAAATGTTTCGCTATGAAAGACTTGGGAGATGCAGCATATATTCTTGGTATAAAGATTTATAGAGATAGGTCGAGACGTCTCATAGGACTTAGCCAGGACACATATTTAGATAAAATTTTGAAAAGATTCAAAATGGAGAACTCTAAGAAAGGGAATCTACCCTTAAATCATGGCATTAAGATCAATAAGGATCTTTGTCCGAAATCTAAGGAAGAATCGGATAAAATGAGTCGAGTCCCATATGCTTCATCTATAGGATCGATCATGTATGCCATGACGTGTACGA
This sequence comes from Pseudognaphalium luteoalbum, assembly GCA_963422505.1. Classification (NCBI taxonomy): domain Eukaryota; kingdom Viridiplantae; phylum Streptophyta; class Magnoliopsida; order Asterales; family Asteraceae; genus Pseudognaphalium; species Pseudognaphalium luteoalbum. The sequence goes on along the minus strand of OY730194.1, from coordinate 34,390,264 downwards.
TGCCTGATGTCTCATTTGCTTTGAGCTTAGTGAGTCGACATCAGCAGAATCCTGGTGAAGGTCATTAGACATTTGTAAAGAATATTCTTAAGTATTTGAGAAATACTAAGGACAGGTTTTTGGTTTATGATGGAGAAGAAGAACTCAGAGTAACAGGTTAGAGTGATGCAAGTTTCCAAACAGATAGAGATGATAGCCATTCCCAGTCTGGTTGGGTATACTTACTGAATGGGGGAGCGGAGACATGGAAAAGTTCCAAGCAAGATACGGTGGCAGACTCAACATGCGAGTCTGAGTATATAGCGGCTTGCGAGGCTTCAAAGGAAACCATGTAGATTAAGAATTTCATTGGAGATCTTGGAGTTGTTCCAACGGTTCAAGACCCCATTAAAATATTTTGTGATAATGAAAGTGCGGTCGCCTTGAGTAGAGAACCCAAGGATCACGGAAAGTCAAAGCACATTGAAAGAAAATACCATTTTGTTCGGAGAAAGATAGAAGGACACGTGATTGTGCAGAGCATAAGATCAGAGGATAATCCGGATGATCCATTCACAAAGCCACTTGGAAAGTCCAAACATGATGAGCATGCTGGGAGCATAGGCTTAAGAGATAATGTAAAGTTTTAGTTGTTAGTTAGATTTTTGAAACATTGTAAACAATGATGGAAATTGTAATAGACTTGGTGATTAAATAATGGAGATTTATTTAATGGAAGGAGTTCTGCCATTTACTATTGTTTGTCATTGTGTTTCAAGTTTTCCATGTTTAGACACCACTTCCCGAGTAAAACAGTTTTACTTAAACCTCCTCAGTCGTTCATACTCCTGGAAGTAAGTGGTGAATCAAGACTGTCATGGAGTGTTAGTAGATTGTCTATGGAGATTAAACATGGCATGGAGAATGCTGCAACACTCATGGGTACTTAATGGGGATTTAAGTATAGGAGAGACCCATACTTAAAGAGATCACTTCATGGATTAAATCACGAGTGATTTTAAGATGATATAATCCTCTACTCTTGAAATTGAGATGCATTGAGTTTCTAGTTTTTCAAGTCTGTTATACTTTAGCCTATTCTAACATTGTGTGTAAATGCCAGTCATAAAGGGTATGCTAGGTATGACATGATGAGTTGACTAGTACTATGTAGTCGAATTTTATATGTTCCTTTTTTCCTAATGGGAAAAGCGATATCTTGGGCCCTCTGATGATTAAAGATTGACTCTAAAGTGCTAGGCCTGGCCGAGACTAAGTTGATGGTTCAATAGTCTCATAAAGTCAATGTAATCGGAAATCAGAAAACTAAATATGAATCTTGAGATTGATTAAAATCCATATCTCGATTCATACGATATTAGTAGAACAAAGGAATAGTTGATCACTTATCTAAAGGGCTAACTCTAGGATAAATATCAGAGTTCGGCAGTTGTGTTGGATGACACTCTCTACTTAGTTAATGGATAGGCTTAGACCAATAATAGTTGATGAATTGTCCAAGTTGGAGACTGTTGGAATAGTGTTCAAGTTCATAACTAATTGGTAAGTATATCATTAAAAGTAGAGTCTTTTTTGGATCACCCTCAATGAACAGTAAGAGAAATAAATAAAAATATAATATTAATTGGAATTAATATTATATTTAGTTTGTTAATTGAATATTAAGTGAAACTAAAAGAAAATTCTGGAAAGCGGATCCAACCGCCAGTTGGAAGGTTCAACATGGCGGTTGGAGACCAAAGTGAAATGGCAGTGGAGCACGTGGGTCGTGGGTCGGGCAAATGGGTCAAAAGCAGATCCAACTGTCGGTTGGAAGTTCCAACCGCCGGTTGGAAATTCCAACCTCCGGTTGGAAGTCTGTCCCACATCGGCCAGATGACAAAACCCTAGGCCTCCTCCTCCCCTATAAATAGGGGCCTAACCCTTAGTTTTCCATGCACCTTTTGAATTGAATAGTTTTCATATCTAGTTCTCTCTTTCTTACTCCTGCTCCTTGTAAGAGTTTGCGACCTAGAGTCGTGACCTTAGGAGACTTGGGAATTCTCTTAGTTCTTTTGGGTGTGAGCCATTAGAAGTGTTCTAGTTTAGGCACTCGCCTCCAAGCAAGAAGGTTCTGCTAGTTCGTCTACGCGTGAGAAATTGTTTTCTCAAAGGTTAGTATTTTTTTCTCTTTATCTATTTGTTTTATTGCTTTAATTTATTCAAGTTAAGATCCCTTAGGGTTTAGTTTCCTAATTGCCTTAGATTTAGTTTTGTTATTATTCCATTGCGCATATTAATCTAGTTAGGGAACTGAAAAACCAACACCCCAATTAAAGCCAACCATCATCTAAGAGGTCTTATTCTGATAAAGCCTCTAACATTGGTTCTAAGTCCAAAATGGGTTACACTGGGAGTAAACCCTTATGTTCAAAGTGTCGTCGACACCATGAGGGTTCTTGCAGTACTCCTTGTGGAAAATGTCACAGGTATGGGCATCTGAATAAAGACTGCAGATCTACCAATGCCAAAACTGTCACCGACAAACCCAAATCCTGCTTTGAGTGTGGAAACATAGGGCATTTTAGGAATGAGTGTCCAAAGCTGAAGAACAAGGGCAGAAACAACACTGCTAAGGGAAGAGCTTTCTTTCTGAACTCAAAGGAAGCCCGCCAAGACCCGAATGTGGTGTTGGGTACGTTCCTTCTCAACAACTTAACTGTCTCAATTCTGTTTGATACTGGTGCTGATAGGAGCTTTATATCTGATGAATTTTATCAACTGCTTGACATCACTTCCACTGCCTTAGATGCTAAGTACCTTGTAGAATTAGCTAATAGCAAACTCATTGAGACCAATAGTGTGATACCCGATTGCACTTTAAACCTATCCGATGAGCTCTTCACCATTGATCTTATCCCTGTCAAGATCGGAGGTTTCGATGTCATTGTTGACATGGACTGGCTGTCCAAGCATCGTGTCGAAATTGTCTGCTACGATAAAATTGTTCGTATTCCTCTCATCATCGGTGGTACTCTGATCATACAAGGAGAGACCGGTGGGACGAGATTAAATATCATATCATGCATGAAAACCCACAAATACTTGAGAAAGGGTTATCAAGCAATCCTCGCACACGTTATGGAGAAAAAGTTGGAGGAGAAGCGAATTGAGGATGTGCCCATCGTTCGAGACTTTCCAGAAGTCTTTCCCGAAGTCTTTCTTGGTCTTTCACCATCGAGACAAGTTGAGTTCTCAATCGACCTTGTGCCTAGAGCGGCACCCGTTGCACGAGCACCTTATCGTTTAGCCCCATCCGAACTCTAGGAGTTATCTATGCAGTTACGGGAACTCCTGGATATGGGATTCATCAGGCCGAGTTCTTCACCTTGGGGAGCTCCGGTTTTGTTTGTGAAAAAGAAAGACAGTTCATTTAGAATATGTATCGATTACCGAGAGTTGAACAGATTAACCGTTAAGGACCGTTATCCACTTCCTCGCATTGATGACCTGTTCGACCAATTTTAGGGGTCAAGTTTTTATTCGAAGATCGATCTACGATCAGGTTATCATCAGTTATGAGTTCGCGACATCAAAATCCCGAAAACCTCTTTCCGAACTCGCTATGGGCATTTTGAATTTCAAGTGATGTCATTCGGTTTGACAAAAGCACCGGCTGTATTCATGGACCTCATGAACCGAGTGTGCAAACCTTATCTTGACAAGTTTGTCATTGTCTTCATCGATGACATCCTTAGCAACTCACGCAACGATCAAGAACATGCACAACACCTAAAGACCATCTTAGAACTACTTAAACACGAAGAGTTATACGCCAAATTCTCTAAGTGTGAGTTCTGGATGCAAACGTTCAATTCCTTGGACATGTGTTTGATAGTCAAGGAATTCACGTTGATCCATCGAAAATCGAGGCTATCAAGTGCTAGGAGGCACCGACAACGCCGACTGAAATGCGCCAATTGTTAAGACTAGCTGGTTACTATCGGCGCTTCATTGAGAATTTCTCAAAAATAGCCCAACCTCTCACAACACTGACTCAGAAGGAAAAGAAGTTTGATTGGACTGGTAAGAAAGAGTAAGCATTTTCAACTACTGAGACAAAAACTTTGCAGTGCACCCATTCTATCATTACCCGAAGGCAACGATGACTTTGTGGTATACTGCGATGCTTCACACCAAGGTCTTGGTTGCGTGTTGATGCAACGAGACAAGGTCATTGCCTACGCCTCTCGACAACTCAAAGTTCACGAAAAGAACTACACCACTCATGATCACGAAACGGGAGCCGTAGTGTTTGCACTCAAAATCTAGAAACACTATCTGTATGGCACAAAATGTACCATCTTCATTGATCATAAAAATCTCCAACATATATTCGATCAGAAGGATCGCAACATGATGCAACGTCACTGGGTCGAGTTGCTTACTGATTACGACTGCGAAATCAAATACCATCCGGGCAAAGCAAATGTTGTTGCCGATGCCCAAAGTTGAAAATAACGCACCAAACCACTTTGAGTCCGAGCTCTCAGTATTACCATTCATAATGATGTTATCATTCATATTCATACCGCTCAACTCGAAGCACTGAAACCTGAAAACATCAAAAATGAGGCCTTACGCAACATCCTGGATCTAATAAGATGTATCATGGAACCAGGGAGTTATACTGGTGGCCAAACATGAAAGCTGAAATCACGACGTACGTTAGCAAGTGCCTCACATGCTCTAAGGTTAAAGCGGAATATCATAAACCTTTCGGTCTATTACAACAACCGGACATCCCTCAATGGAAATGGGAACAAATCACTATGGATTTCATCACTAAACTCCCAAAGACATCGAGCGGTTGCGATACCATTTGGGTGATTGTCGACCGGCTCACTAAATCTGCTCATTTTCTTGCCATTAAGGAAACTGACAAAATGGAACGCCTCACCAGAATCTATCTGAAGGAAATCGTATCCTGACATGGCGTTCCTATCTCGATTATCTCTGACAGGGATAGTCGCTTTACATCTCACTTTTGGCGATCATTACAGAAATGCTTGGGTACTCGTCTGGATATGAGTACCGCATATCACCCACAAACCAACGACCAAAGTGAATGAACAATTCAAACACTGGAAGATATGCTACGAGGATGCTTATTTGGGACTTCGGTGCAAATTGGGAACATCACCTGCCATTGTGCGAATTTTCGTTCAACAATAGTTATCATACCAGCATCAAGGTTGCACCTTTTGAGGCACTGTATGGTCGTAAGTGTTGATCGCCTATCTGTTAGACCGAAGTGGGAGACAACCAACTCGCTGGTCCTGAAATCATTAATGAAACCACCGAGAAGATCGTTGGTATTCAAAATCGGTTGAAAGCCACACGTGATCGTCATAAGAGTTATGCTGACGTGAGATGCAAGCATCTCAAGTTTTAGGTTGGGGATCGAGTATTGCTCAAAGTATCACCTTGGAAAGGTGTCATTCGATTCGGCAAACGTGGGAAATTAAACCCCATGTACATTGGACCTTTTATGATCCTTGAAAGGATTGGTCCAGTGGCATATCGATTGCAGCTACCACCCGAGCTCAGTGGTGTGCATCCTACTTACCACATTTCTAATCTTAAGAAATGCATATTTGATGAGACACTCATTATCCTTCTCGAGGAGATTTAAATCGACAACAAACTTCATTATGTAGAGACACCAATGGAGATCATGGACCGTGAGGTCAAACATCTTAAGCAAAGTCGTATTCCCATCGTTAAGATCCGGTGGAATTCGCGGCGTGGTCCGGAATTCACCTGGAAAATAGAAGACCAGATGCGACTCAAGTATCCATACCTATTTTCAGACTCCACTCACATGCCGACTCAGAGCTAAATTTCGGGACGAATGTCTCTTAACAAGGGGAGAATGTGACACCCGACAAATTAAGCCTAGAAATTAGTTCCTAATCATCTAGTTAATGCATGTAATTAGTTCTATGTTAGGCTAATTGTATGTATCATTATGTATATTTTTATATATACACATACATGATTTGATTAAATCGTGTCATTTTATATCGGCCGAATTCTGATTCATTAATACGGACGTTGGTGAACAAAATTATTTACTTTATTTTAAACTGAAATTCGTTGGATACTCGATCGGGTAAGCTAACTTACCCGAACGGGTAAGGTATGATACCCGAACAGGTATGGAAAGTTAGCCGATCGGGTATGGGTTAAAATCTGAGTTAAAGCAGTTTTGGCTTGTGTTGTGACCTAATAAATGCAAGCCTTACCCGATCGCGTGTTAACTTCAAAGAAAATTTATATTAAGTGTCGAACTTGTGTAACATCAATACTTATATACGATACGAATCAGATCGTACTTTACCAGTGTAACGTAATAACATTATAATAATAATACTTTGAAATTATTATTATGTAAAGTCACCAACGGGCCATACATGTTTTCAAAAACACCAATAAACAACTAAATATTTGGACATAATTAGTTGAGTGGACAACTAGCATAGATGGTCTGTCGAGACATCTAATCATTATAAACTTGCGCGTTTAGTACGCCCGGCAGGTTACAGTCATTTGGACGACATCATTACCTTTTGCTCCATCATTAATTGCTCGATAGTAATTCATCAGACTCAGGTGAGTCTCATAGCCCCACATTTTATTGTTTTTACTCCCGGGGTGGGAATACATGCTCATTTTGTTTTACATGTGAACGCAAGTACAAAAACATCGCTATATACTGCAAGAGTTATCTCACTAATCATTTTAAAGCCCTCCACAACATAGTTTGGTAATACTTTTGTAGCGTGAATGTTAGTGTATGGTACCATATGAGATTGACAATCCCCATCCGGGTTGGAAGCCCCAACTGGTCAAACGGACGTATTATCATTTGTTCATACGAGTGTAGATTAGGCACTAGCAGGGAGGCACCCTCGATCAGGTACTTGATTGTGATCCTGACACCTCAGTTAAGCTCAGACTATGTGCTCATGACAATGATATGCACTCATTTATTTATTTGCTTGGTTGCAAATCATTATACTTAAATCTTGCGGTTCATAAATTATGCTTATACATACAAACCTGTTAGCTCACCAGCTTTTAGCTGACCTTTTAGCATGTATTCATAGGTTCTCAGCAGCAGTAGGTCTGCTCTATCAGGATACATTAGCTCGAGTCGCATATAGACATCAGGAGATTTCCTTGCATTTCTACATTTTATAAAATTAGATATGCCCTAGAATCTCTATCATTCGGCTTACGAGCTTTTGAAATTAGTATAACAATGTAATACTTTTGTATTATCAATGTAATTGTAAACGACGCATGTAGAGTCGTTCATTATATATCTTATATGCGGTGATTAACTGATTAGTCACACCAAATGTATGCTTCCACTAATCATGAATTTGGGGGTACGACAGATTGACCTCTTGGCACGTTAACATGCATTTCAAAAGCATGTTAATCAAATTACAATTTAATATACATAAACATTCATTTATCATGAATAGTAACTTATATATGTTATTTATATTAATTAATATCATAACTTAACATTCATTACTGTATAATAATATATGTTAGTTAAGATTTATCTTAAAAAATGTTAATATCTTACTTCTTCTTTTTTTAGGTTTTAAGATTCACTAGTGATGAATGTTACCTTATATGTGTTATTGACAATTATGAACACTTTAATATTAATTTACAAAGCATATTAACTAATATAGTACATGCATGGTATTATACACAATGATAATTATAACATTCATTTACCATGAATGTAACTCGTATACATTATTATTCACTAATGAATGTTATGTTATCACATTTAATGGTGTATAACAGCATCTATATGTTACTCGTAATATTCATCATAAATGAAGATTTTGAACTATGAAGTCGTAATTTTGATAACATGCTTTTCAGATGAATGTTAACGTTCTGGGAATTTTTTGAGTTGTTGAAATTCGATTGTAATGACGACCATAATTCGATTAATTACTCTTTTATATGTTTTTTTACAAAGAATTTCGTTTAATTCTATTGTTTTTCATCACCAAATCAAAATTTTCTCAAAAAACCCAAAAGTTACACCAAATTTTATAATTTTGGATGAATTCAAATTATGACGAATTGAAGATGTGAATGAATGTATTTGATGGATCTGAAAATTTACAATATTTTTGATTGAAGGAATCATTAAACTACATGCTTTAATTTTGGAATTTAGGCATTAATTGATAAAAATGGGTATTGTAGATAATGTGAGAAAATAAGTGGTTGTTAGTTACTTCCCTCCTTCCTCCAAATTAAGAGTTTCCCTCTTGATCATTCCCATATATATATATATATATATATATATATATATATATATATATATATTATGTTATAAACATTATAAAATAAAATGTTTATGAAAAGTTTGTAATATTTAGTTTGGTGTAGTGATCAAGGTGCTATTAATTAGATAACAAAGATATGTATAATAAAGTGTTACAATTATTAATCATTTACAAAGGATTAAGATTCATATTTAAGGAAAAATACATATAAATGTATATATGTGTTCTTTTCTAAATAATGAAGATGATATATTTTTTTTAATTCTTAAACAATTATGACTATTTTTTTCAAATATTTAGATAGATAAATTATCATAGTTTTATATTTAGTTGAGGACACATGTCAAAAATTGAGATGTATAGGTGTTCAATATTTAGAGCACGTAGTTCTTTTTATTTATAAGTTAAAATGATACCGTACCATTTTATTCATCATTTATTTAATAGGTGGTAGATTGGTAAGCTGGAATTTTTAGCCATGCACAACCAAGTATGTTATAAGGCGTTGTACTTACAATATTATAAAGCATATTTAGTGGTGTATAACTAAAAACATGTGATGTACCAATCGCTCACCTTATTTAATTATATAAATAAAGGTTTTGTTAACGGAAGCCCCAAATGCAAACATTTATTTTTTATTCATAATTACATCTAATAAAATTAAACTTTGTATTTAATAAACTCTAAATTTCCTTTTAAAAAAATATAATAAATGAAATTTAAGATTATTACTAGAAATTTTAAGTGTATTTATGACGTCTATTTATTCTTGGAAAATGTTAACTACTTAGGGTTATGATTAAGCATACCACATTAAACTTAATTCCATATTTATAATTCAAAGTTAGCATGAATAAATGGAAAGTCAGTATTATTAAAAAGGAAAACTCATACTTTATGATTAATCAATTCAATATAGTTTAAAATGTTAAGGGTGAGGTTCAGAGGAGAAGGTATCATTTGAGGAGAAGGAAGAGAAGAATTTTCAAATTTTCATTTTTACCCCCTCTACCTTTTTAATAGTGTACACTACTCCCTCCTACTTTCTTCCTACCCACCCTCCCCTCCACCACCCACCACTAGCTGCTGCCACCCGTCGCCACCCGTCGCTGCCGCCGCCGCCACCCGTCGTCGCCGGTCGTCGGAAAAAAAAATTTCAATTTTTTTTAAAATTTAAAAAAAAATATTTTTTTTCATAATTTTCTTTTTCCAATTTTTTTTTACATATTATCACTTTGTACTGCATTTTATTACTTTTATTGCATTTTGTATATATGTTTAGTATTGTTTGTTTTTACTGCATTTTTGTATTTTACACATAATTCTTTTGATTTGTTTACTGCATTTTATTTATACACCTCAGTCTTATATATATTGTTTATTTTTTACTGCATTTTAAGTTGTACATAATATATTTTTTACTGCATTTTGTTAAAATTACACTGCATTTTATTATTATTCGCTGCATTTTGCATATATTTCATATATTACATATTGTTGATTTTTTACTGCATTTTATATTATACATATAATCCATTTTTACTGCATTTTGTATGAAAGTATAATACATACTACTGTTTTTACTGCATTTTGCATATATTTATTTAGTACACGTTGTTCGCTTTTTACTGCATTTTATATTATATATAATCTATTTATACCACATTTTGTTATTTTTACTGCATTTTGTTATTTTCACTGCATTTTATATTATACATAATCTATTTGTATTGCATTTTATTATTTTCACTGCATTTTGTTATTTTTGATGCATTTTTCATATATTTCATTCATTATATATTATTTGTTATTCACTGCATTTTGTATTTTACATATTATCGATTTGTACTGCATTTTGTATTTTACATTTTCTATTTGTATTGCATTTTGTATTAAAGTATAATACATATTGTTGTTTTTATTGCATTTTGCATATACATCATTTAGGACATATTGTTCTCTTTTTACTGCATTTTAGATTATATATATTATCCATTTGTACGGTATTTTGTTGACGTCGGGTATAGAAGATACAATAAAATATATAAAACTTTTAGTTAATTAACAATAATATACAAAATGCAGTGAAAAAAGTGTATAGTTTTATTAATTATGCAGTAGGAAAAGGAATACTATATCTAATAAAAGATTTATGGGGAAAAAAATTTGAATTTTTTTTTTTTTTGAAATAAAAAAAAATAAAAATAAAAAAATAAAAAAATCCGGCGGCCGGAATCCGACGGCGGGTGGCGGTAGTTAGGTGGTGGCAGCAAGTGGTGGGGGTGGTGGGGTGGTGGTAGGTGGGGTTGGAGGAAGAAGAATGTAGGAGGGGGAAGAAAATAAAGTGAAAGTGTTAAAATGTAAAAGTCTAAATAGTGAAAGGGGTGTGGAGTGAAAATTAATGTTATGTTATGTTTGTTTTTTTTGTAACTAATACCTTTATTTTTTAAAGTAATTACAAAATTGTCACCCTTTTTAACCATTGCTCAAACTCAAAAGATTATTCAAATACCACAAATAAAATTTCTTCTCATTCTCCTCATATGACCCTTTCCCCTATGATCCCAATCAAATGTTAAATATATAAACTTTAACCGTAGCTACCATTTCCTTTATTCTTATGTAAAGTCTTTCGTTAGAAAAAAAACATACAAAATAAGAATATGTCTTAGGCCCAAGATATTAAGATTCTTAGCCCATCAGCCCAGATAGCAACGAACCATCAAGTCCAAGTATCCAAATTCCAAATCGGGTCGAATCCGCCATACACACAAATTGGGCGAAATTTTGTTTCTAGGTTAACCCTTAAATTCAATTCAGCTTAAATGACCAGCCAAATCGCCGATTGTGTAGCCGATAAAGAAACACAAGTTTTGATTGTCGGTAAAGATAATTTAATCGTCGCTAATTGTGAAAAAGATGACACTGGAAAAGAATTACACAAGCTTTTGTTACCAGATGTTAATGATCTCCCGATTTACCCCCCTTCTGCAATTGAATTCAATTTCGTTACATATTTCGTTCCTGGTATGTAATGTTTCTGTAATTTTTGTAATTAAGTGTCAGTTTTATGATTTTTAGAATGTGACTAAAACCCTAGAGTTATTGAGAAAAAGATTTGGGGTTTATGTAACTGTTATGTTTGGGTTATCAGTAGATTCAGTAGTGGAAGAAAATTGAAGTTAAAAATTAGGTAACTTCGTTTTTAAAGTTCAATGTATTTAGCAAATTTGGAGTAATTGAACTAGTTTGACTTAGAAAAGTCAAACTGTGACTTCTGTAACAGGCTGTTCTTTGTCTGTGTATATGTTCTTATGTGTTATGCCATTTTTTTCATTTGGTTATCTTAATTAATGGGTTGAATAAATTGTGCTCTGAAAAATAAATGATTATATCTATGTTGAGAAGTTTGAAGTTCTACCTTTCATAAGTAGTAAATTTGTTATTAATATGTCTTTTGTTTACATTCTTTTTAGATTTTATGAAGCCAGAGCACGATCAATATATATACCGCCATCCAAATGGGTATGCATCTCAAACCCATCTACGTTTTAGCTCCCCTGTTTTGCAAACAAAAGTTTGAACCTTTTTAGTTGTACCTGAATCTACTGACTGCTGAAAATGATTGTTGGTAGCAATTAATCTGATTTATTTAGAAGATAAATAATTTAGAATTAAATAAATGTGAACCTTCTTTGTGCAATTAGATTGTGTGTTATTGGCTTGGCTGCTGGTCATGTGGCCTTTAAGGATGAAGGAGGAGTAACAGCAGTCGACTTCAATGTTGGAAAGTCTAACCGAAGTGAGATCAAGGTCACTGGGAAGCGTAAAAGGGTACATCTTTACTAATTTTTTAAATCTTGGTTTCATCTATTACTTTTTGTTGTTATATATTATTACTGCCATGTGAAAAACAAATTCAGTCGATATCAAGTAGTGAAATTGTGAAGTCACTTCATTTCACCAACTGATCTGGGACCAGTTTCTATTACTTCAATTTCTTGGCAGCAATACTGATACATTTCACCCCTTCTTGAAAATGAGATGCACTCGTATTGAAATGTTAACAGATATTAAATTGCATCTTGCTAAAGGTATTTAATATTGACATCTTCCTATTGTGGCATTAGTTACAAGGTTTGATGTAGACATTATATTTTTGACACTTTATATTATCCATATGATTTTGAAGATGAAAATTTGCTAATCTGACGCTGAAATGTAAAGCTTATATATCTCATAGCCCTACTAGCTTTTGAATCTTTATTTTTTCAAGTAGGCAGTTTTCTTAAACTAAATGAGCGACATTGATGGCTTTTATGTTTCTAAACTTACTATGTTGATTTTTTTTATGCAGAATGCACAACATTTTGACTCCAACACAGTTTTATGTAAAGTGTGCACTAACAACACTTTCTATATTGTGAGGTAAATTTTTTCTTTTTAACTATGTTCTATAAGTTTAGTATTTGTCCCTGGTATTACATCCATAAATTGTTTTCAAATGTGGTTATAAAAATACTTGGGTTGTATAAGCGGTAAAGATCGTGATCCCTCTTCCCTAGATGATGAGTCCACTTTTTAACCCAATTTTGGTATTTCAAAATATGATACCATCTGCTTCCCGAAGTACTCATATTGTTGCCATTAACCTTTTTACAAGAATTTAATAGATTTTCATTTACTTGAAGTTAGAAGATGTCCATTTTTCTTTTTGACTACCAAACTCAAACTATTGACTTCTACTTGCAACAAACAGGGTATGCCCTGTATTTCTTGTCCAAAATTTCTATTTGCAACAAACAGGGTATGCCCTGTATTTCTTCTCCAAAATTCAAGGTAATTTCTTATGTAAATTTCTGTACATTTGACAGATGCTGTATTAAAGGCTCTTTGTTAGAAGTAAACGAGCGGTTGATAAAGCAGCCGGAGTTGCTGAATACATCGGTGAGTATACTGTTGTAATATGCAAAGTTTCATACAAACAATTAATCAAATACTGGGTCACTTCTAAATTCAACTATATAATCATTAAAACAGTTGGACAACTATCTCTTTTTTGAGATCCAGATTTCCTCTTTATCTGTATGAATTTTAGTCAAAAAGTTGCGTAACTTACATGGGTATAAATTAAAAAATATACTGTATATAATAGTTAAAAAGTAAAAATAAATGATGTGGTGAAACCTTACAAGGACTTGCATTATATTGTCAAATGCAGGCAGACCGAGAAGGGTATGTCGCTATTATCATGCCCAGACCAGCAGACTGGCTTAAGAGTAAAGATTCCTTCTTAACTTTTGATGATTACAAGAAGCTTAGACAGCTCTAAAGGGCTCCCTCTCATAGGCAAATTCACCACATTGTATCAATTTTCTTTACATTTCAAGATTCTTGACATTTCTACAAGTAGGTTTATTGAACGAGTTCCAAATTTATAGAATTAATTCTGTGATCTGGGCATTATTTCTTCTACTAAGAGTCTTCTTGATCTGTTCACATTAAGCAAACACAAGTAAATATGATCCTCGAGTTCTTCCAACTGTTCTAAGAAGCAACTCTCATGAAGCTTGAACTCCTTCGTGACTTCCTCTAAAACATCAGATTTCCTGTTTCTAACACATTTACGAGCCATTGATCTACCAAACTCGACTTCACTGTTTAATCTTCCCACAAGTGAACCCAGTGTGTCAAGATCTTTGATCATCGTGTAAACCCCCTTTGCAGCCACATCTAGTTGTGCACCAACACGCTTGAGCTCACTTGTTTTGACCCCTTTCGTTGCTAATTTTTTCTTCTTGATTAATCCAAGTGAACATGCTATCAACCCTGGAGATGCTGCCGCTGCAACAAAGCCATGGCATGTGAGAACCAGCAGTGCAATTGCCAACACTAGATATAAAGCCATAAGAGCGCAACCCCCTGACTTTTTCAAAATTCTGATAATTTTTTGCTTTCTTTTGATCCTTGTGTGCTTTGTGGTTAACCTCTTTAACAATATTTTATGTGTTGTATGTACCTTTGGAAACTTCTCTGGACCAAAATCTGATAGAGGATTCCTCGAGGTCGAATAAGAAGCAAGTTCTTCATAAATTTTCGGGCATTGCTTACCTTTTGGAACCCTTTGGGCTAGCTTGATAATATGTTTGACCTTACGATGATTGGCGTTGACTTGATGAATGGACTCAAGAAGTTGTTCACACATCTTCCATGTTTCTAAGCCGGCTTCGAAGAAATCAACTAGTAGATGGTGGAGATTGTAGGTGTTGGCTAGATGGGTTATGGTTTCGCTTTGCGGTTCGAGAAGGATTTCACATAGATCATGAATAGATGATGAGGATGATTCTGCATCAAACCGAACATGGCTTTGAACTTTATTGTAAATATCTGTGTATGATTGGGTTCTAAACGCTTGCTTATATTCTTCATTAACATCCGTCTCTTTAACAAAGCTACTTGTAGACTCTATATCTAAAAGAACATAAAAACATCCATCAAACAAGAGAAGTATAATATAGTAGGATCAAGCATGAGCCAATATTAAACATACGAAAGCTAGATTGATAATGATGATGAATTCAATAGAAAAATAATGGAAAAATACCACTTAATCTTGTTGAAGAAAACTTAAACTTCATCTTCTTGATTATAAGATCCTGAAATTCAACGTATAGACTTTATTAAATTTAAGAAAGTTTAGACTAAAAAGTCATCATGAGTATTTATAGGCTATGCCAACAAGAAACCAGTTCCAAAGTTTGTTTTATCACACGTTTACTTCTTTCTCAAGTTATCTCATCGAGAAAGAGATGTACGTGTATATATTTCTATATGTATATATGTACGTATCTAAAGAAAAGAGGTTTAGGAGTTGAAGAAAATGAGATGAGGTAATGGGTTTAGTATAACAACCTTTAACATCATCATTTATGAGTGCAAATAAGAAATTTAATTAAAGTTATGTAACTAAAATAATGTGTTGTTATGAGATTATATTATATTATTATCCATTACATCAATTGTAATTTATGTAAGGTTTAGAAAAGGAAATCTCCAAGAGACAACAACTTATGTGTGCAAGGAAATAACTACGTCAGCCACTGTCACGCTAC
Organism: Pseudognaphalium luteoalbum; assembly: GCA_963422505.1. Taxonomy (NCBI): domain Eukaryota; kingdom Viridiplantae; phylum Streptophyta; class Magnoliopsida; order Asterales; family Asteraceae; genus Pseudognaphalium; species Pseudognaphalium luteoalbum. Next base: position 34,374,780 of record OY730194.1, on the reverse strand, counting down.
CCTTTCTTTTCGTTTATTTTTGCAAGGCTTTCTCAAGAAGATGCTTATTATACGACCTGAGTCGTTGTAAACAGATAAGATAAACGTCGTGAAAATGTATTAAGATCGTACGATATCACGATTTCCATAAATCTTAAAATCATATGATCTACTTACAATCTTGATCTTATATATGTCGATTATGAACATAGATTTTTACGATCTCGATCCGATCCCATTTCACTGAGCATTAAATTAGTGAAATAATAAAATATAAATAAGTTGCTTTTGTCTAATAAAATATCAATAGGCTTACAAATCAATTACTACACGTAAAGATAACTAGTTCTTAAACTAATTTAGTTAATCACATGAAAATTTATATCTTTAATAACAAATATATGGAGTAATAATCTATAATTCTATATTCATAGATTGAATTAATTTTATAGTTTTTATTGTATAATTCTATATTCATAGATTGAATTAATTTTTTAGTTTTATAGTGTAAAATGTAAATAAGTAGTGATTGTATAATTAAATAGCTGTTTTCAAGAATTGCTCGATATTAAATATAATCACTAAATTAAGAGTTGTGAATGCTACCCATAATTGTGTGCATGGTTTTAGAAAATCTTGTTACTTTATTTGACTTATATGATGTGTTTATTAAAATTTGTGGATTAAAAATAGTTTGCATATAAGAAATGGTAGAATATGTATCTTCGATGTTCAAAATTGAAGTTGTAGCTTATCGTACGTTCAAATATATTTTAAATTTTGTAGAGAATGTATCAAATTTTATGTTATTCAATTTCAATACTTGCTTGTATTGTATAGGTTTTAATCATTATCGTAGGTATAGAATGACTTACTCAACAAGCTGTCGTTTAATGACAGTATGTTTCGCCACATTTAACATTTTGTAAGAATCAAAAGTCGGATACAATACACAAATTATTATTAGAGCATGCGCAATGTATAAACCTTTACAAAGCTTTTTTTTAATTATATCATCAACTTTTAAAAAAACTTTATAAAAAAGCTTTATCTTCAATGGAAAAAGCTTTTTCAAAGTTTTTTTTTTATAAACATATACACACAATTTGGTGAAAAAGTTTTTGCTCAAAAGGTTGAGATATGTCAAGCTTTACAATATAAAAGCTTTTACTCCATTGATAAAAAAAACTTTTCGAAACCTTTTTCACATAAAAAAAGTTTTGGATAAACCTTTTGTTGGAGTTGTTCTAATAAAGAAAGAAAAACTTTATCAAGCTTGCCATCTCTTATTTTCAGTCTTCTAGGCAATGTGTTGTACCGATTATTAATGTTTAAAACATACCAACTTTTCTTAGACCGGTCACTATAGAAGTATAGATCGTCTTTGTGTGCGTCTCACACATGTGTCTTAGGATGACATGATAGGCATTTCGGGTGTTCATCGGTGCGGTCTACGATTTACGGTTTGAATTCGATTCGGTTTCTTCGGTTTATAAATTTTTGGGAAGCAAACTGTAAACCGAACCGTAAACCAAATTCGATGTATTTAACCGAACCGTAAACCGAATTGGAATATGGTTCCGTTTCGGTTTGAAACCGGTTTAAAACCGAATCGCTGTTTCTTGTGCTTAAATTTTGCAGTTTCCATTATTGTACAGAATTTTAAAATGACAATTCACTTACAGAATTTAGAATGTTAAGTCTCAAAGTCCACAATACAATAGTAAGTTACAAGCTGTAGAATTATAACATTAAACTAACACAATTAAATAAAATATATCTACGGGTTAAATTTATTTACGTCAAACAAAGTAACTAAATTTTGTACTAGTTGGGCTTTTAAATTTAATTTATGTATGGGTTGGGCTTGAATGTATGTAACATACTAAATATAATATAAAAATTATTATTATTACTAATTATTATACATATATTTAAAAATAATATAAATATATAGTATGTGAATTTGGTGTTCGGTTTAACCGTTTAAAATCTTTTTGAAACCATTAACCGAACCGTAAACCGTTTAATGAATTCGGTTTCGGTTAAAACCGAACCGAAAATCGAATTTTAATTCGGTTCGGTCTAAAATCGGTTTTATTCGGTTTGGTTTCTCGGTTTAAACTGTTTCAAACCGTATATATTGCCCACCCCTGATAGGCATCCGGTCTTATAGTCTCTGTCTTTCTTGTTTTCGTCGTTAAAGAAACGCAAGAAGACGAAGGGGTAATGGGTTAGCTTTTATATATATATTAGGCATTGAGCCCGTGCGATGTACGACCGTTTAAAAAGTGCAGTTATATAGTAATTTGTTAATAGTCGAATATATTAATGGGCATATAGACAATGTTATTGATGACACAATTAATTTGTGGTGTTGACCAATTACTTTACGTTTACTTCAATATTTTTCATATATATATATATATATATATATATATCATTCATTTACTTTTCAGCATAAAGTTATAAACCAAACTTATTTGCAAATAATGTTCAAGAGTTTGTAAATTAACAAAATGTAATCGTTAACTAAAATTATACGCTCTAATAGGTAATTAAAAAACTTTATTTTATATATAAAAACTACGAATTGAGCTCGTGCGATTCACAACCATTTAGATGATACCATTAAAATAGTTTGTATGTTATTATGTTTAAGTTTGAATACATAATACAATTAAATTAATTTGTAAGTTATTATATTAAGTTTTAATACATATGTTGAGCCTATGCAATGCAAGGTAATTAACAAAATATAAATGAATCATATGTTTTTTAGGTTTTCAACTGTACGTTAATATTGTTGAAAATTTAAAATTTATTACTGAAATTCAATAGTAATATATAACAAAATGTACTTAAAATAATCAATTTCATATATCTTTATTAAAACTAATATTCTTAAAATATGGTAGTTGATGATGATAATATTTGTTAATTGCAATGTATAAGATATGAATTAGAAAATGAATCTTTTTTTATGTATGTACTAATACCATTAAATTAATTTGTATGTTATTATGTTTAAGTTTGAATACATAATACAATTCAATCAATTTGCAAGTTATTATATTAAGTTTTAATACATTTGTTGAGTCTATGCAATGCAAGGTAATTAAAAAAATATAAAAATTAATCATATGTGTAACACCCCCAAATTTCGGGTTGCGAAAGCGGTCGGGTTGGGTGTTACCAAATCAAATATCACAGCACAAAGATATAGCAAACGACCTCTAAATAAGACGTTTGAAAAAACAGTTGTTACTTTCCCAAAATAATTATTTACATTGTTGTGAGTTCGCGAAAATAATTCCAATACATAAATTATAGTACAAAAATTATGCAAGGAAAATCCAAGTGTTTGAAATCATGCGAATCGAGCTAGCATATCTTGAAGCAATCCTAATTCTGTTGGGCACCTGAGAACACATGTTAAAACGAGTCAGCTATAAAGCTGGTGAGTTCATAGGATTATTAGTTGAAAACATAAAGTATAAACCTTGTATGTTTTTGAAAAATGATTCAAAACCCACAATTTTGAATTGTTTTGTTATATTGTTGTAATATCAATGTGTATACATTTTACGAGGTATCTCATACCTAAGTGATTGTGGTGTGTACCTAAGTACATAGAGGAAGTGACATACCATGCCTAGATACATATCAGGTATAAGTGTGTCTACAGACGTGAGGCACTACCTGCCTAAGTACTATCGAGTAAGTGTCTGACCAAGTTATACCAAGGGTGTGACAATCCATGCCTAGATACCTATCCGGTATGAGTAAATATACCAATGTGAGGCAATACATGCCTAAGTACGGATCGAGTAAGTGTATGACCACGTCATATGATAATAAGTAATAAACTAGTACGCCACCTGGCATAGTGTGTTGCCTCCAGCAATATGTAAGTGTAATCCCGCAGAACTATAAGTAAGTATTTATCCAAGTACTAAGTCAACGATCTCGAGTGTAAGCTCACCGATCCGTTGATGAGTGCGAATCTCGAGTGTAAGCTCGCCGATTCCGTCACTGAGTGTGAATCCCGAGTGTAAGCTCGCCGATTCCGTGTTTTGTATCACTTAACCGCGATATCGTTTTGAATCACTTTACCGTGATCTCGTTTTGTATCACTCTAACTGTGATATCGTTTTGTGCCCACTTTACCGTGGCATCGAACTGTGTTGGTTGCAAGCAATGTATGTAATTGAGAGCTGACAGTACTATGACATGCCCGACTAAGTAATTGAAAGCCGATAGTACTACGACATGCCCGACTAAGTAATTGAAAGCCGACAGTACTACGACATGCCCGACTAAGTAATTGAAAGCCGACAGTACCACGACATGCCCGACTAAGTAATTGAGTTTGTATCAGTGTATGTATATCAATATACATAAGTAAATAGTAGATAGCACCATGTTCTTGAGATTGTGTACAAGTATATGTGTGTATATATATATATATATGTATATATATATATATATATATATATATATATATTAGTCTTAGTCAACAAACACATCTAATGGGGTATCATGTAATACATGAAAGTGGTTTAGTGTATCTAGGTATGTATATACAATACTCAGGTATTAAGTGTAGCACAAGGAGCCTAGGTATGTATAACCATCACCTAGCTGTTTTGTATTAGTATAATGGGCTATACTAACGTACGTTTCTAACGTATACTTCTAGCCTCAGCCTATCAAGTATATTGAGGTCCGTGGTTAATGTTTATTTAAGTACAAATCCATTCTAGTAACAATGGAATGCAAAGGCAGTCTTAGTTCCTACAAGGAAAACTAATCCTGTAACGAACCTAGTTGTTGTCCAGCGTAGGTAGAACTAACCAGTTCTGATATATTTGATAATATTGTCCCGCGACAATATGACCGGCGTATAGTGATAATTTAATCAAGTTATGTAAGGGTAATTGTTTTTCAACAATCTAGTAGTATACAATGGTAACCTACCAAAGTCAAGTAGTGATATTGTTCTACAACAATATAATGAGTGTAATTCCTAAATAGTATACGATTTGTATTACATAACAGTAATATAGTTAAGTGTGAATTATAAAAGTTTATCAATATAATTCGAAAACAGTAATTGTGCATGCGTCTCACCCCGAAAACAGTAAAACAGTTTGAAAGGTGGGGCTATGAACTCACCTGTGAGTTAGTTGTCAACGATCCTACGATACTTGTGTTGTCCGAATGGTAACCTCCTAGTGTCCTAAACACGTGAGGTTATATAAGTAAGAGACAAATCAGTTTGTCTAAGCGAGTTGTGTAAATATTCATTTGTCGTTCAGGTTTGAAAACCGTGTAAGGGGGTCCAGGGGCAGCGCCCCTGGTAGCGGGGTCCAAGGGGTGGCAACCCCTGGCGGGGTCCAAGGGGCAGAGCCCCTGGCTGGGGTCGAGCTGCGGACTGAAAAACGCATATGAAAATTTAACCAAGTCTGGCTGCGGACTGAAATGGTGTTGCGAACTGAGTTCGCGGTGCGAAGTTAGTTTGGGTTCGTAAGGCAGTAGGCTGCGAACTGAGTTAGGTTTGCAGCACAAGGTTCGGCTCGCAAGTCAACTCGCAAATTGGCTTGCATCTCAACTCGCAGGTCAGTTCGGTTCGCTGATTGACTTCGCAAGTCAGTTCGGTTCGCAGGTTTCGGTTCGCTTCGCAAGACGAACCGCATCTGGGATCTTACTTCGCAGGATGAACTGATGCGAGTTTTGAGGTGGGTTTCGATTTTTAAAGCATATTTAGTGGGGTTTTTGGGCATAAACTTGTTAAGTGGACTCATAAACATGAAAATACAAGTGTTGTAAGTAGGATTTCTTACTTAATTTGGCGAATCTAGAATCGCAAAATGTGATGAGATGTTGATGATGATGATCTTGATGTTCTTGCATATGTGATGAGATTAGAAAATGAATCCTTTTTATGTTAGGGAAAAATTGTTATATATTACATATATATTATAGGAATTTTAAAGGCTATTGTAATAAAGTATAATTGATCAATAATAATAGTCTTAGTAATTATTAATTAAGGTTTTTAGGGAAAAAAATAATATGATGATGTGGCAACTTAGGAGGCTCAAAAGAAAATGAAATGTTGTGATGTGACATGTCTAAAAATCAAGGAAAAATCTTTGTTATATATATATATATATATATATTATTGATAAATGTGAAGCCTAACTTTTATAGTCTTATGTCATCATAGACAGACAGTATTCAGTCTTTCTAAGAACTAGCTAACGTGGCGTTGAGCTCATTGTTCACTAATTTAGTCTTATTTGTCATGACAATGAGTAATCTATAATTTTTGTCATAAAAATAAGTGTTTATTGTTTCGTTATGTATTAAATTTTACACTTTTTACTATTGTATGATTCGAACTTTGAAAACTTCTATTGTATGTATTGAACTTGTAATTATGGGCTATTGTATGTAATATTTCCTTTAGGGTAAGACCCAAAATGAAAAGTTTCATTTTTTGGCCTTACCCAAAAAGGAAATAATACAATACACCATATTTATAATTTCACTACATACAATAGAACAAATGAAAGTATGTCGCATACAATAGTAAAATGTGTAAAGTTTAATACATAACAAAACAATAAACCCTAAAAACAAATGAAAAAAATTAAATAGAATACAAAACAAGAATAAGAGAAGCGTAGCTAACTTGTTGGAGTATTTTCTTGGAAACATATCAAATTATTGTCCCTTGGAGATCTTCCTTATCTAGATTAATCTAAGAAACCGTTTAGTTTTAAGGATAAATGACATATGTTTATTTATGTAATCTTCAAGTGTTTCCTTTTTTGACAAATATTAATGAATGGTGATGTTAAGGTTTGGTAGAAGCAAAGCAAATGGAGCTTGTCCTTAAGTAAACCATCATCTTGGAATGTAGCAAAAAACATCAATAACAACCAGATTAATTAGCCATAATTCAGGATCCATTTCTAGATATATTGTTACTTGAGATGCATTTCAAAGCAATCATAATCGAGTAACATTGATTTAATTAATCAAGTAACATGATTAATTATCCTTTCTCGATGACCTAAAACCCGGCAAAATGAACTATAATTTCAGACTTCGAATCTAATTAGATATGTATATGTATATCGATCGGTACTATACGCATATGGGTGTACCGTATACAAACATATTATCTTGGAGAAATAGCGTAAGATGGAAGCAAACGTGTGAATGAAACAAACAATTTTCCAACTGTTTTTTGTTGGGCAGCCTATAAATACACATGATGGCTCAAAAGTGTAAGCTTTCTTAATTTTCTTGAAATTTGTTTCTTTGCATCTTCAGTTTCATACCAAAGAAGATGCATATCTCCAAATTCAGATTTGCCTCTAAATTCACTGGTAATTTATTCACAGTATCCATCATATATCATGCATTAATCTTTTGAGTGCTTTAATTCAAGAGTTTTTATGCATGGTTATATCTAAATATAAATTAATCCACATCTTACCTTACAGTTTGATCAAAAGTTATCATTCTGAATCATTGGATTTGGGAAGTTGATTTTAAACAATCAATAACCTACTTAATTACAATTCTGATATATTTTGCACAAAAATAGTGACAAAAACTAACAATTTGCTTCGCTTGATTTTTGTAGGTAGATACAAGAAAGAATCAACGAGTAAGTTGGTGAATGATGAGACGGATGTCAGTAAAGAATACTTGGATGCATTTAGAACCAACTCTTACATAGAGATTTGCAATAAAGTTCAAAACCACATAGGCTTGGAACATGAGTCATCTTCACCTTCATCCACATCGTTAATTCGTGATCATTACATTCCTCAGTGTGACATCCTATTCGAACCACATAAAGAAACCATGGCTAACCTTGCCAAGACCTTTAATACGCACTGCCTACTACTCGATTTTTTCGATGCAGGATCAGAAACATGGAAGATATGTGAAAAAATTCTCATGTGCATTCATCAAGCAAATGCAGACGATCTTAAAATTAAAAGGGTTATCAAGCTAGCTGAAAAGGCTCCACAACGTGATCAACACATTACAGTATACAAAGAATTGGCCTCTTATTCATCTTTGATGAACCCTTTATCAGAATTTAGCCCACAAAATTTTCCCAAAATTCACAACCACCTTAAACTATTGCTAAAGAGGTTAACCACAAATAGAACAAGGATAGAAAGAAAGCGAAAACTTATCATAATTATGAAAAAAACTACGGGTTGTGCGCTTGTGGCTTCTTATACAGTGATAGCAATTGCATTGATAGTTTTAGCATTTCATGGCTTAGTTGGGATTGTAGCTTCTCCTGCGTTAATCGCGTGTTCATTAGGGTTAACCAAGAAGGCAAATGCGGCCCAAAAAGGTCTCAAGACGGCTGAACTTAAGAGGGTTAGTATGTTACTAGATGCAGCTGCAAAAGGGGTCTACACATTGATCAAGGACCTTGATACAATAGGTTCACTTGCAGGAAGATTACACGATGAAGTTGAATTCAGAAAGGGGGTGGATCGTAATTGTGTTGGGAAGCTAAAGTCGTGTGACGTTTTAGAAGAAGTAATGAGGGAGTTTAGGGTTCATGAGAGTCGCTTCACGGAACAATTGGAAGAACTTAAAGATCATATATACTTGTGTTTGCTAAATGTTAACAGATCAAGAAGGCTCTTGGTTGAGGAGATATTGCCCCTGTAATTATAAAACTATCTGATTAAAGATAGGTTGATTAATTTATAATACCCATATGATTTTACATCCAAATTATACGTTAAGAAGACTTAAGTTAGAGTTTGGTTCACGGAATTCAACAAATAAATTAATCTGGAACTTATCATATTTCTTCAATCAATGGAATTCACATTCCTATAAATTTCAATTCCTTTAATAACCTCAATTCTATCGAAAAAATTCCACGAACCAAACGCCTTATTGATATCTTCTTACTCATACCATGGCGTACGTTTTTTTAGAAGAGTCAGACAATTTTATATTACCAACAAAAATCTAGCAACATGCTAGGAATTACAACCATAAGAAAAGATAAACTACTACCAAACAACCCTACAACGATATCGACTCTAAAACATGAGACCACCGAAATGCAACCAATAACCAACTTGTAACACCCACTTCTTCGGTCTTGTAATTATTTTAATATTTCCTGACTTTGAATTATTATTTAATGTGTCAGAAGATAGTTTCATTTTGTTGTTTGAAAATAATTAGGAAAAGAGTCAAATAATTTATTGTGACTGGTAAATTATTAATTGTTTTAAATTAATATAGTTGACGGTAAAATAAAATAATTTTCCCCGCACATGGTTTTTAAGTTCTAGACAATGATAAGTACGGGGAATAAAATTTAATTACTTTTAGCATACACTCCATATGTTTGAGTCGGTTTATCTCAAACATATCTATACACATACATACTTACAGTACGTATATGCATACACACAAGAACCCTAAATTATCATCAATCATCAAAATTCTTGGTTTAAATCACACATCTTTCCCCTGTTCTTCACAGCCAAACTAGAATAAGCACAGGGACGAGTTTGAAGTTGTAAACCAAGCCTTGGAGTAAATTTGAAGCCTTAGAAATTTGAATTAAGCTGCAATAGCGTGAATTAATCATCTCCTCATCATCCTAAACATCTTATAAGTTTTGATTCTTTGATTTTCATACACCTAGAAATCGGCACTACTAGAAACATTCAAATAGACTATGGGTAAAATGCCATATGGACCACGGATTTTAAGGGGTGGTCTATATGGGGAGAAGTCTATTTATGATGCAAATAGACCACATATCTTTTTCAATGGTCTACTTGACAAAAGGACCACAGTTCCCACATAAAAATCGTGGTCTATTTGCCTAATTATGAAAAAGGACCCGGGTATTTATACTAAGAACTGGTCTATTTGCTTGCCAACATAAAAAAAAGAACCGGTCTATTTGACAAATTTTCAAATTATATATATATATATATATATATATATATATATATATATATATAATTACTATACTTTCATATATATATATTTTGAGTATATAAAATGAATAGATATTACAACAAACAAAATTGAAAGAATATTAGAAACAAAACCTTATCTAATAAGGTCATCAATCTGTCATTAAGAATCAATAAATATGTGTGATACCCCTCAAAAATTTAATACGTGTAGTATTACTTAATTCGTAATTAATTATAATTACGTAAAAAAAATATTCGGAACGAACCTGACAAAAGTACACGACCGTTGGTGAACAAAATTATCAAATAATATGAAATTATTTAATAACAATATTATTTAATAGATATTATGTTGATAATATTTAACAAGTATTTCGTTTTATTTAAAACGCATCCTGCGCGACGAAACTATATGAAACATATCCGACAAACTAAGTTGAAACAAAGTTATAATTTTATAACTCACTTAAGGTATTTTTATATAATTACTTCGATTAAAAATATTTCGGATATACTTTAACATATTTCTAACTTTAGTAATGTTACGCAATTTATACTATCGGACAAACGCAAACGGGAACACGCGAGCCCGAGACCCAAATGGGTCGGTTCAAACCCGCGAACCCAAACTGACCCACCCATTTGCCTTTTTATTTCATCTTCTTCTTCTTTCTTCTTATTTTTACACACACACCGACACCCATATTTCTCTCATCTCTCTCTACCTTACTTCCATCTCTCTTTCTCTCTCTAAACAACTACCATAACAACATCTTCATCATCATAATCGGACATCACCATCATCATCAACAACAAGATCAAACTCAAGAACCATCTCGATTTATCTCATTTCTTCATCAAGAACAATTTGTAAGAAAATTTCACTTTTAATTGCAAAAATTACTTGTAATAGATTTATAATCATGTTTTAGTGCTCACTCAACTAAAATATGTCCAAAATCTCGACCAATTTGCGTTTTAAAATTCAAAACCTTCGAACAACCGTTTCTACGAATTGAGATCAGTTTTAGTTCGCAACCCCAACTTGCGAGATGAGATTTCAGTTCGCAACCCCAACTTGCGAGATGAGATTTCAGTTCGCAACCCCAACTTGCGAGATAAAATTTCAGTTCGCAACCCCAACTTGCAAGATGAGATTTCAGTTCGCAACCCCAACTTGTGAGATGAGATTTCAGTTCGCAACCCCAACTTGCGAGATGATATCTCAGTTCGCGACCCCAACTTGCGAGATGAGATCTCAGTTCGCAACCCTAAATTGCGAGATTAGATCTCAGTCCGTGTTCAACTTTGGTCAACATTTTTCAGCACTTTGAAATTTACTTAGAATGGTTACCAAATTATAATAATTAGCCAATACGATATTAAACCAATGCAAAAATGGTTAATACACACTTTTATAAGTATACAAATGAAACGAATCATAATAATAATATTTTTGAGGATTATTATTACACACCGTCACCAACGGGCCATACTTGTTTTCAAACTACAAACGAAATTCTAAACAAACACTTGGACATATCTAGTTGAAAGAACACTAGCATGGATGGTCAACTACAACATCCACTTACTTATACTTATAATATCATACGTTTAGGACGTTAGGAGATTATCGATTTGAAACATATTTGCATTAAGGACACTAGCACCCACATGTGAGTTCACAACCCCTACTTTTACCATTTTCAATACTTCTCTAACAGGGGTGAAGGACATAGCTGCTATTTTACTGTTTTGTTACAAAACATACAACGACCATCATAAATGCATTCATGCTTTATACGAAACGTTACGACTTACTCATACTGTTGCAAACTGTTTACTTATGAAACGAGGTTTCATACTATTTCTCGAACTGTTTACAACATGACTTTTATACTACTTTGGGAACATGACAACGAATCTTGGTACAGACCTAGGTTTACGAGATAGTTGTAGTACACAAAAATTCCAGTGTACACAGCCGATAACCATTAGCTAGATGACTCTAGCCACTAGATATACGGATAGTACTATGGAGTTGACAGCCCTCCTACTATTATAACTTGTTGGTCGCGCCAACCGCACGACGGTGGTCGTAACGAGGAGCGTATATTTAAAATGTTACTGTGGCAAAAACGTTAAACGTCGTGGATTGGTTATAGCACTAGGGGTCGTTACTATAAATCATAAGGTCTAGCTAACCTTTAAGGGATCACCGTCTATCTCTCCCTACTATTATGAACATTTTTGGAAATAACATTTTTCCTACGATTGACTACACAGGAATGCGTTCCTACTATTTATACAACTGGATTGGTTTTCCAAATGTATACCATTGGATGTGTTGACATCACTAAAATGAAATGATGTGTTGACATCACTAAAATGAAACGATACTTTTGGATGACGTTCCAACTAAAACGAAACATTATTTGACTTTTGAGTCAACAAACTTACAAACAAACTGGTTTAACAAACTATACTCATAAACTTATGTGACACCCGTCAAATTAGGACTAGTAATTAGTGCCTAATCAGTTATAATACATGTAATTAAATATGTGTTAGGCTAATTAATGTATCAAGTAATATATATATTGTTGAATATATACAATCATGCGATTTGATTAAATCGTACAAGTTTCAAACCGAATGTAATTCGGTTCAATTAATACGGACGTTGGTGAACAATTTTATTAAATAATATGACATTATTTAATAACTCTATTTAATCCAAAATATTATTTAGGTGATATTTCAACTCAAATTCGTATCGTTCAAACAACAATTACGCAATTAAAATAATAAACGCGCGTACAACCGAAATAAAGTTAAAGTTACAATTTATAACCCAATTATTAAGTATTTGATGAAATACTTCATATATAATTTTGAATAAATATCCGTATTTTAAAACATGTATTTAAACGTATAAAATAATTATTTAATGTTTAAACGAACGCCGCACGGAGCGCGAATACACGGAGTTAAAAAGTGGAGACCCACACTCCGGTGGGCCCCCACCGAAATCAGCCAAAAGGGGAGGGGATCCCACCCCACTCCCCATTTCTATCATCACCATCATCTCTTTTTCACCACCAAATGACCTCGGTTTTCATCGCTCATTTGGAAGAAAAGAACCACCACGCAACGATCTACACTCCTACCTTTCCGGAATCTTGATTCGCCACTTCGTAAGTTTCCGGCAAATTCTCGAAACTCATCGATTTCACTTATTTTTACATGTATATGGTTGGTTTAAGCTTAAAATGTCCAAAAATGGGTTGGGTAAAAGTCTCAGGTCAAACGGAGGCCGGAAAACACCTTTTCGGCCCATTTTCCGGCCAACAGCGCGTTATGTTGCAGAGGCTCCAGGACACTTGCGACATAAGCCTTTATGTCGCTAAATCAGACCTTATGTCGCATATAGCGACATAAGCCACTATGTCGCACTAATCACGGATGTCGCATATAGCGACACAAATAGTTATGTCGCAGAAATTACGGATGTCGCATATAGCGACACAACGCCTTACGTCGCATTAAATTGCGGATGTCGCCCTTAGCGACACAAGCCCTTATGTCGCAGATATGATCTGCGACACAACAGACTATGTCGCACTTAGTGATACAAAGCCGTATATCGCACGCTATGTCGCATGAAACAGAACCAAGAAAACACAAATTTTACTAAGTGTCGAGACCTAAAATTTTATCACTCGATTCACCCAGCCAGGGGCTCTGCCCCTTGGACCCCGCCAGGGGCTGCCACCCCTTGGACCCCGCTACCAGGGGCGCTGCCCCCGGACCCCCGTCATTAACAGGCTTCGCCTTTACCTTAGGGTCACGAGTAACAGTGTTACATCTAAACCTTCACACAAAGTACTAAACTTGTAAACACGAATGCGACATGACTTCTAAAATACATTGGAACTTACTTTTAAGTATAACACTTCAAAATCATGAAAGTAATAATGAGATTATTTATACAACCAATTCACCGACGGCCGTACACATTTTCAAAACACAAGTCAAACAACCAAATCGTAGTAATTTGGAGAATTCAATCAACCAAATCGTAGTAATTTGGACATTCTAAGTTGGACGAACAACTACAAGGGCAGTCTTTCGAGATGCCTACTCATGTTATAACCATTGTGTGTCTTGGACACCCTCAGATTACAAGTCTTCGGACATCAATCCACTGCTAATCAATTCAAGTTTATTAATTTAAACACTCAAGGCTCAGGTGAGTCTCATGGTCCCTATTTTACTGCTTTTCAATCAGGGGTGTGATATTATTGCTCGTTTTATTTTACAAGTTGAACGCAAGTACCAATCAATCAAATACTACATGAGTTGTTTTCAACTAATCACTAAAGCCCTCCATAGCATAGTCTGGTAATACATCTATAGCGTAAATGTTAGTATATGATATCATATAGGATTGACAATCCTCGTCCGGGTTAGCACGCACTAACTGGTCAAACGGACGTATTAGCATTTGGGAAGACGAGTGTAGATTAGGCACTCGTAGGAGGCAACTCAGTTAGGTTTCCTTAATTGGACCTGACGCTCAAGTTAAGCTCAGACTATGTGCTCATGGCTGTATAACTTTTATTTTGCTTAATTGCATTTTAAATACAATTAAATCTTGCGGTTCATACAAATATGTGTTGACATACAAACCTGTGAGCTCATCAGCGTTCCGCTGACCAATTTTAACATGTATCACAGGTGACCAGCAGTAGGTTGGACTACTCAATCAAGATTCATTAGCTCGAGTCAGCATGCAAACAATCAGAAATTTAGCTGCATTATTATATTTTGTATAGATTAATTATGTACTTAAATCTCTCAATTTCAAACCGAGATAATATAAACAATATTTTGATGTAAACTTTGGTTTTATTAATATCAGTGTAAAACGACGCATATAGTGGTCGTTCATTATATCTTATGTGCTGTGTATATTGATTAGTCGCGCCCCGACCCGATTCGCTTCCGCAACCCGAATTTGAGGGTGCGACAACTTAAGACCTGTGAATTCACTCAACATTTTTGTTGACTTTTTGCTATGTCTTTCAGGTAACTAGCAGCACCAGTAAGACTGCATACATTCTGGATTAGGCGACCCACGAAGAATTAGGATGCCACGTTTTGGGACACTAAGGATTTCCTTTGTATAACTTATTTTCATTAGCCATACTTATGAAATCCTCTTTTGAAATATGTAACTTTTAACTATTTGTATCTTATAAAATACTATTCATACAGCTCTGACGAGTTGTAGCTTTTTGTAACAAATGTTTGCTTAAATGGCATCTTAATTTACTGTTCAGCAATAATCATATGCTCTGATATGCGTGATTGTCCAACGTTTTCGTCGGCGCCCCCGACTACACTAATGCTTCCGCTAACCAAGATTAACAAATTTGGGGGTGTGATAATATGTGTTAACTAAGAAGGTTAAAAATAGCAATTTTGACAATTTGAGCATTTTATAACATACTTCAACTAAAGCACTATATCGCCATTTGAAAGGCTTCTGATTGGAACGAGGTACCAACAAGTATAAGTGTATAACATTTTAGCTTCTTCAAACTCTCTGTAACGTCAGGTCTTTTGTCAATTGCCTGAAGATACTGCCACATATTAACGCTCTGTCTTTCATCCAACAACTGCAAAGTATAACGAAAACCTATATGTGAGCGTAAATTTCAACTGTTACAGATAGCAAGACACAAGCAGAACTTAAGAGTTACCTTTCTGCATAATTGAACTACATCTAATTCTGGAATTTTTGGGTTACCACGAACTTCTTGATTTAATTTAAAGATATTATATTAAAATCCATGACAAGTTATATTAGTAACCAACGATCTTATGGGAATAAGACGGAATGTACCTTGCTAAAGTATCTTAAGAAAACAGTCTTTCAATAAAACACACATACCTTACCAATAGGCCATTAAGTCCATACAACAACACAAGTCACCTATGTTTTCTGACAAATGAGTTCCATAGATGCATCATTTGCTTCTCATCTTTGGAACATCTACAAGCCATCAAGCATCTTAAAAACATGAAAATATTGTTAACAATTCTCTTTAAACTTCTAATAAAGTGGACGTAAAATCTACACTAACTATAAGGTAATATAATATTAGAGCAGAACGAGACATACCCTTCTGTCTTCAAGATCAGCAACATCATCGTCAACTTGATCATCACTGTCCCACTCAGCAAACACTTCTTCAATGACATTAGCTTTTGAACCAAAAGAATGTTATAAAACACAACAGTTGACGGAGAACACAAAATTAATGTTACAAATTTAAATGAAAAACTAGTTCGGAGCAACACAGATGACGAGAGCAGACTATATTTGATAATGAAGAACTATATTGAACATAATTATAATGAAAAATCACATTTTTGTTATAAGTTTGGTGTACATATTGGTTAACACCCTTTTTCTTAATAGAGGAATAACGGTGTTCTAACTATATAAAAGGAGTTAAAATGGAATTGATGTATAATTCTGCAACATAAAAGAAACAATATAACTTACTCTATCAATATACCTCAAGAATCTGATCACAAGATCCTCCACCGACAGAAAAGGCTCATCGGAACAGATCGATGTTGTTCACTTGTTCCTAGCTGCAACGACTCTTGTACAAGTCCCAAATGAGATTTTTCGTCAATAATTTATTACATAATAGTTGTCATGCATCAATATAATAAGAGTGACCAAAAGCCTGCTTCCATTAAACATGATTGATGTCTGCAAAAACTATTGAGCAAAATACAATTATTCACGTAGTAGAAAGCAATCTAATTATTGTTATTATGGTGTTTTCCATGTGAAACAAATCGTTAGATCTTTGCAACAACACCTTGCCCCGCCCAGGACCTGCTTGCTTTTGTGTGACGTGCTTTACCAGTCAGAATCAACAATTCTTGATTCTGTTGTCCCTAAGCTCACCACGGATCAGAATAATACCATATGTGATGACCCGAAAATTTCTGTAAATTCCGTACGTTTTAACGCATGTATATTAGGCTAATTCCCTATCTAATCAATGTGAAGTTAAATTCATTTCAAATAAAGTCTAGCATAAGCCCGGTTTTACATGAATAATGTATTTACTTTGTTGCGTGGAGCGTTCGCGTACGTAATTATTATGAATTACACAAACATTCGGTAGAGACCGACACACACTAACGATTGTGATCAAGCCACGCATGCAACATGAATCCAATTGAATCAAATAGTATTTATTATACAACGAATAGCATGTTACATATATGTATACTCATAACCGCTTAAATTAACATTTAAACGTGCGTGTGAGCCGAGAGACACACAACGACAAGTTAAACAATGTAAGTAAGCAAACTAACAAATGATAAAGGCATGAATATTAGTAATGCCAACTTATAATGTCCCAATGACATTAATCTACCTTAAGTACCACTAAATCACCTTAAGTACATAATTAGCACCTAATTAATCAAGATTAGCACCTAATGACCTAAATATCTAACACTTAATCACAACATGGAAACCAAGAGGGGCCCCCCTTGCTCCCCTCCCTTTGGCCGGCCAAACACCCCTAGGCCCCCCCCTCATGGCCATTCCTCTTGAACATGTACACCATACCCCTTACATGCTTCATTCATTCATTCATTCACTCATTTCTCACAAGTCTTCACACACAAACTCTCCCCTCTTCTCCCCCTTGAGACCTACGGCCAGCCCCTCACCACCACCCCTCTCATTTTAATTTTCAAGATACACCACCATAAACCACCACAAACCACCATGAACCACCACCTCAAACCATCAAAATAACACACTTTAAACACACAAATACCTACAAACACTTACACCATCATACTACCATCAATAAAACAAGTTTAAAACAACATTCAAGTTAGAGAAAAACATACTTTCGAGAATCAAGTCCAACTTAGCTTCAAGAACAACAACATTTGTAAGAGAACTTTTCTTAAACTTTTATTTTCTTATATATATGTGTTTATGCTAAGTATGTTCACTTACACTAAAATATATTTTAAAACACTTACTTTATCTTTTAAAAATGTTAACTAGCAAGTTTTATAAAAATAAAGTTTATAAACAAGCCAAGAAACTTTAAAAGTGTAAAAAAAAACATACATTATATACTTTAAACTTCTTAAACATGTAATAAATTTTCATTCATGTTAAAATAATTATTTTGGACTAAGAAACACAATAAACTTGTGAAAATATAAGCTTTATAGTTTAAAAGTTAACAAAACTCACTTTTGGGTGGAAAATGACAAGGACAAAACTTAAGGGACTAAAAGGGTGAGATCTGACTTTGGAGGACTGAGATGTTAAAAATAATATTAGTTGTGTATTAACATGTTAAAACATGGATTTAAGTGTTAAAAACCAAACCTTTGTGGTTAGAAACCAAGAAAACTAAACTATGAGGTTAAAAGTGGAAAAATGGAAGCTAGAAGGACCAAACTTGTAAAAACAGAAAGTTTCGGACTTTGAACTTAAATATCAGTAACTTAAGTGTATTTAAGCATAAACCATGACTTAGAACAATATTTAGTCAAACGTTACTAACCCGAAATCTTGCGCTAGAAATGAAATAAATAAAAGTAAAGGGACTAAACATGTAAAAATGAGAACTCTTGGACCTGAACTGACCATATCAGTAACTTGAACTTAATTTAATGTTAATGATGTTTTAAAACAATAATCATTTGGTAAGACCCTAATAAATCGAACATTACGCAAGAAACGACAAAAATGAAAGTAAAGGGGTTAAACCCGTACAAACCCAAACCCTTGACCTGGGCTGTCCATACCAGAAACATACACATAAAATGATGTTAAGAATGATTTAAAATAATAATCATGTGATTAAACACATACAAACCAAAACATCATGCTAGAAATAGAATAAACATAATTGTAGGGACTAAACGCGTACAAACTATAAGTTATGGGCTGAGATGATAAAAACCAGTAAGTATATAAATATAAAGCCTAATTTATAGTTTGGTGTATAAAAATCAAGAATAGTCTAGTTACAAGTCAACACAACCGAACTTTTGGTCTAAAAATGAGATACTTGGAAACTTTAGGGACTAATTGTGTAAAATCAGAAAGTTGGGAACTATAAACTTAATATTATTAACCTGAGTGACCAAAAGTGTAAAAGTAGTTGGGAATCTAAATCACACGGTAGAAATCAAGAGAACCAAACATATTAACCGAAAACGATAAAATAGAAACTACAAGGACTAAAACCGCCAAGTTAAGAAACTTGTGGACTGAGGTAAACCTACTGTAAATCAGGGGACTTTATGATGAAAATATACTCTAGGTATCATGATTAGTGTAAATGCCAAGAAACCGCAAAGACCGATCTATTACCAGTTAATTTTTGTATATATGCTACAAATCCATAATTAACATATTATATAGTGAATAATAATATGTTAAAGCCTTATACATAACTTGAACATTGTTGCAAAACTAAAATTGATCACATCGTGTCGTATACACTTTAAGTGAAGTGAACACTTAGTATAAACGGTCTATTAAGACGTCTACTGATATTAATTTAACCTTATGCATTTAGAGCATAAGGAGATTTTATTGGGCTCAAATATTTAAACTTGTTTGGCTAGCACACTCGGACTCAGGTGAGTTCACAGCCCCTATTTTACTGTTTTAATACTTTCAAATGTTGGGGTGGAAAACATATAACTGATTTATGCGATTATTGGAAACTGACTTGTATCCTTATGGGAGCCTAAGTTCGCAAGTTGTAGCATATAAGTCCTTTGCTTGCAATGACTATAACCATTAACTAAGTGACTCTAGCCACTAAATATACGGATAGTACTATCGGATTGACACCCCCCCCCCCCCCGCTTATTTGGTTAGTCGCGCTAACTAGCGACGTGGTTTCGCAACGTGGATCGTATATTTACATTGTCCAAGGCAAACGAATTGTTAAGTCGTGGATTGGTTATAGGCTTAGTTTCGGCATATTAACTCATTAGGCCTAGCTAGCCTTTGAGGGATCACAGTCAACGTTTCAACATTTAAATAATCGTACAAGAGGCCTTCGATGCCACCTATTAAATTATTGATACGTTTTTTTATCAAACTGATTTACGATAGAGTTTTAAACCTGTGAAATCACTCAACAATTATGTTGACGTTTTAAATATGTTTTTCAGGGAATTAGCCATGCTGCGAGACCACATGCATTTTGGAACCGTACCTGCCCTGTAACTTAGGATGCCATCTTTTGAACAATGTACTTTTGTGAAACTGTGAAATTTATAATACTGCTTCTGACGCCTCGATAAGGCCGTAATATTTGTAAAACTTTTAATGGCATCTTAATGTATTAGACGTTCTGCGATAACCATATGCTCTTGTATTATTTATTTGGATCGAGTCACGCCCCGCTTAACACTAATGCTTCCGCTAAACGAAATTACTGATTTTGGGGTGTGACACCATACCAATGGACCATTAAGTCCATACAACAACATGAGTCTTACAGATATGCATACCCTGAAACTTATTTCTTTAATTAATATATCGTAGATTAAATTATGTGTGATGTTCATTTCATATACCATATATCTCTCGCACTTACATTTCATCAATCACAATTGGGGCACTTCATGTATTATTACTACAATTACTAATCCTAATTGAAAAACAGCCATATGAAACAAATAAGAAACCAAATTAAATACACCCACATCAAACACAATCAATAAATTCAATAAAGTTCACGAAAAGTCATGTTGTTGTCATACACCTTCGTTTAAAAAAACCTTGTCCAAAACCTGAAACTAAATCAAATATGAATCCATGAAAATAACTAAAAACTAAACCATAGTTAAAAACGCAAATAGTATATAAATAATGATAGCAAATGAAGATGATGTTACCGGAGGAACCGTACTAACCAAAAAGATACCAACTTTTTAGTTATCATTTTTATTGAAATACTCTGTAAAAACAGAAGATACCAACTTTTTAGTACTCAAATAAAACAAAGACGACTTAAGACTCATAAGATGCGTATTCTTTTATCTTCAATACCTAACATCTTCCTGTATGAAATTACAAACATATCACAAATTTGAAAAATGTAAACACGTATACTGATGTGACTCAAAAAGTCATGTTTTTAAGTACTTATTTCCGCACTTTTTGGACTATTCTCTGGTGAAAACATTTCAAAACAATCATTTAAAAGTAGTCTAAATACGAGCGTTGCTACAAAAATCAGCTAAAACATCCAATTTACACGCAAACCGAGGTAAAAACAATCACCTTAAATATTCCATTCTTGATTATCCTATCAAGATTGATCTTAATGCATATTTTATGATTCAATAGGAAAATCCAAGAGTGGAGGTGAAAGAATCAAGAGAAACGGGTAAAGAACGAAGAAGATGTGTAGTCTGGAAGCCCGCCGATCATCATCCGAAACACGCAAAAGTCAAACACTTCCAAATTTGGCAAACTTAGTGTCATTAGAAGCGTAATGGAGAAACGAAGCCAACGGCACAAGAATCAAGCAAAACGGACTCCAAACGAAGAAGATACGGACGAACCAAGCAACCGAGAAGTCAGCGAAGGCCAAACCAAGCACAAACCCCCCTGGGCACCTAGGTACCGTATATGGTACCCTAGGTGCTGTATACGGCCCTTAGGGTGCGGTATACGGGGGTGTTTGCCTTGATGGGTGCCGTTTGACCCCCCCTGGTCCGCTTGCCCCGTATGCTGCTTTGATGCTTAAAGACTTGTACCATGGCTTTCACCCTTCTCCTATAAATAGTGGCTTCATTTCCACCATTCCACACATCTCTCATTCACAAATCTTCTCTCTCTCTACTTTCTCTCTCTAGCACTACTCTTAGGAGTTAGAGGAGATTGTTCTTGTAGTTAATATAGTTAGCTGTTCTCTCTAGTTTCTCTCTAGCGAGAACTAGAGAGTTATAAGTTAGCGGTCAGAACTAGAGGAAAGTTATAATTGGGTAATCAAGCTTTAGCAAGGTTATTCAAGTCAGACTGTTGTAATCCTCAGTATTACTCTTCTAATCCGGTGATATTATCTTACTCTCTTACTGTTATAATGTTTACTTTGCATATTATTTCAGTACAATTTATGATTATTGCCATGCTGATTAGCTAGATTAATATGTGATTGTTGAAATGTAGATGTTAGGATTAGGGATGATGTTTAATTAATATATCTTATATATGATTGGTAGTTGTTATGCTGCATACATGTTTAGACTTATCCTGGATGTAGACTTAATTAATCACCCTTTCTGGTCTCTCACGTGACTGTTGCCTTAGGATAGGATCTGATCAACCCTAACTACGAATACACAGTTATCTCCTGTTTGTATGAAACTGTGGGATCGCCGTAACACGGCTGAATACTTGGTATAGCATTGGAAATACCACTGGTAGAGTACAAATACGTGGAAGCCAAGGAAATGCCGATGGTCGTGGATTACCTGGAAGTAACCCTTCCAGACACGGGTCTAGGTCTTGTTAAGCCATGAAAATGCTATAGTACACCGTTAAACTACCTCTGGTTATAAAGCTGTGTAAAGATACATTAGGTCTTTAAAACACCGTAGATATACCTAGGGTTAGAGTACTGTGGAAAATAAGGACACTATACACTGTACACATGCCTAGGGATGAACGACCGATGGCAAAGGAGGGTCTAATCCATGACGGAAGTATTAGAACTAAAACAGATAAAACATGAGTTAGGAAATGAAAGCAAGGATGCCGGCTGTGTTCCCAGATGCTTAAAACCCCTAATCTCTACTTAACCGATAGTTTAACTTATTCAGCATACAACCAGTATTACTCTGTTAAAATTGGATAGACATAGGTGTTAAGAAAAGTCAGTGTTGTGGACTGTCGCCTTATTCCTTAACTCCATTTAGAGAGTCGCTTGGTCTCCGAAAGAGACGGTGAGGTGGGTCTGAAGACAGTCCCATCTGATCAGAATCAGGATAGCCTAGGATTCAGTGACATATGCTTTAGGGTTACACCTAGACGTAGGATCCTAGTGTTTACACAGACCATTTAGAAGATTCTTAGCTAGAGTAATCACCTATCATTAATATAATATCATCCCGAAACCCTAATTGTCAAAGTTTCAGCAATCACTCTCTACCTGCTGCTTATATTCTCGTTTACTTTCCTGCATTTTAATTCTTTTCTTTAGATTAGATTAGATAAAACCAAACCCATACCTACCTTGTTTCTAAACCTATCCTATTGTCAAGTTATCTTTGGTAGGTTCCAATTCAATTCAATTCGTTCCGATTTTGGACGACACTCGAGTTATACTTGCCACCTTACCCACAAGGTAGGTAGCTAGCATAGTTTGAGCCCAGCAAAATATAAATTTTAAAACTTACACCGACGTGCTGCCATACGGTCACGTTGACGACGCGTGACGGTTTATGGCGCGTCAAGTTTTTGGCACCATTGTCGGGGATCGGTTTCATCACGAATTGAATTCTGCCTTAGATAATTAACTTTAGGAGATCCTTCCTTAAGATTATCATTACTTAGGAAGTTAATTGCTTATTAGATTATGTAACTTAGTTCTTAAAACCCTAGAAAATACATAAAAATTAGAAAATAGAAAACCCTAATTCTCTTTCAAACCCCATCTCTCCTCTCAATCAAATAATGACGGATGAGATAACGGTTTTGGTAGATACGGAATTCTTTGAATGTCCAGAGTATGAGTCAAACTCCTCTGACGTTAAAGAGGTCTGTGTTAACCATGAAGTTGAGAGCCCAAAAATATTGAGCTTAGACTTAGGTTTTGATGAATCTCAGCAGAAGATTCCAGCTTCTGTTACTATTGCTTTAAGTGGTCAACCCACACTTGACCCTGAGGTTTTTCTCAATCTTGTCTAGGTATCCACACTATATTAGACCTGCTAGTTTACCTGATGATGAACCATTTGGAATCGAAGTGTTCTTTTATCCACCCATGCGTTGGATGGATTTGAATGAACGTCTTCACTGTTTAGACGAATAGTTTGAGTATGATCTCCCAGATATTTTGCGAGCCCACCCCACTACTCTTTATTCAAGTGTAGTTGAGGAAGAGCGTCTCCAATATCAGGTTGAGAGTGAACTTAGGATAGAAACACCAACCCGATTAAACACTGAATCTAGGAATCATCTACTCGAATCAAAGACCGACCTTCACTTAGGAAATTCTCTAAAGCCCAACAGGAGGATAGATATTTATGCCAACTTTATGAAATACCTTAAGATATCTGATTTTCCATTTACATGTGAGCAGAGAAAGACCTTTGTTGAAATTGATAGGATAATTAGACTTCTCCGTGCTAACCACAGTAGAAAAAACGAGTTATTGTTGAAATCGGAGTTAGATCTTTTAATGGATTAACTTGCCAGCACCTATTATTCCTCTATTTCACAACCTAGGATAAACCGTTATGTTGCGGCCCTGATTTACGAGCTTGAATTTTGGATAGAAAGAAGCCCTATCAAGTCTGTCTTGATTCTTAGTGATATTCCATTCTTTGTTGTCCTGCTACTTATTTAACTAACAAGCTTAGAGCTATTTTTCCCGAATCAACTGAGGAAGCCATGGACGCTGCTTTCTTTGCAAAAAGGAAACAGATCCATATCCAGCTGATCCAGTTATTCCAAAAAACCAAATTTCCATTTACTAACCAACAAAAGGTTTATATCAAAGAGCTTTCGCAAGCAGTTCACACTACTTACGGAAATCCTGATTATTCTGAGGAAACGGAATTTGTGGATATACTTTTAATACTGCTCTATGATCTTTCTTATCTAGATACATGATTTAGGGATGACATTTCAAACCAGAAAAAGGTGAAACGGGAATTTAATCGTTTTGTCGATGCATTGTTACAACTCAGTCAGGAAGAGCAAGAATTCTTAACAGAATTTGAACGGTATTACATAAACCCTGCTGATTTAGTTTACTATGTCATCCAAGCTCTTCGAGGTACGTTTATTTCCTGCTATACCTTGTCTCTATCCGAAGCATCAACCGTACCCAAAAGTGTCATCTTGGACACTATCCGGTAAAACAGTAAGTCTGGTATGGACGAGCTTTTGTCTTTTACAAAGCGCTCTTGGGAGGCACCCCAAGCTTATCTAGGTTAACTAATATTAGTTAGTGTTAGTTTTAGTTTAAATTAATTTACCGTTTTTAGAGCAAGAAAACGTTCTTTAAACTCGCGCGATTCGCGTAAGTTCAAACTTTTCAGAAAAATTTAACGAAGTTTTAAATTTTAAAATTTTGGTAAATCGATTATGAATTGTTTTAAAAGTTTAAAGTACACAAAAGTACTGTTTCGTTTTAAAATAAACTCGTTTTGTTTAAACGCAAAGAACTTTCCGCGCGCAATTTAAATCACAATTTTAATTCGTGAAAATTTCTTATAAAGTTTCGTATTTACTTTTGGTTACTTTATTAAAAATATTAAAACCTTTAGAAAACCAATCGTACGTATTGTATCTTTCGGGTTTTAAATCGATACGTATTTAAACCAAGAAGAGGGGACTCACTACCAAACAAAAAAGTCAAATTTTGGTCAAAATTCTCTCCCCCTTCTTCCCCAAACCGTCGGCCAACCATCACCATCACCAAACCCTCATTTTCCACCATTTTTGATGATTCAAAGCTTCAAGTTCTTCATTTTATCATCTCTCTTGCATACATAACATCATTTCATCACTTGCAAGGTAATTCCTAACTCAAATATTTAAATTTCATTAACTTTTACAAACTTAGGGTTTCAACTCTTGATCTATGAATTACATGGTGAGAGCTTGTGTTTTATGGTTCAAAAGTGTTCTTGCATAGTTGCTTAACATGATTCCATGCTTGTTTGAGTAGATTACTTGATAATTTGTGACTTTGATCTTCAAGTGTTAACTTTATTTTGACTTTTGGGGTCAAAGTTACTTGATTTGTTGACTTTTGATAACTAGTAGCTTGTTTTGACTTGTTTTGATTAATTCATGCTTAGTATGACTTGATAAACATGATTACATGATTGCTAGTTCATTGTGAATGATCCTTAGGATTATTGAAAGTTAAAGTAGGCATGTTGTGATTAAAATTTACCAAGTATCATACTTTATTTTAAAATCTTCAATTTTTAAATGATGCTTGTGTTAATTAAATCATGACAAGTTTCTTAGATTTTGAATAAATCCTTAGTTAGCTTTTGGTCCTTGATTATTTTAATTATTCACCACTTTAATTAATAAAGTATTGAATATTTTAAATATGACCATCACACGTAAGCTACCGTCAATCATTTATCAAAATCTTTAAATGTTGCAAAATCATTAAAAGTAACCGAATAAGTTAACACGTTTCTTTAACCACATGGTATTTGCATGAATAAATTGGTTTATGCTCCTTTATTGGTTTACTTGATATATTTGAGGTAATTACATGGTTCTTACAAACCTCATGCTCACTTAGATTGAGTTACCATAAATGAAAGTAGGAATAATTACTAGTTACTTAAAATGACAAGTTTACTTGGATTAAGTGATAGTATTATTGTTGCTTTAATGCCCTTGGAATAGGTTAGACACTAATGATTGTGAAAAATTCGGATTGTGGATTGGTTAGGCCTAGGTTTAGTTTAAAATAAATTGCGGATTTATTCATATTTTAAAGCCTACATTTCCAATTTTTGTTTAAAATTTGGAAATGTACTTAGCAATTTGTTATGACTTATGCATCTCATTTTCTTGCCAACAGATGGATCTATCAAACCCTTCGTTTAGGAAGCTTGCTTCATCCCTCGAGAATATGGACGAAATTGAGAAATGGATGGGACGATACTTAGGGTCAAATAGAGTTATCATTTGGTCGGATATGAGACGCTTGGGTATTAGGGATGAGTTGGAAGATTTGATTAAGTATGATATAGATGGCGAGGAACATGCTGCATTTTTCCATCTTTTCTCCATTGATGAGGCTATATACCGTGAGGTCGTCACTGAGTTTATGATTACATACGAGTTCCGAGAGAGGTTGGAGATCACTAATAAGAAGATCGCTTTTCGGTATCGTGGGAAGAAGTATCGTATGACAGTGGGAGATTTCAGGGTATACCTTGGCCTTTACAGACGATTGCAGGCCAGTTCTGATTGGTTCACCAGCAGTTTCCAGTCTATCTCCAGTCTACCGTCACGGGATCATAAGGAGATATGGAGGGATTTGACGGTGACAAATTTTAGGAGTGGAGCGAAAGCTTCACTCATGACCCGACCAGCTCATCATACTCTTCACAAGCTCCTGTGCCGTACTATCTTTGGGAAGAGAGATGCGGGACCTGCTACATCAGAAGAGCTCAAGTTCATGGATGTGATCATAAGGAAGCAAAACCTGAATGTCGCATACATCACCGCGGATAGATTATGGAAGGAGAAGAGAGAGGATAGATGCCACATATTCATGGGAGCCATTATCACGAGATTGTTAGTTGGCATGGGAGTTCTCACTGACCGCCACCGCGAGGACTACACCCATCACGCTAGTTCGCAGTCGTTCGATCTCGAGTACTGCAAACTGACCAGGATGATTGACGAGGGGCCTGAAAGACAGTGCTTGTGGTATCAGACTCGGCAGCCCATTCCTGGATGCTTCATGACCAGGAGGCACGAGACTACAGAGGATAGAGATGTTGGTCCCCAGCCACAGATGCTAGTAGCAGCAGAGATACCTGAGCCAGCACGAGGAGCAGAGACACCATCACAGCCCACTCAGGCTGTTGTTCATCATTCAGATCCGGTCACTCCTCTTACTCAGTATTATCTATTACATGCTTTACAGGTTCTCCGTGATCAGCAGGTTATGACAGCTAGGAGACATGGTACCCCTGAGCCTGATCACTTCCTATACAGATGTGGGCCACCACCACCTACTACCCATACCACCACTCACCCATATACTACCACTCGCCCATACACTATATTCCCTCCATCACATCCACATACCTCCACTCAGCCACTAAATCCATATAGATGCCCTCGTACACCTACCACATACTCCGCACCACTACCCACTCATAGATCCACATCTGGTATAGCTAGGGTCTACTCAGTTCATGTACCATCACCAACCCGTCAGCATGCATCATTTCCTCATCTGACTGTACCCATTCCGACTCATGACCAGCATCCAGAGGCTAGCACATCATATAGACCAGATTTGCTCTACATTGGTACCGATGCATTATTCACTGGGAGCATCGGCCCTTACTTGGATTTGGGCCCCATCTTTTCAGGACAGGTTCCTACTGAGAGCACTCTCAGGCAGCTTTACCTGGATATGTTATAGACGGCAGGTGTTACCACAGAGGACATGCTCGCACTTGGTTATGATGATGTGATGTCACTTCCAGCGATGACTCTCAGACAGATATTGATTCAGAGAGGACTACTCCCTCCAGATGAGCAGAGAGTATCCAGCGGACAGCAATCAGTCACAGGACCTCCAGCCCCACCTGATGACATACCTGCAGAGGATCCTCCATTCTAGTCTATTTATCTTATGATTTATGTTTCATATCATTGACTTTCGTATTGTATTGATTACAGTGATCTCTATCTTGCACCTGGTTTAACTTTTGGGATCTTTCTCAACCTATATGGCTGAGTTTTATTGTTATGTTTATCGTAGTTACTTATTATGTTTGTTTCTTTATTTTTAGAATAAGTGATTGAATGTGTGATGAATGAGAAATGAACCACATGAGATGACGAGCTTTCAAGAAAAGGAACCGTGGAGTCAAAAGGCAGACAACCAAGGAATACACAAACTGCGGACCACGGAACTTACACACATCTCGGGAGAGGAGCTTTGGTCTACCTTCTTCGGAAACTATTACAAGATGTCTTGGCAAGAATCGTCTCCAAATCTTAAATCACAAAAGTGTGAAATTCACTAATAAGAATTTTCACTTACATTATGGAACGACTCTTTTCTAAGCATGGTTAGAAAGCACTGTGCACCAGATCAGGACATACGACGCTGGTTCGCTCTTAATGAAGATCTTCGAATTCTCAGCTTTTGCCTCTAAACGTTAAAATCGTCATCTGGGGAGTTTCTTACCTTTCACTTCGTTTTCATAAATTGATTCATTCTGTTAGCTTAGGAATGCAAAGTAATCTATACTCTATCCTAAACTTATTACTAAGTATGGGATTCCAACCCAAACAAAACACTTGAGAAACATTTTCTATATGTTCAAACTCTAAGTGTGGGATTGTACTTGCAATACAATCTCAACTAAAGAGAACATTAGGGATAATGTTCCTCTAAGTGTGGGATAGTAGGTATAAAATATCTTGAATTAGATATTTACTGATTTTAATGTCCGAATAGCTTCACTCAGAAAATGTTCCTCAAAATTTTCAAAACTTTTTAAACAAAAATAATAAAGTATGAGCAAAATCATCCGATTAGCTCTACTATTTTTGAGTTAGGATATCTTTCAAAGAGGAACCATTTCTAATATGAGTTAGTTATTCAGGAACATTAGGGAAATTAAGGTATAAATTTCTTAAATAAGTATTAACAATCTAAGGAGCATGGCTAGGTACATACAAACCCAAATTGCAGTGAGGTTTTGAGCCTTAAAATCATTCATTTTAAATGCTACATTGTTCATTTCTTGTGTGTGCCGATGCTAGTATCTCTAAATTAGAACTTGTTCTTGACATACGCTTCGAGACCACATTGGAGAGTACCGTACGCGGTATAGGTGCAATTAGATGATCTCGACATTCCTTAGGATTTAACCCATTCTTACATACCTTTTTAAGCCCAAAACCCTTCCGATAATCATTTTTTGTATCGATGATCCGCCTAGAAAACCCTGTTGAGCCTAAACCTTTCGTTTCTTCAAAACCCTACATCTTTAACCACTCTTCCCAAATTACCAACAACTTATCTTGGAATTTCTAAGGTTATGAAAAACATCTTGAAGAATCTCCCTCTGAATTGATCTACTCCTCCATGTTCACCAAAATTAGAAAATCATGAGTGCGAAAAATTGGCACCAGAAGAAAAGACTCGAAGAAGTCCGTGATAAGAAAGAAGAGATTTCCGAAAGAAAAGAAAAAATATCCTTGGAAGTTCTCTGGAAAAGAAGTTCTAAAAAATAAAAAATAAAAAAAATAAAGCTAAGTGCTTCAAAGTATCAATTTTTCAAAGAAAGATCCGATGAAATACGAGTAGCTACCTTCTCCGTTCTACAATAAGTTTTTCATGATTATTAGAATGACTAAGATAAGCAACCCCTTCAGAACCAAAAATCACCACTATCCATACCCCTTAACCCTCACAAACATTACAACCCACTCGAATGTCTTGGGATAATTAGCGCCGTCCTCTTCCTAAGTGGTGGAGATCCGATTCTCGACCAAGCTTATGATGATGAGTGCTTCATGACTGGCTATTTGAGCGATTTCGATTGTGCTAGACTGATAGGAAACCCGATACACTCTAAGTGAATTGAGTGACCACCTTTAGTGAGATCACCTAGTCATGTATACTCCAAGATCACGAGATTTGGAAAGTATGCCCGGGAAAGTCAATACTTATTTCTGAAAGGATCATCTTAGCTTTCCCTATATTCTCAAAATAATTTTCCATAGGAAAAAGTGGTAATTTTTTGGGAGTGCTCTAACTCACCTAAAAACTATAAAATGTTTTCACGGGACACAACTGAGTGTTGCTTGAGGACAAGCAATGCTTAAGTGTGGGATACTTGATGTGACACAAAAAGTCATGTTTTTAAGTACTTATTTCCGTACTTTTTGGACTATTCTCTGGTGAAAACATTTTAAAACAATTATTTATCATCAAAAATCACCAAATTAGTCTAAATACGAGCGTTGCTACAAAAATTAGCTAAAACATCCGATTTACACGCAAACCGAGGTAAAAACAATCACCTTAAATATTCCATTCTTGATTATCCTATCAAGATAGATCTTAATGCATATTTAGAGATGAATGCTAATGATGGGCTCAATCCTCACGAATTGAATGTTTTGGTCAATGTGTGCCTAGCCATGTGTTGCCCTTTTCGTCTGTATCTTATTCTAAAACAGTTTTGTTTCGTTGTCAAAACTCGTTTCTTGCTGTAATTTATAATTTTGAAAGATAGGATTTCTAAAGAACGATGTTTTTGAATCTAAAATTTTTAAATTTTATCCATTTTTAGCCTTTTAATGAAAATATTGTTTGATTTACGGACAAGAGGTAAAAACTTGCGGTTGAAGGCCGTATATCCCACACTTAGAGGAACATTGTCCCTAATGTTCAAATCTATTCGTTGAGTATCCCACACTTAGAGATTCTACTTATTTTCAGATTGTTTAGTAAGTGTAGTGTGGTCTTGATTATCCCACACTTAGTGTTTGGAATATCGGATGAGATAATCAATTCTTTAAACGGGTATAAGGTTTTGGAACGGTGTACCGCTTTTGCTGTGCACGTTGTTGGTTACTCATTAGAAGTCTGCTGGTCCATGGCTTGTAGCTTATGGCTCTCGGCATTCTTCTTTGTGTGGTCCCCAGCTTCCCTTGCTTTGGTCTTCTATGGATAGTTTCTTAAACAAACCACTCAATTCAATCAAGTAATAGCTGCTAATAAGAAAAGTAAAGTAATAGCTTAATAAAGTATGACCTGGATAGATGTGATGTCTATGCATCCACAGTACATCAAATACACATAATAATAATAAAGTCTTGATAGAAAATAGAAAGGAGTCAGAAAGCGGAGCAATCTATTGCTCGACTGATGCTGATACTGCAGCTGAAGATACTATAGGTCCAGGAGATGTCTCATTTGATGAAGAATCATCATGCTGATAGTGGGTGCCTTTGTCTGATGCATCTCAATCAGCCTCTGCATCTAGTGTACCTATGGTGAATACTCCATCCTGTATCAAATGGTCAACAAATTCCCCTGCGGGCATGTCGAAGCTGTCAAGTGGAATCTCAGGTGTCCTCTGCTGGGAGTGTCCTCTGAATAAATCAGTCTGTCTATGAGAGGATACTGGATCAATCGGTGCATCTGCAGGGATGGTGCTCCTGAGAATCCTGTTACTCTGAACAATGGTGGCTCGTGTAGGGGTTTTGGATATCCTACTGCCTCTCAAAGTCTGACCTCTTGCTGAACCAACAACAGAAGGAACATGTTGTCTCTGAATAGGAACTTGTGCAGGTGGTGCTTGTGGCCTAGGTGAAACTGTGCAAGGTGGTAAACCATGGACACGGTCAAGAACTGGATGTCGGTGAGGTGCTGGAGTAGGAACTGCAGGGGGGATATAAGCGTGGTGGTGCTCGGCCTAATCCACAGGGTAAGTCAGGAAGTGGGCTCACTGGTATCCCTGCTATTTGCTGTCTCATAGCCTTATAACGTCGGACCTGCATCTGCATCATCCTGTACCAATAGTCTGGCCCTGGTGGTGTCCCATAGTGGTATATGTAAGGTGGCACCCGAGATCTAGGAGCTGGGGTGGAAGGTCCCGCTCTAGTAGGCTGTGGCACTACTGGTGGTGGTGCAACTGGGTCGTCATAATCATCCTTATCTTCGTCTGAATCTGAATCTGAATCTGAGTTATTTGGCTCTTTTGGTTGATCCCTCTTTCTTCCCTCTCTTGGTAAAATTAGACCTGGTACCAAATCATCCACACTTTCTGCGTATGTTGATCGTGCCCTGATGTAAACGGTGCCGTCTCTCATAATCTTGAGTATATCCATGCTCCTAAGGAACTCATAATCTATCGGGTGGGCACTCCATACTGGCAAGCTTTTGATTTTTTCTACCTCTGTCGTCTTAAGCAATCCCATTCTGCGAATCAGCCTTGTAATTATTGGACCCATATATGATCTCTTTGCACCAAAATCCTTTTCTTCCAGAATCCGTTGGGCAACTAAATGGGCAACCTGAATATTCCTCTTCTCGAGGATGCATGTCATCATGGCAATATCAAATCTGGCAACTCGACCGCTTGTCGTGTATTTTCCATCAAATGAACAAGCTATCTGCTTGTGTAGGATTTGTAAGACTGGATCTCTGAGTTTAGTAGCTTTTATACCCGAGAAATATGTTGCTGATGATAACTTACTCCATGCCTCGGATGGTGTGGTCGAGATGGATATCGAAGTGGATCCATTAGTGAACAGTGGGGGATGTATCTCCTCAGGTGTGTATAGATCCAAATGTTGTGCGAACTGAGTCAATGACAAGGTGAATGAACTTCCCATGTATCGAAATGTGATCGAACTGTCTCCAACTCTACTCC
Organism: Pseudognaphalium luteoalbum; assembly: GCA_963422505.1. Classification (NCBI taxonomy): domain Eukaryota; kingdom Viridiplantae; phylum Streptophyta; class Magnoliopsida; order Asterales; family Asteraceae; genus Pseudognaphalium; species Pseudognaphalium luteoalbum. The sequence continues at coordinate 34,341,346 of OY730194.1, read as the reverse complement.
TTGTCTTAAATGTGTATGTGGTCATGAACTCGGTAACCATTTCCATGTATACCGGTTCATCAATGCTGAACAGTTTCTTGAAGGACTCGAATTGCTGACCCTTAACTGGATAACTGAGTAGGTTCTCTAGTCTTTGTCTGAATCCCAATACTTGCAACTTTTCCTAGTCCACATATCTAAAACGCCCGAGCTTCTTGTCTCTCCAAATGCGTGCCATCTGGTCGTGATCAGGTGATGCACTAAGATAGGCGAGAGATCCTGTAAGTGGTCATGTTGGGTTTAGTTTTTTCTTCTTTGGCGATATAGTACCTGAAAACATGAGAGATTTAAAGTAATGGATTCTCAAGAAGGAGAAAATTAAAGCACTTATTGAAATTTCCAATGGAAGATTTGAAATGAGGGCTTTAAATTTTTGACAGTCCAAAGATTACAGTAAATATCAAATATCCCCAAGTAACCAATAATTAGTTTAAACAGATAATAAGGCAATCATTAATAGGTGAAAAATATATAGTCATGAAATGGCAATAGCTTTATTGTGAAGTAATGCAATTTACAAAGTTTGGTGTTACCCAAATTCGAAATGTCATTATTTCACTGTCTATAATTATCGGTAGGTTTTGATTTTAAAAAGTTCAAGTTGAAGTAAGGTTTAAAAACTCAATTGATTTGTTTTAAGAATGCAATACTTCAAGTTGACTTTTTAGGTCAAAGCTTACTTCAAATAATAACTTCGTATGCCAAAGTTATATCCTATGCATGTAAATATGACCTAAACTATTTCAATTATTTCCTATTTGGTAAACAAGCTAGGTCATGCAATAAGAGTTATGTCATCCATGTGTTTGATTTTAATCAAGACTTTTATTTTCACAATAATGATTTTCTAGTTATTTTGCCTACTTTGACTAGTCAAGCAAGTACAAGATTCTAGTGAGCAAGAATTGTCAAGTAATTTTAATTTACTATTCTATTCAAGCAAGCTAGTTAATCTTTTGTAGATTTTCAAAAATCAACTTGTTAATCCTAATTCATCCGCATTGTGCAATTAACATAGAGTAATCATTCAAATCACCATGATCATTTAAATACCTAACAACTACACTTAAGCATGCAAAATCATAGACTTAATTAATAGGTCAAAGTTCTTCCTTTTAATAAAGTCAAACATGTGTGGATTAGCATGGGTAAGTGGTAGTAGTATGAAATTTCTAAGCATTCAACCAAGAAAAGTAGCAATTCCTAGTTACTAACTTAGCTAATTTTATAAAATAGGGTATTCAAAGTTCAAAGTGGGTTTCTTATGATCATACCTTTAGTGTAGTGCGTAAAACTTCAAAACAAATGTACAACCGAGAATGATATGCAACGAGGAGTTCAAAAGGATGCAAAGTTATAGAGTTTGATGGAGATTTAATGGTGGTTCATGGTGGTGTGGGTGGAGGTGTGTGGGTGTGGGTGTGGCCGGCCATGGAGGATCAAAGGGGAGAACAAAGTGTTTTTGTTTTTGAATTATGGGAGTGCATGGAAGTCTTAATGGTCCCCTATAAATATATGTCCTAGTTTCAAGTACCATATTCCTTACATGGTCCCTAATGTACTTTTAAGCTAATAATCTAAGTTAACTTCTAATGTTTTATCAATAATGATTATTAATACTGAGTGTATTTATTGTGACTTGTTACTTGTTAGTTTCTTGTCACGTTATAAATAATTTAGAGAACACGCACATTTTTGCGGGACGATTATAATTAACCTAAAATATTAAACTTATATATATATTATTATTTCTTTATCTTTTTTTTTTAACAGAAACTTTCAAAAATTATTAAAAATAAGTTCGTTTAAAGTTGCGAGCCTCGACCTTTTAGGAAAGAATAATTTTATGATTCGTTCCGATCTCTTTGTAGAGAACGGGTCGAGATTTGTTCCCTTAGACGAACGTTTTTAGGCACAAAACATTTTGAAAGCTCCCAGATGACGTTATAAATTAAATAATGATTGTTCTCTATGTCCCCTAGGGTTTCTCTTTCTTCATATCCTAATTGACAAGATCACTAATTAACTTATTATATGCCTTTCTTATCTTCTTAGGGTTTGACAATCCGTCGCGAGGTCCTTGATCCTTGTAATTTAGATCGTGATTGAGTTTATCCATGATTTCCAGGAATGCTTTATCTTCTTGCGAATCAGGTTCTCCGGTTGTAGAATTGACTATTCTTACGAGTTTACTGATTAGGGCTCTTTGTGTGGAAGTGAAGGGGTATTTGGTGAAAGCGAAGATTTGAACAAGCTTAACGTGAAGGTCTTTCCGTTTAGCGAAGAAAGCGGTGTCATGTCTTTTGGTGGAATCAGGAAAAACGTCTCCCAATTTTGAGATCAAGTAAGAAGCGGGGTCAACAAAGAATGGAATTTTACCAGGGATGATGATAGGAATCATCGGGTCCCGTTCTACCCAGAACTCAAGTTCATTTATCATTGCAGCGACATTATGATTGATTAATATTGGATGGAAATCCATGTCGGCAAGTGATTCAAAAAGTAGATCCAAATCTGCTATAAACATTAGTTCTTGGTCTCTAAAATTGGTGGAAGTGCTTTCGCATTCATGATTTGACAGGCGAGATGAGAAATTGAGTTTTTCGTCAAGATTGGTAATCTTTTCTCGTTGGTCATATGAAAAAGGAAAGTCGGAGGAGTCTAATTTCCTAACGAATGCCCTATAAACATCTACTCTGCGAGAAGGATTAAAGGATGTGCCGAAGTGGCGTTCTTCAGAACAAGGTTTTTCTGGCTCAACTGATGGAACTTTATCCACCACTCGATAGATGGTGTATTCATGTTCTTGTGAAAGGAATGGAAAGATGCCGTTATAACGAGAATTTGACAGAGTGTTTCCATACACTGACGTTTCAGGAATGAGGGTGATTAAGTCACATAATTTTGGAGGTTTTTCTTCGTAATCTTCTTCGGAAAGACTATCGAAGTGGACAGAATTTGGTATTTGAGGTGAATGCAAAGTTGGAAAGTGATCTTCTGGAGATGATGCCAGGTCAGGCAACTGATCCGTGTCATCAAAGTCCAGACAATGTTTTGGAATAGAAAGTGAGGTCCTAAATTCTTCTAGGGTTTCGGAGGTTTCATTAGCTTTAGAGGAAGAGGGTGAAAATAAATCAGATCCTATTTCTCGTACTAAGTAGTCAAAGAATTCCGTATCGTCCATTATCGTCAGTTCATCTTTTGAAATGAGGTAAGAAGTGGGTTTTTGATTTGTCATTTTGAACTAATACTATCCTAATTAACTAATACTAAACTAATACTAAATTAATAATTAATACTAAATTACTCAATTTACTTCCGAAAGATACCTGGAGAGGTTTCGTTCGGAAGGATCTCCTAAATACTACTACTTAAGGTGGCTTTAAATTGTACGTTTGTGATTCCCTGGCAGCGGCGCCAAAAACTTGATGGCACCCGAAAGCGTAGGTGTCGTTGATTGTAACTTAATCGGGCGCCATCAGGGGTTTTAAAATTTATAATAAGCGGGGCTTAAATTATATGTACTACCTACTCTGGTTAGTAAGCGGTAAGTATAACCTAAGATCGTTCTATGAATCCAAACGTGTGGGTAAATTAAAGTTGACACTTTCGGTAGGGAAGTATCTAGGATGGAACAAAGTAGGTAGGTTTGGGGGTTAAAGACAAGTAATTAAAATGCAGGAAATTAAAGTACAGGAAAGCAGATAAAGATAAATATGTGGTTGTTGAGATTTCAATAATTAATATTTCAGGATGACAGAATAAATAGGGATGATACTAATGTGGCAGCCAAACTACTAGGCGTAAACTCTAGAACCCTACCAACTCAATTTCCCATTGGCATGTCACTAGGAACTAGGTTATCGTGATTCTGATCGGAGCAATACACAAACTTCCAATACTTATCTAGTTGAAAAATAAGCAACCTATTTTGGTTCTATACCGAGGTTCATGAATCAGTTGCGTATCGTCTCATAGGTTCGACCGTTCTTAACTCCTAAGGTAGTTTACTGTTCTATTAGCATGCAAATTAATAACTTTGTATGTTTAGACCGCCGATTTTATAAGATTTGGTGTTTTAAAGATTCTAGGTCATTAAAACTTTTTATCTTATTCCGAAATCTTGTTATCATTCATTTAAGCTCTAGTTACTTCAACTTATGATTCAAATCTCTCCTTTTCAAACAGTTATACATCCCCGGATTATTCGCAGTTTGTTAAAACGTGTTTCATATGCGGACCATGCCTTTCAATGATGGACAGTATACTTTACGTAGTAGTTCCACGGTTTCTCACATCAACATGCGGTCAAGAGTAATTGACAGTGAAAGTGACACTCAATCTAACTAAATGTAAAGCAGTGCAGAAATGTAAACCTAATATATACAACGAGTGGTTTCAATGTATCTTACTTATTGCATGTCATGGGCACAGATAACTACTTACCATAATTAAGGTTGATCAGGTCCTAATTACTAGATTGCAGTAACGTGTATAACTAGAAAGGGTAATCCATAAATTAAACTTGAATTCATAAAGTCTTGACGCTACAAGGGTTACTAATTCGTATTTTATCTGAACGTATTTCACGAACATCATTTTATAGTGTTTTGACTTTCGTAGGATATACCAGTTAGTTGTGAAGTTGTATTACCCCTTCGGGATTCCAACTATTAAACCAGAGCTGATTCCAGAGATATAACTACCTTCGGTCGTTTACCGACTTCCATATATTTGTACTCCGCCTTAAAGCGTTTCCAGTACTATATCGGATAAACAGTCGAATAGGGGCCGTCATATCTCTTTACGATTGTCGTGCATTAATTATATAATGTCATCCTTACTTACAATTATCTACATCATCAACAACCACAATAATAAAATACTCGCAATTCATGGCAACAAATATATCACATACCAAGCAATAACACATATTTAAAATATGGAATAAAATAAGTATGATAAAGGTTTAGATATCACCCGGAATTAAATGCGCAGCAGCGTATTATTATGATTGACAACTTATTTACACGTACAAAGATGAATCTTCAAACCTCCTAACGTTCGTTCTAGCCTCTATACTAATCCGAAGATTAATTACAATAATCCTAGACTATAAGAGAATTTCTAGAGTGAGAAAGTGGAAATGGAAAAGGAGTGTGTAAGTGTATTAGAATGTAGAAGTGTATTTTTGAGTGTGTGTTAAAATGAGACTTAGGGGCTGCTATATATAGGGAAAATATGGCTCACATTAGCATCCCTAGGCTCACATTAGCGAAAGTAGCGAAAGGTGGTGCACCAGGTACGAAAAAGTAGCGAAAGGTGGTGCACCAGGTATGAAAAAGTAGCGAAAGGTGGTGCACCAGGTACAAGCAAGGACGAAAAAGCGCAAAAAAGATGGGAGGGTGGAGGCCGGCACCGCCTGGCTACTGGCCGGCGGCGGCCGGCTGCCACCCGTCCCGGTCTGTTGTCTTTCGTTGCGTTGCTTAATTCGCGCGTATCTTCGTCGTTATGCATCCGTTTGCGTTGATTCTTTTTGCATTGGATTCGTAATTCAAAATCGAAGACTTTGATTTAAAGATATCCTAAAAATATGTTTCCTATCTCCAGATATTGTGTAGGAATCATTTGGATCTTCCGGCGGGCGTAGAATCTTCATTTTTTATCCGTTTTTGTTGATTCTTCTTCTGTTGGATTCGTAATTTGAAAACGAACATCTTGGGTGATATGGATGTTGATGATGGGCACTTTTGTCTTGAAATTTCATTTTGATGCCTTGAATCTTCAAACGTGTGTGGAATCTTCGTTTTTCACCCGTTTTGCTTGATTTTTATCGTGCAACCTTGTTTTTACCCTCTTGGCATAATATCATTGATTTGTAGTGGTTTTGAGTTTAAAATGCCAATAATCGTTCCAGAATGAGAGAGATATCGGTAGTAAAAACATGACTTTTTACGCGATATCAGCAAACAAGTGTTTTACCATGTTTAATCTCAAAAATTCTAGATCCATTGCGGCTTTTGTATCGTCGATACTATCATGTCCGTTTTCTGAATCTTGTAACTCTCTGGAGAGGAATCTCCTACATGAAGAGCAATTTTGTATGTTTAGTCGCGTGAATTAGAACACCCTACAATTTTCAAGACTATTTTTTTTTACATATCGGAAGCGCATTAATAAAAGTACTTCTTAGATTGCATATAATATAAAATCCCAAAATGGCAATCCACAATTACATAATTTTGAATTCAAATTACCAAATAATTACAAACCTTAAGTTAGGTGTTATTTAATCTAAAAACCTAAATGTTAAATCATTAACATCGTTATCATAATCAGAGAGAGCTGTCAAACATTCCTTCAACCCAACCTCTTGCAACCCACAAATCAAAAGCTTAACCTGCAAGAAGTATTAAGGAGGGTTTAGCACAAAGCTAAGTGAATAGATCATTACTATCAACCTAACTTAGATTAACAAATGTTTACAGCAAAGCATCATAAACAAATACTTCAAAGAGGATCGGTGGTCCTTGAGGTACCCTCAAGTCACGGTGGCCCCCAAGTAACACTTGTAACCAACTGAAGGCCAAGACAGTGGTTTAACCGATGGTTGGCAACTATTACTTCATACAACACAAGTTCAATAAATAACACATGTACAAGTACATATGTTGTCCAAGTAATAGTACCCAACCCAATCCATGTTGACCTCTGAATAAGCACACAATACATAATCATCATGGTAATATGTTTAACATAAACAATAAATGTATATATTATATAAATAAACCAGATTTACCCGTTGTAACCATGTTGTTACAACTAACTTAGAATGATAGTCAAAGATCCACTCACCCTTGTCGATCACAATCTCCACTCAAAGATCTTATTTTATTAAGCCTTCGATTTATCTGAGAACACAATCAAAACCCGAATTAGCTTCTCATATTATGATTCATAGTATTCTATTCAAGTGTATATTGTCAAATAAACACATATAATATACATTCAATACTATTTAAATAACACAAGTACATAAGTCACAAGTTATCAAATTTGTCAAGTTATAACATGCAAACGCGATCCGTGCATGAGGTGGTGGGATCGCGTTTAATAGTACAAGTCATTCTGTTACAGTTTTTCACTTGCAAAGGCGATCTGGGTTGAGGAACTGGATCGCGTTCCCAAGAACAAAATCAATCCGACTCGAATTTAACATTGGCTAACACGATCCGGACACAAAGGAGCTGGATCGCGTTTCAAAGAACAAATCATACTGTGACCAAATTGCACATAGCAACGCGATCCGGGCAAGAATGCTGGATCACGTTCCCACGTTTTACAGCAGAAGTTCAGACCTGCAACTACACAGCACGAACTAGAAACCCAATTTCACCTAAATCATATACAATACACGTTGTTATCTATCAAATGACTCCAAGTATCATCAACAAACATAGTGCAACAACAAACAACATCATCAAGCTTCATATTCTACACATGCATCATAATTTAACTTAAATCAACCAAATTTATTCATAAACATAAAAATGAAGCACAATTAACTTACAATTTAATTGCAAACAAATGATAATGATGAAAGTAAAGTAATTTCAGTTGTATTGATCAATTTAACATCAAATTCAGTTTAAGCATCAAGTTCTAACCTAAATCATCAAGAAACCTCAAGAGTTCCAAGTAACTCAAACTTACAATTAAAAAGAGGAGATAGATGAACAAGATGAAGGAGATGATGGTGAATTCAGTTGCATACACAAATCACAGCTTCAAAATGATAGATAAATGATTTCTTCTTTGATTTCTATTGAGTTCTAAGTGTCAATTTGAGAGAGTTTGGTTACATGCAATTTCTTGTAAATGTGGAAATAGGTATCGACCTCACCAGCTAACTCATAAGAGGTGGTGTAATTTTTATTCCCTTCTAAACCTATTGTCTGGAACCTAATACCATTTGCGAGAATAATTCTTTTATTTAACTGATATCTATAGTAATTTAAAGCAAATAATAATTTATTAATCACAATAAGTGATTTAATCAATTGACCTATTTATTTCAATTATCTAATTAATATCAAATATTTCTAAACAAAATTAAATAATCAATTAGAATAAAAAATTACCGTATTTCTCCTAGGCCCAATATGAGGATGTTACAAATCTTCCCTCCTTATGGAGATTTCGTCCTCGAAATCTCGCCATGCCCAAAGAGATTAGGATAACGCGTCTTCATGCTAGACTCAGTCTCCCACGTAAGGTTTGGCCCCAAACTATGATTCCACTTAACTAGCACCATAGGAATATCTTTCTTTCGAAGTTTAGTCACCTTACGGTCTAAAAGCTCTATAGGTTCCTCTATGAGTCTCTGACTTTGGTCGACACATAAGTCTTGAAATGGAAGAACTTGGGATTGGTCCTCCACATTGCACTTCCTTAGGTAACACACATTGAAAGTATCATGAATCCCCGTTAATTCAGGAGGAAGATCTAACGACACAGTTTGATCATTAACTACTTGCCGAATTCTAAATGGGCCAATGTATCTAGGGGAAAGTTTACCATGTTTACCAAACCGAATAACACCCTTCCAAGGTGAAACTTTCAAGTAAACCAACTCACCCACTACAAACGAAACGGGTTGACGACGCGGATCAGCATATTGTTTTTGTCTATCACGGGCAACTTTCAACCTATCACGGGCTATAGTTACCTTATCGGTTGTAATCTGCACTATCTCAGGACCCGCAAATTGTTTCTCACCCTCTTCTAACCAACAATTGGGCATCCTACATTGACGACCATACAACATTTCATAGGGTGGCATGCCTATACTAGAGTGAAAAGAATTATTATAGGCAAATTTAACCAACGGTAAGTGAGAATCCCAAGATCCACCAAATTCCAACACACAAGCCCTTAACATGTCCTCTAAGGTTTGAATAGTCCGTTCAGACTAACCATCAGTCTGAAGGTGATAAGCAGTGCTCAAATTAACTCTAGTACCCAATTCCCGCTGCAAACTCTGCCAAAACCCAGATGCAAACCGAGAATCTCTGTTAGAAACAATAGACAATGGAATTCCATGCCTCGACACAACCTCATTAATGTACAACTATGCCAACTTACTCAAAGATGCTGTCTCACAAGTAGCAAGAAAGTGAGCACTTTTAGTCAATCTATCCACAATTACCCATATCATATCATTACCTTTAACTGTTCGAGGTAACTTGGTCACAAAATCCATGGTTATATGTTCCCATTTCCACTCGGGAATCTCAAGTTGTTTTAAAGATCCATATGGTTTCTGATGTTCGGCCTTAATTGCGAGCAAATATTGCTACATCCAATTTCAAAGTAGGCCACCAATACAAAGGTTCAAATCATGATACATTTTGGTACTCCCGGGATGAATGGACAATCTAGAATTGTGAGCCTCTAAACAGATCACATCTCGAAGGCCACCAAGCAAAGGAACCCAGACTCTAGATTGAAAAGTCTTTAATCCACGTGAATCATCAACCAATAAATCTTTTCTTTTAAGCATAACCTCGGATTTCAAGTTATAATCCATCAATGCCTCCATTTGAGCGGCTTTTAATTGATCAATCAAATTCGATGTAACCTCTAATCTCATGAAACAAACTCTTTCAAAATTTCCTTTTCGGCTTAAAGCATCCGCCACAACATTGGCTTTACCTGGGTGGTAACGAATCTCGCAATCATAATCCTTAATCAATTTTAACCATTGCCTTTGTCGCATATTTTAAAAAGTCATGTTTTTACTACCGATATCTCTCTCATTCTGGAACGATTCCTGGCATTTTAAACTCAAAACCACTACAAATCAATGATATTATGCCAAGATGGTCAAAACAAAGTTGCACGATAAAAATCAAGCAAAACGGGTGAAAAACGAAGATTCCACACACGTTTGAAGATTCAAGGCATCAAAATGAGATTTCGAGACAAAAGTGCCTATCATCAACATCCATCTCACCCAAGATGTTCGTTTTCAAATTACGAATCCAACAGAAGAAGAATCAACAAAAACGGATAAAGAATTAAGATTCTACGCCCGCCGGAAGATCCAAATGATTCGTACGCAATATCTGGAGATAGGAAACATATTTTTGGGATACATTTACATCAAAGTCTTCATTTTTAAATTACGAATCCAACGCAAAAAGAATCAATGCAAACGGACGCATAACAACGAAGATACGCGCGAATTAAGCAACGCAACGAAAGACGATGGACTGGAACGGGTGGCAGCCGGCCGCCGCCGGCCAGCAGCCAGGCGGCGCCGGCCTCCACCCTCCCGTCTTTTTTGTGCTTTTTCTTCCTTGCTTGTACCTGGTGCACCACCTTTCGCTACTTTTTCGTACCCGGTGCACCACCTTTCACTACTTTTTCGTACCTGGTGAACCACCTTTCACTCCTTTTGCTAATGTGAGCCTAGGGATGCTAATGTGAGCCATATTTTCCCTATAAATAGCAGCACCTAAGTCTCATTTTAACACACACTCAAAAATACACTTCTACATTCTAATACACTCACACACTCCTTTTCCATTTCCACTTTCTCACTCTAGAAATTCTCTTATAGTCTAGGATTATTGTAATTAATCTTTGGATTAGTATAGAGGCTAGAACGAACGTTAGGAGGTTTGAAGATTCAGCTTTGTACGTGTAAATGAGTTGTCAATCATAATAATACGCTGCTACGCATTTAAAATCCGGGTGATATCTAAACCTTTATCATACTTATTTTATTCCATATTTTAAATATGTGTTATTGCTTGGTATGTGATATATTTGTTGCCATGAATTGCGAGTAGTTTATCATTGTGGTTGTTGATGATGTAGATAATTATAAGTAAGGATGACATTATATAATTAATGCACGACAATCGTAAAGAGATATGACGGCCCCTATTCAACTGTTTATCCGATATAGTATTGGAAACGCTTTAAGGCGGAGTACAAATGTATGGAAGTCGGTAAACGACCGAAGGTAGTTATATCTCTGGAATCAGTTCTGGTTTAATAGTTGGAATCCCAAAGGGGTAATACAACTTCACAACTAACTGGTATATCCTACGAAAGTCAAAATACTATAAAATGATGTTCGTGAAATACGTTCAGATAAAATAGGAATTAGTAACCTTTGTAGCGTCAAGACTTTATGAATTCAAGTTTAATTTATGGATTACCCTTTCTGGTTATCCACGTGACTGCAACTTAGTAATTAGGACCTGATCAACCTTAATTATGGTAAGTAGTTATCTGTGTCCATGACATGCAATAAGTAGGATACATTGAAACCACTCGTTGTATATATTAAGTTTACATTTCTGCAATGCTTTACATTTAGTTAAATAGAGTGTCACTTTCACTGTCAATTACTCTCGACCGCATGTTGATGTGAGAAACCGTGGAACTACTACGTAAAGTACACTTTCCATCATTGAAAGGCATGGTCCGCATATGAAACACGTTTTAACAAACTGGAATAATCCGGGGATGTATAACTGTTTGAAAATGAGAGATTTGAATCATAAGTCGAAGTAACTAGAGCTTAAATGAATGATAACAAGATTTCGGAATAAGATAAAAAGTTGTAATGAACTAGAATCTTTAAAACATCAAATCTAATAAAATTGGCGGTCTAAACATACAAAGTTATTAATTTGCATGCTAATAGAAAAGTTAACTACCTTAGGAGTTAAGAACGGTCGGACCTATGAGATGATACGCTGCTGATTCATGAACCTCGGTATAGAACCAAAAATAGGTTGCTTATCTTTCAACTAGATAAGTATTGGAAGTTTGCGTATTGCTCCGATCAGAATCACGATAACCTAGTTCCTAGTGACATGCCAATGGGAAATTGAGTTGGTAGGGTTCTAGAGTTTACGCCTAGTAGTTTGGCTGCCACATTAGTATCATCCCTATTTATTCTGTCATCCCAAAATATTAATTATCGAAATCTCAACAACCACATATTTATCTTTATCTGCTTTCCTATACTTTAATTTCCTGCATTTTAATTACTTGTCTTTAACCCCCAAACCTACCTACTTTGTTCCATCCTAGATACTTCTCTACCGAAAGTGCCAACTTTAATTTACCCACACATTTGGATTCATAGAACGATCTTAGGTTATACTTACCGCTTACTAACCAGAGTAGGTAGTACATATAATTTAAGCCCCGCTAATTATAAATTTTAAAACCCCTGATGGCGCCCGATTAAGTTACAATCAACGACACCGACGATTTCGGGTGCCATCAAATTTTTGGCGCCGCTGCCGGGGAATCACAAACGTACAATTTAAAGCCACCTTAAGTAGTAGTATTTAGGAGATCCTTCCGAACGAAACCTTTCCAGGTATCTTTCGGAAGTTAAATTGAGTAATTTAGTATTAATTATTAATTTAGTATTAGTTTAGTATTAGTTAATTAGGATAGTATTAGTTCAAAATGACAACTCGAAAACCCAATTCTTACCTCTTTTCAAAAGACGAACTGACGGCAATGGACGATACGGAATTCTTTTACTACTTACTACTTAGTAGGAGAAATAGGATCTGATTTCTTTTCATCCTCTTCCGCTAAAGCTAAAGAGACCTCCGAAACCCTAGAAGAACTCAGGACCTCACTTTCTATTCCAAAACATTGCCTGGACTTTGATGACACGGATCAGTTGCCTGACCTAGCATCATCTCCAGAAGATCACTTTCCAACTTTGCATTCGCCTCAAATACCAAATTCTGTCCACTTCAATAGTCCTCCTGAAGAAGATTATGAAGAAAAACCTCCGAAATTATGTGACTTAATCACCCTCATTCCTGAAACGTCAGTGTACGGCAACACTCTGTCAAATTCTCATAATGACGGCATCTTTCCATTCCTTTCACAAGAACATGAATACACCATCTATCGAGTGGTGGATAAAGTTCCATCAGTTGAGCCAGAAAAACCTTGTTCTGAAGAACGCCACCTCGGCGCATCCTTTAATCCTTCTCACAGAGTAGATGTTATAGGGCATTCGTTAGGAAATTAGACTCCTCCGACTTTCCTTTTTCATATGACCAACGAGAAAAGATTAGCAATCTTGACGAACAACTACATTCTCATCTTGCCTGTCAAATCATGAATGAAAGCAGTCCCACCAATTTTAGAGACCAAGAACTAAAGTTTATAGCAGATTTGGATCTACTTTTTGAATCACTTGCCGACATGGATTTCCATCCAATATCTATGATATTAATCAATCATAATGTCGCTGCAATGATCAATGAACTTGAGTTTTGGGTAGAACGGGACCCGATGATTCCTATCATCATCCCTGGTAAAATTCCATTCTTTGTTGACCCCGCTTCTTACTTGATCTCAAAATTGTGAGACGTTTTTCCTGATTCCACCAAAAGACATGACACCGCTTTCTTCGCTAAACGGAAAGACCTTCACGTTAAGCTTGTTCAAATCTTCGCTTTCACCAAATACCCCTTCACTTCCACACAAAAAGCCCTAATCAGTAAACTCGTAAGAATAGTCAATTCTACAACCGGAGAACCTGATTCGCAAGAAGATAAAGCATTCCTGGAAATCATGGATAAACTCAATCACGACCTAAATTACAAAGATCAAGGACCTCATGACGGATTGTCAAACCCTAAGAAGATAAGAAAGGCATATAATAAGTTAATTAATGATCTGTGAATTTAGGATATGAAGAAAGAGAAACCCTAGGGGACATAGAGAATAGTCATTATTTAATTTATAACGTCATCTGGGAGCTTTCAAAATGTTTCGTGCCTAAAAACGTTCATCTAAGGGAACAAATCTCGACCCTTTCTCTACAAAGAGATCGGAACGAATTATAAAACGATTCTTTCCTAAAAGGTTGAGGCTCGCAACTTTAAACGAACTTATTTTAATAATTTTTGAAAGTTTCTGTTAAAAAAAAAGAAAGAAAGAAATAATATATATATATATATATATATATATATATATATATATATATATAAAATAAATAACTTAAGTTTAATATTTTAGGTTAATTATAATCGTCCCGCAAAAATGTGCGCGTTCCCTAAATTATTTATAACGTGACAAGAAACTAACAAGTAACAAGTCACAATAAATACACTCAGGATTCATAATCATTATTAATAGGACATTAGAAGTTAACTTAGATTATTAGCTTAAAAGTACATTAGGGACCATGTAAGGAATATGGTACTTGGAACTAGGACATATAGGGGACTATTAAGACTTCCATGCACTCCCATAATTCAAAAACAAAAACACTTTCTTCCTCCCCTTTTGACCCCATGGCCGGCCACATCCATCCCTCCACACCTCCACCCACACCACCATGAATCACCATTAAATCTCCATCAAACTCTATAACTTTGCGTCCTTTTGAACTTCTCGTTGCATATTATTCTCGGTTGTACATTTGTTTTGAAGTTTTACGCACTACAATAAAGGTATGATCATAAGAAACCCACTTTGAACTTTCAATATCCTATTTTATAAAATTAGCTAAGTTAGTAACTAGGAATTGCTACTTTTCTTGGTTGAATGCTTAGAAATTTCATACTACTACCACTTACCCATGCTAATCCACACATGTTTGACCTTATTAAAAGGAAGAACTTTGACCTATTAATTAAGTCAATGATTTTGCATGCTTAAGTGTAGTTGTTAGGTATTTAAATCATCATGGTGATTTGAAAGATTACTCTATGTTAATTGCACAATGCGGATGAATTAGGATTAGCAAGTTGATTTTTGAAAATCTACAAAAGATTAACTAGCTTGCTTGAATAGAATAGTAAATTAAAATTACTTGACAATTCTTGCTCACTAGAATCTTGTACTTGCTTGACTAGTCAAAGTAGGCAAAATAACTAGAAAATCCTTATTGTGAAAATAAAAGTCTTGAATAAAATCAAACACATGGATGACATAACTCTTATTGCATGACATAGCTTGTTTACCAAATAGGAAATGATTGAAATAGTTTAGGTCATATTTACATGCATGGGATATAATTTTGGCATACGAAGTTATTATTTGAAGTAAGCTTTGACCTAAAAAGTCAACTTGAAGTAGTGCTTTTGTTGATGCATATTAGGTTGTATGTCAGTTGGTCTATCGAGTTGTAATAAGTGTCGTTAGGTGTATAGTGAAATATATTGTTTTTGTTCTATGCGACACTTAAGTTTAGGTTAGGCGTCACTTGCCTTAGTGACGCATAGCGTCACTTGGGTAAGTGACGCATGAAGGCGGCCACATGCGACACTTCCAATAAGTGATGCATGTCGGCTGACTTTTAGTATAAATACAAACCTACGGGTTTCCGGCTAGGGTTGACGAAACCCTAGCACCATTTGTCGATTAAGCAACATTGTAATCGTTCCCAATTCAATATACAAGCTAATATCTTCGTTTACATTGTTAATTACATTCGTTTCGGTTTGTGTTCATTAGTAATACACACAATTGATTGATTCCGCCTTTCAATTGTAAGTCAATTGTCATCTAGATCCACGTCAAAGGGTACTTTCAACTGGTATCAGAGCCTTTAGGTGATAATATTGACGTTTAGAAGGTGTTTTGGGTTGATTTCGGTTTTGTTTGAATCAAGAATCAAGATTACATACGGATTTGAGGTGCTAAGGTGCCATACAGACGATATTCTTCATCACTTACAGGTTTCGTCCATTAGGGTTCAAGGAATTTTCGTTAGGTTTACGAAAATTCGAATTTTTTTGGGTTTTTGGATTTTGCAGCCGTTTTGCGACACTCGATCCGTCACTTGGACGCGTCACTTACTGCGGCACTACCTAATCCAAAATTAGGGTTATACCGTCACTTGAACGCGTCACTTGAAGCGTCATTTGAGGTTTATACGACACTTAACTTAAGTGCCGTGCCCTTTAATCCACCGTCACTTACGTGCGTCACTGTTGCACGTCACTTGACTCTCAAGCGTCACTTCTGTTAGTGACGCCTGTTTGATTTCTTGCGTCACTTCCTTTAGTGACGCCTTTTGATTTACTGCGTCACTTTTACTAGTGACGCCTATCTGTTTTAGCACGTCACTCAAGTACGTCACTTGAGTGCGTCACTTGTCTGATTGAGCGACACTTACTTATAGTGTCATCAGTCACTTCATCCGTCACTCGATAGCGACACTTACCTAGTGACGCTAGTCGTTGCGACACTTCGGTGCGTCAGTTACTAAGTGACGCCTTCAGTACTAATATTCTTCCAAGCTTTTGTTTTTGAGTAAAATTTCAGGTATATCTTCAATGGCCGCAGACAAGGAAGATATTAGAGGTATTAGAGAGATGATAAAGCAAGGAAATGATATCGGTTCCAATAATAAACCTCCACTATTCACTGCAGACATGGACTATGCTTATTGGAGAGATAGATTTGAACAGTTTGTGGATTTTCATTGTCCGGAACTGTGGGGTCCATTAAAACAAAGATATGAGGCTCCAGTGTCTGAAGGAAACTATCGCGGTGTTCCTCCACCAAAATCTTTCACTGCTATGACACCTCAAGAAAAGAAAGATTATCAACTGGAAAGGAAAGCACATTCAGCTATCTGTATGTGTTTGACAAAGGATGTCATGAGACTGTTTAAAACTCATGACATAACCTATGACTTATGGAAAGCGATAGAGACGAGGTGTGGGGGAAATGAGAAATATAAGGAGGCTAAACTGGAATTGATTAAGAAACAGTATGATCTGTTTGACTCCTTACCTAATGAGACGACGTCTGGATTGTTTACTCGGTACTCACAACTGGTGAGTGAATTAACTGAAGGAGGATATACTCTCACTGCACTTGAGATTAATAAAAAGTTGTTGGATGTTTTACCAAGTGCATGGGATGTGAAAGTTCAATTCTTGAAGGAAAATCAAGAATTGGCTGGGATGACCTTGGATCAGCTTATAGGAGTTCTTCAAGCCCATGCTATGGAATTGAAGAAGAAGGAGTGCAAGTCGAATGGATTTGTACAAAATCCTTCACTTTATGGAAGCCAAGTAAACTCTGCTAAGAGTTATGGAGGAATGGTATTCATATCGGATACCAATTCTCCATCCTATTCAGCTGGGGCTACACATGCTGCCTATGTTTCTGGGACAACCTGCACAAATCAAGGAACACAACAGCAGGTTTCAGCATCACCAGCAATTCAAGAGCAAGCTGCAATTTATACAGCTTTCCTCAGCTCTTACTAAGATTTGGTCACTCAACCAAATACTACTTTGGAAATGACCAAAGAAGATTATGCTCAGCTGGATGATGATGACTTGGAATAGATGGATTTAACCTGGAACATAGCAATGATTTCAAAGCGGGTTCAGCAGTTCTTGCAGAGGACGGGACGCAAGAGCTTGGAAGGTAATGGGAAGACTGGGTTTGGGTTCGATAAAAGCAAGGTTCGATGTTACAACTGTCAGAATCTTGGTCACTTCGCAAGGGAATGTGAGAAACCCAGGATGCCATCGTCGGGTCTTACTAAGCCGGATCCACCCAAGGCAAATGAGAAAGAAGAAGCTAAATCGTTGGCTGTAGATAACGCTTTGATTGTTTTTGAGCCAACCGCTTCTGATTGGAGTGCTCAAGCTGCACAGTTCCAATGCCTGATGGCTCACATTACTCCTGAGGTACCAAATGAACCTAACGAGCCTTTTAATTGTGTTTCATGTATTAAGTTGACTGAATCCCTTGATGTCTATCAGAAAGACAATTTAAATATGCGGGACAAGATTGTTAAACTTACCGAATCTAATACGTTTTTGCTAGATAATGAAAAACTTTATGAACAACACCTTGAAGCTCATAAATTAGACACCGAAACCTTTAAAGCAAAGGTCTTTAGCCAGCAAGATGCAATTAAAAGTTATCTTACTGAAATTGAATTGTTGACTAAAGAATTATCTTATTTGAAAAATGAGTTTGAAAATCATAAAAGCAAAATCTTAGGTTCAACATCCGCTACTCAAGTCTTTAATGAGATTGTTAGTAAGCAAGGGGCAAGCGGCAAAAAGAAGGAAGGTCTTGGATATAACCAAGTACCACCACCTTCTAATGCTGAATATTGTCCCCCGATTGCTAAACAAGGCCTTGAGGAGATTTCAGTTGATTATACCAAACTATATGGTATTAAGGCCAAAGAAGCCAAGCTAAACAAACTGACAACGGAGAAAACCAAGAGGCAAGAGTATCCATTGCCTCAGTTTGTTAAAGCTGAAAGTAAGTCTCAAGTTCATACTGATGAGATTGTTGAGATAGAGGATATTACTGATCAGGAATATCCTGAGTTTAAGAAGGTTGAGGCTAAACCTGAAAAACAAATTTTAAAAGTTGAACCTGTATCAAAGGTTCAAAATAAAAAGGAAAATAGAGTTTTAAATGTGAAACTTCAAACTCAAAAGTAACCGACAAATGTTTTAAAACAAAAGGTGACAAGTGAAAAGGTTCATGTTGATAAAACTTCTGCCTCAACTTCTAAACCAAAACAAGCATTCTCTAACACGTGCACGAAATGTTCATGTTCTAGAAATGCTTCACCACTTCCTGCAGTAAATCCTTCACCTCAACAGTTTAGAGAGACTCGTTCTTGTGTCTACTGCAAGAAACAAGGACATTTGATCCGCGACTGTCCCAAACTTTCTCATCAGCGGTATGGGAGAGATATGCCTAGGACATCATTCTACAGAAATTCTTTTTCAAAATCACCTTCTAGGCATTACTCCAACTCACCTAAGCCTGCCGAGAAAGTAAGTAATGTTGGGCAAAATTCTTTGTCAATTCCAAAGCCCGACATTACCACTAAGCCAAATTCCGAACCATCAAAGGTTTGGAAAAGAAAAGAGTCTACTGCGGACTCTATTGTCATCAATGATAACACATCAGATACTAAATCTGATTTGTTTAAAAATAAAGTTTTATCTGATGTGCTTATTGTTGATGACTATGGTCGACCTAAGTCTGTAAAGGCTTGGGTCACCGTTTCTCACTAATCTCCTCATTCTTTTTGTGTTGCAGCAGTCTGAACGTGTAAAAGATAGTGAATGGTTTCTTGATAGCGGCTGCTCGCGACACATGACTGGTGATGTGTCTCTTCTTGTGGATATTAAACCAGACGCAGGAGGACATGTGGCCTTTGCAGGAGATACAGGAGGAACAATTTCGGGGAGAGGAACGCTAACAAATGGAAGGGTTAGCTTTGAGAATGTAAATTATGTGGCCGAACTTCAACATAATCTTTTAAGTGTTTCACAAGTTTGTGATAAGGACTATACCACATCCTTTACAAAGACTGAGTGTGTTATCTTGAAGCCGGGGTATGTCATTCCTGAGGAATGGGTGTTAATGCGTGCACCTAGAAGAAATGACACCTATGTAATGAACATGCGAACCGTGGAGACAACCTGCGAGTACACTTGTCTCCTTTCGAAGGCTTCAGAAAAGGAATCACTCCTTTGGCACAGACGAATGGGACACATTCATTTCCGTAAAATGAATTTTCTTGTTAATAACGATTTGGTTCGTGGAGTTCCGAAACAGTCCTTCACCTTAAAGGATGACTGTGTTTCTTGCCACAAGGGCAAACTCCACAAGAAGTCCGATAAGTCTAAGGTTGTGAATTCCATTAATGCTCCGTTGGAATTACTGCATATGGATCTTTTTGGTCCTGTTTCTACAAAGAGCATCGGTGGTCGCTCTTACTGTTTGGTAATGACGGATGACTACTCACGATTTCCGTGGGTATACTTTCTCGCAACAAAGGATGAGACAGTGGGAATTTTGGTCTACTTGTTGGATAAGTTGGCAAATTTGTGCAACTTAAAGGTGAAGAGACTGCGAAGCGACAATGAAACCGAATTCAAGAACTCAACTCTCAAATTATTCTGTGGTTCTAGGGGTATTGATCATCAATTCAGTGCTCCGAGAACTCCTCAACAGAATGGGGTTGCAGAACGGAAGAATAGGACCATCATTGAAACTGCTCGCACTATGCTCGCAGATTCCAAGTTGCCTATCATCTTCTGGGCCGAGGCAGTCAATACTGCCTGTTATGTTTTGAATCGGGTGCTTTCGGTAAAGAAAAGGAACAAAACATGTTATGAGCTATTCAATAACCGTAAGCCAAATCTGCAGTTTCTGGAGCCATTTGGATGTCCTTGTTTGATAATGATTACCAAAGAACGTGTCTCTAAGTTTGGTGATAAAGCCGTTGAAGGGATTTTTCTTGGATATTCGGTCAACTCTCCAAATAAATGAGTATATAACAAATCAAAAAACGAGATCGAGGAACACTATGAGGTCAAATGCTTAAGGTATACGGAACCACCTCAAGGAACGGGTCCGGATTGGTTCTTTAATTATGGGAAACTCTTCAGTTCCTTTAATGTTCCGGAGGATGACGATACAGAAGAATTAATTACAATGCTTCATGGACTCGATGTTTTTCAACAAACATCTGATTCTCTTCCTCCTACATCCAATCCAATTCCCGATACGATATCCACTCCCACACCTACTCCCACACCTACGCCCTCATCTGCATCCACTACTTCTACTGTATCTGTACCTACTCCTACACCACCAACTACTGCCATCTCTTCTTCTTCAAAAAATGTCAATGCTGAGGATCTTCCACATGATCCAGATATGCCTCTCTTAGAGGATGAAGAAGACATGGTCTATTCTCGTTTCTTCACTAATGTCAAAGCACGTTTGGTTGATTAATGCATGTTATTCTGATATGATCCCTAACCAGACTATATCAACTCCGTCACCAAAAAGAATGTGTTAATTTTTCTAGTTATAAATTTACATTCTTGTATTTTATCTAAGTTAGTATAATTTTCGTTATTATCCAAGTTACAGTTACATTTTCAAATTTTAGTACCGAAATCACATCGCGAAAATCGATAAAATCGCCAATTTTTCACTAAAAGTGAACTGCGCGTCACTTTCCTAAGTGACACTGCCAGTGACGCATACGATATTGCGTCACTTACTCTAGTGACGCAGTAAGTGCCGGGGTAACCTACGCTATAAGTGCCGGGTTGAGTGACGCATACTAGGGTCGGTGTATAAATACTCCTTCCCACGACACTCAACCTCACCACTTTTCAAATACTTATACCGTCACTTTCACTGACACACCGACACTCATACTGTCTCTGCGTCACTTAGCTCTGTGCGATTTTCTTCGATTGATTTGTGCTTTCTACTGCTCGTTTGTGCATTCCATCGATATATCTTTGTTCCCCTCATTCCTACGATCTATTTGGTACTAATCTTAACCTTTTTCCTTCTTTATTCATGCTGTAAATTTAAGTTAGGGTTACGGTTAGGGTTTTACTTTTAAAATCGATCGATTAAATGCTTGTTTGATAATGTTTTTGTGTAATAAACGGTGTGTACTATTCGTTTTTACATTGCGCATAACCTGTTAACTTCGATTTTGCAAAACCCCAATTTTGAAATCTGGGCATGAACAGTGACACGATGATCTTCATCGTTGCGTCACTTCGTGCGTCACTTACCTCAAGTGATGCTATTTGGTAATTTTGAAACCCCATACCGTCACTTAATAAGTGACGCTTGCTTTTGCGTCACTTCTTAAGTGACTCGTGTAGTGACGCATATAATTGCTTTAACTGTTAAGACCGTCACACTTCCTAGTGACGCCTCTAAATGCGTCACTTCCCCAAGTGACTGTCTAAGTGACGCTTATTTCTACACGTCACTTATACCGTCACTTCTTAAGTGACTCCCTTAGGATACCGTCACTATGATAACTGTCGCATGTTCTTCACCCGTCACTTCGCAAGTGTCGTATAATTTAAATCACCAAATACAAACGTCACTTACATCAGTGACGCTTAATAGCGTCACTTCCAATAAGTGACGCTATACATTGATTTTAATTTAAAGTACTGTACAATACGACACTCCCTAAGTGACGGTAGTGGCCATGCGTCACTTACCATAAGTGACGCCTAAAGTCAAAATTCGTTTTTTAACCCTTCTGCGTTCGGGCTAACTTTATAACGATTTCGGTTATTTTTCTTTGTATTTTTAGCTTACAGATGGCTGAACTTCAGAATTATTACCGCTGCACAAACACCCGACACAACATTACGGCTTTTCTAGAATCAACGCATGCAAATTCAGCGCCTTTCAGGCCAATGATTGAGTTTCTACGCAGATCGAGGATCTATTATGCGATTACTGCAACGACTCCAGTTTACATGAACCAAATAGAGGAGTTCTATGATCATGCAGTGATCAGGGTTCAGGGCGATGTTCCCCGAATTGTATCGACAATGTTCGATGAGGAAATAGAAATCACCGAGAACTCCATTAGACGGGTTCTCCAGTTCACCGACAACTCCACGATGCCCACCATTTTCCCAACTACATTTATCTATGGAGGGCTTCAGAGGATGGGATATCCGGCAAACCAGCTCTCAGATTTCAGGAAACAGTACCTCTGCCGGGTGTGGAGGTATCTGTGCCATATCGTGATCGTATGTTTATCTCCGAGAAAAGGGGGATATGACGCTGCCAGCCACCTCACATTATCTCTCATGTTGGCCCTAGTTTACAACAAACCATATAATTTCAGCGGTTATATTTTCGGCAACATGGTGGAGAATATTCGCGCTGGTAAGGATAAATGGCTGCAGTATCCGAGATTTGTGCAGCTGTTACTGAATGATCTCAACCTTGAGATTGCACCGGATCAGAGGTCTCTTCTGGTACCGACGCCCATGCTTTTGCGAGTCTTCAATGACTGCAAACTTGCGCCAAAGGGCGAGCCAGTTTTGGCTGATCGTGAACTTTTCGGGCACATAGTGAACGAAAACTATGTTGCGCCGCGCGATCACGATTTTTTGGATGATGTCGTGCCTCCGGTCAACGAGGACGACTTAGTGGATACCGATATCGCTCAAGACTTAGAGGATATCGATCGTGTTGTTCAGGTTGAGGCTGAGTCTGATGACGCTGGGCCCACTCCTCCTGATTCTGAGGGTAATGTGCCACCACAATCGGCTTTTGATGGTATTCAGCTTGCCGATCCTCGACGCTTTAAGCGTATATTGAGACGGATCTCTGCTGGCAAGGTCCATGTCCCGAGGAATCCGGGCAAACGTCCTGCTGGGTCTTCACCCTCTTATGCTGATCTACCTCTTCGTAGACGCCAGCGGACGACAGTGGTTATTGAGGAACCAACATCTCAATGACAACAACCACCGCCACTGTCTGACATGCCGTCTCTTCAGATGGTTTTGGCTCAGATGGAGCTTTTGTCGAAGCAGTTTGATGATCAGAAGGCTATTATTGAAGCTCAAGCCTCTCAGATCAAGGAATTGGAAGCTAGAGCTGCTACGGTTGAAACTCTTCAGCTTCAAGTGACAAATCTGTCATCTAGGTTGTTAGAGCTGGAATCCGTTACAAATGTTTCGGGGGAGGTAGGTCCTAGTGAGTTAGAAACAAATGTAACTCCTTCCCCGGAACCAGAAAATGTACTTCCTTCTACTATTAATGAAAACATATCGTTGGATTACTTCGTTGAGGTTCAAGGTCAGGCAAGATCTATAGCGGTTGATTACTCTTATGTAGATCTTACATATCTGCAAAATTTGATGAATGATAATACAACGATACCTGAGGAAGAGGTGATGAATGATCCTGTGGCAGAGGATTATTTCTTTGAAGGAAATGACGAAGTTGAGGTTGAGGGGGAGCAACTTCAAAGTGATGAATGTTATGACGATGCTCCTATTATTGAATCGGATTCTTCAGAAGATGAATTAGGTCATGATTCTGAGACAGAGACCAATGAGCAATCAACTTCTACAGCTCAATCTTCAATGATAAAGCCTGACATAGTGCTCAAACCTATAGTTGAGGTACCCGTCACGTGTAAGTTTTACAAAGTCAGAACTGATTATACGGGTTTGATAAAAAGCTGGAAGTTTGATGAGAATCACTCGGTGTTTATGATTAAAAGGAGTGATGGCATTCAGTACTTCAACTTAAAGTTTTATAAAATAAGTACTTTGCCAAAGTGTGAGCTTCAGAGATTATCTCAGATACCCTTGATTAACCGTGCTCGAGATTCACGTGCCGATTTCTTTCAAGTGGTTATTCGTCGGGAGATTAACAGCAAGAAGTATAATCTGATTAAACTGACATTGGGTATGAGATATAAGTTTAAGAAGAAGTTGGATCCGGTTACACGACAACCAATTGTAAGGATGATCTATCCACCAGCAAAGTGCTTACAGAAGATACCTTTAGAGATCATTCCTTTGGACTTTTTGAATAGGTTGTTATACTGGGAATATGACGATATTACTGGTGAAGCTGTAATTGTTTTTATTCCAAAATCAGAACCAGCTACGGATTCGGGGTCTTTGGACGTAGATTTGGAGGTTGAAGAGAAAACAGCATGGGATGTTGTTCAACCTAAAAAGAGGTCTACTTGGGGTCTGAAAAGAAATAGATTTTGTGTATTTGACCCCTTGAGTTTGATTAATCTCTCTGAACAAGATATGAAAAGATTACATCAGAACAGGATTCAGTTCAAAGAAAGAGATAGAACTGAAGCGATAAAATTTCAAAAGATTATCGATATCTGTGTAGCCAATGGAGTACACGCTGGTGGTGTATTTCCTGCTGGCTGGAAATAAAGATTTTAAAGATTTTGAAGACCAAGCTGAAGACACGGGGGAGTTTGTTGATGCATATTAGGTTGTCTGTCAGTTGGTCTATCGAGTTGTAATAAGTGTCGTTAGGTGTATAGTGAAATATATTGTTTTTGTTCTATGCGACACTTAAGTTTAGGTTAGGCGTCACTTGTCTTAGTGACGCATAGCGTCACTTGGGTAAGTGACGCATGAAGGCGGCCACATGCGACACTTCCAATAAGTGACGCATGTCGGCTGACTTTTAGTATAAATACAAACCTACGGGTTTCCGGCTAGGGTTGACGAAACCCTAGCACCATTTGTCGACTAAGCAACATTGTAATCGTTCCCAATTCAATATACAAGCTAATATCTTCGTTTACATTGTTAATTACATTCGTTTCGGTTTGTGTTAATTAGTAATACACGCAATTGATTGATTCCGCCTTTCAATTGTAAGTCAATTGTCATCTAGATCCACGTCAAAGGGTACTTTCAGCTTTCTTAAAACAAATCAATTGAATTTTTAAACCTTACTTCAACTTGAACTTTTTAAAATCAAAACCTACCGATAATTATAGACAGTGAAATAATGACATTTCGAATTTGGGTAACACCAAACTTTGTAAATTGCATTACTTCACAATAAAGCTATTGCCATTTCATGACTATATATTTTTCACCTATTAATGATTGCCTTATTATTTGTTTAAACTAATTGTTAGTTACTTGGGGACATTTGATATTTACTGTAATCTTTGGACTGTCAAAAATTTAAAGCCCTCATTTCAAATCTTCCATTGGAAATTTCAATAAGTGCTTTAAATTTTCTCCTTCTTGAGAATTCATTACGTTAAATCTCTAATGTTCTCAGGTACTATGTCGCCGAAGAAGAAAAAACTAAACCCAGCACGACCACTTACAAGATCTCTTGCCTATCTTAGTGTATCACCTGATCACGACCAAATGGCACGCATTTGGAGAGACAAGAAGCTCGGGCGTTTTAGATATGTGGACTAGGAAAAGTTGCAAGTATTAGGATTCAGACAAAGACTAGAGAACCTACTTAGTTATCCAGTTGAGGGTCAGCAATTCAAGTCCTTCAAGAAACTGTTCAACATTGATGAACCGGTATACATGGAAATGATTACCGAGTTCATGACCACATACACATTTAAGACGAGTAGAGTTGGAGAAAGTTAGATCACATTTCGATACATGGGAAGTTCATTCACCTTGTCATTGGCTCAGTTCGCACAACATTTGGATCTATACACACCTGAGGAGATACATTCCCCACTGTTCACTAATGGAGCCACTTCGATATCCACCTCGACCACACCATCCGAGGCATGGAGTAAGTTATCATCGGAAACATATTTCTCGGGTATAAAAGCTACCAAACTCGGAGATCCAGTCTTACAAATCCTACACAAGCGGTCGAGTTGTCAGATTTGATATTGCTATGATGACATGCATCCTCGAGAAGAGGAATATTCAGGTTGCCTATTTAGTTGCCCAGCGGATTCTGGAAGAAAAGGATTTTGGTGCAAAGAGATCATATATGGGTCCAATAATTACAAGGTTGATTCGCAGAATGGGATTGCTTAAGACGACAGAGGTAGAAAAATTCAAAAGCCTGCCAGTATGGAGTGCCCACCCGATAGATTATGAGTTCCTTAGGCATGGATATACTCAAGATTATGAGAGACGACACCGTTTACATTAAGGCACGATCATCAGACACAGAAAGTATGGATGAATTGGTACCAGGTCTAATTTTACCAAGAGAGGGAAGAAAGAGGCATCAACCAAAAGAGCCAAATAACTCAGATTCAGACTCAGATTCAGACGAAGATAAGGATGATTATGACGACCCAGTTGCACCACCACCAGTAGTGCCACAGCCTACTAGAGCAGGACCTTCTACCCCAGCTCCTAGATCACGGGTGCCCCCTTACATATACCACTATGGGACACCACCAGGGCTAGATTATTGGTACTGGCTGATGCAGATGCAGGTCTGATGTTATAAGGATATGAGACAACAAATAGCAGGGATACCAGTGAGCCAACTTCTTGACTTACCCTGTGGATTGGGCCGAGCACCACCACACTTATATCCCCCTGCAGTTCCTACTCCAGCACCTCACCGACATCCAGTTCTTGACCGTGGCCATGGTTTACCACCTCGCACAGTTCCACCTAGGCCACAAGCACCACCAGTACAGGTTCTTATTCAGAGACAACATGTTCCTTCTGTTGTTGGTTCGGCTAGAGGTCAGACTTTGAGAGACAGTAGGATATCCAAAACCCCTACACGAGCCACCATTGTTCAGAGTCATAGGATTCTCAGGAGCACCAGCCCTGTAGATACACCGATTGATCCAGTATCCTCTCATAGACAGACTGATTTATTCAGAGGACACTCCCAGCAGAGGACACCTGAGATTCCACTTGACAGCTTCGACATTCCCGTAGGGGAATTTGTTGACCATTTGATACAGGATGGAGTATTCACCATAGGTACACTAGATGCAGAGGCTGATCGAGATGCATCAGACAAAGGCACCCACTATCAACATGATGATTCTTCATCAGATGAGACATCTCCTGGACCTATAGTATCTTCAGTTGCAGTATCACCACCAGCCGAGCAATAGATTGCTCCGCTTTCTGACTCCTTTCTATTTTCTATCAAGACTTTATTATTATTGTGTGTATTTGATGTAATGTGGATGCATAGACATCACATCTATCCAATTATTACTTTATTATGCTATTACTTTACTTTTCTTATCAGCAGCTATTACTTGATTGAATTGAGTAGTTTGTTTGAGAAACTATCCATAGAAGACCAAAGCAAGGGAAGCTGGGGACCACACAAAGAAGAATGCCGAGAGCCATAAGCTACAAGCCAAGGACCAGCAGACTTCTAACGAGTAACCAACAACGTGCACAGCAAAAGCGGTACACCATTCCAAAACCCTCTACCCGTTTAAAGAATTGATTATCTCATCCGATATTCCAAACACTAAGTGTGGGATAATCAAAACCACACTACACTTACGAAACAATCTGAAAATAAGTAGAATCTCTAAGTGTGGGATACTCAACGAATAGATTCGAACATTAGGGACAATGTTTCTCTAAGTGTGGGATATACGGCCTTCAACCGCAAGTTTTTACCTCTTGTCCGTAAGTCAAACAATATTTTCATTAAAAGGCTAAAAATGGATAAAATTTCAAAATTTTTAGATTCAAAAACATTGTTCTTTAGAAATCTTATCTTTCAAATTTATAAATTACAGCAAGAAACGAGTTTTGACAATGAAACAAAACTGTTTTAGAATAAGATACGGATGAAAAGGACAACACATGGCTAGGCACAGATTGACCAAAACATTAGATTCGTGAGGATTGAGCCCATCATTAGCATTAATCTCTAAAATGCTTTACTTTTCGTTTCATGTGTGCACCGATGTATGCATTTGAATTAGAACTTGCTCTTGTAATGCATTTCGAGATCACACCGATGAGTGCCATACGTGGCATAGGTACAACCCATCTTGATAACTTCTAAGGAATTCAAACGCCCTTCCACCATCAAACATCCACCCACTCAACCTTCACTCTTCACACCCAATCAAAAACTCCTAATATTCGTCCTGAACCTACCGAAGTTTCATTTTCCAACAAACTCTCAAAGATACTCTTGATTCTCCAAGACTTCTGCAGCCTAATACAAAGCCATAAAATATATCGGAGCGTTCCCCAAAGGATGAGCATCATCCATAAAAGGAGCTCCAAGAAAAAATAAATTCAGCAAAAGCAAAGCTGTCAGAAGAAACCTAAAAGCCCAAGGATCAAGTAAAAGGGCCAAGAAAAGAAATATTCTAAAGAAAAAGAAAGAAAAAGGCTATGTAGTCCTTTCAAAATCTGAGAAATTCCAAAGAAACTCTCTCAAGAAAAGTTTCGAGAAAATACAAGGAAAATCCTCACACATTCTTCAACCCAAAACATCCGATTCCTTCCAAGATATCTCGAAAGGTTAGTACCGTCCTCATCAAAAGTGATGGAGATCTGATTCTCGACCAAGCCTATGACGAGAATGCTGCATGACAGGCTATCTGAGTGATTGACACTAGTAAGTAGAAAACCCTAAACACTTGAGTGATTTGAGTGACCCACTTGTGAGGATTGCCTAGTCATGGTCATCATATATGTTGCTAAAAGAAGGTATCAAATTCTATAAACCCTTAGTTTCCGGTAAAAAAAACTCTTTAATAACTGCAACTTTATATTCTTTGGAAAATGGTATCTCTAAAAACTAATGCGATTAGAATCCTTCCAAAAGCTTTTTAAGACTGAGTTTGCTTGAGGA
Organism: Pseudognaphalium luteoalbum; assembly: GCA_963422505.1. Classification (NCBI taxonomy): domain Eukaryota; kingdom Viridiplantae; phylum Streptophyta; class Magnoliopsida; order Asterales; family Asteraceae; genus Pseudognaphalium; species Pseudognaphalium luteoalbum. Next base: position 34,312,153 of record OY730194.1, on the reverse strand, counting down.
CAAGCAAAGTTCTAAGTGTGGGATACTTGATATCGCGTAAAAAGTCATGTTTTTACTACCGATATCTCTCTCATTCTGGAACGATTCCTGGCATTTTAAACTCAAAACCACTACAAATCAATGATATTATGCCAAGATGGTCCAAACAAGGTTGCACGATAAAAATCAAGCAAAACGGGTGAAAAATGAAGATTCCACACACGTTTAAAGATTCAAGGTATCAAAATGAGATTTCGAGACAAAAGTGCCCATCATCAACATCCATCTCACCCAATATGTTCGTTTTCAAGTTACGAATCCAACAGAAGAAGAATCAACAAAAACGGATAAAGAATGAAGATTCTACGCCCGCCGAAAGATCCAAATGATTCGTACGCAATATCTGGAGATAGGAAACATATTTTTGGGATATCTTTACATAAAAGTCTTCGTTTTAAAATTACAAATCCAATGCAAAAAGAATCAATGCAAATGGACGCATAACGACGAAGATACACGCGAATTAAGCAACGCAACGAAAGACGACTTACCGGGATGGGTGGCAGCCGGCCGCCGTCGGCCAGCAGCCAGCCGCCGCTGGCCAGCAGCCATGCGGCACCGGCTTCCACCCTCCCATTTTTTTTGTGATTTTTCATCCTTGCTTGTACCTGGTGCACCACCTTTCGCTACTTTTTCGTACCCGGTGCACCACCTTTCACTACTTTTTCGTACCTGGTGCACCACCTTTCACTCCTTTTGCTAATGTGAGCCTAGGGATGCTAATGTGAGCCATATTTTCCCTATAAATAGCAGCCCCTAAGTCTCATTTTAACACACACTCAAAAATACACTTCTACATTCTAATACACTCACACACTCCTTTTCCATTTCCACTTTCTCACTCTAGAAATTCTCTTATAGTCTAGGATTATTGTAATTAATCTTCGGATTAGTATAGAGGCTAGAACGAACGTTAGGAGGTTTGAAGATTCATCTTTGTACGTGTAAACGAGTTGTCAATCATAATAATAAGCTGCTAGCCATTTAATTCCGGGTGATATCTAAACCTTTATCATACTTATGTTATTCCATATTTTAAATATGTGTTATTGCTTGGTATATGATATATTTGTTGCCATGAATTGCAAGTAGTTTATTATTGTGGTTGTTGATTATGTAGATAATTATAAGTAAGGATGACATTATATAATTAATGCACGACAATCGTAAAGAGATATGACGGCCCCTATTCAACTGTTTATCCGATATAGTACTGGAAACGCTTTAAGGTGGAGTACAAATGTATGGAAGTCGGTAAACGACCGAAGGTAGTTATATCTCTGGAATCAGCTCTGGTTTAATAGTTGGAATCCCGAAGGGGTAATACAACTTCACAACTAACTGGTATATCCTACGAAAGTCAAAACACTATAAAATGATGTTCGTGAAATACGTTCAGATAAAATAGGAATTAGTAACCTTTGTAGCGTCAAGACTTTATGAATTCAAGTTTAATTTATGGATTACCTTTTCTAGTTATCCACGTGACTGCAACCTAGTAATTAGGACCTGATCAACCTTAATTATGGTAAGTAGTTATCTGTGTCCATGACATGCAATAAGTAGGATACATTGAAACCACTCGTTGTATATATTAAGTTTACATTTCTGCACTGCTTTACATTTAGTTAGATAGAGTGTCACTTTCACTGTCAATTACTCTCGACCGCATGTTGATGTGAGAAACCATGGAACTACTACGTAAAGTACACTTTCCATCATTGAAAGGCATGGTCCGCATATAAAACACGTTTTAACAAACTGGAATAATCCGGGGATGTATAACTGTTTGAAAATGAGAGATTTGAATCATAAGTCGAAGTAACTAGAGCTAAAATGAATGATAACAAGATTTCGGAATAAGATAAAAAGTTGTAATGACCTAGAATCTTTAAAACACCAAATCTAATAAAATCGGCGGTCTAAACATACAAAGTTATTAATTTGCATGCTAATAGAAAAGTTAACTACCTTAGGAGTTAAGAACGGTCGGACCTATGAGATGATACGCTGCTGATTCATGAACCTCGGTATAGAACCAAAATAGGTTGCTTATCTTTCAACTAGATAAGTATTGGAAGTTTGCGTATTGCTCTGATCAGAATCACGATAACCTAGTTTCTAGTGACATGCCAATAGGAAATTGATTTGGTAGGGTTCTAGAGTTTACGCCTAGTAGTTTGGCTGCCACATTAGTATCATCCCTATTTATTCTGTCATCCCAAAATATTAATTATCGAAATCTCAACAACCACATATTTATCTTTATCTGCTTTCATGTACTTTAATTTCCTGCATTTTAATTACTTGTCTTTAACCCCCAAACCTACCTACTTTGTTCCATCATAGATACTTCCCTACGGAAAGTGCCAACTTTAATTTACCCACACGTTTGGATTCATAGAACGATCTTAGGTTATACTTACCGCTTACTAACCAGAGTAGGTAGTACATATAATTTAAGCCCCGCTAATTATAAATTTTAAAACCCCTGATGGCGCCCGATTAACTTACAATCAACGACACCGACGCTTTCGGGTGCCATCACATTTTAAGCTCTTTTGGAGAGAACATATATTGAAGACTTTTGTGGTCCGTACAAATAACACATTTCGTACCATAAAGATAATGTGTCCAAATTTTTAAAGCGAAAACCACAGCCGCAAGTTCTAGATCATGGGTTGGATAATTTATTTCTTGAGTTTTCAACTGACGTAAAGCATAGGCAATAGCACGTCTCGTTGCTTCAAAACACAACCTAAACCCGTGGAAGAAGCATCACAATACACAATAAAATCATCGGACCCGTCAGGTAATGCTAAAATCGGAGCCTGACACAATAACTGTTTCAAAGTCTGAAAGGCCGACTCTTGCTGCTCATTCCACAAAAATTTCACATCCTTTAGGGTTAATTTAGTCAAAGGACCCGCAATCTTAGAAAAATCTTTAATGAATTTACGGTAGTAGCCAGCTTATCCCAGAAAACTCTTAATCTCAGACGGGGACTTAGGAGCTTGCCAATTCATAACGGCCTCAATTTTTGATGGATCCACTTTAACCCCATCCTCACAAATAATGTGCCCCAAAAACTGGACCTCACGGAGCCAAAACTCACATTTGGAAAATTTAGCATATAATTTCTCCTTTCTCAAAGTGTCAAAAACCAAACGCAAATGCATCTCATGATCAGATTCTGATTTAGAATAAACTAAGATATCATCAATGAATACAATAACAAATTTATCCAGTAAAGGTCAACAAACTCTATTCATCAAATCCATGAAAATCACCAGAGCATTAGTTAAACCGAATGGCATAACAAGAAATTCATAATGATCGTATCTAGTGCGGAAAGCTATCTTAGGAATATCATTCTCACAAACCCGCACTTGGTGATAAGCCAACCTCAAATCTATCTTAGAAAAATAAGATGACCCTTGCAATTGATCAAACAATTCATCTATTCGTGGCAAAGGGTATTTATTCTTAACGGTTCTTTTATTCAACTCCCTATAGTCAATACACATACGAAAGGTGCCATCTTTCTTTATAACAAATAACACAGGTGCACCCCATGGAGAAGAACTGGGCCTAACAAAACCCTTATCTAACAACTCCTGAATTTGATTCATCATTTCACGAATTTCTGAAGGAGCTAATCTATAAGGTGCCTTAGCTATAGGAGTGGAACCAGGGTTCAAATCAATTTTATATTCTACTTCTCTAATGGGAGGCAAACCAGGCAACTCATTGGGAAAGGCTTCTGACTATTCAGAAACTATCCAAATATCTGAAACGGTTTTCTTTTCTAACTTAGCATCAATGACATAAGCCAAATATGATTCACATCCTTTAGCTAAATACTACCCTTCTATCTTTCTCCTCGAGCCACGACATATGACTCATCCGAGATTGGAATTCTTACCAACTTCTTATGGCATTCTATATTGGCTTTATTCTTACTTAATCAATCCATGCCTAAAACCGCATCAAAACCCGGAATAGGCATTAATAGAAAAGAAACCGGGAAGCTATAACCCTCAATCAATATGCAAGCTCCAGCCACTGATGTGGTAACTGGAACCATTTTACCATAAGCTACCTCAATCTCAATAGGATTTGTAATACATGTGGGAGTCAATTTCAGTCTATCACAGAAAAGCATGGATATAAAAGAAGAATTTGCTCCTGAATCAAATAGTACACTTGCTGGTACAGAATTTATAAGAAAAGTACCAGTTATGACTTCCTCAGTTCTGACAGCTTCATCAGCCGTCATTTGGAAAGCCCTGCCAATTGCAGACGGTGGATTCTTTCTTTTCTGGCCAGAAGATGAAGGCCCTCCGACATTACCCGTTATCAGCCTACTTGCCTTAGTACATTGACCCGATTGGTGACCTTCCTTGTGGCAATTCCAACACACGTGCTTAAGAAAAGTACAATCTTTGACATCATTCCCAAACTGACCACACTTGACACATCTAGCAGTTTGCGGAGTACATGGTCCAGTATGTTTAGCCTTACAAGTATGGCACCAATTCGCTTTGTCCACAATACCGCCACTTTGTTTCTTGCCTTGAGGAGATCCATGCCATTTCTTCTTCCCTTGATTCGCTGAGGAATCACCTTTAGATTTCGACAAAGTGTAAGTCCCTAGTTCTAGGATCGATAACTTCGTTATCTGTAGTATTAAGGTGCGGAATTCCTTAATACGATGTTATCTTTCTAACAACGAATAAGTTCACATTTTAGGTAATCTAATACTTTGCTTTAAACGTAAAATCATCAAAGTCTAGCCGTTAGGTTTTTGTTCTCTCTGAATACTGAGTTCGCAGGTTATAATATATGAATAGCAAAAGTGTTATTCAAAAAGTTAATGATTTTCTCAACAAAAATCATTTATATAAGTCGTCTCAACTCGCAGCCGTTGGGCCTGCGAGTTGACTCGACTCACCACGCAGCCCAAGCCCAATACTGAACTCGGCTCGCCACAGTCTTTTGTTCATAGCTTTGTGAGTTCAGTTCTCATCTCGCTTCGCAACACTTGCGACCTGAGAACTCGACTCGCAGCAAACGTAAATTGTTAATACAAAATTTCGTCTATCTTTATTAACAAAATATTCATTTACAAATCTAAACCAATACACAAACATAATAATAATTACACCAGTCCTATTTCAAGCTAGATCTGTTGTCACAAACTATGCCTCAACAGACTCCCCCTTGACAATAGCTCTAGCGTCTTTATCTTCACGCTTGTCTTTAGTCTTCATTTGTAAATTTTACTTCCTGCGTATATCTTCATCTTGATACAAGTCTTTACCATCATTTGATAATCTCGAGCTAAATCACCCCATGCTTCTGTCATCAAGATTCTATTTTCATGTAACTTTAACAAATCTTTCTTCGACATATTCATTTGGTGTCGATGGTCATAAACTTTAAAAATCTCACACTCACCACTTTCAACCTCATCATCTGCTTCAACCATGACAGCTTCTCGAGTTTCTGAATCCACATACCAACATTTCATATTTCTCAAAATATCTTGTGGCGTTGTCTTCAGAGGAATCTGCTGTACACACTTGACAGACGGATAAACCTTCTTTCTTCTTCTTCTTCCTGTCCTTTGACTTCTCTCTGCCAATTTGTTAGTCTTTCCTTTTCTTGGTTTAATCTTTTCAAACTTATTAGCTCTAACCTCAGTCTTGATTATATGTAAACAAAATCATCACTTGGGTTATTTAAAGGTAATCGAGCCAAATCTCGAATTTCAAATCTAGGCAAAGAACTAAACACTGCAAGCTTTCGCTCAAAATATTGAACTCCGTCAAATCTTTTAATTGCAAAAAGCTTCAGGTTTGAGTCAAAGTACCATCCAATAATCCCTCTACGTGGTACACGTTTTCCTGTTATATCTACTTCTGAAACTCCAATTTTCTTTCTTTGTTTTGGAAGTTTCCTAAGCACAACAGTTGGATTATTTGTAGGAATAAGAACTTCATCTTCTGTATCGGTTGAGTCATTGATCTCTTCATCTACATCGACAACCATTGGACCTTCATCATTTTCAATAACAACCTCTGTTCTAGATGGGCTCACATGGTGTTCATCAACATTAGCATCTGGATCTACACCCATGTCTTGCTCAATCTCAGAAACAGCAGTCCAATCTTCAGGTGGTTGAAATTCTCCCTCTTCAAGATCATAATCAATCTCTTCATCTATCTCATCCAATATATCATTTTCTGAATCTGATAGATCTAGAATTTCCATTCCTAGAGAAAACAAATAAATTAATCATTTTAATTCTCTTATTGATTTCCCTGAATCAATCTAAAATTCCAATACTAATCCTTTTGTGTAATAAGCGCGAAATATATAACTTATAAATCTTTTATTGATTACCCTGAATCAACCTAAGATTTTCTAAATATTATATTAAACACTTAACAAACCTTAATTAAATTTAAACTCTAATGTACTGTGAATAATCACCAAACATTTAAGTTTACAATTAACTAACTCATATAATTTCCAAAACTTAATTGAACTGTTATATAATAAAACTTAACTTTCAATTATATCTTTAAATTATATATCATTTGTCAAGTTAAAAATCATATATATTTAACTTGTTAGTTATAAAAACTCTCAAGTCTAAAATGTCTAAGTTAAAATAAACTTTGACCGCTGAAATAAATCAGAACACACCGCTCGACTTCTCAATGAGTCAGAAGACTTTCGATCACTAATTTATTTAACTTTTCACAATCAAATAACTTAAACAATTTCTAATATATTTAACTTGTAATAATAATCTCAAGCCGAATATATTACCAAAACTATTAAGTTACAATTATTCAGTTACAATTATAAATTACAATTATAATTACAATTATAAATTATAATTCAACTAAGTTCTAAGTACAAATATCTACACAAGTCTAAGCTATCTTACCAGTTTCACTTGTACCTGCAGTACTTGTACCAGCACCATCACCACTGATACTAACACCAGCAGACTCCCCCTGAATAATAGCTTGCTCACCAGTCTTTGAAGGACCAGTCGGCTCACTATCTTTCTGTGCACTGGTATCATCATCTTCATCATCTCTTCTCTTTTTTGCTAACTCATCCTCTTTGCAAGCTTCTTGATATATCAATATCTCCCCCTGAGCAAACTGTCCTGAATGCACTCTCAACACCAAACGTTCTAAGTGTTCAAGCTTCAGTCGTTGGGCAGTAAAATCAGCAAGCAAAGTATCATGAGTCTTCAGCAGAGTTAAATGTGATTCACTGATATGAACCATCTGCTGAGCAAGAGAAACATTCTCAGCTAACAACCCTGGAATCCTGGATGTACTCTGTTCCAATTCCTTAACTCTTGACTCTAAGGATGTAATCCTTTTAGCATCAGTCGTTGGAATAACAGAAATTGTTGATGGTCCAGGTGGTGTAAGCGAAGCAATGTGAGACTCAGGTGTAAGCTGTGGAATAGCTTGAGATAACGCTTCCTTGAGAAGACTAGCTGCAAATCTACTAGCTTTATTGGTCAGGAACTGTACATCATGTACGAGTTCGGCAACTCCCTCCTCAATAGTCTTGGAGACCATTTCTGGTTCCACTGACTCAAGCAGTTTCTCAGCCTCAGATGGTACAGATATTGGTTCAGTAACCACCGGTATCATCGTCTCTACCTGTGGTGTATCTCGAGAAACATCCTGAATGGACAACGTCCTGGAACGCTTACGGCGTTGAGAAATAAGAGATATATCCTATTCCTTAGGACCCTCATCAATAATACTGAAGTCTGGGTCGACTTCCTTAGCCTTTCTCTTCTCCTTCAGTGCTGGATTTGGAATCATCCTAGATCGATATCTAATATAACCAGCATCTGGAGGTGGAGAAGGAGTACTATCATTATCATCTGAAGCCGATTCACCATCACGGCCTCTAGATGGACCAACATCAGAATCCTTAGAAGGTAAACCCCCAGATCCATCAAGCTGTCCCTGCTCACCCTCAGGTCGAGTGACCTCTGGGTCTGCAGTCTCAGCTCCCTGTTCATAATGATATTTATATTTTATAATCAGAAATATTATCTAATTAACTAAATATCTATAACATTTTCGTTATATAATAATGTTATAATAATAATGTATCAAATAAGTACCTATATTACTATATAATTATGATATTACCTCAGTCGGTGCAACATAACTATCAATATCCCATAGAAAGGGATCAGAAGCATCATCAAGCTCAACCAGCACCTCCTGTATCACTTGGGCAGCAACATCTGGGTTCACCTGTTCCCCAGCATGTCCAGGTTGTTCCAACACATCCTCAATGAGCTCTTGTGGATCTTCAGCATGAACCACATCAGTTATCGGGTCTGGAACAGCAGCAACAACACCAACATCTAACCAACCATTATTTGGTGGCGTCACATAGGCAGGATCGACAAGAAAACCAAAAAGCTCTCTCTCCTCAGGCTTCACTACCCTTCCTTCTCACTGTCTGCAAAAACATAGCATTGTAACCTCTGAGCCCGATAGTATCTACACGTAAGTGTGGCCCAGGAATAACAAGCTCTGGCAGACGAGCACGAATGATCAGCATACAAAAACGCGGGTAAACTAGAAACCGTAATCTAACAGATTCTGAAATCTGTCTAACCAGCTCGCCAAAAATATAATCACAAAAACTGTATGGTTTGTTGTAAACCAGGGACAGCACAGCTGATACAAGGGCAGGGCTCAACTCATCAAAACCTTTCTTCTTTGGTGCAAAAACCATGACAATCACATGCCACAAAAACCTCCATTGTCCAATAACCAGAGGTACTTGGAACTGACGTCCGCGTTTGTCACCCGTATATCCCATACGGCATATAGCTCCCTCAATGAAATCCATGGGAAACTCTATATCACCGTTCTCCTGTTCTTCCGTCCCAAGCTGTAAAATCTCACGAAGATTTCCAGTAGTAAAAAACAATCGATTGTTGATTAACCGTTGTTCTAATAACCGGAGGGACAACAGTCTGATCATACTGAATACCATCCCAGAAATCATCCAGTATTGTCTGAGAAATAGGTGGAGATGCCATAACAGCATACCGAATACGTGAAAGTGCCAAGAATGTCAGCACTTGAGCAACCTTATTTGCTCCGCGTGCCGAAAGATCAAGATCAACAAGAATATTGTGACCTTTATCGAATTGTCGTGCCATATCTGTAAAAACAAAAATAACAGCAACAATTTACACACATTAATAAATTTTAAACTATAACGTATTATGAATCGAAATTCATCAAACATCTTAATTTAAAATTATATATAACTTGTTACTTTGCAGTCTCAAGTCATATATAATAATATAACTTATTACAATTGAGTCATAAGTTAAATATATATATATATATATATATAATGGTATAAGTAAATTAAAACCAAAGTCTTATATATATGTATATATATATATATAAATACATATGTCATTACGTATTAATATAAAATTCGTACGTCAAAACATATTATAATAAACTTTTAAAGTCATAAGTTTCTTGTAGATACAAATAAAAGTAGCTTAGTACATTAAAAGTATAAATTGCAAGTTACATTTTATTTTTACAAGTTATAGTCAACTCGCAAAAATCAAAACTGAACTCGCAACTCAATTCGCAGCCATGTCAATTCGCTAACCAAGTCAATCCGCAACTCGACTCGCAAGTCGATTCGCAAAGAAACTCGGTCCGCAAGTCAACAAGTCAGAATCTCAACTCGCTAAAGTAAATCTGCGAGTTGAGTTTGTGTTCAATTCGCAAAGAGAGATCTGCAAATCGAGAGCTATCTCAACTCGCTAATTGTGGCTCTGCGAATTGAAGTTGTGGTCAACTCGCAACATGAACTGGTGTTGCGGGTTGAATTCAAAATCGATTAAATTCTCAAAGTTTTTAAGATCTATCGATTGGTTTACGTTCATTAAGGTTCGTTTAACATTAATCCATAGAATTCGAGTTAAATAACACCTTTAATCTACGTTAATCGTTTAAACTTTAAAACAAAACCCTAGATTCATAAAAACTTCGATTTCGTGTAATTTAAACGGTGAAATCCGTTGGTTTATACCTCAAACTGTTCGCAATTCGAAAGTGTATACAAAGTACGGATCAAAAACTCTTCCTAGTAACCAGCAGAATCGAAATCAAACAAAAAGTATATTTCGTCTCGTTTCGCACTATCTGGATTCGCAAGTTGAAGTGAACTCGCAAATAAGAAGTGGATTCGGTGGGGGTTTGACTCGTTTGACTAAACCTTTATACTTTAACTCGATTCGCAGATTTAAGTCAACTCGCAGCACTAGTCTCGCTTCGCAGCATTGACTAGTCAAACTCGCAAGTTTTAAAATGAAAATTAAAATTAAAATTAAAAATGCGAATTAAATTCTAAGTATAAATCAAAACCCATTCAAAATTATATAGTTAACTCTGTAACTATGTAGCCTAAACATTTTAAAGAAAATGTTTTCGCATAATTTTTCCTCAATGATAATCTTCTTACATATATTAATCGACTAAACCCGTGATACAGTTAATCTTGTATAAAGAAAAATATCAAGCTAAAATTATTTACTTAAAACTTTCTATTAATCATTAAACATAAATACAAAATAAGAAATAAGAATTTAAAAGTACTAACATCCTATGAACGCAAACAAATTAAAAATAAAAATGCTTAAAATTTGAACTGCTTAGGGATCATATTAGGAAGAATAAGCCATTTATATTAGATTTTAATAAGAACACGACGATTGTTAGTATGCATACCTCATGAAATTCATATAAGTACAATAAAATCACAACTTAACCCGTAATTAACTTATATTTATAAAATTATGTCTTATTTACCTTTATCCACATAACATAACTTTGATATTAAAATAACTTCTTATATATTTAGAACCAATTATTCACAAAGTGAATGTTCCAATGTCTTAAACAGTTCAAGACGATTACCAGTATTATGATCCACATAAACAAATTAGGCATAGATTTCTGAGCAAACCTGTTATTATTAATGTGAACAATATCTAAAGTGTTATGTTATATAATATACTGAAGAACTTAAGTAAAACACATAACACTGCATCTTTTAATTTCAAGGTAGAGGTTACTAAATGATGTATCTTTTTGAAACATATAACATACACTTGAGTTAAAATTTTGTTAAATATCAAACATCCTTTAAAGATACTAGTGGTTCCAGATCTGTACTCACGTACAACAGAGGATCCCTTAGTATAATTAAAATAAGTTTGAGATTATTGGCAAAACTAAAGGCAACAGGTCTGTACTCACGTACAACAGAGTTATCTGTTAGTTTCACTAATAACCATATTTTTAACTATTTGTCATCTGGAGATAAATGCAAGATAACAGTGTATGGCAGTACCATCATTCATCAATTAAGACAAATGTCATACAGTATATAACAGTTCACAAAAGAAATGACACACAAAATTAGAATTTCTTAATTGCTCATAAATCTAAGGATAATTTGCCTACCAGTATATCATATAATGAAGCTGAATAGACTTTAATTATTCTTGTCACTTATATAAAGGACACGAGTTATTATCAGTGGATATAGGTGTATAATCATATAAATATAAGTAAACTCCTAGGAAAGTCTGCAATTCTAATGAAACTTATAGGAATCTACTAACACATCAATCTTAGCACTTAGGTTTATTATTCTTAAGCTCATTTTCCTAATGTACTATCATTTCCCAAGTTTTTACAGCCAAAACTTAAAGCTTTTTCTAAAAGAACTTCGGTTGTTCTTTTATTGAAGGCGATTCCACTCAGGTAACAAGCAAATGAATGCCATACGCCCCCGCCCCCCTTTTTTTATTATTATTATAAAAGCATAAAACTAACTACTAACTATTACAAAATACCCTTGGAAGACTAATCACTCTGGATTTCTCATTCCATTAAGTTGAACCAACGTCTCAAATCGAGCTCTGTCGAACGCCTTGGTGTATAAGTCTGCTAAGTTATCCAAAGATGGAACCTTAACTAACTTTATCAAATTCTTCTCAGCACAGTCTCTAATAAAATGATGTAAAATATCAATGTGCTTAATTTTACTGTGCTTCACCGGATTGTTGGTGATCGACATTGTTGATTCGTTATCAATCATCATAGGAGTATTGATTATATTTAACCCGTAATCCCGCAGTTGATGTTGGATCCAAAAAACTTGAGAACAACAGCTGCCAGCTGCAACATACTCAGCTTCACATGTAGAAATGGCTACTGAGCTTTGCTTCTTGCACTGCCAAGATACTAATCTACCTCCTAAGAATTGACATCCTCCGGTTGTAGATTTCCTATTCTGATTGCATCCTTCATAATCCGAATCAGTATAAGCTATGAGATCTAAGTCTCCATCAATTGGATACCAAAGTCCCATCTTTGGTTTCCCTTTGAGGTAACGAAAGATCCTTTTAACAGCTTGCATGTGTGACTCTTTCGGATTTGCCTGATATCTTGCGCATATACAAACAACAAACATAATGTCAGGCCTAGAGGCAGTAAGATACATTAGTGATCCGATCATGGCTCTATAAAGAGTTGGATCCACATCGGTATCACTCGATGTATTTGGTCCAAGGTTGTGATTGACTGGAATTGGAGTATTGTAGACGTTACTTTCATCCATCTTAAAGCGTTCCAATAGCTCATATGTATATTTAGATTGATGAATAAAGAATCCATCATTCTTTTGATCAACTTGCAATCCTAAGAAGAAGTTTAACTCTCCCATTGCAGACATCTCAAACCTTTTTCTCATGACTTTCTCAAATTCTTGACACATCTATTCATCAAAAGATCCAAAGATAATGTCATCAACATATACTTGTACAAGTAGAAAGTCATTCTTGTTCCACTTTACAAAAAGTGTACTATCAATTGATCCTCATGTAAATCCATTCTCAAGTAGATATGTTGATAGTGTTCCATACCATGCCCTAGGTGCCTGATGTAATCCGTATAGAGCCTTATTCAAGCGATATACTCTATCTGGATAGTCAGAATCAGTAAACCCTGGCGGTTGTGAAACATACACCAATTCTTCAACTTTGCCATACAAAAAGGCACTCTTAACATCCAACTGATAAACTTTGATACCTTTAAAAGAGGCAAATGCTAAGAATACTCTAATTGCTTCTAGCCTAGCAACTGGTGCAAACACTTCGTTGTAATCTATTCCTTCTTGTTGATTAAACCCTTGAACCACTAGACAAGCTTTATTGCGAGTAATGAATCCCCGGTCATCTCTCTTACACTTAAATACCCATCTAGTTCCAATTGGATATTCTCCCTTTGGAAGGTCAACCAACTCCCATACTTGTATTTTTGAGAACTGTTGCAGTTCTTCTTGCATAGCTTCGACCCACGAGCTTTCTTTGAGAGCCATTTGCACATTTTTAGGCTCAACTTGTGAGATAAAGCATGAATATAGACATTGATTAGGAATCCCTGTCTCTTTCATAGCAGTATACAAGCTTTCTAAATTTTCAGATGTACTAGCTTTAGATTGAGTCCTAGTTTGAACAGGAGTATTAATATTACCGATGATGTTTTCAACGGGATGATTCTTATTCGTTCTTGTAACCGGTATAGGGTCAACTATTAACTCATCTCCTAAGTTAGTACCAATCTCTTCTAATGAAGGCATATCTTCTGAACTAGCTGAAGATAACCTTAAATGGTTCAAAGAAGTAAGTATATCATCAAACTTTGTTTGAAGATCCTCCTCAGAATCTTCTGTTTCTTGATACTTATCCTTTGAAGGTTGTTGTGACCCACTTGAAGAAGCTTCATTTGAGTCATATGTTGTCCTGATTCCAGATTTCGGAACACTCGATGTTGAAGAAGGACCATTGTCCAAGTCTTCATGCAATAAGTGCTGAGAGATCTCTGAATCACTGACAAAGTCACTTATTGGAACTTTAAATGACTGAAAGAGATCTGAATAGTCAAATTGCCAATCTAATCGCTTATGTATAGCAGGTACATAGCTCGTAACCTCAATGTTATAAACGATTTCCAGTCGTCCCGTGACTTTATTGAGAACCCTTTTATTAGGCGAATTAGGTACATAACCTAGGAAAAATCCTTCGTCAGCCTTTTCGCCAAATTTAGCTTGATTTCCTATTTTCAATATTGTACATGCAACTCCAAAGGGTTCAAATCCCTTCAGATTAGGTTTCTTATTATTCAATAATTCGTAACAAGTCTTGTTACGCTTTTTGACTTTAAGAACCCTATTTAGAACATGACATGCTGTATTCACTGCTTCTGCCCAAAATATGACCGAAAGCTTTGAATCTGCAAGCATTGTTCTAGCAGCTTCAACCAATGTTCGATTTTTCCTTTCAGCAACACCACTCTGTTGAGGTTCATATGGTGCACTGAATTGATGTCGTATCCCTTTGCTTAAGCAATAGATATTCAATGTTGAGTTCTTGAATTCCGTTCCATTATCACTACGAATACGCTTTACTCTTGTTTTATAGACATTCTCTACTAGATCAAAGAACTCCATTAAAATTCCTGGAGTTTCATCCTTAGATCCCAAAAAGAATACCTATGAGAATCTAGAGTAATCATCTGTGATAACTAAACAGTACCACTTCCCACCTAGACTTCTCTTGCTTATTGGGCCAAAGAGGTCCATGTGTAGTAGTTCAAATGGCGAGGAGATTATGTTTTCAGTCTTAGACCTGTGTGGTTTCTTGTGCTGCTTTCCTTTTAGGCAAGGAACACACTTGTCTTCAGACTCGAAATGTCTAAAGTTCTTGGTTATAAAATTCATTTTTCTAAAGTTCAGATGTGCCATTCTCCTGTGCCATAAAAGTGCATCTGCTTTTGAGGCCTTGGATAGTAAGCATGTCGACACCATTGAAGAATTAGAAACACCCATGTTTATAGCATAGATGTCCTTCTTCCTTGGTGCCCTCATCAATATCCATTCTTCAGGAATTGTAAAGTCTGGCTTCAGAACTAAAGCCTCCTTTTCATTGAAATGAACTGGATGACCTTTATCGCAGACTTGGGAAACACTCACTAGGTTATGAGTTAGTTCTTCAACATAATTCACATCCTCTAGAGTCAAAGTTCCATTTGAAACTTTTCCTTTCCCAGTAATTACTCCTCCTTTGTCTCCTGCAAAATTTACTTTTTGCTTGAAACCTTCTTTAAAGTCCTTCAGTAGACTTCGTTCACCTATCATGTGTCTGGAGCATCCACTGTCTACATACCACCAGCTGTCTTTGTTCACAGTCTGCTCCTACACATAACAAGTTGTACACAGTTAGTTTTCAAGAGGGACCCAAGCCATTACGGTCTTGGTTTGTCCCTGATCATCTACAATCTGAACCTCCTTAAAGTAACCATAACTATTCCCATCGGGAGTCTTGGTAACTTTCATAGGAGTTTGAGATTGTTGATGATCTGTAGTTTTAGGCCTACGAGGAGAGTGAGTAGAAAACCTCCTAGACACAAACTTAGTTCCCTGTGCACTTGAAGTAGAACCATTTTCAAACCGACTATGGTTTCTACTTGGGGTCCTAAACCTCGAAGGTGTCTTATCTCTTGGCTTATTGAAAGTATTTTCGTTCAGAGTATAAGGCCTTTTAGGTTTAGGTGGAGAGACACTATGATTACTATCTCTTTTCAGAATGTTTACAGGTTTGCTGCCTAATCCTGGTTTGGAGCCTACCCTGTCTACAACTGAACTAGAAGTGGTCGGTGTCTTTTCAGTATTCACTAACTTATGTGATGCTTCCAACTTCTTATTTGGACAACAAGAAGCTACATGTCTTTTTTTGTGACACTTGAAGTAGGACATCTGTTTGCGTGACTTACTAACTTTTGCATCCGCATTCGGTGTCTTAGGCACTAAAGGTTCAACTACATGTTCTTTATTAACCACTTCATCAGTCTTAGTATCATTAATTACTCCACCAGGTACAAAATGTACTTTAGTGTGAGGAGTTCTCTTACTATCATCAGATGATGGATTCTTAATAACATTCTTTTGTGCCTCTAACTGATCAGGTTTAGCTACTGGTTCTTCAGAACATACTTTAGTCATTTCAGTATCTTCTGGAAGCCTAGTGTAATTCGAATTAAAAGGAGGAGGTGTCTCATTATAACCTAGTCCTGACTTATCCTTTACACTTCGTTGAGCATCTAGCATCTTGTCCATCTCACTGGTTCTATAATTTTCTAATTTTGCTCAACTAGCTTCAATTTACAGTCAGCTAACTCTCTCTCCTTATTAGCAATTATCTGATTTAAGTCTTTTATGTTCATATAGAGACCATCTATGATGACAGCTTTTTCATTAATGGTATCTCTAAGTGCAATCCTATCAAAAGCATCAGACTTAATTTTATCTTTTAAGTCCTGTTTATCATCACTTAACCTACGCACATCAATCTTAGCTAGTTCAAGTTCAGATCTAACAGTCTTATAGATTCAGTCAATATGCTAACTTGAGAAGACAGGTTTTTGTTTGATACAGTTAAAACACTAACCTAAGACTGTAAATCAGTAACTAAATAACAGACATCAGCAAGAGTAAGAATATCAATACATACCCTTTTCTTGTCTGTTTGAATTTCAACCATGCGTGCTACAAAGTCTTCAGGATTCATATTTTCAGTTGAATCCATATACAGCACGTCTTCATCACTTGCTTTCATTTCAACCTCAGGCACCTTTACATCACACTCTGCATCAGTAGGCATGTAGGATGTAGACTCATCAATCTCAGCCATGAAAGCTTCCTCAGACTGAGCTTTCCATTCATAAGAGCCATCCAACTGTTTCACAACCAAGGCTTTGGAAGCAAGAGTGCTTCCCGAACCTTTTTTTCCATTGCCAGCTTCTACCTTAGGTCTTTGGCATTCCCGAGCAAAGTGTCCATAACTCTGATAGTTAAAACACTTGATCTTGGTCTTATCAAACCCTGATCGATTGCCAACTACCTTTCTACTAGTTTTCTTCAAGAAATTTTTTACTCTTCTAGAAAACATAGCAAGTTGATCGTGAAGTTCTATTTCTTCAAGATACTCAGGGTCTATCTGATCATAATCTTCCTCAAACATAATTGGATCATAGATTTTACCCTGAATGTAGTTTTCATAAGAAGCTACAAAGGAAGCAAGAACAGAGAATTGATGTTCAGCAGATTTCACACTCATAGGCATCTTTTGATGCTCCTGAGGTGACTTCTCAGTTGGTTTTCCCTTTACTTCACTACCAGATGATGTAACGAGACACAACTCATCAGTAATCATTTCACCCTTTCCATCAGCATTACCAACAAACAAAGCAGTGGTCGAGCTCGAGGAAGCAGTAGAGATAGTAGATTTTCCGTGATATAGTCCCGGATCCTGAGCTTGATCAGAATCAGTATCTCTAGTCTTCTTGGTGAAATCATAACCTCTGAGCTTATCAATAGCCTGCTCTAAGGTCATAGTTGCATACCTCTCATCATTGTCTTTAAGCATTATGCCATGCATTTCTCACTTAGACGGTAAACCCTCAATAAACTTGTCGGTTTTCTCAGTCTCGGTAGTTACAATCTCATGGTCATCTAGCTCACTCAACAAATGGTAGTATCTTGTGGTATAAGCATCAAGATCTTCTCTTTTCAAAGATTTGAAAACAGTAAACTGCTTTTTCAGGAGATTTCTCTTGCCTGCTTTAACTTGTGGACTACCTTCACACCTCTTCTCTAGAGCTGTCCACAAAGTTCTAGCAGTTTGGAAGGACTTTAGTTGATGATTAAGTTCCTTAGGTAGACTCATCTTGATTGAAGAATGAGCCTTGTTCTCAACCTCAAATTCCTTCTTTTGTGCTTCACTCATCTGTTGATAAGTGAGAACCACAATAGCATTCTCAACAGTTTGTGTAGGTGCCGTGTATCCATTCTTGATACACATCCAGATAGAAAGATCATGGAATCTACAGTACGATTCGAACCTATCCCTCCAGCTATAATAATCCTCAACTCTCAACAATTTAGGTAGAACATTATATTTTCCAATCTCGTGTTCCATCTCAATCATTTTGCTAAGGTCAGACATCGTGAAGTTTAAAGTTAAAATGTATTTGTGAATTCAGAAAAAATCTCGACTCGTAGAAACTCAGTTCAACTCGCAATCTCAGCTCGACTCGCAGAATCTCGGTTCGCAAGTCTCAGTTCGGATCGCAGTGATGTCAATTCGCGAGTGATATCAGTTCGCAGGAGATCTCGGTTCGCAGAATATTTCAATTCGCAAATAAGTTCGACTCATAGAATGTCGATTCGCAAGTTCAACTCAACTCGCAGACTTATCTGAAACCCTAATCTCGACTCGCGAAACAGCTGAAAAACCCGAAAACAAAAAATTAGGTATTTTTACGATTGAAACTGGAAATTTCGACCGTAAACAAACCCCAAATCGTCTAGAGAATGATTTAGATCGTTAATATGTACTAATGCACGTATAAACGATCCGAATCAAACGCGATTAACACTAAAACTTTGAACAACCTTCGTTATCTAGCCCGAAAGCTCTGATACCAATTGTAAGTCCCTAGTTCTAGGATCGATAACTTCGTTATCTGTAGTATTAAGGTGCGGAATACGATGTTATCTTACTAACAACGAATAAGTTCGCGTTTTAGGTAATCTAATACTTTGCTTTAAACGTAAAATCGTCAAAGCCTAGCCGTTAGGTTTTTGTTTTCTCTGAATACTGAGTTCGCATGTTATAATATACGAATAGCAAAAGTGTTATTCAAAAAGTTAATGATTTTCTCAACAAAAATCATTTATATAAGTCGTCTCAACTCACAGCCGTTGGGCCTGCGAGTTGACTCGACTCGCCACGCAGCCCAAGCCCAATACTGAACTCGGCTCGCCACAGTCTTTTGTTCATAGCTTCACGAGTTCAGTTCTCATCTCGCTTCGCAACACTTGCGACCTGAGAACTCGATTCGCAGCAAACGTAAATTGTTAATACAAATTTTCGTCTATCTTTATTAACAAAATATTCATTTACAAATCTAAACTAATACATGAACATAATAATAATTACACCAGTCCTATTTTAAGCTAGATCTGTTGTCACAAACTATGTCTCAACACAAAGACCTTTCTTTGTTTCCCAATTCATGAGCCCGAATATCACAATCCACAGATCGGGCTAACTCAAAGCTTGGGTAAGAGAACCCGCTAATCTCACAGTCGTTCGATAGATATGTGGCAACATCCCAACAAAATGATCAATCTTAGTCTTTTCATCTGGAAACCATTGTTGCACAAACCTTAACTTTTCAGAAAATTGGGAGATAAGCTCATCCATGGTCATATTATTAGTCAATTGAATATCCATAAACTCACATCGAATACGAGTCATATCAAAATCTGAACAATATTTCTTACAAACCTCAATGTAAAAATCGGACCATCTAATAGATTCCTTTTCCTGTGGTGTTAAATGTGAAGTAATGGAATCCCACCAAACCATAGCTGGACCTTTCAGAAGTTGAACCGCATATGGAACTTTGATCTCATCCTCACATCGACAAACCTCAAATTTCCTTTCCACATCCCTTAACCAATCGAGTGTGACTGAAGGATTGGTGCTTCCACAATAATCAGATGGTCCACTAGATTTGAAAGTTTTAAAAGAACACAACTAAGGTTGATGTTAAGGTTGCTGTGATGACCGAGTTTGTTGATCTAACAAAGATTGTCGTTGTAGATCTCTGAGTTTAAGTACTTCTTCCTCTAATTGTAAAACATAATCATCTCTATCCAAATCTCCTGCTGAAAATGAGGTACCGGAATGACCTCGTCTATCAATAGGATTTTCTGGAGGAGTAACTCCTACTCTAGAGACATTGTTGAGGGTATCTGTCGGAGGTTCATTATCTGCCATATCTGCAACAACACATCATCTCACAACTCGTTAATTGTTAGTACCTACATACTAACTATTTCTCCTATCATAGCTAAATCCCACTCCCTGGAATGTTTGACTAACACAAGTAGGTTTGGGACTGAACATTTAACACAGGCTCAATTCACCCAAACCTAAAGCTTTGATACCATTTTATAACACCCTACAATTTTCAAGACTATTTTTTTTTTTACATATCGGAAGCGCATTTATAAAAGTACTTCTTAGATTGCATATAATATAAAATCCCAAATTGGCAATCTACAATTACATAGTTTTGAATTCAAATTACCAAATAATTACAAACCTTAAGTTAGGTGTTATTTAATCCAAAAACCTAAATGTTAAATCATTAACATCGTTATCATAATCAGAGAGAGCTGTCAAACATTCCTTCAACCCAACCTCTTGCAACCCACAAATCAAAAGCTTAACCTGCAAGAAGTATTAAGGAGGTTTTAGCACAAAGCTAAGTGAATAGATCATTACTATCAACCTAACTTAGATTAACAAATGTTTACAGCAAAGCATCATAAACAAATACTTCAAAGAGGATCGGTGGTCCTTGAGGTACCCTCAAGCCGCAGTGGCCCCCAAGTAATACTTGTAACCAACTGAAGGCCAAGACAGTGATTTAACCGATGGTTGACAACTATTACTTCATACAAAACAAGTTCAATAAATAACACATGTACAAGTACTTATGTTGTCCAAGTAATAGTACCCAACCCAATCCATGTTGACCTCTGAATAAGCACACAATACATAATCATCATGGTAATATGTTTAACATAAACAATAAATGTATATCTTATACAAATAAACCAGGTTTACCCGTTGTAACCATGTTGTTACAACTAACTTAGACTGATAGTCAAAGATCCACTCACCCTTGTCGATCACAATCTCCACTTAAAGATCTTAATTTATTGAGCCTTCGGTTTATCTGAGAACACAATCAAAACCTGAATTAGCTTCTCATAGTATGATTCATAGTATTCTATTCAAGTGTATAATGTCAAATAAACACATATAATATACATTCAATACTATTTAAATAACACAACTACATAAGTCACAAGTTATCAGATTTGTCAAGTTATAACATGCAAACGCGATCCGTGCATGAGGTGGTGGGATCGCGTTCAACAGTACAAATCATTCTGTTACCGTTTTTCACTTGCAAACGCGATCCGGGTTGAGGAGCTGGATCACATTCCCAAGAAAAAAATCATTCCGACTCAAATTTAACACTGACTAACGCAATCCGGACACAAAGGAGCTGGATCGCATTTCAAAGAACAAATCATACTGTGACCAAATAACACATAGCAACGCGATCCGGGCAAGAATGCTGGATCGCGTTCCCACGTTTTACAGCAGAAGTTCAGACCTGCAACTACACAGCACGAACTAAAAACCCAATTTCACCTAAATCATATACAATACACGTTGTTATCTATCAAATGACTCCAAGTATCATCAACAAACATAGTGCAACAACAAACAACATCATCAAGCTTCAAATTCTACACATGCATCATAATTTAACTTAAATCAACCAAATTTATTCATAAACATAAAAATGAAGCACAATTAACTTACAATTTAATTGCAAACAAATGATAATGATGAAAGTAAAGTAATTTCAGTTGTATTGATCAATTTAACATCAAATTCAGTTTAAGCATCAAGTTCTAACCTAAATCATCAAGAAACCTCAAGAGTTCCAAGTAACTCAAACTTACAATTAAAAAGAGGAGATAGATGAACAAGATGAAGGAGATGATGGTGAATTTAGTTGCATACACAAATCACAGCTTCGAAATGATAGATAAATGATTTCTTCTTTGATTACTATTGAGTTCTAAGTGTCAATTTGAGAGAGTTTGGTTACATGCAATTTCTTGTAAATGTGGAAATAGGTATCAGCCTCACCAACTAACTCATAAGAGGAGGTGTAATTTTTATTCCCTTCTAAACCTATTATCTGGAACCTATAAATCATTTGCGAGATTAATTCTTTTATTTAACTGATATCTATAGTAATTTAAAATAAATAATAATTTATTAATCACAATAAGTTATTTAATCAATTGACCTATTTATTTCAATTATCTAATTAATATCAAATATTTTTAAACAAAATTAAATAAGAAATTAGAATAAGTATTTATCGTATTTCTCCTAGGCCCAATATGAGGATGTTACATGAATGATTGTGTAAAACAGCAGAGTTAATCACCAAACTCTGAGACGATTATATGGTAAGATTGTGAAGACGATGCGAGAGTGGAGAATTCAGAGACGATCCGATGGAAATCGAAGACGATGCGATGATAAAGACGTCGGAGAAGAGAAAGAGATCGACGTATAGATCTATGAGAGTAAAGAGATCTAAGAGAAATATGGACAATCAGGGCATGGAAGGCTTTTAAAATAAACAAAGTCAACTAGAACACGGGTTTTTGAATAGAACCGTATTCCGTTTAATAAAAAAAGACCACCCCACCTCTAATTAGAACCGTGTTTCTTATTTTTAAAAGAATAGACCACGGGTCATAAATGAGAACCGTGCTCCGCTTTTTTTTAACCATGGTTTATTTTAAAAAAATATAAAAGTGTCTAACTTTTGACAAACGGACCACGGATTTTTTAGGTTTTTCACTATTTGTGTGGTCTATTAGAAGTGGTCTATACTTGTTTTTCTAGTAGTGTGGGTTTTTGGCTATTTGATTGAATTAGCATGATTAATCTTGAATTAAGACTTGTAATGACTATATAATTATATTTGATAGTTAATTTTATAAATTTTAACTAAACCCTAACTTAGAATTGAGGAAAATGATGTAGGATCATAAGAAAAGTTCAAGGGTTGAGTGGTTATTCAAGAGTTAAAGCTTTTAAGCTTAAGCTAGTGATGTATGATTGATAAGTGTTGAATAATCATATCACACGGACTACTATAGTTATATGAGTTGTAATCAAAGTGGATTTTGTAAAAGTGTGATTAATAAGTGTTAATTCACCTTAATTAGTAAATATAGAGGTTGTTAGAGTGTTATTAGTGAATATTGAGTTAATAAATCAAGTGGTTAATCATTGAAATAGAGATGATCATGAGGATGATCAAGAGTTGTTAATAAAGTAACAACTATGATGCATTAGTGATGATTGTAATGGTAAAAATTGATGTTGATGATTATTAGTTAGTAATTAGTTGGTTTTACTACTAATGTATTGCTACCATGTATTGAGGCAAGGAAGTACTCATCCAACGAGTTGTTATAAATTGGTGATTATTAGTAATTTGATATTATTATATTAAATGAAGTATATGTTTTGGACTAGTTACTAACTCATTATTTATATTGTATTCTCATATATGGAGAAGACTCGGTGATATTAGACTGCTGAGTGGACTATTAAGATATTCGGTGAGTGGATCTGTAATCCTCGGTGAAATTTGGTTGTAATATGTTTAATTACAATGGGTAAACGTATTATTACTTTTTTTGTTTGCCATGATGCTTATGGTTTAATAGTAATAATACTGTTGATAGACTGTTTGGTCTGATATGATGAGTGTGTGAATATGTGATCACTTGAGATATTTGGCCTTCGGGCATCAGTATTATTGAGGTCAACATAGAAGCTGGGTTTGGTTACTATGGTAAGACGACATGAATTTCCTTGTACTTATCGTCAATGGGAAATTAGGTCATATGAAATTAGTACTAAACTATCGGTCTCGTCTGTAATAGCCATACAGATATGGTGGGTAAGTGTTCTTGGAGAGCCACCCGAGTGTTATGTTATCTCAAGAGCCACCGATCCTCATTGATATGTTGCGTTATTGAGATGTTATCTCATTGATATTTAAAACATGTGGCCAAACAAATTCATCTATTATTATTATTATTATTATTATTATTATTATTATTATTATTATTATTATTATTATTATTATTATTATTATTATTATTAAAACACAAAAGACACCTGTGGCTTGTGGCCGTTCTTGAAAGAAAGCATGAACACCAAATGATTTGAATAAAATGCCACATTTTAAGTATCAACCCGTTCGGTTCCCATTACTCACCCATCCGGGTCACAATTGTGACCTGTCCGGGTCGTGCTACTAACCCAGCCGGGTCACCCATTTTCAGAAGAAAAAAAATCATGTGATTCACGTGGTTCTGTTTGGACATCTCAGCTTGTTTCAAGTTTATGTATCAACTCCCTTATATTAAATGTTGTTTAGTTTTCACATCATTATTGGTTTTAAATCCTTCCTAATACAAAGTATTTCACTATATATCTATTTTATATGCAATATACATACATATCATAATCAATAAATTTAAATAAAAAGTTGAAAAGGCAAATTTCCTCACAATGATTTTGAGATGGTGATGATGATGAGCGACTGATGATTATGATATGAGATGATTATGTTATCATTTTGCAAGTTTGTGTTTGATGAGTGTGAAATTGATTGTGATGAAGGTGAAGAAATGAGATGGGTTTGGTTCCTGCTTCTTCCTCTACTACTGTTGCTGTCTTTAGAGATGAAAACCAGAGGAGAAGAAGAGCACAATATTGAGTGGATTATTGATGTTAGGTTGGAATGATCATTGAAGCAAATTGGAGTATATATTATATTTCTTCAGTGTTTAAATTTCAAAGTGAGGGAGTGGCTTGGCAGATTTTTGTCGAGCAGATCTTTTAATTCCAGTGTTTGTGTAGTATTTTAGCCCGTTAATTTTGAGTAAGGGTCCAATTATTTGTACCCCGTGTCCCACTCAATTATTCATAAAAATTATTTTATAATAATTTCCAAATACTTAGTTGAAATAATAAAAATAATTTTTATTATTTTGGTTGTCGGATTTATTTTGTATGTTCTTGTCGCGTATGGGACATTTTGTATAAAACGTATAATAATTTACGTTTTATTATTACTTCTAACTTTTCGCATAATATTTTTAAATAAATAATTATTCAAAAATATTTTCGCGTTTTCTCTAAACTTGTATCACCGACTATCGTATTTATTTTGTCGAGTTTAATTTCTTCCAATAATGTTTCGTATAATTAATAATTATAAATAATTATATATCCGTAATAGTTTTTGTTTAAAAGTTTTGGGCTCGCTAGACTTATCTTGCACCATTAGTTAAGTTTTTGTTTTCATTGAGAATTAGCGTAGGAATGCATGTAATTAGGTATAAATATATACCTAATTTGGAGGAGTGTCACATTCTTCCCCCGTTAGCAAAATCTCATCCCGAGATTTAAGTCGAGTCGTGAGTCTCAGTCACGTGTTCGAAAAGTTGAGGATATTTCTTTCGTATTTCATCCTCACGTTCCTATGTAGACTCGGGACCACGTTTCGAGTTCCATCGAATCTTGACTAGTTTGATCCAACTGCGTCGTAGTTTATGTGTTTTTCGATCAATTATTTCGATGGGTTCCTCAACAAAATTGAGTTTTGAGTCGATGAAGACCTCTTCAGGAGGAATGATTAGAGTTTCATCCGAGAGACACTTTTTTAGATTACTAATGTGAAAAGTGTCATGAATGCTACTAAGCTCTTGCGGTAGTTTGAGCTTGTAGGCGACAGGACCAATCCTCGCAAGGATTTCAAAAGGTCCAACATATCGCGGGTTTAGTTTTCCTCGTTTGCTAAATCATGCTATCCCCATCCAGGGTGATACTTTGAGTAGGACTTTGTCTCCTACTTGAAACTCAAGAGGTTTTCGGCGGTTATCGGCATAACTTTTCTGTCGGTCTCGTGCCGTTTTCAATCGTTGGAGTACTTGAGTTATCTTATCAGTGGTTTCTTGGACAATCTCAGGTCCGGATAGTTGTCTGTCACCCGACTCTACCCAACAGAGTGGTGATCGGCACTTGCGTCCGTATACGCCTCAATTGGTGCCATCTGCATACTCATGTGATAACTATTGTTGTAAGAAAATTCTGCTAAAGGTAGATGAGTATCCCAGTTACCTCTAAAGTCAATCACACATACTCGCAACAAGTCCTCGATCGTTTGTATCATTCGCTCACTCTGATCGTCAGTTTGAGGATGGTAGGCAGTACTCATATCTAGTCGAGTACCAAGTGCCCATTGAAGCGACTGCCAAAAGTGAGATGTGAATCGGGTATCTCTATCAGAGATAATGGATAACGGTACGCCATGTCTGGAAACAACCTACTTTAGATAGATTCTAGCTAGTCTTTCCATCTTATCTTTTTCCTTGATGGCTAAAAAGTGGGCTGATTTGGTCAGTCGATCGATAATCACCCATATGGTATTTGCTTCAGATGTCGTTTTAGGTAACTTCGTGATGAAGTCCGTAGTGATGTGTTCCCATTTCCATTTGGGCAATTCGGGTTGTTGCAACAGCCCAGGCGGCTTTTGGTATTCGACCTTGACCTTTGAACAAGTCAGGCATTTACTAACGTATGTGGCAATGTCTCATTTCATGCCAGGCCACCAGTAAAAACCTTTCAAATTGTGGTACATTTTGTCTGCACCAGGATGTATTGAGTAGTTGGACTTATGTGTTTCATCCAAAATCAGCTTGCGTAAATCGTCTACGCACGGTACCCAAATTCGATTCATAAAGTACAACACTCCGTTGTCCTTTATTACAAGTTGTTTGTCCATTCCCTTCAAGGATTCTTCCTTAAGGCGTTAGGGAACGAAAGCTAGTTGTTGAGCGTCACGAATTTGAGTGATGAGATTCGAGTGGATTGTTAATCCCAAAGCTCGAACTCTGCGGGGTTTAGTTCTTTCTTTACGACTCAGGGCATCAGTTACAACATTTGCCTTGCTCGGGTGATACTTGATTTCATAATCGTAATCATTCAGTAGTTCGACCCAGCGTCGTTGTCTCATGTTTAGTTCATTCTGGTCGAATATGTGTTGGAGACTCTTGTGATCAGTAAATATAGTACACTTGGTGCCGTACAAATAGTGTCTCCAAATCTTAAGTGCAAAAATGACAGCTCCCAACTCTAAGTAGTGAGTCATGTAGTTTTTCTCGTGCACCATTAATCGGCGTGATGCGTACGCAATGACCTTATCATTTTGCATCAATACGCAACCCAATCCCTGGCGGGAAGCATCACAGTAAACAACAAAGTTATCTACTCCTTCGGGCAATGATAGGATGGGTGCGCTGCTCAGTTTCTGTTTCAGTAACTGGAAAGCATCCTCTTGTTTCTCGTTCCATTCGAATTTCTTGTCTTTTTGAGTTAATGTGGTAAGTGGTTGGGCTATCTTTGAAAAGTTTGCGATAAATCACATGTAGTAGCCAGCTAGACCAAGAAATTGTCGTACTTCTGTGGGGGTTTTAGGTGCTTCCCAGTTGTTAATCGCTTCGATCTTGGATGGGTCCACGTGAATTCCCTTGTCATTGATCACGTGACCAAGGAAATGAACCTTTCGCATCCAAAATTCACATTTAGAGAACTTTGCATAAACTTTCTCTTTCTCAAGCAGTTCGAGGATGGTTTTCAAATGTAGTTCGTGATCTTCTTTCATTCGTGAGTATACTAAGATATCATCAATGAACACAATGACGAACTTATCAAGGTATGGTTTGCATACTCTGTTCATGATATCCATGAATATTGCTGGTGCGTTTGTCAACCCAAAGGGCATGACAAGGAACTCGTAATGACCGTAACAAGTCCTAAACGCCGTTTTCGGTACATCCTCTTCTCGTACCTTCAGTTGGTGGTAACCAGATCGTAGGTCAATTTTCGAATAGTAGCTTGACCCTTGCAGTTGATCAAACAGATCATCAATACGTGGTAACGGGTATCAGTTTTTGATGGTTACCTTATTCAGTTCTCGGTAATCAATGCACATCCGCATAGATCCATCCTTTTTCTTGTCAAACAAAACTGGAGCTTCCCAATGTGAAAAGCTCGGCCGGATGAATCCTAAGTCTAGGAGCTCTTGCAATTGCGTAGGCAGCTCCTGCATCTCCGATGGAGCTAGGCGATAAGGTGCACGGGCAATCGGTGCGGCTCCAGGCACCAAATCGATGTGGAATTCGACTTGTCGAGGGGGTGGTAATCCAGGTAATTCCTCAGGAAATACTCCTGGGTAGTCACGAACAATAGGCACATCGTCTATACGTCGCTCCTCGGGTTTCTTTTCTACAACGTGTGCCAAAAATGCTTGGTATCCCTTTCGGAGATACTGGCTTTTAAGCAAGTAATCAATTTAGTGGCACTCTTTCGGTTCTCTCCGTTTATCACCAATGTTTCTCCTATTGGTAGCGGTATGCGTACCAACTTTTCAAAACATATGATCTCAGCGCGGTTTTCCGACAACCAGTCCATACCGACTACAATGTCGAAACTTCCTAACTTAACCGGCAGTAAGTCTATTTCGAAGAGATGACCATCTAACTCCAAGGTGCATCCCGGTAGTATTTCTCCTGACTCGATCAACTCATCATCGGCTAGTTCTATAGTGTATTTGTTATCTAGCTTACGGGATTCGAGTTCTAATAGTGGTCTAAACTCAGTAGACACAAAACTTAAATTGGCACCCGAATCAATTAACAGAGAGGCATAATGGTTGTTTAGGAGAAACGTACCAGTGACAGTGTTAGGGTCCTGGCGTGCCTCCTGTGCCCCGATTACGAATGCCCTTTCTCGAGCTGGTTGATTGTTGATGTTGTTGTTGGCTCGGTTGTTGTTTTTTTGGTTGTTGTTGTTTAGTTTAGGGCATCTGTTCCGATAATTCCCCATCTCACCACATTCAAAACATCTCTGGTTTTGACGTTCATTGTTTGTTCTTGGAGGAGGGTCAGTTCTACAGTCCTGGGTTTTGTGACCCCATACCTTACAGTTGCCACAATACCCACACCCACCCTTGTGGTGTCGATTGCACTTTCCACACATAGGCTTGTTACCTAGGTATGGTTTTGATTCAGTGGTGGTGGCAGCATAAGCCTTAGCGTTTCCTCCACTTTTCTTGTTTTGCTGACCATGACGGTCAATACTACCATCATTCCACTTTCTCTTTGCACCACCAGAACTATCAGCATCAGTGTTACTTGATTCACCTTTCCCTGACACAACCTTGTTAATCAGGGTCCCCATTCTGACCGCCTCATCGGTCAACCTTTGTTCTAGAGTAACAGCACTCCTAAATGTGGCAGGTTCTGATGATGTAACTAGGCTCCTGATCTGATGTGCCAAGCCCCAGATGTAACGCTCAATGCGTTTAAATTCGGGTGTCACCATATGTGGCACTAATCGTGCGAGTTCCTGAAACTTAGTGGTGTAGCCTGTGACATCAGCACCAATCATTTTGATGTCCCACAATTCAGTTTCGACCTTCTGCATCTCACTACGGGGACAGAATTCTTCCAGCATCATGTTTTTCAGTACTCCACATGACATGGAATGGGCAGTTTCCCATCCAAGGGATTGAAGTTGACTGTTCCACCATGTTAGCGCCTTGTCAGCCAAGGTGCAGGTGGCATACTTCACCATACAGTCAGGTAAACAGTCACTGATGTCCAACACCGATCCCATCTTTTCTATCCAATGGATGATACCAATAGCACCTTCTGTGCCACGGAAAGTAGTTGGCTTAGAGGCCAGAAATGTCTTGTATGAACACCCTCGGCGAGTATTCATAGGTGTCTCACCGTTAGGAGGGGTTGTCCCGCTGTCGTTTACTATATGTTCACGGTTTCGGCTTGCCTCATACTGAGCAATACCTTCAGCTATTCATCTCGCGATCATTTGCTCAGTAGTTTCCTCGTTGTTGGGTGGTGGAGTGGTTTCAGGGACTGGAGGAGTAGTCGTTCTTCGACTGTTCCTGGTAGTTCGTCGCTTTGGTGGCATGATTCCGTTCTGCGATGGATAAAATGCAGAAGTCAATGCCAGGATTATGAATGTGAAAATAGGATTTCACATTTTTTTTAATGATATGAAGGGTTTACGTTATCCCCATTACGTATCATATGACTTTGAAACGCCCATATGTACTTAGTATAATATTATCACGTTGGTCAGGCGTCATTATATGATGCTAAATAAATATTTCTTTTCATCATCATTTAACACGATCAGGTTCAAAGGAAATCAATACGAGAATCAACAATCAATGTGTAATACGTTTCAAGGAGTATAAGAGATGATCATAAGAGGTGATCGTTTCGTTTTTGTTCTAACACACATAATTAAATATAAATAAGTTACACTATATCAACTATAAAGAACACGAGAAGTAAACTAAGCATACGTTATATTATATCATTAATTAAGCGTTTGTACATAAGTTTTCGATACAACAAAAGATGGAATCACCTATATACCCATCTAATGATAGTGCTATACAAAAAGGGATGGGGTTTTTCTTATACATATACCTATCTGATACAAGTCTATACAATATGTGATGGGCCTCCTACTATGCCCATCAACCAAAAGTAGTCAGTCTAACCCTAAGTAGGCACAACCCGTCATACATGGGTCTAATGGAAATATGGTAAATAAAACCCTACTGCTGTCATCAACACAGTCATCAACAAACTAACCTGTGACACCCGACAAATTAGGGCTAGTTGTTAGTTCCTAATCATCTGCTAATACATGTAATTAGTGCTGGATTAGGCTAATTGTATGTATCAATACATATATATATATATTGGAATATATATACACGTACGCGATTATGTTCAATCGTGCATTTTCATATCGGGAGGATCCCGATACATTAATACGGACGTTGGTGAACTCAATTTATTAAATAATATGAAATTATTTGATAAACATACTTATTTCCAAATATTATTACGATAATATTTCATAAGCATTTCGTATTGTATATAATGCACAGAAACGACCAAAAATGCGCAAAACGCACCCGACAATCAAATAAACGTCAAAATATATTTTATAAATTAAAATATATTATTTTGGATGATAAGTATTTATTTGAAGTATCGAGATTTAAACCGTTAGATAAACACAAGTGTCAAACGTTTAACGCCTAAAATAAACGTCGAAACGAACGGGTAAACGATCACCGCACGGAGTACAACTTGAGGAAACAATATAGGCACCCACATGGAGTGGGGGGCCATGAAATTCTGCAGAAAAATGAGGCCATGCCCCCATGCCCTCCTTCCCCTTGCTTGTGAAAATCATCATGCACCACCATACTTCTCTTTTCAACTCTCACACTACCACTTCTCTCATTTACACTCAATCCCTTTCTCTCCTACTCCCTCATCCATGAAATCCCTGCCACCACCACAGCCGCAAATCACCACCATCCAACCACCAAAAGACCATCATCATCCACCATCAAGTTCTTGAAGAAAATCGAAGGAAAGGCTCGGTTATCGCATCATCTTTGCATTTCGACTCTAGATCTTTGATCCTCTTGTAAGAACTCTTAATATTCTACTAGTTTTACTTTAAATATACTTGTATACATGTTTAGTTGTTCGTTTAACAAGATTATATCCAAAGTATAAGCTAAAACTCATTTTTCATGAACTTATATTCACATTGCTTTCTGTCCAGAAAGTTGGTCAACTTCCATGATTTTTATAAAATTCATATCTTAACTAAAATGAATTTTTCTTAAGCCTAAAATGTAGCCTGTGATGTTAACTTTCCAACGACACCAATCTTGTAACATATCGATTTCGTTTACTATTTTTAAATAATATTTCCGTTAAGGTGCACATTACTATTCCGGCGGACAGAAATATCTACCTCTTTCTCGAGACCATATCTTGAATTCTAGACCACTAAAACATATGAGACCAGTACCAAAACCTCACATAGTTTGTTAACTTTAAAATGTTCTGCTTGGACCATTTCCATAAATGTCCGTATTTTGATGTAAAAATCACTCTTTGAAGGAATGTTTGTTTTAGACCAAATCTGACCACCATTCAAAGTATTTTTGTTAAAAAATAGTAAATAAATATATAAAAACACCATAAAGTGCAGTTTTACACTAGACATATAGGAGAACATGTATGATTTTTAGTTAGGCTTAATTCAGTTTAGAAGTTGGTTAAATCGAGAGGCTTATCGAGTTAAAATATCTAGAAAACCAAAGTGTATGAACTGTTTCTGTCATCCGTGAAAACCATTGTCGCAGGAACACAATCCGTGAATATCATTCACGCATAAACAAAATCTGTGAATATCATTCACGCATAAACAAAAATCCGTGAATATCATTAACGCATAAACAAAGTCCGTGAATTACTATTCTCGCATGAACAGTGTCCGTGAATTCCCATTGTCGCATGAACAGTGTCCGAGAATCCTATTGACGCAGTACCCTATTGTCAGATTAGTTGTGGCCTTTGACTTTCTTTGACTCACGGACCAAATGTATTGTCGGACCCTTTGGACTGTCAGACTCCCTTTTGGAAAAATTTCACTTTTATAATTCTAAGTTTCGAGACTCTACACTTTCGGACCATAAAATTGTCACACATATATATATGTATATACATATACCTTAGTGAATCCTAAAGCTTAAACGCCGAGAACAATAATATTACAAGAGTATTATAAACCAACTTGACATAAGACAACTAAAATGATATTTGCGAAACATTATTATAAACCATCACCAACGGGCCGTACATATTTTCAAAACTCAAACTAATCAATCAAACAACCAAATTATTTGGACATTACTAGTTGGGTGAACAACTAGCATGGACGGTCTTTTGAGACGTCTACATATACTTATAACCTTGCACGTTTTGAACGCCCGGCAGGTTACCGTCTTCGGACGACATCACCTTGTGCAACATCATACTTGCTTGATAGCAACACACCAGACTCAGGTGAGTCTCATAGCCCCTCATTTTATTGTTTTTAACCCAGGGGTGGGAATACATACTCGTTTTATTTTACATGTGGACATGAGTACAAAACCTCGATATATACTGCATGAGTTGTTTTGCTAATCATTTAAATCCCTCCACTACATAGTTTGTTTATATGGATTTAGCGCAATTGTTAGTGTATGGTACCATATGGGATTGACAATCCCCGTCCGGGTTAGCACGCACTAACTGGTCAAACGGACGCATTAGCATTTGTTCATACGAGTGTAGATTAGGCACTCGCAGGGAGGCACCCTCGCTCAGGCACTTGGTTGTGATCCTAACACCTCAGTTAAGCTCAAACTATGGGCTCATGGCAGTGATATACATCTATTTTATTTGCTTGATTGCAAATCATTATATTAAATCTCATGGTTCACACATCATGTTTATCTATACAAACCTGTGAGCTCACCAGCTTTTAGCTGACTTTTTAGTATGTATTCTCAGGTACTCAGCAGTAGTAGATCTGCTCAGGATTATTAGCTCGAGTCGCATACAGACACCAGGAGATTCCCCTGCATTTCTACATTTTGTAAACTAGATATGCCTTAGAATCTCTAAACATTAATTTCGAGCTTTTGTAGACATTATTACATTGTAAACTTTTATAATATCAATGTAAGCAGTAAACGACGCATATAGAGTCGTTCACTTTATCTTATGTGCTTGTGATATTTGATTAGTCGCGCCCCGACCCGATTCGCTTCCGCACAGTAAATTTGGGGGTGCGACATAACCCTAGCCACTACCCCTAATACGGTCGCACGCCTCTCCAACATATCCACACGTGCACGAGTAGCGTCAGCTGACTCACGGTCAACATCCACATGAGTCTCTACAGTACCCAAGCGTCCATAAATAGAGGCCACATCCCCGTCCAGACGGGATGTGTCGCTCCTCAACTCTCTAACATATCCTTGTGTACCATATTGCAGTCCAAACATGGTATGGATCACAGCTACCAAAGTGGGGACAGTGAACTCCAGAGGCTCGCTTGTGATATGAATAGAAGGTGGTGTATGAGATGACTGCCCAGTCTCAAAGGTAGATGGGATACCCTCTAGAGATCTCCATCGTCTCAGTATGGGTGGCATCCGGTCCAAATGAGTAGGGCAAAGCCTCTTCGGTAGTGGCTCCTCTCTCGGTACCTCCGGCTTAGTCATAGGCGCCTTGTCCCGTGGCGCTAATAGTCCAACAGGGAAATCTCGGACACACATCCTCGGTGTCCTCCTCAAAATAGGTTCTCGTGAAGGTCCAGCAGCCATGTGACATGTCTCCATAAAAGTAGATCCTAACATGCGTGTGGTAGGATCAGTAGGAGCAGCAACAGGTGTGACCACAGGTGCGGTCGGTGGAGGTGCTACATACGCATCGCTAGTGACATCTGACATAGCTCTAGGGTGAACAGACTGGCTCTCAACTTGTGAACTAGCACCGCTATGATAGGTGTCCTCAGTCGGCTCCTCATCCGAAGCATAAACGTATATCGGATCTTGCCTCGACATGCTGAGACGAAAGAATCACGTGTGATGTGTTAATGGTATGTTAGATGTATGCAGACGTATGTATGAATGCAATGAATGTTCTATCCAAGGCTATAGTCTAGGTCTCTAAGGTTTTAGGTCACTTAAAGACTTCTAGTTCGCTATAACCAATGGCTCTGATACCAAGTCTGTCACACCCCGCCAAACAGTAATTACAATTAGTGAGAGTAATTTGCGGAAGCTTAGTGACGTGACGGGGCTGCGAGCAGTAATACAATCAATAGATACATACATCCAGAGCATATGGTTATCGCAGAACATAATGTATTAAGATGCCAATAATTAAGCAGTTTTACAAAAGATTACAACTTAAAAAAGTTGTAACTATAGTAGTAGTGTTTGAAACAGTATTTTATAAAAATACATAGCACAAAAGTAGATTTCGTAGATATAACCACAAATGAATTGTAGTAATATGAAGGAAATCTAAGTGTCCCAAAAGTAGTGGCATCCTAACAAGTCCATGGTTGTCTGTCATGATATGCATGCAGTTCTTACCTATGCTGCTAATTCCCTGAAAAACATAGAGAAATCGTGAACAAAATTGTTGAGTGAATTCACAGGTTTGTATATAGTGTAGGAAACACAAGTTATTTCAAGTATAAATACCATTTCCCAAATAATAGTTTGTAGGAAACGCAGGTTAATCCAATCAAGGACTAACATTTCCTAAATCGTTGCTAGTAGGAAACACAAGTTAATCTAACTAAAGATCAACATTTCCAAAATAGTTGTTCGTAGGAAATCACTTCTTAAATAGTAGTTTTGTGGGAATACTTAGACTGTGATCCCTCGAAAGGTGAGCTAAACCTGACGAGTTAAAGTAACGCGACCTTACCCTATAACCAAACCACGACCAGCAATAGTTGTTTGCCTAATAGGACATGTAAGTATACGCTCCATATCTGTGGGAGGGTCGTCATGGCGATAGTACTATCCGTATACTCAGTGGCTAGAGTCACCTAGCTAATGGTTATAGTCTGTAGCCATAAGGACTTTTATGCACTACATCGTAAGCCTAGGTCCGTTCTAGGATTCCTTGTCTAATTTCCAAAATAGTATGAAAATGTAATTTCAAACTTCAAACAGTTGTATAAAGCTATAAAGCATTTATAATTTGATTGCATGTGTTAGCATGCAATTTCTATGTTTAACACCTCTATGTTTAAAAGCATAAAACATTAAAAATAGGGGTTATTAACTCACAGTAGATACGTAGATGTGATAGCTAGCGGTGGAGAGTCGTGTAGCCTGAGATACGTCAACCTATACGATGTAAAAGTATTTACATAAGCGATTGATTATTTGTTGAATCACGTTAATAGTTTGTTTGTGTTAAAAAAATCATTGATTTCCTTAATTTGTATTGTTCGTTGGTGATGATGTTTCGAAATACAAGTAATATTTCTCGAGTCATAATCTTGTTAAGTATATATATATATACATGTATGTAGTTGTATATATATATATATATATATATATATATAAATATACTTGTCGTATATTTTAAATCGTACGTTTGTAAAACGCAAGTTCCATTCGTTTGAAAAGTATCCGTTTATAAAAGTTATATTTCGCAAAAGTCGCTATGTACACTTTTATTCTAGTTATACTATATATAAAAGTCTTTGTTTCTGAAATTATCGTACGAAATTTTTATATTAAAAGTTACTTAATTTGAAGCAAATATTAGTTCCGTTTTAAGTTTAATACGCGATCAGAAAATTTAAAACATGTGGCCAAACAAATTCATCTATTATTATTATTATTATTATTATTATTATTATTATTATTATTATTATTATTATTATTATTAAAACATAAAAGACACTTGTGGCCGTTCTTGAAAGAAAGCATGAACACCATATGCTTTAAATTAAATGCCACATTTTAAGTATCAACCCCTTCAATTCCCATTACTCACCCATCTGGGTCACAATTGTGACCTGTCCGGGTCGTGCTACTCACCCACCCGGTCACCCATTTTCAGAAATAAAAATCAGGTGATTCACGTGGTTCTGTTTAGACATCTCAGCTTGTTTCAAGTTTATGTATCAACTCCCTTATACTAAATGTTGTTTAGTTTTCACATCATTATTGGTTTTAAATCCTTCCTAATACAAAGTATTTCACTATATATCTATTTTATATGCAATATACATACACATCATAATCAATAAATTTAAATGAAAATATGAAAAGGTAAATTTCCTCACAATGATTTTGAGATGGTGATGATGATGAGAGACTAATGATGATGATATAAGATGATTATGTTATCATTTTGCTAGTTTGTGTTTGATGAGTGTGAAATTGATTATGGTGAAGGTGAAGAAATAAGATGAGTTTGGTTCCTGCTTCTTCCTCTACTATTGTTGCTGTCTTTGGAGATGAAAACCATAGGAGAAGAAAAGCACAGTATTGAGTGAATTATTGATGTTAGGTTGGAATGATCATTGAAGCAAATGGGAGTATATATTATATTTCTTCAGTGTTTAAATTTCAAAGGGAGGGAGTGGCTTGGCAGATTTTTGTTAAGCAAATCTTTAAATTTCAGTGTTTGTGTAGTATTTTAGCTCGTTAATTTTGAGTACGGGTCCAATTATTTGTACCCCGTGTCCCACTCAATTATCCATAAAATTTATTTTATAGTAATTTCCAAATACTTAGTTGAAATAATAAAAATTATTTTTATTAATTTTGTTGTTGGATTTGTTTTGTATGTTCTTGTCGCGTATGAGACATTTAGTATAAAACGTATAATAATTTACGTTTTATTATTACTTCTAACTTTTCGCATAATATTTTTAAATAAATAATTATTCAAAAATATTTTCGCGTTTTCTCTAAACTTGTATCACCAACTATCGTATTTATTTTGTCGAGTTTTTTCTGATAATGTTTCGTATAATTGTGAGTGTCCTATGCGATGGATCTAAGTAATGATCGACGGCAATTGAATGGTGGAAACAATCAATTACACAAATCACTAATAAACCTAAGCCGAAACGATCAATTGAACAAAGTAAACGAGTTTATTAGCTTGAATAACGTATTGGAACTTGATTACATATAGTTTAGTCGACAAATGGTGCTAGGGTTTCATCAACCCTAGCCAAAAACCCGTAGGTTCTATTTATACTAAAACAAAATCGGCAGACATGCGTCACTTGGCCAGTGACGCATGTGGCCGCCTTCATGCATCACTTACCTAAGTGTCGCTATGCGTCACTAAGGCAAGTGTCGCCTAAACTAAAACTTAAGTGTCGCATCATACAAAATCTATATTTCTATTAAACGACTAACGACACTTTTACAACTCAATAGACCAACTAACAGACAAACTAATATGCATCAACAAACTCCCCCGTGTCTTCAGCTTGGTCTTCAAAATCTTTAAACTTCAAAACTTTAATCAGCACCAACCTTCTGGGAATGTTCCTCCAGCATGTATTCCCACTTTCAAACAAATCTCGACCACCCTCATGAACTTTGAAGCTTCCTCTAAATCAACTTGATTATACTGAAGTTTATTCTTGTAGAGAGCTTTCAAATCTTTCTTTGTCAGATTTATTAGGCTGATCGAATCAAAAACTCAAACAGACTTTCCCACAAACTCCTTGATTGGCCATTCTCCCCATATATCCTGTGTTGGTACCACAGCAGTCTTGGTAGAATATTCAATTACAGCTTCTTGAGTAACAGAGTCAAACCACCAATACTTTAAATCTCGTAAGAAATCCAGTGGTAAATCTTGTAGGGGAACAGTGAGACTAGCAGCTGGTGGATAATGATATTTCACAATCGGTTGTTGAGTTCTCAAATCAATCTTTTTCTTGTATGAATACCGAACTCCCAGCTCTGGTCTAATCCACATATATTTCTTGCTGTAGATTTCTTTTCTCAAAATTTTCTGAAAGAGAACTCCTCGAGTATCTTCAGAATGATTTACAATATTTAACTGAGCAAGACGATTAAGTTCGACCTTTGGCAATGTGCTGATATGATTGAATCTAGGCTTGAAGTATTGCACGCCATCGCTTCTCTTGATCAAAATAAGAAAGTTATCAACATCAAATTTCCAGCTTCTTATCAAACCAGTCAATTCACCTTTAACTAGATAAGTTTTACAAATCTTCAAATCAGGTGCAATTGATTTGTATACCACTTGTGGTTTTGAACTTCCTGAAGATGTAGACACAGGAACTGATTCATCAGTAGGTTGTTCCATTGCAGGTTCTGCCTCATCCTCGAAGGAATCTGTCTCAATAACCGGAGCATCAAAATTATATGCTTGAGCAGGTTGTCGTAACACTGGCTCCGGTTCACATTCAGGCGCCGGTTCTTGATTTGGATTATCCATATATTCCTCATCCGACCTTGGAACCTCTGCGTCCATTTCTATATCATCGGGATCAAAAGATCTATATACTTCATCAAATTGATTAACCAAACTCTGCAGATATGTCAGATTGACATTTGAATAATCGGCTGCAATCGGAGTCGGTTGTCCCGGAACATCAACGAAGTAATCTAAAGCAATATTTTCATTAATATCTGAAGTTTGTACATTTTCTAGTTCTGGGGGAGGAGTTACATTTGTTTCTAACTCCCTGGGAATATCCTCCCCTGAAACAATTGTGACTGACTCCAATTCTAAAACCCTAGACGACAGATTCGTCACTTGAAGCTGGAGATTGTCAACCTCAGCAGCTTTGAGCTCCAAATCCTTTATCTGGGAGGCCTGAGCTGCAATAATAGCCTATTGATCGTCAAATTGTTTCGACAAAAGCTCCATCTGAGCAAGTAGCATCTGAATCGATGGCAAGTCAGTCTGTGGTGGAGGTTATGGTCGCTCAGAAGTATGCGGGGTTGGTTCCTCGATCACAATAGTGGTCCTCTGGCGTCTTCGAAGAGGTAAATCAGCATACGAAGGAGAAGACCTAGCAGGACGTTTTCCTGGATTCCTCGGGACGTGGACCCTGCCAGCAGAAATCCGTCTCAAGATACGCTTAAAGCGTCGAGGATCATCAAGTTGAATCCCGTCCAATGCAGTTTGTGGGGGCACGTCACCCTCAGAATCGGGTGGAGTGGGCCCACCATCATCAGAATCATCATCAACCCTGTCAACACGATCAATGTCGTCCAAATCCTGAGCTATCTCAGTGTCAACCAGGTCATCCTCATTGACCGGAGGAATCACATCATCCTCAAAACCATCATTGATCGGCGCAACATAGTTTTCATTGACTATGTGCCCGAATATTTCACGGTCAGCCAAAATTTGTTCACCCTTTGGCGCTAGTTTGCAGTCGTTGAAGACTCGAAGAAGCATTGGTGTTGGCACCAAGAGGGAACGTTGATCAGGGGCAATCTCAAGATTTAAATCATTCAACGACAGCTGCACAAACCTTGGATATTGCAGCCACTTATCCTTACCAGCTCGGATATTCTCAACCATGTTGCCAAAAATATAACCGCTAAAGTTATACGGTTTGTTGTAGATTAAGGCCAACATCAGAGATAAAGTCAAATGACTTGCGGCGTCGTATCCTCCCTTCCTTGGAGATAAGCAAACAATTACAATATGACATAAATACCTCCAAACCCGGCAGAGATATTGCTTGCGGAAATCAGAAAGCTGATTCGTCGGATAGCCCATGCGTTGAAGTCCCCCGTAGATAAACGTTGTTGGGAACATAGTCGGCATGGTGTCGTTGTCATTGAACTGGAGAACCTGTCGAATAGAGTTCTAGGTGATCTCAATTTCCTCACCAAACATCTTTGAGACAATCCTCGGGACATCACCCTGAGTCCGAATGAACACATGATCGTAGAATTCTTCAACCTGATTCATATAAACCGGAGTAGACGCAGTAATAGCATAATGAATTCTCGATCGGTGGAGGAACTCCATCATAGGCCGAAAAGGAGCCGAGTTGGCGTGCGTGGACTCCAAGAACGCTGTGATATTGTGATGTGTGTTGGTGCGACGATAGTAATTTTGTAGATCAGCCATCTGTAAGCTAAAATACGAAACAAAAATAACCATAAACGTTATAGAATTAGCACGAACACGCATAACCTAAAAAATGAAATTCTGATTTAGGTGTCACTTAGGAAGTGACGCATAGCCACAACCGACACTTAGGAAGTGTCGCAGAAAACAGTGCTTAAAATCAGAAATTAAGTATAGCGTCACTTATGGTAAGTGACGCTATCCTGCGTCACTGGTGTAAATGACGTTGCCAAATCATGCGTCATTATATACGACACTTAAGAAGTGTCGGGTCAAGATTATGCGGCATTTAACAGAGTGACGGTATCCTAAGTGAGTCACTTAGGAAGTGACGGTATAAGTGACGTTATAGACAAAAGCGTCACTAAGTGAGTCACTTAAGAGAGTGACGCATAAGTGTGCGTCACTAAGATGAATGACGGACTAACAGATAATACAAGTACATGCGTCACTAAGAGAGTCACTTAAGAAGTGACGCAATAATAAGCGTCACTGATGAAGTGACGGTAGGGGTTCTAAATTACCAAATAGCATCACTTGAGGTAAGTGACGCATGAAGTGACGCAACGATGAAGATCATCGTGTCTCTGTTTATACCCAGAAACCAAATTTGGGGGTTTTGAAAATCAAAGTTACCACAATGTACCCATGATAAAAAACGAGTGTAACATACCAAGTATTAACGAAAAACATTAACAAATTAAACCCCAAATAGTGAGATTTCGAAGAAACCCAAATCCCGTAACCCTAATACATGATTAAAACACGAATACAGAAAGATAAAGGATAAAATTAGTACCAATCGAGTCGTGTGAATGAGGGGAACAAGAATATGACGATGGAATGCGTAACCAAACTTGATAAATCACGAACAGATCAACAAAAATCGCACAGAGTAAGTGACGCAGAGACACAGCAAGTGACGGTATGTCAGAGAAAGTGACGCTATGTGAATTTGAAAAGTGGTGAGGTTGAGTGTCGTTGGAAAGGGTATTTATACGAAAACCCTAGTATGCGTCACTCAACCCGGCACTTATAGTGTAGCTTACCCCGACACTTACAGCGTCACTAGTGGAAGTGACGCAATATCGTATGCGTCACTGGTAGTGTCACTTATGAAGTGACGCAACAGGTCACTTTTAGTGAAAAGTTTGCGATTTTTGCGATTTTATCGATTTTTAGTGAAAAGTTTGCGATTTTATCGCAACAGGTCACTTGTATGCGTCACTCATCAGTATATTTGTCCACTTTAAATTTACTTGACATGCTAAGAACACTTTTTATAAAAATTATTTCAAAACGATTATTAGTATATTTGTCTACTTTAAACATGTTACACTCACATCTAGGAGGTAATTTTATTATTATTGGTATGTACATTTCGCTGTGGTCCCCACCATAGATATACATCTTAACTTAAGACATAGACCATGTTTCCATTTACAGAGAGAATATAAGAAAATCAAATTTAAGAATCAAGTCAGCGGTGACAGGTATGTACTTACGTACAACAGAGCGACATAGCTTGATTCAGGTTTAAGCAAAACCAGACTTGGTCAAACCATTTTGGTGACCTTGTAAGGTGTCTTAATTTTAAAGACTTTGCAAGTACTTTGACTTGTGTTTGCTTAATTTTTAAGTATATATTAACAGAAACCAGGTCTATACTTACGTATAACAGAGGAAACTGTCAATATATACCCCCAAATGATATCAAATAAACTTCTTTCAACGAAAACATATCTAGTATAAGTAAGAAATTAAGACTTTTGTCATACATCTAATGATGTTGTACCACTTGAAATAAACAATTAATTATTAGGCTTCTTAAGAGATCTCAAAGAGTTTTGCATAACATGCCTACTAATATATCGTATGATGAAGACAATGTTTATAAAAACTGTTGTAAACACGTCAGATAAATCTACTGACACATCCAAGATAAATCTTAAAATTACATTTTATGCATGTCACCCGATGTACTATCATATCCCAAGTTGTTTACAGACACAACTTCAACGTCTATTTTAAAATATAGCAACGGTGCATTTCTTTAATACTAAAAAGTATAAAGAATGGCTGTTGTGTTTTTTTTAAAAAAAAAAAAAAAAAATTAAACACACATAAAAGAAATAAGTACGTTCCAAGTTACAAATTACTTTTTGGAGATAAAGAACCTTAAACCAATCATGTTGATTAGTTCATCAAATCGAGTACGCGAAAAAGCTTTTGTGAAAAGGTCGGCATTCTGCTATAGGGTGTCTATGTGGACAAGGTCTATCAGGTGTTTTTCATAGCAATCCCGTATAAACTGGAACCTAAGTTCAATGTGTTTAGTCTTAGAGTGCTGTACGGGATTGCGTGTGATAGAAATAGCAGCAGTATTATCTATGTGAATAGGAGTCATAGAAAGAAGTAACCCGTAATCACGCAGTTGATGCTGAATCCATAGAACTTGAGAGCAGCAACTCGCAGCAGCAAGGTACTCAGCTTCTGCTGTTCAAAGAGAAACTGTAGTCTGTTTCTTGCATTGCCATGAGACCAATCGAGATCCGAGGAATTGACATCCACCAGTGGTAGATTTCTTGTCTATGCTGCAGCCGCCATGATCCGAATCCGAATAGGCAGAAAAAGCGAATGATTTCTCGTTTGAATACCATAGACCAAGATTGGGTCTATGTTTGAGATAACCAAAGATTCGCTTTACCGCCTTCATGTGAGACATCTTAGGTTTGGCTTGAAAGCGTGAGCAGACGGATACCGCAAACACAATATCTGGTCGAGAAGCGGTCAAATACATCAAAGAACCTATCATTGAGCGATAGTCCTTTTCTTTGCAATCTTCCTCATCTTCAGCAAGTCTAAGATTGTGAGTAAGTTCGATAGGAGTCCCATAGGTTTTACAATTGAGCAGGTCATATCGAGTCAACATGTCTTTGACATACTTTGACTGATGAATATAAATACCTTTTTGAGACTGCTCAACTTGTACACCTAAAAAGAATTTGAGCTCCCCCATCGCACTCATCTCAAACTCAGATTTCATAATCTCCTCAAAATGCTTGCACATTGCTTCATTTGTAGAGCCAAAGATAATGTCATCCACATACACCTGCACAAGTAACATATCTTCACGATCGCCAGTCCGTTCTTTACGGATGAACAGAGTACTGTCGATATTCCCGCGAACAAAACCATGTTTGATTAAGTGGGTAGTGAGCCTCTCATACCAAAGCCGCGGAGCTTGATGAAGACCATATAACGCCTTGTTCAACTTGCAGACGTATTCTAGATGCTCAAGGTCTTCAAAACCTGGAGGCTGTTTCACGTACACATCCGTATCCACTTGTCCATATAAAAAGGCGCTTTTAACATCGAGTTGGTTAACACGAAACTCTTTGAAAGAAGCAAACGCAAGAAAGATCCGAATAGACTCAAGTCTTGCCATAGGAGCAAAGACTTCTTCATAATCCAAGCCCTCGATCTGACTAAAACCTTGAACAACCAATCGAGCTTTATTCCGAATCACTATACCCCGATCATCCATCTTATTTCGAAATACCCATCGAGTGCCGGTTAAATGAGCACCTTTGGGTAACGAAACTATATCCCAAACGTGCAGCTTGTTGAACTGCTGCAACTCTTCTTGCATGCCCTCGACCCAGGATGGATCTTTTAAGGCCTCATCAACTTTTTTA
Organism: Pseudognaphalium luteoalbum; assembly: GCA_963422505.1. Classification (NCBI taxonomy): domain Eukaryota; kingdom Viridiplantae; phylum Streptophyta; class Magnoliopsida; order Asterales; family Asteraceae; genus Pseudognaphalium; species Pseudognaphalium luteoalbum. The sequence continues at coordinate 34,267,904 of OY730194.1, read as the reverse complement.
GGTTCAATTTGGGATAAATGACAAGAATTTATCCGAGCAACCAAATTTAACATTTCTTGATTTGGATTTTGCTTCACTTGTTGCCTTGTTTGAACAGCAGCATTAGGATCACCGATAATATTATCGATGGGGTGATCCCTGTGTACAAGTGTGACGGGGATTAACTCCGGTGCAAGTACTAACTCCAAATTGTTCATATCCCCTTCAGTAACGGGAACAGTGTTAGTCGCAGGAGCAGTAGAACTTTCAGGTTGCACAGGTTGTTGAAGTTCCGTATCATCTTCATTAGAGAAGAGGTGAGAATGAACCAATTCTTCTTCTTCCTCGTCTTCCTCTAAAGGTGGCATATTGGGATCATCAGGATGTTCTGTTGCATTAGTTATTCCTGAAGTCGAAGGAACATCCGAAGGTGGGATAGTAGGAGATGGTGTGGATGTAGTAGGTAGTGGTGTGGGTGTTGTAGGTAGTGGTGTGGGTGTTGGAGTAGGTGTTGGAGGTGATGGTGTGGGTGTTGTAGTAGGTGTGGATGTAGGTTTTGAGGTAGATGTGTCTTGACACAAACTGATGCCATGAAGTAAGGTAACTAACTCCTCCTCTTCATCATCTTCTTCGGGTATGTCAAACGAGTTAAACACATCCTTATAGTTAAACAACCATTCCGGACCCGTTCCTTGAGGAGGATCCGTGTAACGCAGGCATTTTACCTCAAAATGCTCTTCCATCTGGTGTGTTGATTTAATGTAGACTCTTTTGTTCGGAGAGTTGACTGAATAGCCAAGGAAAATTCCTTCAACAGCTTTAGCTCCAAACTTCGAGACCTTTTCTTTTGAGATCATAATCAAACACAGACACCCAAATGGCTCTAGAAACTGCAAAGTGGGCTTACGATTATTGAAAAGTTCATAACAGGTCTTGTTCTTTTTCTTAACCGTGAGCACGCGATTCAGAACGTAACAGGCAGTACTGACTGCTTCTGCCCAAAATATAATAGGAAGCTTAGAATCAGCCAGCATAGTCCGAGCTGTCTCGATAATAGTCCTATTCTTACGCTCTGCAACTCCATTATGTTGAGGAGTTCTTGGGGCACTGAACTGATGATCAATACCTTTCGTGGCACAGTATAACTCAAGAGTTAAGTTCTTGAATACAGTTCCATTGTCACTCCTCAGTCTCTTCACCTTTAAGTTGCACAGATTTGCCAACTTATCCAACAGATACACCAAAATATCTGGTGTTTCACTCTTCGCACCTAGAAAATATACCCATGAAAATTTTGAGTAGTCATCGGTGACTACTAAGCAGTAAGATCTACCACCTATGCTCTTAGTTGAAATAGGACCAAACAGATCCATATGTAAAAGCTCCAGTGGTGCAGCAATGGAATTCACTACCTTCGACTTATGGGACTTTTTGTGGAGTTTCCCTTTATGGCATGCAATGCAGTCATCTTTTAGGGCAAATGACTGTTTTGGAACTCCATTTACCAAATCATTGTTTATTAGAAAATTCATCTTGCGAAAGTGAATGTGTCCCATTCGTCTATGCCACAGTAGTGATTCCTTTTCCGAAGCCTTTGACAGGAGACAGGTGTACTCATATTTAGTCTCCACAGTTCGCATATTCATTAGATAGGTGTCGTTTCTCCGTGGCGCCCTCATAAGCACCCATTCTTCAGGGATAACTAAACCAGGCTTCAGTATCACACATTCCGTCTTTGTGAAAGCAGTGGTAAAATCCTTATCACAGACTTGTGAAACGCTCAGCAAGTTGTGAGTAAGTTGAGCCACATAATTCACATTCTCAAAGCTAACTTTCCCGTTAGTTAGCGTTCCTTTTCCCGTAATAGTTCCTCCTGTATCTCTGGCAAAAGCAACATGTCCTCCGGCATGTGGTTTAACATCCGTCAAAAGAGACACATCACCAATCATGTGTCGCGAACAGCCACTATCCATGAACCATTCACTATCTTTAACTCGTTCGGACTGCTGCAACACATAAAGTTAAGGAGATTAGTGAGAAACGGTGACCCAAGCCTTTACAGACTTAGGTCTACCAAGGTCATCAACAATAATCACATCGGACAGAACTTTATTTTTTAACAAATCAGAATTTTCATCTAATGTGTTATTGTTGATGACAGAAGAGTCACTAACAGACTCCTTTCGTTTCCAAACTTTAGTTTGTTCGGAAATTAGTTTAGGAGTAATGTCGGGCTTTTGTTTTGGCAAAGGTTTTTGCCCAACATTACTTGGCCTTTCAGTAGGCTTGGGAGAGATTGAATAACACCTAGGTGGAGATTTTGAAAATGAATTTCTGTAAACTGATGTCCTAGGCATCTCTCTCCCATAGTGCTGATGAGACAATTTGGGACATTCACGAATTAAATGTCCTTGTCTTTTACAGTAAAAACATGAGCGGGTCTCAATAAATGGTTGAGGCTGAGGACTTACCACAGGAGTAGGAGAAGCATTTCTAGAACATGAACATTTCATGCACGTCTTAGAAGATGCTTGTTTTGGTTGAGAGGTTGAAGTGGAAGGTTTATCACAAAAATCGTTTGCACGTGTAGCTTTATCTTGCAAAATTTTTACAGGTGACTGTAAAGTTTGAGATTTTGTATTTAAAACCTTGTCCTTTTCCTTTTTAGGTTGAACCTTAATTGTAGGTTCAACCTTTAAAATCACTTTTTCAGATTTTACTTCAACCTTCTTTTTAAATTCAGGATACTCCTGATCAGTAATATCCTCAATCTCAACAATCTCCTCAACACTAACTGGAGATTCACATTTAGACTTAACAAACTGAGGCGAAGGATACTCTGGCCGCTTGATTTTCTCCTTTGCCTGTTTGTTTTGATTATTGACCTTTGATTTGACCCCATATAACAATGCATAGTCAACTGGAATCTCTTTGGTGCCTTCCTTAACAGGCATAGGACAGTATTCAGTGGGAGGCGGGACTACAGTATAACCTAGTCTTGTCTTAGTTTTATTATCTGTCCTTTGCTTGTTAAGGATTTCGTTGAAGGCAACCGTAGAAGAAGAGGAACCTAGAATCTTATTTTTATACTTGTCATATTCAACTTTCAAATCAGATAGTTCCCTTCTCAAAAGTTCTATTTCAGCAAGATAGCTATTAATAGCATCCTGTTGACTAAAAACCTTAGATTTATACCTAAGAGTGTCTTGTTGATAAGCCTCAATTTTCTTATCATACAATTGTTCATTGGCCTTTAGGTATTTGTTTGACTCATTAAGTTTTTCAACCTTTTTCCTTAAGTCTACGTTATCTTCTTGAAAGCACTTTAAAGATTCAGTTAACTTAATGCATGAAATACAGTTCAAAGGTTCTTCTGGTTCAATGCGTACCTCATTAGAAATGTGAGCCATGAGACACTGTTGATACTTATCGGCATACATGCTCCAGTCGGTGTTGGTAGGCTCAAAGACAACTAGTGCATCACCTGTCGCTTGCTTCACTTTATCTTTCTCTGGAGTTCTGGGAGCGTCAGGCTTTGTGAAACCCGATGGAGGAACTTTAGGTTTTTCACATTCTCTCGCAAAATGTCCCAAATTCTGACAGTTATAACAACAAACCTTGCTCTTATCAAAACCAAAACTGGTTTTGCCATCTCCTTCCAAACTCTTGCAACCAGTCCGTTGCAAGAATTTCTGAACTCTCCTTGAGATCATGGCAATATTCCAGTTTAAGTCCATTTGCTCAAGATCATCGTCATCTAGTTGAGCATAATCTTCTTTAGCAAGTTCTAAAGTAGAATTCGGTTGTGAAACCAAATCCTTGTAGGAGCTAAGAAAGGCTGTATAGATAGCAGCCTGTTCTTGAATAGCAGGGGAAACAGGAACTTGCTGTTGTGACCCTTGTTAGGGTCCAGAAGCATACACCGGATGATGAACACCGGTAGATTGCAATGAAGGTTGTAATGGAGAGCTTGTAGAAGAAACGAAAGCCATTCCACCATAAGTCTTTCCGGTGTTGAATTTTCCTCCATATAATGTCGGGTCTTGAATAAAACCACCCGATTTGCATTCCTTCTTCTTTAACTCCATCGCATGAGCTTGAAGAACACCAATTAGCTCATCCAAGTTCATTGTAGCTAATTCTTGGCTCTCTTTTAAAAATTGCACTTTAACGTCCCAACTACTCGGTAGAACGTCCAACAGCTTCTTATTTATTTCAATTTGAGGGAAATTGTAGCCTCCCTCAGTCAACTCACTAACTAACTGTGAGTCTCTTGTAAACACACCCGAAGTTGTTTCATTAGGAAGAGAATCAAACAGATCATACTGTTTCTTGATCAGTTCTAATTTAGCCTCCTTGTACATCTGATTTCCACCACATCTTGTCTCAATAGCCTTCCAAAGATCGTATGTTATGTCATGTGTTTTGAAGAGGCGTAAGACATCTTTAGTAAGGCACATGCAAATGGCCGAATGAGCCTTTCTTTCAATATCGTACTCCTTCTTCTCTTCAGGAGACATGGCTTTGTAAGTTTTGGATGGAGGGATACCACGATAGTCTCCCTCAGCTACTGGAGCTTCATATCTTTCTCTGAGCGGACCCCAGAGCTCCAGACAGTGGAAATCTACGTACTGTTCAAATCGATCACGCCAATATGCGTAATCCATATCAGCAGTGAATAGAGGAGGTTTATTATTAGCACCGACATCATGATTTTGTTTAATCATATCCCTGATTCCCCGAATATCCTCTTTATCAGCACCAGCAGCCATTAAAGATTAACCTGAAAATTAACTCAAAAACAAGAACTTGCAAACTAATTAGTACCAAAGGCGTCACTTGGTAAGTGACGCACTCAAGTGTCGCAACGACTAGCGGCACTTGGTAAGTGACGCTATCGAGTGACGGATGAAGTGACTGATGACACTGTAAGCAAGTGTCGCTCAATCTAGCAAGTAACGCACTCAAGTGTTGTACTTGAGTGACGCAATAAAATAAACAGGTGTCACTAGTAAAAGTGACGCAAGAAATCAAAAGGCGTCACTAACAGAAGTGACGCAAGAAATCAAACAGGCGTCACTAGCAGAAGTGACACTTGGCACTCAAGTGACGTGTTAAAGTGACACACGTGAGTGACGGTGGATTAAATTAGACGACACTTGAGTTAAATGTCGTATTAACCCCAAATGACGCTCCAAGTGACGCACCAAAGTGACGCACCAGAGTGTCGGTAAAACACTAATTTGGACTTACGAAGTGCCGCAAGAAGTGACGCGTTCAAGTGACGCAACGAGTGTCGCAGAAACGGCTGTAAAATCCCAAAAACCCTAAAAATCGAATTTTCGTAAACCTAACGAAAATTCCTCGAACCCTAATGAACGAAACATGTAGTAAATGATGAATATCGTCTGGAAAGCACCTAATCAACTCTAAATCCATGATTATTCTCAATTCTTTATCCGAACGAAACCGAAATCAATCCAAAACGTCTTCAAGATGCCAATCGTATCACCTAGTTGCTCTGATACCAGTTGTGAGTGTCCTATGCGATGGATCTAAGTACTGATCGACAGCAATTGAATGGCGGAAACAATCAATTACACAAATCACTAATAAACCTAAACCGAAACGATCAATTGAACAAAGTAAACGAGTTTATTAGCTTGAATAACGTATTGGAACTTGATTACATATAGTTTAGTCGACAAATGGTGCTAGGGTTTCATGAACCCTAGCCAAAAACCCGTAGGTTCTATTTATACTAAAACAAAATCGGCAGACATGCGTCACTTGGCCAGTGACGCATGTGGCCGCCTTCATGCGTCACTTACCTAAATGTCGCTATGCGTCACTAAGGCAAGTGTCGCCTAAACTAAAACTTAAGTGTCGCATCATACAAAATCTATATTTCTATTAAACGACTAACGACACTTTTACAACTCAATAGACCAACTGACAGACAAACTAATATGCATCAACAATAATTAATTTATAATTATAAATAATTATATATTTGTAATAGTTTTTGTTTAAAAGTTTTGGGCTCGCTAGACTTATCTTGCACCATTAGTTAAGTTTTTGTTTTCATTGAGAATTAGCGTAAGAATGCATGTAATTAAGTATAAATATATACCTAATTTGGAGGAGTGTCACAGGTTTGATATAATGGTTGGGCAAGAAGTTGTACGAGATGGAATGTTTGATTACCAGGCGTTTACTCTGATATCTGATTTGGTTAAATCAGGGATGTTTTGTGGAATTATATAACATCCAGTTTAATGTACTTTGGATTTTACTTTGTAAAACTATTATGAATAAGGTTTTGAAGTAACATGTCTTAAATATATAAATATTATAAGTCAAAATGATGAAATTTGGACTTACGTTTCCGAATAAAAAAAGTTTAAATTGGGTTCTAAATGAAGGGTGTTATAAGTTGGTATCAGAGCATAAGTTTAGGTGAATTGAACACTAGTATGGTGTTCAATCCCAAATTTAGATTGTGTTAAGTCAAACATTCTAGGGTGTGGGATTAGTTGTTGTATGAGAAATTAGTTATTAGGATATGTACTAACACATAACAAGATGCAAGATTGTTGTTTTGATTGTAGAGACGGAGGAACATGAGCAACCGGCCGGTATTCTCAATGATTCCTCTATATTCGTTGGCATAAGAGTATCAGGTAATTCTCGATAAACTTGTTGAATTTAAATAAGCTTGAATAGTTTACTTTGATATGATAATTATGATTAGTAGTAAAGTAAATTGAGTCAGACTGATATGATTCCCCAGTTACGAGTTAATTGATAACTATTATAGGTTAATGTAATAAATTGAATCTTAAATGAGTAGTTTTGACTGAACTAGAAATGACAGAATAAGTATTGAATTGTGTAGCCACATTGTTGACTGAGGTGTAACAGTGGTATTGTTTAAATTTAAGTGTGTCTACAATATGAAATTAAAGTATAAATCATTGTATGATTATGATCTGATAAATGCAAGGTGTGATTATAAATCCTTGCTAATAAATTAATTGATATATGATTAAAGTGAAATTAATGAGATGTTGGTATATCTCAATCAATAAGTTTTGAAGTCGTATTGTTGTTTAAAATAGAAAGTTTCCATTGATTGGAATGGGTGCCTTTGACTAGGAAAAGTCAAAGTTGAAATTGGTAGAGTCAAATTGGGTAATGACTATGTTATAAAGTAATAAATGTGGGGGTGGTTATGTGTTTTGCATTGATCATAATTTTGGTTGAATTATGATCTATGTATTAAAAGTGGTATAGTAAGAAAGTTAAAGTAGTCAACGAGCCTTTATATGCGTTGACAGTCTTGGAAAAAGTAAATGTTGAATATTTGTTGTAATTGGTGTAAATGTGATGGTTTTATGTGAAATTGGTGTTTTAAAGTTATAATATGATACCAATAGTGGAAATGGTTTTGTTTGACTTAGAATAGTCAAAGAAGTGTGAATTGGGTGTTTAAATAGTGGATATATGGGTTGAGACCCAAATGGGTCATTAAAGTGCCTAAATGGGTCAATTAATGACTATATGGTTAAAACGAGTGGTGGTTTGAGTATAATAATTATTAAGCTGACTTTAAGTCCTAAATATAGTGGAAATGTGTGTTCAAAGCATTAGGTAGTTAACATGGTTGAATTAGGAAAAAGTGTTCAATTGGACCCCTAAACAGGTCAAAGAGTTAAAAATGGTAGAGTGAGTGTATGAGGGTAACGAATATGCCCACACGTCACAAATGTATATAGAAATATATTGACAAAAGATTGAAGTCAGAAACCAAGTCATTTGGAATATTGCATGTCAAACAAATGGTCAAAAAAATGATCCAAAATGAGTCGTACGTTCGTTTTCTCGTAAAACGTGTTAATAGAAAAAGTGAAAAAAGGGAAAGTTTCATTTTGGTTATATGAACGTGCCTGCAAAATTTCAGACTCTAACTCTTTACGGTTTAGGAGATATTATCATTTGAAATTCAGAAAATTGCACGTAATATCAGCCTTTAGTTGCATAGCCGATCGGCTATGATTATCCGGCCGATCGGGTTTGTCTCTCTAGCCGATCGGGTAAAGTTAGCTGAATGTCTAAAATAGGACAAAACGTTTACAGTACGTTGCATCGGAACAAAAAGCCTCGAATTGTCATGATAGCCAATCGGTTAGTGGTGAGTCGATCGGGTATGTCATCCTAGCCGATAGGCTATGAGTCCCTAGCCAATCGGGTATGGTATGTTTGGTGAGAAAATTGGATTTTCTCTCATCCGACGTTGGAAATGACGTTTAACATAGAATTTCCGTTATAAAATTTCGGTGTCCGATTAAGATGAAATTTACATGATCACTCAAAAATGGCCCAACGATCAAAGCTCATCACTTTGCCATAAGCCCTATCAGTTTTGGGCACTTCGGGGTCGTCTGGAGCCCGAAAATGGCATTTTATTGTTTTTCGGACCTTATTTCGGACTTTTGACTTACGTTTCGAATTGGCTTTTGTTTCTTTAAGCCCAGAGGTCATTCTTGTGACTAAATAGAATATTAGAACTTGTTATAAGAGGTCCACATACTCTTTTTGGGTACGAGTTATTTTCAAGCTATGTACTACGTAGTATTGTTAATTATTGTTGGGTAACTTAAATTATTGATCTTTGTGGACAAATTAGAATATGATGAAGTATTTGAATCATGTAGAATATTAATATTTGTTGAAGAAGGATGATATGAGTTTACATCTAATTAATATTGAATAATGGATTTGATATGTGCATGCTTGGTAATTGAATATGAAATGCTCATTTATAATCCAACTAAAAAAGTATAGATTGATGAAAATGTGCTGAAAATTGCACATAGTATTGACCATATATTTGGTACTAAATATCATTTAATATACTATCAGTATTAATTGCTGGACTAATGTTTGATATTGAGTCAGGTACAAATAGTGTTAATTGATGCATTGTGTTAGACATTACACATATGATAAGAGGATAGTAAAAATGGTGTTAAATGTCTGTATTGCTTATACCTACCTGATTATATGGGAAATTTTACATTCAAAGTGATAAATGGAATTTGTAGCAAGTTAATACTTGGTCATATATTTGCTGCAAAGTGTTATTATGTGTGTGATAATTGTTGATTTCACCATTGTGATATATGTTAGAATCAAGAATTGTCACACTGAAAATGAGTGGTATGAAGTTGCCTGAAAATGAAGAGTAACTGACATAATATAACGACGTCTGACCAACGTATTTATATTATGCCATTTCACATGGATTTGTTGAGGCTACCAAGTACCAGAGAAATTAATATGATTTTCAAATAGCAGGTAACAGACGTTGACCTGTAATTGAGAAAGATTCAAAGATTGACTAAAATAAAAGAGTAGTAAACCACTAATCTGTTATTTTAATGTGGTACTTATTGTAAAGAAAATGTATGTGTGATTAATTGCAACTAGTAAGAATTAAATTATGAGTTAAGCAAGTGTAGAGGTGACTAGAATGCGGTTGGCATTGTGTTAATATTGTTGAATATGTGATTAGTGACAGCACCTTATGTTGATAAAAGACTTATGTTGATGCAGCATGGTATCAACTGGTGTTGATTTAGCATCCAACTTGATGTGATAAGATACTAATTGATTAGGTGATAATCGTTTTACCTCTAAAATTTGACCTCTACATACTACTTACTCTTATGTGTTTATGGTTATATGATTTCGAGCAAAAAGTTCCATATAACCTAGTGGTGTTTATCATTACAAGTTGTAAATAAGTAAGTAACTAGTTGCAAAAGTAGAAATTTCTTGCAATTTGTTAGCTAAAGAGATACATGGTTATTAGCTAAATTGCTAGTTATGGATTGAGTTCAACTATGTTGCTAACGTGCGTGTTGTGGTATTAATCACCACCATTGCTATTGTTGTAAAGATAAAGTGTTCAAGTGACTATATGTTTCACTTATTTCAAGAGATTACGTGTTTTAAATTGTTACGTGACTAATTATAAATGATCATGTAAGTGATTATTCAACTTATTAGAGATAGGCTATATTCATAATACCTGTGCAGAGCGAAAAGATAGAAGCATGTACATTTGGATATGTGCATGTGGAAAGAATTGAAAATGTGTACCTATATTTATGAGTTACTCACAGGGGTAACGTATGATATGCGTATTTATTGTGATTAAACAGTTGATGATACTACCCTTTATGCTGGATATTGCATTTTGTGATAGCTATTTAAATAGAGTGCAAGGCTCAACTTATGTATTTATGTGAATTCAGTTGAAGTATACACTGGTGGTGTGTAAGGTGATAGAATAAAATATATCTATATAAATAGATTGTAATGTATGCACATTTTGTGTTTGTGTAACTAAAGATATGCATAATGATGACATGCATAAGTGATTTAAATTGTACGCACATCTTGCGTGCATATAGTAATAAGTAATTATGTGGTTGGAATAGTATGAGAAGTATAGTATTAGTGAATTAAAATTATTATACTGACTAAACCACACCTGAGGAACGGGAGTCAATATGTGATTCTGTTGCACTAAATTGATTAAGTGTGATCATATTTCGATGACGAAATCTCTTTAAGCGGGAGATATTTGTAACACCCACTTCTTGGGTCTAGTAGTATTTTAATATTTCCTGACTTTGAATTATTATTTAGTGTGTCAGATTATAGTTTCATTTTGTTGTTTGAAAATAATTGGGAAAAGAGTCAAATAATTTATTGTGACTAGTAAATTATTAATTGTTTTAAATTAATATAGTTAACGGTAAAATAAAATAATTTTCCCCACACATGATTTTTAAGTTCTAGACAATGATAAGCACGGAGAATGAAATTTAATTACTTCTAGCATACACTCCATATGTTTGAGTCGGTTTATCTCAAACATATCTATACACATACATACTTACCGTACGTGTATATGCATACACACAAGAACCCTAATTTATCATCAATCATCAAAATTCTTAAATTATATCACACCTCTTTCCCCTGTTCTTCACCTAGCCGAACTAGAACAAGCACGAGGACGAGTTTAAAGTTGTAAACCAAGCCTTGGAGTAAAACTGAAGCCTTAGAAATTTGAATTAAGCTGCAATAACGTGAATCAATCATCTCCTCATCATCCTAAACATCTCGTAAGTCTTGAGTTTTTGATTTTCATAAACTTAGAAAATGGGTTTTGGGGTATTTGATTGAATTAGCATGATTAATCTTGAATTAAGGCTTGTAATGACTATATAATTATAGTTGATAGTTAATTCATGAATTGTAACAAAACAAAACTTAAAATTGAGAAAAATGATGTAGGATCATAAGAAAAGTTCATGGGTTAGTGGTTGTTCAAGAGTTAAAGCTTTTAAGCTTAAGCTAGTGATGTATGATTGATAAGTGTTGTTAATAATCATATTATGTGGACTAATCTAGTTATATGAGTTGTAATCAAAGTGGGTTTTATAAAAGTGTGATTATTAAGTGTTAATTCACCTTAATTAGTAAATATAGAGGTTGTTACATTGTTATTAGTGAATATTGAGTTAATAAATCAAGGTTAATCATTGAAATTGAGATGATCATGAGGATGATCATGAGTTGTTAATAAAGTAACAAATATGATGGATTAGTGATGATTATAATGGTAATAATTGATGTTAGATGATTATTAGTTAGTAATTATTTGGTTTTACTACTAATGTATTGCTACCATGTATTGAGACAAGGAAGTATTCATCCAATGAGTTGTTATAAATTAGTGATTATTTGTAATTTGATATTATTATACTGAATGAGTTATATGTTTTGGACTTATGCTTCCGAATTAAGAATGTTTAAATTGGGTTCTAAATGAGGGGTGTTATACAACTTGAAATCACACATGAACCTACCTTATAACTCCAACCCGAGGCCTTCGAAATGCAACCAATTGAAACTCACCACCTGGACCCACTTTATAACTCCAACCCGAGACCACCGAAATGACCAAAGACCACTTGAAATCAATATTTGAAACCACCTTATAAGTTATAACTCTAACCCGATGTGACAACTCTTCAAATTAGGTAATAATTAAACTTAAGCATGTGCATTCTTACGCTAATTTCCTGACAAAAGTTTAAACAAAAGTTTTGATGTGAAATAAGTCTAGCGAGCCCAAAATAATAATACGAGAAATATTACAAAATTTGTAATTTACATAATTACATAGTAAATACTTGAATAGTTAGTGAAACGCAAGTTTGAAAAATGTCTCCAAAATGTTTCCAAAACTATTTCTTAACTAAAATAATAAGCGAGAAAAATTTCAAACTGAAATAATATTATGTTTTAAACACATATTGAGCACGTATAACATTTAAAATGTACAAATCATACAACAATAAAAAATAATGAAAATATCATTATTCTGATTTTAAATAACGTATCTGGAGAACATCTACAAAATAAAAATATTAAATATTAAATTTATATTGCACTAATTATACTCGTACTCGAAATTAACGGGCCAAAAATTGGCACCAAACCTCAATTATTTGAGAGACCGTTCCATGTACATCCCCATACCCGTTGAGATTTAACTGAGATATTACTCCCACCTTTTTCCTTCATCCGATCATTCACAAACACCACCTCAATTATTATCATCTTCTTCTTCAATCTGGGATCAAGCACAGAGCAACAACATCACGAGCCAGGAGCTTTCTACATCTCTTTTCTTCATCATCATCTCTACCTCATTGTGAGAATCCTTTTACCCTTTGAATTCTAGACTAAAATCTCGTTTTATATAGTGTTATAACATCATAATCTATGTATATAACTCAATAATTTGATGATTAAACGTTTTGTTCTTGAAATGGGTTTTAAGAAAATAAAACTTTGAATCCAAAATCCATAGATGAAAACTTATTAAAATGAGATAATAAGTTGTTAAAATGTTATATTACGTTGTTATAATCGATTTGAAACTTTGAGATAAAGGATTTAAAACCAAACAAAACATGTACATATATAATCTGGAACGAACAGAGCCTCTGCAAACCATGATGATCCGGCGGATGACCATACTAATCCGGCGGATCCTATGTAAAAACTCGCACATTTTAACCGATTAAACAAGCGTGAACGAGTAAAAGACAACCTTGATCCGGCGGATCAGTCAATGATCCGGCGGATCACATGCATTTTTGGACTTATGAGTGTATATTATTGCCATGAGCACATAGTTTGAGCTTAACTGAGTGTGCCAGGATCCACATTCAAGGACCTGATCGAGTTTGCCCCCGGCATGTGCCTAATCTACACATGTATGAACAAATGAAAATGCATCCGTTCGACCGCAATCGTGGTAGCGCGACTACCCCGGACGGGGATTGTCAATCCCATATGGTACCATACACTAACATTCACGCTATCGCAATATAAACAAACTATGTTGTGAGGGACTTCATGATTAGATAAAACAAACTCATGCAATCAATATATCGATGTTTCGTACTTGTGTTCATATGTAAAACAAATCTGAGCATGTATTCCCACCCCTGGGTTGAAAACAGTAAAAATGAGGGGCTATGAGACTCACCTGAGTCTTAGGTGTTTGCTAATCAGCAAATAATGATGAGATACTATGAGGTGTCCGAAGACTGTAACCTGTCGGGCGTTCACAACGCTCACAGTTAGTAAATGTGTAGGTGTCTCTAGAGAGCACCCATGCTAGTTGTTCATCCAACTAGTTATGTCCAAATAATTTGGTTGTTTGATTGATTAGTTTGAGTTTTGAAAATATGTACGGCCCGTTGGTGACGGAGGTGTAATAATAATTCAAACATTATTATTATTATTTGTTTTTGGCTGTGATGTATACTTATCAACGGATTTGTTTTTGGTTGACCAATTGTTGTACCAATGTATAAGGATTTTCGGAAATAAAAATTCATGCGACAATTGTGAAAAATACTTGATTATCCGACAATAGATTTATGCGACAATGGGGAATTCACGGATACTATTCATGCGACACTAAGGGATTCACGGATACTATTTATGCGACACTAAGGGATTCACGGATACTATTTATGCGACACTAAGGGATTCACGGATACTATTTATGCGACACTAAGGGATTCACGGATACTATTTATCCGACAATGAGAAGTGTCGGGTACTGTTTATCCGACAATGAGGATTTTCGGATTTACTTATGCGACAAAGTCAAAGTTCATGGCTTGGGATTCACGGAAGGCATTATCCGACAGTGGCATTGTCGGATAATGGGATTCACGGACTTGGTTAAGTGTTAATGATTATTCACGGATTTGTTATGCGTGAATGATTATTCACGGAATTAAGATTTCATATGATAATAATGAGGATTGACGGACTAAATAACTCACGGGTTTTTGTTTATGCGTGAATGGTTATTCACGGATTCTGACAGTGAGTAGTGCGACATTAAGTTATGCGGCATTGAGTTACAAAGTATATATGTTATGTATCACTAAAGTTATGGTCCGAAAGTATAAATTTTGAAACTTAGGGTCCAAAAGTGCAGTTTTTCGAGAGTTAATCCGACAGTCAAAGTCAATCCGTGAGTCAAAAGGTCAAATTGTCGGAGTCATTGTCGGATTATTTTACTATTGTCGGACTTTTACTATTGTCGGACTTAGATTTTTACCCGTGTTAAGACATTAATTTGGTTAAGTAAAACTTAACGAATCGTTCTGAAATTTTTACACAAGATTCCCCTATGTCTTAGCTTTCCAAAACGTATTTTTGCATCGATTTTAACCAAGCACAACTCGAGATATAATTTTACAAAGTGAAAGTGGTCCAACAGCTCTTTTAGTTGACATATGTGTACCAATCTGGTCATATCTCAAGTTTTACAAAACTTCACAAAACGTTCCAGTATGATTTGGAAAGATAACAAAATTTTTAATCTTTTTCCATTGGTCTAAAGTTCTAATTCGTTCCATAGCCCAAGATCTACTCATTTTGATTTGGTCAAGGTTCTGGTCAGATTCATCAGATCTGCTATGTACTTTTATTTCAGTAACTAAAAATAGCAAATGAGCTTATATTTTTATGAGGCTTACGGATTTAGAAAGTAGACTTCTTAAACTTGATTTTAGGCTCAAGAAACGTTCAATTTCATGTTTTAATGATTTTTATATAATTTGTTGAAGTGAGAACAGAAATCTGGGCAGAAAACAAAACTCAAGATTTCAAGTTCTAAAATGCGATTCGACTTATGTTTTGGACATTTTCTAGTTAAATGAGCAACTAAACATGTATACAAGTGTATTCCAAGTAAATCTAGCAAAAGATCAAGAGTCCTTACAAGGAAGTGGTGAGAAGGAGAAAAGAGTGCGAAAACTTGTTTTCTTGAATTTTCCGACGTGGCGGCCGACGGTGGTTGTATGGCGGACTTATGGTGGCTCAAAGGTGGTGTTAGGGTGGCTGTGGGTGATGGTGGTGATCTTGGGGCTGCTCTAGCCGAAATGGAGAGAGAGGAAGGAGTTGGGAGAGAGTTGGATGGAGTGGAGTGTGAAGTGAGGGAGTATGGGGAAGCTTGAGTGTGTAAGTAACAAAGGAAGGAAGAGTCAAAGGCATGGGGTGGGCTCTTGGGGCAGATTTTCTGCACAAATTTCGTGGGTCCCACCCCCAAGTAGTTGTTTAATTCATTTCCCAAAAGTTACGTTAGGCTCGGTGTTCGTCTACCCGATCGTTTTACGTTTTAGTTAATCGTATAACGTTTTATATAATACGTTTTGTTAACGATTTAAAGTATGATATTTTTACTTGAAGTATTTCTTTAAAATACTCATTAGTGAGTTATAAGATATACTTTGACTTTATCTCATCCGTCGGGCGCGTTTCGCACGTTTTCGTTGCTTACAGTTACGTTTTAATAAAACGTGTAATCGTGTAATATATTAAAGTAATATATTAAAGTAGATAATGTTTGTTTGGATAAATCCACATTATTTTTGATTGTTTGTCACCAACGTCTGAAGTATTGTGTCGGGATCCGCCCGATATGAAAACGCACGATTTAATCAAATCGCGTACGTGTGTACATATATTAGAATATATCAATACACAAAATGATACATATAGTTAATCCTAATTACATGTATTTGCACATATGATTAGGCACTAAATATAGTCCTAATTTGACGGGTGTTACAGATTTTATAAACGGTAATAAATACGACAAAGAGTTTTATAACAAATAAAACTTATATTATTTCATACGTAAACCACGTATTGTAATATATATAAGGACACATATATAGATATACAACTGACACTTGTAATTATATATATTTACATATTTATATACAAATGGAATATACGTTTAACAAACGTACGATGTGATAATATACAACAAGTATATTTACATACATATAAATATATAGAACAAGTGTATATACATGTACAATGGGAACAAAACGTCATTTATATATATAATATATACACAACTACATATATGTGTATATACGTAACAAGTTAGACGACTTGAGATATAATAACAAATCTTTCAACACTACCTCACCGACAATTTATACGATTAAGAAATCAATAATGTCTTCAAACAAACGAACCATTAACATAACTTGATGAACAAATCAAAGTACTTATGTTAATAGAAATATTGCATATAGGTCAACATACCTTGGGCGACGCAACACACATCTGCTAGCATTCACATCGCATCTACTACTGTGAGTTTACAGCCCCTATTTTTAAATATTTTCTTTTTTTAAACACATGGGTGTTAAACGTAGAAATTGCATGCCAAAACATGCAATCAAATTATAAATTGCTTTATTGCTTTTATACAACTATTGATTGATGAAATTACATTTTCACAAACTGTTTTGGGAATTAGACAACGTATCCTAGTACGGACCCAGACTTGCAATGTATGCATAAAAAGACCTTATGACATACATACTGTAACCATTAGCTAGGTGACTCTAGCCACTGAGTATACGGATAGTACTATCGCCGTAACGATCCTCCTACGGATAGGAGCTTATACTTACATGTCCTTCAGGCAAACAACATAAGTGCTGGTCGTGGTTTGGTTATAGGGTTAGGTCGCGTTACTTTAACTTGTAAGGTTTAGCTCACCTTGCAGGGGATCATAGTCTAAGTAATTCCCATATATATATATAGGAAGAACGAATCCTACAACTGTTTCACACTGAAAAACATACCGGTCACTTATTTTATGCTGGCAGACAACCAGTATTATACTTTGGGATAACATCCCACATAAAGCTTGATAATTTAGGGTAACAGCCCTACAAAACTTATATTTTGTAAATGAATAACATTTCATTAATACAAACAAACTTGGTTAAACAAATCACATACTCATATAAACCTGTAAATTCACTCAACATATTTGTTGATGATTTCTCTATGTTTTTCAAGAAATTAGCTGTGTAAGTAAGATTCGCATGTATTCAGGATGGACAACCCTGGACTAATAGGATGCCACATATTTTGGGACGCTTTTGGAGATTTCCTCGGTATGACTACAGACATTGCAGTCATACCCATGAAATCTTACTTTATCTATATGTAATGTGAAACTTAATGTTTTAAACACTACTACTACTGTTACGACTTACCTGGTCGTAATCTTTTGTAATAACCGTTAAACTTGGCATCCTAACTTATTATGTTGCGCAATAGCCATATGCTCTGAGTATGTATGTACTACTTGGTTGATTTACTGATCGCAGCCCCGCCACGTCACCAAAGCTTCCGCATATTTAATTAGTACTGATTGTAATCACCGTTTGGCAGGGGTGTGACACCCGAGGCCACCGAAAAGCATCCAACAACCACTTGAAACCTGAACACTTACCCGCAAACATGAACAACCGTACAAACTACAGCGACGCTATAGGGAAGTATCCCAACCAACCATTCTCAATAAAACATGTAACCACTAGAGGGCATCACCCGATAAGAGCATGTAAATGGGCGGCTGAAACGACCTTGACCCTTGACTTTCACACCTGAGACGGAACCCACTAAAACTTCCAACCAAACAGTTTCGAACACACAATTAAACCGAGTGGTGGTACTGTGAAATATAGAGACGGTTAGCCAGAGAAATAACCCACAATCTAATGAGCATTCCGGTTGCTTGACCCTTGACCCTAACCCTTGTTGAATCTTGACCCTTTTTCCAAACAGGATCTGAAAAAGTATCCCAGATCTGAAACACGATCAAAACCCCAACCAAAATGACCTTGCATACTACCAAAACGACGCTACACCTAGCTTGCATACTACCATGGCGTAAGTTGTCTTTATTTGGTGCATCAACTAGTTTACTAGATGTAATTTGTTTTTTATATTTTTACAAATTATTTGCCCATTAGTTAATTAATCAATAAATTAATCCGAATTCTAAATAATACGAGTAATAATATATAAAGAAAGAAAATATGATAGTGACATAAAAGTTACATACTATACCATTCTCCTCAAGAGGTCATGGTGATTAAAGGAGCATATAGTGATATATAATAGAAGATGAAGATGACTAGATCTTGTATCCTAAAATAGATGGTTGAAAAGTTTGGCTTTTTAACATTCTAGGATAAGAGGAATATAGTTTAAGAATACCAAAGTGGTTACCTCATGCAATCATGCATAACGAATAAAACGATGCTTTAAAATCTTAACATCCAAGTTGGTTCATGGTTGGTGGGTTGGGTAATGTTACTACACCTAAACTTTAAAGTTTAACGTCTTCTTTTGTGTGTTCTTTACCCTAAATTATAGATTGGATCTTTTTAATTAAAACTTTGCTAACCCGTATGATTAAGAACATAAGAAGTGGTTTGGTGTTGAACTCAATGTTGAGTTTAACGCTAAGTTCAACATCAAAAATCTTCTTTAGAATAGAGTGGTTCAGTATTAAACTCGGTATAAAAAAGAACTCGTAAATTTTGATCGAATATAAGATTGCAAAGAAAGAAAATATAAATAAACAGAAAAACGAGAACTTACTTACACTCTTCAACATATCGTTGGCCGTTGGTGGACTTATGGGGGCTCAACATCGTTCATCAACACTAACGCAGAGTGAAGAAACTACCGTTGAAAGTCGGTAAACGGCAAAATTTTGGTAGCACCGATATGGTGGAATGAATTTCCTAAAGTAAGTTAACTAATCATTTTCATTAATATGAAATATTATTAGCATATTTAATCAAAGAATGAATTGTTTAATGAAATTCTAATAAAGCTGGTTTTTATAATAAATAACAACTTACCATAATAAAAACCAAATTAATCCCACTTTAACATGTTACATATCTAAAGTTTCCTTAATACGTTTTAAGTATAAATGGTTAAATACATCATTTTGGGTCCAAAGCCCATTAACTATTGGGCCTAAACCTCATAAACTACACCAAACCCTGAGAAACCCCCCATCCCTTTCCTCCTCATTCTATTCCCTTCACCATTTTCACATTCCGTTCCCTTTTCTTCTCTCCCAAAACTCTCTCTGTTAAATTCATCCACTCCTAATTTAGGGTTTATTAACGATTCATTCACTTAATCTTATAAAACCCTATTTTTTATCAAGCATAAAACCCTAATTTTTATTTATTCAGGGTTTCACATTTTAGCTGATGATCACACTACTTTTTATTTTATGTAAAAAAATTTATATGCAACATGGATAATGTTTGTTGTTTAATTTTTACATCAATCGAGTATCAACCGTAACGTTTTTATTTGACGGAAAAAAATCAATTTTTGTATACCCTAATTTGACGAAATCATGACGGCTGATTCATCTACCGCCGGCGGCGAAGACGGCGGCGGCGGGAGTAGTGGCGGTGTTAATTGGGCACAAGTTGTGCGTGGTGGAAACGAGCATGATTCGATATCTCCGGTGACGGAGGTTGTTGATCGGACTCCTGATCCGGTAACGGCTCCGATTGAAACTCAGCTGGAAAGCTCGGATGGTGCAAGTGAGTGCAATGTCGGTGGTGTAAAGAAGTCTGCTTGGAATAAACCCTCGGTGGTGGTTAATGGTGTTGTGGAAGGTGGTGGTAATTCGCCGGTGATGGGTGCTGTTTCTTGGCCTGCTTTATCCGAGTCGACCCGACCCGGTGTCAAATCGGAGTCTTCGTCTAAACCCATGTCTGATATATCTGCAGCTGTTTCTCCGGTTTGTTTTTACATATTTTGGAGTATTTTCATGAATATATATATATATATATATATATATATATATATATATATATATATATATATATATATCCTGTGTATTAGGTTTCAGTTTAATTAATCAAGTTAGTTGTAACGATTTAATTGTGAGGTTATATATTTATAGAAAAATTTAATTAGCTGAAATGATTTATTTTCAGGCACCTGTAGTTTCGCAACAATCAACAAAACAAATAAAGTCTAATGCAAACTCTCATACTAATCAAAACAATGTGCATCAACGCAATCGACCAATGAAACGAGGTGGAGGTGGAGGTGGAGGTGGAGGTGGAGGTGGAGGTGGAGGTGGAGGTGGAGGTGGAGGTGGAGGTGGAGGTGGAGGTGGAGGTGGAGGTGGAGGTAGTGTATCTGCAGGCTACAATAGGCCTCCACCGCCGCCGCCATTGCCGCCCCCGTTTCCGATTTTTGATGTGTATGGTCATTTGGTGCCACCACTACCACCTAATTTAAACGGTAATAATTGGTCCCCTAGATCAGTTGGTGGTGGTGCTGGGCAGGATCATACTTTGAATAGGAATCCGGGTCGGAGGAATAACTTTGGTCCTCGGCCTGTTAACAATGGTGGAAGGCGTGATCAAGGTGATCGTGATTGGCGGGGTCCCAGAACTCATCAAATGGGCCCTCCACCAATTAGGGGATTTATTCGACCTCATCCTGGTCCATTTATTTCTCATCAGCCCGTAAGACCATATGGAGCCCCGATGGGATATGGTAAGTTATTGTGAGACCAGTTTCTTGATTTGTGTTGGATAATGTTAGGAAATTGATGTCTTATACTTTCTATGCAGATATGGGTGTACCATTTGTATATTTACCTACTATACCACCTGAGGCTTATAGGGGTGGTGCACCACCTCTCCTTCCTCATGGAGCTTCAGGACCTGTGTTTATTCCTGTTATGGATCCTCCTTTGGATGACCCGATACTTAAACAGATTGAATATTACTTTAGGTAAGTTTTACTTAATTAAAATTAACAGACTTTGCTCTTATTTGTGGCTTACGGAATTCTTTTGTCTACCACAGTGATGATAATCTGGTAAAAGATAACTTTTTGAGGTCGCATATGGATGAAGAAGGATGGGTGCCTATCTCATTAATAGCTGGTTTTCGTCGAGTGAGTAGCATCTGTACACATTCTGTGCAAGTGAACTCTATGCTTTACATGTTTAGTCTTCATATTAATCTTGTCTACAATGTCTATTTGGTGATCATAGTACTACTTTTTAAGCAAAATCTTGACAATTATAATTGAGTTCAGATATCAGTTATCTTCAAAGTTTATCTAAAATGTCACTATTATTAATGTACTGAACTGCACATCTCAACATGTGAGTTTACCGGAGCATCTTGTAAGTCATGAAAGAAACTGATTTTTCCATTTTCTGCTTATTGCCAGATCTAAGAAATAACATATACTCAAAAGAGAGTGTTTTTCATCATTCTGCTTTTCTGGACTGACTTTGTTGATATATTTGCCAGAGAATGTGTTGAGCTTATTGCTGTTCGGCATTTACATTGTTTGTAAAAGTTCTTCAGGGTGTCTTGTGTAGCATCTTGTTTAATACATGTACTTCATATGATGTAGTTTGAAGTGTTTTTTTAGTTAAAGCAGGAAACAGTAATTGTAGTGTGACCGATGATGATTGCATATTGTCATATCCGCTGTTTTACCTTACAGTATCATCGGATATTGGTATTCTATATTTCTTGTGGTGGAACTTTTGCTCTATGGACATTAGTGTAACATGCCTGACTATCTTGTAGAGGGTTTTGGCTGAAATTATCTAGGGTTCAGTTTGATATATTTCATTGTCAAATTTGTTTAAGTGAACTAGAATGCGCTATTTATTCAAATTTTAACCTGACTAAAATTGACAGAAAATGTATTAGAATGCACTATTTATTCAGTTTTATCTTTTTCTGCACAGAAAAAGCACCAGCACCCCAGTTAGCCATGCTAAAGCTTTTCTTCGTTTCGATCTTAGTTTACTGACTAATAACTTTATTGTATAACTGGTATTGATTCAAAGATTTTAATTGTATTAATTTTAAGGTTCAACTTCTGACCAAAGACATCCAAGTGATATTAAAATCGTTGAGGGATTCAACCACTCTTGAAATTCAGGTACTCTTTACAGTCATTTGTAAGTTGTAATGAATATTTCATGTACTCTACTTGAAGCAATTAGTTTTCTTTTTGATTTTTGTTGAGTTGCAGTTCGTTAATATGGCACATTTGCATTTTTATCTTGCATATTATCTACATAATAATTACCAAACATGGTTTTTACTTCTGCAGGGTGACAAGTTAAGGAGACATACTGATTGGAGAAGATGGATTCAATCATCAAACAAGTTTCAAACGGATAGTATGTCTCAATCTTCACATGAAGCATCTGAGAATCATGTTGAAGAAGCTTCAGTACAGAAGCTCACATTGCAAGACGGGCTTACCAACGAAAAAGAAGTCAACGCATCAGATTCTTTAAAGATAGCGAATGGGGAGGTTGATAGTGACCAACTCAATTCCTGAAGTCAAATGTTCGTCTATGCAGTCAAAGTCAACGTCTTTGACTGTGTCTAGATTTTGCACTTTCCAGTACATAGGAGAGCTTCAATGCTTGACTAATGAGTTGATCGTTTTGTATATATGCTGCTGATGATTCTGTAGCATTTAACTAGTTTTGCTGATTGATCATGCCTAGCTGGAAGGTAGGGTCGGAGTTTTTGGGGCTTTTGGGAAATGATGATTAACTTACTATTTGATGGTACGGGACCCTTACATGTCTTTTTGAAGTGATTATATATACCCAATTCTGGAAAGGGTATAGATTTGTGATACTTAGACTTGTTTGGTTGTTTGGAGTTGTAGGATTTTGTTTTAGTGACCTAAATTTGGGTTTGTTGCTATATTATTGTAGATATTATATTTCATTGGTTGCACAAGTAATGTCGAAAGTTTATGTTTTTTATAGTGGTCCATGGCTTTGAATACGACAGGAGGTATATTTGATCACATTTGTTAATGTGGTGTAGGCCTCTGTTATGATCCATACAAACTCAATTTTGTGTTTCCGCAGAGTTGTTCACTAAACTTCCTCAACATAGATAAAACCGTGTCATTATATAACTCAAATGTGTTTTAAAAGATGCAACTTCTTTTTATAAATTGCACTTTGATTGAAAGCATAAACATCTGTATGGGAAGACCATCTATGAAAGACTTGGTGACATTCTTCAAAAATTTGAATATCGTTATAAATGTAAACCAAGGTTTCTTGCAGCTTTAGTTCTAGGTGTGGGGGAAAAAATTGTTATTTGTTACAATAGATGGATATTGTATAAATGCTAATCAAAAAGACCAACTAGACTTCATCATCAATGCCGGAAATTGAGCTGACCCATCTATCACATACACAAGTGACGGCTGTACCGAGAAGTTTTTCCCAAACTTTATCTTTGAAAGAGCCTCAACTTCATAATGATCCCAATTTTTCGATCCACCCAATCTCAACCCCCACCCAATATCATCTTCAGGAAGATCAGATATCGACAATCCCCACTGTAGATTTCTAGCACCAGCGTTGTTCATCTCAACCCACCCTCCAATTTTCGTGCTTGCATCAAGATTCGATTCAAGGACCAGGGCAGTGGACCCAAATGAACCATTAAGGGCCCCACTTGGAACTTTACGATGTCTAAACATCCCAATCGGTATAGCTATTGGACCAAGAGAAGCATCAGTTGAATATTTCGGAATTTGGTGTAGACCCAAGAGCAAGAGCTTTGTACTCCACGAAAGTTGATATTTAAGCTGCCCGAATGTGCTTAAACATTGTGAAAAATCGAGTTGAGATCCAATAACAGATACAAATTGAGCCAACGAAGCGATAACATCAGATTTTTTCACAGTTAAGTTGATCCCACTACCGATGTGTTGACTTAATATTGGAGGACCACTAACTAAATTACTGGTAAGACCAACATCACTACATTTAGCTCCCAATGGAACAGCAGTTAACGAGCACCAATCATTAATATTTGCAGCATAAAGCACTTTCGCTAGTGAAAGCGGATTGGCTAAAGCAATAGGTTGACCTGTATCGCCTGCTGCTACAAACTCTGCTGTGAGAGAATCATTTTCCCGAATGGTAGTTTCAAAAGTGAACCGAGAATTTATACCACTTATGTTTCCAGTTCGATGAATAGCATCTCGATTATCTTCATGGATTCTATCAATCATTAACAACAGTCCCAATACTTCTACTTCTCCTCTTACATGGGTGCTGGTTTCATTAAAGGGGCTTGATTTATGTGACTTAAAGGAAAGTAACCTTTCCACTTTGTCCTGCCGGTCCCTGAGTTTCATGATATCTGAAAATGCTTCACGTTGCAAGCGCTTCAATATTTGAATCTGAAAACCATATTACTGAAGAGGTGTAAGAGTCCCATAAGCTTGATCCAATGAAATGTCACTTGCATCAAACGTAACGTTTAAACAATAAAGCTAGACTTTATTCTCGTGGCAATTTCAACCCATTCACTTAAGAATGAGATGATTCTGCAAATGTTCTATCGAGAAAAGAACATATAAAATAATTTACTAGGGACCGAGTCGAGAGTCAGCCAAATTGTAGCTTGAAAATCTTCTTATCTTAGAACATAGAATAGTACTGATTATTGTAATCACGTTTGCACAACTAACTATAAGAAATTAACATTTTTTGAGAAACACATTTCAGTTGTCAATGCAAGTACCAAATTACATGTTTTGTATCGAACCATTTCGACGTGTTACATAACCCGCCTGACCTGCCCCTGTTCCACTTGTGAACATTGTACTCCTTGTCTGAGAATTGAAACAATAACTTTCTAATATACAGCACAAAATCACATCTTTTTTATATTTGGAATAGCAATTGAAGTTCAACTAGCTCTATATCCTCATAAATAGTGATTATAAACCAAAACTTGTATCAATTTAAAGAACAGAATTCGACTTCATTCGGAATGCATAGTTTATATTAGTAACAGGTGCTAAAACACAGGACTAGAAGTCAACTGACTTAACTAATATCCATGTAGGCTCAAAAGTCACCGTTCTTTTGTGACCGAGTGAGTCGTACATTTACATACATTATTAGTTCCTCATAGCCCTAAAATCAATAATATCAACTACGTGTTAAAAACATACAGCATAATAGCAATACCAAGCATCATTATGCTTATTACATCATATACCAATTGACGTCTACATTGATGATCTCATCTGTAAGACAATAAAAGTCATGAAATTGACAACAAAAGTTGGACTTCTTCATACCAGAAATGGGAGTAGACCACACTATGAATAGATACGGAGTACTAAATACCAACTGTCCAACTCCTTCGGTTTTGTACAATAACAATTTTTACCCTTTTTTCCTTCTAAATACTCCAACTAAAATCAAATTAAAAGCTTCTGCGAGTGTACTTATTCGTATTAACAAACAAAACTAACATAACCCATCCATGATAACAACTTATCTGTATCCAACTTTACCCAAAATTACATGTACGTATCCAACTTAAAATTTTTTAACTGTATCGCTGTACGTATCAAAGTTTTAGTTAGTAAATAACGAATCTTACGCTTTACACATCGGATACATAAGATAACAATAATCCAAGATTCAATACATGAAAACTTTTAAAGAGGGATACAAACAATAGAATGTTGGGTAAACTTTGATGCATTTTCAGATATAGAACCCAACTTATAATAAATAAGCATAAAATGCAATACAAAGTTATTAACTATCTAACAGTTGCAGCAGCAATTTGACAAGCAATTTTATTACATTTCAATAGCATCATGTTTCATAGGTACAGACATTAAACACGAAGCAGAGTGCAAAGTTCAGGTAATTCACGTTAGATGTGACAAGAAAATTAACCTAATTTCATAAATTACATACAAATTTCAAGAATAAGAAAATTAGGGTTTTTTTTTGGGTAGTGACAGTACCGGATGGCGACGCCTGGAGGTTTCCAAGTTGTGAAGGATGTGATTTGTGAAGTCTTGTGTTGATTTTGCAAACAATTTTAGGTTATTAACAACAACAGCTACAGGCTCCATTTTTTCAGAAGCCATTTTGATTATGGTTTTTTATATGAGTCTTCTAATTATGCTGCTTTTTTTATTTGGGGTATGAAACTTGGTTTATGAAGACTAAAGAGACCCAGTTACGCAAGACGGGTCAAAATGGGGTATCAGGAGATTTATTTTGGAGGGTTTTGACAAATGAAGCTTGCTTTCATTAACCTGCGTATATTATTTGTACCTTAAATTAAAATTCAGATTCCGCCTAAAGTTAAAAAAGAGAGATTGTTAGTTATTAGTTTAGTACAACTCTTAAAGCATGTTTTAAATGCTTAAGAAAAGCTCTAAGGGCTTTATTTAGTAAAATTCTATTTTTTAATATATATATATATAATTTTTTTGTAAGTTGCATTTTTGGTCATGTGGTCTTCTCAATTCGCTGATTTTGTCATTAAACTTTTATTTTTTCGCAACGATCATCCTTCAACTTGTCAAATTTTGCGTTGTTTGTCCTTTCATCAAAATACAATTAGTTTTATCTATTAAATCATGATAAAATGATCAAAATACCCTATTCAAATTCACTTTTATACTCTCTCCGTCTCAATTTTATTGTTCTCAGACAAAAAATATGCAGTTTAAGAGAGAAACGTGGGTGATATGCATTTTGTTTTTTATATTTGAATTATTTTTTTCAAAAAAAAGTCCCTTAGACAAAGCCCTTTTAAGGCTTCTTTTATAAAATCCCTTATATTAAATAAGTATGTGTTTTTTTTTCGTTTCGTTTTTTTACCAATCCACATGCAAATGCACCAACTATGTCTATTACTCTATTATCAACCAATTAGGTTTTATCAATCAAATTCAAAATAAACAATATTACAACTTCTCATGAAAGAATCATGCGATGACCCATAAAATTCAAATCGGAGTACCAATTGGTTAACTGTTGCGAAAAAAACATTACGAAATTTTACAAGTTGGAGGATGGCTACTGCGACAAAAAAGTAAAATGATAAAAATTAACCTTAAAGTTATTACTAATGGAGATTGAACTTAGGTGTCCTTTAAAACGTATTTAAATTAAAATTATTGATTCTTTTTTGTAACATTAAAATAATTTAGGGTTTAATCCCCTAGGAATATATTTAAATTTTTACTTTTTATTACTTATATAAATATTGGGGTCGATTATTGTCAAATAAACTTTGTCGTAAAATAAATAAAATAAAGTTATGGACCATTAGATCATGTGATTATTTTAATTAATTAAAACTTGTATTTAATTGATACATTTATTCAAGGTTGTGAAGATCGCGATTTTGATCGTAGGATCGTACGATCTTACGATTTTATCAAGGGAAAACGTGCAGAATCGGAGTAGGATCGGTCAGGAGGTAGGATCGGAGTAGGATCGATCGTAAGATCGTAGGATGGTTGAACGATCCGATCCTACAAATGGGGTTATTTTTTTATTTTTTTTACAATTGGATTTGTAAGGCTTATAAGTAGTCCAAATCCTATCTCAAAACTTACCATACATTTGTTTCCAAGTTCAATTTCCTCATTTATTATCAAATTAACCTAAGAAAATGTCTAGAACCTCTAAAACGACGACTAGGAATTTTCATTTGTAATATGCTCTCAAACTTTGATGCAATTGTACAATGCCGCTATCTTTTATTTTAGTACGTTTATCGTGCGAGAAATATATGTTGACAAATTGCATCATTTCAATTATATAAAAGTTTGAATGTTAGATTAATCTCTCTGATAGTAGTTTTCTACAAGAATTTAGATATCTTTTTATTAAAAAAATCATATTTTGGTAGGATATACGATCCCGATCTTATGATCTCGATCTTGCAAAGGCAAAAACGATCATAGGTAGGATCCCGATCTTGACAACCTTGTATTTATTAACAAAATTTAGAAGGTTTTATCATTTTTTTACTATAATAATTATTAGATCTAACAAAAAAAATCTCTGTAAAAGTACCCATGGAGCTGTTGAGCCAAGTACTGAATTTCTCTAGAAGTGTAGTAGATAATTGAAAATTAATATCAATAAAGAATTCTATACATATTAATACAAAAATAGAAAATAATTTTACATATGCTTGTCACATTAAGGTAACAAAGATGTGTAAAAATAATTTGTTAAAGGTGTGATAATAATTATTGGAAATTACACCAAGTACCATATGATGTTGCAAAGTTAATAGAATTAAACGGTCAATCTTACGTATTTTTTAATATACGAACAAAGAAACTAAAAGTGAATTATTACTTTATTAGTATGTTTTTTATTTTGATATTCAATGAAACACATGATGGCACAAATAACAACTTGAAGTCAAATTTAAAATTATATACAAATGTCAAAAATAAATTATCAACTTTTAAGACCTAGAAGACTTATAATCCAAATGAAGTTAGTTATTAAGAACCAAGAGTTGTACTTATTATATTCACAAGTTAGTATTATAGGTCGTGCATTGCACGGCCCAAGTTGAAATAAATTAATATTTTTATTTTAAGATATTATATGTGTAATAAAAATTGATATTTTGTTAAACCGAAAATATTTATTTATGACAACGATAATGTTTATATAAAAAGGATATTTCTAATGGCAAATATATACTCCATTCGTCTTAATCTATGTGTCCATCTTTTTATTTTGGTATGTCCCAAAATAATTGTCCAATTTGAAAATTAACCAATCAAAAAACTTGAAAATGGTAAAGATGATATTCTATTGGTGGTCAATAGTAATAAATACATTTTTTTTAAATTGTACGTTTTTTGTCTTGTGACAATAATTTTGGGACAGAGGAAGTATATGTTACTTTAGCCTATATGTTCAACAGCACATAGTAGATAGTAAAAAATTAATTAAAGGAAAAAAAATTATGAGTAATGTTTTTAAGGACTTGTTTTTAAGACGACTTTATTTTTTACCTACATATCAACGTACTACGAGTATATATAAGCTAATTATTTTCTAATAAATTAAATTGTACTCAGCTTATTGAAAGGAACTTGACAATTATAAATTAAAGTATTTGGGTATCAACATAAAATGAATACTTAAAATTCATGTCCTATTTAACAATATTTAAGATTATCTTTTCCCGTAAATGTAATTAATGGGTTTTTTTAAAAGTACCTTTCGGTAAATTCCAAATAATTCATGTGTTCATGTAGAAAGATTTGATTTTTTAGTAAATTAAGTTGTAATCTAAATGAACTATGGATAACAAGTATTCTAATGATGTGTTTTATTGAATGGTATCAACTATATTTTTTTAGTTATTTATCTATCTATCTATCTTCTATTCTAATAAATGGAGATTTCGTTAATGTCATGAAGCTGATTTGTCAAGTCATGAGGTAATAGTTCATGCTTATGTGTCAATTTGTGGTTATAAGGCTGATATCAGCAACATGACATTAATTTGTATTATCTATTAATTTGAAAATATTTTTAGTTACTAAAAATGAATTATTAAAAACGATTTATTCAATTTTTAAAATCATGAATTAATAGTCATCAATATGATATTCTTTGTATAAGAATTTACTTTATTCTTAATGAAAATATTAATTCTTTGTAATTGGTATTAGAATATTAGTATTAGTATTAATAGAGCCACTAAAAATGAAATATTATACTCATACATTTCGATATAAATTATTGACTTTTTTCTCATATTCTTTCGTCCCATGTTGACACGGCTCATAAATGTATGAGTATAACACGGGTGCTATACTTTTTCATATACCAATATGATATTCTTTGTATAAGAATTTACTAATTTTAATTTTAAATTTATTTTTTTCTAACAAAAGCCTGTGTTTTCACGAGTCTCAGAAAAAAGCCCGTTTTTTCTAACAAAAACTCCTCAATCTTTTTGAAATTTTTTTTTCCGCTAGATTTAAATTACACTTGGCAATTTGTAAGAAGCTTAAGTGTCATTCAAAGATGAAATATTAAAATTCATGTGCCTTCTTATATAAAAGTTAATGATTAATGATATTGTTTAGTAATGATCTACTTATTGTCATTTCCATTAACCAAGCTCTCCATATTCCACAATCAATGGTTAAAAAGGTTATAATGTACACATCATGTTATGACATGGCAAGAACAAAAAAATCGAAAGAGTAGTTATGAGATTGACAAATAGGATTTTCATTAACTTCATACAATGTAGATTAGCCACATAAGTTAGGAGATCCTCTATTGTATATAGGGAAGATTTGTTCTCCAATTTTAAAGCAGAGGTTTACTCGGTTGTGGTTTCATCACGTATACGCATGCCTGGAAAATGGGTCGGGTTGGGTGTATATTAGGATTTTCATTAACTTCATACATGATGTTTTGGTTTAATTGGATATTTATCAGCTATCTAAGATATGGAAGGAGCTTGCAGAGAAAGCACGATGCAAGTAACTTCAATTCAGCCCCATGAGTACAATGCAGGTGACTACCAGTTTATTTCAGTTTCCGATGGTAATTTAAATCATGTTTTTATCACGAATTGGTATGCAGTTATGTAAGGACTTTTACTCTGTCCAGCTTAGGCATGTTTGGGGTGGATCCCTTTCATTATATACTATTCTTCCTCGTGGACAGGCATTTATTAAGAACTAGTGTGATTATGTAAGACTTTGTGTGTTGCAGGATGGCTGTTGGAGCTTTGTAACCTACTCATAGCTTCTTGTTGATAAAGATAATTACTTTAGTGTAAAAAATCAAATGACGGTGCTTTTTCATACCTTAAAAGCTAATTTTTAATTCTATGATGGAGCCTGAGGTGTATCTGAATTAACATAACACTTTTATTGGGCAAATCTAATAATTGGCACCACCAACTCTTCTTTGACTGGTTTAAGAGCTTCCAATTCTTCTATACTTCATCTAATTCAACAATCATCGAAATATGGAACTAAAGAATCTTATGTTTCCCCTGTTCTTGTGTTTACTTATTGTTTATTTACTTTATGTAGTATCATGACTAGAGCAAGCTGGCGTGGTCCTTATACTGGATCATAAACTGATTGAGGTCATAGAAATCTTCTTGATGACTAATTTTCTTTTCTGTAACGTACAATTGTTTTTAAAATTTTTATTAGAGCTGATCTTACTGTATGAATTGACAAATGCAGATCCTGTATTTAGATACTAGGATATGCTTTATCCTCTTTGCAAGGTAAATATATTTAAAATATTTGTGTGTATGTTGGGTGTTTTGATGTGATTCTTATATGAGGGTGTATTTTTACTACTTGCATGTAAATTCACACTTACACTTGTTTAGTTGGTATATATCGTGAATCAGGCATTGATGTTGATATGGAATAACACTAGTTAGGTTGTGATATGTTATATCATACATTCATACTTATTCTATTGTTGTGTGGATAACCAAGCCATTCATTTCTATTTAAGCACTAAAAGTGTGGTTATCCTTTTGTATTATTGACAGGATAAAGAAGATAAGTGACAACCTATCCTTTGCTTATGGGAATTGGGCAGAAGAGGAGTGACTTCACTAGATATATATAATGCAGCTTAGCATAAGGTCAAAAAGGGAAATTAACAAATTTGCCCAAATTTTCGCCCGTATAATTCGTTTTGCCCTTCGTAAAAAAAATTATAGTTTTGCCCTACCCGGGCGCAGGTCGCAGGCTGCGACTTGCGACCAGGCTATCGCGACCTGCGACTAACACGATGAACGAGTAAATGATTGAGCGACGAACGAGTAAATAAGCCAAAACCAACCGGACACAAGTCGCAAGCTGCGACTTGCGACCAAGTTATGCGACTTGCGCCCGCCAAATACTACCTTATTTTCATCTTATTGGTTTCGTTAGATAAATAATATACATATTTAATATATTATATTTTTTATATTTAATTAA
The DNA here is from genome assembly GCA_963422505.1 of Pseudognaphalium luteoalbum. Lineage (NCBI taxonomy): Eukaryota > Viridiplantae > Streptophyta > Magnoliopsida > Asterales > Asteraceae > Pseudognaphalium > Pseudognaphalium luteoalbum. The sequence goes on along the minus strand of OY730194.1, from coordinate 34,235,576 downwards.
TGTAGTATTTCGTTTTTCTTTGATAACTTTTTATATATTATGTATAAAATAATTCTGAATATATATTCATGATCAGTGTAATTTTATCTACATTTCGACATAAATTTTATCGTCATATGTTATGTATTTAACGAAAGCTTTTTTGTCTCGGAACATATAAATCTAAATATACCACTATGACCAGTTTATTTTTATCTACATTTTGATATAAAAAAAAGTTGATTTTCGAGATTAAAAAATGCTTTTGTTAAATACATAACATATGACGATAAAATTTATGTCAAAATGTAGATAAAATTACACTGATCATGAATATATATTCGGAATTATATTATACATTGTATATAAAAAGGTATCGAAGAAAAACGAAATACTACGTTAATTAAATATAATATATTAAATATATATATTATTTATCTAACGAAAGCAATAAGATGAAGATAACATAGTATTTGGCGGGCGCAGGTCGCATAACTTTGGTCGCAAGTCGCAGCTTGCGACTTGCGTCCGATTGGATTTGGCTTGTTTACTCGTTCGTCGCTCAATCATTACCTGTTCATCGTGCTAGTCGCAGGTCGCAATAGCCGGGTCGTAAGTCGCAGCCTGCGCCCTGGTAGGGCAAAACGACAAAAAAATTTTACGAAGGGCAAAATGAATTATATGGGCGAAAATTTGGGCAAATTTGTTAATTTCCCAGGTCAAAAATCATATATGAATGTACGTTCTTAAGCTTAACGATGTATCAATTGTATTGAATTGTCAAACTTGCAGTTCAGGGAATAAAAAAATAATATGTTTTTAATTGAGATTTTGGGTTATATCATATTGTTTACATTTATTTAGAGTTTTCTAACAAAACCTTTATATAAATCAATTTTATTTCGACTCGTCTAGCCCAATAAACTCATTCTACTACAAATTATATGAGCATACGAACGAGTCTCGAATCGTGAAAGTAATCAAACAATGGCTTTCGTTAGAACGTGCCTCAAACACATTAACTACCAACTTTAAAATTGAGTTAAATAAGTTTGAACTCGAATAGCAAGTACTCGACTCGTTAACACCCCTCGGAAGAACTCTCATTTACCAAAAATTCATATTTGATAATACGAACAGGTAAGTGATATTCTCTTCATTTTTACATGCCGTTTGTTACTTTGTTTCACGTACGTACATATGTGAAAAATAATAAGACGTGCTTTATTAACAAATTTTTATTGTATATTCTTAATAAATTACATTACAACACTCATAAAATTTTAATGACATAATATACACACCATTTATTAATTTAACATATCATTTAATGCCATTAAGACATCTTAACATATACACACAGGTAAGGACTTCCATTAACAAAACCCTATTAAAATATATGTCCATTTCCATGAAGATGTATATATAGTCGAGTAATCGTAGGACATCTTTGCATTAGTATAGTTATAATTACAAAGCATTTCAGGATTTCACCTTCAAGAAAACAAACATCTTCAATACAACTACATCATTTAAGGTCAATATTGAATGAGTGATGATTTGTACACCATCAATTTTTAGACACACAACTAATGTACATCACTGTTGTATAGTACAACATTTTAAAACATAATTAATGGTGTATGACTAAAAGTTGGTAATGTTCAAATCATTACCTGATATTGAATAGTAAGATATTCACTCCCAATTATACACATTCACTTATGTGTGGAAAACCTACTAAATAATTCGTTCACTTCTCGTACAACAACCAGTTTTACTAAACAAATGACATATATGGAACAAAGATACAAATTTTGTTATAGGTTAAGTGTTACATGTCCCTTGCATTGCTTTTGATTCGTGGATTTATATACACACTACATGACAATGTGTTGCAATGCGATATTGATTATAGAAATTTTCATGTTGCCTAAATGAGTAGATATTAAATTTGCCATGACTGTTTCTGCATAAGCAATACAGATACATTCATCAAACATATAAGTTAATTGAGAATGTGCTAGTAGTCCTTTCTACAGCTCGGAATATATCTAAGAGCGTAATATATGTATCTTATATATTTGACTATACACTTTGATATTAGAATAAAATTAAGATAGAGTTAGGATCATTTGTTGAAGTTTTACATATAGAATATATAAAAGAACAATTTAATGCTAATATGGTAATAGTAATATGTTGATTTTGTGTAATTTGTTTAAATAAACATAGAACTATGATCATCATGGTTGGTAATTTGTTAAGGGTTTCTAATAAATAGAATGTATAAAAGAACAATTATGCTAAAAGTATTTTGTTGATATAATCCTAGATGAACATAGAGGATAAATCGGCTATAAATATGCAAAAGTTTATAGATAGAAATGTTTAAAATAAAATCTAGTACCAATATATATTGATGGTGTGTGAAGCTCTTTGGTAGTTAGAATACGTTTGCTTTGATTTTACAGAAAGTTAAAAGTGTAGACATTTGAAGATAAGTATAAAGAAACATTATGAAATAATTAGTACTATAACAGAAGATTATAATTAATAGTTTAATAACTTTTATTATAACTAAAAATTTAATAATTTATATAAAAAATAAAAATTAGTCAAAAAAAAAAAAGAAGAAGAAGAAGAGAAGGTAGTAAGATTTTCACTCAAACCTGTGACGATCCTACGAAAAAAAATGTAATTTGAAAGGTATCCTGACCCCATATACCGTAATTCAGTGGTATATGTTCGCTTCATTCGCAAAGAGTATCAACGTCGGACAAATCTCATTTTCACAAATCACCCACATTTTCACGAACCCTGGCCTATAAGTCACATATGTGAATTCTGGACGTTTGTGATGACGGTACTACTTGTATAATTCCCAATTGATGTGATGACGCTATATGTTAGCTAAGTATTTATATAGAACTAGTTTTAAGACATGTGAAAACACGGGATTTGTCAAAAACACTTTCTAAGATTAATTTCTATTGTTTCTCTATAATAATATACGAACATCAGTATCATACACATAGATATATAAGTTTTGAAAGACTAACATTAATTGATGAGTATAGCATCGGTTGAAACTCATAAAGTTATTGACATTATTTCAAGTCTTATAGCGCCTTTTCAAAAGGTCTTGATCCATAGTATTGCATCTCATCAACATGTATATTAAGGCACAAACGCATAACTGAACAACTTTTACCAATAATTTAAATCAAGAGTTAATTATTCATATCAATTAAAATACACAAGTTTACTACATATTCATCTAATAAAACTTCAACATGTTCCCTATCTATCTCCTATTTTGTTAGAGAAAACAAAATATACTTATAACTAATAAACTATAGTAACATCTAGAATAGAGCATAAGGTTGTCAATAAAATTGAAAAACGAATAATTTAACAGTGGATATCAAATAAGTTAATAACACTACAAATAAATTAAAATGAACGTATCTGAGGGTATAAACCAAAGAACAGTGAAATACATTATCGATTAAGAGATGGCATATTGTTTATCAAGTTAAATTATGTACTTCAAAGGCAGAAATATAGACCTTGTAACAAAGTACATAAAACAACTCATCCATACAATGATTTTAAATTTCTAGAAAGTCAAAATTTCGATATTCACATCATGTTGGACTACTTCTATCAAACAATTCTAAGTTTTTCACATAGAAGTAATACTATGTAACGCTCCAAATTCTGTAAGTTTAAAACTTTAAAATATATTATTTTTACTGTTTAAGTTAGTAGGACTTACTGTGTAAAGTATTTTATGTTATAGGACTTGTCAGTTAATAAATTAGTTAGCAAAGGGTATAATGTGACAAGTGCCATAAGTTGAGGGGATTAGATGAAATTAACGGTATAAAAATACATACTATGTAAGCTTCTATGTCACTTCTAGAAATGTAAAACAGAAAGTACGTAACTGGTACTTGTGTGTGACGATTTTGGAGTCAAAACAAAAGGGAGAACATCAAATTAAAGCTAGGGTTTCGATTTGTAGAGTTTATAATCGTTGATTCTTCATCCTAAAGGTATTACTAACCTTCCTTCGTGTTTAATTGATGATTGAATGAGTTAAGTTAAACCCTAGTTTCATTAAATTGATGGGTTAGAGAGTTAATGAATTAATATATGTTTCATACACATGGTTAAGTTATGTATTAGGTTTTAAAGATTTTGATTTTATAAAAGAACTCATAATCATGTGTTATGAGAAATTGAATAATTATGATTATGATTATGTATATGATAATTACATGTAAATGGGTAGTAGATGTTGATGATGATATTGATATATGTGAAATTACACTAAGGGGTGGTAGCCTTGGTGTAAGTTGATGATTTTGATTAATAATGATATTAAACTACTCATTTATGTGTAATTAGTTGATTAAGTGTATGAAACTTAACACTTGTATAACTTAATACAAGTAAGGAGTTGAAAGTTGAATGTGTATTTGATACTTGGCTACATGATTACATCATTAGGTAATAAACATGTTCAAAGTGCTATTGCAAGTGATTTAATACATGGGCTATCGCGAGGTAAGTTAATGAATGATGCTATCTTTCTTCAAGTAATGCTTATTCCATTTACTTGGAAGGACCGATAATGGATATGTCATTTACTTGATGAGTTATGATTAATTACCGGGGTGTAGGCCCGAAGATGTTAATTCTTGCGGAAATTAGCATATGATATTATGGATCCTTAATATACGTATGTTGAATTGATATTAATTATCATTGATAGCTCATTGCTTACTAAGCTTTATGCTTACTCTATTATGTTTATGTATTTTTAGGTGAGCCAAGTAGGACCCAGAGGGATCCGGGTAAAAGGCCCGAAGGTTGCTAATGGTGGAGCTTGTTTCGTTGTTGGTAACAAGCTAATCTTTTGAATCATGCTCTCGATATGTAATCACCCCTTTTATTTAAGAAAAAATGGTTTTGTCACATAATGTTGAAAGTCATGTTTTGTTGGTGTACATAGTCAAACATGTGAAAGGTGGAAGTCAAATTAGTCAATGAGTTTTGTTACACTCATTGATAGTTTTAGAGATGATGATAATGTACACTAGATAACTATTATGTAAATATAATGGTTTATATAGAAATTTTGATATTAATGATTAAGTTGAAGTATTGATAGTAAGTTGACTTAGAATAGTCAAAGAAGTGTGATTTGGGTATTGGGATAGTGGTCATTTGGGTAAAGACCCAAACGGGCCGTTAAAGTGCCCTAATGGATCACTTAATGTGTAAACAGCTAGAATAAGTCGTGGTTCGGGTACGAAGAATGTTAATATGGCATTAAGTCCCAATTATAGTATTAAAAGTGTGGTAAAAATGTTAGAGCACAAGTCTTGTTAGTTTAGAACTTAGCATGTCAACGAAATGGGTTAAAAATGACCATAATTGAGTCAATGGTCCAAAAGGAGTTAAAACGGGAAATTTAAGGAGTTAAAACCGGAAATTTCGAAAAGTGAAATTTGGGAAATGTTTGAAATATCATTTTACACGTGCTTGCAAATTTTCGCAGTCATTGGAATTGTAGAATTTAAGATATGCATGATTGAAATTCGGAAATTTGTAAAAAGGTTGTGCAGCTTTGAAATCAACTGGAAATAGGGAGGAACCGACGGGTTATCCATGGATCTGGCGGGTCCTTAGGGGATCCAGATGAACCTGTACCAACCCGGCTGCTTCTCTACTCGTTAAATGACATCTAGCTTCTGTGAAGGTCCAAATGACATCTAGTTTCCTTGATGACCCGACTACTTGTGCCTAGAACCCGGCGGGTCAAATAAGGACCCGGCTGATTCTCTTTTGATTCAGCACATTTTTTCTTTTGTGTCCAGAAATAGGACTTTAGGGTCCGGTTGTTTAGCCGGACTCTATTCATGTCTTTGGGTTCGGTTATTTAACATTCAACTGGATTCTATTCAAAATAAAAGGATCGGAGTGTGACACCCGCCAAATTAGGGCTAGTGATTAGTGCCTAATTCTCTGTAATACATATAATTAGTCCTTGATTAGGTTAATTAATGTATCCTTATATATATTGTTGAATATATATACACGTACGCGATTTGGTTAAATAGTGCATTTTCATATCGAGTGTAGTTCGATACATTTCATACGGACGTTGGTGCAACTTTAATAAATAACATAAATCTATTTGATACTTAAATAGTAGTTATTTACATTATATTATTATGTATTAATAATATACGAAACAATGTACGTTTTGTTTAAAACGTAACCGACACGAATTAAAAGCGCGAAACGTGTTCAACAAACGAAATAAACTTAAGTTATATTTTTATAACTCGTTATTAAGTATTTTGATAAAATACTTCAAGTAAAAATATCGTGATTACACGCGTACGATTAAAAGGTTTAAAAACGTTACACAATTTAAACGAACGTCTAAACCGCAACCGACAACCAACCGACGATCAAAATATATTTTAATAACTTAGAATATATTATTTGAGTAAAACTTTTATTAAAAATATCAGGTTTTAAATCGTTAACAAAACGTAATATATAAAACGTTATACGACTAACTAAAACGTAAAATGAACGGGTAAACGAACACCGCGCGTTACACAACTTTGGGAATAAGATTTTAACACCCACATGGAGGTGGGACCCACCCAAAATGCAGAAAATCTGCAAGGCATGACTTCTCTATGCTCTTGGTTGATTACAAATTACATACTCCCACCCATACCTCATAATTTACACACACACCTCACCCATACTCTCTCAACTCTTCCTCCCTCATTCCTATCTCCCTACCCACGAATTTTCTGCTGGTTTTCCAGCCCCCACAACCACCAAGATCATCACCATAATCCACCATTCAACCATCATAGCACCACCAAGTCGAAATTCAAGAAAACGCATCAAAACGAGCACAACATCTTCCTTTCTTCTCGGTTGTACAATACTAGTAAGAACATCAAAACTATCTCAAAATACTTGTTTTATGTTTATTAATATGTTTTAGTGCTCCCTCAACAAAGAAATGTCCAAATTTATAGCTAAAACACGTTTTTCATAAACATATATAAATGACAGATTCTATCCCAGAAAAATCATCTCACGAAAATGTTAATATCTTGAGTTCTACAAAGAATTAGACAACGAAACACATACCAAAATTTTGTATGGAAGATCTCTACAAAAATTTCTTCTTTGACCATTTCCAGAAATACACGGATTCTCGTGTATAACCCGATCTTTGACGAAGGTCTGTTTTGGATCAAATCTGACCACTCTTCATATTTATTTTTGTTTAAAATAGTAAATGAACTTATAAAAATACCATTAAGTGCAGAAATAAACTCAACTCCTAGGAGAATATGTGTGATTTTTGTTTATTCTTGATTCGGATTAGAAGTTAGCTAAATTGAGAGACTTGTCGAGTTAAAATCTAGAAAACAAAAGTGTAAGGGCTGTTTTTGTCATTTCACAAAAACTGACATTTCAGGTCAACCATAAAATGTAACGACAATTTTTAAAAGTTTATTTAACATATATAAGGCTTCCCTAAAAGTATCGAGTCAAACCGAGCTCATTTGACCAATTTGTCAAGGAAAAAGGCATTTCAGGCGAATCTGCGAAGTGAGTCCAATCTCGGTTCGCACCGCAATCTCAGTTCGCACCGCGAACTCGGTTCGCACCACAATATCAGTTCACACCGTGACCTCGGTTCGCACCACAATCTTAGTTCGCACCGCAACCTCGGTTCGCACCGCAACCTCGGTTCGCACCACAATCTCGGTTCGCACCGCGACCTCGGTTCGCACCACAATCTCAGTTCGCACCGCGACCTCGGTTCGCACCACAATCTTGGTTCGCACCGCAATCTCGGTTTGCACCGCGATCTCGGTTCGCACCGCAATCTCGGTTCGCACCGCGATCTCGGTTCGCACCGCAATCTCGGTTCGCACCGCGATCTCGGTTCGCACCGCAGTCTCAGTTCGCGGTCAAACTTGGTCAACATTTTTTCATCACTTTGAAATTTACTTGAAATGGTTACCAAACGATAATAATTAGCCAATACGATATTAAACCAGTACAAGAATGGTTAACAATCACTTTTATGAGTATACAAATGAATCGAAACATAATAATAATGCTTTTGAGAATTATTGTTACACACTGTCACCAACGGACCGTGCACGTTTTCAAAATACAAACAACAAACCAAATGTATTTGGACATTACTAGTTGTGTGATCAACTAGCATATGTGATATTTTGAGATTCCTACTCGTATTAACCAACGCGCATCTTGGACGCCCTCAGGTTATAGTCTTCGGACATCTTTGCTTGGCTAAGCAACGCACGTTTATTGAGATAAACGCATCAGACTCAGGTGAGTCTCATGGCCTCTCTTTTTACTGTTTTTCACTCAGGGGTGTGATTCATTGCTTGTTTTTAACATGTGAACGCGAGTACAAACTTTTCATATACTACATGAGTTTACACAACTAATCATTTAAGTCCTCCACAACATAGTTTGGTAATACTTCGGTAGCGCGAATGTTAGTGTATGGTACCATATAGGATTGACAATCCTCATCCGGGTTAGCAAGCACTAACTGGCCAAACGGACGCATTAGCATTTGAGGTTTGCGAGTGCGGATTAGGCACTCGTGGGGAGGCACCCTCGATCAGGTCCTTGAATGTGGATCCTGACACCTCAGTTAAGGCTCATACTATGTGCTCATGGATGTATACATTATTTATTTGCTTGGTTGCAAATCAGTACATTAAATCTTGCGGTTCACACAACGTTATTTGATATATAAACCTGTGAGCTCACCAGCTTTTAGCTGACCATTTTTAGCATGTATCATAGGTGCTCAGCAGTAGGTTGGACTACCCTCAGGATTACTGTAGCTCGAGTCAGCATGCAGACATTAGAGATTTCCTTGCATTAATATATTTTGTAAAAGTATTTATGTATTGGAATCTCTCATTTCCAGAATGCGAGCTATGTATTAGCTTCAAATGTTGTAAACATTTTTATATTAATATATTTTGTTAAAACGACGCATGTAGAGTCGTTTACTATATATCTTTGTGCTGTTGATTACCCGACGAGTCACACCCAAAGTATGCTTCCGCTAATCATGAATTTGGGGGTGCGACAAATTGGTATCAGAGCCTAAGGTTATAGTGAACTAGGTTGCATTTAGTGGGCCTAGACTATGACCGTTAGGTAGTATTTTCTATTAAGTAGGACTAGTTCAGGAATTTCACCATACGAGTTTAATTTAACATAGCCTGATCAACTATGTACAATTAAATGAGGATGATGAAAGGTCTGAAATGGTTATGCTTGAATATGGATACACTAGTTGACTCTGACCACGAGAGAAACCAAACTCAAACATGGTTGTGATAGACACACTAGGCTATTATGTGATATATACATGGATATGCCTCTCTTAAGTGCTACACTTTAGGCTATATTATATATTGTAGGTATATGAATATAGGCCTCACCTTACTAAACGTTTTGCCACAGAAATGGCTGACAACTCTCTCGTAGCACTCACTGATTCGGACAATGAAGTCCAAGCACCACAAACTCAAGAGAGGACAACCGTTCCGTCCGTCTCTCCAACACGGGATGTTCCCGAACCACTGTTTTACTCATCTGGAGAAGCTCGAGTAATCCATACTCGCCATAGGAGTACCGGATCATCCCAAACTGACCCTTACTCCAACTATACGGGCAACCCTGCTATCAGGACATTCCGTCCTACTCATGCCAGCAGGTGGGACTGGTTACCCACAACCCTAAACACATGGCGGTCTGAGGAAGAGATCCAAGTTCCTACCGACCCCATGGACATCTCCCCGTACACCCAGGAACCGACACACCACACAGTACCGGTGTTAGCTGCCTGACTCCACCGTCATGAGCAAAGGCTCGAGGACCTCGAGAGGGAGCAACACATTATGACAACCTACCTGTTACGTCAAGCCCATGATCGTATGGGTGAACCACACTCTAGACAAGGTTCATCAACAAGTGATCGATGACAGAGGGCATCTGATCTCTTGCAAGCAAGATTAGAAGAATGTGAACAACGTTCACGGGAGGCTGAAGAGTACACTCGTGTACTGGAGCAGCGGTTAACTTTGGCTGAAGACGGCACTCGACAAACCAGCAGACTTGCTGAAACTGTCACCCATCTTGTTACTGTGATATCCTAACTAAACCTTCATCAGGATTAGTATAATGTCCATTTGTAATCTATTATGCTATCGTAGGACTCTTGTAATTCGACCGGTGGTACCATCCCTGACATCTTTTGTAAAACATCTATGGTTGTAACCTTTTGGACTCATGTTATCTACCCTTAATTCCCTGTTTATCTTATACTATTGATTGTCATGTCGTGATGTTTTATATTATCACCTTTAAATATAAACATCTGTGATAATCACCATTAGTGCGCAAAATCTCATGTATCTTCATTTCTTTTGAAGAATCATGCCGCCAAAGACAAGACCTTATACCGATGCCCAGCTTGCATCCCTTATCTCCCAAGAAGTGGCTGAGGCCTTGGCTCGAGATTCTCCACAAAACTCCAGGAGGAGTAATGACACTGCTAAAACTACTCCTGTCACCAAGCCTTGCTCCTACAAGCACTTCTTAAACTACAAACCCTTGAACTTCAAGGGTACTGAAGGAGCCATCTGTCTGATCAGACGGTTCGAGAAAATGGAATCTGTTTTCCGCATCAGCAAATGTGCGGAGGATGACAAAGTCCAATTCGCTACTTGCACCTTTGCAGATGGTGCCCTCACATGGTGGAATTCATATGCCCAGTCCGTGGGTATTAACACCGCCTATCTACTCCCTTGGGAGGATCTGAAGAAGAAGCTCACGGATGAGTATTGTCCAAGCGAGCAACTCTAGAAGCTGGATGAAGAATTCTGGAACTTAAAGGTTCAGGGAACCGATATTGTTGGATACACCACCAGGTTCCAACAACTTGCTCTTCTTCGCCCAGCCATGGTAAGTACAGAACCCGAGCGAATCAAGAAGTACATTTGCGGTCTTCCAGAACCTGTCCGGGGAAACGTCGCCTCTTCAAACCAAACCACTCTTCATGGTGCCATCCGGTTGGCCCATGAACTCGTAGCTATGACTGATGGCTAGGAAACACCCACTCCATCTTCCAATAAAAGGAAATGGTCAGATAATTCCAACAACCAGAACAAGAAACCCGACACCATCAAAGCCTACAACTCAACCACCGAAACCAGACGAGGTTACACCGAGAGCAAACCTTATTGTTCCAAGTGCAATCACCACCATGAAGGTCCTTGCGGTACCCTTTGCAAAAATTGCAAGAGGTACGGACACCTCACCAAGGACTGTAGATCCCCCACCAACAACAACAACACCAACACCCAATCATCAAAATCCTGCTATGAATGTGGGAACACCGGGCATTTCAAGAAAGAATGTCCGAAGCTGAAGAACAAGGGCAACAACAACAACACTGCCAGAGGTAGAGCTTTCGTTCTTAACTCTAAAGATGCCCGTCAAGACCCTAACGTGGTCATAGGTATGTTCCTTATCAACAATTTATCTGCTTCTGTTCTGTTTGATACTGGTGCTGACAAGAGTTTCATATCGAACGAGTTCAACCCACTACTTGATATTACACATGTTGCATTAGATACTTTATATACTATAGAGTTAGCTAATGGCAAACTAATCGAGGCCGTTAGTGTATTACCTGATTTCACTTTAAACCTCTTGAACGAACTCTTTCCCATAAACCTCATACCCGTCAAAATCGGAAATTTCGACATTATTGTTTGCATGGACTGGTTGTCCAAGCATCGAGCCGAAATCGTTTGTTACGAAAAAATCATTCGTATTCCTCTCGTCACCGGTAGTACTTTAATCATACAAGGGGAGACCGGTGGAATGAGGTTGAATATCATATCCCGCATTAAAACCCGCAAGTACTTGAGAAAGGGTTATCATGCAATCCTCGCACACATCATGGAGAAAAAGTCAGAGGAGAAGCGACTTGAGGATGTGCCCATCGTCCGAGACTTTCCAGAAGTCTTTCCCGAGGAACTACCTGGCCTTCCACCGCCTAGGCAGGTTGAGTTCTCAATCGAACTCGTACCAGGTGCTGCACCTGTGGCACGAGCACCATACCGCTTAGCCCCTTCCGAACTTCAGGAGTTGTCCACTCAGTTACAAGAACTCCTGGATAAGGGATTCATTCGACCGAGTTCCTCGCCTTGGGGAACCCCGGTTCTATTTGTCAAACATAAGGACGGTTCTTTCCGCATGTGCATCGATTACAGGGAACTGAATAAGTTAACTGTAAAGAACCGTTATCCACTTCCACGCATCGATGACCTGTTCGACCAACTCCAGGGATCAAGTTTTTATTCAAAGATTGATCTACGATCAGGTTATTATCAGTTACGAGTTCGTGATGATGATATTCCAAAAATAGCTTTACGAACTCGCTATGGGCATTATGAGTTTCAAGTTATGCCCTTCGGTCTAACCAACGCACCGGCTGTATTCATGGACCTTATGAATCGAGTGCGCAAACCATATCTTGACAAGTTTGTCATTGTTTTTATCCATGACATTCTCATCTATTCGCGCAACGAACAAGATCATGCGCAACATCTGAGAACCATCCTAGAGCTACTCAGACACGAGGAGTTATATGCTAAATTCTCTAAGTGTGAGTTCTGGATGCAAACCGTTCAATTCCTTGGTCATGTGATATCGCGTAAAAAGTCATGTTTTTACTACCGATATCTCTCTCATTCTAGAACGATTATTGGCATTTTAAACTAAGAAACAGTACAAATCAGTGCTATTATGCAAAGATGGTCAAAACAAGGTTGCACGACAAAAATCAAGCAAAACGGATGAAAAACGAAGATTCCACACACGTTTGAAGATTCAAGGCATCAAAACAAGATTTCAAGACAAAAGTGCCCATCATCAACATCCATCTCATCCAAGATGTTCGTTTTTAAATTATGAATCCAACAGAAGAAGAATCAACAAAAACGGACGAAGAATGAAGATTCTACGTACGCCGAAAGATCCAAAAGATTCGTACGAGACATCCGAAGATGGGAGACATATTTTTGGGATATCTTTACATCAAAGTCTTCATTTTTGAATTACGAATCCAACGCAAAAATAATCAACGCAAACGGACGCATAACAAAGAAGATACGCGCGAATTAAGCAACGCAGCGAAAGACGATGGACCGGGACGGGTGGCAGCCAGCTGCCGCCGGCCAGCCACCAGCCGCCGCCGGCCTGCTGGGGGGCGGCGCCGCCCACCCTCCCCCCGTCTCGTTTCCACCTTTTGGTACTTGTGTGTACCCGGTGCGCCGCCTTTCCATGCTTTTTCGTACCCGGTGCCCCACCTTTCGCTACTTTTTCGTACCCGGTGCACCACCTTTCACCCTTTTTCTAATGTGAACCTAGGAATGCTAACTTGAGCCACTTTTCACTTTTAAATAGAAGCCCTTAGACCTCATTTGAACACACACTCAAATACACTCACACATTCTTCCACCTATACACACTCCTTTTCCATTTCCACTTTCTCATTCTAGAAATTCTCTTATCTTATAGTCTAGAATTATTGTAATTAATCTACGGATTAGTATAGAGGCTAGAACGAATGTTAGGAGATTTGAAGATCCATCTTTGTACATGTAAACGAGTTGTCGATCATAATAATACGCTGCTGCGCACTTATTTCCGGGTGATATCCAAACCTTTATCATACTTTCTTTATTCCATATTTTAATTATGTGTTATTGCTTGGTATGTGATATATTTGTTGCCATGAATTGCGAGTAGTTTATTATTGTGATTGTTGATGAAGTAGATAATTATAAGTAAGGATGACATTATATAATTCATGTACGACAATCGTAAAGAGATATGACGGCCCCTATTCGACTGTTTATCCGATATAGTACTGGAAACGCTTTAAGGCGAAGTACAAATGTATGGAAGTCGGTAAACGACCGAAGGTAGTTATATCTCTGGAATCAACTCTGATTTAATAGTTGAAATCCCGAAGTGGTAATACAACTTCACAACTATTGGTATATCCTACGAAAGTCAAAACACTATAAAATGATGTTCGTGAAATATGTTCAGATAAAATAGGAATTAGTAACCCTTGTAGCGTCAAGACTTTATGAATTCAAGTTTAATTTATGGATTATCCTTTCTGGTTATCCACGTGACTGCAACATAGTAATTAGGACCTGATCAACCTTAATTATAGTAAGTAGTTATCTATGCCCATGACATGCAATAAGTAAGACACATTGAAATCACTCGTTGTATATATTTGGTTTACATTTCTGCACTTCTTTACATTTAGTTAGATAGAGTGTCACTTTCACTGTCAATTACTCCTGACCGCATGTTGATATGAGAAACCGTGGAACTACTACGTAAAGTACACTGTCTATCATTGAAAGGCATGGTCCGCATATGAAACACGTTTTAACAAACTGCGAATAATCTGGGGATGTATAACTGTTTGAAAAGGAGAGATTTGAATCATAAGTCGAAGTAACTAGAGCTTAAATGAATGATAACAGGACTTCAGAATAAAAGTAAAGTCGTAATAACCTAGAATCCTTAAAACACCGAGTTTTACAATGTCGGCGGTCTAGACTTATGAAGTTATTAATTTATGTGCTAATCGAGCAGTAAACTATTTTTAGGAGTTAAGAAAGGTCGGACCTATAAGACTATACGCTACTGATTCATGAACCTCGGTATAAAACCAAAATAGGTTGCTTATCTTTCAACTAGATAAGTATTGGAAGTTTGCGTATTGCTCCGATCAGAATTATGATAACCTAGTTCCTAGTGACATGCCAATGGGAAATTGAGTTGGTAGGGTTCTAGAGTTTACGCCTAGTAGTTTGGTTGCCAAATTAGTATCATCTGTCACACCCCCAATTTCATGCTTTGCGGAAGCGATTGTTTTTGGGCGTGACTAATCAATTATCAAGCACAAAGATTAAGCAAACGACTCTACATGAGACGTTTTAGAAAATATATTACATTACAAAAGTAGTACGAAGTTTTAAGTCATAAGTGTACATCATTAGCGAGTTCGCAAAATGATTCAGAAGATTTTGAATACATAATCAAAGTAGAAAAGATAATGCGAGTAAAATCTTCATAAGTGTGTATACATGCGACTCGTACTAGCTTAGCATAATAGTAGATCATGCCAGGCCATCCTACTGTGGCTGCGTACCTGAGAATGCATTACTAAAACGCGTCAACCAAAAGGTTGGTGAATCTCACAGGTTTGTAGTATATAGTAATAGAAAATCCAGTATAGTTCAATAAGTAGAAACAATTACACCACGGTAATAAAGTAAGTAATATCAATTACTCAACGGTGATTCGGTAAGTAAGTATCAATTACACAACGGTAATTCGGTAGTAAGTATCAATTACACAACGGTAATTTAGTAAGCAAGTATCAATTACACAACGGTAATTTAGTAAGTAAGCATCAATTACGCCAAGGTAATTAGGTAAGTAAGGTCGGTGTATCTTGCCATGAGCCATCATAGTCGAAGCTTAACCGTAATTTTGCCCCTCGTGAGTGCAACCCAAAATCACTCATATGTAACGAGTAGAAAACACCTGTTTATACGAGTACGGTTCGTGGTGGCGCTACCACCCCAGGTGGGGATTGTCAGTCCCATATGGATCCATATACTAAAACTCGCGCTTATCCGAT
Organism: Pseudognaphalium luteoalbum; assembly: GCA_963422505.1. Classification (NCBI taxonomy): domain Eukaryota; kingdom Viridiplantae; phylum Streptophyta; class Magnoliopsida; order Asterales; family Asteraceae; genus Pseudognaphalium; species Pseudognaphalium luteoalbum. The sequence continues at coordinate 34,219,735 of OY730194.1, read as the reverse complement.
AATTAACTACTATGATTTCAGAGGCCTTCATTGGATTAAACGGAAACTCATGCAATTTGATATACCGGTAAGTAGTTATTCAGTATCGTAGTAGAACAACAAGTTTGTAAGTTCGTACAGTAGCAAAGTAGTAAATCAGTAATGTAGTAAAACAGTGGCTCACTTCGTTTGTAAAGTAGCAAGATATCAGTATCGTAGTAAAACAGTGAGTCACTAAGTTTGTACAGTAGTAAAGTAGTTCATTGGTAAAATAGTAAGTTCACGGAGTAGTAACTCCGTAAAGTAATAAACCCCAAGGGTCGCCAAGTCGAAATCAGTAAGTTTGTAATCCAGTAAGTACAAGTAAGTAATCAATACATTTATACATGTATTCAAGTAAAACAAGTAATGCATCTCCTCCAAAACAGTAAAACGGTAAAAAGGGGCTGCGAGACTCACCTGAAGAGCAAGCAATCCTAAAGTACGTGAGTTGTTCCAATGGTAATCTCCTAATGTCCTAAACATGTGAGATTATAATGAGTAAGTGGATGTTTAACTAAACCATCCGTATAAGTGTTTGTGAAAAGGTATACGGCTCGTTGGTGACGGTTTGTAATAATAATTCCAAACTAGTATTATTATACATGATTTGTTGTACTTATAAAAGTAGATGTGTTTCGTGTGTAAGTCATATCGTATAAGTTTAGTTGTTACTCAAGTTCGTCCCATCCGTTACATTTTATTTCATGAGTTACGAAATTTGGTACGGGTCCGAAAACTGAAATAGGCCATTTTCGACCCCTAGACGACCCCGAAAGGCCTAAAACCGCCTAGGCTATGCTACATAGCCTTGATCATTTGGCCGTTTTCGAGTGACCGTGTGACTTTTAGCCCAAACCGTTATAGTAAATTTTTCATCGAGAAGCTACCCTGAAAGCACTTGCGAAATTCTTCGGCATTTTTACAAAAACTGTTCTGTTTGAGTATTTCAGTCGTTCGGCTGTGAAGGTCTAGCCGTTCGGCTATGGAAGACCTAGCCGTTCGGCTGAGAAGTCCTAGCCATTCGGCTCAACAACAACTAGTCGTTCGGCTCAGTTGTGTGAGCCGTTCGGCTCATTAAAGCTAGCCGATCGGCTAGCCTAGGCTAACCGATCGGGTTAGTTTCCTGCTCGTGTTCTGGTCTGTTTTTAGTCCGAATCAACACTAGGTTTTTGCTATGGTTCAAGCTATAATCGTTTATCTATGTTGAATAACAACATTATACAAGTTATATACGTATTGTAAGCACCAAATTAAATGAAGTTTTCGAGTGTTCTTACAATTTAAAATTTGGAACCGTGAGGATGATGATGACGATGTTCACGATGATGATGATGATGATGATCCAAGAGGAAGAAGTAGATGATTATGATGATGATGTTACTAATGTTGATTCTTGTTGTTGATGATGTTGTCGATGAAAATCGAGAGGGAAAAGAGAGAGTCGAGAGATTGAAGATGGATGGATGAATGTGTCTGTGTGTGTGTTTGATGTAGCCGGCCAACTCCAATTATTGGAGTTGGTTGGCTCCCGCTTACAGTACAAAATACCCATGTTCTTGTACCCGATCGAAAAGTAGTATAATCTTTTGAAATGATAATTTTCTAAAAATAGATTCGTATAAGTTTTTAATTAAAATATTTTATAAAAATGTTTTTACGGAGTTATACAATTGTATCTTTGTTTTACTTAAAAACATACGGATAGTTTTACGTGTCCAAAATGTATTTAGATTTCTAACGGAGTAAATAATTATTATTCTTGACGATAATACTTTATTTGAAAATGTTTTTCACTAACATCCGTATTTAACATTACGCGTTCTTTCATATTTGTTTGTACGTGATTAAATAATCGTTATGTTATATATATATAAATACATATATAATATCCAATACTTTCGTATTATCTTGTACTAAGTACAAAGGTTTAAAGTTTAAATTAGTCGCTAATTTTGGCCCTTTTTAACCGGGTGTCACATCATCCCTATTTATTCTGTCATCCCGAAATATTAATTATTGAAATCTCAACAATCACATATCCATCTTTATCTACTTTCCTGTACTTTAATGTCCTGCATTTTAATTACTAGTCTTTAGTTTAAAACCCCCCCAAACCTACCTACTTTGTTCCATCCTAGATACTTCCCTACCGAAAGTGCCAACTTTAATTGCCCACACGTTTGGATTCATAGAACGATCTTAGGTTATACTTACCGCTTAATAACCAGAGTAGGTAGTACATATAATTTAAGCCCCGCTAAATATAAATTTTTAGAACCCCTGTTGGCGCCCGATTAGTTACCATCAACGACACCGACGCTTTCGGGTGCCATCAAGTTTTTGGCGCCGCTGCCAGGGAATCACAAACGTACAATTTAAAGCCACCTTAAGTAGTAGTATTTAGGAGATCCTTCCGCACGAAACCTTTCCAGGTATCTTTCGAAAGTTAATTTGATTAATATTAATTTAGTATTAATTCAGTATTAGTTAATTAGGATAGTATTAGTTTAAAATGACAACTCGAAAACCCACTTCTTACCTCATTTCAAAAGACGAACTGATGGCAATGGACGAGACGGAATTCTTTGACTACTTAGTAAGAGAAATAGGATATGATTTCTTTTCACCTTCTTCCTCTAAAGCTAAAGAAACCTCCGAAACCCTAGAAGAATTTAGGACCTCACTTTCTATTCCAAAACGTTGCCTGGACTTTGATGACACGGATCAGTTGCCTGACCTGGCATCATCTCCAGAAGATCGCTTTCCAACTTTGCATTCGCCTCAATTACCAAATTCTGTCCACTTCAATAGTCCTTCCGAAGAAGATTATAAAGAAAAACCTCCGAAATCATGTGACTTAATCACCCTCATTCCTGAAACGTCAGTGTATGGCAATACTCTGTCAAATTCTCGTAATGACAGCATCTTTTCATTCCTTTCACAAGAACACAAATACACCATCTATCGAGTGGTGGATAAAGTTCCATCAGTCGAGCCAGAAAAACCTTGTTCTGAAGAACGCCACCTCGGCACATCCTTTAATCCTTCTCGCAGAATAGATGTTTATAGGGCATTCGTTAGGAAATTAGATTCCTCCAACTTTCCTTTTTCATATGACCAACGAGAAAAGATTACCAATCTTGACGAACAACTCAATTTCTCGTCTCGCCTGTCAAATCATGAATGCGAAAGCACTTCCACTAGTTTCAGAGACCAAGAACTAAAGTTTATAGCAGATTTGGATCTACTTTTTGAATCACTTGCCGATATGGATTTCCATCCAATATCTATGATATTAATCAATCATAATGTTGCTGCAATGATCAATGAACTTGAGTTCTGGGTAGAACGGGACCCGATGATTCCTATCATCATCCCTGGTAAAATTCCATTCTTTGTTGACCCCGCTTCTTACTTGATCTCAAAATTGCGAGACGTTTTTCCTGATTCCACCAAAAGACCTGACACCGCTTTCTTCGCTAAACGGAAAGACCTTCACGTTAAGCTTGTTCAAATCTTCGCTTTCACCAAATACTCCTTCACTTCCACACAAAAAGCCCTAATCAGTAAACTCATAAGAATAGTCAATTCTACAACCGGAGAACCTGATTCGCAAGAAGATAAAGCATTTCTGGAAATCATGGATAAACTCAATCACGATCTAAATTACAAAGACCAAGGAGCTCGCGACGGATTGTCAAACCCTAAGAAGATAAGAAAGGCATATAATAAGTTAATTAGTGATCTTGTCAATCTAGGATATGAAGAAAGAAAAACCCTAGGGGACATAGAGGACAGTCATTATTTAATTTATAACGTCATCTGGGAACTTTCAAAATGTTTTGTGCCTAAAAACATTCGTTTAGAGGAACAACTCTCGACCCTTTCCCTACGGAGAGATCGGAACGAATCATAAAACAATTCTTTCCTAAAAGGTCGAGGCTCGCAACTTTAAATGAACATATTTTAAATTTTTAAAAGATACTGTTAATATATATATATATATATATATATATATATATATATATATATATATAATAACTTAATTTTAATATTTTAGGTTGAATATAATCGTCCCGCAAAAATTTGCGCATTTCCTAAATATTTATAACGTGACAAGAAACTAACAAGTCACAATAAGTACACTTAGGATTCGTAATCATTGTTAATAGGACATTAGAAATTAACCTAGATTATTAACTTAATACTAGAAGTACATTAGGGACCATGTAAGGAATATGGTACTTGGAACTAGGACATATATTCCTAGGGGACCATTAAAACTTACATGCACTCTCATAATTCAAAAACAAAGAACAAAAACACTTTCTTCCTCCCCTTTGCTCTCCCATGGCCGGCCACCTTCCCACCATCCCCACACCACCATGAACCACCATTAAATCTCCATCAAACTCTATAATTTGCGTCCTTTTGAACTCCTCGTTGTATATTATTCTCGGTTGTACATTTGTTTTGAAGTTTTACGCACTACAATAAAGGTATGATCATGAGAAACCTACTTTGAACTTTGAATATCCTATTTTATGAAATTAGCTAAGTTAGTAACTAGGAATTACTACTTTTCTTGGTTAGATGCTTAGAAATTACATATTACTACCACTTACCCATGCTAATTCACACATGTTTGACTTTGTCAAAAGGATAAACTTTGACCTATTAATTAATTCTATAATTTTGCTTGATTAAGTGTAATTGTTAGGTATTTAAATGATCATGGTGATTTGAATGATTACTCTATGTTAATTGCACAATGCGAATGAATTAGGATTAGCAAAGTGACTTTTGATAGTCAACAAAAGATTAGCTAGCTTGCTTGAATAGAATAGTGAATTAAGATCACTTGACAAATTCTTGCTCACTAGAATCTTGTACTTGCTTGACTAGTCAAAGTAGGCATAATAACTAGAAAATCATTATTGTGAAAATAAAAGTCTTGAATAAAATCAAACACATGGATGACATAACTCTTCTTGCATGACCTAGCTTGTTTACCAATTAGGAAATGCTTGAAATAGTTTAGGTCATATTTACATGCATAAAATATAATTTTGGCATACGAAGTTATCATTCAAAGTAAGCTTTGACCTAAAAAGTCAACTTGAAGTATTGTATTCTTAAAACAAATCAATTGAAATTTTAAGAACCTTACTTCAAAAAGTCAAAACCTACCGATAATTATAAATTGTGAAATAATGACATTTGAAATTTGGGTAACACCAAACTTTGTAAATTACATTACTTCACAATAAACCTATTGCCATTTCATGACTATATATTTTTCACATATTGCCGTATTATTTGTTTAAACTAATTATTGGTCACTTGGGGACATTTGATATTTACTGTAATCTTTGGACTGTCAAAAATTTAAAGCCCTCATTTCAAATCTTCCATTGGAAATTTCAATAAGTGCTTTAAATTTTCTCCTTCTTGAGAATCCATTACTTTAAATCTCTCATGCTCTCAGGTACTATCTCGCCGAAGAAGAAAAAACTAAACCCAGCACGACAACTTACAGGATCTCTCGCCTATCTTAGTGCATCACCTGATCACGATTAGATAGCACGCATTTGGAGAGACAAAAAGCTCGGGCGTTTTAGATATATTGACTGGGAAAAGTTGCAAGTATTGGGATTCAGACAAAGACTAGAGAACCTACTCAGTTATCCAGTTGAGGGTCAGCAGTTCAAGTCCTTCAAGAAACTGTTCAGCATTGATGAACCGGTATACATGGAAATGGTTACCGAGTTCATGACCACATACACATTTAAGACAAGGAGTAGAGTTGGAGACAGTTCAATCACATTTCGATACATGGGAAGTTCATTCACCTTGTCATTGGCTCAGTTCGCACAACATTTGGATCTATACACACCTGAGGAGATACATTCCCTACTGTTCACTAATGGAGCCGCTTCGATATCCATCTCGACCACACCATCCGAGGCATGGAGTAAGTTATCATCAGCAAGATATTTCTCGGGTATAAAAGCTACCAGACTCAGAGATCCAGTCTAACAAATCCTACACAAGCTGATAGCTTGTTCATTTGACGGAAAATACATGACGAGTGGTCGAGTTGCCAGATTTGATATTGCTATGATGACGTGCATCCTCGAGAGGAGGAATATTCAGGTTGCCCATTTAGTTGCCCAGCGGATTCTGGAAGAAAAGGATTTTGGTGCAAGGAGATCATATATGGGTCCAGTAATTACAAGGATGATTCGACGAATGGGATTGCTTAAGACGGCAGAGGTAGAAAAATTCAAAAGCCTGCCAGTGTGGAGTGCCCACCAGATAGATTATGAATTTCTTAGGAGCATGGATATACTCAAAATTATGAGAGACGGCACCGTTTACATCAGGGCACGATCATCGGACCCAGGTAGTATGGATGCATTGGTACCAGGTCTAGTTTTACCAAGAGAGGGAAGAAAGAGGAAACAACCAAAAGAGCCAAATAACTCAGATTCAGACTCAAATTTGGACGAAGATAAGGATGATTATGTAACACCCGGTTTCTGGTCCTGGAAATAAACGGTTATTTTAATAATTGGAAATATTTTATTTGGTCTAGTTGAAAATAAACAAGTAAAAGAGGCTCAGATTTTATTGTGACTAGTAAAAGGTTACTTGTTTTAAATTAATAAAGTTGACAGTAAAATAAAAATATTTTGTTTCGCGGATATTTTCAGGTTCCAGACAATAGAATTAGAGGGGATAAATTAAAACAGATGAAATTGAGGGCTGTGGGGATTAGGTCGACTCATTTCTTCACCTAACAATTTTATTCTTCTTCTCTTCTAAAACTCTTTCTAACTCTTTCACCATTTCAAAGAAAATCAAGAAGAACAATTAATAATTAACTTGTGTGGATTCATGTTTTAAGGAAATCAGATTTATCATCATCTTGTTCATCACTTGATTGTAAGTATTCTAGGATTCTTGAGCTTATTCTATAGAAATTAGGTAAATGATAAATATATATGTTTTGTATGAACTAAAGTTTTGAAATCATGGTTTGTTGGTTATATGGTGATTATACAATTATATGTGAAGTTAGCATGTTTGATTTGTTAGTGTTCTTCAAGTTTAAGTTTAAATTTAAAGAGTAGGTTATAAATAGATTGATTTGATTATGTATGTTAGAATTAAAGTTTGAGAGTGATTGTTAGTTGTTATAGAATGTTTATAATTGATGTTAGAGGTTAATATCAGTGCAAAATCGAGTATAGTAGCTGATAGGTGTGAAATTTGGTTATAATCTTCGGAGTTGGAAGCTGGAAAACAAGTGCAGTTTCTGGGTTGGTATGAACAAGCCGGCGGGTCATCACCCCCAGCCGGCGGGTTCTGTGTTTGGGTTGGAAACCGGCGGGTTGTTACCCCAAACCGGCGGCTTCTGTAGGTTTTAATACTCAATAAAGTTGTGACACCCCTCAAAAATTTAATACGCTTAGTATTACATAATTCGTAATTAGTTATAATTACGTACAAAACATTCGGAATGAATCCGACAAAAATACGGACGTTAGTGAAAACATTTCTATAAATAACTTGAATATATTTTTAGAAGTTATTTATCCTATATTATTATTTTCATATAATAATACATTAAAAACTTAGACGTTTTGATTAAAACTTAACAAACGCAGTTAAAACGCGCGAATCGAACTAGGCAATCAAATGAAACTCGATAAATATTTCGGTAACTCAAAATGAAGTATTTTAAGAATACTTCAATGGAAAATAATCCCAAACATATCGTTAATTAAACCTACACAAAATAACGTTAGACGATTTAACGAAAATAACGGGTAAACAACCAAAATATGTAACACAGTCTGAAAATAGGAATTAAATCACACACCCACCCATGGGGGACCTACCAAGAACAGCCCATGTGCCACCTCCCACCATCCTCCATTCAAATGACATGCAAGTTTTATCTCATCATTTCATTCTTCACATTTTCACTCTTTCACAAATTCTCTCTAACTTTTCTCTAAAACTTCCCTCTCTCTCTTAAAATCTGGAGAAATCAGCCCCCAACCACCATATTCATCAGCATTCAACCACCACAAACCACCATAAACCACCATAGCTTCACCAACAAAATACTTAACTTTTTGTAATAATATTAAGCACAAGATCATCACCTCCTTCTCTCATCATTTTCATAAGTAAGAACACCAACTCTCTTTCTTTAGATTTGATTGCATGTTTGTTATTTACATGTTTTTAAGCTCCATTAACTAGATTATGTCCAAGATATATGTTAAAATACCTATGTAAATGGACACTATAGTTGCTATAAAAGTTATATGTTAGTCTAGAAACCATGGTGATCAGTTGGTAAAATTTGTGAGGCTTGATTTGGACCAGAAGTTAGTAAGAACTATGGCGAAACAAACCGACAAAAGCCGAAAACATAACTAGGGACTGTTTTGGAACTATTTTAAAAACCGACACTTTTGATGAACTCCGACATGAACCGAAAATTTATTTGGACTCTATAAACTGATATATGGGTTGGGTGAAAGTTTCGGGTCAAACCGAGTAAGTTTGACCAAGTCAACAAAAGTGGCTCGATTTCTAAAAACTTACTATTTTTGGGAAAATGGTAACAAAAATGGGTTTGGGTGACTTAGTTGGTACCTTTGACCAACTTTGACCAAGTTTGACCAACTTTGACCAGTTTGACCAACTTTGACCAAGTTTGACCATCTTTGACCAGTTTGACCAACTTTGACCAAGTTTGACCACCTTTGACCAGTTTGACCAACTTTGACCAGGTTTGACCAACGGTTTAAGGTTTTTACAAACTAAATAAACTATTTGCAACATACGATATGTACTAATAAATGGTATACAACAAAACAAACTTAATAATAATGTCTAAATGAATTATTATTACAAACTTTCACCAACGGGTCATACATGTTTTAATAAACGAACTTGAACAACTTATTTGGACATAACTAGTTGATGAACGCTAACATGGATGGTCAACTACGACATCCACATACTTACACTTGTAATCTCATACGTTTAGGACGTTAGGAGATTATTGACTCGAAACATAACTGCATTAGAGACACTATCAACCACATGTGAGTTCACATCCCCTACTTTTACTGTTTTCAATACTTTTCTCTAACAGGGGTGAAGGACATAGCTACTACTTTATTGTTTTGATACAAACGTACAACGATTATTATAAATGCTTTCATACTATTACTTGAACTGTTTACGAAATGACTTTTCACACTATTTTGGGAACACGACAACGAATCTTGGTACGGACCTAGGTTTACGAGAGGTAGTTGGGTGCACAAAAGTCCTAGTGTACGCAGCCTATAACCATTAGCTAGGTGACTCTAGCCACTAGATATACGGATAGTACTATCGAGTTGACAGCCCTCCCATTATTATAACTTGTTGGTCGCGCCAACCGCACGACGGCAGTCGTAACGAGGAGCGTATATTTAAAATGTTACTGTGGCAAAAACGAAAAAACGTCGTGGATTGGTTATAGCACTAGGGGTCGTTACTTTAACTCATAAGGTCTAGCTAACCTTTGAGGGATCACCGTCTATGTTTCCCTACTATTACATACTTTTTGAGAAAGAACATTTTCCTACGATTGACTACATAGGAATGCGTTCCTACTATTATACAACTGGATTGGTTTTCCAAACGTATACAAAACGATGTGTTGACATCACGAAAATGAAACGATACTTTTGGATAGTGATCCAACTAAACTGTATTTTGGGTAACATCCCAACGAAACTACGTTTTGGATAGTGATTCAACTAAACTATACTTTGGGTGACATCCCAACAAAACGACACTTTTGAATAACTTTCCAACAAAATGAAACCTTATTTGACATTATTTGACTTTTGAGTCAACAAACTTATAAACAAGCTGGTTTAACGAACTATACTCATAAACTTAAAACCTGTGAATTCACTCAACATTTTTGTTGACTTTTGCTATGTCTTTCAAGAAACTAGTAGCACCAGTAAGACTACATGCATATGGAACTAAGGGACCCACGACGAAATAGGATGACAACTTAGCTACTGTTCAGCAATAATCATACGCTCTGATATGCGTGATTGTCCCGCGTTAACGTCGGCACCCCCGACTATACTAATGCTTCCGCTAACCACGATTAACAAATTTGGGGGTGCGACAAAAGTTCTGTTGTCACAAATGTTAATTCACCCGGTGGGTGAGCACGGGGACCGGGTTGTTAAGAGGAAAACCCGGCGGGTTGTAGACCCTAGCCGGCGGTTCTTTTGGTTTTTACAGCAAATTAGACTTTTGATATTTAATTCAAATTTAAGTATTCTGTTACATGATCATATGATATGATAATATGGATTAGAGATTGGTGTTAATTATGATTAACATGGATATTGGTTATGGATTATTACTGACTTGTATTAATAGTTGTATCTCAGATAAGCGGGCGGCAACTCAGTAATATAAGACCACTGAGTTTGAAGCTAGGAATATCGGTGAGTGGTTACTGTAATCCTCGGTTCAACTCAGTTGTAACGGGTTCGGTTACAACGAGTAAACTGGGATAGTTTTGGTTACATATTAAGTTATGTTATTGTTGTTTGGTTATATTGTGCTATTGATTAGTTGATTTGTAGTTGCTGATTGTTATTGGTTGTTGATTGTTGGTTGTTTGATTGGTTGACTATGTGGTTGATTCAGAGGTCAACGTTGGTTGGTTGGGTCTGGTTACTACTGTGTAGCTGTCTTGGTTACTTTGATACACATAGTTGAGAACTAACCAATTCTGTGAAGGTAGTAGTCAGGCTATCGGTAGATCACTGAGAATAACATACAGTGATCGTGGTTTCTGAGAATAGCATACAGGAACCGCCGATCCTCTTGACGATATGTGCTTATGTGTTTAATTGTTGCGGTTTATTAGTTGTAAGACTTATTGCTTGTGGGTTGAACTGTTGGTTACAGTTCCATTCACTTAGCGTGAGCTAATCCCCTAGTTGTTAAATCTTTTGCAGATTTTGGTTAGTTAAGGTTCGGGTTGTAGATGACTGATTGGATGTTTGACTTGATGCGCTAACTCTGATTCTGTGATTGATATGGTTTTGGAAAGTTTTAGTAACACCCGTTTTGGTAATATGTAATGAAATTAAATAGTTAGAAGATTTTCTTTTGATATATATTTGTAAGTTTAAGATGTTGGTTTGTAAATGTTGTTCAAAAGTTGTGGGACTTACGGTTCCTATTGTAAATATATTATAAAATGTGTTGTTAAAATGTCGGGTGTTAGAGATTATGACGACCCAGTCGCACCACCACTAGTAGTGCCACAACCTACTAGGGCAGGACCTTCCACCCCAGCTCCTAGATCTCAGGTGCCCCCTTACATATACCACTATGGGACACCACCAGGGCCAGACTATTGGTACTGGCTGATGTAGATGCAGGTCCGATGTTATAGGGCTATGAGACAACAAACAACACGGATACCAGTGAGCCCACTTCCTGACTTACCCTGTGGATTGGGCCGAGCACCACCACACTTATATCCCCTGCAGTTCCTACTCCAGCACCTCACCAACATCCAGTTCGTGACCGTGGCCATGGTTTACCACCTCGCACAATTCCACCTAGGCCACAAGCACCACCAACACAGGTTCCTATTCAGAGACAGCATGTTCCTTCAATTGTCGGTTCAGCTAGAGGGCGGACTTCGAGAGGCAGTAGGATATCCACTACATGAGCCACCGTTGTTCAGAGTCACATGATTCTCAGGAGCACCAGCCCTGCAGTTGCCCCAATTGATCCAGCCCGCAGGGGAATTTGTTGATCATTTGATACAGGATGGAGTATTCACCATAGGTACACCAGATGCAGAGGCTGATCGAGATGCATCAGACAAAGGCACCCACTATCAGCATGATGATTCTTCATCAGATGAGACATCCCCTGGACCTATAGTATCTTCAGCTGCAGTATCACCACCAGCCGAGCAATAGATTGCTCCGCTTTCTAACTCCTTTCTATTTTCTATCAAGACCTTATTATTATTGTAATTGATGTACTATGGATGCATAGACATCACATCTATCCAGTTATTACTTTATTATGCTATTACTTTATTTTTCTTATTAGCAGCTATTACTTGATTGAATTGAGTGGTTTGTTTGAGAAACTATCTATAGAAGACCAAGACAAGGGAAGCTGTGGACCACACGATGAAGAATGCCGAGAGCCATAAGTTATAAGCCGCAGACCAGCAGACTTCTAACGAGTAACCAACAACGTGCACAACAAAAGTGGTACACCATTCCAAAACCCTCTACCCATTTAAAGAATTGATTATCTCATCCGATATTCCAAAAAACTAAGTGTGGGATCATCAAAACAACACTACACTTACGAAACAGTCCAAAAATAAGTAGAATCTCTAAGTGTGGGATACTTCAACAAGAGGTACTCAACAAATAGATTCGAACATTAGGGACAATGTTCCTCTAAGTGTGGGATATACGGCTTTCAACCGCAAGTTTTACCTCTTGTCCATAAGTCAAACAATATTTTCATTAAAAGGCTAAAAATGGATAAAATTTCAAAAATTTTAGATCCAAAAACATCGTTCTTTAGAAATCCTATCTTTCTAAATCATAAATTACAACAAGAAACGAGTTTTGACAATGAAACAAAACTGTTTTAGAATAAGATACGGACGAAAAGGGCAACACATGGCTAGGCACACTTTGACCAAAACATTCGATTCGTGAGGATTGAGCCCATCATTAGCATTCATCTCTAAAATGCTTCACTTTTCGTTTCATGTGCGTGCCGATGTATGCATTTGAATTAGAACTTGCTCCTGTAATGCATTTCGAGATCACACCGATGAGTGCCATACGTGGCATAGGTACAACCCATCTTGATAACTTCTAAGGAATCCAAACACCCTTCCACCATCAAACATCCACCCATTCAACATTCACTCTTCACACCCAATCAAAACCTCCTATTATTCGTCCCGAACCTACAGAAGTTTCATCTTCCAACAAATTCTCAGAGACACTCTTGATTTCCCAAGACCTTTGCAACCCAATACCATTAGGAACCTTCCAGGCCATAAAATATATCGGAAAGGTCGGCATAGGAAAAGAGAACAAAAGAAAAAGAAATCAAAATGATTATGCCGGCATAACCAAGAAAAGGGTCAAGAAAAGAAAAATTCTAAAGAAAAGGGAGAAAAAGGCTATGTAGTCCTTTCAAAATCTAAGAAATTCCAAAGAAACTCTCTCAAGAAAAGATTCGAGAAAATACAAGGAAAACTATCACACCTTTTTCAACCCAAACATCCGATTCCTTCCGAGATATCTCGAAAGGTTAGTACCGTCCTCATCAAAAGTGATGGAGATTTGATTCTCGATCAAGCCTATGATGAGAATGCTGCATGACAGGCTATCTGAGTGATTGACATTAGTAAGTAGGAAACCCTAAACACGCTTTGTGATTTGAGTGACCCACTTGTGAGGATTGCCTAGTCATGATCATCGTATATGTTGCTCGAAGAAGGTATCAAATTCTATAAACCCTTAGTTTCCGGTAAAAACTCTTTCATAACTGTAACTATATATTCTTTGGAAAATGGTATCTCTAAAAACTAATGCGATTAGAATCCTTCCAGAAGCTTTTTCAGAATGAGTTTGCTTAAGGACAAGCAAAGTTCTAAGTGTGGGATACTTGATATCGTGTAAAAAGTCATGTTTTTACTACCGATATCTCTCTCATTCTGGAATGATTCTTGGCATTTTAAACTAAGAAACAATACAAATCTGTGATATTATGCCAAGATGGTCAAAACAAGGTTGCACGACAAAAATCAAGTAAAACGGATGAAAAACGAAGATTCACGCACGTTTGAAGATTCAAGGCATCAAAACAAGATTTCAAGACAAAAGTGCCCATCATCAACATCCATCTCATCCAAGATGTTCGTTTTTAAATTACGAATCCAATAGAAGAAGAATCAACAAAAACGGACGAGAATGAAGATTCTACGTACGCCGAAAGATCCAAAAGATTCGTACGAGACATCCAAAGATGAGAGACATATTTTTAGGATATCTTTACATCAAATTCTTCGTGTTTGAATTACGAATCCAACGCAAAAAGAATCAATGCAAATGGATGCATAACGAAGAAGATACGCGCGATTAAGCAACACAGCGAAAGACGACGGACTAGGACGGGTGGCAGCCAGCCGCCGCCGGCCTGCTGATGGGCGGTGCCGCCCCCCTCCCCCCGTCTCGTTTCCGCTTTTTGGTACTTGCGTGTACCCGGTCCGCCACCTTTCCATGCTTTTTCGTACCCGGTGCACCACCTTTCGCTACTTTTTCGTACCCGGTGCACCACCTTTCACCCTTTTTCTAATGTGAGCCTAGGAATGCTAACGTGAGCCACTTTTCACCTATAAATAGCAGCCCTTAGACCTCATTTGAACACACACTCAAATACACTCACACATTCTTGCACCTATACACACTCCTTTTCCATTTCCACTTTCTCATTCTAGAAATTCTCTTATCTTATAGTCTAGGATTATTGTAATTAATCTACGGATTAGTATAGAGGCTAGAACAAACATTAGGAGGTTAGAAGATCCATCTTTGTACGTGTAAACGAGTTGTCAATCATAATAATACGTTGCTGCGTACTTATTTCCGGGTGATATCCAAACCTTTATCATACTTGCTTTATTCCATATTTTAATTATGTGTTATTGTTTGGTATGTGATATATATTTGTTTTCATGAATTGCGAGTAGTTTATTATTGTGATTGTTGATGATGTAGATAATTATGAGTAAGGATGACATTATATAATTCATGTACGACAATCGTAAAGAGATATGACAGCCCCTATTTGACTGTTTATCCGATATAGTACTGGAAACACTTTAAGGCGAAGTACAAATGTATGGAAGTCGGTAAACGACCGAAGGTAGTTATATCTCTGGAATCAAATCTGGTTTAATAGTTGAAATCCCGAAGTGGAAATACAACTTCACAACTATTGGTATATCCTACGAAAGTCAAAACACTATAAAATGATGTTCGTGATATACGTTCAGATAAAATAGGAATTAGTGACCCTTGTAACTTTAAGACTTTATGAATTCAACTTTAATTTACGGAGTACCCTTTCTGATTATCCACGTGACTGCAACCTAATAATTAGGACCTGATCAACCTTAATTATGGTAAGTAGTTATCTGTGCCCATGACAGGCAATAAGTAAGACACATTGAAACCACTCGTTGTATATATTAGGTTTACATTTCTGCACTGCTTTACATTTAGTTAGATAGAGTGTCACTTTCACTGTCAATTACTCTTGACCGCATGTTGATATGAGAAACTGTGGAACTACTACGTAAAGTACACTGGCTATCATTGAAAGGCATGGTCCGCATATGAAACACGTTTTAACAAACTGCGAATAATTCGGGGATGTATAACTGTTTGAAAATGAGAGATTTGAATCATAAGTCGAAGTAACTAGAGCTTAAATGAATGATAACAGGACTTCGGAATAAGAGTAAAGTCGTAATAACCTAGAATCCTTAAAACACCGAGTCTTACAATGTCGGCGGTCTAGACTTATAAAGTTATTAATTTATGTGCTAATCGAGCAGTAAACTATTTTTAGGAGTTAAGAAAGGTCGGACCTATGAGACGATACGCTACTGATTCATGAACCTCGGTATAAAACCAAAATAGGTTGCTTATCTTTCAACTAGATAAGAATTGGAAGTTTGCGTATTGCTCCGATCAGAATCATGATAACCTAGTTCCTAGTGACATGCCAATGGGAAATTGAGTTGGTAGGGTTCTAGAGTTTACGCCTAGTAGTTTGGTTGCCACATTAGTATCATCCCTATTTATTTTGTCATCCCGAAATATTAATTATCGAAATCTCAACAATCACATATCTATCTTTATCTGCTTTCCTGTACTTTAATTTCCTGCATTTTAGTTAGTTGTCTTTAGTTTTAAACCCCCCCAAACCTACCTACTTTGTTCCATCCTAGATGCTTCCCTACCGAAAGTGCCAACTTTAATTGCCCACACGTTTGGATTCATAGAACGATCTTAAGTTATACTTACCGCTTACTAACCAGAGTAGGTAGTACATATAATTTAAGCCCCGCTAAATATAAATTTTTAAAACCCCTGTTGGCGTCCAATTAGTTACTATCAACGACACCGACGCTTTCGGGTGCCATCATCATGTTATCGACAGTAAGGGAATTCATGTTGATCCATCAAAAATCGAGGCTATCAACGATTGGCAAGCTCCAACCACTCCAACCGAGGTACGTCAATTCTTAGGATTGGCGGGGTATTATCGTCGTTTCATCGAAAATTTCTCCAAAATAGCCCAACCTCTCACGACACTGACTCAGAAGGAAAAGAAGTTCGATTGGACTGATAAACAAGAGTCAGCATTTCAGCTACTGAAACTCAAGCTTTGTAGTGCACCTATTCTATCATTACCCGAAGGCAACGATGACTTCGTGGTAAACTGCGATGCTTCTCACCAAGGTCTTGGTTGCGTGTTGATCCAACGAGACAAGGTCATTGCCTACGCTTCCCGACAACTTAAAGTTCACGAGAAAAACTACATGACTCGTGACCTCGAGCTGGGGGCCGTGGTGTTCGCTCTCAAAATCTGGAGACATTATCAATATGGTACTCGAAGTACCATATTTACCGATCACAAAAGTCTCCAACTCATATTCGATCAGAAGGATCTGAACATGAGGCAACATCGATGGGTCGAGTTGCTTACCGATTACGATTGTGAAATCAAATACCATCCAGGCAAAGCAAATGTTGTCCTTGAAGCCTTAAGCCGAAAAGAACGAACAAAACCTCTTCGAGTCCGAGCACTCACCATGAACATTCACAACAACCTCGTTGCTCAACTCGAAGCACTCAAACCTGAAAACATCGTAAACGAAGCCTTACGAGGCATGGATAAACAATTCGAGACTAAACCTAATGGTACTCGACAATTCTCTAACCGGTTATGGTTACCTAGCTTCGGCAACTTACGAGATTTGGTGATGGATAAAGCTCACAAATCTCGCTATTCTATACATCCTGGATTTGACAAGATGTATACGGTATCAAAGAACTATACTGGTGGCATAACATGAAAGCTGACATAGCCACATATGTCGGCAAATGCTTAACCTAGTCTAAGGTCAAGGCCGAGTATCAAAAACCTTCCGGATTACTCCAACAACCGGAAATCCCTCAATGGAAATGGGAGCAGATCTCCATGGATTTCATCACGAAACTCCCAAAAACATCTAGCGATTGCGATACCATTTGGGTGATCGTAAACCAGCTCACAAAATCTGCTCATTTCCTCGCAATCAAAGAAACTGACAAGATGGAATGCCTCTCCCGATTATATCTGAAAGAGATAGTATCCAGACATGGCTTTCCAATCTCGATTATCTCTGATAGAGATGACCGATTCACATCTCACTTTTGGCAATCATTACAATGATCTCTTGGTACTCGTTTGGATATGAGTACTGCATACCATCCACAAACCGACGGCCAAAGTAAATGAACTATTCAAACACTGGAAGATATGCTATGATCCTATCGCACCCCCAAATTCGGGTTGCGGAAGCGAATCGGGTCGGGGCGCGACTAATCAATAAACACAGCACAAAGATATAGTAAACGACTCTATATGCGTCGTTTTAACAAAATATAATGATATAAGAAATGTTTACAACATTTGAAGTTATACATAGCCCGTGTTCGGTAAATGAGAGATTCCAATACATAAATACTTATACAAAATAGATTAATGCAAGGAAATCTCTATCGTCTGCATGCTGACTCGAGCTATAGTAATCCTGAGGGTAGTCCAACATACTGCTGAGTACCTGTGATACATGCTAAAATGGGTCAGCGAAATGCTGGTTAGCTCACAGGTTTGTATGTCAACACATATTGTATGAACCGCAAGATTTAATTGAATTTAAATTGCAATTAAGCAAAATAAAAGTTTTACAGCCATGCGCACATAGTCTGAGCTTAACTCGAGGTGTCAGGTCCACATTTAAGGTATCCTGATCGAGATGCCTCCCACGAGTACCTAATCTACACTCATCTGAACAAATATTAGTACATCCGTTTACCCAGTTAGTGCATGCTAACCCGGACGAGGAGGGTCAATCCTATATGGTACCATATACTAATATTCACGCTACAACGTATTACCAAACTATGTTGAGGAGGGCTTTGAAAATATTAGTGAAATAACTCATGTAGTATTTGTTTGATTTCGTACTTGCGTTCATATAGTAAAATAAAGCGAGCAATGATATCACACCCCTGAGCAAAACAATTAAATAGGGGCTATGAGACTCACCTGAGTCTTGAGAGTTTAAATTAATAAACTTGAGTTAACCTGAGGGTGTCCACGACACGTGATGGTTATAAACGTGAGTAGGTATCTATAAAGACTACCTTTGTAGTTTTTCGTCCAACTAGAATGTCCAAATTACTACGATTTGGTTGTTTTGATTATGTTTTGAAAACGTGTATGGCCCGTTGGTGATGGTTTGTGATGTTAATAATAATCTCTGAATTTATTTCATTATACTTAATAAGGTAGGAAATCGGGTACGGGGGTCCAGGGGCAGCGTCCCTGGTAGCGGGGTCTAAGGGGTGGCAACCCCTGGCGGGGTCCAAGGGGGAGAGCCCTAGGCTAGGGTCGAGTTGCCAGGTCAGCTTGGAAATTTTTTATTTCTACTATATTGCTTTAGTGAAAAACGTATCTAAAATTTAAATTTGGGTGAAATCAAGTGATAAAATTTTAGGTCTTGACACTTAGTAAAATCTGTGTTTTCTAGGTTATGTTTCATGCGACACTTATAGCATCACTTGAGGAAGTGACGCATAAGGGGCGACACTTAAGCAAGTGTCAGGTACAAGTGTCGGTATCAAGGTCATGCGTCACTAGGGTTAGTGTCGAATGAAATTAGAATTCAAATATAGGCGACACTTAGACAAGTGTCGCTAGAAGTGTCAGTTAGGAGTGTCGGATATTGATTTTGCGACACTTAGGCAAGTGTTGGGAAAAAAGGGTTTTATACGACACTTAGACAAGTGACGCAAAACTAGGGTTTTTAGCGACACTCAGTGCGTCACTCGCTGCACTGGTCTATGCGACACTTACGTCTGTTGGCCGGATTTTGAGCCAAAAACGTGTTTTCCGGTTTCCGTTTGACTTGAAACTTTTACCCAAACAATTTTGGACATTTCAAGCTTAAATAAACAACTTTTATGAAAAATAAATGAAATCTAAGAGTTTTTGAGAATTGTCGGTAATCTTACAAGTTTACACGAGAGAAATCCGGAAAGATAGAAATGTAGATCGTTGCGAGGTGAACGTTTTTCTCCAAATGGGCAAGACAATTCGAGGTCGTTTGACAGTGTTCTTTTGTGATTTAAGGTGGGTGTTGGTGGTGAGTTTGAAAAAGAAAGAGAAAGGAAAGAGAGAGTGAGGAGGAGATGATGATGATGGAGGTGAAGGGTGGGGACGGTTTCCCTCCCCTTTTTGGGCCGGCTTGGTGGGGTCCACGGGTGTGGACATCACCCTTTTTTCGTTCCCTGCGATTGCGTTCCGTGCGGTGCTCGTTTCTTCGATCGTTAAAACGTTAAATATTTAGTTGATACTTTTATATATACGTTTTAAAATACGATTAGTTACTCAATATTTTTGTTGAAATATTTCACTAAATACTTTACGATTGGGTTATAAAATATAACTTAACTTGGTTTCGTTTGTTTGCGCATTAAATCTTTTAATCGTGTAGGTCTTGTTTGTACGATACGAGACAATTAGAAATATTATAAAAATAATATTTTTTGGTGTAATAGGATTATCAAATATCGTCTTGTTATTTAATAGTTTTGTTCACCAACGTCCGTATTAATTGAATCGAACTAAGTTCGATTTAAATTGCGTACGATTTAATCAAATCGCATAATTGTATATATTCATAAATATATATTTCGATACATTAATTAGCCTAATACAGAACTAATTACATGTATTAACAATTGATTAGGCACTAATCACAAGTCCTAATTTGGTGAGTGTCACAGATCCTGCGTAGTTGATTTCGGTGCAAACTGGGAAAAACATCTACCATTATGCGAGTTTTCGTATAACAACAGTTATCACTCCAGCATCAAGGTTGCACCATTCGAGGCACTGTAAGGTCGTAAGTGTCGCTCGCCTATCTATTGGACTGAAGTTGGGGATAGCCAACTCACGGGTCCGGAAATCATTCATGAAACCACTGAGAAAATCGTTGGTATCCAAAACCAGTTGAAAGTCGCACGTGATCGTAAGAAGAGCTATGCTGACGTGAGACGCAAGCATCTCGAGTTCCAGGTTGGGGATCGAGTATTGCTCAAAGTATCACCTTGGAAAGGTGTCATTCACTTCGGCAAATGCGGATAGTTAAATCCCAGGTACATTGGACCTTTTGAGATCCTCGAAAGGATTGGTCAAGTGGCATATCGACTGCAGCTGCCACCCGAACTCAGCAGCGTGCATCCCACTTTTCACATTTCTAATATGAAGAAATGCTTGTCTGATGAGAAACTTATCATTCCGTTCGACGAAATCCGTATTGATGATAAACTTCATTTCGTCGAGCAACCCGCCGAAGTTATGAATCGTGAGGTCAAACAACTCAAAGGAAGTCATATTCAGATCGTTAAGGTCAGGTGGAATTCGCGGCGCGTTCCGGAATTCACTTGGGAACGGGAAAACCAGATGCGACTCGATTATCCTCAACTATTCGAGAATCCATAACCAACCACAACTTGAGCTCAATTTCGGGACGAAATTTTCTTAACAAAGGGAGAATGTGACACCCACCAAATTAGGGCTAGTGATTAGTCCCTAATTCTCTGTAATACATGTAATTAGTCCTTGATTACGTTAATTAAGGTATCCTTATATATATTGTTGAATATATATACACGTACGCGATTTTGTTAAATCGTGCATTTTCATATCGAGTGTAGTTCGATACATTTCATACGGACGTTGATGCAACTTTAATAAATAACATAAATCTATTTGTTATTTAAATAGTAGTTATTTACATTATATTATAATGTATTAATAATATAAGAAACAATGTACGTTTTGTTTAAAACGTAACCGACACGAATTAAAAGCGCGAAATGCGTTTGACGAACGAAATAAACTTAAGTTATATTTTTATAACTCATTATTAAGTATTTTGATAAAATACTTCAAGTAAAAATATCGTGATTACACACGTACGATTAAAACGTTTAAAAACGTTACACAATTTAAACGAACGTCTAAACCGCAACAGGCAACCAACCGACGACCAAAATATGTTTTAATAAATTAGAATATATTATTTGAGTAAAACTTTTATTAAAAATATCAGGTTTTAAATCGTTAACAAAACGTAATATATAAAACGTTATACGACTAACTAAAACGTAAAACGAACGGGTAAACGAACACCACACGTTACACAACTTTGGGAACAAGATTTTAACACCCACATGGGGGTGGGACCCACCTAAAATTCAAAAAATCTGCAAGGCATGACTTCTCCATGCCCTTGGTTCATTACAAGTTACATACTCCCACCCATACCTCATAATTCACACACACACCTCTCTCATACTCTCTCAACTCTTCCTCCCTCATTCCTATCTCCCTACCCACGAATTTTCTGCTGGTTTTCCAGGCCCCACAACCCCCAAGATCATCACCATAATCCACCATTCAACCACCATAGCACCACCAAGTCAAAATTCAAGAAAACGCATCAAAATGAGAACAACGTCTTCCTTTCTTCTTCTCGGTTGTACAATACTAGTAAGAACATCAAAACTCTCTCAAAATACTTGTTTTATGTTTATTAATATGTTTTAGTGCTCACTCAACAAAGAAATGTCCAACTTTATAGCTAAAACACGTTTTTCATAAACATATATAAATGACAGATTCTGTCCCAGAAAAATCGTCTCACGAAAATGTTAATATCTTATGTTCTACAAAGAATTAGACAACGAAATACATACCAAAATTTTTGTATGGAAGATCTCTACAAAAATTTTTCTTTGACCATTTCCAGAAATACACGAATTCTCATGTATAACCCGATCTTTTAATGAAGGTCTGTTTTGGACCAAATCTGACCACTCTTCATATTTAATTTTGTTTATAATAGTAAATGAACTTATAAAAAAACCATTAAGTGCAGAAATAAACTCGTCGCCTAGAAGAATATGTGTTATTTTTGGTTATGCTTGATTCGGACGAGAAGTTAGCTAAATCGAGAGACTTGTCGAGTTAAAATCTAGAAAACAAAAGTGTAAGGGCTGTTTTTGTCATTTCACAGAAACTGACACTTCGGGTCAACCATAAAATGTAACAACAATTTTCAAAAGTTTATTTAACATATATAAGGCTTCCCTAAAAGTATCTAGTCAAACCGAGCTCATTTGACCAAATTGTCAAGGAAAAAGGCATTTCAGCCGAATCTGCGAAGTGAGTCCAATCTCGGTTCGCACCGCAATCTCAGTTCGCACCGCGAACTTGGTTATCTCAGTTCGCACCATGACCTTGGTTCGCACCACAATCTCAGTTCGCGCAGCGACCAAGGTTCGCACCACAATCTCGGTTGGCACCATAATCTCAGTTCGCACCGCGCCTCGGTTCGCACCACAATCTTGGTTCGCACCACAATCTCAGTTTGCACCGCGATCTCGGTTTGCACCACAGTCTCAGTTCGCGGTCAAACTTGGTCAACATTTTTCAGCACTTCAAAATTTACTTGAAATGGTTATCAAACGATAATAATTAGCCAATACGATATTAAACCAATACAAGAATGGTTAACAATCACTTTTATGAGTATACAAATGAATCGAAACATAATAATAATGCTTTTGAGAATTATTGTTACACACTGTCACGAACGGGCCGTACACGTTTTCAAAATAAAAACAACAAACCAAATGTATTTGGACATTACTAGTTGTGTGATCAACTAGCATAGGTGATCTTTTGAGATGCCTACTCGTATTAACCAACGCGCGTCTTGGACGCCCTCAGGTTACAGTCTTCGGACATCTTTGCTTGGCTAAGCAACGCCTATTTATTGAGGTAAACGCATCAGACTCAGGTGAGTCTCATGGCCCCTCTTTTTACTGTTTTTCACTAAGGGGTGTGATTCATTGCTTCTTTTTAACATGTGAACGTGAGTACAAACTTTTCATATACTACATGAGTTTACACAACTAATCATTTAAGTCCTCCACAACATAGTTTGGTAATACTTCGGTAGCGCGAATGTTAGTGTATGGTACCATATAGGATTGACAATCCTCGTCCATGTTAGCAAGCACTAACTGTTCAAATGGACGCATTAGCATTTGAGATTTGCGAGTGTGGATTAGGCACTCGTAGGGAGGCACCCTCGATCAGGTCCTTGAATGTGGATCCTGACACCTCAGTTAAGGCTCATACTATGTGCTCATGGATGTATACATCATTTATTTGCTTGGTTGCAAATCAGTACATTAAATCTTGCGGTTCATACAACGTTATTTGATATACAAACCTGTGAGCTCACCAACTTTTAGCTGACCATTTTTAGCATGTATCACAGGTGCTCAGCAGTAGGTTGGACTTCCCTCAGGATTACTGTAGCTCGAGTCAACATGCAGACATTAGAGATTTCCTTGCATTAATATATTTTGTAAAAGTATTAATGTATCGGAATCTCTCATTTCCAGAACGCGAGCTATGTATTAGCTTCAAATGTTGTAAACATTTTTATATTAATATATTTTGTTAAAACGATGCATGTAGAGTCGTTTACTATATATCTTTGTGTTGTTGATTACCCGACGAGTCGCACCCAAAGTATGCTTCCGCTAATCATGAATTTGGGGGTGTGACACGGAGAAATTTTATACACTGGACCCTATTTAATAATTGATCGGACTTAGTTATAATTCACCGGATTCTATTAGTTTACTTGACTGGACTCTATGGTATTTGGTTTTATTTTTTTGTTTTGAGTCTAATAATTAAATTTTATAATGTTATTAATATTCTTAAAAAGTTTTAAAAAAAAAATGGTTCAAAATTTAAGGGGTGTTTCAAGTTGGTATCAGAACTTGGTTTAAGGGATTCGGGTATCCACCATTAGTGGGTACTTGATCTTAAGCCATTATTAACTATATTGAGCATGATATTGAACTTTTATATGTTATAATTGTTATAGTTGATTAAATTGTTAAGATTTTTAAATCGAAATGTCAAGTGGTAACCTTGGAATCGTATAATTGTGATATGATAATTAGTATGCTTGGCCAACATAATAATTATCAGATAGCATTGTACGAAGCCAAGGAAGTCACAAGATTTTGAGAGGATGAATTCTTGGTGATTGTTGACTGTTATGTGATTTTATCTATATAAAGAAGACATGTAGTATTTAAATAAACATGTGTATTGAATAATGTGTCTACTTTCAGTACTAATATGGATGATCAAGAAATAGAGTTAACTCTTGGGCGGTGTCCACGGGATCAAGCCCATAATGTAAGAACTGGAGGTGATGATGATAGAAAAAGACCTCCAGATGTTGTTAGATTTTCTTTGACCGAATTAAAAACGTTAATCTCAGCTGAAGTAGCAAAGGCTCAAGAGGCGTCCATTCCCCTCTTATTGGGCCGTATGTCTGAAACCATTCGTGAGGTTGTTGCCAATGAATTTCAAAGGCAACATGAGGAAATTGAAATTGATTTTGAAAGACCACCTCCGAGTGCTGAACGAAATGAAGAAAGACCACCAACACCTGTTTATTAAAGGGTGGTACAAAATAGTAATGAAGATCGAAAATTCAGTTATAAAGACTTTTCTATTTGCAAACCACCCAATTTTGAAGGAGATATGGATCCTATTAAGTGTCACCGGTGGTTATCTAAAGTTGAAGGGGCATTTGCCACAACAGAAATCCCTAACCGATTGAAGGTAAGATATGCTTCGAATCTCCTTAAGTCACGTGCCAAAAATTGGTGGGAAGTCCAATGTCGTACTTTAGGTAATGAAGCTACTAAAAACATGACTTGGGAAGAATTTCGGAAGATGTTTGTGGAAAATTTTTCTCAAGATGCAGATTTAAATAGAATTCGTCGTGAGTTCCTTTCTATGGAACAAACGACTGAATCAATTAATGAGCTTATGGGGATTTTTCTGGACCGAGCCCAGTTTTATCCAGAATACATGGCTGATCCTAAAATGCTCATGGATCATTTTCACATGATCTTGAAGAAAGAAATTTGACAGTTTGTTAGGCCAAAGCGGTGTGCTACTTTTTCTGAATTGATGGATGAAGCTCAATTTCAAGAGCTTGAATTGAAGAAGGATGAACATGTTTCCTCAAAAAGAAAGATTGAATCTACTTCTACTTCTTTTAAGAAGTTTAAATTTGGTGGAAGTTTTAAAAGAGATGATCGAACTGAAATCCCAGAATGTAAGACATGCCACAAAAGGCATCGTGGGGAGTGTAAGAGCGGAACTCTTAACTATTTTTCTTGTGGAAGACCGGAACATTCTAGCAAAGACTGTCCCAATCCAATCAAAGTTTTTCATCATTGTCTAAAACCGTGACATATATGAGCTGATTGTCCTGATTTGAAACCTCAGCCTACTCCTTCTGCATCTCGTAGAAACACTGATAGGAAGGCGATGGAAGTTCCAAAACCAAAGCACCTTTCCTTCCAGATTACTGCAGAAGAAGCTCAGAGAGCTCCCGATGTTCTGACAGGTACCTTCTTTGTAAATTTTAGACCTGCGTATATCCTTTTCGATTCGGGTGCTTCAAGATCGTTTGTATCTGAAAAGTTTTGTCAATATTTCTCAAATGTGTATAGGGGTTGTCAATTAGTGATTAACAATGAAACCTTCGTTATAAATTTAATCCCGATGCAAATGGGTGAGTTCGACGTAGTTGTGGGAATGGATTGGTTAGGCAAACATAAAGTCATAATCCAATGTGAGAAAAGATTATTCGTGTCAATTTGCCTAATGGGGGAGTAATAGACATTAATGGAGAAAAGAGAAAACCATCCCTTTCCATATGCACTTTTGCTCGTGCTAAACATCATTTATCACCTGGTTGTCAGGCATTTTTGGCACATGTGATTGATACTCAGAAACAAACTCCAAAATTATCTGAAATCCCAGTTGTTAATGAATTCCCTGATGTGTTTCCCGATGAGCTACCGGGTATTCCGCCCGATAGGCAAGTCGAATTTCGTATTGATTTAGTTCTAGGAGCTACACCTATAGCTAAAACACCTTATAGGCTTGCCCCAAAAGAAATGCAAGAATTGAAGAAACAATTGCAAGATTTACTCGATAAAGGTTTCATTCGTCCGAGTAGTTCACTTTGGGGAGCACCGATTCTGTTTGTTAAAAAGAAGGATGGCACTATGAGAATGTGTATTGATTATAGAGAATTGAACAAGGTTACCATCAAGAATAGGTATCCCTTGCCTAGGATTGATGACTTGTTCGATCAGCTACATGGTGCTAGTTTCTTCTCGAAGATTGATTTACGTTCTGGTTATCATCAGTTAAAGGTTCGAGAAGAAGATGTTTCTAAAACTGCCTTCAGAACAAGGTATGGCCATTATGAATTCGTGGTTATGCCTTTTGGTCTGACCAATGCTCCTGCAGCCTTTATGGATCTCATGAATCGAGTATGCCGACCTATGCTCGATAAGTTTGTAATTGTTTTTATTGATGATATCCTTATATATTCTAAATCTGCTAATGATCACAGTGTTCATTTAAGGCAGGTATTACAAACTTTGAGAAATGAGAAACTTTATGCCAAGTTCTCCAAATGTGAATTTTGGCTACGTGAAGTCCAATTTTTGGGCCATGTTGTAAATAACCAAGGTATTATGGTTGATCCTGCAAAGGTTGAGGCGGTGATGAAATGGGAACCTCCAACCAATGTAACAGAAGTTAGGAGTTTTCTGGGTTTAGCTGGCTATTACAGACGGTTTATCCAGGATTTCTCTAAAATTGCTACTCCTCTCACAAAGGTTACTCGTAAAAATATTAAGTATGAATGGAATGATGCAGCTGAACAAGCCTTTCGTACTTTGAAATTAAAGCTTAGTCAAGCTCCTGTCATAGTAATTCCTGATGGTACTGATGACATGGTAGTTTACTGTGATGCTTCTCGGAATAGTCTCAGTTGTGTCCTTATGCAGAGAGGTAAAGTAATTGCTTATGCTTCTCGACAGTTGAAGGAACACGAGAAAGGATATCCAACTCATGATTTGGAATTGGCGGCTGTTGTTTTTTTCTTTGAAAATCTGGAGGCATTATCTTTATGGCGTGAAGTGTACCATATACACTTATCACAAGTGCCTCAAATATTTCTTTGATCAGCGTGACTTGAACATGAGACAGCGACGTTGGCTTAACTTGGTAAAAGATTATGATTGTGAAAAACTTTATCATCCAGGAAAAGCTAATGTTGTAGTTGATGCTCTTAGAAGAAAGGCGACGCATCATGCTTTAATTGTTAAATCACTTCGTATCTCTGTTCTTCCTGATTTACTTGATCAGATTAAAGAAGCTCAAAGGTTAGCATTTCATGATCAAAATGTCAAATCTGAACGTATTAAAGGTCAAGTTCAAAACATTGTTGATGATTCTAGAGGTATAAAGACACGCTATGTAAGAATCTGGATTCCTAATTCTCCTGAGCTCCAAAAGTTGTTACATGATGAAGCTCACAAATCTAGATATTCCACTCATCTTGGTGCAATGAAAATGTATTATGACTTGAAAGCTGATTATTGGTGGCCTGGGATGAAGCGTGATATTGTAAAATATGTGGAATAGTGTCTAACATGTTTACAGGTAAAAGCAGAACATCAAAAGCTGACTGGTAAAATGCAACCTTTAGAAATACCTGTATGGAAGTGGGAGCACATAACTATGGACCTTATCACTAAATTACCCAAAACTCAATGTCATCATGACACCATTTGGGTGATAGTGGATAGGTTGACAAAGAGTGCTCTATTCTTTCCTATTAAGGAAACTTATACTTTCGAGGCACTTGCTGATTTGTATGTTAAAGAAGTGGTAGCACGTCATGGTATGTCTATTTCTATTGTCTCCGATAGAGATAGTAGATTTACTTCTAGATTCTAGACTAAATTTTAAGAAGATCTGGGTACTCGTATCCATTTGAGTACTGCGTATCATCCTCAGACTGATGGGCAGAGTGAAAGAACCATTCAGACATTGGAGGACATGTTGAGGGCGTGTGCCATTGACTTCGGCGGTAACAGGGATACTCACTTACCTTTATCTGAGTTTTCTGATAATAATAGTTACCACGCAAGTATTGGCATGCCACCTTACCAGATGTTATATGGGAGGATGTGTAGAACTCCAATTTGTTGGGGTGAGATTGGACAACGAGAACCGGGCAGTACTCACATTGTTAAGAAAATGACAGAAAAGATTGATCAAGTCAGAGAAAGATTGAAAATAGCACAGGACCGACAAAATTCTTATGCTGATAATAGAAGACGTCCACTCGAGTTTCAAGTCGGAGATTTTGATATGTTGAAAGTATCTCCATGCAAGGGTATTATCCGATTCAGAAAGAGAGGAAAGTTGAGTCCTCGATTCATTGGTCCCTTCAAAATTCTTGAAAGAATCGGAAAGGTAGCTTATCGCCTTGAGATGCCTAATGAATTAGCTAGAATACATTCTACTTTTCACGTGTCCTATTTGAGAAAGTGCTTGGTGGATGAAGCTGCGTATGTGCCATTGGATGAAATTGAAATAAATGATCAATTGAATTACATTGAACAACCTGTGATGATTCTTGATGAAAAGATAAAGAAACTGAGAAACAA
This sequence comes from Pseudognaphalium luteoalbum, assembly GCA_963422505.1. NCBI lineage: Eukaryota > Viridiplantae > Streptophyta > Magnoliopsida > Asterales > Asteraceae > Pseudognaphalium > Pseudognaphalium luteoalbum. The sequence goes on along the minus strand of OY730194.1, from coordinate 34,190,606 downwards.
AGAAATTAAGTTATTCAAAGTCCAATGGAAATATCGCAAGGGTTCAGAATTCACCTGGGAGCCCAAGGAGGAAATGATTCGATATTATCTAGCTATACATCAGGAATTGATTGCGAGGACACAATTCTGAATAAGTGGGGGAGAGTTGTAACGCCCCAAATTCTGTAAGTTTAAAACTTTAAAATATATTATTTTAAATGTTTAAGTTAGTAGGAATAACTGTGTAAAGTATTTTATGTTATAGGACTTGTCATTTAATGAATTAGTTAGCAAAGGGGTATAATGTGACAAGTGCCATAAGTTGAGGGGATTAGATGAAATTAACAGTAATCTTCTATGTCACATCTAGAAATTTAAAACATAAAGCACGTAACTGGTACTTGTGTGTGACGATTTTGGAGTCAAAACAAAAGGGAGAACATCAAATTAAAGTTAGGGTTTCGATTTGTAGAGTTTATAATCGTTGATTCTTCATCCTAAAGGTATTACTAACCTTCCTTCGTGTTTAATTGATGATTGAATGAGTTAAGTTAAACCCTAGTTTCATTTGTAGAGTTTATATATGTTTCATACACATGGTTAAGTTATGTATTAGGTTTTAAAGATGTTAATTTTATAAAAGAACTCATAATCATGTGTTATGAGAAATTGAATAATTATGATTATGATTATGTATATGATAATTACATGTAAATGGGTAGTAGATGTTGATGATGATATTGATATATGTGAAATTACACTAAGGGGTGGTAGCCTTGGTGTAAGTTGATGATTTTGATTAATAATGATATTAAACTACTCATTTATGTGTAATTAGTTGATTAAGTGTATGAAACTTAACACTTGTATAACTTAATACAAGTAAGGAGTTGAAAGTTGAATGTGTATTTGATACTTGGCTACATGATTACATCATTAGGTAATAAACATGTTCAAAGTGCTATTGCAAGTGATTTAATACATGGTCTATCGCGAGGTAAGTTAATGAATGATGCTATCTTTCTTCAAGTAATGCTTATTCCATTTACTTGGAAGGACCGATAATGGATATGTCATTTACTTGATGAGTTATGATTAATTACCGGGGTGTAGGCCCGAAGATGTTAATTCTTGCGGAAATTAGCATATGATATTATGGATCCTTAATATACGTATGTTGAATTGATATTAATTATCATTGATAGCTCATTGCTTACTAAGCTTTATGCTTACTCTATTATGTTTATGTATTTTTAGGTGAGCCAAGTAGGACCCAGAGGGATCCGGGTAAAAGGCCCGAAGGTTGCTAATGGTGGAGCTTGTTTCGTTGTTGGTAACAAGCTAATCTTTTGAATCATGCTCTCGATATGTAATCACCCCTTTTATTTAAGAAAACATGGTTTTGTCACATAATGTTGAAAGTCATGTTGTGTTGGTGTACATAGTCAAACATGTGAAAGGTGGAAGTCAAATTAGTCAATGAGTTTTGTTACACTCATTGATAGTTTTAGAGATGATGATAATGTACACTAGATAACTATTATGTAAATATAATGGTTTATATAGAAATTTTGATATTAATGGTTAAGTTGAAGTATTGATAGTAAGTTGACTTAGAATAGTCAAAGAAATGTGATTTGGGTATTGGGATAGTGGTCATTTGGGTAAAGACCCAAACAGGCCGTTAAAGTGCCCTAATGGATCACTTAATGGGTAAACAGCTAGAATAAGTCGTGGTTCGGGTACGAAGAATGTTAATATGGCATTAAGTTCCAATTATAGTATTAAAAGTGTGGTAAAAATGTTAGAGCACAAGTCTTGTTAGTTTAGAACTTAGCATGTCAACGAAATGGGTTAAAAATGACCATAATTGAGTCAATGGTCCAAAAGGAGTTAAAACGGGAAATTTCAAAAAGTGAAATTTGGGAAATGTTTGAAATATCATTTTACACGTGCCTGCAAATTTTCGCAGTCATTGGAATTGTAAAATTTAAGATATGCGCAATTGAAATTCGGAAATTTGTAAAAAGGTTGTGCAAGCTGAAATCAACTGGAAATAGGGAGGAATCGGCGGGTTATCCATGGATCCGGCGGGTCCTTAGGGGATCCGGCTGAATCTGTACCAACCCGGTTGCTTCTCTACTCGTTAAATGACATCTAGCTTCTGTTAAGGTCCAAATTTAATTTACACGGGGGTTTCCTTGATGATCCGGCTGCTTGTGCCTAGAACCCGGCGGGTCAAATATGGACCCGGCTGATTCTCTTTTGATTCAGCGTATTTTTGTTTTCGTGTCCAGAAAAAGGACTTTAGGGTCCGGTTGTTTAGCCGGACTCTATTCATGTCTTTGGGTTCGGTTATTTAACATTCAACTGGATTCTATTCAAAATAAAATGATCGGAGAAATTTTATACACTGGACCCTATTTAATAATTGACCGGACGTAGTTATAATTCACCGGATTCTATTAGTTTACTTGACTGGACTCTATGGTGTTTGGTTTTATTGTTTTGTTTTGAGTCTAATAATTAAAGTTTATAATGTTATTAATATTCTTAAAAAGTTTTAAATAAATAAAAAAAATGGTTTAAAATTTAAGGGGTGTTTCATACTAAATGTTTCTCATCAAGCCTATCTTTCCAATCATGGGCAAAGGGTGCATCATATATTGCTAAGTGTTTTACATAAGATTTCAAACTCATCTTTAAAGCCAATCGCAAGCTTGTTGGTAAAATCTGATACAAATCATCTCTAGCTTCCTCACCAACTAAATGCATGCGGGTACTGAAGCAATTTCTTAATCACAATTATAACATTAGCATAATTTCACCAGATTGGATATTTTTATTAACTGAATTTTCAAGAACACGAATCTGTCTTGTAGTTTCAAACCTAACAAATTGAAATAGTAAATCAAGATTACAAAAAATGAGATTGTTATGAAACAAAATGTAAGAATATTAGAGAAATGGAAACTTACCCATCCATTTCTGGCATTTGGAGATTGCAACACCTCGCAATTTCGTCATAATTATAAACGTAATTTACACGCATTTCTAGGCTAATTCTCTAACTTTGAGTGAATTCACAACGTATTTTAGAGGTAAGTCTAGCAAAGCCCAACTAGTTAATATGCGTAGTACTACATTCGTAATTAGTTGTAATTACGTACAGAACAATTGGAACAAACGCGACAAAAAAAAACATACGACTGTTGGTGAACAAAATCGTTTAATAATATGAAATTATTAGATAACATAAACGTTTAACAAATATTACGTTAATAATATTTACAAAGTGTATTTGTATCAAAACAGAAACAACTCGAAACTTATCCGCCAAATCAAGTCAAGACAAAGTTATAATTTTAGAACTCAACTAATTACTTTTATAAAATATCCCAACTAAAAAATATAACCGAATACGTATTTAAAAATTTATCAATAAAAAAAATATTTTAACATTTAACAATCGGGTAGACGAACACGGACTAAATACCACAAAATTGGGATAAAAAATCCCCTCCCCCCTTTGTTTGGTCGACCTACCCAAAACCCCCACCCAACTCCCTTCTTCCCTTTCATTTCACAAAACACAAACACACACATCTCTCTCTTTTCTCTCATTTTTCTCAACAATAACCCTAACAACAACCACAAAAATCATCATCAACAACAACAAAATCGGACACACAACAACAACAAAACGTATCATCAACCTCATCTTCAAGATCCAAGCTCAAGATCCACCGTTTTCATCTCCCGCCTAACTTTCAGTTTCACTCAAATTTGGTAAGATTTCACCACTTTTCCTTGTTATTTCGTGATTACTATGAGTGATATACCATGTATTAGTGTTTCTACAACAGATTATACCCAAAAATTGCTCATTTTCCCCAAACTTTCGTCGAACAGTTTGTTATGTCGCTTTTGGCCCAAAAACAGTACTGCGACATAGCCTATGTCGCAGGTTTATGTCGCACTCAATGTCGCAAAAATTATTATGTTGCATGGTGCGACACAAGCCATTACGTCGCAACAAATCCGAACGTCGCATATAGCGACACAATACCTTATGTCGCATTAAAATTACGGATGTCGCACATGGCGACACAAACCCTTGTGTCGCAGAACCTTTTAGCGACACAGTCCTTATGTCGCAAAACTCAGGACCTTAATTTTTTCACTAAGCTCAACCCCAGCCAGGGGCTCTGCCCCTTGGACCCCGCCAGGGGTTGACACCCCTTGGACACCGCTACCAGGGGCGCTGCCCCCGAACCCCCGTACACAATTTCATACTTTATGAAACACAATGAAACAATATGATAATACTTTCAGAGATTATTATTACAAACCGTTACCAATAAGTCGTATACATTTTCACAACTACAAATTGCGAATATAAACATTAAACCAAACACTTGGGTCATAATCTAGTTGTGTGAACACTAGTATTGTAACACCCCCAATATTCGTTGATTGAGTTTAGCGGAAGCATTTAGTTAAGTATAGGGAGTGCCATAATACACCGTACATGCATACGTATCAGAGCTTATGATTACAACATAGCATAATATATTAAGATGCCAAATGTAATGGTTACAAAGTTTACGATTCATCGAATCGTATAAGTTGAAAAGTAATTAAGTTACAAAAGTAGATTTCGTAAACATGACTAAACAGTTTAGTTATATAAAAGAAATCCAGTTGTCAAAAGTTGGCATCCTATTTCTTCGTGGGTCGCCTATGTTCCATGTATGCTGGAGGTTCTTACGTGCAGCTAATTCCATGAAAAACATAGTAAAAGTCAACAACGAGGTTGAGTGAATTCACAGGTTTTATGTTTGCGACAGTTGAATCAAGTTTGTAAGCACAGTTGTTAAAATTAATACGTTCACAAATAGTTATTGCCATAATCGTTAAGTAAACATTTTGTGGAATGTTATCCAAATATAGTTCGCTTGGGATGTCACCCAAAATACAGTTTGCGTGGGAAGTTACCCAAATACCGTTTATGTGGGATGTTACCCAAATACCATTTACGTGGGATGTTACCCAAAATACAGGTTGCAATACGTTACTGGTCGTTCTCCAGCATTTCCAAAACAGTACTGGTCATTCTCCGGTCAAAAGACGCACGGGTCGTTCTCCCGTCCAAACTCGGCCAGTCGTTCTCTGGCAATAAATACTGCTGGTCGTTCTCCAGCGAAACACAGTACCGGTCGTTCTCCGGTCAAAAGACGCACGGGTCATTCTCCCGTCATTTGGCCAGTCGTTCTCTGGCACTAAAATACGTTGCTGGTCGTTCTTCAGCGTTTACATAAAAGTACTGGTCATTCTCCGGTTTACCAAACAAATTTTAACAAGTTTATAGTATGAAAATGTTGTTTCATAAATACCAGTTTTATGTAAGAGTTCAACTGTTCACAGTACTCTCATCGTTCGAGTAAAACAAGTATACAATCATGTAAGTAAAAGCAGTTATGGCAATCAATAAAACAGTTGACTATGTTTCTCACTCCAAGTTGAAAGTAGTAAAACAGTTAAAAGTGGGGCTGTGAACTCACCTGTTGAGTTAAGTAGAGTACGAGTGCTAGCAAAGTCTAAAGCCCAAGTGTAACACCCCCAAATTTATTGTTTAGCGGAAGCAAGATTTGGGTGTTACTAATCAATATTCAAAGCACAAAGATTAATAGTAAACGACTCTATATGCGTCGTTTTAACAGAATGTATTAATAGCAAAATGTTTACAAGGTTTGAAGCTACATATAGCTCGTGTTCGTTTAAAATGAGAGATTTCAATACATAAATACTTATACAAAATATATTAATGCAAGAAAATCTCTATTGTCTGCATGCTGACTCGAGCTATAGTTTCCTGGGGCAATCCTGCCTACTGCTTTGTACCTGCGATACATGCTAAAATGGGTCAGCTAACGCTGGTGAGCTCACAGGTTTGAGTATCAAATAAGTTGTATGAACCGCAAGATTTAAATAGTTGATTTGCATCCAGCAAATGATAGTGGTAACAGTATACAGCCATGAGCACATAGTTGAGCTTAACTCGTGGGTCAGGACACAGCCTGAGCGTTTTCGCCTCCACGGATGCCTAATCAACATCCGTCTTCCTTAAATATTAGTACGTCCGTTTACCCGGTTAGTGCTTGCTAACCCGGACGAGGTGGGTCAATCCTATATGGTACCATATACTAATATTCACGCTACAAATGTATTAACAACTATGCTGATGGAGGGCTTTAAAAGATTAGTTGTGTAAAACTCATGTAGTACATGTAAAAGTTGTACTTGCGTTCACGCGTTAAAACGAGCAATATATCACACCCCTGAGTAAAAATAGTAAAAGAGGGGCTATGAGACTCACCTGAGTCTTTAGAGTTTATATCAATAAACTGAGATTGATGAGTCGGGAATCGAAGTCCAAAGACTTGTAACCTGAGGGTGTCCACGACACGCGATGGTTATAAACATGCGAAGGTATCTATCAAGACTACCTTGTAGTTGTTCGTTCAACTTATAATGTCCAAATGATTACAATTTGGTTGATTGTTTAAGTGTTTGAAAATGTGTACGGCCCGTTGGTGATTGTTGGTAATAATAATATTATCATTATTCTTGAAAAACGTGTTCCAAAGTGTTTTAGAAGTCATGTCGCATTCGTGTTTAATGTTATACAAGTTTAACAATTTGTGTGAAAATTTAGTTGTAACGCTGTTACTCGTGACCCTAGGGTAAGGGCGAAACCCGTTAATGACGGGGGTCCGGGGGCAGCGCCCCTGGTAGCGGGGTCCAAGGGGCGGCAGCCCCTGGCGGGGTCCAAGGGGCAGAGCCCCTGGCTGGGGTCGAGCTACCAGGTCATCTTGTAAAATTTTTATTTCTACTATATTGCTTTGGTGAAAAACGCACCTGGACTCGAATTTGGGTGAAATGGGGCGTCAAATTTGGGTCTCAAAACTTAGTGTAAAATAGTTTGTATTTTCTAACTCATGCGACACTGGGCTAGTGTCGCTACATGCGACACTAGTGATTTATGCGACACTGTCGATTCTTGCGACACTATCGATCCATGCGACACTAGAGTCTGTGTCGCTATGTGTGACGTTACTGTTTATGCGACATTAAGGTTTCTGCGACATTACGGATCTTGCGACACTAAGCTTGTGTCGCACCATGCGACATTAGGAGTTTATGCGACACTATGACTAGTGTCGCATCAGGCGACATTTACAGATTATGCAACATTAACGCTTGTTTCGCACCATGCGACATTAGGAATTTATGCGACAGTATAGCTAGTGTCGCACTATGCGACACTAAGGTGATTCATGCGACACTAGGCCTAGTGTCGCAGGTGGCCTGGAGCCTCTGCGACACTACGGGCTGTTGGCCGGAATTTTCGCCGAAAAGGTGTTTTCCGGCCACCGTTCGACCTGAAACTTTTACCCAACCCATATTTGGACATTTTAAGCTTAAATAAACAACTAGAACTTAAAAATACTCAAAAATCGGAAGATTTCGGGTTTTTGTTGGAAACTTACAAATCGTCTCGCGGAGAATTCGGAAAGATAGAAATGTAGATCGTGTCGCGGTGAATCTTTTTCTTCAAACGGACGAGATGAGCTGAGGGCTTTTGGATGGAGCTTTTGGTGAATTAGTGGTGATGGTGGTGTTGGAGTTTAGAGAGAAAGGAGAAGGATGAAAAGAGAAGAAGAAAAAGTGAGAGGGAAAAATGGGGTGGGTAGGTGGTGACCTCACCCCTTGGCAGATTTTTGGGTGGGTGCCCACCCATGTGTGGGTCTCCACTTTTAGCTCCGTGTATTCGCGCTCCGTGTGGTGTTCGATTCCCCGACCGTAAATCGTTAAGTAATTATTTTAATGGTCAAATAATGTAAGTTTTTGAAGAAAACGAAAGTTAATTAAATAAACTTGTTGGAGTATTTTATCAATTGCTTAATGACTCAATTGGTCTCGTTTGTTTGCGCGTTAATGTTTGAGTCGCGTAGATGCTTATAATACGATACGAAGAGTACTCGAAATATCATCAAAATAATATTCTTGGTATGTTATCGTTATTAAATAATTTTTATATCATCCAATAAAATTGATCACCAACGTCCGCATTTTACTTGAACCGAAATACATTCGATTTAGTTTGTGTACGATTTAAGCAAATCGCATTTTCGTATATATTCAACAATATATAATTTGATACATTAATTAGCCTAATACAGAACTAATTACATGTATTAACAGAGAATCAGGCACTAATTACTAGTCCTAATTTGGCGGGTGTTACACCAAGTATAGTCCGGAATCTCCTAACGTCCTAAACGTATGAGATTTTAATAAGTACGTGGATGTCTTAATCGACCATCCATGCTAGTGTTCATACAACTAAGTTATGTCCAAGTGTTTGTTCGATGTTTATGTTTGAAGTTTTGAAAATGTATACGACTCGTTGGTGACTGTTTGTAATAGTAATCTCTGAAAACATTTTTATATTTGTTTAATTGTGGTTCATAAAGTATGAAATTGTGTACGGGGGTCCGGGGGCAGCGCCCCTGGTAGCGGGGTCCAAGGGGTGGAAACCCCTGACGGGGTCCAAGGGGTGGCAACCCCTGGCGGGGTCCAAGTTGTAAAATTTCTGTTTTTAGCGTCACTTGAGGCATCACTTGCCTTAGGGTAGCGACACTTAGGAAGTGTCGCATAAAATGGTAAGTTCTGAATTATTAGCGTCACTCGAGGAAGTGTCGCATATGGGGCGTCACTTAAATAAGTGACGGGTACAAGTGTCGGGTCGAAATCAGTATTCGAGTATAGGCGTCACTTAAGCTAGTGACGCATGATAGTGACGGGTAGAAGTGTCGGTGTAAGTGTCAGAAAAAGAGGATTTGTAGCGTCACTTGGCAAAGTGACGCAAAAAGAGGGCTTTATGCGACACTTAGTGCGTCACTTAAGTGACGCTGTACTGTTTTTGGGCCTGATGCGTCACTTAGACTGTTCATAGATCAATTTGTAAAAATGAAATTTAAGCTTCGATTTGGACATAATCAGTTGTTAAAAACACTAAAACATGGTATATTAAGTATTATAAACATGAGATATCAAAGAAAATAGTAAGATTTAAGAGTTTTCGGGATTGTCGGGATCTTACAAAGTTATCGTATGAGAAATCCTAGAAGATAGGAAGGTAGAGCTCGACTCCGTGATCATTTTTCTCTAAAGGAGTTATGTGATTTGAGGTTGTTTCGTGGTGGTTTTCGGTGGTCAAAGGTGGTGGTGGTGTGGTGGTGGAAGTATGTTAGAGAGAGAAAGATGAGAGAAAAGAGAGTAAAGAGAGAGAAGTGAGATGGTGGAAATGAAAAAAAGGAGGGGATGGGGAGGGGTTTTGGTGTAGTTTTTGTGTCCCCATTTTTGTGATAATTTTATCTGTGTTTGTTTACCCGATCGTTACATGTTACAATATTTTAAATAAAATAAAAAATTAACGCGCATTCGATTATATTTTTAATTGGGATATTTATAAAACTAATCTAGTTGAGTTTACAAAATATTAAACTTTATTTTGTTTCAGTTTTACGTAATAAATGTTATTTGTTACAAAACACTTGTAAATATTATCGACATAATATTTAACAAATGTTAATGTTATTTAATAATTTCATTTTATTAAATAATTTTGATCACCAACAGTCATATATTTTTGTCGCGCTTATTCCAATTGTTTCGTACGTAATTATACAAGTTAAGTATTATGCAATACTACGCGTATTATCTAGTTGGGCTTTGCTAGACTTATCTCTAAAATGTGTTGTGAATTCACTCAAATAAGAGAATTAGCCTAAAAATGCGTGCAAATTACGTTTATAATTATGTTGAAATTGCGGAGTGTTACAAGTATGGATGGTCAAACTAAGACATCTACATAAATATACTTATAAATCTCTTACTTTAGGGCCTTAGATATTTCACTCGAGCTTTAGGCTTTGCTAGCGCTCGCAACTTTACTTAGCTCAACAGGTGAGTTCACAGCCCCACTTTTAACTATTTTACCGCTTTCAACTTGGGGTGAGAAACATAGTCAACTGCTTTATTGATTGCCATAACTGCTTTTACTTACATGATTGTATACTTATTTTACTCGAACGATTAGAGTACTTTAAACTGCTGAACTCTTACACAAAACTGGTATTTATGAAACAACATTTTCATACTATAAACTTGTTAAACTTTGTTTGGTAAACTGGAGAACGACCGGTACTTTTTATGTAAACGCTGGAGAACGACCAACAACGTATTTTAGTTCCAGAGAACGACTGGCCAAGTTGGATGGGAGAACGACCCGTGCGTGTTTAGACCGGAGAACTACCGGTACTGTGTTTCGCTGGAGAACGACCAGCAGTGTTTAGTGCCAGAGAACGACTGGCCGAGTTGGACGGGAGAACGACCTGTGCATATTTAGACCGGAGAACGACCGGTACTGTTTTGGGAACGCTGGAGAACGACCAGCAACGTATTTTAAACGATATTTTGGACAACATCCCAACTGAACTATATTTGGATAACATTCCACAAAACGTTTACTTAACTATCATGGCAACAACTGTTTACGAACGTAGTTGGTTTAACGAACTGTACGTGCAAATTTAAAACCTATGATTTCACTCAACCTCGTTGTTGACTTTTTACTATGTTTTTCATGGAATTAGCAGCACACGTAAGGACCACCTGCACACATGGAACATAGGCAACCCTTGAAGCTTTAGGATGCCAACTTTTGAAACATACGGATTTCTTTTATATAACTAAAGTTGTTTTAGTGATATTTATGAAATCTACTTTTGTAAACATAACTACTTTTACGTTTGTACAATTCGATGAATTTTAAAACTTTGTAACTATTACTATTGGCATTCTTATATTATATGTTCCGTTGAAATCATATGCTCTGATACGTATACATGTACAATGTTGGTGTCATTACCCCCATACTTAACTAAATGCTTCCGCTAATCAAAATCAACGAATTTGGGGGTGTGACAGAGATCCATGAAACACGCATCAAAGGAATGACGTAGTTTAAGCCTTTCCAATGCAGCCCTTCCGCTATCGACACATGTGACAATTTCTCCGTATTTCTTCAAAGCACCTTTTGCCACTCGTCTATTCACAACATTATCATCTACCACCAAAATGTATTTACAACATCATCATCCACCACCAAAATGTTCCTGTTTAGAATTAGAGTTCTAAGAGTAGGTGGTTTTCTTGTCGTCACTTGCGACTTATCTTCAGTTACAAAAGTTTCTTGAAAGCAAGAAATCAAGACACTAAATCTAAGAGGCTTCACCAGAACATCACACACCAAATTAGCCGATTTCAGTCACTGTGTTGAGATATAAACTTGGCCAAGAGAAATACTTTTGGTTTGGACCTTTTAAGGTCACGAAAAAAGTGTCAAACTGGCCTGCTTATCACAAAATTCTTCGTATATGTGGATCATATCATGATTTTCCAATTCACATTTACAGAGATGACTAAAAAGGCAATTGATCTTACATAAGCAATTGGTATTACATTAGCATGAATTCAATTACACATAACATTCAATCGATGATGATACTACCTTTCTCATTTTCATATCCAAACATATTATAACATTATTATTTAGAGAGATGCAAACAATGCCAAAAAAGAAAAAGGATTTTACCTTGTATCTATCTCCTCTAATCATATCTACAGTCGTATCTAAACATGTTGATATGCACATTTCAGTTATCTAAACTTAAATCCGATTAAAACCTGAAGAGCTAATGAAAGTGAATTTAACTATAAAACATTAAAGAAAGAGAATTTACAATGTAAAAGTGATTTCAGCAAAGAACTAAAACATAGACATTTGGAAAATGCTGAACTTATAAGAGTCAACGTACATCGTATGATTCTGGTTCCATATAAGCAACAAATGGTTGCAGCTCTAAGGTTCACTCACTTCTTTTTGCTTAGACGAATGTTCTACAAAAAACAAAAAGAACAAACAGAGATAAAGTTCCAAACTTGCACAAAAGAAAATAAACCCGGTCAGCATTTAACGTTGAAACATGTAGTGACACGATCTCTTGCAGTCATCTTTTGATTGTTGGTCCAAACAAATTCAGCACTTCCTGTACATTATAGAAAAAGATAATCTATTAGACGTATTTTACATTAAAAATATAATCAGTAGATGTAACACCCCCAAAATTCGTTGATTGAGTTTAGCGGAAGCATTTAGTTAAGTATGGGGAGTGCCACAATACACAGTACATGCATACGTATCATAGCTTATGATTACAACAGAACATAATATATTAAGATGCCAAATGTAATAGTTACAAAGTTTACGATTTGTCAAATCGTACAAATGTAAAAGTTATTAAGTTTACAAAAGTAGATTTCTTAAATATGACTAAAATCACTTTAGTTATACAAAAGAAATCCAGTTGTCAAAAGTTGGCATCCTATTCATTCGTGGGTCTCCTATGTTCTATGTGTGCAGGATGTCTTACATGCAGCTAATTCTCTGAAAAACATAGTAAAAGTCAACAATGAGGTTGAGTGAATTCACAGGTTTTATGTTTGCAATAGTTGAATCAATTTTGTAAGCACAGTTGTTGAAATAAATACGTTCACAAATAGTTATTGCCATAATAGTTAAGTAAACTTTTTGTGGAATGTTATCCAAATATAGTTCGGTTGGGATGTTGCCCAAAATACAGTTTACGTGGGATGTTACCCAAAATACCATTTACGTGGGATGTTACCCAAAATACAGGTTGCAATACATTGCTGGTCGTTCTCCAGTGTTTCCAAAACAGTACCGGTCGTTCTCCGGTCAAAAGACGCACGGGTCGTTCTCCCGTCCACTTGGCCAGTCATTCTGTGGCACTAAAATATGTTGTTGGTCGTTCTCCAGCGTTTACATAAAAGTACCGGTCGTTCTCCGGTTTATCAAACAAGTTTTATCACGTTTATAGTATGAAAAGGTTGTTTCATAAATACCAGTTTTGTTGTAAGAGTTCAGTAGTTCAAAGTACTCAAATCGTGCACGTAAACAAGTAGGATAAACAATCATGTAAGCAAAAGCAGTTATGGCAATCAATAAAGCAGTTGACTATGTTTCTCACCCCAAGTTGAAAGCGGTAAAACAGTTAAAAGTGGGGTTGTGAACTCACCTGTTGAGCTAAGTAAAGTTGCGAGCGCTAGCAAAGCCTAAATCTAAGTAGTTCACTAACGTCCTAAATGTAGGAATAATCATATAAGCGGTTGGCTAACAGTCTAACCATGTTACTCGTTTATTCATGAAAGATCCTTGTTTATTTTGTAAGTTCGACACGAGACATTGGTGATATTTTGTGAAACGTTTCAAGGTGTAATTTATTGTTTCATGGTGTTTCATAAGGTATGAAATTGTGTACGGGGGTCCGGGGGCAGCGCCCCTGGTAGCGGGGTCCAAGGGGTGGCAACCCCTGGCGGGGTCCAAGGGGCAGAGCCCCTGGCTTGGGTCGAGCTACCAGGTCATCTTGTAAAATTTTTATTTCTACTATGTCGCTGTAGTGAAAACGCATCCGAATTCCAAATTCGGAGTAAAATCAAGTGGTAAAATCTGGTTCCGACACTTAGTGAAAAACATATGTTTTTAAGGTTCTGAGTTTTGCGACATAAGTATTGTGTCTCTAAAAGGTTCTGCGACAGAAGGGTTTGTGTCGCATTCCTGCGACATCCGCAAATAAATGCGACATAGGCATTTGTGTCGCAAATGCTGCGACATAAGTAGTTGTGTCGCAAGTATGCGACATTGGGTGATTTATACGACATAAGTTGTTGTGTCGCATAGTGCGACGTAGAAATGGTACTGCGACACAAAAGCTTGTGTCGCACTACTGTTTTCGGTCCCGTGCGACACAATGAGCTGTTTGACGAAAATCTTAATTTTTCAACCCAAAAACATTTAGATCTTTCATATAATGACTTGTAACATGATTGTACACTATAATAACAAAGAAAAAGTGAAAGAAAAGTGATTTTTTATACCGAATCGAGTGAAATCCGAAAGTTAGGTGAGTGGATGAAGATGGTGATGAAAATGGTGTTCTTGAGCTTGAATCTTGAAGATGAAGTTGATGATGAGTTTTGTTGTTGTTGTTATTCCGAAAATACCAAGAAAATGGTGGTGATTTGGTGATTTTTGGTGAGTTTTTAGAGAGAGAATTGAGAGAGAATGGGGTTGGAGTGAGAGAGAGGGAAAATGAAAATGAGGTGAAAATGAGGGTGGGGTGGGGTGGTGTTGGCAGATTTTTGAGGCCAAAAGTGAGGGGTTTTTGTCCCAAATTTGCGGTATTTAGCCCGTGTTCATTTACCTAATCGTTAAATGTTAAATGTTTTTAAACGATAGGTTTTTTTAAATATGTTTTCGATTATAATTTTAGTTGAAATATTTTATTTAAAATAATTTAGTTGAGTAATAAAATTATAACTTTGTTTTATCTTAGTTTTACTTATATAGTTCAAGTCGTTTCAGTTTACGAAATAAACATTATTTGACAAAAATGCTTTGTAAATATTATCAACAAAATATTTAATAAACGTTAATGTTATTTAATAATTTCATTTTATTAATAAATTTTGTTCAACAAAAGTCGTATATTTTTGTCACGTTGTTGAAATCGTTCTGTACATAATTACACTAATTATGAATTGTAATACCACGCGTATTAACTAGCTGGGCTTTGCTAGACTTATCTCTAAAATGTGTTGTGAATTCACTCTAAGTTAGGGAATTAGCCTAAAATGCGTGCAATTAACGTTTATAATTATGTTGAAATTGCGGGGTGTTACAGTAGATCGTAGTCACAGCCATATAGAAATCCAAAAATACCGTTTATCATCTCATCTTAACTGAGTAACCTATATCACACTCTTTGAACCCTCCTAACCGTTACAGGTCAAATGGGTCGAAATTCATACACTGGTTTTCAACTGTAAGTCTGTAATACTAAATATTTCTGTAATCGTATCTGAAACACAACCTATTTTAAACGAATAATAAATTCATAAGCTTGGACAAAAAAGATTTTATGTTAGCCCAAGAACCCAACCCATTACACAACCACACATTTATGCCACCTTGTATGAAATGAAGGATTCGTACCGAGACTGTATAATGCAATTTTTTCCGTTAGGCTTCTCCATCAATAACTTTTGATTCTTCCTTCACCAGACGGATTTGTAAATAAGCAGCAACTTTTGTCTGTTCTTCATTGAAATGCCCAAATTTTTTTTATATACTTAACAATGCATATTTAGGTCCCATTTATGTTATTACAAATAATTAAATTAATGTAAATCCACTAAGATTTCAAAAATAACCAAAAATCCCAAATTCAACATGCTAACGTGATCCCGGGCAATTAGCCGGATCATGTTACTACGTTGAAAATCTTCTCTGGTGAAACTACACTGACGAACGCGATCCCAGAACCTTAGCCGAATCGCGTTTGCATGTACAAAACATTTTGTAACCATTTTAGGAACGCGATCCCCAAAACTTAGCTGGATCGCATTTGCATGTTTTACACTGAGGAACGCTATCCATAAACTATGAGTTGGATCGCGTTCACATGCCTATTTTCAGGTCAGACCAAAAACTTGATTTTTGACGAAATTCAAATGTACATAACTTTTTACTCGTTAAGAGTTAGGACTTGAAATTTTGCACACGCGTTCACTATAACATTATTAAACTTTTCATTTTGACACTTTTTCAAATTTCACAAAAATGGGTGATTTGGATTTATGACTCGATTTTGGCCATTTTGGGCACTTTTACATAGCAATTCCAAATCCAATTTACATCATTTCAAGACTTGAGCTTTTGCCCCTTTCTTTTTTATGTTGAAACAAACTTAAAGCAATAAACCAAAACTCCGTAGCTTTAGTCTATCTCATTCTACACACTTGGATCATAATTGACCCATTTTGACACTTATGATCCAATTGAAGCTTTAGGACCGTTTAAACTCATTCAACGGTCAACTTGGATTTAAAATCAACCTACTATGTTATTTAAATTACCTACCAATTCATAGTTGATCCAAATTATATTTTAACCATTTTCACCATTTGATTCTTCCAAAATACATGAGCTTATCATTAGTTATAAACAAACACTTTAATATCCCATGATATGTCATACACATACGTTGTTGACTTTCAAAGTCAACTATTACCAAACATGTTTCTAACATTTACTTCCAGTATTCCAAAAGAAAGTTTTGGGGCGTATTACACAAGTGATACATAACGATAATTTCAAAAGAGAAGGCTTGCCACTTACAAACTTGCAAGCTAATCCACGCTATTCCTTTTTCATACCTTGCCCTCTCTATGTGAACTACTACCTGAAATTCATAAACATATACGGAGTAAGCATAAATGTTTAGAGAATATATAGATAACCAATTAAATAACTCACTTATAATTTCAATTATAAATACTAAACAAGGTAAACACCCTTACGCAATTAATCTTAATTCACACAACAAATGAGCAAAAGTAGAGATTGATACCAAATAGGATCCGCGGTCCATGAGATACAAGAGTGCTTAGCACATATTCTGTGATAATCATTATTTCGTAACAATAATTATCTACTCTCATGCTCACCCACATATTTCACAGTAATTTCATACAATGATATCAAATGCAACTATAGACAAGAATAACAACATGATTATGTAAATCTCTTGCTCGTAAGCAATCCTAATTCACATAATCATTATTTAATTGATACTCCATATACTCACCTTATAACTTGTATGAATATTTCAATAACAATGATACAAGATAGTCCAATGCTTTCACACCTATATACAATCCATAATGATACAATTAGATTCTAGAATTTCATAACAACTAGTTAGTGAATAATAATTCACTCTCCCCCACTTGGATTAATCTAAGTAATTCACTAATCCACTAATCCAAGTTACTTTCAATACTCCTAACTAATTGATTTCTTATAATTTATTGTTTACACAACATATCAATAATTCTAAGAATCCACCATACTTTAGGTTAATAAATATAACACCCCAATAATTTACTAACGCATTTTATATTACTTTAATACCGAAAGCGCAAGTCCTAAAATTTTTAAACTAATAACCTATACATATCAGATGTACATACTTAATTACATGTGTACATCCATAGTTTACCCAAAGGTTTACGTTTCAAAATAGTTACATTCATAAACTAAGTTATTAATATGTGCCGAATAAGTTTCCAAAACATTTCATTGATTAACCCAAAATATCAGAGTTGACGCCACATTAGTCAAACATCCATCCAGTACCCATGCCATTTCAGTCATCTAACCAAAATCTACAAAATGTTAAACATGGTGGGATTAGCTCACAGCTAAGTGAATGGAACTGTATCCGACAGTTCAATCCAGACATAACAAATCTTACAACAAATAAACAATAACACACAACCACAAAGATGACCGGCGGTTCTTGGTATGCCATCGCAAGAATACTTTAAACCACTGGTATGCCATCACAGTGATTTACCAATAGTTTGAAGCTATCTTCACTGACTAGGGTTCATCCATCAACGATGTGTATCAGAAATCCCGCCAGTAAAACAACAGTAACAAACCCAACCAGAGTTGACCTCCCAATAATACACATATGCTCAGCGGCCAATAATCACATATTGCACATTAATCATACCATTACAGAATATAATCAACCAATCAACAATAACATTAACCCAAATAATTAAACAATCAATATCAATAACAATATATGTTCACCCGTTGTAACCAAACCTGTTACAACTGGGTTGAATCAAAGAATACAGTTACCACTCACCAAAGTTTCCAGTCTCTGAACTCAGTTTTCTAATATCACTGAGTCTCCTTCTGCTTATCTGAGAATACAAATAATACAAGTTAATAATCCGATCTATATTCATATAACTTGTGTTAAATGTATAATAACAAATAAACAATTAATAATCATGTGATAATCAACAATCATAACTAATAATATTACTCATAGTAATTACATTAAGTTAATACAAATATCCTAATACCAATGTATCACCTATAAATTTACTTAATGTTTATAATACATTGAAATTGCAATACAAACTCAAAACTATTTGAACCTGGTTATAAACCTTACCCGATCGGCTGAAAAAGATCATAGCCGATCGGCTATTAAACATTACCTGATCGGCTATTAAACATTACCCGATCGGCTCCCTTTGACCCGATCGGCTAACATGACAAGTTCGAAACCTTTTTGCTCAGACCTAACGTGCTGTAACCACTTTGTTCTATTTTAGCCGTTAGGCTAAATTTACCCGATCGGTTAACCAGGCTATACCTGATCGGCTATGTACCCGAATTTCATCGACCTGAACCTGTTACTCGATTTTCAGCTTAACCCAACCACGAAAATAAACCCAAAAATCCCCAAATCAGTTCACTCATTCTTAACAACTCAATAACCAAATCAACAAGTAATAACATAACATCTACAACACCAAATAACATCATATATTATTGTGAAACCCCGCAAATTTAAACACGATTACATACGCTAAACACTTGCATTATTAGGCTAATTCCCTACTTGAGTGAATTCACAACACATTTTAGAGGTAAGTCTAGCAAAGTCTAACTAGTTAATACGCGTAGTATTACATTTCGTAGTAAATTGTAAATACGTACAAAACCATAGGAACAAACGCGACAAAAATATACGACAGTTGGTGAACAAAATTATTTAATAAAACGAAATTATTAAATAACGTTATTAACTATTAAATATTATGTCGATAATATTTACAAAGTATTTTGCAAACTGAAAACAACTCGAAACATCTCTGACAAAACAAAACAGAATATATTTTTAAATTTGTATAACTTAACTAAAATATCTTTATAAAATATCTCATCTAAAAATAGATTCAAATACGTATTTAAAAAGTTACCAAATTAAAATATTTGAACATTTGACGATCGGGTAAGCAAACACGGGCCAAATACCGCAAATTAGGGACAAAGTCCCTCTCCTTTTGGGCACCAAAGCCGGCACCCACCCACCACCATCACCCTCATTTTCTCTCTTTCACTCTCTCTCTTCACCTCCCTTTTCTCTCATCTCTCTCTCTCTAAACACAACAAAAACCACACAAATCACTCAAAAATTACCACGAAAACTCACCGAATCACCTCGCTCCTTTAGAGAAAAACGACCACAACAACGAGATCTACATTTCTATCTTCTCGGATTTTCACGGCGACAACTTTGTAAGAACCCGACAATCCCGCAAACTCTTAGATTTTCGCTATTTTCTTTGATATTCATGTTTATAATACTTAATACATCATGCTTTAGTGTTCTATCAAGTGATTATGTCCAAAAACCGACTCAAAATGCGTTTAAAACTCGATTTTTCACAAACAGCGAGGTCTGCGAACTGAGCTGCGTCTCAGTCCGCAGATCATGCTACGAACCCAGATCTCACGAACTGACATGCGAACCGAACTAGCTTGCAAGCCGAACTGAGAACCGTATCTACCCTGCGAGCCCAACTCGGTTCGCATCCCACCTTGCCTTGCGAAGCGAACTCAGTTCGCATCGCGAACTCAGTTCGCACCGCAATCCCAGTCCGCGGCCAACTTTAGTCAATTTTCCCGAATTTAATTTCCAGATGTGATTTTCACTAAAACAATATAGTAGAAATAAAAATTTTCCAAGCTGACTTGGCAGCTCGACCCCAACCAGGGGCTCTGCCCCTTGGACCCCGCCAGGGGTTGCCACCCCTTGGACCCCGCCAGTGGTTGCCACCCCTTGGACCCCGCTACCAGGGGCGCTGCCCCCGGACCCCCCGTACACAATTTTATACATAATGAAAACACAATGAAATGAATATAATAATGTTTTCAGAGATTACTATTACCAACAATCACCAACGAGTCGTATACATTTTACAAACATAAACATCGAACAAACACTTGGACATAACTTGGTTGTACGAACACTAACATGGATGGTTAAGTTTATACATCCACATACTTATTAAATCTCATACGTATAGGGCGTTAGGAGATTTCGGATTAGACTCGGGCTTTAGGCTTTGCTAGCACTCGAACATACTTAACTCAACAGGTGAGTTCACAGCCCCTACTTTTACTGTTTTAACTGTTTTTGAACAGAGGTGGAAAACATAGTCAAACGTTTGAAATACATGATTGTATACTGATTTACTCGAACAATTAGAGTACATTGAACTGTTAAACTGTTACACAAACTGACGTTTATGAATAAACGTTTTCATACTACAAACATTGTAACGTATTAAACTTGTTTTGGAAATGCTAGAGAACGACCAGCAACGCTTCTACGAAACTGACTGGGTAACTAATGGGTCCTTCTGACATGGACCAGATCCTACTGACATGGATCAAGGGACACTGACACTCCCTTCTATTTGAACCCTACTGACATGGGTACTAGATCCTACTGACATGGATCCATTATACTTAATGAACATGGGACACTGACACTCCCTACTATATGAACCCTACTGACATGAGTACTAGATCCTTCTGACATGGATCCGTTATACTTGTAGAACAGGGGACACTGACACTCCCCACTAGGTGAACCCTTCTGACATGGGTACTCGATCCTACTGACATGGATCCGTTAACAACTATTAGGATATTGACATTCCTACGAATAACTATTAGGATACTGACATTCCTACGAACAACCATTAGGATACTTACATTCCTACAAATACTAATAGGATACCGCTTTCCTACGAAACTTAAACTATATTTGGGCTACATTCCACTAAAGGTACACTTTGGATAATATTCCACGAAACTTTGTTAGATCGTGATGACAGTAACAATTTGTGAACGCTTTGAAACAAACAACTAATATTGTGAACATAAAACCTGTGAATTCACTCAACCTCATTGTTGACTTTTACTATGTTTTTCAGGGAATTAGCTACGCACGTAAGAACCGCCTGCACGTTGGAACATAAGCGACCCACGAAGTATAGGATGCCAACTTTTGAATACTGCATTTCTATTATATAACTGAAACTGTTTAGTCATATTTACGAAATCTACTTTTGTAAACTTAATACTTTTAAACTTGTATGATTTGAGGAATCGTAAACCTTGTAACTAATACTTTGGCATCTTAATATAATTGTTCTGTTGTAATCATATACTCTGATACGTATGCATGTACTATGTATTGTGGCACTCCCCATACTTAACTAAATGCTTCCGCTAAACTAAATCAACGAATTTTGGGGGTGTTACAATTATCAATTTCAATAATCAATTTCATACAAATTCATCTCCAAACCAACAACTCATAAACATTCAATCAAAACCCCAATTTGGTAGATTTATGAAGTAAATAATAAGCTTACAACCAAGAGGATAGCCAAGTGATGATACAAATCAGTTTATAATATTCAAAACCTATGAACAAATCAACATGCATGATTTACCAAAGCTAATTTCAAGAAATATGAACATGAACAATTACACTTGAAATAGAACTAGATGATGATGATGTTAAAGATGATGATTATCTGGATTCTAATCCCTTGAATCCAACATGAATTTTCTATCCAATTTCTCTTTTGAATTCTTATAAAGATTTTAGAGAGAAAATTTGAAGGTGTGATCAAATGGAGAAGTCGGGCAAATGGGGAAGAATATGGTCGACACCCACGAACCCTTTCAATATAAACAGTCTAATTTTTAATCCCCTTCTAAACCTATTACCTGGAACCGAAAACCGTTTACAATTTTATTTTACCGTCAACTCCGTTTATTTAAAACAAGTATTATTTTATTAGTCACAATAAGTACTGAGACTATTTTACCCATTTATTTTCCTCAAAACCAATAAAATTACTTTTCTATGATTTCAAATATATTAAATTTCTAACCAATAATTATGTAAAATTCCAGACTCTAAAATTGGGTGTTACAATAAATCCACTTCAATTAATTTTTAGCAAACGCTATGATTTCACAAAGAACACTAATGATGAAATCATTATTTTCATGAGTCGAATTGATATCTAATAGTGATAACCATGTTAATAAACATTAACCAAATTAATTTCATAACTTAATTCATGTTATAATTCATTAATTTCATAACCTATTAAAACCCACTAATTACTCAAACCCTAGGTTAAGGTTTCATGAAGAAACACTTACTAGAGATTGGAGATGATGAAAGAGACTTGACCCTTGAATTTTTGAATTTAGAGTTGGAATTGAGAGATTTGATGATGATTATGATGGAAGATGATTTTTGGTTCCTCTGATTTTGAAGTTCTAGAAAAATTTAGAACACTCATATTATAGATACGTAGCAATATTAAACCAAATTCTTTTAACTAAATACAGTCTGAAACCGAGGAACCCATTTGCGTTTTATATTATATCTCATTATTTATTTAATACTATTTCAAAATATGTATATTTCTGGATACACTAAAATAATACCTCGAATATTGGGGTGTTACATTCATACCCTGTTCTAGTCTCAATCGATGATAAATCAGATATCTACAACAGAAAGATTGTTTGTAATTTACGAAGGAAGAACATAACGAAACTAATTCAATACATATATAATGTAAAATATAAATGCAGGTATATAGATAAAAGTTAAGAATAAAATAAATTTCAAAATTCGCATAATATTCAAAAGAGATCGGATTCCTAGAGCTTAAATGGCTCTTTTATAGGACCGTACCTGACGTATTCAGCGAGCAACGTTTATGTGGTGATTAACGGACGAAGTGGAGTGTAGCGGCGTATGGTGTTTTAACATTTTATGACGGTCAGTGGAGTCGTCGGAGTCGAGTGTGTGTGGCTGGGTAAAGTTTTGGAAAAGTGACAACCATGTTTAGGGTTTTGGGGGACGGGATGCAATTATAAATCTACAGCAATCCGATTTTCCCTTTTTGGAATTAAAGATTAAAACTTTAATGTTTCGTATACAAACAATTACCATGAGAAAAAAAGAAAAAGAAGAAACCCTTAAATGTGTGGTGAAGCTGTGAAGAGCGTACAGGAAGAAGAGACAATCAAAGCGGAAGATGAAAATTGAGAAACAACATAAAAGAGTTGGAAACCACTGATGATGAAGAATAAATGAAGATACAGTGATTCAATTTTGGACGGTTTAGGCAGTGGCTTGATTTAGAGAGTAGCGTGATATTTGATTGGGAAAGGGCCAATCAAATTGAAAGAATGTAAATGAAGGTTGCTGTATAGCTCGAGCCTCGAGGGGATCAGATGTGGCGTGATATTATTTAATAGTTTCCAGACAATTTTTGAATGAAAAATAAGCATTTATCAATGAAATTGAATATATTTTTTTAATTATTACTTTCATCACATCATGATGACATCAGCAGAAGTATAAGAAGAAGATATGTCAGCACCAAAACCAACCTTAGAGAGTGACAAATCAGTATGATGACTTCAACGTTAGTGTTCATTAATATATAGTAAGATGATTTTATCATTTTTAAGTTTATATAAATGTAGGGTATATGCAATATTATAATATTTATAAATTAATATACTTTCATATGTATATATACCTATTCATAATTGATTAAGAATTTAGTCCTTACGTGTTAGAGCTTTAGGAATGGGTGGCGTTTTGAATGCGTTCCTTGCCGAGAACACTACCTCAGTGTTCTGCCACTCCCAACAATGTTCTAAACAACATTTTGTCAAAAAAAAGACATTTGTGAGCACCCCTTCACAAGCCTTATTGAAGAATAATGCAAGTAGAGATTTAGTTGAGGGACAATATGCTCTCTCTTTTTTCTTTTTTTCTTTTATTTGATTGGATCAAAATATTTGTGTGTCCATTTTAACTTTGTGAACACTTAACAAGATTATTGAACTACTCTATTTATAATGTCAACACTCGGAGTACTGAAATTTCAGTATCACCATTCTTTGAACTCTTAGTCAATCAATTTTTTTGATTTGATGCACTATGACTCTATGAGAGTTTAATGTAATGAAATAACATTTTATGTAACAATGTATTAAAATCTAACTAGTAGTAATGTAACTGCACTAATGAAGGGTTCACCGTAAATTGTAACATATTAATGGGATTGTATATTTGATGAGATTAAGTTCTACGTCATCATATGTAATATGTAATTTGATTTGTTAAGGTAAAAAACTCAGCCTAAAAATTAAAATTTGACAACCTTACAATTTAACACACGATTATGTACAAGTGTATAACCACCATGAATATTCACAACTAACTAACTGAAGTAGGGTTTGAACTCCCAATCTATAGGTTGAAGGGTTCATCTTATACCGTTAGGCAAAAACCCTTTATCATAATGACAATTTTACCTTTTTAACTATTTGTTCAATTTTTTTCAAAAAGTTTGCAATATTAATCTCCATGAGACTGTTCTATCTATTTTTAGTAGTGATATCAATCAATATGACATTAAAAAAAAAGAGTAAATTGCACAGATCATAGACAAAATTGCACGGATCATCCTTCAAAAAATTAAATAGCAATGGACATCCCTATATTATGTATATTTGACCAATGGACATCCCTATATACCCTTATCCTCAAAAAAATTTAATTATTTTTCTACTTGTTTGTGTTTAATATTTTCCTTATTCAACTTTTAATTTAAGAATGCAAACAATTACAATAAAAAAATTGTTATCCACTTTTGGGCTCACTAAAAAAAGTGCATAACGTTTATTAGCAACAAATTAATTTACTTATTTACGTAACCCATGATTAGCTATACATGAGCGAATTAAGCACCATGAGGAAGCTTTTGTCAAATTCGGGACAATTAACATATATGTAGGAAAAAACCTATCAAAACTAAGAGTAAAAGTAGTTGTTGTTATAAAGTAGCAAATGATAATAAAACTTACAATTTTTATAAAACCTAAAAACCAATCCAATTCCGACCAAAATGGTGCTGACCTATTATGGTTAAAGTAGGTTCATAATTTAGAAATGGAAAAAAAGTAAACTAGAAAGGAAAAAATAAAACTATAATATAATAGGAAATTTATTTTTTATATTAAGAGAAACAATATTGAGGGTATATTCGTCATTTCATGTGAATAAAGATGTCAATTAATCAAATATACATAACATAGGGATGTCCACTGCTATTTAACATTTTAAAGGATGATCCATGCATTTTTGACAAAACACAGGGATGATCCGTGCAATTTGCTAAAAAAAAAAGGTAAATTACAGTGTGTATCCCTGTGATTTTTTAATTTATCACCGCGTGTCCCTCCCAACTTTTTATTACACTGCTTATCCTCATGGTTAGTTTTTTGTCCCAATTTTGTCCCTCCCTCGTTAAATCTAACAAATGCACCGTTATCTCATGCAAAATAACACAACTACCCTTCTTCTTTGTCTTTGCTTTCTTCCCCAAACCCTAATTTTACACCATAAACCAGTCACCACCATCCTCAAACTTTAATAACATAAACATTTAACAGATACACCCACTGATATGGGAAATCGCGACACCTTTATTCATCTTCCTCATCCGATTTGTATGGTGGTGACGGTGGTCTCTTCTCCGGCCTGAACACAAACTCACGTGGAATCTCCGGCCGGTTAATCGATGGTGGTGGTGGTTAATCTCTGGCTGATTAATCGATCTGGAAAACCTTGTATTGGCCGGAAAATGTCATTCACTGCCCGCCCTCTCCTTAGATCCGGCTGACGGTTGATTTCACAGCCGACGATTACGACCGAAGGTTGCTGACCGGTGCCGCTTACGTTTATATGAACAATTTGGATATATTTTTGTGATTAGTTTTGTTTTGATTTTGACCCTTGATTTTATCTTTCTGCGGGTTTGTTTTAATCTTGTTATAAAGATGTTGAAGATGGTGTATGTGTTTGTGAGTTTGGAAAGAATTAGTTTCAATTTTATTTTTTATTTTTTTCATTTTAAGGGTTATGACTTATGATTAGGTGGGTCTACTTTTGATGATGTTGTTGGTGATTAATTTTCAGATCCGATTGTGAGCGATTATAATACTTCGTATATCGATCAAACTATATGTATATTCATGTGTGATATGAATATTGAATGAATGCTTGTCTTTATTAGAGAGCCGTAAGTGTATAAAATTGGGTGTTCTGTGCTTTAGTAAGAAGAAAGGGGTATATTTGTTTTAACTACCACATATTTTTAAGTGTAAAATTGGGTGCTCTGTGCTTTAGAAAGTGCTTTAGAAAGAAGGGTAGTTGGGTTATTTTGCATGAGATAACGGTGCATTTGTTAGATTTAACGAGGGAGGGACAAATTTGGGAAAAAAACTAACTACGAGGATAAGCGGTGTAATAAAAGGTTGGGAGGGATACGCAATGATAAATCGAAAAACCATAAGGATACGCACTGTAATTTACAAAAAAACATGAACAATTATATTAGATGGAGCGAATATAAGAGTGTAGGAAAAGATGAACAAGGATTCGAGGGAAACCCAAAACGTCTAGTCATTGATACATGCCAAAAGAAGTTGATGGCATTGATTATGACCACTTCACATTTCCCATTTCCCAAGTTGATTATATTGAATGAAACTAATTTTTCCTTTCTTTCTGTCACAAAATCTGCATGACTTCTCCCTGCCCTCTCCTCTCATCAGACTTTTTCTTTCCTTGACAATTCAACCACAAACAACAAAAGACTCTCTAACCTCCACCACCACACCCCTACTATTTTTAGTCCATTTCATTACCTATGCATAATCCACTCCTCACCAAAATCTTTTTTTTTTCACTTTGACCTTTTTCTCTCTTTTTTATTTATATACATGTATACATACACTTGTCTTGTATCTATCACCCCTAAAAGATCCTTCACATACCAATGCAAAAGAAACTTAATTTTCCCCATTTAAGAGGGAACTAAATCGCTGCCACTTATAAAAAGCTAGCCTTTTTTAGAGAGAGAAACTCATGCTTCTGTTCTGATGTTACAAACAAACAAATTAAAGAGCATGACTCTTCTACCTTGATACAAGATACAAGATAGATAGCTTTTTTAACCTACCATCAGAAATTAATTACTCCCTTAACACAGTCAAAGATTCAATCTTTTTTTGGGGGTTCTTTTTTTGTAATTATGGCTGTTCAAGCACAGTTGTACTCTTCTGATCATTATAATTATCAGAGTAATAACATGGGCTTCTCTCAAGATTGGGTTTTTTCCTCTGTTTTTGATTTTGGGGATGAACACAAACACCTCTCTTCTTCTTCATCTTCTTATCAACATCAACAAGATCAAAGCTTTCATATGAATTCTGCTTCCGGGTATCATCACAATCCTGTTTCATCATCAAATTCAAGAACAAATGGGATGATTGGGTATCATAATCTGTCTTCTGAGCTTCACAGACAGAGGTTAGAGATGGACCTTTTTCTTCATTTTCAGGTCAGTTTTCTTCAAATTCTTAGATTTTTTTATATACTTTTACATTTTTTCAACTTCAAATTTTAATGGGTGTCTTTTAATTTTTGTGTCAAAAACTCGGTATAACATAAAGGGTGTGCATTTATAACTTTTGTTTTGGTGATTTCTTGAAACAGAATGAGAAATTAAAAGCAGTTTTGAATGAAGAAACAAGAAAAAGAGAGATGATTTTAATGCAGAATTATGAATCAAAAATGAAAGAAATAATGGATGCAAAAGATGAAGTTTTAAACACAGCTACAACCAGGACGCTAGAGCTTCAAAACTATCTATCAATGGCGGAAAAAGAAGCCAGAAATTGGGAGAAAAAAGCTATGGAGAATGAAGCAATGGTGACAGACCTTAACAGGAAACTAAACCAGGTTATGGAGACAAAACATGAAGATGCAGAATCAGTTTGTAATGGTGGTGGTGATGATGATCATGAAGAGAAAGAAAGACAAAATAGGATGGTATGCAAGATGTGTCACGTGAGAAGCTCATGCGTCCTATTGTTACCTTGCAGGCATCTGTGTTGTTGCAGGTTTTGTGAAGGTCTAGTGATGTTTTGTCCTGTTTGTGAAACTGTAAAAAATGGAAGCTTGGAGGTTTACTTTGGTCCAAATTGAGGTTGGATAGAATGGTCAAAAAAGAAAAAGTAAAAAAATGGTGTTGGGATTTGTTTCTTTTTATGGGGTCTTTGTTATCAAAAAGATTTTTTTGGCAGTACTATTTAGGAGCAAAGATCCAAAATTGTTATGGGTATGATCGGAAATGTAAAAAAAGTGGCATTTGTAAAGAATCTTTTTCTAGTTGCATTTTAACTCCTTTTACCTTTATGGCATTTGCTTTAAGTGCATAATATTTTGATTTATTGACATTTTCATGTTATGTGTTAGTATATGTATATCTGTTTTTAGAGGTTGTTTCTTTAATTAAGAGTGGGTATGCAACTAAAATGTTAAACTTGCATGATTATTGGTAGAATGTGTATAACATGTGATTGTGTGAAAGCGTATGTTGCAGTTTTGATGGTAAAGTTAAATTGGAAAGTCCATTTTCTAAAGGATAGTGTAGTTGTCGACTTTCTAAAACCATGTTACGTTGTTATTAGGATTATACATGTTATGGGTATGTTTGGAGAAACTTATAGTTTAAGTTAAAAGCTTATTATAACTAGAGTTCAAAGCTTATACTAATAATTGAAATGGAGCTGATTTTTAAAAGGAATATTTTGTTTTCTACAAGGAAATAAAAGGTTCCTTAAAATTTCTATGAACACATTAGAGACGGGTTAAGATTTTTTAATTTGCGAACAATTTTTTTTTCCCAATTTTTAGAGGGAAAAACTTATAAGATATTATAAATAATTTAAAAAAAAGGTAATTATTTACATGATTTGAAAAGTTTTGAGGAGTTGCCACCTTTTACATCCGTCCCTGTCCCTAACACCCACGGTGCGTAACTCTTTCAAAGGAGTTTTTTTCCTTCTACTTTATCGTTTAGACATCTCTTGTTTAAAGAAAAAATCTATCTACTTCAATAGAAAAAACTTTTTAAAAGTTTCTTACTTATAAATATACACCCTCAAATATTCAATCTTTCTTTCCCATATACTAAGGGCATCTTCAACGTATGCACTAAACACTACACCAAATTTAATGTAATAAATGAATCTTTCAGGAATATACTTGCACCAAATGTGTTTCATCTCCAACGTATGCACTGAATTTCTGCACGAAAACTACTTTTAGCATTTACACATTGGCCCCTAAAATATTTTTACATTATACTTGACGTGAGTTCATTATTTTTATGATCAATTAACTTTCCAAACTATTAACTTGAATGTTAAGTTTACTTATTTATTTTCGTAAAACTTCAATTACATAAGTTCTTTACATAAATCAATGTTTAAATTACCATAATTTGTTTGAAAATTATATCTTATTGTTTCAATAATCATATTATATAATCTAAAGTATATGGTACTTAAAATAATCATACAAATAAATAAGTTTCTTCAAGTTTTGTACTTAAATAATAACAATCGTTCACACGTAGGGTCTAAAACGAAACATTATAAATTTGGTGCAAAGTTTAGTGTTGCACCAAATATAGTGCAAAATCTTCAAAAATTTAGTGTACACTAAATTCTGCACTAAATTTGATGAGTTGATTGGAGAAGGTTTTTTACACTAAAACATCAAATTTGATGCAAAACTACCTACATTGGAGATGGTCTAAGAGAGTATCCCCTCTCCTATGTGGCATACTCTCTTTACCTAAAGTCCATATGTCATCCTCACACTTCCCCTTTCAATTTATCAATTTATCATGACATGTCATACAATCATTATTAATTAATGATATTTTTATTTCATAATTAATAATTAGTTTGAATGTAATTCAATATTAAATTGGGGTAACTAAAAAGCTTAACTAATAATGAAAGGGAAAATTACAAATTTTATATATAATGTATAAAATGATTTCGAATATATATTCATGATCGCTGTAATTTTATCTACATTTCGACATAAATTTTATCGTCATATGTTATAAATTTTATCGTCATATGTTATATATTTAACGAAAGCATTTTATCGTCATATGTTATATTATTCCTTTTTTTTCACTCACGCTCCCTTTTGTTCTTTCTCTCTCACAGACGCGCCTTTTTTTGTTTTTTTCCTTCTCCTTTTCGCGCCGGGTCCACCCTGACATGGTTTTGGCCCACCAATTTTTGAAATAATCAGTTTTGTAAGTTTGTCTTATTAAATTCGCGCCGTGCTCGTGTACTATAGCGCGAAAATGTGGATTAATTTGTTAAAAAGTTTGGCCAATGGATTATTTTGTTGAATGGGTTTGGTCAAAGGATCAAATTTATGATTTTCCCATAATGAAAAGAAGTTGAATTAATACATCATTATGAAGGAAATGATACATTGTTTAGTGTTATTACAAAGTGTTATAACAATATGAAGATATATTGAAATAAAAATATTAATTTATAAGTTAACACCTTTGTCAAAACCTTATATACTTTTCAATCTAATTAGGCGTTAACTATATTTAATCTAATCAAGCGTTAACTATTGTCGATGCATAACAATGATAGTAATAGTAATGTCGATTGTGTAGTTAATGTACAAACATATGAATGATCGTATCTTGAAAAACAATGATATGCATCTTACTATATAATTTCATAGTATTAATATATATTTAGATTTATGCTTTGTTGTATGGAACAATACTATAATCAAACGCTTACCATACAAACAACCTCGATAACATTTACTCAAAAAGATTACAATCTAATTAATCAACGATTATCGAGTCTTAATATATGGAGTTAAATTTTTTTGGCATTAATGTTAACTTTTATTCACTTAATTCTATTGTACTATAGCTACAAATATATATATATATATATATATATATATATATATATATATATATATATATATATATATATATATATATATATATATATATTATTAACATCAAAATAGGAATTACCATTAATATACTTTTTAAAAATTCAGTATAACTATGCGTATTATGTGATAAATATGGAGCACAACTTATCATTGATGTGATAAAATTAATAATTTATATTGTACCTTTTTTCTGGAAGCCATCCATCGGACGGGCTACAAACTAGTAATTTAATAAAAACAGTGAACTAATTAACACATATTCTCAAAAAGCTATTTCTCCCCACCTAAAAAACTGTTGATTATTATAAAATCTTCATAATATACCTTTTTGAGAGAACTAAAAGAGAAACAATTAAAAGGATTAGAAAGGTGTTATTTACTTGTTTGTCTGTGATCAAGAATAGACTTTGCTTTTCTTTTTTTTAACAAAAAGTTAGGTACATAAATATTTATAAGGCCAACATATTATAGACCACAAAATATAGAAAACAATATTTTGTATATGAGAAAGTAAGAGCGTATTTAGTTATTGAACAAATTTTCTATTTTTCTATTTTTTTTGGTTTTTTAGAGTGGGGTTTTGCTAACAGATCCCTAAGGGCTTTTGTTAAGACTTTCAAATATGCATAAAAGATTTGTACCGTTACCAGAATTCAGGAGGTCAAAATAAAGTCAAAATAAAGTCAGGATTAGACAAAGAGTTGGTTATAATTATAGTACAAATTTAAATGTATGTCTAGAAGTTTTAATGAAAGCCTTAAAGGCTTCGTTTGTAAAATCCTTTAGAGAATAAAGATTATGATACTTCTCGGACAATGAAAATTTAGAAAATTTCATATGTGAACGATGACCTTTTTCCTTTTCGACAAAGAGTAGAGATGAAAAACACATACTCCGTAGAATATGGATGAGCTTGGTACCATACCGGTACCGAACCGGTTGGTACCGGTTCATTTTTGGCCCCAAATCGAATACCGAATACCGGTACCACTTGTTCCGGTCGGTACCGGTTCGGTTCAGGATTGATCGGTACTGGTTCGGTTTAGGTATTTTGGTGTGCATGGTACCATACCGGTACCGACCGGTTGGTACCGTTTTTTTTTCCCCAGAAATCAAAAACCGAATACCGTACCATTTGAATCGATCGGTACTGGTTCGGTACGGGACCGGTTTGGTTCCGGTTCGGTACCGGTATTTCGGTAGAAAAGCTCACCCCTACCGTAGAATCATAAACTTTCATTCGTATTTTCATCTTTTTAGTTATATAAAAAATTATTCATTTTCTTTTTCTTTTTATTTAAATTTTAAATTTTTTAAAACTCGGATTTGGACGCGTTTTTATTGTTTCGTTATGTATAAAACTTTATCTTTTTTTACTATTGTATTAGACATTATTTTATTGTATGTATTGAACTTTCAAATCTCGTATATTGTACGTAATTTTTTTGGGGGTAAGACCAACAAAAGCAACTATTCTATTTTGGCATTTACCAAAAAAGAAAGTTTAAATACAATAGACGATATTTACAAGCTTAATACATACGATACAAGTTTTCAAAGTTCGACTAATAAAATAGTAAAATGTGTAAATCATAATGAAACAATAAACCCTTCGAATTTTCAGATTTTATTACAAAAGTTTTCTAAAAGAGCAAAAGAGTTTTCCGTAACTAGCAAAGAATATTGAAAATTTAGAGGTTTTGTTCAGATATGAGGGATGCAATGTTACTTTTTTTATTATTTTATAAAGAGTAGAAATGGAAAACATATACCAGAATCGTCAAATTTACTCTAGAATTCTCATTTTTTTGTATATAAAAAAGGGGTAATATCATATATCCCCTCGTAACCTTCAAAATAACATATTTACTCAACTAAAAGACATAATATCACATATAGCCAATATAAGCTTTAAAATTCTCATATTTACCCATTTCAATAATCTCATCAAATCTAATGACTCTTATACCCTTTTTACGTTACTTACTTTGATTTTCAATGTCAAAGTCATGATTTCAAGGATATCAGTCCATTTTACGTTGACTAGTAAGGCCATTTTATAAGAGTCCTTCCAAAATGGTTTTTCAACATTTTCCAAGGTTTATATTATTTCAATTAAATATTCACCTCCATTCATTCAATATATTTGTGATACATTAAGCATCGATTGAAATTCTTTTCTTGTTAAATTGTCAATCATTCTAATGAAATGCTATTATGAATCATTCTAATACAATAATTGGTTATTTTGATCATGGTACAATATGAATGGTGACTGATTTTAATATTGATTTGTTAAACTTTGGGGTGAAAAAAAGGGGGAAATATAAAGAATGTGTGATGTCTTTGTATTTTGCAAGGAGACTAATCGGATAATACATAGTTCAATTATTTTTAGCTTTATTTTGTAAATGGAGAGGTGGTGAAAATGGGAGCCGTGTTGATGTATCACAAGAGTTTAAGTAAAAATAGTCGGAGGTTTTGAAGGGAGAGGACAAAGATATAATGGTCATTTATAAGTTTGATGTAACGGTTTTAAGTTATTATTAATAAGTAATTTGATGAAATGGGTAAATATGAGAATTTTAAAGTTTATGTTGAGTATATATGATATTATGGTAATTAGATGGGTAAATATATTATTTTGAAGGTTAGGAGGGGGATATATAATATAATCTCTATAAAAAATATATACTATTTTTAAAGAAGTTTTTTAAAAACTCATAGTTGAATACGTTTTAAAAGTTTTGTAGGAGAGCTAAAGAATTTTTCATAATCAAAGGGGCTCTAAATATTTTGACGGAGTAAAACCATTTTAAAACATATTTTATTTAGGGGATCCATAAAGGGGTGGGTGGAAATCGACTGCATTTTCCTGAAATGGTTTTATGGTGTTTGTACGTTTGATACCTGATTTGATGGTTGGGGGTTGTGTACGGGAAAATGGGGAAAACACAGATAAAGTCCCAAAATTACTGGCTTTTAACTGACAATATAAAGATTTACTGTATTTTTTATTTTATTTTTAAATTTAATACAGTAATAATTATTGTTTTTTTTTCACTTCCCTGTGTTTGGCCGACTGCCTGTCTGTATCATATAAACAAGACAAATACTTTCTTCTGTAGGGATTTTTATTTACAGTAGCACTGCCTTGCCCTGCAAAAATGCTGCAGTCATCACTTGTACTATCCTGCAACAAAAAGTTGTACTTTTTCTTACACATCCACCCAAAATGTATCACAACTTCCCAAGTGGAGCAGCGTTTATTATGGTGAACACCTATAATCTTTCCTAATTAATAAATCGGTATCCTAATTAACAAATCGGAGTAGTATTTTATAAATTGGTATACGGAGATAATTTTTTCTCTATTCAGATTGATTACTTGAGAGTGTAAACATTTTCATTTAAATGTACACGGCAGTTTAACTGGATTATTCTCACCTTTTCTGATCATTTTCCAGACCACTTTAAAATATCTTGTTAATGAGGTTTAAACTTGAGACTTTCTATTATAATAACAGAACGTCAATCACTAGACTATTTTATTAGTGGAATATTTATATGTTCTTATTAATTTTTATTGACTCATATCATCATCATCATGTTAACTATATTTGGTCAATTGTTGTAATGTATGGGTATAAGATCTCAAGAAAACTGCGTTGTGTTATTATACTAAGAGTGCGTTAGGTTCGTTTAAACAATTGCAATGGCTATGACTATGTTGTAAGAGTGGAATAAGAACGGGTGTGTTAGGGGTTTTTAGGCTTATAATGCAGGATCCCGAAATACAATATGTTTATAGTTTACATGTATTCGAGATTCTGGATGTAGGATTCAGCTTAGACTAAGGACCCCAGATGTGTTCAAGGCTTTAGGTATATTAAGGATCTCGGATATTCAGTATCCCGGGATCATGCATGTACTACTAATTCGTGTTTGCTTGTATAATTATGAAGAATCGAACGTGGTTTATTTACTCCGTGATACTTGGATCGAGACTCGTTTGAATTTAATTGGAAACAAACATAAAACGTGTGGAATAACAAGTCAAGACAAGCGTTGGGGCGATCTCGGGTATCTCGGAGGATCCCAGATCTTTTGGAACTACTTTTTACTATGTACTTAGTTTAAATACGAGGCAGATGATCGATTAGGGCATACTTAACACATTGCTAACACTCTGCTAAAACACTTAACGTACACAATCTAATTCACTTTTGTTTCATCTTCGTCACCGAATTCACCAATTATACACACTTAGTTCGGTCATCTTGTGCTCATAGTTTGTATTATCCCGAGTTTACTTAATAAAATCAACAAAGGCAAGGAACGATTATTCATTCTCGAGATTTTATGTCGGCGATCTAATAAGATCAAGGGCTTTTCTTGTAAATGCTCGTGTCGATTTTACTTTACTTGCATTTTTATCAATTTACATAGGTTTGCATTACTTTTACTACATTTTGATCATCAAACTTGCATTGTATCAACTATTAATCGTATTTTAACTTGAATATCTTTGAAGTACACTTAAGCACTCAACCTCACAAAACTAGTTTGATCATTTAATTGCATTTATTAATTTTTGATCAAAACATGGTGTATAAAAGTATCACTCTGTATTTCGTTGTTATTAACCGATCGCACTACTACAGAACACACCATCAAGACCGGTTGAAAAATTCATCTAGACCGGTTTTTGACCCGCTCTAAATATGACAGGTCTAATTGTAAATTTTCAAAAAGACCGGTTCCCAAACCGGTCTACATAAGTTTTGTAGACCTGTAACCTTTTAGACGTGTTTCCAAACCAACTGATCTACATAATTTTTGTAGACCTGTAACGTGTTTCCAAACCTGTGATTAAATAATCACCATATATGGTACCAAAACCTGGGTAAAATTTATTCATCCAAAAATCATATCCAGACCTGCTTATAAAGTAAACCAAACCACAACCGTATGCTATACAACCAAAATTCAAGTCACAATTACTTATTGTAAACCCATAAACACATAACAATTCAACTCAAAACATACAAAAGAATAATACACTGGTAATGTCATTGCCATACATCTAACAAAAAGTGCCATAATAAGCCATAATTTACAACAGAATTCTACAACATAAGTAACCAAAACAAGTATCTTAGTCTGCCATGATTAACTACTGAATGTTCCCACAAAAATCAAGCAAACCAAGCTTTATACTCGAGCCTGATTCATTACCGAATGTTCCTAACCAAAACTGACATAAATAAAGTTTGTTTGAAAATGACATATATATACCTAATCACATCTTATGCGCAGCAACCACATCATCTATGTCCTGTGTAGACAATGAACGCTTATCCGAGTAGATCTGTATTTACATGAATAATATATGACATCAATATCTAACTAATGAGTGCAAAAAAATAATCTAAAAGTATTCAAATACTTACCTCATTAACATCAAGATCCTCATAACGATTTATGATAGGATACATCCAAATAAGCATGTAATACCCGCATTCCCAGCCACGGGTTGTTAAATGCACTAAATTTTACCCGCATTCCTTTTTCACCATTTTACTCTCCACTCTTGTTATTCTGGAAAATTTGCTGACTTAACTGTTTAGCTCCAAAACTCATATTAATTGCTCATTATCGCAATTTAGTACGCATTGCTCTGTTAGTGAAAGGTGGCTAGTTTAGACAGTCATAAGTGTAAGCAATGATTTATCTAATACAAGATCTGCACATTAAAACATCGTAACTATATATACCTGATTTGCATGTTTCAATCCACCATTAAAACAAGTGTAAGCAATGACCCATAAGATGTACTACTTAGCATAGGCATTGTATGCTATAAAAGAAAATACACTCTTTAAATAATAAGTAACAAAAATGTTAAATGTATCATGGTTGCCCAAACATCTTAGGGGAAGCCATAACAACATATCCTGTGGTGGGATCATCACGGCTCATTCTGTCAGGCCATACAACAATTCAACATTCTGTTAGGCCTCTAAAACCCAAGTTTAATTTATCAACTATCCAAAATTTTACTGAAAAATGTGCAGATATTAATCATAATAAATCACGGCAGACTGATAACATACAAACTGCATAAATGGTAAATTTTTGTTATAGTGTTTACCGCATCAAAAGTAGGCAAACTATTGCCAGTAATGATGTTGCTTTCATCTTTAAATCTTTCTTTGGCAATATTGATGTTTTCCCTTATGAACAAGTTACATCATAAAGTATGTGAGCCAATGTTACTAAACATATATGTTAGACATTAAATATGCGCAAATACATATATAAACACAGAACAACTTAAATAAGTATTTTACACTTGTACCTTAATAATGCAACACATTTTGAGGAGAGGCCATTGAACAAAAGTCCATACAACCTGGTTTAATGTGTAATAAGAAACCATTTTGATCGGTACTGGAAGCTTGAGTGAATTACGGTCCCTAACAATCGAGTCAATAGTGTTGGGTTTTCTATTCCCTAACTAGATTAATATGCACATCGGAATTATAACAAAAATTAATCTAAGGCAATTAGGAAACTAAAACCTAAGGGATCTTAACTTGAATAAATAAAAGCAATAAAATAACCAAGATAAATAGGAAAATACTAACTTTTAAGAAAACCAATTTCACACGCGCAGACGATCTCGTAGAGCTTCCTTACTTGGAGGTGAGTGCCCAAACCAGAACACCTCTAATGGCTCACACCCAAGAACTAAGAGAAATTCTCAAACTTCTAGGGTCCCGACTCTAAGTCGTGTAAACTCTTACAAGGAGTAGGAATGAGAAAGAGAGAAAGAATTGAACTCTATTCAATTCTGGGATGCCTTAAAAGCATAGGGGAGGTCCCCATTTATAGGGGAGGAGGAGGCCCAGGGTTTCATCCCCTGGTCGATGTGGGACAGAATCCCAACCGGCGGTTGGACCTTCCAACCGGCGGTTGGATCTGATTCTAGAACCTTCTGCTGACTCGTTCCACCGTCTCAACCTTATTAGACTCCAGCCGCCGGCTGGACCTTCCAACCGGCGGTTGGATCAACTTTCCAGAATGTTCCATTAATTATTCCGATAATTAATTAACTCTCATTTGTTTCTCTTACTGTTCATTGAGGGCGACCCAAAAAGGACTCCACTTTTAATGATGTACTTACCAATTAGTTATGATATTGGACACTATTCCAACAAATAGACACCTCTGGAAGAGGACCTTGGTTTGTGTGATACCATGCAGGACATTTTCGATGAACATCTCCACGAAGTATTGGCAATATCCAGTCGGGATCCGATACCCAACACGGTAGTCACCGTTCGGAGGTTATACAATGAGGACCCTGAGCTGCACTCCGCAATCACTTCACCAACAACATCCGAAGAGCTACTATCTCCCCTGCTTGAAAAGAAATCCTCTTGCACTAATGGCAAAACAATCGTTGTTCCATTAGGATGCGGTACACCAGTACCTTGGCTTAAAAGAGAAGGGGTCAAACCAAACCCATTTCCTTCAATTAAAGAGATCCTAGATTCATTCAAAGGAATGAGTATGGAAACACCCCCAATTGAACCACAACTAACCAACCAACCCGTATCACTACCAAATCCCAAAATCACCATAAACCAATCTTCAACTGCTCAATTTCCAGAATTCCAGTTCACCGACAACGGAGGGATTCTTCTCACCCGAAATGATGAAATATCCTCATCAGCAGTCAACAAATACAAGCTAAAAATGAACGAATTTTCAAACCAAACCGAATGGTTTGAAATAGCATCAATCTTCACATCTGAGCCCGAGATAGACGAAGCACCATTCCAAGAAGAGTACGAGAAACTAAATAGAGACGAGATAGCTAAAATGAAGC
The DNA here is from genome assembly GCA_963422505.1 of Pseudognaphalium luteoalbum. Taxonomy (NCBI): domain Eukaryota; kingdom Viridiplantae; phylum Streptophyta; class Magnoliopsida; order Asterales; family Asteraceae; genus Pseudognaphalium; species Pseudognaphalium luteoalbum. Next base: position 34,151,654 of record OY730194.1, on the reverse strand, counting down.
CGTCTATTGAAGAACCACCAACCCTAGAATTGAAAGAATTACCACCTCACCTTGAGTACGCTTACCTCCAAGGAACTTCACAACTCCCTATAATAATTTCAAAGGAGTTAAAACCCGAAGAGAAAGCTCAACTAATTGATGTTCTGAAATCGCACAAGAAAGCAATCGCATGGAAAATTTCTGATATACAAGGAATCAGTCCAATCTACTGCACCCACAAGATCCTCATGGAGAACGATTTCAAACCATCCGTGCAAAAGCAGAGGAGAATGAATCCTAAGATTCAAGACGTGGTCAAACAAGAAGTTATCAAACTCTTGGATGCTGGATTGATCTATCCGATTTCCGATTCACCTTGGGTTAGCCTTGTTCAAGTAGTTCCAAAGAAAGGAGGAATGATGGTCATTACAAACGAAGAAAATGAACTTATACCAACTCGGACTGTCACCGGTTGGAGAGTTTGCATCGATTATAGGAAGTTAAATGAAGCAAATCGTAAGGATCACTTCCCACTTCCATTTATTGACCAAATGCTCGAAAGATTATCAGGGAACGAGTTCTACTGTTTCCTTGACGGATTCTCCGGGTATTTCCAAATCCCGCTCGACCCGAAGGACCAAGAGAAGACAACATTCACATGCCCGTATGGAACATTCGCCTACTGACGAATGCCATTTGGATTATGCAACGCACCTGCAACATTTCAGAGATGCATGGTTGCAATCTTCCACGACATGATCGAATGATGCATGGAAGTCTTTATGGATGACTTCTCGGTCTTTGAAGACTCCTTCGCATCATGCTTATCAAACCTCGACAGAATGCTCTCCAAATGTGAAGAATCAAATCTCGTCTTGAATTGGGAAAAATGTCATTTTATGGTGAAAGAAGGAATAGTTTTAGGACATAGGATATCAAAGTCAGGAATTGAAGTAGACAAAGCCAAAGTCGAAACTATCACTAAACTTCCACCACCAACCAACGTCAAAGCCATTCGGAGTTTTTTGGGACACGCTGGATTCTACCGCCGTTTTATCAAGGACTTCTCAAAGATCTCTCGACCTATCACTCACCTTTTAGGAAAGGACATCAAGTTTGTGTTTGACGAAAATTGTATGAAGGCCTTCAACTACCTAAAGAAAGAGCTAACCAATGCACCAATCATGGTTGCTCCAGATTGAAGTCTACCATTTGAAATCATGTGTGACGCTAGCGACTTCGCAGTAAGGGCAGTTCTCGGACAAAGAAAAGATAATCACTTCCGACTAATCTACTACGCTAACAAAACGCTAACAGACGCTCAAGAAAGCTACACAACAACTGAAAAGGAGCTGCTAGCCGTAGTATTTGCCTTTGATAAATTCCGATCCTATCTAATATTGTCCAAAACGATAGTGTACACGGATCACTCCGCTCTAAAATACCTCTTCAAAAAGCAAGACGCAAAACCCAGATTGCTACGATGGATTCTACTCCTACAAGAATTCGACATCGAGATAAAAGATAAGAAGGGAGCAGAAAATGTCGCCGCAGATCATTTAAGTCGACTCGAAAATCCGTCAATGGAACAACTTGCAGAAAGAGATATTAGAGATCGATTTCCAGAAGAACAATTAATGAGTTTAGGAGAATCAATGCAAGGATCGCAATTCACTGATGATCCTTGGTTTGCAGATATTGCAAATTTTATAGTTGGAGGGATCATAAGGAAAGGAATGCCATCATCACGAGAACGGAAATTCTTCCGTGATGCCAAGCATTACTTTTGGGATGATCCATACTTGTTCAAAGTCTGTCCCGATCAAATTATAAGAAGATGTGTAGATGAGAAAGAAGTCGATCACATACTCCACCAACGGACCAACCGGAGGACACCATGCAGCTAATTTAACAGCAAAGAAAGTATACGACTCAGGATTCTACTGGCCCACTATCTTCAGAGATGCACAAGACTTGGTAAAACATTGCGATATTTGCCAAAGGTTTGGAAGCGTAACGAAATGCCATTGATGTATATCCAAGCATGTGAAATATTTGACATATGGGGACTGGACTTCATGGGACCGTTTCCAAAATCTTATGTGAAAGAATACATCGTAGTGGCTGTCGACTACGTTTCCAGATGGGCCGAAGCTCAAGCCTTTCCAACAAATGACTCAAGGGTCGTAACCAAATTCTTAAAACAGCTATTCTGTCGGTTTGGAACTCCTCGGGCAATCATCAGCGACCGTGGCACACACTTGTGCAATACGCAGTTTATGAAACTATTGCAACAATACGGTGTTACCCACAAGACGTCTACAACCTACCACCCACAAACAAATGGGCAAGCAGAAATTATAAACCGAGCAATAAAAAAGATCTTGGAACGAACAGTCGGTCAACACGGGGAAAGATGGGCAGATAAGCTAGACGATGCTTTATGGGCATTCTGGACAGCCTACAAGACACCGTTAGGAACAACCCCTTATAGGCTTGTATATAGAAAGGCATGTCACCTTCCAATCGAACTAGAATACAAAGCTTACTGGGCATTGAAAAATTGTAGCTTGGATCCTACGATAACGGGAACACACCGAAAAATGCAACTAAATGAGCTGGCAGAGTTAAGAGATCAAGCTTACGAAAGCTCCTATAAATTCAAGGAGAGGAACAAGGTGCTCCATGATTTAAAACTCCGCCTCACACCCTTCAATTCAGGTGATAAAGTTCTACTATTTAACTCGCGATTTAAAAAATTTTCTGGCAAATTTAAAACACGATGGAGTGGTCCATTTACGATATCTAAAGTATTCCCATATGGTGTCGTTGAGCTCGAGGCCCCTGAAGAGAACTTCAAGGTAAACGGTCACCGTTTGAAACATTACGTACAAGACTTTCCCCCATTTGAGGAAGTCTATGGTTACTAACAGCCCTGATAGAATAACAGAGTCAAGCTACGAGACTCGATAAACAAAGCGCTTTTGGGAGGCACCCCAAGCCTATCTTACATTTTTAGCATTAGTTTAATTTTCTTGTTCTCAATTTAATCCATTTTATGCAGTTCTCGCCTCATGAAAGACTAATGATTAGTCCTGGGCCATTAACCTTTTGTATTTTGCAAGATGAGTTCACAGTCAGACATACCATAACAGAGATGCTCACGTGCCATGTATCACTCCCGGAGTTCATCACCGGGCAGTAGCATGAGGACTGTCAGAGGATCCCAGTCACCACCTCCTAGCTTAGAGGAGATCTTGGCAGACTTGGTGGAGGTGACTGTTCTGGAGACATTTCTTCTGCACTCCAGCCACGCTAGGTTACCTTCATCTCCCCAACTAGAAGGACAGACCGCAGGGAACTCCAGAGTACCCATCTTTGAGCATGGGGTTACTACTGCAGACCCTGCTGTCACATGGTCTATACTGAGGGCTCTTGAGGTCCAGCACAGTGCCATCGCTGAGATCCACACTGCTCTGGGCTTCCCCTCCACACCTGTGTGCCCCTTTCAGATGGGACCTGATCCCACTCCGCACATTCCACCGTGGGACTTATTTCCACCTTGGAGCATGACTGCGCAGGACCACCCCACTTTTATGGACCCACTAGAGGAGGAGGCTGCTGCACTAGATGCTTGGATTCAGGATCCAGAGGATGGTACCGCATCTCCGGTCCACACTATCGAGGAGTCATCATCACCCACATCAGTCGTTGAAAACACTATCTTCATGGATGATGACTTCACCGATTGGGAGACGCTCTCTGCTGACATGGATTAGTTTCTAGTAGTTATTTGTGTTTAGTATTAACAAGGATTATTGGTGTTTAATATTAACGTGTATTGATGTTTGTGAAGGATGTTTATTATGCAGAAATTGATGTAGGAATTATGGAACAAGTTCACTTTTATGAGCCTGGTCCGTCTCCAGCAAATCCACATACACACGCAGCACAAGGGAGTATCTCTTCTAACCTTGTTTTGCTTGATTAAAACACAATAAATTTTAAGTAAAACTCTAAGTGTGGGATTATGTCTCACAAGAGAGAGTATAACTTCGAAAGATTGACCAACGTTCAAAAACCTAAGTGTGGGATTAACCCAACTTAGAAATAGAACATTAGGGACAATGTTCTTTTAAGTGTGGGATGACAGTAGTATTCACTACTAAAGTGTGCAACATAAATTTTGATCAATCTTTTAAGTAAAAGTCACGTTTTTAGTAAAATTTCAAAATTTTCAAAGCCAAAAAGGGGTATTTTCGGTCAACTGAAGTTCAAAGGCTTTGAAAGTAGATAATGTCGGGAAAAACCCTTTGAGGATTTTCAAGCTCTGTTTCGAGGCAAGCAATCACATGACTAGGCACTAAACCATCAAACTAAGTGAGGATTCTTGAGCCATATAAAAGCATTCATCTTTAATGCTTCACTTTTCGATTGTGAGTGTGCCAGTGTATGCTCTCTAGAATCAGAACTTGTTCTAGCAATACATTTCGAGATTACAAAAATGGGCGTCATACATGACGAAGGTGCAACTAGAAGACCTCGACATTTCCTAGGACAAAAACCCTCTCATAAAACCCTTGCTTTCAAACCTAACCTAACCAATGCTCACCTTCAGCATTGAAGATCAGCAGAAAATATGTTGAGTCTTAGCCTTTTCATTTCAAAAACTCACTTTAAAAGCCAATCCCCTCTGTCATTTTTTAGACATAGCCTAAGTTTCTGTTCTGTCAGAAGAATTACTATAAGAAGTACGGAGCGTTCCCCAAAGGATGAACATCATCCGTAAAAGGAGCTCCAAGAAAAAGAAATTCAGCAAAAACAAAGCTGTCAGAAGAAACCTAAAAGCCCAAGGATCATTTAAAGCCAATGGAAAGGTTATCAAAAGAAAACTTGAAAGAAAAAGCTGCAAAAAGAAGGCTCAAAGAGAGAAAAATCCAAGAAGAAGCGCTACTAAGCACCAAAGATAAGTCATCACAGAAAACTCTTAGGCTATATTAAAACCCCCAAATACACCACCTACAAAACCCTTCGTCCATATATACCACTTTCACCCTCTTATGAATGTCTATGGATAATTTACACCGTCCTCATTTAAGTACTGTAGATCTGATCCTCGACCAAGCCTATGACGACGGAAGAGCTGCATGACTGGCCCCTGAGTGAATTAGAAATAAGGAAACCCGATACACTTGAGTGAATTGAGTGACCACCTGTGAGGACCCCAGTCATGTACATCTTACATTACGAAGATTGAAAAGAGAGCTTGCTAGAACCAGGTTGGAAAAATATCAGAAGGTTAAAACTCCGCCTTAAATCTTTTCTTTAACTAGCCTGCAGGAATCAAAGTTCTCCAGGATACAAAGCCCCCTTTCTAGACATTTAAAAATAGTTTCACTGGAGATTTGCTTGAGGACAAGCAAGTTATAAGTGTGGGATACTTGATATCGCGTAAAAAGTCATGTTTTTACTACCAATATATCTCTCATTCTAGAACGATTCTTGGCATTTTAAACTCAAAACCAATACAAATCAATGATATTATGCCAAGATGGTCAAAACAAGGTAGCACGATAAAAATCAAGCAAAATGGTTCCACACACGTTTGAAGATTCAAGGCATCAAAACGAGATTTCAAGACAAAAGTGCCCATCATCAGCATCCATCTCATCCAAGATGTTCGTTTTCAAATTACAAATCAACAGAAGAAGAATCAACAAAAACGGATAAAGAATGAAGATTCTACGCCCGCCGGAAGATTCAAATGATCCGTACGCTGATGTGCTAAAATCAGGTTATAAAAAATAAAATAGAAAATACCAATGGTCTAGACTAAAACACAACTAGGCAAGTGTACCTAATCGCATAATAGTATAGCTATAGTAAGATCCGGTTAAGTTCGTCTCCACAGGGAACAGTATGTATTTTAAGTTATTAATTAACTACTAACTAAACTAAAGAAAAACAAGTAAATATTTGGATTTTGGTGTCTTTTAATGACATACAATCAAAGAGTGTATTTTAAATAAGTAAATAAACGAAAGCAAATAATAGATAGATTAATATCAGATGGATTAAATATGTTTGCTTAGACCGTTTAACCTCTAGTTATTGGATATTTGGATTAAGCACTGGATCAGGATTAGTCAACCTAGAAGACACAATTCGGACTTATTAGTTATCACGTCAAAGTCACTTAATTAAGATTATACAACCCAAGTGTCCTTGAAGTTTAAAACCTCCTAATTATAAATTGTGCAATCAATGAAATCACAAGTTAATCTGTGACCTTACTTTCATAAAAATCATCAATCATGCAAGATGTCTCTAAACATGATCCACCAATGTTAATTATTAGTTAATTCAATTCAACTCCTTTAATTTGGTCTAATCAAAATCCGCAATCAATAAATTAATTGACAAGAGCAAACAAGAACATGTAAAAGTTGTCACTAATTACAATCAATCAAGCTTACTAATTGAACGAATTAAATAACCAAAAACATCAATCGTTCGATGACTACCGTGAAATCAATGCATATAATCCCAATCACGAATTAATATCCAATAACTAGAGTAATTAAGTCTAAACAAACATTAAATAACTTAGCCCATAATCATGGTTTCAATCCAACAATAAATCAAACACAAAGAAATACTCATAATCGAATGAAAATTAAGTAAACCAATTGTTTTCGATAGATTGTAATGATGTAGGATGAATCTCCATGTTTAGAACGGTTGAAAGTGGTCGATTCGGACTTAGGATGTCTCCAAAAGTCGTCCTCTAAGCTCCCAAGTCGGCTGGAATGAAGAATACCCTAAGAAAGTGATTAAAATTCGTACTTAAACCTAAAATCTGCTAGCCGACCTACAATCGCGTCGCGATCTTGGAGATCGTGGCTTTATTAAAATCAAATCGTGTCGCGAACTTGCACGGTCACGTTGCGATCCTCCTTATGTCTAAATGATTTGAATTTTTGATATGTTGTAGCCCTATGTGTTAGTTAAATTTGAGCCCTTGAATAAACTTAATCGGACTCCGTATGAGAAAGTTATGGCCAAAATACGAACGCATAGCTGAAAACTCAGCTTTTGCAGCTTTCTTCCATATTCAGCTCATCTTCTATTCTTTTTCTGATTCAAGCTTCATTTACACCTATTTTGTAAATATATAAGAAATGAGTGCCTAAAATTACATAAATACAATAAAAGTATATAAACTTTGGGTAATATTAATATATAAATATAGTACTTATTTGATGCTATCATACGCAATATCTGGAGATAGGAGACATACTTTTGGGATATCTTTACATTAAAGTCTTCGTTTTTGAATTACGAATCCAACGCAAAAAGAATCAACTCAAACGGACACATAACGAAGAATATACACACGAATTAAGCAACGCAGCGAAAGACGACGAACCGGGGCGGGTGGCAGCCAGCCGCCGCCGGCCTGCTCGTGGGCAGCGCCGGCCTCCACCCCCCGTCTCTTTTGCGCTTTTTCGTCCTTACTTGTACCCGGTGCACCACCTTTCGCTACTATTCCGTACCCGGTGCACCACCTTTCACTCTTTTTCTAATGTGAGCCTACGGATGCTAATGTGAGCCATATTTTCCCTATAAATAGCAGCCCCTAGACCTCATTTTAAGCAATCTTGAATATCATATTTTAGTGTCTTCACACATTTACTTAAACACTTTTATTTCTTTGTAATTTTTAATTCTTCTTAGTTAATTAGGCTAACTAATTAACTTAGCAAGGAAGATTTGTACGGAGGTGCTCCGGGACGCATATTTTAGCTACGAGTTATTGTACTTCTCTCTAGGTGTTAATCTATCTTCCATATTTAATATGTTCGTTCTTTCTTTAATAAATTTAAATATGCATGCTAGAATTACCATGATTAACTAAATAACTCAATTGTCTACTATGATAGTCGTTTAGGAAAAGTTTGAATATGTGATTGTATTGTATGTCATGAGATTGCGGATGCCTTATATTATAAAGAGATGTAGGAATTGAATCTTTATCGTTTATCTGCCCACTCATGTTATGACTAAAACCTTATCCAAAAATGAACGTAGCTAACTCATAGGGTATAGGTCACTTATTTATACTATGTTAGATTGAATCATTGAGCTCGACATGGCCGGTGTTCTCTGGACCACACTAGGATCTAAGAGACATGGAACATGGGAATAGAGGTAGATTAAGATTTAATTTAAACAGACGATATTTTTGAGACAACTTTCAGAATATCCTCGACTTAGAAACACCTTTGTATGCTCAAAAATTGAACCATTACCTTGATTGTCTTATTGCATGTTCTTGTTTGATTGTTGCCTTAGGATTGTCATGATAATAAAATATATTTAGCCTTAATCGTCGTGAAATAATAAGACAACCCCTATTCGACTGTTCTTTGATATAGTACTGGAAACGCTTATGGCTGAGTACAAATGTATGGAAGTCGAGAACGACCGAAGGTAGTCATGTTATGAATCGATTAACAAACGTGTTACTTAGGTTTTTATTCTTAGTATAAATCATCCCTGTTTTCTTGCATACTTGAGTAATGTTGATAATTTGTATGAATAAGTGATGACATGCTATCCAACCGTCTAGACCGGTTATTCCAACCTATTCCGGCGAGGGTAAAACCCGTTTACAAGATTGTTTATTCAACAAACTGTGCCATGATTCGGACGTCTCTGATGACCAAGATTAGGGAATAGGAATTGAGATTAACTATTGGATACTATGGACATGCATTTGAGAGAACTTTCGGTGTATGTTTTAATATATTCTGCAACCCATGTGACATTCTAGTTGCCTAATTGTGGACACCTCCGCGTTAACCCGATAGAAGGACTGTAGAATAGTTCACATTAACCTACAAATTTATCCTCGTTAGAACTCCTCTTATTTAACTTCACCTAAACCACTTCATAGTAGACAATCGCTTTAAATTGCTGAACGCCCGAAGTAACCTCCACCTTTTAGTTTATCTTAAATTTAATTTAGAAAAACCCAAAACCAAAACTATCTTTCTAAACCTCAGCTAAGTTCATAAAATTTCCTAAACCCTCCTAGTTTCAATTCGTCGCGCTTTGAAGAACGACTCTAAGTCATAATTATCCTTTGCTAGCCCTTAGATTAGCAATAGTAGTAACCCTAGGCTCCAGCTTTACAAATTAAAAAACCCACTGCTGTGCTGCATCTTTATTAGAAATTCCAACGACCGGTGTGCAGTGCAACACACAACTGCTTACTCCATCTCATAGGAGACTTTGAAAAAGATGATGACAGAAGAGTTTTGCTCTCCCAATGAGGTTCAGAAACTCGAGACCGAACTGTGGAACATCCAAATGACCGGCGCTGACATTACCGGTTATACAACTAGATTTCAAGAGCTTGCACGTCTTGTGCCCCACATGGTGACGCCTGAGAAGGAACGCATCAAACGATACCTTAAGGGTTTGGCACCACAGATCAGAGGAATGGTGATGTCCTCCTGTGACACCCAGTCAAAAAGGGTCAAATTTTATGCCCAATTTAAACTTTCAATACATGTATTATATACGCTCAATACCAAAGAATTCAAGTATTATATATATAACATGAAACGATTATTTAATAATCGTTTATACAGGAATCTGACACAACACAGGAACTTGAAACGGGCGTTGGTGCAAAACATTTCTAAAGCGAAATATTATTGTTAAAAATAATATTTATTTACTTAGAAAACATTTAAAACATACTCCGTCCCATTTAAAAAGGTGTTCTACAAAAACTGAAACCACGTGAAATGACTCATGAAAATTTTAACACAAACATTTTATTTTCATAAGATGTTTCGACTCGAAAACATTTCAAAATATATAAATGAATTTTATAAATTCAAAAATATTATTTATTTTATGATCGGGTATGAAAACACGAGTATTTTATACCGCGATTGGTGACAACCGGTCACCAACTAACTCCAATAATACTCCTCAATTATTAAGCCGACCAAACACCGTGTGACTTTCATTTCTTCCTCTTCAATTCATATCATCGTCTATCTGATTTTTTTTCCTTTCTTTCAACAAAAACAATAATAATACAAGAAGCAACAACAACATCAATAGAGCAGCAACAACAGATCACCATCCTTAATCACCATCATCCGTCGATCTTTTTCCTTCTCTCTCTCGGTGCACACTCACAACCGATCATTCTCTTGGACATCATCAACAATAACATAGCAGCAACAGATTACTGATATCGCGTAAAAAGTCATGTTTTTACTACCGATATCTCTCTCATTCTAGAATGATTCTTGGCATTTTAAACTCAAAACAAATACAAATCAATGATATTATGCCAAGATGGTCAAAACAAGGTTGCACGATAAAAATCAAGCAAAACGGATGAAAAACGAAGATTCCACACACGTTTGAAGATTCAGGCATCAAAATGAGATTTCAAGACAAAAGTTCCCATCATCAACATCCATCTCACCCAAGATGTTCGTTTTCAAATAACGAATCTAACAGAAGAAGAATCAACAAAAACGGATAAAGAATGAAGATTATATGCCCGCCGGAAGATCCAAATGATTCGTACGCAATATCTGGGGATAGGAAACATATTTTTGGGATATCTTTACATCAAAGTCTTCGTTTTTGAATTACAAATTCAATGTAAAAAGAATCAACGCAAACGGATGCATAACGAAGAAGATACGCACGAATTAAGCAACGTAGCGAAAGACGACGGACCGGGGCGGGTGGCAGCCAGCCGCCGCCGGCCTGCTGGTGGGCAGCGCCGGCCTCCACCCCCCGTCTCTTTTGCGCCTTTTCGTCTTTGCTTGTACCCGGTGCACCACCTTTCGCTACTTTTCCGTACCCGGTGCACCACCTTTCGCTACTTTTTCGTACCCGGTGCACCACCTTTCGCTACGTTTTCTAATGTGAGCCTAGGGATGCTAATGTGAGCCATATTTTCCCTTTAAATACAGCCCCTAGGCCTCCATTTAAAGAGGTCCCATATGCATTAGCCATAATTCTCTCTTTACTTTCTCAATCTATTTTCTTACTTCAAAATTAGTGTTAGGCTAGTTAAGGAGCTTGTTTAAAGTAGAACAAAAGCTAGGGAACATTTTGTAATCTTTGGTGTACGCTTGGAGTTACGCTTATTAATTCAAGTCTATTCCTTCTCACATTATAATCCGGGTTCTTTCTATCCTATTCTATCTTAATTAAATATGTATGTTTTAATTATGCTAGAATTAGTTTATGCCATGATTAGAGAGTAGATTACTATTGTATTTGTTGTGATGTAGTTATCATATATAATTGTGGTATGACTTTAAATATGTCGTGAAATAATATGACGACTCCTATTCGACTGTTTACTCGGTATAGTGCTGGAAATGCTTTAAGCAAAGTAAATACGTATGGAAGCCGGTAACGACCGAAGGTAGTTGTATTATGGATCGACATTATAAAACGGAAACTTTATGAACGGACTTATCCTATGATTTTAAACCTAAAACTCATATTCGCCTTTCGATTAACAAACATGATTGTAACCCTGTAAAGAGGAGTCGCGAACCTTGATACTTGGTCAATAGTTATCTGTGTAAAAACTATGTTTTTAACTGTAACGTCATGCAAGCATCATAAAATACAATGTGATTACGTGGACTTGCCATGAGTATTGTACACTTTCGATCACAATGTACTTATCATGTGAACATGGCGAAGCAATTAAATTCACAATGGAAACATCGGTACACGATTAAATACACTGTGAATCACCATAGCATTTTCCGACATGGTCTGGGTTTAACTTTATGCAAAAAGCCGTCAGCATTTTAATTAGCATTTTAATTAGATTAGTTAATTTAGATTAGATTAGAGTAGGTAGGCTACAGGCTAAATAATCATTTACGAAAACCTAGGGATTTGTTAATTGTAATGAGAAAGGCAAGTTTGGAATCTAAGTTACACTGATATCCTTTCCTTAAAATATGAAACCAAAAGTAAGATACGCAAGAACCTTGAACGTTTTCCCCTGTTTATCATCCTTAAGTTTCATTAATAGGAATTGGTTAATAAGTCCGAACATAAATTCTAAGTTAATCGTTTAATGGATTTGAAATCTTTATGGTATTAAGAACGGTCAGATTTGTAATGACCTGCTACTCTATTCCTTCGCCCACGAGCGAATACGTTCAATAATACAGGCCACTGACTCCCTCACAGGAGAGTGTGGAGAGTTGAGCATCGTCTGTCTGATCAGAATCACGACACCTTAGTTCCTCGTGACATATTAGTTGATAACCGACTAATAGGGAACTTATTAGTTATACCACTGGTGTTGAATACACTAAACATTTCCAATTTAGATAATCATTTTCCCATAAGAGTCATCATCCCACATTATTAGCTAACGAACTCACAACAAATACTACTTTTATTATCTGATTTATTATTACACTTTTATTCGCTTTATTTAGTTTACTTAGTTAACTGAACCAAAACCCCCAACGCACTCTTTTAAAAACCTTACTAGAAAAGAAAGATTGATTGGATCACCTCCGTTTCAATTCAGTTTCTCTTTAAGAACGACTCTAGGTCGTACTTACCATTTACTAGCCTTTGGTTTAGTATTAGTAAGTCATACGTAGACCCCAGCAAATATAAATTTAAAACCACCCACGATCGCGGTCCGAGCGCCGTCTTTATATGACGCTTCAGGGTGCATCAAGTTTTTGGCGCCGCTGCCGGGGAGACTAACTGTCCGATACAGAGGCCCAACCAATCCCAATTCTAGTAAACCCTTAGGATAAAACCTTCTAAAAATACACAAAAAAAGTATTTACTCTCTTGTCTTTCCTTTTTAGTGTATGACCTGTTCCCCTAGATCTGCACCACTGTTTAATTTCCCTGATCCAGAACTTATAATACGTACCATTTGACTAGAAAAGAAGCAATTTGCACTTAGACAAACAATGGCTGAACGCATCACTCTCGCTGACAACAGTAAACCCTCTATCGAAGGAAGAGGAGGACCAATTCTCTACCCTGAAACCCCTGGTCAATCTTTCGAGCTTAAGCACCACATCATCCAACTAATCCAAAACCACTATCAATTCCATGGATTACCCAATGATGATCCAAACTCTCACCTCGACAAGTTCATATCTCTTTCAAACTCCTACAAACAAAACGGAATTAGTCAAGACACAATCCGTTTGTACCTTTTCCCTTATTCGCTCACACATCATGCGCAAACATGGTTTGAAGGTTTAGAGACCGGCTCTATCCCTTCATGGACTGTGATGGTGACAAAGTTTCTAACCAAGTACTTTCCGCCTTCTAAACAAACCAAACTTCGAAATGACATCATGAATTTCCACCAAGCTTTTGATGAGTCATTATACACCGCATGCGAACGATTCAAAGGAGCCTTGAAGAAATGCCCAAATCACCGAATCGACAAATCTGCACAATTGTGTACCTTCTATAATGGTTTAGACCCTAATCACCGAACCACCCTCGACGCTGCCGCACAAGGAAGCTTCATGGCAAAAACCGACGAAGAAGGATGTAACCTTATAGAGAATATGACTATGCATCACCACGATTGGAACTCTGGAGATCACTCAACATCTTCAGCACCTCTCGCCGCATCAAATCCAATTCCAGTCGAAGCAATTAAGGTATTAACGAAGAAAATGGACTCACTTGTCAAACAATTTGGAGAACTTAAGAAACAACAACACCAAGAACACCAAGTGCAAGTCTGTCAACACTGCACCAACCCGCAACCACCTGGTGAATACCAAGTTGAATACGAAGAAGCAGATGGCACCGTCTACTATGCTCAGTTTCCTACTCGACAACAAAATTTTCCACCCGGTTTCAATCAAAACAACAACCAACCTAGAGGACCTCCATTCCTACCAAGAAACAACCCACCACCATACCAACCCCGATACCCACCTAGATACCCACCTTACCCGCAACAATCACAACCTTCTTATAACCAACCCCTCACACTTCCTGCACCAACTTCTGACACAAACCAAACCTCTGAACAACCTGCAAAGATAAATTCCCCAGCTTCAAATTCAGATGACGCCTTCACCCAGTTCATGCAAGGTCAACACCTGCTCAACCAAAAGACGTCCGCCAGACAAGATCAAGCCGACCTCTTTGTGAGGAATCAATTGGCTGTGCTAAAGAATTTGGAAGCTCAAATTGGACAATTGGCACAACGTCTAGATAACAGACCCAGAGGAAGCTTACCTAGCAACACGGTTCACAACTCACATGTTGAGGAAGCAAAGCAACTTACTACCACCGAGGAAGCATCTACTACACCACCAGCTGCTGTTCCAGTAAAAGAGGAAGAACCAAAGATCAAGATACCAGCTGTGGAAACCACTCCGACCATAAACAAAGAGGTTAGGATCCCTTACCCCACTAGACTTAAAGCTCAACCCAAGAAATTATCATCCTTTAAGCTAGATGGAAAATTCCTTGATACCATGTCTAGAGTTCCCAGTTGAAATAAGTACAATAGGAAATTGCTATCCACTAAGGATAAACTGCCCGAAGTAAACAATATTCCCCTTAGTTCTGAAACCTTAGCCCTACTTAAGAATAGCTTTCCCGAAAAACTAGGAGACACCGGTAGATTTACACTCCCTTGTTCTATTTACTAATCCGGAGAAATAAATGCCTTAGCCGACTTAGGAGCCAGCATTAACCTTATGCCCTACTCCCTGTTTAAGAGGCTGGAACTTGAAAACTTGAAACCACTAAGATGACTGTCCAGCTAGCTGATCAATCTGTTAGATACCCAAAAGGAATAGCTAAGAACGTTCTAGTTCAAGTTAACAAATTCTTCTTTCCAACGGATTTCGTGGTAATGGATATCCACGAGGACATAAACATCCCGATTATCCTTGGAAGACCATTCATGAACACAGCTATTGCAGTAATTGATGTGTATAACCACATTATTGTATTACGATCACATGGTGAAAGCATTACATACAAGATCGACCAACCGGAATGCACTCCAGAAGAAGAAGAATGCTATGCTATATCAACAGGAAGAATTTGTTCCGATGACGAATCAGAACCAGAGGAAGAACAACTTTTCACTCAATCATCAGTTTTCATCTCTGATTCTGAGTATGACCCAGAAGCAGAGGAAGAATATGAAGAAGCAGAGGAAGAAATTGAATCTGAAGACGAAGAACCTGAAGAAGAGGAAGAAGAAACTAAGGAGGAGGAAGAAATCAAAGAAGAGGAAGAAAAGGAAGAAATGGAGGAAGATGAAGATCAAACTGATTCACCACAGATGGCTGAAGTCAAAAGAATACAAGACTGCAAAGACTACACCTCATCAGAAGAATCCTTTGATTATGGAGCCATCCACCAAGAGCTCAGATCCACTCATCTCAAAAGAATGGGAAACATTCTCGACTCTTATCTCGATCCATCAAAGCCCTTTTCCAGAACCCGACTCCGAGATATAGATACTTTTGAAGAAGAACTCCAAACATCACAACACCCAGACCTGTATGCTAAACTCCTACAAAGAATTTCTGCATATAAGTCACGAAAACCAGAAAGCTTTGTTGGAGAAAACCTTCAAAACACCATCACGGAAGTCAGAACCATCGAAATCGACAGTACTCAACCTTTCAACAATGCACCCTCAGATGAAGAATTCCACCAATTCCCAGATTCACAAGACGAAGATTCCGACTACAAGAGTGTCGAATTTGGCGGTGATTTTATTGACATTACTATCGATGAATGCTCTATTCCAAAAACCCCTCTTGCTCCACCAAATTCCCCCATCATCACAGCTGAGAGATTAGAGATTCCGCTCATAGATACTCACCAAGACATGATCGAACTAATTGATGAATACACCGATGTGCGCATCATTGTAGAGGCTATCAAAGAGTCAACCAATGACTACAACACCGCTCAGAGACACCTGATAAGGCAGATTGAACGAGAATATGATTCATATCTCGCCAATTATGGAGAACCAGTGCCCCAAATTTTGCTCAGACATTTTCAAGAGTTCTCCGATTCCCTTCAAGAACAAGTCACCAGAGAAGCCCAACAGCCAGAAAGGCCAGACTACCCAATGGGAGAAGTCGAATTCTACAGCAACCAAAGGCAAATATACCAAAAAGTATATTGTGCCTTAGCCGGATCAGCTTTTCCCTACTCATCAAGTCAGAAGGCTAT
Source organism: Pseudognaphalium luteoalbum (assembly GCA_963422505.1). NCBI lineage: Eukaryota > Viridiplantae > Streptophyta > Magnoliopsida > Asterales > Asteraceae > Pseudognaphalium > Pseudognaphalium luteoalbum. The sequence goes on along the minus strand of OY730194.1, from coordinate 34,135,391 downwards.
ACTTGCATCAATGAGAACCCATCTTGAAAGAGCTACTGGAAATCCGCAGAATTACGCTGACATAAGTATGGTGGGAGATCTTAGAACCCTTCTAGATCTCATCGAAACTGGAGAACATCTCACAACTTCAAAAAACTTCAGGATCGTCATTCACTCCACTATTGGTCATCACGTTGAACTAATAATTGATGAACTAAGTCAAGCAGCATTCAAAGAAAACACACGTGACATTCCAACACGTTATTGGCACATGTCACCACCGGGGAGTACTTCTATACCGTCTCTTTCATTTGTTTAAATATACCATATCCATTATGCTTATCACGAAGTGTGGGATTCAAACCCAAAACACACTACTAAAAGAATTCGTCTTAGATGTTTAAATTCCTAAGTGTGGGATTTTCACCCCAGTTAGAGCTTAGATTATAAACATCGAGGACGATGTTCCTTTAAGTGTGGAATAGCAGTAGTTAGACTACTGTAAAATGGATAATGGTATATGCTTGATTCTAAGTCGTTTCTCTTTAGACCATCCTTCTCCAATAAGTAAACAAAATTTTTCAAAATTAAGTTAAAAATATGTTGAAAATGAAAATTTTTAGACAAACAATGACTTACCTTGGGAAAGAAGGATAAATAAAATACAAATTCCTTTGGAAAATTAGTTTAGTAATCCCATAAAGAGCATCGCATGACTAGGCACACAACAACCCAACTTTCAATTCGTGAGGTATCTTGAGCCATATAAAAAGCATTCACTTTTAATGCTTCATTTCTTCGATTCTTGAGTGTGCCGATGTATGCGTTTAGAATCAGAACTTGCTCCTGTTATGCATTTCGAATCCAGAATGGTTAGTGAAAAGGAGATTGAATCACATCATTCTTAAAACCCATCCATACACCCATACACCCAAGACTACTGTTCCTTTAAGTGTGGAATAGCAGTAGTTAGACTACTGTAAAATGGATAATGGTATATGCTTGATTCTAAGTCGTTTCTCTTTAGACCATCCTTCTCCAATAAGTAAACAAAATTTTTCAAAATTAAGTTAAAAATATGTTGAAAATGAAAATTTTTAGACAAACAATGACTTACCTTGGGAAAGAAGGATAAATAAAATACAAATTCCTTTGAAAAATTAGTTTAGTAATCCCATAAAGAGCATCGCATGAATAGGCACACAACAACCCAACTTTCAATTCGTGAGGTATCTTGAGCCATATAAAAAAGCATTCACTTTTAATGCTTCATTTCTTCGATTCTTGAGTGTGCCGATGTATGCGTTTAGAATCAGAACTTGCTCCTGTTATGCATTTCGAATCCAGAATGGTTAGTGAAAAGGAGATTGAATCACATCATTCTTAAAACCCATCCATACACCCATACACCCAAGACTACTGTTCCTTTAAGTGTGAAATAGCAGTAGTTAGACTACTGTAAAATGGATAATGGTATATGCTTGATTCTAAGTCGTTTCTCTTTAGACCATCCTTCTCCAATAAGTAAACAAAATTTTTCAAAATTAAGTTAAAAATATGTTGAAAATGAAAATTTTTAGACAAACAATGACTTACCTTGGGAAAGAAGGATAAATAAAATACAAATTCCTTTGGAAAATTAGTTTAGTAATCCCATAAAGAGCATCGCATGACTAGGCACACAACAACCCAACTTTCGATTCGTGAGGTATCTTGAGCCATATAAAAAGCATTCACTTTTAATGCTTCATTTCTTCGATTCTTGAGTGTGCCGATGTATGCGTTTAGAATCAGAACTTGCTCCTGTTATGCATTTCGAATCCAGAATGGTTAGTGAAAAGGAGATTGAATCACATCATTCTTAAAACACATCCATATACCCGTACACCCATACACCCAAGAAAAATAGATACGTTACCCCTACTTTCTCAAAAGCATCCCCCAAACTTTGAAACAAAGTGCCAAAGATAAACGAAGAGAAATCGCAAGGAGACGACGTCGAAAAAAAAAGAGAAAAAAGAAAATTCAAGAAAGAAAAATCCGAAGAAAAGGAAATCAATAGGAGAAAAAGACTCCTCCCGTAAACACCAAAAAGGCGTCAATCCCCCAAAAATTCCAACTTCAACAAAAAGAAAACCCATCAAAAACCCAACAAAACCCCCTCTCATTCCACAAAAACTCCGCTAAAAATCCTACATCACTTCTCCTAGAATGATTGTGGCTAGATCGACTTCGCACTCACCAAAAAGGTAACGATTTGATTCTCAATCAAGCCTATGACGATAAACGATACATGACTGGCGTTCGGAGTGATTGATAATATTAGAATAGGAAACCCTAAATACTTTGAGTGATTTGAGTTACCACCTAGAGAGGATCGCCTAGTCATGTATCCAAGATCAAAGATCAAAAGCATGCTCCCAAAGATTACAACCCTGCTTTTTCAAAGAACGAATATTTTATTTTTCAAAACCCCCCTTAGTAAAAAGTTCTACCCTAAAATATTTCATTATCTGCTTATTTTAACCATGCTTGAAATTCGAGTTTGCTTGAGGACAAGCAAAGTTCTAAGTGTGGGATACTTGATATCGCGTAAAAAGTCATATTTTTACTACCGATATCTCTCTCATTCTAGAACGATTCTTGGCATTTTAAACTCAAAACCAATACAAATCAATGATATTATGCCAAGATGGTCAAAACAAGGTTGCACGATAAAAATCAAGCAAAACGGATGAAAAATGAAGATTCCACACACGTTTGAAGATTCAAGGGATCAAAACGAGATTTCAAGAAAAAAGTGCCCATCATCAACATCCATCTCACATCCATCTCACCCAAGATGTTCATTTTCAAATTACGAATCCAACAGAAGAAGAATCAACAAAAACAGATAAAGAATGAAGATTCTACGCCTACCGGAAGATCCAAATGGTTCATACGCAATATCTGGAGATAGGTAACATATTTTTGGGATATCTTTACATCAAAGTCTTCATTTTTGAATTACAAATTTAACGCAAAAAGAATTAAAATAAACGGACGCATAACGAAGAAGATACGCGCGAATTAAGCAACACATCGAAAGACGACGTACCGGGGCGGGTGGCGGCCAGCCGCCGCCGGCCTACTGGTGGGCGGCGCCGGCCTCCACCCCCCGTCTCTTTTGCACTTTTTCGTCCTTGCTTGTACCCGGTGCACCACCTTTCGCTACTTTTTCTAATGTGAGCCTAGGGATGCTAATGTGAACCATATTTTCCCTATAAATACATCCCCTAGGCCTCCATTTGAAGAGGTCCCATATGCATTAGGCATAATTCTCTCTTTACTTTCTCATTTTTTTTTCTTACTTCAAAATTAGTGTTAGGCTAGTTAAGGAGCTTGTTTAAAGTAGAACGAAAGCTAGGGAACATTTTGTAATCTTTGGTATACGCTTGGAGTTACGCTTATTAATTCAAGTCTATTCCTTCTCGCATTATAATCCGGGTTCTTTCTATCCTATTCTATCTTAATTAAATATGTATGTTTTAATTATGCTAGAATTAGTTTGTGCCATGATTAGCGAGTAGATTACTATTTTATTTTTTGTGATGTAGTTAGCATATATAATTGTGGGATGACTTTAAATATGTCGTGAAATAATATGACGACTCCTATTCGACTGTTTACTCGGTATAGTGCTGGAAATGCTTTAAGCAAAGTAAATACGTATGGAAGCCGGTAACGACCGAAGGTAGTTGTATTATGGATCGACATTATAAAACGAAAACTTTATGAACGGACTTATCCTATGATTTTAAACCTAAAACTCATATTCACCTTTCGATTAACAAACGTGATTGTAACCCTGTAAAGAGGAGTCGCGAACCTTGATACTTGGTCAATAGTTATCTGTGTAAAAACTATGTTTTTAACTGTAACGTCATGCAAGCATCATAAAATGCAATGTCATTACGTGGACTTGCCATGAGTATTGTACACTTTCGATCACAATGTACTTATCATGTGAACATGGCGAAGCAATTAAATTCACAATGGAAACATCGGTACACGATTAAATACACTGTGAATCACCATAGCATTTTCCGACATGGTCTGGGTTTAACTTTATGCAAAAAGCCGTCAGCATTTTAATTAGCATTTTAATTAGATTAGTTAATTTAGATTAGATTAGAGTAGGTAGGCTACAGGCTAAATAATCATTTACGAAAACCTAGGGATTTGTTAATTGTAATGAGAAAGGCAAGTTTGGAATCTAAGTTACACTGATATCCTTTCCTTAAAATATGAAACCAAAAGTAAGATACGCAAGAACCTTGAACGTTTTCCCCTGTTTATCATCCTTAAGTTTCATTAATAGGAATTGGTTAATAAGTCCGAACATAAATTCTAAGTTAATCGTTTAATGGATTTGAAATCTTTATGGTATTAAGAACGGTCAGATTTGTAATGACCTGCTACTCTATTCCTTCGCCCACGAGCGAATACGTTCAATAATACGGGCCACTGACTCCCTCACAGGAGAGTGTGAAGAGTTGAGCATCGTCTGTCTGATCAGAATCACGACACCTTAGTTCCTCGTGACATATTAGTTGATAACCAACTAATAGGGAACTTATTGGTTATACCACTGGGTGTTGAATCCACTAAACATTTCCAATTTAGATAATCGTTTACCCATAAGAGTCATCATCCCACATTATTAGCTAACGAACTCACAACAAATGCTATGGTGAACCAAAACCCCCAACGCACTCTTTTAAAACATTTCCAATTTATTTAGTTTACTTAGTTAACTGAACCAAAACCCCCAACGCACTCTTTTAAAACCTTTACCAGAAAAAGAAAGATTGATTAGATCACCTCCATTTCAATTCAGATTCTCTTTAAGAACGACTCTAGGTGATGCTTAACATCTACTAGCCTTTGGTTCAGTATTAGTAAGTCATACTTAGACCCCAGCAAATATAAATTTAAAACACCCACGATCGCGGTCCGAGCGCAATCTTCATACGACGCTTCGGGGTGCATCAATTACCATTAGCATCATAATCATCTTCATCATTGATCATCTAACATCATCATCATAACCGAATCATCACTATCTATCCATCTCTCTCGGCACCATCATACCCGAACCACCATCATCATCATTCGGGAATCATAATCAAAATCGCAGAGAAGGAAGTAACAGGAAGCGAGGTGCAACATCAACATTCTCGTTCTTCACCACCACCGCGGCACCATCATCATCTCCGATCACCACCACCACCGTAAGCAACCAATGAGTTTCCTTTTAATTTTGAGTTTATAAAGCTTATTACACCTTGTAATAATATTACTTCCGTTGATTGATGTCCGAAGTTAAGTTAGAAATTGATTTGTGGAATTGATTTTTGTGATTGGAGCTGAAAACTCAAAGAACCTGGCGGGTTTTGGGTTGACCCGGCGGGTCGAGCCAAACCCAAACAGAAATCGGCTGCTGTTTGTTATAGAATCAGGTTGGTCATGTTCATGTGGGTTTCCTGGCGTTGACTATATCTAAGCTATATGTGGCATCTAGACAATGTTTGCCATCTTTTACATCCTAAACAAACTAATTTTATAAATTTATTATTATATGAATAGGTTGAAACATATATATATTTTTATTTTTTTTAGAATTATATATGAAGGCATCAAAACACAGAATTTCTAAACTTATACGATCAACACATATTTGTACGACTAGAACCCGATCGCGTATTCGAACTCTGCCCGATCGCGTATCACAACTTCACCCGGTCGTGTATTTTCGAAAATCAGTAGCATCGAGTGTCGTTAATAATAATTATTTTTATAAATATATATACTTTTTCATAAAGTATCGAATTATTACGACGTGAATATTTTTATACAATACGATATGTAAGTATATGAGTTATACTTTATGCGATACACAAATATACGAGTTATATTTATATGAGACAAAAATTATTATACTTTTGAAATTATTATTTCAAACCGTCACCAACGGGCTGTACTTATTTTATGTACTTCAAACATAAACACTTATTGAATACTTCGGACATAATCTAATCGGGTGAACATTAATATGGATGATTTATTAAAACATCCATTTACTCATTATAATCTCGCGTGTTTAGGACACTAGGAGATTCCGACTTGGATCGTAAGCTTGCTTAGGATTGCTAACTCCTCAGGTGAGTTCATAGCCCCATTCTTTGAACTGTTTTTGGGGTGAGAATGCATGCACACTATTTTCACAAAAATTTATTTTATGAAGCTTAATTGTTTTACAACTGGTTAATCTATACATTTTACCTAAATATTAGAAACCTTCACAAAAACTTATATTTGGATAGGTTTCACATTCAAGGACTATTAACAGTATAAGAAGCTTTGTAAGCTCTTACATAGAAATGTGAATGCAAGAACAGTAGATTGCTCTAGACTATGGTACAAGAATACAAGAAAACAATGAATTGCTATTTAAGAATACAAGAATACTTGAGGTTGGAGTTCAAGAATACTATTGTTAAGAACGCAAGAACCTAGAATACAGAACACTAGATCACAAGGAACTAGAACACAAGAAACTAGAATACAAGAAACTAGGTTTCAAGGACTCAAGAAACTAAGTACAAGAACTCAAGAAATAAGAATTTAAAGATTTAAGAAACTAGATTGTCAAGAAATCAAGAACTCTTATGTGCAAGAAACAAAAAACATACATGCAAGAACCAAGAAACTTATGTGCAAGATCAAGAACTCAAGAATGCAAGAAACTTGGTGTGTTTTATATTTGTATTATGTGTTTTATTATATGTGAATTGTTGTTTGCTAGTATTGTTGTTTGTACTCTCTAGATCAATAAAACTAGAACAAGAACTCAAGAAATTAGAAACAAGAACTCAAGGAACTAGAAACCAGAACAAAATCAAGAACACTAGAAATAAGAAACTAGAACTCTAGAACTCAAGAAGCTAGAAACTAGAACGGGATCAAGGATACTAGAAAACAAGAAAAACTAGAATACTAGACTAAAGGATTCAAGAAAACTATTTTAGTTTATACCATTAAACAAGATTTTGTTAACTCTCTCACAGGTTTTACAAACGTATGGCTTTCATACGTTATAACTTACTTTGTGACTTATGTCACACATCATACTGTTTACCTGTCAGAACCTATGAACTCACCAGCTTTATAGCTGACCGTTTTAGTGTGCATTCTCAGGTACAAGAAGATAGTAGGATTGGCCCTCAGGATCCTAGCTCGAGTCGCATACTTTCAACACATGAGATTTTCATTACATTACTTTTGTATTACTTATTATGTAATGAAATCTTTTCGCGAACTCACGGTAATGTAAACACTTTATTTTGGTTATGTAACCACTATTTACAAATGTCTCATGTAGAGGTCGGTTGCTTGTGATTATGTGCAATGATTACCGGATTAGTCACGCCCTGACCCGAACCGCTTTCGCACAGTAAATTTGGGGTTGTGACAGATTGTTATCAGAGCCATAGTTATAGCGAACTAGGAGTGCATTAGTGACCCTAGACTATAACTCTTAAGTTGTATGCTTTGTTTATTATGACTGGTTTGGGAGTTTCATCATTTGATTTTAATTTAACATAGCCTGATCAACTATGTACAATTAAAGGAGACTTGATGAGAGGTCCGAAATGGTTATAGTGAACAGAGATACGGTAGTAGACTTGGATTACAATAGAAACGGGACCAAAACTATTACGTACCATACTTATTAGGCTATAATATATGTGATATATATATGTATAGGCCTCGATTGATATCACTACTGCCATGGAATTGGTGACTAACATTCCGTAAAAATGAATCATGATTTCGAAGGTGAAATGTAACGCTTACCGACCACTATCAGAAACTAAATCTTCTAAACTAAACAACAAATACATCATAGGACTTGCCGATGGTAGGTTAATCGAGTCAGGAGAAATAGTACCACGATATACCCTAGATTTAGAGGGTCATTTCTTCGAGATAGAATTACCCCGGTAGAGTTAGGAGGTTCGACATAGTAGTCTGTACATTGGTTATCGAACAATCATCGTTCACTCGCCGTCGTGTTTAACATTCGAAATAGACAAACTTCTAAGGACTAAAAATCCCTGCTTGCCTTCTTTATAGAATCTTTATAATGTGAAATGTTGTTCTTCACATTCCTTACTCTGGCATTGATTTCTACATTTTATTCATCACAGAACGCAATCATGCCACCAAAGCGACGAAAAACCAAAAATAGTCGACGAGCGACTACCCCTCCTCTCGTTGAAACTACCGAACAAATCATCGAATGACCCGTTGCTGAAGCTATTGCCCAGTATGAGGCAAGTCAAAACCGCGACTCCAGAGGTCGAAACACGGCAAGGGACACTCCGACTGAAAACTCCGAGAACACTCAACAAGGGTGTTCATACAAAAGCTTCTTGGCTTGCAAACCGAGCCACTTCAATGGCACCGAAGGAGCCATAGGTATCATTCACTGGATCGAGAAGATGGAGTCTGTGCTTAACATAAGCAATTGTTCCCGCGAATGCATGGTGAAGTATGCCACCTGCACACTGGCCGACAAGGCACTAACCTGGTGGAATGCTCAGGTTTAAGCATTGGGACGAACAACTGCTCACTCGCTTTCATGGGAAGATCTGAAGGCCATGATCATGGATGAGTTATGTCCCCGCAGCGAGCTACAAAAGATCCAAATGGAACTCTGGAACATTATGATGACTGGTGCTGATGTCAAGGGTTACACTACCCGATTTCAAGAACTAGCACGCCTGGTGCCACACATGGTGACGCCGGAGTACAAACGCATTGAGAGGTACATCTGGGGATTGGTGCCTCAAATAAGGAGTTTAGTAACCTCTTCCCACCCTACCACCTTCAAGAGTGCTGTTGAATTAGCTCAAAGCCTGACAGATGAAGCTGTTAGGATGGGAACGTTGAATGATACTGAGGACACAAACACTGGGGCTGGGAAACGAAAGTGGGATGAGAACAATGATCGCAATCAAGATAAGCAACTAGTAAAGTGACCGGAAACCGCTCAAGCCTATATCACCAGATCTGAGGACATGAGCAATTATGGAGGTCAACAGCCATACTGCCCCAACTGTAACCACCATCACGTGGGCCCCTGCAGTGCACCTTGTACAAAGTGCAAGATATGGGGACATCTGGCTCAGGATTGTAAGTTACCAACCACAGCTACAAATGCCAACGCGCCAAGAGCTTGCTTTGTGTGTGGTCACACAGGACATTTCATGAGGGACTATCCAGAACGACAAGACTAGAACAACACCCGCAACAGCCACGCCGGTGAGGGCGCCAAAATAATATTAGGGTGCATATCTCACTACGACACTACCTTTTCAATACTTGTTTATTACAAGAAGCACATCTCTCATTACTCGTAGATACTTCCCTTCACTATATCAGTACTCATCGTAAGATGTAAGTCTACACCGACTGTAGGACTTTGACCTAACCAGGGGAGCAAGATAAGAACTAGATAACATACAGATGAGAGATCCTAACTACTAGAAACTCATGCTAGAAACAAGACACTATTTCAAGACCACTTAGATAAGAAACTCGAATCAAGAAAACATTTGATCAAGAAACAATAGGTCAAGAAACCCTTAGTCAAGAAATTATAGATCAATACAAGATAAGCCAAGAAACTATAGCCCAAGAAATTAAGATCTTAGATCGTGACAAGATCATTAGATTAAGACGCCTAAGAAACCCACTTGCCTTACTCTTAAGACCTCGCGCTCATCTCTATCATCGACTGAATTTCAGGATGAAATTCTCTTAGCAAGGGGAGAATGTGACACCCAGTCAAAAAGGGCCAAATTTTACGCCCAATTTAAACTTTCAATACACGTATTATATACGCTCAATACCAAAGTATTTAAGTATTATATATATATATATATATATATATATATATATATATATAACATGAAACGATTACTTAATAATCGTCTAAAAAGGAATCTGACAGAATACAGGAACTCGAAACGGGCGTTGGTGCAAAACATTTCTAAAGCGAAATATTATTGTTAAAAATAATATTTGTTTACTTAGAAAACATTTAAAACATACTCCGTCCCATTTAAAAAAGTGTTCTACAAAAACTGAAACCACGCGAAACGACTCATGAAAATTTTAACACAAACATTTTATTTTCATAAGATGTTTCGACTCGAAAACATTTCGAAATATATAAATGAATTTTATAAATTCAAAAATATTATTTATTTTATGATCGGGTACGAAAACATGGGTATTTTATACAGCGATTGGTGACAACCAGTCACCAACTAACTCCAATAATACTCCTCAATTATTAAGCCGACCAAACACCTTGTGACTTTCATTTCTTCCTCTTGAATTCATATCATCGTCTATCTGATTTCTTTCCTTTCTTTCAACAAAAACAATAACAATACAAGAAGCAAAAACAACATCAGATAGAGAAGCAGCAGATCACCATCCTTAATCATCATCATCCATCGAACTTTTTCCTCCTCTTTCTCAGTGCACACTCACAACTGATCATTCTCTTGGACATCATCAACAATAACATAGCAGCAACAGATTACCATTAGCATCATAATCATCTTCATCATTGATCATCTAACATCATCATCATAACCAAATCATCACTATCTATCCATCTCTCTCGGCACCATCATACCTGAACCACCATCATCAAAATCGCAGAGAAGGGAAGTAACAGGAAGCGAGGTGCAACATCACCATTCTCGTTCTTGACCACCACCGCGGCACCATCATCATCTCTGATCACCACCACCACCGTAAGCAACCAACGAGTTTCCTTTTAATTTTGAGTTTATAAAGCTTATTACACCTTGTAATAATGTTACTTCATTTGATTGATGTCCGAAGTTAAGTTAGAAATTGATTTATGGAATTGATTTTTGTGATTGGAGCTGAAAAATCAAAGAACCTAGCGGGTTTTGGGTTGACCCGGCGGGTCGAGCCAAACCCAAATAGAAATCGGCTGCTGTTTGTTGTAGAATCAGGCTGGTCATGTTCATGTGGGTTTCCTGGCGTTGACTATATCTAAGCTATATGTGGCATCTAGACAATGTTTGCCATCTTTTACATCATAAACAAACTAACTTTATAAATTTATTATTATATGAATAGGTTGAAACATATATATATTTTTATTTTTTTTTAGAATTGTATATGAAGGCATCAAAAAATAGAATTTCTAACAGGGGGAGAATGTGACACCCGCCAAATTAGAACTTTTAATTAGTACCTAATCAAGTGTAATACATGTAATTAGTTCTGTGTTAGGCTAATTAATGTATCAATATATATATTGTTGAATATATACAAGTATGCGATTTATTTAAATCGTACAAGTTTCAAATCGAATGCAATTCGATTCAATTAATACGGACGTTGGTGAACAAATTTTATTAAATAATATAACATTATTTAATAACTCCGTTTTATCAAAAATATTATTTAGATAATATTTCAACTCAAATTCGTATCGTGCAAACTACAATTATGCGATTTAAATAATAAACGCGCGGACAACAGAAACAAGAATAAGTTATATTTTATAACTCAACTAAAGTATTTGATGAAATACTTCCACAAAAACCTTAGTAAATATTCGTATTTTAAAATAAATATATAAACGATTAAAACTATCAGAAAACGAACACCGCATGGAGCGCGAACACGAGGGATTAAAAAGTTGGAGAGGCCACACTAGGTTACCTCCCCCATAACCGGGCCCCCCTCCCCTCTCTTTCCCCTCATTTTCAACTTTCATAAAACACACACCTTTCACTTTCTCCTCTCTCTTTTTCTCTCCACCTCCACCACCACATCACAACCACCTTAATTTACAAAATAACACCACCAAACTCGCTCGAATCATTTTACTCCTTTGGAAGAAAAGAACCGCGGTACCACGATCTACATTTCTATCTTTTCAAAACTCTCCGGCACTAACTCGTAAGTTTCCGACAAATCTCGAAACACTCCGATTTCAATTATTTTCACTTGTTTGTTGTTTATTTAAGCTTGAAATGTCCAAATATGGGTTTGGTAAAAGTATCGGACCAAATGGTCGCCGGAAATTATGTTTTTGGCTCAAATTCCGGCCAACTGCTTGTTGTGTCGCAGAGGCTCCAGGCCACCTGCGACACAAGCGCTTATGTCGCAAAACCCTTACTTATGTCGCATATAGCGACACAAGTGATTATGTCGCAGAACACATTCCCGTCGCACATAGCGACACAACACCTTATGTCGCATTATATTGCGGACGTCACACTTAGCGACACAAAGACTTATGTCGCAGACATGATCTGCGACACAAAAGACTATGTCGCACACTGTGTCGCATGAAACAGAACCAAGAAAACACAGATTTTACTAAGTGTCGAGACCTAAAATTTTGTCACTTGATTTCACCCAAATTCAACTCCAGATGCATTTTTCACCAAAGCAATGTAGTAGAAATAAAAAAATTTCGAGCTGACTTGGCATCTCGACCCCAACCAGGGGCCAGCCCCTTAGACCCCGCCAGGGGTTGCCACCCCTGGAACCCCGCTTACTAGGGGCACTGCCCCCGAACCCCCGTCACTTAGAGTTTGTAAATACATTTCACACCAAGTGTCAAACTTGTAAAACATCAAACACGAATACGATACGACTTCTAAAAACACATTGGAACATACCTTTTAAGTATAACACTTCGAAATCATAATAATAATAGTTGAGATTAATATTACAAACAATCACCAACGGGTCGTACACATTTTCAAAACTCAAGTTAATCAACCAAATTGTAGCCATTTGAACATTCTAGTTGGACGAGCAACTACAAAGGTAGTCTTTTAAGATACCTAATCAATTAATAACCATCGCGTGTCATGGACACCCTCAGGTTACAAGTCTTTGGACATCGCTACTCGGCTAATCAACTCAAGTTTATTTAGATAAACACTTAGAGACTCAGGTGAGTCTCATAGCCCCTATTTTACTGTTTTACTCAGGGGTGTGATATCATTGCTCGTTTTATTTTAACTATATGAATGCAAGTACGAAAACATATAACTACTACATGAGTTATCTCACTAATCTTTTAAAGCCCTCCTCAGCATAGTTTGATAATACGTTGTAGCGTGAATATTAGTATATGGTACCATATAGGATTGACCCTCCTCGTCCGGGTTAGCATGCACTAACTGGGTAAACGGGTGTACTAATATTTGTTCAGACGAGTGTAGATTAGGCACTCGTGGGAGGCACCTCGATCAGGATTCCTTAAATGTGGACCTAACACCTCGAGTTAAGCTCAGACTATGTATTCATGGATGTATAACTTTTATTTTGCTTAATTGCATTTTAAATTCAATTAAATCTTGCGGTTCATACAATTATGTGTTGACATACAAACCTGTGAGCTCACCAGCGTTTCGCTGACCCATTTTAGCATGTATCACAGGTCCTCAGCAGTAGGTTGGCTGCCCAATCAGGAATCATTAGCTCGAGTCTGCATTCAATCAAATCAGAGATTTAATTGCATTATTATATTTTGTATAGATTAGTTATGTAACGTAAATCTCTCAATTTCAAGTAACTGAGCTAATGTAAACTATATTTTTATGTAAACTTTGATTTTATCAATACAAGTTGTAAAACGATGCATATAGAGTCGTTCATTATACCTGTGCGCTGTGATTACTGATTAGTCGTGCCCCGACCCTATTCGCTTCCGCAACCCGAATTTGGTGGTGCGACACACACTAAATACCATAAATAGAGCATGAGTTTCTCTTCAAGTGGTACAAACACAGTGCCAAAAACAATTCTTATCATTTGATCATAAAGCATATAAATATATTTCATTTGATTATATTTCTTTGATGGCCTTCACCATTTCTTCTTTAAATTGCCATTTCGAAATATTATATATCAAAAAGTAAAACAGAACATTAAACTAAAGAACTAAGAAAAAACCAAATTCCAATGAGCAATAGGTCATTAGTCAGAACCTCAAATTTGGGTAGTGGCTTTCAATCCATCAGCTAGAAAACCGTACTTCTGAGAGGGTCTAAGCTGTTCATCCTTAATAAGAAAAAGTCTGCTCCCTGTTTTGGCGTGTACCTCGGAGCAAGAGCAAGTATCGGCTACACAAAAATATAGAGATGTCAAACTTAACCTGGAGTGATGTCAAGTAAAATTCAAGTTAGAATAGATTCCAAGTAATAAAATTCATTAGAACCCTAATCACTTGTGACTTACCCAAAAACATTGTGTGGAATCAGATCAAGATGCATCCTGAAAAAATCAATTGAGAATCAATCATAATGCAAGTCAGTGGCACAAAAACATTAAGCAAGCTACAAACAAAGTTAAAGCATATTCAGTTATTCATAACCACAATACAACTACTGTTATTTATCACGGAAAATATCAACAGAGTTAAATACCAATATTCGTAGAAGCCATTTTACCACTCAGAACATAAGTCTATATCAGATGTAAGGATCAGTGTTGGCTTCTAATACCAGTTCCATATGCTTCTTGTTTATAGCACTTGTACCAATGAGGACCTCTAACTAACTCATTGTTGCAAATGATGCATTATACTCATCTTTACCAATTTGCCAAACCACTTTACAAAGATCATGGATAATTTCAGTAGGACCGCTCCCTGAAAGTAATACAGTCTATCAAAAGGTTGGTAATCAATGTAGTTAAACAATTCCAGTTTGTACAAAGCTTTTTTATTTGTCGGGGTATTTATTAAAAAGAAAAATAAGGCAATGTAATATGAATTTTGCCCCGAAACCAGAGTAGATTGAAGTTAAAAAGGAACTCTTATAAAATGCTAACCCTCACGAAATGGCATATGAGAAAATGCTACTGACGTATGGAATTTGAAGGATAAATAAATTAACATTTGCAAGTAGGCCAAAAGTAAAGAAAGAGATTAAAAAAAACCCACACATTGAGTTAAACGCTCTTTTGCTTAGGTGAAGAATCAGTGTGCAACCAACTAAACAAAGTTATAACATATCTACAGCTAAGAAATTGAAAACATAAGAAAACGCTACATGACTTACATACCATGACAGACCTCACAATATCAATGAGTTGATGCATCATCCGTTCCACAAAGCATGACAAACCTATTGCAAACAAACCATGACAGTAAGTCAAACCACATAATCTAGTTGGAGTATGTTTCAAATAAAAACCTTCAAGACATGGAATTACTAAATTGAAATATTAACAATTTCAGCCTACATTGTCTAAACACAACCCATCAATTGAAAAAATAAATGTATGAATAACATAAAATGTATGTCAATCGTTATATAAATAAATGAATGGCAGAATCATTTTTGAATGCATAAATATTACAACTTTAAATCAATATATCAATTCTAAATAAAAAATTTGAATATGTGAAATTATGAAGTACAATGTCTAATTAGTGACCTCGAATTTGTTGTTGATTAGAATTGGCCTCATTTTGTCATTGATTTCGGGTTATGAGTACATGTATTCATTACCTTGTTCTCATTATGCATCAATCACACATCAAGTTCAATAAACGGATAATATCCCAATCCGGGTTAGGTTAACGGGTCAGCCCAAATAGTTTGTGCCACCAATTTTTGACACAGATTTAATAGTAAAAAGATACATATGATATTTACTACAGTAATCCCACATTAGAAAGTTCAAACTTGGAAATTTTGGGGGACCTAATTAATTATTTCAAGGAAAACTATTTTTACCCAAATTAAACCACATCTTCTGAATAAATTTATCAATCCCACATCAGAATCTTTAATATGGCAATTTAGGTCGACCCAAATATATTTGAGTCGTACCATCTCAAACTAAAGTAAATGGTAGATACTAAGCAATATATGCATATATGATGATAACCAAATATCGATACATTTAAGAAATTTATATATACCTGTTAACAGGATGACATTCCCCAAAATATATGTTGAGTGCTCTGGCCTTGACTTGCTGCATTATTGTGACACCCTGCAAATTTAAGTACAATTAATACAGTAAACACGTGTATTTTACGCTAGTTTCCTGACAAAAGTGTAAACAATAACTACTGATGTGAAATAAGTCTAGCAAGCCCGAGACTTTGGTACAAAAAGTTCTACGTATTTCATAATTAATTATAATTACGTACGAACTATCGGAATGAACCCGACAAAAATAAAATACAAATGTTGGTAAACATTTAATTAATAATATGAAATTATTAATTACGAATATTATTTAAATTATATTATTGCGATAATATAAAGTAATATATGTTTTAGAAATAAACGTATCAAACGAGAACAAAACTCACAAACTGTACCGACACACACTTCAAATAATTTTATTAATTATTTTAATAAAATATTTCAACTTCATTTTTATCAATTGTAATGTTTAAAATAAATTTTAAACAAACGAGTAATTGAGTGGGACACGGGGTACAAATAATTAGACCCGTACACGAAATTAACGGGTTCAATATCACACCTAAACTTGCATTATTGGAGACAATATACTGTGAGTCTCCATACCCTTTGAAGTTTAAACCCGTAAAATGATATTTATATACTCCCTCCATCTCTATCTCAGTTTCAATCCTCACCAACCCACAATTATTTAGCTCCACTGTTACTTTTCTCTCTGGTTTTTGATCGGCACAAGAGGAAGCAGAAGCAGCAGCTTCAACTCCATCAACACCATCTTCATAATCATCAACATACATCTCCACCTTCATTATAAACATCATCCTCTACAACACCACCGTAACCGCATCATCATCATCACGAATCACCACTGTGAGAAAAAGTTTCTTCTCAACTTTCTTATACGAATTTTGTTACATATATAGTGTTATTATAACATAATTTATGTATATATGTCGATACTTTTGATGATGAATGGATCAAACTCTTGAATAAATTTTGAGAAAAGCAAACCCATGAACTCAAAATTGGCACTTATAAATGTGTTGTTATGTTAAATATTAGTTGTTGTGAATGATCATAAACTTGAGAACTTTTGTTAGAACTAAAACAAACAGGTATATGCAACACTCTGTTACGGGCTGGTTCTGAAAATCAACTAGATCCGGCGGATCACATGGGTGATCCGGTATATCACATTTTTGATCTGGCGGATCGTGTTTGAAAAACTCACGCATTTTAGCCGTGTAAAGGAAGCTGTAACGAGTAAAAGACAACCTTGATCCGCCGGATCAACTGTTGATCCGGCGGATCAAAAGCTAAAAACTAGACTAAAAATCGTGTGATCCGGCCACGATAGGGTGGACCACTATGTGATCCGGTGGATCAAAAGCTAAAAACTAGACTAAAACTCGTGTGATCCGACCACGATAGGGTGGACCACTATGTGATCCGGTGGATCAAAAGCTAAAAACTAGACTAAAACTCGTGTGATCCAGCCACGATAGGGTGGACCACTATGTGATCCGGCGGACCGGTTTTGGATCTGGCGGATCCCCAACCCGTTCCAGTAACACACTTTTCAAGATTTAAATGGTACAAACATTTAACGATTACACGACGATTTTTGGAACAATAACAATTAATTATTATATAAACGGAATATCTTTGGAATGGATAAACATTCTGGGTGCAAACTTTAATTTTGTATATATATATATATATATATATATATATATAGCTACACATACGCGCGACTACAAAATTGAATATTTAGTTATATTCACAACTGGAGATTTTATAACAAATGAGACTTATATATTTTTACAAAAACAACGAATTGAAATATATATATATATATATATATATATATATATATATATATGATATTTATAATTATATATCTTTATAAACAAAGGAGATATATGTTCAATAAACGTACGATTTAATAATATACAATAAGTATATTTATATACATATATATATATATATATATATATATATAGAACAATTATATATATGTACAATGGGAACAAAACGACATTCATATATATATACAACTACATACATTTATATGTATATACTTAACATGTCAAACGACTCGAGATATATAATTTATATTTTCAACCTATCATCACCAAAAATTTGTACAAATTAAGAAATCAATAATTTCTTCAAAATAGACGAATTGTTAACATAAGTTGATAAACAATCAAAGTACTTATGTTAATACAATTATTGGGTATAGGTCAACATACCTTGGGCAACGCTACACACACCTGCTAGCTTTCACATCGCATCTACTACTGTGAGTTCAAAGCCCCATTTTTACTATTTTACTGCTTTTAAATTATGGGGTGAAAAACATAGAACTTTTTTTGCTAGAACATGCAATATCTGTCTATAATTGCTTTTGTGCTTATATGCTACTGGTTATATGAATGATTTGATACCATGATTGCGAACTATCTGTGAATACTTGTATGTTTATATACGGTCATAGGATATTACCTTCCTACAAACTGTTGTGAACGACCTTATATGACTTACTTGTCAACTCTTTTACTAAATGAATATGGTTAAACAAACATTCTTACAAAAACCTGTGAATTCACTCAACATTATTGTTGACCTTTTACTATGTTTTTCAGGTAATTCACAGCACAAGTAAGAACGCATACTAACGGAGTTAGGCGACCCATGACGAATTAGGATGCCACATTTTGGGACAAATGAGGATTTATTTTGTATAACTGATATTATTTCTACGACTTGATGAGTCGTAGTTCTTTTATAAACAAACTACTTTCTTAAATGGCATCTTAATTTTATGTTCTGCAATAATCATACGCTCTGATCTGGTATGAGTGTCAAATGTTGACGTCAGCACCCCCGCCTAAATTGATGCTTCCGCAAATCACGCATTGACCATGTTGAACGATGTTGGGGGTGTCACAATTATCAAGTGTTTGATTCAATGGTAGGGCACGAAATGATCCGGAGAAGAGTTACATTTGGATGGTCATATACAAAAACTGCATAGGCAGCTGGATTAAAAAAAAAATAGATTCACTACTCGTCACCAACTAAACTCATATTTTTTGCATACAATAAGGTAGATCAGGTGTACACCTGCAGGTGTTATATTTGGGATACAAAGCCACTTAGAAGAATCAATAAGTAAATTTGTATCTCATTCAACAAAAGGTTATGTAATATACACAATGAAGATGAAAGCAAATACTAAATGATAAACACTTAAACACAGTTAATTCTCACTGTCATGATCCTTTTAGTGAGGTGATGACTTGCACTTAATTTTTTTTAGATA
This sequence comes from Pseudognaphalium luteoalbum, assembly GCA_963422505.1. NCBI lineage: Eukaryota > Viridiplantae > Streptophyta > Magnoliopsida > Asterales > Asteraceae > Pseudognaphalium > Pseudognaphalium luteoalbum. The sequence continues at coordinate 34,116,017 of OY730194.1, read as the reverse complement.
ATAAAGTTAATGTAGTCACTTAACTATGGGTCTATATATAATACATAATACTTTAGCAGCTGTAATCACTAATTCAGCTAATTTTTGGGATCACACATAGAGCTAGCTAAACATATGTTTTATCAGGTTGCGTTGTATGAACTACTTACAAAAGAGGATTCTCTACTCATACCTATTCCAAGTTGTATTTTACTTTCTTTATAAAACTTAAGCCAATATCCTAGGAATAAAACCATGCTCATCTATTTTATAGTCTGTTTTGATTCTTGTTACAAAACGCCACAAAACTCTTCACTCCCTAATTCAAGAAATACATAAAGATAGAAATTTTATATTGACACGCCCATATATTCACTCGGGTTCATATGCATACTCGTCACATCTGTGTCAGACTTGGTGATCGAAAAGCTAGCTTTGTTTTGCTGAAAATCTTTGTATTCTTGCATCACATTTATCACCTATATAAACACTTTAACTTGCCAAAAAAGAAGAAAACCCAAAATCAATATAACCCAAGTATTCATCAACATTTTTTTTAACCATTGAAGTTTCAAGATCTAGCAAACAAGCACTAAAATTTTAAATTTTGAATAAAGCTAGGTAGCAAATTAATACAAAATGAGACCTGAAAATGCACAAGTTCATGATTTTAGCTCAGTTAGGCAGTTACATTGCATTATTTGCATACAAATTGTCAATCTTAAGGATCTTCTAACCATTAATAAGTTTGCGCTAGCCGAAAGTGTTAAGTTTTATCAAGGTTCATGTATTGATGCATTAACAAATAATCACGAAAAACACTGCTTTACATGATATCAGAAAATCACCACGTGCTTTACATCAAATGGTTGGTGTGCAAGTGCGCATTACATATCCGACTCTCACATACACATATAGATAGAAATACAAATACGTATAGATAGGTAAGCATTTCATCGAACAGTTAGCGTGCATATTTGTACGTTCATCAACTAATGTAATTGAATGCAACTACAACTTAACAAAACAGTGTTTTGCACCACAAACTTTTAAAGCAAGTTACCAGCAATTAACATAATCACAAATACTAAACATACGATCAATCCTAACGGGTTACGAAAGATTTACCAGCGGATCCAGAAGGATCATATCCATGGGTGCGATCTGATTTGGGGTGTTTTTATAGCTTTGTTTCCACAAAAGTAAAACCTGACCCTAATCTTCCAGTCACTTCTTCCATTGTTGATCTCGTTGAGAAGATTGAAAATGACTTCCGTGGCCAACAACGATGATTTACTTTTGGTTTCAATCGATTTAGTGTTATCTCTCTGGAAGAAGTGAATCAAAACCACGAATGGCTGCTAAATCGTATCCCTTATCAACTGCCTTCTGGATCGATTGGTAGTAGAGATAGTATTATTATAAATTATAAATCTCTTGATTAAAGAGTGATAAATGGAATTGGCTCAAGAATAGGAAACTATTATAAATCCCATTGATTACATTCCATATACAAAAACATTTTTGAATTTAAAAGTTCCCTAGGATCGAATCAGAATGTATAATATGGAATTGACGTGACTATATGATCAAGTAAAAATCAAGGGCAACAATGTAATTTTATAATTAAGCGTCTCCTTTATTGGCTAATTAAACGGAGGCTTAGTAATAGTTTGACAAAACTAATACATAAGTGATTACATAATCAGTCTCTCTAATAATAATAAAGAGAGATAATCTTCACTCAATCATTTTATCTCCATGAAAGCCTCCTAACTCCACAAAAAAGGCTCCTATTCTTCACCTACTCTGACTTCAAACATTCTCTATGTACTACCTAAATAAATATCAAATATTTCCAAACTAACTATGCAACCTGCCACCCTGTACAACTTGATCCACCACCACATACATTCAATGCATCAGCAAGGCTTCATGTGGCAATTTTGGCCCCTTTCGGATTTGCACGAGTAGCATTCTTCATTCCTTTCTAACCAACAAACCATGTTACAAAAAACGATGGACATTTGATATGTGAAAAACTGAAAATTGTAAGAGATAACACGATAGGAAACTTTTCTCATTTGATGATATAGACAGGTTAGACATGCCTGATATAGATTTATAACTAACTATATTACCTTTCGAATATATATTATGTATGCAAAATCAAACAAATCCACATTTGGATAAATTTGACTAAAGGTAAAGAAAAGAACTACTCGTCAAATGCATTATTGTAATTATGATCTAAAATCAAAGTACCCAATTCATTCAAAAGAGCATCATAAGCATAGTTTGTATCAGCAAAAGGACTACACACAATCCCAACGAAAGAAGTTCTTTCATAGGACTGTAAAAATTCAGGAAAACATAAAACTTTTAGATGACTATCAAGTGTCCAATGATTACAGATATGTAAGAATTAAAAAGGGTTACCTGTTGGATGAAAGATCTACCACTTTAAACACATTTAGCATTAGTGTACACCAAGTCTTCTTATGGTCCATAAGGAATTGTTACTCCATACTTGGTTAAACTACATAAGAACAAATGAACCAAAAAGAAATGGAATAAATTATAGCACTATATTACAAAAGAAATAAAGTAGAAACTTAGATTACCAACATGATTTGGTCCACACTTTCTATTTACATATATAGCATTAAGGTGCCACACTAAATACCATAAATAGAGCATGAGTTTCTCTTCAAGTGGTACAAACACAGTGCCAAAAACAATTCTTATCATTTGATCATAAAGCATATAAATATATTTCATTTGATTATATTTCTTTGATGGCCTTCCCCATTTCTTCTTTAAATTGCCATTTTGATATATTATATATCAAACAGTAAAACAAAACATTAAACTAAAGAACTTAGAAAAAACCAATTTCCAATGAGCAATAGGTCATTAGTCAGAACCTCAAATTCGGGAAGTGGCTTTCAATCCATCAGCTAGAAAACCGTACTTGTGAAAGGGTCTAAGCTACACATCCTTAATAAGAAAAAGTCCGCTCCGTGTTTTGACGTGTACCTCGGAGCAAGAGCAAGTATCGGATGCACAAAAATATAGAGATGTCAAACTTAACCTAGAGTGATATCAAGTAAAATTCAAGTTAGAATAGATTTCAAGTAATAAAATTCATTAGAACCTTGATCACTTGTGACTTACCGATGAACATTGTGTGGAATCAGATCAAGATGCATCGTGAAAAAATCAATTGAATCAAATCAATCATAATGCAAGTCAGCGGCACAAAAACATTAAGCAAGCTACAAACAAAGTTAAAGCATATTCAGTTATTCATAACCACAATACAACTACTGTTATTTATCACGGAAAATATCAACAGAGTTAAATACCAATATTCGTAGAAGCCATTTTACCACTCAGAACATAAGTCTATATCTGATGTAAGGATCAGTGCTGGCTTCTAATACCAGTTCCATATGCTTCTTGTTTATTCACTTGTAATAAGGACCTCTAACTAACTCATTGTTGAAAATGATGCATTATACTCATCTTTTCCAATTTGCCAAACCTCTTTACAAAGATCACGGATAATTTTAGGATCGCTCCCTGAAAGTAATAAAGTCTATCAAAAGGTTGGTAATCAATGTAGTTAAACAATTCCAGTTTCTACCAAGCTTTTTTATTTGTCGGGGTATTTATTAAAAAGAAAAATAAGGCAATGTAATATGAATTTTGCCCCGAAAGCAGAGTAGATTGAAGTTAAAAAGGAACTCTTATAAAATGCTAACCCTCACGAAATGGCATATGAGAAAATGCTACTGACGTATGGAATTTGAAGGATAAATAAATTAACATTTGCAAGTAGGCCAAAAGTAAAAAAAGAGATTAAAAAAAACCCACACATTGAGTTAAACGCTCTTTTGCTTATGAAAGGTGAAGAATCAGTGTGCAACCAACTAAACAAAGTTATAACATATCTACAGCTAAGAAATTAAAAACATAAGAAAATGCTACATGACTTACATACCATGACAGACCTCACAATATCAATGGGTTGATGCATCATCCGTTCCACAAAGCATGACAAACCTATTGCAAACAAACCATGACAGTAAGTCAAACCACGTAATCCAGTTGGAGTATGTTTCAAATAAAAACCTTCAAGACATGGAATTACTAAATAGAAATATTAACAATTTCAGCCTACATTGTCTAAACACAACCCATCAATTGAAAAAATAAATGTATGAATAACATAAAATCAGAAATTATCTAATGTTAAAAATGTATGTCAATCGTTATATAAATAAATGAATGGCATAATCAATTTTGAATGCATAAATATTACAACTTTAAATCAATATATCAATAAAATTTTTGAATATGTGAAATTATGAAGTACAATGTCTAATTAGTGACCTCGAATTTGTTGTTGATTAGAATTGGCCTCATTTTGTCGTTGATTTCGGGTTATGAGTACATGTATTCATTACCTTGTTCTCATTCTGCATCAATCACACATCAAGTTCAATAAACGGATAATATCCCAATCCGGGTCAGGTTAACGGGTCAGCCCGAGTAGTTTGTGCCACCAATTTTTGACACAGATTTAATAGTAGAAAGATACATATGATATTTACTACAGTAATCCCACATTAGAAAGTTCAAACTTGAAAATTTTGGGCGACCTAATTAATTATTTCAAGGAAAACTATTTTTACCCAAATTAAACCACATCTTTTGAATAAATTTATCAATCCCACATCAGAATCTTTAATATGGCAATTTGGGTTGGCCCAAATGTTTTTGTGTTGAACCATCTCAACCTAAAGTAAATGGTAGATGCTAAGCAATATATGCATATATGATGATAACCAAATATAGATACATTTAAGAAATTTATATATACCTGTTAAACAGGATGACATTCCCCAAAATATATGTTGAGTGCTCTGACCTTGACTTGCTGCATTATCAAGTGTTTGATTCAATGGTAGGGCACGAAATGATCCGGAGAAGAGTTACATTTGGATGGTCATATACAAAAACTGCATAGGCAGCTGGATTAAAAAAAAAATTAGATTCACTACTATCGTCACCAACTAAACTCATATTTTTTGCATATAATAAGGTAGATCAGGTGTACACCTGCAAGTGTTATATTTGGGATACAAAGCCACTTAGAAGAATCAATAAGTAAATTTGTATCTCATTCAACAAAAGGTTATGTAATATACACAATGAAGATGAAAGCAAATACTAAATGATAAACACTTAAACACAGTTAATTCTCACTGTCATGATCCTTTTAGTGAGGTGATGACTTGCACTTAATTTTTTTTAGATAATAAAGTTAATGTAGTCACTTAACTATGGGTCTATATATAATACATAATACTTTAGCAGCTGTAATCACTAATTCAGCTAATTTTTGGGATCACACATAGAGCTAGCTAAACATATGTTTTATCAGGTTGCGTTGTATGAACTACTTACAAAAGAGGATTCTCTACTCATACCTATTCCAAGTTGTATTTTACTTTCTTTATAAAACTTAAGCCAATATCCTAGGAATAAAACCATGCTCATCTATTTTATAGTCTGTTTTGATTCTTGTTACAAAACGCCACAAAATTCTTCACTCCCTAATTCAAGAAATACATAAAGATAGAAATTTTATATTGACACGCCCATATATTCACTCTGGTTCATATGCATACTTAGTCCCATCTGTGTCAGACTTGGTGATCGAAAGCTAGCTTTGTTTTGCTGAAAATCTTTGTATTCTTGCATCACATTTATCACCTATATAAACACTTTAACTTGCCAAAAAAGAAGAAAACCCAAAATCAATATAACCCAAGTATTCATCAACATTTTTTTTAACCATTGAAGTTTCAAGATCTAGCAAACAAGCACTAAAATTTTAAATTTTGAATAAAGCTAGGTAGCAAATTAATACAAAATGAGACCTGAAAATGCACAAGTTCATGATTTTAGCTCAGTTAGGCAGTTACATTGCATTATTTGCATACAAATTGTCAATCTTAAGGATCTTCTAACTATTAATAAGTTTGCGCTAGCCGAAAGTGTTAAGTTTTATCAAGGTTCATGTATTGATGCACTAACAAATAATCACGAAAAACACTGCTTTACATGATATCAGAAAATCACCACGTGCTTTACATCAAATGGTTGGTGTGCAAGTGCGCATTACATATCCGACTCTCACATACACATATAGATAGAAATAAAACTACTTATAGATAGGTAAGCATTTCATCAAACAGTTAGCATGCATATTTGTACGTTCATCAACTAATGTAATTGAATGCAACTACAACTTAACAAAATAGTGTTTTGCACCACAAACTTTTAAAGAAGCAAGTTACCAGCAATTAACATAATCACAAATACTAAACATACGATCAATCCTAACGGGTTACGAAAGATTTACCAGCGGATCCAGAAGGATCATATCCATGGATGCGATCTGATTTGGGGTGTTTTTATAGCTTTGTTTCCACAAAAGTAAAACCTGACCCTAATCTTCTAGTCACTTCTTCCATTGTTGATCTCGTTGAGCAGATTGAAAATGACTTCCGCGGCCAACGACGATGATTTACTTTTGGTTTCAATCGATTTAGTGTTGTCTCTCTAGAAGAAGTGATTCAAAACCACGAATGGCTGCTAAATCGTATCCCTTATCAATTGCCTTCTGGATCGATTTGTATTATAGTATTATTATAAATTATAAATCTCTTGATTAAAGAGTGATAAATGGAATTGGCTCCAGAATAGGAAACTATTATAAATCCCATTGATTACATTCCATATACAAAAATATTTTTGAATTTAAAAGTTCCCTAGGATTGAATCGGAATGTATAATATGGAATTGGCGTGAATATATGATCAAGTAAAAATCAAGGGCAGCAATGTAATTTTATAATTAAGTGTCTCCTTTATTGGCTAATCAAACGGAGGCTTAGTAATAGTTTGACAAAACTAATACATAAGTGATTACATAATCAGTCTCTCTAATAATAATAAAGAGAGATAATCTTCACTCAATCATTTTATCTCCATGAAAGCCTCCTAACTCCACAAAAAAGGCTCCTATTCTTCACCTACTCTGACTTCAAACATTCTCTATGTACTACCTAAATAAATATCAAATATTTCCAAACTAACTATGCAACCTGCCACCCTGTACAACTTGATCCACCACCACATACATTCAATGCATCAGCAAGGCTTCATGTGGCAATTTTGGCCCCTTTCGGATTTGCACGAGTAGCATTCTTCATTCCTTTCTAACCAACAAACCATGTTACAAAAAACGATGGACATTTGATATGTGAAAAATTGAAAATTGTAAGAGATAACACGATAGGAACCTTTTCTCATTTGCTGATATGGACAGTTTAGACATGCCTGATATAGATCTATAACTAACTATATTACCTTTCGAATATATATTATGTATGCAAAATCAAACAAATCCACATTTGGATAAATTTGACTAAAGGTAAAGAAAAGAACTACTCGTCAAATGCATTATTGTAATTATGATCTAAAATCAAAGTACCCAATTCATGCAAAAGAGCATCATAAGCATAGTTTGTATCAGCAAAAGGACCACACACAATCCCAACGAAAGAAGTTCTTTCATGGGACTGTAAAAATTCAGGAAAACATAAAACTTTTAGATGACTATCAAGTGTCCAATGATTACAGATATGTAAGAATTAAAAAGGGTTACCTATAGGATGAAAGATCTACCACTTCAAACACATTTAGCATTAGTGTACACCAAGTCTTCTTATTGTCCATAAGGAATTGTTACTCCATACTTGATTAAACTACATAAGAACAAATGAACCAAAAAGAAATAGAATAAATTATAGCACTGTATTACAAAAGAAATAAAGTAGAAACTTAGATTACCAACATGATTTGGTCCACACTTTCTATTTACAGATATAGCATTAAGGTGCCACACTAAATACCATAAATAGAGCATGAGTTTCTCTTCAAGTGGTACAAACATGTAAGTCCCTAGTTCTAGGATCGATAACTTCGTTATCTGTAATATTAAGGTGCGGAATACCTCAATATGCGTTATCTTACTATAATAACGAATAAGTTTGCGTTTATGTTAACTAATACTTAGCTTTAAACGATAAAACGTCAAAGCATAGCCTTTAGGTTTAAGTTTTTCTCTGGATATTGAATTCGAAGGTTGCATAAAACGAATGGCCAAAGTCCTTTTAATTCAAACCGAATTAAATATATATACTACGTTCACCTCGCAGGTCATGGGCCTGCGAGTCCAATTCAACTCGCAGCCCAAGCCCAGCTTGGCTTCGGTTCGCAATACTTATTGTATTGCGAGTTCAAATCTCATCTCGCATCGCAATGCCTTGCGACTTGAGATCTCGACTCGCTATACATGTTTATTTCATTTTCGATATTCGTCTAATATATTTAACGAATATTAATAACAAAACAAACATTTATTTACAAATATAAACCAATATACAAACATAATAATAATTACACCAGTCCTATTTCAAGCTAGATCGGTTGTCACAAACTATGTCTCAACAAAACACAGTGCCAAAAACAATTATTATCATTTGATCATAAAGCATATAAAAATGACTTCCGCAGCCAACGACGATGATTTATTTTTGGTTTCAATCGATTTAGTGTTGTCTCTCTGGAAGAAGTGATTCAAAACCACGAATGGCTGCTAAATCGTATCCCTTATCAATTGCCTTCTGAATCGATTTGTAGTAGAGATAGTATTATTATAAATCTCTTGTTTGAAGAGTGATAAATGGAATTGGGTCCAGAATAGGAAACTATTATAAATCCCATTGATTACATTCCATATACAAAAACATTTTTGAATTTAAAAGTTCCCTAGGATCGAATCGGAATGTATAATATGGAATTGGCGTGACTATATGATAAGTAAAAATCAAGGGTAGCAATGTAATTTTATAATTAAGCATCTCCTTTATTGGCTAATCAAACGGAGGCTTAGTAATAGTTTGACAAAACTAATACATAAGTGATTACATAATCAGTCTCTCTAATAATAATATAGAGAGATAGAGAGATAGAGAGAAGAGAGAAGAGAGATATGGCTCCTCCAAATTTACATCCAATCCATCGTCATATGTAATAATGGCTTTAACATCAGTTTAGTCATACGTTAGATTATATCATAAATAAACAAGTATTAAGTTTACGTATCATATTTATAAATATATTTTATGTAGTTTTATAAATGTTTTAGATACATCTTTTCGAAATCACGTAAACTTAATTTATGAAAGACAAGAACTTACATATAACCATGAATGAGTTACATCGATATTGTTATAAAATAAACCAGCAAACCTTAATCATGATTGCCTAATAGGTATGTATAACTCAAATGTTACCGTCATTCCAAATATCTAGGCTTCACATTTGTGATTGATAAGTAAAAATTTTGAATCCATATCTCATCACATTTGGATGATTTGGGGACATCTGATTTGCTTGAACACATACAATTAAAATATGGTGCGGGTCAGGGTACCATACCATATGTATTACTATCTACATTACATATAAAGCATCTCTACCCTTCCACTATTCCTTACTTTGGTACTCAACACTAAGAAAAGACTATACTACCCTTGACTTATTTATAACATTTACTTTAATACCCCTATCTCATTATCTATTATCTATTATCTATTACTATTTATTATCCACTAACAACAATTCCATTAATACCCCTATCTCATTATCAATTATTTTTTAATTAGTACGTATTCTCAACTAACTGCATTTTTCATCCATCAAATATTAAATCTACCCACTCATTCTTTTTTTATTGGTTAACATTCAAAGTTGACACTTATAATGAGACATCCCAAAATAGTAATGTGGACATTTTAGATAGAACGTACGAAGTACTATATGTTTTTATTTTAAAACATTTACTCGCACCTCCATGCACCATCACCATTTTCAAGTTGTGTGAATCAAATGTCGAAAATGGGGATACATGCAACTCCACAAGGCAAATTTGTTGATGGGAACAAAGAAAATGAAGCACCGAATGAAGCACAACTTTTGGATGAAGCAAATAGTGAAGAATCCCCTTCGATGGTAGATAACCTTTCTCACAATAGCAAAATCGCAAATAAAAATTACTATCAGCGAACCAAGGAAAAGAGCAAACTGACATCAATTAGTAGCACCACGCGAACCGAACGAACATATACATCTTCAAACCTTACACGTGAAACCTTCAGCGGTAACATTTTTTTAACTAATTTTATCGTTAGTTTTGCAATGTTTTATAGTATGGAGTTCTCAACCTTTACTTCTTACTATAGGGATTCCGCATGAAAGTAACATACTGCTACCTCTAGTACCTCTATTCAATTCGGTCGCTGGCGAATCTTCAAGAGGTGGTTATATAGATTGGTATTTTACTACAATTTTTTCACACTTAATACAACTTATAATTGTACTTTTTTATGAATACCATGTAGGAGTTACTACCGTGGAAGCTGGCCCTTTTGATTTTGTTTATGCGGGTGTTCCTAAAGAGCATCGTGTCTTAAAGAAACAAAAACCGTGCGTCCATTGTGGAGCACTTCGGTTAAAGTTTGAATACCCTAGCTTTTGTTGCATGAAAGGTAAAACAAAACTAGCATCCCCTACCATTCCTGACGAACTTTATCATCTCTTCACAGTCCAATCAGAAGTAGGTGAAATGTTTAGGCACAACATACGTTCATACAACACAAAATTTTCATTTACATCAATGGGTGTGAACTTGGAAAAAAGATTGGCCAGTTCGGAATCCGGTGTCTATACATTTCGTGCTATGGGAGGAATATATCACAGTGTTGACCAGTTGGTTCCAAGGGATGGAAAACCTAGGTACCTACAGTTGTACTTTTATGATGTTGAAGCTTCACAAAGGCTAGAGTGGCTAAATCTTGATAGAAATATCATTGGAACGCTGACACGTGTTCTTGCTACAAACCCGTATGTAAGAACATTTCGTAGTATGGCTGAGCTAGGACCGCTTGATAAATATCGAGTAACTTTGAACGCATCAGTAGAGCTTGACCAGAGGGTGTACAACCGACCTACTACATCCGAGGTTCGCAAATAAGAGTACTTACTTTAAAGAATTCAACGTAACTTGATTATACTTTAAATCTTTACCAACAGTTCATACGTATAATTATTTTCTGTTGCAGGTTGCTGGTATTTGGGTTGAGGGTAACGATAACATAACTGCATTTGAGAGAAGTATTGTCATTTATGGGAGGTCTGAACGCAGTCAAACGATTCAACCTCACTATGGGTGTTACGATGCTTTATTGTATCCTTTGTTTTTCCCAAATGGTGAGCCTGGATGGAATTTAAAGATACCAAGAAATGGAGTACGCGCCAATGAAATAATTGATGACAATGAGAATGTTGAGGAAGAGGCGGAAGGTTCGAACTTTTTCACAATCTCAAGTTTATATGTGTTTTAGATAAAGACAGTTATGCGATCTATATTGCGGCCATATAAAAGCAATACATAATTCTTACATCTTACCTTCATGTAGAATCCGAAGTAAGTAAAGGTAGAACTACTGTGACTATGCGGGAGACTACGCTTACAAGTTCCAAATCCGCCCCGCTAAGAGTTTACTTATATTCGGAGGGAGATTGTTACAACAGTTTGTGGTGGACATCTACATAAAGATTGAGACTTCGCGTTTGCTTTTCTGCGCCAGAAACCAATCGAATATACGATCTGATCTATATCAAGGTATTGTGGATTGTGTAAATGCTGGTGAAGTTCAACCAAGTAGAGTCGGACAACGAAGTGTTTTTCCAGCATCTTTTATTGGAGGTCCACGTGACATGCGATGACGGTTTCTAGATGCTATGACTTTAGTTCAAGATGATGGTAAACCTGATATATTCCTTACAATGACTTGCAATCCAAAGTGGGATGAAATCAAAGATAACCTGCACCCTGGTCAGACAGCACAAGATCGACCAGGGTTGGTTGCAAGAGTATTTCGTGCCAAATTAGAAGATCTTAAGGAACAACTCTTCAAGAGGCATATCCTTGGAAAGGGAGCGCATGTTTATGTAATCGAGTTTCAGAAGCGTGGTTTGCCCCATGCACATTTTCTTCTTATAATGGAATCAGGGCATAAGTTGACTACTCCAGACCACTATGACAAGATAGTATGTGCTGAAATTCCAGATCCAATCAAATTTCCAAAAATGCATGAATTGGTTGTGAAGCATATGATTCACGAACCGTGTGGCAACTTAGAACGTAACAACTCATGTATGCAGGGTGAGCCAAAGAAGTGTCGTTGGAACTATCCAAGACAATTCAATGAAACCACAATACAAGGTGATGACTCATATCCATTGTATCGTAGGAGAAACAATGGAATCACGATCAACGTACGTAATAAACCTCTAGATAATAGATGGGTGGTCCCGTATAATCCAAAGGTTGTTGATGATGTTTAACTATCACATGAATGTCGAGGTCTGTTCAAGTATACAATCTGTGAAGTATGTCTTAAAGTATGTTTACAAGGGCCATGATAAACAAGTTATCCATATCGATCCTGATGGAGAAAATGTCATTAACGAGATAAAGAGGTTTCAAGATGCACGTTATGTCTGTCCCCCTGAGGCCATGTGGAGGATTTATGGTTTTCCCCTTTCTCAAATCCACCCTTATGTCATGGCATTACATCTACATCTACCGAATAAACAGTTAGTTAGATTCAGAGAAAACGATACAATGACTGATATTGTTGACAGAGATAGACATAAACGATCAATTTTGACTGCTTTTTTTGATATGAATAAAGTGGACGAAGTTGCGAGGGAATGTTTGTACACAGACTTTCCAAAGAAATTTACATGGGATACGGGAAAACGTCTTTGGCATCGTCGAAGAGGGCAAGAAATGAGGGGGCGCTTGGTTTTTGCAAATCCAGCTGAAGGAGAACGATACTATCTGCGTGTACTTTTATCACACGTTAAAGGACCTACATCTTTCGAAGATCTTTACACAGTCAATGGGGTATTATACTCTACATTCCGAAAAGCAGCTCTAGAGAGAGGGTTGATAGAAAATGATGAAAACTTATCACAATGTTTAACGGAGGCCTCAACTTTCCAGTTTCCAAGTGCATTGAGAAGGCTATTCGCAACAATTTTAATTTTTGAGGAACCGGGAGATGTCCGAAAGTTATGGAATGACCACTATGATTCACTTTATGAAGACTATAGGCGACAATGCAGCAGTGCAGATCGAGCTCAAAATATGGTATTAACGGACATTAACGTATTTCTTCAATCAATGAGTAAGAGTCTAGATGATTTTGATCTTCCGAAGATAACCTCAGATATTAATATAGAATCTACAATTTATCGTGAGGTTCAAGAAGAGTGTTCTATAGTAGTTGAAGAAGATCATTTACGTGATCGTGAATATCTCAACTTTGATCAAAAATCCGCTTATGATAGCATCATGAAGCACGTCGATGAAAGTTCTCCTGGTTTGTTCTTTATAGACGGTCCAGGTGGAACTGGAAAAACATTTTTGTACAAAGTTTTGCTTGCAGTAGTGCGTTCCCGTGGTCATATTGCACTCGCAACTGCTTCCTCGGGTGCTGCGGCAAACAACATGCCTGGAGGACGAACAACTCACTCACGATTCAAGATTCCTATCAATTTTGATAATAACTCTATGTGCAACATTAAGAAACAAAGTGGGACTGCTAAACTACTTCAGTCTGCCAAAATAATAATATGGGATGAAGTATCTATGGCTAAAAGGCAGGCAGTATAGGCAGTTGATCGAACTATGAAAGACATTACAGGAGTACGGCTCCCGTTTGACGAAAAGATAATGGTCTTGGGAGGGGGGGGTTTAGACAGGTGTTGCCGGTTGTAAGACGTGGAACCAGAGCACAGATTGTAGACTCTAGCTTGCGAATGTCTCCACTTTGGTCCGTCATTAAAAAGATGCCTCTTACCATAAATATGAGAGCACGGACCGATCCATGATTTTCAAATTTTCTTCTACGCATCGGAGATGGAGATGAAGAGCCCATTGAAGAAAACTTTATTCGCATACCTGATGACATGGTCATTCCTTACACAAAGGAGTCTGAATCAAAAGATGCTTTGATTAATGCAATCTTTCCTTCTTTGCAAGTCAATGCAAATTCTTCTGATTATATAACTTCCAGAGCGATATTGTCGACCAAAAATGATAATGTTGACCAGATTAATGATAAGATGATCGATAGATTTTTTGGAGAGGAGAAAACTTACTATAGTTTTGACGTTGCAGAAGATGATAGGAACAATTTCTATCCAATGGAATTTCTAAACTCACTAAATGTAAGTGGTTTGCCCCCTCACTCCCTTTGCCTGAAAATTAGATGTCCGATTATACTTTTGCGGAATATCAATCCATCAGATGGATTATGTAACGGAACAAGATTGATATGCAGAGCCTTTCTACCTAATGTCGTTGATGCAGAAATTGCTGGTGGTCAGCATGCTGGAAAAAGAGTGTTTTTGTCGAGAATTCCTCTGTGTCCATCAGAAGCTGACATATTCCCATTCAAGTTGAAGAGAAAACAGATTCCTGTTCAACTTAGCTTCGCGATGACAATCAATAAAGCTCAAGGTCAAACTATCCCTAATGTCGGTGTTTATCTACCCGACTCGGTATTCTCGCATGGTCAGCTTTACGTTGCACTGTCTAGAGGGACATCACGCGCCAACACAAAAGTATTAGTAAAGCCTGCCAAAAATTTTAGTGAAGATCGAGTTTACACCTCCAATGTCATGTATCGAGAGGTTTTAAGAGACGCCTAAAGCTCGTAGTGTTGTGGTAATTGATTACTATCTTCGTATGTTTCGAAATATTTTTTAGTATTATTTTTAACGTTATTTATTTATTGTTATATTGGTTTTCTTTAATGTTATCTACACTGCAATATTTCTTTGTACATACATACTGTGTTTCAATTATTTTACATAGCCGCTAAACTTGAACACTTTTTTGGACAAAGTAATAGGTTTCAAAATAACATCATAGATGTTATGTATAAATATTCTTTACCCCCATCGTCACTTCTTTTATTTCAGGGTACCATACCATATGTATTACTATTTTTTTTAAGCTTGAATGAAGTTTGTCAACACGCTCAAAACGTTCGGCGGAGCTATATTAATGTTTGGATACGGTCATGGATATAAATAGATGGGTTTGACCACTTCAAGTATCTTACTTAATGTTGGTTTGGATTAGTTTTTAAAAGACATGCATATATGTTTTGTGTATGTACGTGATCTTCTATAGTTCATTAAAGAGTTGATTATTGAAGTAAATTTATTTTTTAGCTTTATAGTTACGCTTATTTGAAAATTAAGAATGTTCTCGGCAGGTGAATTGGGCTTCACGTTCAATGAATAAATAAAGCATCTAAACCAAAATTATAATTGACATGATAATACACTACTATATGTGTTTTTTTAAAAAAGAACAATCGCCTTTTTACCCATTTTCTTTAAAAAGGTAAAAAAAAATACTCAATAAATATATAAAATATATCGGTGGGAACTTGATGGTCGGGTTGTAGTTCCTAGTGCCAGGTGGTAAGTTGTGAGGTGCAAAGTCGTTGTGTAACTAATAATGTCCGGTAACTTATTACGGTGAAAAGTTATGTCATATATCGGAGTATTAGTTTAAGTTTTAATAATAGTGGTATATATAAATGAGGACTACCATAGTGCTAGCGTAAAGCGGCAAGTTATGTTATAGATTCTCGATGTTTGACTTGGAGCGAAGTTAATTTAATGGATTGCTCAATTTGTTTTATATGTAATACTCAAATGTTTTATATTATTATCAGTTATTTAATGGATGGGTGATGAATCACTTTTTAAGATTTGATTTTTTGAGATGAAAATGTTTGAAATTTCCCTAATTGTGTTAGCTGTTAAATATGCGAATCAAGTTTATGGACAATAAAGTCATTATCTTTGTTTGATTGAATTTTAAAATGAGTGATTCAAATGCATTAAAAGTTAACAGACTTATATTATCCATGACTACCATCAAAATTTAAAAGTCATACACTTTTGGTTTTAAAATACTTTATTTGTAGTTTCATGTTTCCATTTGGTTTCTATATTTGTAGTTTTATATACTCCTTTAATTTCTTGTTTTGCTTATTATATCTTGTGTATTAATTTCCATAACTTATTGTAGTAATAGAGTAACAACTATTCAAGGTATGAAGATTTCATTCGAGGTTTGATTGTTAGTGAGGGATCTAGTGCTACTTAGAAGGATTGTGATGCAAATGTGTGACAATCCTTCATTTACGGTACTAATCCTTACCTAACTGCATTGCATTACCGCATTACCTAAAGTAATTTCCTGATTAGTGAATTCAAAACGATTTTATGTGTTAAGTTTGCGAAACTTACTATTTAATACATGATGTATTAGACTCGTAGTTATATATATATATATACATATATATATATATATATATATATATATATATAATTACGTGCGAAATAAACATATTAAACTCGACAAACTAAATACAATAAAGTTGGTGATACGAACTAATTAATAATTCGAAAGTTATTAATTACTAATATTAGATATTTATATTATTGAAATAATATAATAACTTATACGTTTTATATTAAACGTATCAAACGCGATACAAAAAGTTCAAAAAGAACTTCAAATTACTTTCGAATAATTTTTGTTTGAAATTATTATAGAAAAGTGTTAGAACAAAAATAAAACGAAAACCTTTAGACGATTAATTAAGACGCGTTATACACGAACAGAAACAATTATAAAACGTATCTAAAGGTAAAAAATAATAAAAGTATTATTTTTCCCATTCCTGTTTTAGTATTTGGAAGATTACCTCAAAATATAAATTTCAAAGTTGACTGAAAATTGGCACCCAATTTAACTGTACAGTACACTACTGTAAATAATTTTGTTAATCATTTTAATAAGATATTTGATGTGTGCTAAGTATAGGCAATTATAATCACAAGTATTAATTAAAGAAATACTAAATAATACTATCACACAATTCAGGCAAGTGTTATCCTGATCATAGAATATAGTTTTATAAGTAAGTCCAGATTCGAACACAGGGAACGTGATTTAATCTATAACTAACTATTTGTTTATCCTAATTATAATTATTACAATCAATATACAATTTATGCAATAATATATAAGATAGGGGGGACGTTTTAGTTCCGATCGAACATATTTATAATTGATACCAATTCTTTAATAGATAAGTTTTAAGGAACAACTTAAGAATACTCAATTGGATAGAAGATTATGACTATTTGAACTATTATTTATTAAACTTATTATATCAACTTATGTCTATTTGCGTGTTGGCTATTATTATTGTGATTTACTAATGTAGAAAACCTCAAAGGTTATGACAATTCTCATATAGCAATACAGTCAAAGGTTATGTAAAGTATCACTATTTATTAAGATCTATCAACATATTATTGATGCAATTCCAGGGTCGGTTGAATTATAATGCTACTTAACATCTAATGAAACATAATCACTTAATTTAAAAACCCAAAAGATTAGTGAAGTTTATCTATAAATCAGTTAATTATGATCATTAACATAATATAACACATAATTCTTGCATAATAATATTCAATAATATAGTTCCAACATAAACATATAATTTATATAATAAACCTAATAAACATACATTTAAACATTCATAATGAAAATCTAACAAGCAATTAATTCAAATAAACAATATCCATAATAACCCAAAAGGTTAGTGAAGTTACAAGGATAAAGAAACCGAACCAATTGACGAACTAGCTTTTCTTAGGGTTGAAAACTTTCAAACCCTAGCTCCTTAGCCTCCAAATTCGCACCTAAAGTCGACCTAAAACCTTAATAATCGACTTTTTATTCTAAGAATCGTATATGGTTTAGCTAAAACTAAGCCTCTATTTATAATGTTTCTGGCCGACTCTCCAACCGCCGGTTGGGACTTCCAACCGCCGGTTGGAGTTAATTGAATCTCACTCCAACTCTGCGCTTTTTCCACCGACTTGAAACCTTTACCCCAACCGCCGGTTGGTTAATCCAACCGCCGGTTGGTTAATCCAACCGCCGGTTGGTTTATAATTCCAGAATATTCCAAAAACGGCTTGGGCTTCAATGTGGGTTCTTCTTTCTTCTTAAACGGATTCAACTTGTTTTCTTGGCCCAAATCCTTAATATTATCATTTTAGTCTTCATTTCTTTAAGGTTTAAGTCTTCTTTTCTTCAATCGCTTTAATTTCTTCAGTTTCGGTCTTATTTTCGTTCCTTTTCTCCAATCTTCAATTAAAATACATTTATGCAAATATTAACAAAATAAGTATCTAAAATCATAAAAATGCATAAAAATGTATAAAAATATAGGGATAAATAGTATAAAATATAGTATCTATTTGATGCTTATCAATATTTCATTTTTATAACTATCAATTATTAAGTTTAAAATATAAATTAAACTAACGAATAATTGATTTGTATACGGGGTACCACAAATTATACCCGTACCCGAAATTAACGGGCTTAAATAACCCAACTAACTCAAATGATTGAGGGACCAAGTACTGTAACTCACCATCCCTCCCATTAGAAATTAAACCCGTATACAACTCCCTCCTCACTTCATTCTGTAATCACACAATCTCAATACTCTATCAATTATCATCTTTTGGGTTTTCTTTTTCTTCCTGGGCTTATCAAGCAGAAGTAACAGAAAGCAGCAGCAAGAGAAGAACAAGATCAGGAGCCATTTTCTTCACCATTTTCATTAATCTTCATTTTCTTCATCTTCACAATCAAATCTTCAAACACAAAACAAACCACAAAAATGATCACATAATCATCTTCATCATCATCTGTCGTTCATCATCATCTTCTTCTTCATCCTAAATCATTGTGAGGAACATTTTTATACTCAAAGTTCATACTTTAATTTACATATATAAGTTTGTTGAAATCGTTACATATTATGTTACACGTTGTTATAATATGTTTAAACATCATATTATGAGTGATTACAACTGAAAATGAGTTGAAATTTTGCTAATTTATGGATATAAATATATATATATATATGAATGCTCTGTTACGAACCGACTTCGTAAAACAAAGAAAAGCTTCACATAGGGTAATATTATGTTAATCTATTTTGGTTAAAAGCTTCACATGGTTTAAAAACCATGTTAAGCTATTTTAGTAAAAAGCTTCACATGGTTAAACCATGTTAAGCTATTTTTGGTAAAAAGCTTCACATGGTTTAAAAACCATGTTAAGCTATTTTAGTAAAAACCTTCACATGGTTAAGCCATGTTAAGCTATTTTTGGTAAAAAGCTTCACAAGGTTTAAAAACCATGTTAAGCTATTTTGTTAAAAACTTAACACAAATATTTTGTGTTAACATAAGTGAAAGATCTAGCTTGATTAATAAACAAAAACATGTTAAAATTTGTGAACTGGAACAGGGACAGATTGGTGTGTAAACGGGCCGGATTGTTTTGGTAACCAAATTGGGCCAAAGATATAAATCATAAATATTAATGGGCTAAAATGAATTGGATCGTGAAATTCAGCCACATTATTTGGGCTTTGATATTGGGCCGAATGAGTGGGCCAAGCCCAATGGGTCAAGTAGTTATAAAACGCAAACGTAAACCTGTTTCTATATATAGGACAAGTAAAACGAAACGAATAACAAATAAACTTACGTTTTTAAAATATAAACGGCATCGATAAACTATATATATATATATATGTATATACGTGACAATTTCAAATGAATAATATATATATATATATATATATATATTTATATACGACGACAATTAACTTTAAATATATATACAAATATATGCATTCAACTAATAAGTATGTATGGGTATATACTTATGCGTAACAAATGTTTGGACACAAAACATAACTCAAAAAATAATATTTATCTTTCAACGCATTTATCACCAACCAACTAAAATTGTACAAATACTTATATAGTATATATCTTGCGTCTAGGACTTTGAGGACGCTATCGGGCGACTATATTACTAGTTGTATTGCTTGCTGAAGATTTGCTACCAGTGAGTTCACAGCCCCTACCTTTTACTTGTTTTAAATGTTTTTAAAACCAGGGGTGGAAAACATAGAACTATATGCTAAGACATGCTTTTATACAAAACTGATTTATATAAATGTTTTATGCTTTATACACAACTGTTAATTATGTGAAATGTTTTTCATAACTATTTGGGAATAAGACAACGAATCTTGGTACGAAGCTAGGTTTACGTGAGGTAGTTGTAGTGCACATAAGTCCCGGTGCTTGCAACCTGTAACCATTAGCTAGGTGACTCTAGCCACTGAGTATACAGATAGTACTATCGATTTGACAACCCTCCCAGGATATAACTCGTTGGTCATTCCAACCACACGATGGCAGTCGTAACGAGGAGTGTATACTTACCATGTTACTGAGGCAACAATAAAACACTAGTCGTGGATTGGTTATAGCACTAGGTGTCGTTAATTTAATTTTAAAGGTGTCGCTCACCTTAGACGGATCATAGTCTATATTTCTCACATAAACTAAACAACTAAACTACAACTTGATTTGGGAAGGGTATTCCCTGTGATAACTAATAGGATATGTGTTCCTACACGATTGCTTTTGTGGAAATGTTTACTTAATTGTTAAACTTGTGTTTCTTGCAAACTATATATGGAAATGTTTACTTGATTGTTAAACCTGTGTTTCCTGCAAATATTTATTAGGAAATGTTTATGATTAAACTTGTGTTTCCTACACAATGAATACTTGGAGTAAGAATGACATTCTTACATAAAATAGGAAATGTTTTCTTTAAATAGAATAATTGTGTTTCCTACTATACATATAAACATTATGTTTGTGGACATGAATGATTTATACAAAACTTAGTTTAAGTACGTATATACTAAACCTGTGAATTCATTCAACATTCAATGTTGACGGTTTACTATGTTTTTCAGGGAATTAGGACTCAGGTACTACGCATGCATAAAGGACGTAAGCTACCCAGACTGTTTAGGATGCCACTTTTGGGACACCTGGATTTCTTTCGTATTACCAATTTCATTCGTTATACTTACGAAATCCCACTTTTATAAACTTGTATGTGTCAAAACTTATGTTGTTGTACAACACTACTACTTGTACGGCTTTATAAGTCGTACCCTTTTGTAATAACTCTAACTTTGACATCTTAAATATATATGTTATGTATGATCATATGTTCTGATACAGTGAATGCACTATTGTAACGTCAGCACCCCCGCTGTTAAACTGTAAACTTAAAATGCTTCCGCTAATTACTAAATAAACGCAATTACCAATTTTGGGGGTGTGACCGACTTGGTATCAGAGCCATTGGTTATAGCGAACTAGAAGTCTTTAGGTGACTAAAAACCTTAGATACCTTGACTCTAGCCTTGGCTAACATACTCATGCATTCATACCTTTGCATACGTCTAACACAACACACACAATTGCTTTTGTCACAGCAATGCCTAGGCAGTTTCTGATCTACATCTCTGTTTCAGAGGAGGAGCCTAACTATGCTAGTGATGATGTTTCTGAGGAGGAGCATCCACCCACATTCCCTAGAGCTACCTCTGATGGCACTATAGACACTCCACCACCACCACCCACTGATCCCACTACACATATTCTAGGATCCACTTTCATGACTACTCGTCATCTTGTTAGAGAGTCTTCACGTGGGCCTGGACTGTGTAGGATAGCTAGGATGAGTGTTCGAGCCCAACCTGTAGGACCCTTGGCACCTAGTGACAAGGAGCCGATGACTAAGGAGAGAGAGATCCATTGTGATCAGCAGGCACCGCAGAGGGCTAGAGTTCTGCATCTTGACTAGATGCCACGTATACTACGCCACTGGAGGACACTGGAGAGGATTCCTTCCACTTTCGAGACTGGGGAGTCATCTCACTCATCGACCCCTTTTCACCTGACTGGAGAGCCTCTGGAGCTCATTGTCCCTACTGTAGTTGCAGTTATCCATACCCTTCTTGAATTTCATTATGGTACACAGGATTCTATCAGAGAGCTGCACAGTGACGCCTCTCGACTGGACGGTGATGTACTTGCTATCTATGGACGTCTTGCCACTTCTGAGATGCACATTGAGATGGATCGAGAGTCAGCCGATGCGACTAGAGCACGTATGGTTAGGCTAGAGAGACGTTTGGGGGTCGTAGGTTCTGCAGTTGGAGTTTGTATGCTGATGACAGTTGTTAGGATGGTTGTAGGGATGTTCTTAGCGTATTTCCATTAGACTCGCCATGTCAGGACTGTATTTATGATATACTAGGTTAAACTTTTGACTAGATGGATGTATAGGTTAATCCGTCACATTTTGTGGATCAGTTATGATCCGATGGGTGTATTCTTATATAGTAAATCTCATCTTTGTACAAAACTTATGTAACAACTTTAACCTATGATATAATATATATTATGTTTGGTTTACATTACCGTGTCTATTACATTCAGTACTATTATGAGTGATGATTGACTAGGGTATCTTACGAGTATTTATCATGTGTGTTTAGGACTAAATCATGCCGCCTAAGCGTAGAAACACCAGGAATAGCCGACGAAATGCCATACCACCTCCTGCTGTTGAGGAGACGACGGAACAAATGGTCAACCGAAGGATAGCTGAAGCCCTTGCTCAGTATGATACGGATCGAAACCGCAGAGACAGGATTAGCGGTAGCAGAAATGCCGAACAAATTACATCTGGCAGTAACCCTGAGAGTACCCAAAATGGATGCTCGTACAAAACATTTCTAGCTTGCAAACCAAGCCATTTCCGTGGGACTGAAAGTGCCATTGGAATCATCCATTGGATAGAGAAAATGGAGTTTGTGCTAGATATTAGCAACTGTGCCCGTGACTGCATGGTAAAGTATGCTACATGCACGTTTTCTGATAAGGCATTGACATGGTGGAACGGCCAAGTTCAAGCACTTGGACCCGCAACCGCCCATTCACTAACTTGGGAAACTTTGAAAACTATGGTCACAGAAGAGTTTTGTCCCCGCAGTGAGCTGCAGAAGATCGAGACTGAGCTCTAGGACATTACTATGGTTGGTACTGATATCACAGGATATACCACCAGATTTCAAGAACTGGCACGCCTTGTACCACACATGATCACACCTAAGTACAAGCGCACTGAAAGGTATATCTGGGGTTTGGTGCCACAGATTCGAAGCTTGGTGACTTCGTCTAATCCTGCTACCTTTAAGAGTGTTGTAGAACTAGCACAGCGTTTGACAGATGAAGCAGTCAGAATGAGAACCCTCACTAAGAAAGCTGCTTCAGGAAAGGTTGAATCCAGCAGTGCTGATACTGGAAAAGGAAAACGTAAGTGGAATGACCGTCAGGATCAATAGAATAAGAAGCAGACTGGCACCACGAAAGCTTACCTTGCCACTACTGTTGAACAAAAGACTTACTTGCGGAACAAGCCCAAGTGTGACAAGTGTGAACGTCATCATGATGGTGATTGTACATTCTGTGGGAATTGCAAACGCTGGGGGCATCTGACCCAATACTGTAGATCGAACCCTACTACTCAAGCAAATAGGGATCGACCAGCTAATGGATGTTTCGAATGTGGCGAGCAAGGTCATTTCCGAAATAAGTGCCCAAAACTTAACCGTGGCAACCAAAACGATCAGAATCGCAATACCGACCAGAACAACAACAATCGCAACAACAATAATAATCGTGGTAACACCAACAACCAACCAGCTCAAGGTCGTGTGTTTTTCATTGGAGCACAAGAGACACGCAAGGACCCCAACACTGTCACTGGTACATTTCTAGTAAACAACCATTATGCCTCCGTGTTATTTGATTCGGGCGCCGATTTGAGTTTTGTGTCTAAGGAATTTAGACCACTATTAGACATTAGATCCCGTAAACTAGACAACAGGTACACTCTAAAACTAGCTTATGGTAGGTTGATTGAATCAAGAGAAATAGTACCAAGATGTACTCTAGCATTGGAGGGTCATCCTTTCAACATAGACTTACTACCGGTAGAGTTGGGAAGCTTTGACATCGTAGTCGGTATGGACTGGTTGTCGAAGAATCATGCAGAGATCGTTTGTTTTGATAAAATGGTACGTCTACCATTGCTGACTGGAGAAACTTTGGTGATACAAGGAGATAAGAGGGTGAGTGCCATCAAAATGATTAATTGCTTGAAAGCTTGTAAATATCTCCGAAAGGGATAACCAACATTTTTAGCACATGTTGTGGAAAAGAAACCCGCAGAGCAACGCTTAAATGATATACCTGTAGTGCGAGACTATCCGGGAGTGTTTCCTGACGATCTCCCAGGATTACCACCACCGCGACAAGTCGAGTTTCGTATTGATCTGGTGCCCGAAGCCGCACTAATCGCTCGCTCACCTTATCGTCTAGCTCCATCAGAAATGAAAGAACTATCTACACAGTTGCAGGATCTCTTAGACTTAGGATTCATCCGACCGAGCTTTTCACCTTGGGGAGCTCCGGTTTTGTTTGTCAAGAAGAAGGATGGATCCATGAGGATGTGCATTGACTACCGAGAGTTGAACAAGGTAACTATCAAGAATCGATATCCGTTACCACGCATCGACGATATGTTTGATCAGCTACAAGGATCAAGTTACTAGTCGAAGATCGACCTTCGTTCTGGTTACCATCAATTGAAGGTTCGAGAAGTGGACGTACCGAAGACCGCATTCAGGACTCGTTATGGTCATTATGAGTTCCTAGTCATGCCGTTTGGATTGACTAACGCGCCTGCAGTATTCATGGATCTCATGAACCGAGTGTGCAAACCTTATCTCGATAAGTTTGTTATTGTGTTCATTGATGACATCTTGATTTACTCAAAAATGAAAGAGGATCACGAAGAACACTTGAAACTTATCCTCCAACTACTCGAGAATGAGAAGTTGTATGCTAAGTTCTCCAAATGTGAATTTTGGATTAGAGAGGTTCATTTCCTTGGTCACGTGATAAATGATAAAGGAATTCATGTGGACCCGTCCAAAATAGAGGCGATCAAAAACTGGGAAGCTCCGAAAACCCCAACCGAGGTTCGACAATTTCTTGGGCTAGCTGGCTATTACCGTCGATTTATCGAACACTTTTCCAAAATAACCCAGTCACTCACCACCTTAACTCAGAAGGATAAGAAATTCGAATGGGGAGAGAAACAAGAGAACGCCTTCCAACTGTTGAAACAGAAATTGAGCACCGCACCAATCCTATCTTTACCCGAGGGAACAGAGAACTTCATCTTTTATTGTGATGCCTCACATCAAGGATTAGGTTGTGTTCTCATGCAAAACGACATAGTTATTGCCTATGTATCTCGTCAATTGAAGATTCACGAGAAGAATTATACAACTCACGACTTAGAGTTGGGAGCAGTCGTTTTTGCACTGAAGATCTGGAGACATTACCTATACGGTACAAAGTGTACGATCTTCACCGACCACAAGAGTCTACAACATATATTCGAACAGAAAGAGCTCAACATGAGACAAAGACATTGGGTCGAATTGTTGAACGATTACGACTGTGAGATTAAATATCATCCGGGCAAGGCAAATGTAGTAGCGGATGCCCTGAGTCGTAAGGAGAGCATTAAAACTTGCAGAGTTCGAGCTTTGGTATTGACTATCCACTCGAATCTCATTACTCAAATTCGTGACGCACAACGAATAACTTTCACCGCCGAGCGCATGGAAGGTGAATCCCTAAAGGGAATGGAGAAACAGCTCGAAACCAAAGAAAATGGAGTTTTATACTTCATGAGTCGAATTTGGGTACCGTGTGACGATGAACTACACAAACTGATTTTGGATGAAGCTCACAAGTCCAACTACTCGATTCTTCCTGGTGTAGATAAGATGTACCAAGATGTGAAAGGTTTCTATTGGTGGCCTAATATGAAGAGAGACATCGCTACTTACGTCAGCAAGTGTCTAACTTGTTCAAAGGTCAAAGTTGAGTATCAAAAACCTTCAGGACTTTTGCAACAACCAGAGTTACCACAATGGAAATGGGAGCACATAACGATGGATTTCATCACAAAACTACCAAAGACATCAGCTGGAGTTGATTCGATTTGGGTGATTGTCGATCGATTGACGAAATCAACCCACTTCCTTGCTATCAAAGAGAATGACAAATTAGATAGACTAGCGAAGATCTATATTAAAGAGATCGTTTCTCGACACGGTGTGCCATTGTCCATTATATCTGATAGAGATAGCCGATTCACATCTCGCTTCTGGCAGTCGCTACAACAGGCTTTAGGTACTCGACTCGACATGAGTACGACCTATCATCCGCAAACCGATGGCCAGAGTGAACGAACGATTCAAACGCTCAAGGACTTATTGAGAGCGTGTGTGATTGACTTTGGAGGAAACTGGGATACTCACTTCCCATTAGCCGAATTCTCCTATAACAACAGTTATCACACTAGTATACAAATGGCACCGTTTGAGGCGTTGTATGGACGCAAGTGCCAATCACCACTCTGTTGGGTAGAGTTGAGTGACAGACAACTATCAGAACCTGAGATGGTTCAGGAGACGACAGATACGATATCTCAAGTACTTAACCGACTGAAAATGACGACTGACAGACAAAAGAGTTACGCCGATAATCGCCGTAAACCATTAGAGTTCCAAGTAGGGGACAAAGTCCTACTCAAAGTATCGCCCTGGAAGGGAATAGCATGATTTGGCAAACGAGGAAAACTGAACCCGCGATATGTTGGACCTTTTGAAATTCTTGCGAGAATTGGTCCTGTCGCTTATAAACTAAAACTCCCACAAGAGCTTAGTAGCATTCACGACACTTTTCATGTGTGTAACTTAAAGAAGTGTCTTTCCGATGAAGCACTTATCATTCCTCCTGACGAAGTCTTCATTAACTCAAAACTCAACTTTATGGAGGAACCAATTGAAGTAACAGATACGAAAACGCAGAAACTTCGACACAAATGAATTAAACTTGTCAAAGTTTGTTGGAACTCGAAGCATGGCCCAGAGTTTACTTGGGAACGTGAGGATGAGATACGAAAGAAGTACCCTCACCTGTTTGAACAAACGCCAGTCACGAATAACTCAACTTAAATCTTGGGACGAGATTTCGCTAACAGGGGGAAAATATGACAATCCTCCATTTAGGGTACTAATCCTTACCTAACTGCATTGCATTACCTAGAGTAATTCCCTGATTAGTGAATTCAAAACGATTTTATGTGTTAAGTTTGCGAAACTTACTATTTAATACGTGATGTATTAGACTCGTAGTTATATATATATATATATATATATATATATAATTACGTGCAAAATAAACATATTAAACTCGACAAACTAAATACAATAAAGTTGGTGATACGAAATAATTAATAATTCGAAAATTATTAATTACTAATATTAGATATTTATATTACTGAAATAATAAAATAACTTATACGTTTTATATTAAACGTATCAAACGCGATACAAAAAGTTCAAAAAGAACTTCAAATTACTTTCGAATAATTTTTGTTTGAAATTATTATAGAAAATTGTTAGAACAAAAATAAAACGAACCTTTAGACGATTAATTAAGACGCGTTAGACACGAACAGAAACAATTATAAAACGTATCTAAAGGTCAAAAATAATAAAAGTATTATTTTTCCCATTCCTGTTTTAGTATTTGGAAGATTACCTCAAAATATAAATTCCAAATTTGACTGAAAATCAGCACCCAATTTAACTGTACAATACCACTACTGTAAACAATTTTGTTAATCATTTCAATAAGATATTTCATTTTTATAACTATCAATTATTAAGTTTAAAATATAAATTAAACTAACGAATAATTGATTTGTACACGGGGTACCACAAATTATACCCGTACTGTCGCACCCCTAAAACACGTGGCAGCGGAAGTGGGAGGTGTCATGGGGGCGCCGACCAAATCCAATATCATCAACACAAAGATCAAGCAAACGACCTCTATATGAGACGTTTGAAAATATTACATTACCATAATTCAAATGTTTACAAAATAATTCTGGAGTTCGCATAAACCGATTAGAGATTTCTAATACATTACTGAATTTACAAAATACAGCTACATGCAATCTAATCTCTTGATGTTTTGAAAACAATGCGACTCGAGCTAAGCTTTCCAAAAGCTTCCTACTGCGGCGGGTTACCTGAGAAATACATACTAAAAGGTCAACATAAAGTTGGTGAGTTCATAGGTTTGTTAAGTAATCAGTTGCTAAAATGATCCACAAGATTTCCAAGTTTTGCATCATTCGTCAATGATAAGTAAAGTATCGTTATCCAACGACAAGTAAAAGTATTGCATACAGCAATATAAGTATACCATTTGCATGAGTCTCATAGTCAAGCTTAACGTTGTTTGCCTCCGGTAAGTGTACTAATCCGATACACTTCTAAATCACAAGTAATACTGCGCCCGTCGGTTGGCTAGCGCGACTAGCCCGGACGAGGTTTGTCAAACCCTGATGGTACCACCCAATAATACTCACGCACAAATTTTAATGACTATGATAAGTAGAGGACTTTAGTGGATTATTCAGGTCTCATGCAATCCGTACAAAAAGTTGTTTCCAGTACTTGTGATCATAAAGCAGTTTATAAAACAGTTGTATGTATTCTCACCCCAGTGAAAAACAGTAAAAAGGGGCTATGAAACTCACCAGAGTTGAGAAGGTAGCAAGCAATATCAAATATTAGCAAATAGCGGGTGTTCTTGTTCCCGTGTGCAACCTCCTAACGCCCTAAACGTATGAGGTTGTATAAGTAGATGTCTCAAAAGACCATCTATAGTGATTGTATAAGTGGGGGTTAATGTCCACTTAAGCCAATCGGGTAGGTGGGGGTTTTATGTCCACCTAAAGCTAGTTCATCAACTAGTATGTTCAAATAGTAGTTCAAGTTCGTTTATCAAAAACGTGTACGACCCATTGGTGAAAGTTTGTAATAATAATTCGTTAAGACATTATCATTATGATGTTGTATCGTGTGCTTACAAAGCATGTTTATGTGTTATCGAGTTATATCGTATAAGTTTAGATATTACATGAAGTTCAACACTTAGTGTGAAATCTAGTTTTAAAGTTTCTGTTTCAGGCGTCACTTAGGGCGTCACTTATGGGCGTCACTCAGAGGCGTCACTCAGAGGCGTCACTCAGAGGCGTCACTCAGGGGCGTCACTTAGTTGGTTAGCGGCACTAGGTCAAGTGACGTCAAATGTGATTTTTAAGTTGGCAGCGTCACTTGGGGTAGTGACGCTATATGCGGCACTTGGTTCAGGCGTCACTAATGGTAAGTGACGCTATAGGCGTCACTTGGGTAAGTGTCGCTGGTAGGGCGGCACTTACACCTGATCTAATTTTAATTTTAAATCCAAGTGCCCTAAGTGTCGGTTTTCGTTCGGGAAACTTTCTAAAATTAGTTTTTGGTCCAAGTTACTAATTAAGTCACCCAAACCCATTTTTGTTACCACTTTCCAAATATAGTAAGTTTTTCGAAAATGAGCCACTTTTGTTGACTTGGTCAAACTTACTCGGTTTGACCCAAAACTTTCACCCAACCCAAATATCAGTTTATAAGGTCTAAATATGTTGTCGGTTCATGTCGGAGTTCACCAATAATCTTGGTTTTTATACAAGTCCAAAAACAGTCCATATTTATGTTTTTCGGTTTTGTCGGTTCACTTCCTCTATTTTTCTTAACTAGTTATATTCCGAGTTAGAGTCCACAATTTTTACCAGTTGTTCCACCATGTGTCTAGAGGTTAACTTAATTTTTCCAGTAATTATAGTATCCATCTTGATAGGTATAAAATTTATGGGTAGAACCATACTCAGTTTTCAAACACATGCAGACCAGTCGCATAGATTCGTATTTATGTGAAAATCCGTAGATTTCTGGAAAGAGCCATAGAAGAACTTTTTGTAGATCTTTTCAATACTCAACTTTTAAAAAAAATGAATCTTCTAATTCTTTGTAGAACTCAAGTTATGGTCGATTTACTAAACTGACTTTTCTGGACAGATTGTATACCTTTGTGTATAAATTCATAAAAACGTATTTTAACATATATTTTGGACATAAACTTGTTGGATGAGCTTAATAACATGTATTTCAGTAATATTAAAGTAAAATAAGTAAGAGAGTTAGTGTTTCTTACAAATAAATTGGTGAGGAAGAATAAGAGATGATGATGAACTTGTGCTTGGTTCCTTTCCTTACTTAATCAATGGTGGTGTTTGAGGGTGGTTTGATGGAGATTTTTGGGTGGAGAAAAGGCTGAGTTCTTCTGGAATTAGAGAGAGAGAATAGAGAGAATGTAGAGTGAAAATGGAGAGAAAAGAGAGAAGTTGGTGGAGTGTAGAATGAGGAGTGAGGTGGAGTGTGGGGAGAAAACCCTTGCATGAAATGTGAATGGGGAAGGGAATTGGAATGGGCAGCCATGTGGGGAAGAGGGGACCGGCCAAGGGGGGGCCCACTCAGGGGTATTTTGGTTATTTTCCATTCCTAGCTTTATTTGTTGCGTTTTACGTTCGTTTACTCGTTCGGTTTGGTGTTAAATGTTTAATACGCGTTTTTAAGTAACGATTTAGGTTTCAATATTTTCATTTGAAGTATTCATTATAAATACTTGAAAAACATTTACAAAAATGATTCGTTAATTTAATGATCTCGATTTGCGCGTTCGTCGTACGGATTTTAAATCGCGTGACGTTTTATTTGGACGTTTTTAGTTATCGTTTATAGACACGATAATTAATTGATTGGTTCACTCTAAATAATATATTTTAGAGTCAAAAATGTATTTTGACTTTCGATCGATTGTCGGGCTCGTTCTGCGCGTTTTCGTTGCGTTTGATACGTTTTAATCGAAACGTCTAGGTTTTTCGGGTATTATTATATCAAATAATAATATATGATAAATAACTTCTAAAATAGATTTAAGTTATTTATAAAAATGTTTTCACCAACGTCGTATTTTCTGTCGGACTCCGTCCGGTTGTTTTGCACAATTTTACCAAATTGCGTGAGCGTAATTACAACGAATTACGTAGCGTAATATAATTCAATTACGGAAGTGTATATTCACATAAATATACAAATAGATACAAGTAATTACAAGTATTTAGCCTAATACTAAACTAAACACACGTAATTAAGGTTTCTAGAGGGTTAATCAGTAACCCTAAATCGTCGGGTGTCACACGTACTCGAAATTAACGGGCTTAAATAACCCAACTAACTCAAATGATTGAGGGACCAAGTACTGTAACTCACCATTCCTCCCCTTTGAAATTAAACCCGTATACAACTCCATCCTCACTTCATTATGTAATCACACAATCTCAATACTCTATCAATTATCATCTTTTGGGTTTTCTTTTTCTTCCTGGACTTATCAAGCAGAAGTAACAGAAAGCAGCAGCAAGAGAAGAACAAGATCAGGAGCCATTCTCTTCACCATTTTCATTAATCTTCATTTTCTTCATCTTCACAATCAAATCTTCAAACACAAAACAAATCACAAAAATGATCACATAATCATCTTCATCATCATCTGTCGTTCATCATCATCATTATCATCGTCATCCTAAATCATTGTGAGGAACATTTTTATACTCAAAGTTCATACTTTAATTTACATATATAAGTTTGTTGAAATCGTTAGATATTATGTTACAAGTTGCTATAATATGTTTAAACATCATATTATGAGTGATTACAACTGAAAATGAGTTGAAATTTAGCTAATTTACGGATATAAATATATATGAATGCTCTGTTGCGAACCGACTTCGTGAAACAAAGAAAAGCTTCACATAGAGTAATATTATGTTAATCTATTTTAGTTAAAAGCTTCACATGGTTTAAAAACCAGGTTAAGCTATTTTAGTAAAAAGCTTCACATGGTTAAGTCATGTTAAGCTATTTTTGGTAAAAAGCTTCACACGGTTTAAAAACCATGTTAAGCTATTTTGTTAAAAACTTAACACAAATATTTTGTGTTAACATAAGTGAAAGATCTAGCTTGATTAATAAACAAAAACATGTTAAAATTTGTGAGCTGGAACAGGGACAGATTGGTGTGTAAACGGGCCGGATTGTTTTGGTAACCAAATTGGGCCAAAGATATAAATCATAAATATTAATGGGCTAAAATGAATTGGATCGTGAAATTGGGCCACATTATTTGGGCTTTGTTATTGGGCCGAATGAGTGGGCCAAGCCCAATGGTTCAAGTAGTTATAAAATGCAAACGTAAACCGGTTTCTATATATAGGACAAGTAAAACGAAACGAATAACAAATAAACTTACGTTTTTAAAATATAAACGGCATAGATAAACTATATATATATATATACCCATATAAACTATATGTATGTATATGCACGACATTTTCAAATGAATAATATATATATATATATATATATATATATATATATATACACGACGACAATAAACTTTAAATATATATACGAATATATATATTCAACTAATAAGTATATATGGGTATATACTTACGCGTAACAAATGTTTGGACACTAAACATAACTCGAAAAATAATATTTATCTTTCAACGCATTTATCACCAACCAACTAAAATTGTACAAATACTTATATAGTATATGTCTTGCGTCTAGGACTTTGAGGACGCTATCGGGCGACTATATTACTAGCTGTATTGCTTGCTGAAGATTTGCTACCAGTGAGTTCACAGCCCCTACCTTTTACTTGTTTTAAATGTTTTTAAAACCAGGGGTGGAAAACATAGAACTATGTGCTAAGACATGCTTTTATACAAAACTGATTTATATAAATGTTTTATGCTTTATACATAACTGTTAATTATGTGAAATGTTTTTCATAACTATTTGGGAATAAGACAACGAATCTTGGTACGAAGCTAGGTTTACGTGAGGTAGTTGTAGTGCACATAAGTCCCGGTGCTTGCAACCTATAACCATTAGCTAGGTGACTCTAGCCACTGAGTATACAGATAGTACTATCGATTTGACAACCCTCCCAGGATATAACTCGTTGGTCATTCCAACCACACGACGGCAGTCGTAACGAGGAGTGTATACTTACCATGTTACTGAGGCAACAACAAAACACTAGTCGTGGATTGGTTATAGCACTATGTGTCGTTAATTTAATTTTAAAGGTGTCGCTCACCTTAGAGGGATCATAGTCTATATTTCTCACATAAACTAAACAACTAAACTACAACTTGATTTGGAAAGGGTATTCTCTGTGATAACTAATAGGATATGTGTTCCTACACGAGTGCTTTTGTGGAAATGTTTACTTAATTGTTAAACTTGTGTTTCCTGCAAACTATATATGGAAATGTTTACTTGATTGTTAAACCTGTGTTTCCTGCAAATATTTATTAGGAAATGTTTATGATTAAACTTGTGTTTCCTACACAATGAATACTTGGAGTAAGAATGACATTCTTACATAAAATAGGAAATGTTTCTTTAAATAGAATAATTGTGTTTCCTACTATACATATAAACATTATGTTTGTGAACATGAATGATTTATACAAAACTTGGTTTAACTACGTATATACTAAACCTGTGAATTCACTCAACATTCAATGTTGACGGCTATGTTTTTCAGGGAATTAGGACTCAGGTACTACTCATGCATAAAGGACGTAAGCTACCCAGACTGTTTAGGATGCCACTTTTGGAACACT
This sequence comes from Pseudognaphalium luteoalbum, assembly GCA_963422505.1. Classification (NCBI taxonomy): domain Eukaryota; kingdom Viridiplantae; phylum Streptophyta; class Magnoliopsida; order Asterales; family Asteraceae; genus Pseudognaphalium; species Pseudognaphalium luteoalbum. The sequence continues at coordinate 34,082,006 of OY730194.1, read as the reverse complement.
TAGATTTCTTTCGTATTAGCAATTTCATTGGTTATACTTACGAAATCCCACTTTTATAAACGTGTATTTGTCAAAACTTATGTTGTTCTACGACACTACTACTTGTACGACTTTATAAGTCGTACCCTTTTGTAATAACTCTAACTTTGACATCTTAAATATATATGTTCTGTATGATCATATGCTCTGATACAGTGAATGCACTATTGTAACGTCAGCACCCCCGCTGTTAAACTGTAAACTTAAAATGCTTCCGCTAATTACTAAATAAACGCAATTACCGATTTTGGGGGTGTGACCAAATGAGAAGTAAGGTATTGATCGATCATCAAATATTTGATTTGGGTTGATCTTCTTCGTGTCAAAGCTTGTTTTATGACGAATATGATTCATTTGAATAGATCATGGTTGCTAATTTAAGGATATTTTTGTTGCTAGTTCGATCTTTATATCTTCTCTTGATTACAAGGTTATAGTGTTGTTGTTGGTTAGCTGGTCTTTGTTGACTTTGTTATTTGTGGTAGATTGCCATTGTTTTATAATCTGGTTCATCCTTTCCACTGTTGTTGAAAAGGTTTCTATATAATTTCTATTTTTCGCAAAAAATAAAATAAAAAAAATAGAGTAACAACTAATATTTGAAATAGTTTCTACATATTCATCTTATTGAGGTAAAAGATAAAATAGTCAACTCGCTTCTTAGAAGATACTCTATAAATAGATAACTTGAATTGAAAAACATTAATAAAGGGGCATTTAAGTAATTTCTGATCTCCTTTATTCTAAACTTTTAAGTCAACATTGAAACGCCCTGATTTCGTAACCATTTTTTTTTTTTTTTTTTTTTTACTACACTACCTTGAATGTATACATATACATATTACTCATAAGATTGTAAATGAAACATATAATAAAAAAAAACTGATTTGAACCTGTTGTGGACCAAAGCCGATCTGCTATGCCATAGCCGATCTGCTTCTTCAGTTAATTTCAAGCTTTTTCAACCAAAACGAGTTCTGTCGTGTTTTTACACTAACTTAGCCGATCTGCTAAGCATAGCAGATCTGCTATCAAACTAAAGCCGATCGGCTCAGTAACCAAAGCCGATCTGCTCAGCTTCTGAGCCAATACTATGTGCAGTTTTTCGATTTTCAAACGGGCATATCTACTAAACCGTAAAGAGTTAGACTCTGAAATTTTGCAGGCACTTTCATCTAACCAAAATGAAACTTTCCCTTTTTACACTTTTTCAATTTACATATTTTTCGAGAAAACGAAGGTGCGATTCATTTTAAGCCATTTTTGACCATTTTGGTTGACACGCCATAATCCAAATGGCTTGGTTTTTGACTCTAACCTTTTAACCACAAGTTTATACATATAACCATGACGTGTGTCCATATTCGTCACCCCCACATACCCATTCTATCATGTCTTAACTCATTGACCCGTTTAGGGGTCCAATTGGTCACTTTTACCAAATTCAACTAATTTGACTACTTTAACACTTTCAATTACTACTATTATGCATCATATATATTCAAACAATAATTTACATAAGTATTTACATCAGTTGACTTACGAAGTCAACTTATACCAAAAACCACATTTTCATGACTCACCATGGTTAACTTACAAAACATGTTTTAAGGGCGACTTATACAAGTTTGATACACAACGATAATTACAAAGAGAAGCTTGCTACTTACAAACTTGCAAGCTAAAATCCACGCTAATTGTATAAACCGTCCTTCCAATCAATTGCTCACTTACCACCTACAGCAAGTAAACACTTAAACAATAAGCACAATGCTTAGTGAGCTCATGAGCAATTAATTAAGTAATCCATCATAACACATTATCAAGTAGAAGTAGATTACTTCATTCACATAGTTATCAACAAACAACTACTGAGTACTAAGTAGAGGTCAAATCTCTATGCGGATCCGCGGCCAACATCCCTTAGTACCAATTCACGTCGAAATGGATACTAAGTCAACAACACTCTATGCTAACATCGTTAGCAACCTCTACTAAGATGCTCAATACACGAAATCAACAATTATCATTAACTAAACAACAATAATCAATGATAATTAACACAATCACTACTCGATCATGTGAACCTCTTGCTCGTAAGCAATCCGGAACCCATGACCATTACCCAATTAATCCCCACAACACTCACTTTGATGTTTAGATGAAGACTACAACAAATTGATTACAAGTGCTCCAAGTCTTTAATCACCTAAACATATATCACATAATAATATAACAAGTAATTAGAACTTTCTAATTATCAACTATTAACTAGAAACCAACACTATACTCCCCCAGTTAGGGTTTAACTAAGTTTGATTCCAACCAAACCAATAAACCCAATTACTTCCATATTCAAAATCAACATAAGTTCTTGGTTTCTAATTAATTTCTTATTCAAACATCATAATCACACTCTAATATCATTTCTAACATCATTCTAGGCCAATTAATCTTAACCTAGATGAATTCACACAAAACCACTAATTAGCTCAAGAACATAATTGGTGATTTTAACTAATACAAGTGATATTATGATTACAAATCATCACAATAACACTTAATAACACTATTTAAATCATTATTAAGGTTTAATTTCGGATTAAACCTATCAGTTTATCAAACCCTTAGTTAAAACCCAAAATACCCATTTCTAGGTTTAAAAATTAAGATGAGAAACACTTACAATCAAGAAAGGAAGAAGATGATGATGATTATCTTGAAGATTGAGGCTTGAATTTGAAATTAAAGATGAAGATTTGAAGATTCTAGGGTTCCTGCGATTTTTGTTCTTCAATTTATGGTTCTGGAGAATTTTGGAAGATAATAGAACGTATGTAGTGATTTTACTCTACTTAAACAATTCCCACAGTCTGGAACTGGAAAACCATTTGCGATTTCTATTATTTTAAATATACTTAAAGTGATAATAATTTAAAACAATTATTATTTTATATTCCGGAATAATACCTCAAAATTTGAGGTGTTACAAACATGCTCAATGGTTTATAAGGGATTAAGATAAGATTTAACACGGTAAGATCAACATTCGAAAAAAGTAAATCTTCTTTGAAAATGATTGAAAGCTAGCTTGTTTACTTAAAAATCTTCTAGAAATAGAGGTACTTCATTGGATTTGATATTGATCAACGACAACAAATTGATTTTGTTTCAATACAGATTCACACTTCTTAAGTGTTTTATCATGCAAATTATCAACATTTACCACATGAATAAAATTCTTCCAAAATTTCGTCCTAAATTTGTCACTTCAATTCCTCCTTATTACCCAACAAAATCTTTAAAAATGTAGCAATATAAACAAAAGGCGCTGCCCCTTTTGATTAGTTATTATATTGCCTCATATCTAAAAGATGTAACAAACCATAAATATAAGATTAAGAGGTTAGTACACGCAAATGTAATAAATTATGGTTTGACATTCATTGTACGTAACGGATTACTCGGACATCTATTGTATGTAACGAACTTGTAATTTTCTTACATTGTATGTATTTTGATCAGATTAATGGTTCTAAGGGACCCCACGTGTCGACTTATATAATCGACACGTGGAAAAAGTAAGGAAATTACAAGTTCGTTACATACAATGTAAGGAAATATAAAGTTCGTTACATACAATGGAGATCCGAGTAATTCGTTACATACAATGAATGTCAAATCATAGTTTATTACATTTGCGCGCACTAACCCCTAGGATTAATTGCATCTAAAAAGTTAATAGTTTTTACCCTTGAATTTTTTAATTTGTGCGTAAAATAGCCCCATTTAACTCTCGCAACATACATATATGGTGCTACTTGCTGAGTTGCTACACATGTCACCCCCTTCCTATTCCTAATAGGCTAATATAGTACTACTCCATACTATTTAGTATACTAGATCATAACCCGCGAATTCGCGGATTACTAAAAAAATATTAAATTACATGATTATATAGGTTCATAGTTCAATAATTTATTATTTGTAAGAGGTTAACTATGCATAATACTGAGTAAGAAATATCTCATAAAAAGATAAGTCAATTGGGTATCAAGTCGCACTTAAGTGTAATTACAATGTATATAGAAACTTATTCAACTTATATAATTTGTGTAATGGAAAATTGTTGAACTTATATAATTTGTGTAATGAAACTCAAAATATTTAAAAAAAATAGTTTTGGGTGATTGGGTCAACTTGATCTGTTTTGACCTGTGGGTCAAGAGAATTTGATCAACAACATCAACACCAAACCAAAAAATAAATCTGTAACCTCACCAAAGCATTCTAAAAGGACATATTATAGCCTGAAAATATATAAAAAATAAAATCATAACCTCATCAAAAAAGACTACTAACTTTCTATAACCTCAAAGCAGTTACAGCATACAAAATTACAAAGTCATCACTTCCATTATATACAGGAACTTATCTAACTACATTGCACTCACAACAATACACAATTTCACCATTGTTTACACCAAAATCATCACCTCAAATCAGGAACAGCCAGTGCATTGTCAGCCTTTGTTATGATTTATCGGTGTTCGCAGTCACCATAATGACATCACCTTAATGTTATCTCTAAGACCAAGATAAGAACTTCAAAAATGACAGACTTAAATAGAGATAGGAATTTATTTTCTAACACTTATATAAGTGCATAATGAATATGTATGGAGAAACACATTATTCTGATAACCCATAATAAATTGTGACCAAATCTATCAAGTAGCAAAACTACCACCTTGGCTTTTTGTATCCATTTCAAAAGAAACACACAGAAAACTTATTAAAAAATACGCGTAAATCATGTCGTATAAATACTAAGACAATTAAAACTAAGAAATACTTTTGTTGTGCACACTCTGTTATCTTTGCATTCACCTTAACAACAAAAACTTTATAGTAGAACACCATTTCCAAAGTTTTTATCCTTTTTTTATTGTCAATGTGCATATAGATGTACAACTTTAGTTTCACTTTACCTATTGTGTGAATTTTGCTCTCTTTTATACTCCTTATAAAACACACATATGCTTTTAATATACTAATCAATAGAGAGAAATGAATACGATCAAGAAAAGATAATAGTGAAATCGATAATGAACTCAAACATCATCCGGTAAATGATAGGTTCTGAGTATACCCAAATTTACCCATTTACTTTTAAACTAAGTAGTTTCACTTTACCCATTTGACTCATTAGAGGGGTGAAATATATCGCCGGTCAACTTATAATTGTAATTGGGTCGAAATTGCTATATATATAAGTTAGGTAAACAATTCATTACTATTACATACATGTGTGTGTGTCAATGACACAAAATTTCAAGAATTAAGCATTCATAAATGACAAACAACGTATGCCTATTTCCAATTTAAAGCTCTAATAGTAATAAAACATCCATAAATCTTTCACATTTCAAGTATATCCTTGCATAAAAGCATTATGAAAACGATTGCTTTGAGTTGAAGAAGTAACTTGTATATGCTTAAAATAAATATATATTCATAACTGAGGGTCAAACAAGACGAACATACGAAGAAAATTTGCACATGAAGGACAAATATGAATACTGAAACTTTACCTGGAGTCCAAACAGAGTACTTTTTCGAGGTGAAAATGGGCTGGGTTGAAACAGTTGGACCTTTCATGATCCATTTATGCTTTTCCTTTTGATTGGGACTTTTGACTTTGAGTCTTTGAATGATAAAACTGACCAATCTCGATTCATGCTCGTCAACTTCCCCCTTCCTGCTCTCATCATCAACTTTGGATGGTGGAGTCATCTTTATTGCATTGGCATGCGATTCAGATGGCTCGGCTGCAAAAGTGACAACATATTTGTTGGAAAAAAATTGGAGGTGACAATTTGGATGGGTTGGTAAGTGGCATATCTTACTAATATAATCTTTTGAATAAGAAGATTTTGAAAGTTTTATGTAGTAAAAATATACGTCAGTAACTTTCTACTTGTTTCACATGTTTCCATATCCAATACTTTCTATTTTGTTTCATTTGTTTAGCAAAACATAGCATGAATGGACCCATTTATAACTAAGTAGGTAAAAATGGTCATTACTAAAAAATATAAAAAGAAATATATCGAAGACCCTAATAATAGTAGCCTTTCAAGCCTAAATAATTTTCAAACAAAAAAAGTAAACGTAAAAAACAATTGTGATAGTATAAAAAGTAGAATCTATTTCACGCATAAAAAGTATAAGAAGATTGCTTAATCAGAAAACAATATCGCCATAAGAAACCCAGAAGCACGTATTATATGTTGTTAGCTAAACTTACCATCCAAAAATAAAATTAACTCCAAATCAATGCAATATTGTAGCTCCAGACCATGATATGTGAATTAACTCCAAATCAATACGATGTCATAGCTCATGACCATCATATGTCTCAATACCTAAGTATGTATCAGCCCCATTTAATATGGTGGATAAAGGACTAACCTACAAAGTGAGATGTCATAGTTTAATTATAATAACAAAGTCTATGAAATTTAGAGAAGCAAATTTAGTTAAATATTAATGTTTATAAGCTTAAAGAAAGAAAAGAAACATATATAAATGTTGGAGTGGAACCTCCTCTGATTGCTAACACAATAATTTTTTAACTCTCAATTGAGAAGCCTTTTAAGCCGTATTCGATACATGAATGAATAATATAAATTAGCTTAAAAAATAAATTAGAAGTCTCAATATGTACGTGAAGTTCTTCCCCAAGTTCCCTGTATATTGGTATGGCTACTTCAGTGCACCGAAAAGATCATTGTATGCAAATTCTTGATGGTTCAACAGTTTGCCCATCACCTGCATTCATAAGCACTATTGCCGGAAAAAATAAAATAAGCATATACTTTTATGAAATTACCTACGTAATATTGATTATATATTTTTGTTTCCCTTGCTCAATTCTTCCTTAACATGCATTTAGTCAACAGAGGTCGTGTAACACGTAGACATTCCACACACAAAAAATATCTAAACCCAAAAAGTTAAAATTTAGATATGTGACTTTTATCATGTAGCGAGCCTATGATTCACCAATATTCAGGGTTAAGTCAGCATTTGTTACAACTCACGATTGCGATCTCAACCTGATATTGCTCAATAAAAGTAACGGTTCCTCACTACATGGTGAATCGGTTACATAGAAAGAAAAAAAGATGGAGTGCATAACATTTTAACATTATAAACATAATGACAACAGGTTGCTTGCCTGATTTTGATCCTTGTACAATCCCACGTGTGATTCCAATAGCCCATTCACCATCATGAATAGGATGTTCAACATCAACTGATACTGAGACTACATCCGATTTCTCAACATGAGCAATGCATGCCAATATACCTGAAATATATACCTATATAAACATCACAGAAGAAACATGAAAGTCAAGTCCTCATGTCATCCATCTAATTGAACATTTCAAGAATCATAAACATTGTAGTAACTTAAAAAAAAACCCAATGACATGTGTTAAATTGAGCAGATGGCCTCAATTGACTGTCAATACAGCACAATGCATCCTTCCATAAACTATATATACTTACATGTTAGCCATAAGGTTCCAGTGAACTACAATTTATTCTGGCATTTCATTAAACACTTTGAGTGCACCTTATCATCTTGTGTCCAAAATAAATTATCTAGAATTATGATCCATATGTAGCAGATAATTATAAAGGAAAGGGTATAATGAACCGGATTATTTCAATTTAGAAATAAAATAGTACACTAAATGAGATGGTTGATCTGATTATGCAGTTTCTAAAGACTATATAACAACCTCCATAACACTCTTTTGCAATTCGGTAAAACCAAAAACATTATAAATGTAACTTTTATTTCATATAGTCGATTATGCATCAAGCTCCTCCAATTACTCAAAATAATCATAATCAAAGAATCAACAAATTCTAATCGAGTTAATAATGAATATAAATATAATTAGCACGAATATCATTGTTTGAAACATTTAAGTAAAATATAAAATAATTTAAAAAAGGTACGTACCTTGTTTTGAAGATTGAAAAATCGAATTTGCGAATTGGATGGATGATTAGCTCAAAATCATCAGTTTGCGATGGACTCGATTGGCATGAATCATTCGATTGGCCTGAGATCATTTGATGGCTGGAGATCGTCCCGTTCCTGTGGGTTTTGGCCGATTGTGTTTGGGAAACATAAGTAGACATTTGGAAACTTGAACAGACCTCTCAATATTCGTGATAAGAAGCATCGCGATCTTGTTATTTTCGTTCATGGATAATGCCATCTCAGATTCTCACCATCAATGTTCAATATCCTCCAATTTTAGATTTAAAAGCTTGATTTTGAATTTCAAATTACACAGCATAAAATGGAATGGCGCCCAAACTGTGATTTGGGGATGTCGTGATTTTTCTTCAAGAAGGGGTAATAGGGTATTTTAAAAATTAGGCTAAAGATTTATTGGGTAATCATAATTAGGGTAGTTTTAAATTTAAATGCTAATTAAGAAATGATTAGGCTAATCAAGCCCTCTTTTATTCAATGTTCTGAAACCCGGGTTTCAAGTTGACCCGGCCTAATGACCGGGTCCGGTTCAACCGGGGTTCAACCGGTTGAACCAGCGATTGACCCGGTTTCTAACAAATTTTCATTAAATATATATTACCAACGAATAATAAAAGTAAAATCAATTATTTTACAAATAACAAACAAAATCGATAAATACATAACGAGCATTTCAAAAATTGTATAAATTTACATTCATTTCCTACAAAACTAAACTTTACGTCCATTTTCTAACTTCATTTCCTACAATACTAAACAATAAAAGTACATAAATACCATTCTATTGAAAAAACGGAGTGTTATAAACATTAGAGTTTGATAATTCATCTAGTCAAATAGCAAAAATAAAAAAAATCGAAGACATCAAACCCGGCCGGGTTCGGGTCACCGATCTGACCGGAAAACTCGGCGGGCGAACCCGAGTCAAAAACCACCCCAAACCCGGTACTAGTTGACCCGGTCCCTTCCCCGGGTCCCGGTCCGACCGGTCGAACCGGCCGGGTCAACCCGGGTTTTAAAACATTGCTTTTAATATATAAGAGGGATGAGTATATCCATGTACAAATTGATGTCACACCCCTAAGATGAAGTTTGCTTATTTTATGGGTTAATGAATGAACAAATTAAAAAACGAGATACGCACATTACAAAATAATTCTCCATATTACCATAATAAGTATTAGACAACATCTAACTGTGGTTGAATCACTTCCGTCATCATAGCGTCACGTCAGATTTTTACAATCGATTCAAAACTAATTAACAACCGATTACCCACTGTCATCAATAACTAACCACTTCATTTTTCTTGATCCCACATTTAACAACATACCACCATTTCGACACACACAAAAAAAGCATGCGTACCCCCACATTTCAACCAATTTGCAATCGGTTATACGGTTTGGAAATGAAGTGGCTGATAACCGATTGCACCAATGACATCAATTTGCAATCAGTTTGCAAACCGGTTTGCCCAGTTAGGACAAGCCTTAGAGGCTTAGACTATTGGATTAAGTATTAGTAGTCTATCTATAAATTAACTACTTTAATGTTTTTGTCTATAAAGTAAAAGCTAATCAATGCTAATTATTATTAAGCATATGATAATTACAATTTAAAGGAATCATTAAGACCTAGTGTTGTGTGCCGGGCTCAAATCCAGGTGACCAGGTGATACAACTTGATTTATTTCAAGGTATTGTGTTACCAAACTTACAGGTGATACAAGTTAACTTATTTCAAGGTATTGAGTTACCAAACTTATAGGTGATACAAGTTAATGCTCAAGTGTAGGTTGTTTTAGATTTACTTGGGTGCAAGGCTGTCGTTCAAGGGTGCAATTAAACTCATAAGGGTCAGCATCGCAGATGATGCTCATAGCCATGATTAAATCTCATTATGAACATTCAAAAGTTTTGTTTTGAAGACGGTCAACCTTTACAAGGTGTTTCTTTTAAAAGTCGGGTACAATTGATCTTTCAAAGGGGGTCAAGGAAGCAAAGTTCAAAGTAGTTAGTTTGGTAGTTCCAAATTTTGTACTTACTAATATCTCATATGGAGTTCAAGATTACTGCAAAGTTCAAAAGGATGCCGGCAAATCTCAAATGATTTCAAGTTCAAGGGTCCAAGGTCAAAGCAGGTATCAAAAGGTTTCACGTTCAAGGTGAAGTGTTCAAGTTTAGAAGTGAGTATTTGAATGACATGGCACATTCAAAAGAGTTTCAAGAATGTTTTCACATGGTCAAGATGTATCTTCGACATGTTTATAAATAGTCGGGTCAGTAAATGAGGCAGCGTTGTTTTGAGTGTATTCTCGGTGTTGTTCATTGAGGATGTTGTTGGTGTGAAATCACGAAGGCATATAGTGTAATGGATTCATAAATTGGTAGGATGGCTTTAATTGGAATGGATTCCTGGAAAAGCGGAGGCTTCACGAACGTGGTAAAGGTTGGACAAAAACCGTTCCGACGCAAAATACCAGAAAATCGTGAATATCAGATGGTTGGGATTGAAAATCAATGAAATCCAACGCTCAGCAACGCAAGTCAATAAAAAAATAACCGCCAAAACTGTTTATCACTCCTTCGGAGCCATATATATGGCAAATAAGTTAGGTGATTTTTACTGCAAGCTAGACCTAAAAACTATAAACAGCATATCATTTTCAATTAACAAAACCATTCCAAAACATGTAAGAAATTCTTATTACTGTATTTATTATTATTATTATTATTATTATTATTATTATTATTATTATTATTATTATTATTATTAATATAATAATAAGCATTGAGCCCGTATGATGCACGACCGTTTGAAAAGTGTAATAATTTGTAAGTAGTCGAATATATTAATGTGCATATAATCAGTGTTATCCAAATAATTTACGTTTACTTCAATATTTTTCATATATATCATTCCTTTACTTTTCAGCATAAAATTATAAACCAAACTTCTATGCAAACAATGTTTAAGAGTTTGTAAATTAATAACACGTAATCGTTAACTAAAAAAATACGCTCTAATAGGTAATTAATTAAAAAACTTTACTTTTTATATTAAAACTAAGCATTGAGCCCGTGCGACCAACGATCATATATATAATACCATTAAATTAGTTTGTATGTTATTATGTTTAAAGTTTGAATACATAATATAATTAAATAAATTGTAAGTTATTATGTTAATTTTTAATATATTTGTTGAGCCTATGCAATGCAATGTGATTAAAGAAATAAAAATTAATCATATATATTGTTGAAAGTTTATAATTTATTACTGAAATTCAATAGTAATATATTCCAAAATGTACTGAAATAATCAATTTCAAATATCTTTATCAAAACTAATTTTCTTAAAATGTGATAGTTGATGATGATAATATTTGATAATTACAATGTATAGATTTGGATTAGAAAATGATTTTTTTTTATGTAGGTAAAAATTGTTATTATATTAAATATAATATAGGAATTTTAAAGGATATCATAATAAAGTATAATTGATAAATAATAGTCTTAGTAATTATTAATTAAGATTTTTAAGAAAAAAATAATATGATGATGTGGCAAGTTATAAGACTCTAAAGAAAAAGAAATATTATGATGTGCCATATCTAAAATTCAAGAAAAAAATTAAGGTTTTTAATGAAAAAAATAATTTAATTATGTGGCAGGTTATTAGCTCTAAAGAAAAGAAAATATTATGATGTGACATGTCTAAAAATCAAGGAAAATTTTTTGTTTTATATGTATAAAATAAAATAATATAATAATATATGAGATAAGATAGATATATATATTATTTCGAGGTGACTTTTCGAGACAATTAGACATTAATGTTAATGGTAATTGTAATTGCGGTAATTGTAATCTCCTACTCAGAGTATGGGTGAACAAAAAAACCGAACCTGAAACCGAACCCGATTTAAAAACCGGAACCAGAACCGATTTGGAACCGGTTTTTGAATACCCGATTCGGGTTTTTTGAATACCCGGCGGGTACATACCCGGGTCGGGTTTTTAAACTTCGAAATCGGGTAGAACCCGGGTTCAAATAGGGTCGGGTCGGAAACCCAGTCAAAAACCCAAAACCCGGTCAAATACGGTTGAAAACCTGAAAAAACCCGGTTCAGGTTCGGTCGGGTCGGGTGAAAACCCGGATCTTGTTCATGCCTAACTCAGAGAGTCAGAGTCATCGGCTGCTGGAAAATAAGATGGGCTTGAATGCTTGATTATTAAAGTATTTTGTCCATATAAAAACAGGCCCATTTAGAAAAGAGCCCATGATGCGTAATACGCGTTCTATCAAGTCGGTGTAATTCCCCCTATAAATACCACCTTACCTCATTCAGAAATCCCATTACGCAAACTTTTCAATACCAATTTTTTCCTCTTCCCTCTCGCCGTCGAAACCCTAACCCTAGTTTCAAAAATCGTTAAAAGCGCGAGAGATCCGTTTACTCGGGTTGTTTAGATCGTTACTTGGTCTAATAAACCCATCAATTTCATCTTTAATTTGACCTATTTTTAAAAAATAAATAAAAAATTTACGTTTTTGTTAATTGCTTTGATCGATTCGATTAATTGAGGATGTCTCGGTGCTTTCCGTACCCTCCTCCCGGTTATTGTAAAAACGGAGCTACAACATACGAAGCCTTGATCGAATCGATTAAGGTTTGTTGTTAACGACGCACCTTTTTGAGATCTGTTGTAGTTTTTCGATATTCGTATGAAAAAATTAGGGTTTTGTGACTATGTATCTGTATGCGCGAGTATCTTGTTGTAAAGAGGATGGATCCGATGTGTGTTTGTGCTCTGCGTTTGCGACGATTTGAATTTGTGTTTATCGAAAGATTTGATTTGTTTTGTAACGAGGATTTCTCGGTCTTGATTAATGGATTTACCGTTCAGTTGAGTGATTTATTGGAATATTTTTAGGGGTTTTAGGGTAAGAACGAATGAATAGGATGATTTGCGGTTTTGTTTGTGGTTTATTGATGAATTAAGATGGTATAATGGTATACATTGTATTTGAGGCTCAGATTGTGGTTTTTTGATGTCTAGAATTGTATAAGATTTGAATGGGTTTCATGTTTGTAAGAAATATTGATATTTTTAGGAAATATTAAGGTGCTTGAGTAGTCGGTTTTTGGACAGAACTTAGTCGTAGAGCTCTACCATATGATTTAGTGAAATAGTTTGATTAGAGTTTGAATTTGGCTAATGGGTTTAGTAGTTTTGAGTGTGTCCATAGTGTGTAAGCATATGTAGGTAGAATTATAAGAGGTGACTGGCTGGAAGTTTTAGAACGTGTTTAGATAGACATTTATTCTGGATTGAACAGTATGTGTCTATGATAATAGAGTTTTAGGGCATAAATGTTCGAAACAGACTAAATGAACTTGTTTATTGTTGAATTGGTAACGTGTATCAAGTAGTTTAGTTGTTAGATACGTTGTTTTTAACTGTTTTGATCTCTTTGTATTAACCAGTGACATGTTAGCTTAATAAATTCTGTCAGTCCTTTTCAACAATAACCATGATAGTTTAAGTTAAATTTCTAAAAAGACCGGCTGTCTTCTTTTCTTATGTGGATACTTAATTCTATTATTTTCGCTATACTTGGAGTCTATTTTTTGAATCAACTAGTGCTCAATTTTATATCAGGATTAATCAAATTTGAGCATATTAGTTATTTAATTTTGAGATTTTGCTGAAGTTCAATTTCTTAAACATGATTAACATTGTTTGCAGCTCTGTTAAACCAAGTATTGAGTATTATAATATGGCTTGTGTAAGATTGCTATTATGTTTGGTTTGCTGTTGCTGATTTTTGAATGATGTGTGGGTCATGTGAGTAAAAGATAAAAGATACTGTAGGTTTTATGTGCTGTAATGATGCTGGATATATCAAATTACAAAGCATGTTTTGTTGTATTTTGTTATGTCAATGTCAATGTCAAGGAGCGTTGTAATCTTCTGCGGTCAACATGACCATCTTATGTGATTCACAGTCATTTTGTGATATCAAAATGTTGTATTACTTCCGGCATGAGGTGTCAATGTCCTTTGTTACCTTTGGTTCTAAATTTGTGTTCGGGTGCTTTAATTAAAGCTCCAGAAGGAAACCGATAAGGCCAAAGCTGAAAGGAAGCGTGAGAAGAGGGATAAGAAAGAAAAGAAACACAAAGAAAAAGAAAAAAGAAAGGATGAAAAGAAGGTGAAGTCACAAAACAACCCAAATGAGAATCAGAAGGATTTGCATAAGGTGTTGCAGGAAACAGCAGAATTTACAGAAGTTGATAGCAAGAAAACCGAGTCAAAGACCGAACTTTTAGAGAGGAGCGATCTAACTGAAGAACATGGTCAACCTTCGAGTACACACAAACCAAGCTACTCATCTGATAGCACACAAAATAGTAACAAAAGGAAAAGAGACGATGCTAGCTTACCCGAAGTTGCCACTGGTCATGGTAAGTTTCATTTGTTTTTATGTTCTATTTCTGTGTTCATTTAACCAGATGCTGATGTTATTTGTGTACTGTGCAGGGAAACCAATCAAGATTCGATTGTTAAAGAAGCAAAAAGGACCAGATTCTAGCAAAGAAACTGATCGTCATTTGGTTCCATTTGCTTCCAATTGTGTTAACGAAATGTTGGTTTCTCATAATAGGACTGGTATCCCTGTGACATCAGGAAGAGAAAACAATGCAGTAAAATTGTTGGAAACAAGAAACAATGATGTAAACGGGCTACATGTTGGTAGAAAACAATCAGCTGCAAGTTCTGCAAGGCCAAATGCACCTCTTACTCATTTGATCCATCAAACGTCAAATGGTCACTTGATCAAAGCTGAGTTACTGGGCGTTTCACGGTCAAGAAAAAGTGATATGGAAATGCTTCATTCCAGCAGACAACCGGTATTTCCAAGTTATGGGAGACCAGTTCTGACACAAAGTCAACTGAATAGTGAGATCCCGGGACCGTCGTATGTTATTCCTCCTGCAGTAATTGCGTCAAGAACGATAGATGTGCATGGGTCTCGTCCCGATTCAAATAAGACTTTGCCATCAGGTGCAGGAAAGAGGTCCATCAGTGAAATCCAAGAGCCTGTTAACAATGGTCCTACAAGATCTGAGAAGAAAACAGACCCAATCATTGATGTCCCACCGAAAGCGACTCCCACCCGACATGAAAAAAAGATGCTTAAGAAGCAATCAAAGTACGAAAAGCTAGTAGGATGTTGGGTCCCCGTGGTTCTTGAAGCTCAGTTACCCGATGATGAAGAAGATTGGCTCTCAAGAAGGGTTAAAACTGTAAAATCTTCTTCCAGGGATGATGTGGAGACATGTAGGGAGTCGGCAGCGTCGTCGCTATGGCAGCCATGTGCGCGTTTCTTGGTGGATGCTGATATACATGCATTGCCTTATACAGTTCCTTTCTGAGATAACTAAAGATGTATATAGTTTTTCGAGTAGTAGTAGATGAAAAGAAAAAAAGAGTAGAGAATTTTTGTAATTTGCTGAGGAATATACTGATGGCTCCTCCAAAAAAGAGTTAAAAAAAATGTAATTTGTTAGTATACTTTGGTATGAAATGGTTGAAGCCCTTTGCTTCAGTAAAGTTAACTTGTATATGTTTTCTCTGTTTTGTTGGGTGTGAATTGAGCTTTGTTGCAGGGAGTTCCTGATATGACTGGAGGAAGCCAACATTTGTTGACCTTTGTGAGTAGTAATAAAACAGTGGCTACACGCGTACACATGTTGATGTAAAACAAAACAATTATAAATCCAAGAAAAAGATGTTGAAGCTGTCAAGGTGGTCGCTCATTGCACATGTTGAACTTGGAATAGAAAAATGCAGCAAGAACAAAACAAGATGTTCGATGTTCACAAGGTGGTCAAAGATCAGATGATGACACTTTAGAACCACACTACCATAATCCACTCCAACTACGTAAATCGAGAGCAATTGTAATCGGAAATCTTACTAATAAGTTCAAGGATCGAATCTTCTTAGTATGATGAATTTATGCAAACCATGGCTAACTACACTAACCAAGAAAAGCAATGTTATAGGCTCGGGATTGTTCAAGATTCAAGAAGTAACATCAAAGTGTTAACAATCTTTTTTATTTTGCGTTCCTCCAAATGTCTGATCAAGATGCGCGTGCTTAAGTTTAGGGCTTTCCTAGTCGGGATCTTATCTTTTGAGAATTTTTTTATAAAGCATGGTTTCGAGTATCAATCACATTTCTTTCAAGGGTTAGCTCAATAGCTTTTTGCCAATCATCCGAGGTTCCTATTATGTCAAAAACTCATGGTTTTGAAGTTTTCTATAACTTAGGTAGGTTAGAAAAGTGAGCTCAAATGCTCGATATTTAGTTTCTGGCAAGTTTCGTAAGTTTCCAAGAATGTATGATGTTATTCTATAACAATACTGAACTTATTATCAACATATATATAGCTTATTGCTCACGCAATACAACGGTGATAGTTTAGTACGTGTTAGATGTTTATTGTTGAAGTCTAGATATCAAAATTTTAGAACTACAAAATGTGTAAAGAAATAATTTCGGAATTAAAGTCCTTTTTAAAATAAGGATTTTGCTATATATAGCCCTAAGGGTTAAGGATAACAACCAATTTCTAACCACCTATTTAAAACAAAAAGAAATAATAAAAAAAATCTTGTAACTGCCTCACATTTCTTTCTTCCGTCTCCAAAATTAAACTAAGTTTTCCTTTCCCCACCCTTGTTTCCAGTTTATTCATACTTTGCTAACCCCTCTTTTATATTTATAATAATAATTTCTTAATTTTTAAACATACGTTAATACATGGTTAAAACTCAAATAGAAAATTGTTCTTATAATTGGAGCACTTGCTCAACAGAAGTCGTAATAGGATTGATTGCAAATTACTTGGAAGAAGTTGGAGGAAATCTTAAATGTAGGGGGCTAAGACATAATAAATTTTGTTAACAGATTCCATTTTAATATTGGTATGTACTATTAAATAAAGCAACTTTTGTTATTGGGGAGAAGGGAGGGTAAAAAATGAAACGCAGTTTGACTTTGGAGAGAAGAAGAACGTAGCCCGGCAGTTTTTCTCTTTATTTATTAATTTTTGTTTTCTTTAAAAAAAAGTAGTTTGAATATGGTTGTTATCCTTAGCCTTTAGGGCTACAAATAGCAAATTCCCTCAAATAATTTTCATTATTATTGAGTGTAAGAGAGAGGTATATGAGTAATTTCAAGTTCATTTTAAAGTTAAAATTCAACAATATTAAAATGTTCTATTAATAGTATTAGTATTAGATATTAGATATATAATTGTTTCGTTTGCCAAAAAAGAAAAAAAATGAGTGTTGCCTGAAAACAAAAGTATCCCATGCCAATAGAATTGTTTACTTTACTCCATCATTCACCATTTTAATAAAACCGTATACCAACGACAAGAATATATCCTGTGATTTTACATCTTGCAATTGTATTTGTACTATTGCAAATCTTTAATGAAGAAAGGAAGTCGTCGAAAGTCCTTTGGAAAGTTCAAACCCGTACGACAATCACAGGTAAACCTCGTTGCTCAACAAACTCAACTTACAAAAAATACGAAACGATTTAAAACATGTTTGCTTATGATACACATACCAAAGTATATAGTAACTCCCATGACTCCATGTGGAGCATTGGAGGTAGCAAAACACTTCCTCTTGCCGGAAACATTATTTAGCACAGCTGAAAACATTACGATCTGTCACATTTAGCTACTATTTGGTTTCTGTAAGTCCGTAACCATGTATTCTTAAACAACTTGGGTTCAAAAGCAAAAACGGACCATTAAGCCCAGATTTTCTAGGCCCAATTTTGAATTAGGATCCAATATCTACACACCTATTATATTAGAAATCCATCAGTCGTTGTCATTCCAAAGCTTTATGAGATTAAACAAACACTAGAAGTGACCCAAGGTAGGCCTGTAAAGCTAATAAGCTATGCCTTTCGGTCCCCAATTTTTCAAAACCCCAAATTATATCGACAAAGATTTTTAGCATACTAGTCTTCTAAAGCCTCATCGAGTTTAAGCTCCGAGAGATTATTATCATATTGCTTAAATACCAATCATTTCAAACATAACTCACATTATTAAATGGATGAGTAATGTTGAATTGCATGACGAGTTTAATCTATTGTTTTAATTAGGTTATGGTCGTTAAAAGTGAAATATATCGTAGTGTAGAAAGTTGTTGAAGAATAGATCATGACATATATGAATTATCAACATAAAAAAAAATACTAATGTATTTACGGTCTATGTAGAGACTAGAGAAAATAGGTACGTAAAAGTAGTGCATGTATTTTATATTGCTAGATAAAACTTCAATAACAAAAGGTCTCAAACATTTAATTCGCTTTATATCCCGCAAGGCATTGAGCCGCTCCTGATAAACACGTTCTCGTTTCGATATCTCCACAAAGTCCTTCAACTCTGTTCAGAACTACCATTTCAATTTAAGATTCCATTTGAATCCAATCTCCCTTGATTGCACAACGGAGGTTTACATTATGGGCAAACAAGTGCATGCATGGCTATCCACACGTTTCAGATTATAGAGAAAATTACACGGATCGTTCATTGTGGTATGTAATTTTGATTGTTTCGACGTCGCTATTGCAAAATCGCTTTACTAGCTAGGCGTACTTGTGGTATGTAATTCTGATTAATTTCGTCCTTGAAACCACTTGGGGCCACTGAACACATCAAACTTACCCATGATATTTTAATGTTTTCTTTATTTTTATTTTATATTTATTTTTAGTTCACTTTCAATTCACTTGAATTTCCTATGACAAAAAATAAATAAGTAATAGCCGTGTAATTAATATGATACGGTGACATAGAAACCCCATGACGTGCTTTGATAATGTTTATCGTTGTTGTATGGTGACATATATAGAAATAACTTTGAATAATCAATAAATATTATATAACAGATAGTACTTACTCTCTACACAAGTAAAACAAGAATCTATAATTTATTATGCTAGGAAGATAAAAAATTAATAATATAGTAATTAGTTTGAATTGTTCCTTATTGAATAATTTGAGTGGTTGCTAGAAAAGGAAAGTCCCAATCAAGATGTTTGATCATTCATTTGTATATATGGAATTTGAGGTTGTTTGTATCTATTACCAAGTTAGTCCAAAATCTATATTTGGTTTTGTTTGGCCTAAAAATGAACGATTTTTCAAACAGTAAAATTGTACTGATTTGGATTTTTGGAATATTGACATACACAAAAGAGGAAGTTTCTTTGATTTCTTCTGCAAATCAATCTATGGTTAGTAAACCTAAAAGTTATGTAATTACACTAAGCGGATTCAGATTTTGAAGTGACCCTTATACTCATAGCAATAATGAATGCAAACTTTCATAGAAAATTTATACTTCGTATAATGAAAGATACGTAGCTTCAGCTACCCCTCTTTCAATGTGAGGTGAAACTAAATATGTTAATTGGAACATTTTTTATCCCATTATTTCGAAGCCGTTTTATTTTTATTTTCATTCAAGTATAGTTTATATGCATACTACTAAAAAGATTACAGATCAACAATTGCTGTTTCCATCTGACCCATAAACTCAAGATGTGAAACATTCATATATTTATTTATCATCATAACATTAACATATAACAAAAGATACATTAAAACATGTCATTACAAATTACAACTTGAAATCAACTTGTGGGCTGCCAAGGAAAAAAATCAGGCAGACAACACAGATTACATAAAAATACAAGATAAATAGACACTACTTCATCATGTTATAAAAACTTAGGGTAAATAAGGAAAAAAGCATCAAATAAAGCTTTTTTGTTTTCCTTCTTCTTATATGTACTAACAGCAGCATACATAAAAACAGCAGCAATTATGTAACATAGTACACATCTTAGATCAGATTACCGGAGTCGAAGAAGTCTTCGAAGACTATCGGTAGCTCCGGCATCGACACCTGCCGCCTCAGCAGAACAACTAATTACCTTTGGCCTGATTGAAAAAGTAGGCAAAGGCAAACTGCTAGGTGGTGGTGAAGGAGTAAACACCACAGAACCTGAAAACCTATCAACAGAATAAATATCGTCACATGACGAATCATTATCATCAGAAAAAACTTTAGGAATTACATCTTTTGGTAGATCCTTCGGATCCGGTCCAATAATCGTGTCCTCTTTTTTGGAATCCTTTTTTTGGCTCTTGGACTTTTTAGGAGTAAGAGAATGATCTCGCCCTCGGTTTTTCACATTTTTGTTGAGACGAGTTGATGATACTCGAATACTATTGTTGTTAGGCGTACTATTAGTACGAGTGATCATATTCATGGTGTGATGATTTAATGGCATCGAGATTGGAAGAGGAAGAAGTGGGGGTTGTTGTTGTGGGTGGAGTAGTCTTTGGGGTGGTCGAAAACCTGACATGGCAGGTGGATATGACGGAGGAGGCCTAGATAGTAAACCGCCTCCGCCCAGATGTCCACCTGCTAGAAAACCGGCTAGAAGTAAATTGTCAGATGGATAAGAAAATAAAGCGTGATTTGGGTTACCAACAATACTTCTTTTTGGATTTCCGATCCGGTGTTTGTAATCACCTGATGAATAGTTCATCAACGCGGTCCCCATTATCAAAATATGATTGAAATAGAAATGAAAACCGATCTAGAGGATGATTATAAGAAAGTGTGATGATTGATCTCAAATAAATACGGATCAAACACACATAAAATGATGGAAAATGAACAAGGAAAACTAATTAACAAAATATATATATAACTAATAGTTAATTAATTAGTCATTAGTATGATGATATAATTAGGTTTTGGTAAATCATGAAGGAGATTTGATATAAGAAAGGGGATCTGTAGAGGGAGATAACCCAAGAAGTGGGTTTTGTCAGTTTTAAGAAAAAGACACCTTTGTTTTGGTGACTAATAAAACACCAACCAATTGATCTTTAAATAGAGGAGAAGGCTCCAACGGCTACTTACGTTTTTATTTATTTATATATTTATTTTATTTAATGATTAAATAATGAATTAAATAATGTGTTATGTAAAAGGAAACAAGAGTACGTATGTGATTGGGAAATATATTGTTTCATTTGTCACAATACTTTTCATATTTTCATCAAATTTTTTAATATATAAATTTATTAAATACGTACACTAAAGACTTGTATTACACAACAACACTACCTCCCTATCGAGGACGGGGTGTGAGGAGGTATTGTATATGAATTTTTGAGACTTGCATTGTATACATAAATGATATATATGTTCGATAGATTTATTATAATGTTTTATGAATTTATCATTGTTTCTAACAAATGGTTGTTTTGACAGCTAACTATAACACGAGGTTGTATAGTTTCGATGCGACTCTTCTTTAATGACTATATCTCAAACAATGTTTAGCTATATTATATAAATTTGAGATTGAACTCATTACTAATATCACAAATCAACCTTTTCACGTTTCACAAGAAAGTTTGAGCTAAAAAAATTACTCCGTATTTTACTCAGTTCAAGCCACAATTTGTTTCATATTCAACAGTACCCTGTTTAATATGTCAATTTGTTCTTATAATTGATGGCATTGAAAATATAATTGATGACTCAAATTATATTATATTTTACTAACAAATATTTTTTAGCTCACGGTTTAATATTGATAGCGATTCGTACATTACTAGTAGGTTTTACCCATATACCACCAACTACGAGTTATAACGTTGTAAGTATTGCATAACATATTAAGCATGCCTAATGCTCCACATATACTCCATAAATTATTATATGAGAAATTCCGTAATGTTCGGTGGTTTTCGTACATTTCGGATCATCATTGTACTGTCTTTTGCGATACTAAAAATATTAAAGCAACTAGGTAGCATCTCTTGAGTTGTACATGTGCTAATAATAATAGCTTATTCATAGACGCCTTATAAACTTGAGCTGGCATGCAAGTTGTAAGTTCCTAGTTCTAGGATTATAACTTCGTTATCTGTAGTATTAAGGTGCGGAATCCCTTAATGCGTCGTTATCTTACTATAACGAACAAGTTTGCGTTTTGTCTTTACTAATACTTAGCTTTAAACGATAAAACGTCAAAGTCTAGCCTTTAAAACGTTTTCTCTAGATTACTCAATTCGCAGGTGTGTTAATCGAATGGCAAAAGTACTATCTAGGTTAAACCGAATCGAATCATATATACTTTGATCAACTCGCAGGTCATGGGCCTGCGAGTCCAACTCAACTCGCAGCCCAAGCCCAGCTTGGCTTCGGTTCGCTATACATTGTATTGCGAGTTCAGATCTCATCTCGCATCGCAATGCCTTGCGACTTGAGATCTCGACTCGCTATTCATATTTATTTCATTTTCGATATTCGTCTAACACTTTAATATACTAATATATTTAACGAATATTAATAACAAAACAAACATTTATTTACAAATCTAAACCAATGTACAAACATGACAACAATTACACCAGTCCTATCTCAAGCTAGATCTTTTGTCACAAACTATGTCTCAACAGACTCCCCCTTGACAATAGCTTTAGCGTCTTTATTTTCACGCTTGTCTTTAGTCTTCATTTGTAAATTTTACTTCCTGCATATATCTTCACTCTAATACAAGTCTTAACCATCAATTGATAATCTCGTGCTAAATCACCCCATGCTTCTGTCATCAAGATTCTATTTTCATTTAACTTCAACAAATCTTTCTTTGACATATTCATTAAGTGTCGATGGTCATAAACTCTGAAAATTTCACATTCACCACCCTCAACTTCATCATCAGCTTCAAACATGACAACCTCTTCAGTTTCTGAATCCACATGCCAACTTTTCATATTTCCCAGAATATCCTGTGGCATTGTTTTCAGTGGAATTTGCTGAACACACTTGACAGCTGGATACACTTTCTTTCTCCTTCTCCTTCCAGTCCTTTGACTTCTCTCCTGTAACTTTATCATTTTTCCATTCCTTGGCTTAATCTTTTCAAACTTCCCCGAACAAACCTCAGTCTTGATTATATGTTCTACAAATCGACCAACAAAATCATTATCTGGATTCTTCAAAGATAATCTAGCCAAGCCTCGAATCTCATACTTAGGTAGAGAACTGAACACTGCAAGCTTTCTCTCAAAATATTGAATTCCATCAAACCTTTTAATCGCGAAAAGCTTCAAGTCAGAATCAAAGTACCAACTGATAATCCCTCTACGCGCTTCGCGTTTTCCTGTGATATCAACCTCCGAAACTTCAACCCTTTTCTTCTTCATTTTCTCTAAAGGTCTGAACATCGGATTGTCTTTATGTTTATCAGGAATCTCTTCTTCATAATCGGTTGAGTCATCGATATCTTCATCTACATCAACAAATTTAGGACCTTCTTCATCTTCAAACACAATCTCTGTTCTAGATGGGCTCACATGGTGTTCATCTATATTTGCATATGGATCTACTCCCATGTCTAGCTCTATCTCTGAAACAGCAGTCCAATCTTCAGGTGATTGAAACTCTCCTTCTTCCAAATCATAATTAATATCTTCATCTATCTTATCAAGAAAATCATCTTCTGAATCGGATAGATCAAGCATTTCAATCCCTAGAAAACAGAAACACAAATAACTATTAACAATCTAAATTCCTTCATTGATTTCCCTGAATCAATCTAAGAATTTTTTATTAATCCTTTTGTGTAATTAGTCCATAACATAAATGCAATTAATAACTTATAAATCTTTGATTGATTACCCTGAATCAATCTAAGATTTCTTAAGTCTTTTATAAAACACTTAACAAATATTAATTAAACTTAAACTCTAATATTTTGTGAATAAACACCAAACATTTAAGTTTACAATTAATTAACTTATATAATTCCAAGACTTAATTGAACTGTTATCTTTCCAAAAACTTAACTTTCAATTATATCTTTAAATTATATATCTTTGTCTAGTTAAATATTTTACATATTAAACTTGTCAGTTATAACCAACTCTCAAGTCTAAAATATGTAAGTTATCATAGAAATGTGACCGCCAAAACTAATTGGGACTCGCCACTCGACTACTCAATGAGTCGGAAGACTTTCGATCACGATTCTATATATCATATATAACTTAAATAATTTCTAATATATTTCACTTGTAATAATAATCTCAAGCCGAATATATTACTAAAAATATTAAGTTACAATTATTCAGTTACAATTATAATTTACAATCATAATTCAACTAAATCCTAAATACAAATAAATACACAAGTCTAAGCTGTCTTACCAGCTTCACTTGTACCCGCAGTACTTGTACCAGCACCATCACCAATTTTATCAACACCAGACTCCCCCTGAACATTAGCTTGCTCACTAGTCACAAACTATGTCTGAACACAAGTTTTGAATATTTTAATAAAGTATGACGCATGCAAAAATAACTAATGGAAGCCATATTACCCTTATTACCATATGTATAAATAATGTTGAGATATAGTTTGTGACAACAGATCTAGCTTGAAATAGGATTGGTGTAATTATTATCATTTTTGTACATTGGTTTAGACTTGTAAATAAATATTTGTTTTGTTATTAATATTCGTTAAATATATTAGTATATTAAAGTGTTAGATGAATATCGAAAATGAAATAAATATGCATAGCGAGTCGAGATCTCAAGTCGTAAGGCATTGCGATGCAAGATGAGATCTGAACTCGCAGATCAAAGTAAGCCGAAGCGAGTTTGGGCTTGGGCTTGTGTGCGAATCAAACTGGACTTGCAGGCCCAGCGGCTGCGAGTTGATCAAAGTATATATGTTCGATTCGGTTTAACCTAAGTAGAACTTTTGCCATTCAATTACCTAACCTGCGAATTTAGCAATCCAGAGAAAACGTATTCTAAAGTCTCGAGATCTCCTGCGAACCGAGATCACTTGCGAGTTGACATCTGTTGCGCTCCGAACTGAGATTGGCGAACTGAAGTTTGCGAGTCGAGCTGAGATTGCGAATTGAGCTGAGTTGCGAATCAAGATTAATTTGAACTCGCAGAACAGTCTGAATTTTTCAAGATGTCCGATTTAAGTAAAATGATTGAGATGGAACACGAGGTTGGAAAATCTAATGTTCCACCTAAATTATTAAGACTTGAAGATTATTACAGTTGGAGAGATAGATTTGAATCTTATTGTAGATTCCATGATCTCTCAATCTGGATGTGTATCAAAACTGGATACACTGCACCTACTAAATCTGTCCAAAATGCCACTGTGGTTATTACCTATCAGAATATGAGTGATCAACAAAAGGAGGACTTTAAAGCATAGAACAAAGCTCATTCTTGTATTAAGATGTATCTTCCTAAAGAGATCAATCATCAGCTGAAATCTTTTCATATTGCTAAAGAGCTCTGGGAAGCTCTTGAGAAAAGAGGTGAAGGTAGTCCACAAGTGAAAGCTGAAAAGAAGAATCTTCTCAAGAAGCAGTTTACAGTGTTTAAAGCTTTGAAGGGAGAATATCTTGATGCTTATGTTACCCCTTTCTACCATTTACTGAGTGAGCTAGAGAACCATGAGATTACTGTAGGAGAAGCAGAGAAAACCGACAAATTTATTAAGGGTTTGCCTTCTAAGTAGGAAATGCATGGTGTTATGCTTAAGGATAATGAAACAAGATATGCTACTATGACCTTAGAGCAGGCTATTGAAAAGCTCAAAGGTTATGATTTCACCAAAAAGTCAAGAGATACTGATTTTGATCAGGTTCAGATGCCTGGGTTATATCATAGTAAAACAAATCTTTCGACTGCGTCCTCCAGTTCGACCACTGCTTTGTTAGTTGGCGATACTGGTGAAAATGATGAAATGATAACTGAGGATATGTGTTTTCTTTCCTCATCTGGTAGTGAAGTAAAAGGAAAAGGTACTGAGAAGTCACCTCAAGAGCATCAGAAGATGCCTATGAGTGTGAAATCTGCTGAATAGCAACTGTCTGTTCTTGTTTCCTTTGTTACTTCGTATGAGAATTACATTCAGAGTAAAATCAATGATCCAATTCTTTTTGATGAAGATTATGATCAAATCGACTCTGACTATCTTGAAGAAATAGATCTCCAGGATCAACTTTCTATGTTATCAAGGAGAGTGAAGAGTTTCTTAAAGAGGACTGGTAGGAAGGTTGTTGGCAACCGATCAGGGTTTAATAAAACCAAGATCAAGTGTGTTAACTGTCAAGGTTATGGACACTTTGCTCGTGAATGCCAAAGACCTAAGGTAGAAACTGGAAATGGAAAACAAGTTTCGGGAAGTACTCTTGCTTTCAAAGCCTTGGTGGTAAAGCAGTTAGATGGCTCTTATGATTGGAAAGCTCAGTCTGAAAAAGCTTTGATGGCTGAGATTGAAGATCAAGAGAGAACTGCTGAATTAATGTCCTACATGCCTACTGATGTAGAACAACGAGTAGAGGTGCCTGCGTCTGAAGTGAAAGCAAGTGATGATGATGTGCTATATATGGATTCAACTCAAGAAATGAGTCCAGATGAGTTTGTGGCACACATGGCTGAAGTTCAAACAGATAAGAAAAGGGTATGTCTTGATATTCTTACTCTTGCTGATATCTGTTATTTAGTTACTGATTTACAATCTCAGATTAGTGTGTTAACTGTGTCAAATAGCAATTTGTCATCCCAATTGAATGTGGATAGAGAATCTTATAAGACTGTTAGATTTGAACTTGACCAAGCTCTTATGGATGTGCGTAGATTAAGTGATGATAAACAGGCCTTAAAAGATAAGATTAAGTCTGATACTTCTGATAGAACAACAATTAGAGATACCATAAATGAAAAATTAGTTATCATAGATGGTCTTTACATGAACATTGAAGACTTAAATGAAATAATTGCTAGTAAGGATCAGGAAATAGTGAATCTTAATTTGAAGTTAGTTGAGCAAAACCGTAAGCTTAAGACCAATAGAACAATTGAAATGGACAAAATACTTGATGCTCAACGTAGTGTAAAGGACAAGACTGGGATAGGATACAATGATGTAGCCCCTCCTTTTAATGCCAATTACACTCCTACTCCTGAAGATTATGAAATGAGTGATGCTAATCCTGAGGTTACAATAGCTAATAAGTCTGATAAATCTGAGGCACAGAAGAATGTTGTTAAGAATCTGTCATCAGATAATAGTAAGATTTCACCTCTCACCAAAATACAGTTTGTATCGGGTGGAGTGATTAATGATACTAAGACTGATGATAAGGTTAATAAGGAACAAACATCTGAATCTTTAGTGCCTAAGACTCCAAATGAGAAAGCAAAATTTAGTAAATCACGAAAGCATATGTCATGTTTCAAGTGTCACCAAAAGGGACACGTAGCTTCTTGTTGTCCAAATAAGAAACCGGAAGCATCACATAAGCTTGTGATTGACAAAAAGACGCCGACCGACTCTAGTTTGACTGTGGATAGGTTAGATACCAAACCTAAGTTAGGTAATAAACCTGTTAACATTATTAAAAGAGATGGTAACCATAGTGTCTCCCCACCTAAACCTAAACGGCCATATACTCTAAGTGACAATTCTTCCAATAAGCCTAGGGATATGACACCGTCAAGGTTTAGAACTCAAAGTAGAAATCACAGTCATTATGAGAGTGGTTCTACTTCACGAACACATGAGTTTAATTATAATTATAATAATAGAACTCTTAATTCAGTGCCTAGGAGGTTCTCCTCAAATTCACCTCTTAAGGCTGATCGTCAACAAGCTCAAGCATCTTCGAAAGTAACCAAAGCTCCTGATGGGAAGGATGGTTATTTTAAAGAGCTTAAGTTTGTTGATGATAAGGGACAAAC
This sequence comes from Pseudognaphalium luteoalbum, assembly GCA_963422505.1. Taxonomy (NCBI): domain Eukaryota; kingdom Viridiplantae; phylum Streptophyta; class Magnoliopsida; order Asterales; family Asteraceae; genus Pseudognaphalium; species Pseudognaphalium luteoalbum. The sequence goes on along the minus strand of OY730194.1, from coordinate 34,053,954 downwards.
CAAGACCGTAATGCCTTGGGTCCCTCTTGACAACTGATTGTGTTTTGTGTTGTGTGCAGGAGCCTACTGTGAACAAGGATAGCTGGTGATATGTAGACAGTGGATGCTCAAGGCACATGACAAGAGAGAGAAGTCTACTGAAGGACTTCAAAGAGAGTCTGAAGCAAAGAGTTAATTTTGCTGGAGACAAAGGAGGAGTAATTACGGGAAAAGGAAAAGTTTCAAATGGAACTTTGACACTAGAGGATGTAAATTATGTTGAAGAACTAACACACAACCTAGTGAGTGTTTTCCAAGTCTGCGATAAAGGTCATCCAGTTCATTTTAATGAAGAGGAGGCTTTAGTTCTGAAGCCAGGCTTCACAATTCCTGAAGAGTGGATATTGATGAGGGCACCAAGGAAAAAGGACATCTATGTTATAAACATGGGTGTTCCTAATTCTTCAATGGTGTCTACATGTTTATTATCCAAGGCTTCAGAAGCAGGCGCATTATTATGGCATATGAGAATGGCACAACTGAACTGGAGAAAGATGAATTTTATAACTAGAAATGGGTTAGTTCTGGGTGTACCACAAAAACGTTTCGAATCTGAAGAAAAGTGTGTTCCTTGCATGAAAGGAAAGCAGCACAAGAAACCACACAGATCTAAGACTGAAAACTCGATCTCCTCACCATTTGAGTTGCTACACATGGACCTCTTTGGCCCTATAAGCAAGAGAAGTCTAGGTGGCAAATGGTACTGTTTGGTTGTCATAGACGATTATTCTAGATTCTCGTGGGTGTTCTTTTTGGGATCTAAGGACGAAACTCCAGGAATTCTAATTGGGTTCTTTGATCTAGTAGAGAATGTCTATAAAACGAGAGTGAAGCGTATTCGTAGTGACAACGGAAAAAAATTCAAAAACTCAACGTTGAATATCTATTGCTTAAGCAAAGGGATTATTCATCAATTCAGTGCACCCTATGAACCTCAACATAATGGTGTAGCTAAAAGGAAGAATAGAACGTTGATAGAGGCTGCTAGAACAATGCTTGCTGACTCAAAGCTTCTTGTCATCTTTTGGGCAGAAGCAGTGAATACAATATGTTATGTTCTAAATACAGTTCTTAGGGTCAAAAAGCAGAACAAGAATTGTTATGAGCTTTTGAACAATAAGAAACGAAACTTAAAAGGGTTTGAACCCTTTGGAGTTTCATGCACTATATTAAAAACTGGACACCAAGCTAAATTTGGTGAAAAGGCCGACGAAGGATTTTTCCTAGGTTATATGCCTAATTCGTCAAACAAGAGGGTCTTTAATAAAGTCACAGGACGTTTGGAGGTAGTGTATAACATTGAAGTTACAAGCTACACACCAGATGTACATAAGGGCTTAGATTGGAAATTTGATTATTCTGATCTTTTTGCATCTTTTAAAGTTCCTTTGAGTGATTTTGTTAGTGATTCAGAGATTCCTAAACATTTATTGTCTGGAAATGAGGATATTGGCCACACTCCAACATCGAATGCTCAATCTTCTGCAATCAAGACAAGTGCTGATCCAAATCAACCATCTACTAGTGGATCTCAAAAATCCAAAGTAAATACACCTCCAGATGAGGAAGAGCTGATGCAAAAATTAGTGGATGATATCCTTACTCCACTTCCAGAATTAAGAATATCTTCTGATATTGATAATTCACAGCCATCCAGTGAGGAGGTACCAGATTTGGAAGCCACACCTGAACTTCATAGTACTTATGAAATAGGTACTAATTTGGAGGATGAAATACCAATTGAACCGGTAACGGTTACTCGGACTAGCAAGAATCATCCACCTGAGAACATCATAGGTGATCCTCAAATACCTATGTTAATTAGAGGAGAAGTTAAAGCTAGTACTTCTGAAAACCAAGATTACCCAAGCTTGTATTCTGAAATGAAAGAGACAGGGATTCCTAATCAATGTCTATATTCATGCTTTATCTCACAAGTTGAGCCCAAAAATGTTCAAATGGCTCTGAAGGAAAGTTCGTGGGTGGAAGCAATGCAAGAAGAACTATCTCAGTTCTCAAAATTACAAGTATGGGAGTTGGTTGACCTTCCAAGGGAGAGTATCCAATTGGAACTAGATGAGTATTTAAGTGTAAGAGAGAGAGAGATCATCGGGGTGTCATTACTCGCAATAAAACTCGTCTAGTAGTTCAAGGGTTTAATCAACAAGAAGGAATACATTACAATGAAGTGTTTGCACCAGTTGCTAGGCTAGAAGCAATCAAAGTATTCTTAGCATTTGCCTCATTCAAAGGGATAAAAGTTTATCAGTTGGATGTTAAGAGTGCCTTTTTGTATGACAAAGTTGAATAATTGGTGTACGTTTCACAATCACCAGGGTTTGTTAATCCTGACTATCCAGATAGAGTATATCGATTGAATAAGGCTCTATATGGATTACATCAAGCACCTCGGATGTGGTATGGAATACTATCAATGTATCTACTTTAGAATGGATTCACAAGAGGATCAATTGATAGTACACTCTTTGTAAAGTGGAAGAAGAAAGACTTTCTACTTGTGCAAGTGTATGTTGATGACATTATCTTTGGATCTTCTGATGAAAAGATATGTCAAGAATTTGAGAAAGTCATGAGAAAAAGGTTTGAAATGTCTGCAATGTGAGAGTTTAATTTCTTCTTAGGATTGCAAGTTGATCAAAAGAAGGATGGACTCTTTATTCATCAATCTAAATATACACATGAGCTATTGGAACGCTTTAAGATGGATGAAAGAAAGGTCTACAATACTCCAATTCCAGTCAGTCATAACCTTGGACCAGATACATCGAGTGATAGCGATGTGGATCCAACTCTTTATAGAGCCATGATCGGATCACTAATGTACCTAACTACCTCTCGCCTGACATTATGTTTGCTGTTTGTATATGTAACACCCGCCAAATTAGGACTAGTGATTAGTACCTAATCAGTTGTTAATACATGTAATTAGTTGGTTTTAAGCTAATTAATGTAACGATATATATATTGTTGAATATATATACGAATATGCGATTTGATTAAATCGTACAAGTTTCAAATCGAATGTAATTCGGTTCAAGTAAATACGGACGTTGGTGAACATTTTTATTAACTAGTACAACATTATTTAATAACGCTACTATATCCAAAATATTATTTTGGTAATATTTCAATTTCATTTCGTATTGAATAATAAACGTCTACGCGACTTACACACTTAACACACAAACAAACGAAATCATTTAAGTGATTAAGTATTTGGTAAAATACTTCAACAAAAATAATAAAGAAACATTTGTATTTTAAAACATATAATTAAATGTATAAAATAATTATTTAATGTTTAAACGGATGCCCCACGGAGCGCGAATACACGGAGTTAAAAAGTGGAGACCCACACTCCGGTGGGCTCCCACCGAAATCAGCCACCAAGGGGGGGGGGGGGGGGGGGAGAACCCACCCCTTTCCCTCATTTCAATATCATCATCATCTCCAAACTCTCTCTCCCTTTCCCTCATCAAAAACCACCACCACCATCACTTAAAATCACAAAATAACACCACTAAACCACCTCGAATCATCTCGTTCATTTGAAGAAAAGTAACCACCGTGTCACGATCTACGTTTCCATCTTTTTGGATTCTCGATTCACCACTTTGTAAGTTTTCGACAAATCCCGACACCTCTCGTTTTCTATTGTTTTCAGCTTATAATTGTTTAGTTAAGCTTGAAATGTCCAAATATGGGTTGGGTAAAAGTCTCAGGTCAAACGGAGGCCGGAAAACACCTTTTCGGCTCATTTTCAGGCCAACAGCGCGTTATGTCGCAGACGCTCTAGGCCACCTGCGACATAAGCCTTTATGTCGCACTAATCACGGATGTCGCATATAGCGACATAAATAGTTATGTCGCAAAAATTACGGACGTCGCATATAGCGACACAACGCCCTACGTCACACTAAATTGCGGATGTCGCCCTTAGCGACACAAGCCCTTATGTCGCAGATATGATCTGCGACACAACAGACTATGTTGTACTTAGTGACACAAAGTTTTATGTCGCACGCTATGTCACATGAAACAGAACCAAGAAAACACAAATTTTACTAAGTGTCGAGACCTAAAATTTTATCACTCGATTTCACCCAAATTTAAGTCTAGATGCGTTTTTCACCAAAGCAATTTAGTAGAAATAAAAATTTTCCAAGCTATAAGTGTCGCCCAAGCCTTTTCATGCGTCACTTCCTAAGTGAGGCCTAAGCCCTCTAGTGAAGCTATAAGTGTCGCATGAAACAGAACCTAACTGAGCCAGGGGCTCTGCCCCTTGGACCCCGCCAGGGGCTGCCGCCCCTTGGACCCTGCTACCAGGGGCGCTGCCCCCGGACCCCCGTCATTAACGAGCTTCGCCCTTACCTAGGGTCACGAGTAATAGTGTTATATCTAAACTTTCACACAAGGTGTTAAACTTGTATAACATCAAACACGAATGCGACACAACTTCTAAAACACATTGGAACTTACTTTTAGGTATAACACTTCAAAATCATCAAAATAATAATGCGGGATTATTATTACAAACAATCACCAACGGGCCGTACACATTTTCAAATACTTAAAAAATCAACCAAATTGTAATCATTTGGACATTCTAGTTGGACAAACAACTACGAGGTAGTCTTATTAGATGCCTTCACATGTTTATAACCATCGCGTGTCGTGGACACCCTCAGGTTACAAGTCTTTGGACTTCGATTCTTGGCTAATCAATCTCAGTTTATTTAGATAAACTCTTCAGGCTCAGGTGAGTCTCATGGCCCCTCTTTTTACTGTTTTACTAGGGGTGTGATACATTGCTCTATTTTTAACACGTGAACGTGAGTACATATTTCAATATACTACATGAGTTGTTTTCAACTAATCAAATCAAAGTCCTCCGTCAGTATAGTCCGGTAATATGAAAGTAGCGTGAATATTAGTATATGGTACCATATAGGATTGACCCACCTCGTCCGGGTTAGTCGCGCTAACCTCTGCAACGGACGTACTAATATTTGGGACGTACTAAGATTTGAGACGTTGGTTCAACTAAACGGAATGAGAAATCCAGAGTGATTAGTCTTCCAAGGGTATTTTTGTAATAGTTAGTAGTAATTTTTATGTTCTTATTAAAAAAAAGGGGCGTATGGCATTCATTTGCTTGTTACCTGAGGGGAATCGCCTCCAATAAAAGAACAACTGTAGTTCTTTTAGAAAAATGTTTAAGTTTTATCTGCAAAAACTATGGGAGATGATAGTACATTAGGAGAATAAGCTTCACAATAATAAGCTTAAGTCCTAAGTATGATGTGTTAGTAGGTTTAATTAAAGCTACATTAGAACTACAGCGGTTCTATCAGGTATGTATTTATATTTATTTGATTATACACCTATATCCATAAGTTATAATTTGCATGTTTTAAATGTCTAGATAGCTTCATGATATGATGTACTGGTAGGCAAATTATATAAACATCTCTAAGCATTTAAGAAGTCTTAATATACTTGATTGTTATCGAGTGTTTCTATTATATGGTGTATGACATAAATCTTAATTGTTGACTGATAGCATTCGCATGCACTGTAATTATAAAGCTATAAAATGACAAATAGTAACAATATGGGTACTAACTTAATTACTGGTGACTTTGTTGTACTGAGTACAGACCCGAAGCCTTTAATTAAATTAATATTCTCAAATGTATTTTGAATCATGCTAAAAGGGATCCTCTGTTGTACTAAGTACAGACTTGGTTAACATAACATCTTCAAAGTATGTTTGATATTTGTCTAAATTTTAAATTCAAGTGTAAGTTTGATAAACCTCTACCTTGTATCTAAAAAACCAGTTTAATATGTGTTGCTTGAATTCTTCAATATGTCATATCTTGGAAAACACTTGGTAATATTCATACTAACAATAATGGTGTTGCTTAGATATGAGAGTATAATTTGTTTATGTGGATCATAATATTGATGATTATCTTGAACTGTCTATAAGAAAATATTCACTTTAAGTGAATAATATTATTTTTATTAATTATGCTATGTGGATAAAGGTACCTAAGATATAACTTTATGAATATAAATGGATAAATGATAAAATTAGTTGTAATTCTAATGTAATTTATTTGAATTTCATGAGGTATGTATACTAACAATCTACTTAGACTTTTTAATAAATTTAACTAGTTTGTTCTTTCGAATATGATCCCTAAGCAGATAAATCCTTATTCCGTCTATTTATATACTTTATTTTTCCAAGTGATTAATAAAATGGTACTTGATACCACTGTTAGCTTATATGTTTCATATTTTATTTTGTTTTATTATTATATAAAGTTGTTTTATTTTTATTTTATTTTAATAAATATTACCCTTTGGAATTAAATTATACTGAATTATCTTATCTATGTTGAACAATCGTAACAAATACAAGTGAAAAATAATTTATTTATTTTGGACTTGTGTATAGATTTAATACCGTAAGGTATATAAGTAAATAATTTTAAACATTTTATATATAGGCTAAATAGTTACAGAGATAACTATAAACATAAATGGGTTTTTAATTTATACTTTGTATTTAATTTGCGATTTAATTTAATTCTGCAAGTTTGACCGGTCAAACCTGTGGATCGAGATTAAAATTTGCGAATCCAGTAATGAGTATAAAAGGGTGGTCAAACAAGTCAACCTCTCCACCGAACCACTTCACATATGCGAGTTCACTTGTTCCTGTGCGAACTGACTGAGTGCGACGCGAGACGAAATTCACTTTTCGTTTGATTTTGCTTTTACAAGTTCGGGAATGAGTTTTTCATTCCGTGGTTTTTATACATCTTTGTATTGTGAATCTATTAAGGTATAACACAACGGATTTCACCGAACATATAATTCAAAATCGAAGTTTTTTATAAAACTAGGGTTTCGGTTTATAGAAGTATCAAATTACGTAGATTCAAGGCTTTAGTTAACAAGAATCATAGTAGTTAATGTTAATCGAACCTTAATGAATGTAAATCAATCGATTTATTGTGTTAAAATTCACATCAAAATAGATTTCGGGTTAAATCCGCAGCGGCAGTTTATACTGCGAGTTGACATTTTCAACTCAGATCGCAGCGGCTGATTTGCAAGTTGAAACATGTGTTAGTTGACTCGTTGACCTTGCGAGTTGAACACTTGATCATTGACTCATTGACTTGCGGACTGAGTAGGTCTGCGGATTGACTTGCGAGTCGAGTTGTGGAATGACTTGGTTAGCGAGTTAAATGGGTTGGCGAAGTGAGTTGCGAGTTGAGTTCGATTTTTGCGAGTTGAGAATTAAAATTTTTAAAACAAACGTAACTTGCGACTTAAAATTTTAATGTAATAAGTTGCGTTACAAATTATATCTAACTACAACTTATGACTTTAAAAGATTCACTAATATATGTTTTGATGTAAGAATTATATATTGATATGTAATAACATATATTTTGTATATATATATATATATATATATATATATATATATATGAATTTTGAGTTTATACTAATACGTTATATATATATATATACGTATTAATGTAACTTTCGACTAATTAGTAATAAGTTAAAATTATTGTTATATACGACTTGAGACACTAATGTAACAAGTTATATGTATAATTTAGAACTAAGATGTTTGATGAATATTATTATTCATAATACATTATAGTTTAAAATTTATCTTATGTTGGTAACGTGCATTAATTGTGTTTGTCATTTGTGTTCTTTTACAGATATGGCGAGACAGTTCGATAAAGGTCACAACATTCTTGTTGATCTTGATCTTTCGGCACGCGGAGCTAATAAAGTAGCTCAGGTGCTGACATTCTTTGCACGTTCTCGCATTAGATATACGATTACGGAGTATCCGCCTATATCTCAGGATATATTGACAGATTTTTAGACTGGGATCCAGTATGATGAGACCGTGAATCCTCCGTATATCCGTACAACGGTCAATAATCGACCGGTTGTGTTTACAGCTTCTGACTTACGTCAGATTCTACAGTTGGGTACTGTAGAACAGGAGGATGGACCCACGGAGTACCAAATGGATTTCATTGAGGGTGCTCTTGGACGTATGGGTTATACGGGCGAACGACGAGGATGCCAGTTTCTCAAGGCCCTTGTTATTGGGCAATAGAGATTTTTATGGCGCGTTATTGTCACTATTTTTGGACCAAAGAAGGGCGGTTTTGATGAGTTGAGCCCTGCTCTTATATCGGTTGTACTGTCACTGGTTTATAATAAACCATACAGTTTCCGTGATTATATTTTTGGAGAGCTGGTACGCCAGATATCGAGGACAGTGAGATCTCGATTTTTGATCTACCCGAGGTTTTGCATGCTGATCATCCGTTCTCGGATTGCTGATCTTGTTATCCCTGAGCCGCATTTACATGTCGATACAATAGGGCTCAGAGGATACAACGTGATGTTTCAGCAGACTATTCGTCTTAAGAATATGTCAAGCCTGAGATTCATGATCTTTTTGGATATATTCTTAATGCGGCTTATGTGACGCCACCAAATAATGGTTCGCTGGATGTTGATGCTGCTGCTGTTGTTCCTGAGCCTGTAGCTGATGTGGTTCAACCTGAAGATCCACAAGAGCTCATCGAGGAAGTTTTGGAACAGGCTGGACAGGAAGGGCAACAGGTGAATGTTGAGGTAGCTGCACAAGTGGTGCAAGATGCGCTTGTACAGAATGATGATGCTCATGATCCGCTTCTTCAAGCGATTGATCAATATATTGATGTTACATATTATTGTAATTAGGAACCGATGGATAAGGAACTAGAGGTTGATAGACCTACAGGTTCTTCGTCGGTGGTCCTACCTTCTAAGGTATTATATGTTATTGACATATAGAACGTGTATGATAGGGCGTTATGCTAATCATTAATGTTTAATATGTTTAATATATATGATACTGAGGCTGGTCCGTCAGGTGGACGTGATGGTGAAACTACATCAGATTCTGATTCTGATGACGTTCGACCTATTTTGCCGCCTGCTGGTATGATTCCTTATAGATCTGGACATATAAAGGATCCAAGTTTAAAAGGAAAATGCACAGCTGATGATTTAGATCCTGATTTTAACGTATTAGATGAGGATCTTGATGAGGAAGAAGAGATTTTGGAAACTCGGAGCCGTAAAAGGGCTAAAGCTTCTACTAGACAATTGACTATTGGTCTAGGTTAGTTTATAAATAGTTAGACGTTAATTATCTTGTTAGTTAATCAAGAGTTTTCAACTAAGACAGAATTATCTATGATAGCTGCTCGGGATAGACCGCAGGATAAGCAGGTGTCACAACAGGTGGTTACTGAACCGATATCTGTACCTACTGAGGTAAGGGATATAAGTTTAGTTATACATGTGTTATATAATTGATTAGAGATTGAGGCAGAGTAATCTGTAACAATTACTTATTTAATTTTATATAAATGGACAAGCTGAGATTGTAGATTTAGTACGTTCGGTACAGTTTCCGACTACTAAAGCAAGTAGATTTGCTGCTAGTCTGCTCACGACAGCTTTATCTCAACCTACTCCACCACTTACCACCGCATCTCATGTTTCTTCACTTACACCACCTGGACCATCAACTATCTCTGTTACTCCTACAACTGATGCTGAAAGGATTACATCCTTAGAGTTGCAGGTTAAGGAGTTAGAGAAGCTTACTTCGAATATTCCAGAGTTGGTAGCTCAGAATCTTCTTTTTGCACAGCAGATTACTCAATAGAGTACATCTTACAAGACACTGCTGGAGACTCATACCACTTTGTTACAAGATTTTACTACCCAGCGACTGAAGCTTGATTCCTTAGAACGTTTAGTGTTAAGAGTGAATTCAGGACAGTCAGCTCAGGGGGAGATATTGGTATATTTAGAGTCTTGCAAATAAGATGAGCTAAAGAAGAAAAGAGATGATGATAAAGATGATGATCCTTGTGCATCGAAAGATGGTGAGCTAACTGGTCCTTCAAAGACTAGTGAGCAAACTATTATTCAGGGGGAGTCGGCGGGTTCAAGTGGTGATGGTGCTGGTACAAGTGCTTCTGGTACAAGTGAAGCTGGTAAGACAGCTTAGACTTGTGTAGTTATTTGTATTTAGGATTTAGTTGAATTATGATTGTAAATTATAATTGTAACTGAATAATTGTAACTTAATATTTTTTGGTTATATATTCGGTTTGAGATTATTATTACAAGTTAAATATATTAGAAATTATTTGAGTTATATATGTTATGTAGAATTGTGATCGAAAGTCTTCCGACTCATTGAGTAGTCGAGCGGCGAGTTCCAATTAGTTTTGGCGGTCAAATTTCTATGATAACATACATATTTTAGACTTGAGAGTTTGTTATAACTGACAAGTTTAATATGTAATATCTTTAACTAGACAAAGATATATAATTTAAAAATATAATTGAAAGTTAAGTTTTTGGGAAGATAACAGTTTAATTAAGTCTTGGAATTATATAAGTTAATTAATTGTAAACTTAAATGTTTGGTGTTTATTTACAATATATTAGAGTTTAAGTTTAAATAATATTTGTTAAGTGTTTTATAAAAGACTTAAGAAATCTTAGATTGATTCAGGGTAATCAATCAAAGATTTATAAGTTATTAATTGCATTTATATTATGGACTAATTACACAAAAGGATTAATAAAAAATTCTTAGATTGATTCAGGGAAATCAATGAAGGAATTTAAATTGTTAATAGTTATTTGTGTTTCTGTTTTCTAGGGATTGAAATGCTTGATCTATCAGATTCAGAAGATGATTTTCTTGATAAGATAGATGAAGACATTAATTATGATTTGGAAGAAGGAGAGTTTCAACCACCTGAAGATTGAACTGTTGTTTCAGAGATAGAGCTAGATATGGGTGTAGATCCATACGCAAATATAGATGAACACCATGTGAGCCCATCTAGAACAGAGATTGTGTTTGAAGATGAAGAAGGTCCTAAAGTTGTTGATGTGGATGAAGATGTCGATGACTCAACCGATTATGAAGAAGAGATTCCTGATAAGCATAAAGACAATCCGATGTTCATACCTTTAGAGAAACAGAAGAAGAAAAGGGTTGGAGTTTCGGAGGTTGATATTATAGGAAAATGTGAAGCGCGTAGAGGAATTATCGGTTGGTATTTTGATTCTGATCCGAAGCTTTTCGCAATTAAAAGGTTTGACGGAGTTCAATATTTTGAGCGAAAGCTTGCAGTGTTCAGTTCTCTACCTAAATATGAGATTCGAGACTTTGCTCGATTACCTTTGAAGAATCCAGATAATGATTTTGTTGGTGGATATGTAGAACATGTAATCAAGACTGAGGTTCATTCAGGGAAGTTTGAAAAGATTAAGCCAAGGAATGGAAAAACGATAAAGTTAAAGGAGAGAACTCAAAGGACTGGAAGGAGAAGGAGAAAGAAAGTGTATCCAGCTGTCAAGTGTGTTCAGCAGATTCCACTAAAAACAATGTCACAGGATATTCTAGGAAATATGAAAAGTTGGCACGTGGATTCAGAAACTGGAGAGGTTGTCATGGTTGAAGTTGATGATGAAGTTGAGGGTGGTAAACGTGAAATTTTTAGAGTTTATGACCATCGACACCTAATGAACATGTCAAAGAAAGATCTGTTGAAGTTAAATGAGAATAGAATCTTGATGACAGAAGCATGAGGTGATTTAGCACGAGATTATCAGATGATGGTTAAACTTGTATTAGAATGAGATATACGCTGGAAGTAAAATTTACAAATGAAGACTAAAGACAAGCGTGAAGATAAAGACGCTAGAGATATTGTCAAGGGGGAGTCTGTTGAGACATAGTTTGTGACAACAGATCTAGCTTGAAATTTGATTGGTGTAATTGTTATCATGTTTGTACATTGGTTTAAATTTGTAAATAAATGTTTGTTTTGTTATTAATATTCGTTAAATATATTAGTATATTAAGTGTTAGATGAAGATCGAAAATGAAATAAATATGCATAGCGAGTCGAGATCTCAAGTCGCAAGGCATTGCGATGCGAGATGAGATCTGAACTCGCAGATCAAAGTAAGCCGAAGCGAGTTTGGGCTTGGGCTTGTGTGCGAATCGAACTGGACTCGCAGGCCCAGTGGTTGCGAGTTGATCAAAGTATATATGTTCGATTCAGTTTAACCTAAGTAGAACTTTCGCCATTCATTTACCTAACCTGCGAATTTAGCAATCTAGAGAAAACGTATTCTAAAGTCTAGGCTTTGACGGCTTATCGTTTAAAGCTAAGTATTAGTTAATATAAATGTAAACTTATTCGTTATAGTAAGATAACACCGTATTAAGGGATTCCGCACCTTAATACTACAGATAACGAAGTTATCGATCCTAGAACTAGGGACTTACAAATAATATTGGAATATATAAATACATCTATAAATTTTTATTTGATCTCGTGGAATGGACCAATAAGTGGAAATCACGGTTAAAAGAAGAAAATAATTTTAATGCATGTATAAATCGATACTTATGAATATACGTGGTTTTTATATACACAAATTAGAACATTTTGTTTAATCGTGACACTAGGGTTAGAACTTTATGCATTGTTGTTGTATGTAAATTATGTTGTTTTTAGTTGTGTATGTGTGTCACCTATATAAAATTATAAAGTGGCACATGACGTCTTTGTAAATTGTTACGTCACTCAAATACGCAATGACAATAAATTAAATGTTCATCACACACTACTGAAGTCAAAGTAGTTCAATACAGGTATACGAATGTTATAGTATATTTATATATATTATATAGCAATTAAAGTGTAAAATTTTATGCATATATCAAAACCATGTTTTGAAAGTTTGCTTCTGTCAAATAAAATTTTGTTGTAAGTGTAACATCCTCCGTACCGGTCTGGTAATTTCTAATTTAAATTGATTATTTAATTATTTTAGAAATCATTTGATATTATTTGATTATTGTGAAACTTAGCTAAATAAGTCAATTTACTTATTGTGAGTAGTAAATTGTTGTTTGTTTTAATTTACTATAGTCAACGGTACAATAAAATAAATTTCTCGTAATTGATATTTAGGTTCCAAATAATAGATTTGGAACGGGTATAAAATACCCAAATATTGAAGTCGGTGATAAAGAAGGTCGACCTCCTTTTTTTGTTGATTCCCAAATACTTGAACCCATTTTATAAACTTAAACCTTCACCAAAAAAACAATCTTCAAAAATTCAAAATAAAAATCACAAACATAAGTAGTCAATTTCAAGCTACGATTTCTTGCAATCTATCTTCATTTGATTATCATCATTCCCTTGTTCTTCTAGTTTCAAGTAAGTGATTTTAAACTTGATGAACTAAGCTTTGTTAGGGTAGTGGTGATTATGATGAATTGTTTGATGTAAACATGATCAGTGATGCTATCTGATGTTAGAAACTGATTTGGTGTACATGATATGCATTTTTCGATGTCTTGCTCTTGAGTTAGGATTTTAGGGCTCAAATATGTGGGTTATGGAATTGGTATGAGTTTGACATGAAAGTGGATTGATTGATGTTATATGGGATTAGTTAGTTGTAAAATGATGTTATTGTGGTGTTAAAACATCCCCCTTTTTTATTTGATAATTGGAAAGTTGAGATTTGGTGAGTTTAGTTCGTATTTGGGTATGTTGTGCCTTGCTGCTGCTGCGGCTGTAAATTTGGATGAAGCCGGCTGCTGCTATGAGTAAGCCGGCGGGTTCTATGCCTGGGTTGGGGAGCCGGCGGGTAAAAGACCCAAGCCGGCGGGTTATAGCCCAAACCCGGCTGCTACTTGGCCAATTAGGCGGCTTATTTAGGCTTTAAAACTTAACTTAGTTCTGGTACCTCAAAAATCGTTGTACCCGGCAGAATGTGGTATGAAGCCGGCAGGTCCTAGACCCCAGCCAACGGCTTCTTTGGCCTGTCCAACATTTCACCTTTACTTGATTGATTTCAATGTCAATTGGTTGCAACATGTTATGACATTGATAAACCAGTATTAATACATGATAATAGCTATGTTGTGATTAATAATATATAATTAGGAACTTGTAATTGTGATGTCAATTTCGTTAAGTTCCTAATGTTACAGATTGATATAAGTTAAGTATTGTTGATTTTGATTACTAACTTATATCTGATTAATGATTCTCAGATCCTCCAAATGATAAGTGGCACCTGGATTCTGAATTTGTGAAGACAAAAGTATTGGTGAGTGGATTCGGAACTCACCATTTGATTTAGTTGTAACCGTTTGGTTACAACAAGTGAACGTAGATATGTTATGGTTGCATTTAATATTCATTGTTGATTTTAAATCTACGTGCTACATATGTGGCCTTCGGGCATCTGTTGTTAATGAGGTCAACGGGTTGATTTGGTTGGTTGGGCTTGTTGGTTGTTGTGTGAATTACACATGATCTTACTTCATTTATCATGTGTATAGAACCTGTGTTTGAATATAGTAACCACTAGCTATCGGTCTCGTCCGTTATGGCCATACGGATATGGTTAGATAAGTGTTCTTGGGGAGCCACCCGAGTATTATGGTATTCCCCAGAGCCACCGATCCTCATTACTATATTGTTGACTAGTTGAAGCATGTGTTTACGGTTGTTTGGTGTAAACAGGTGGTTATGCTAAGTTGAATTGTGTGTGATGAATTCATTCACTTAGCTTAGTGCTAATCCCTCATTTTACTTCCTGCAGGTTTATTTTGGGATGTGGGTAGCAGGAAGGGTATGCTCGTGGAGCAAGGAACATTTGACTTGCCGTGCTACTCTGATATGTTTTTGTAATGAACTAGTTTGAGATACTATAATAACCCCGCTTAATGTTGTTTATCAGTAGTTTCTTAAACAGTTTTATAATGGTATGTGTGTAGAACCTATAAACAGTTATGTACATTATTATAATGTACAATAATGAAATATGTTTTTAATTCCAACGCTTCCGTGTTAATAATATAGTATTGTGAAAATAAAGGAGGGGTGTTATAAGTTGGTATTAGAGCATAGTTTTGGCCTAATTGAGCATTGTAAAGTGTTCAATCCCAATTCTAGAGTGTGATATGTCAAACATTCCTGGGTATGGGATTTTGCATGGTATATGAAATTGTTAGTAGATAGGTACTAACGATTAACAAATTTCAAGTGTTGTGTTGATTACAGATATGACAGATAACGAGCAACCGACCACCAACCCTAATAATGCCTCTAGGATCGCTGTTCCTCCTTCGGATACTCATATTGAGAGGTATGATCATGAAGGTACTTCTATTCCGGTTCATGAAAAATTAAATAGAGATGATTATCTTTTTCAATTAGAAGATGAAGTAATTAATCTCAGAGAATTAAAAGACAAACTGAAGCGGGATCATCTCAGCAACATTCTCAACAGCAAGCACCAGGTTTTGGTATTGTTCCACCACCTCAGTTAAGTAAAATATGTTCTTTCAAAACATTTATGTCAAGTAAACCACCGGAGTTTCATGGTAGTACAAATCCGACGGTAATTTTGAATTGGTTGAGAGACATGGAAAGAAAGTTTGATGTGACTCGTTGTGAAGAAGAATTAAAGGTGTTGTATGCAATTCAATGTATGAAGGATGAAGCGATGGTTTGGTGGGATTCGATTACTGGCCATTTGACACAACAACAAAAGGAGTCTATAAGGTGGACTGAATTTCGAAATGTATTATGTAATCAGTATTGCTCAGATTTTGATATGGCGCGTATTAGAAGGGAGTTTATGAATTTACAATTGACTGATAATATGACGATCGATGAGTTAATATCTCAGTTTTCTGATAAATTGAGATTTGTTCAACAATGGGTGCCGGATGAGAAAACTAAGATTGAACAGTTTGTTTAAACTCTACCTCTGAGTTACCGTACCACTGTGAGATTGGCTGGTTCTTTATCTCAAGCATTCATTCTTGCATGCTCAGTTGACAATGATATGAGAGCTCAAGGTATTTAGTATAAAAATGTTACCTTTTCGAGGTTTAGGACCGATTCTTCAGGAAAAGGAAAGTTGAGATGGCAGAGTAACCGACAGGGTCAAAGATCTAGTAGTAAGAGTGGTTCATCTGGGAGTTCCAACTGGTGTAATTCGTGTAAGTCAAGGCATTCTGGTCAGTGTACAGTTCAGACGAATAAATGTCTTAAATGTGGTGAACTTAGGCACGAAATAAAGAACTGCAGGTATCCAAATTTTGTATGTTGGACATGTAAGAAGGAAGGACATCGGGTTGGTCAGTGTCCCGAGGTGGGGAGACAGGGTTCTGGTTCGGTCGGGAGTTCGTCATCTTCCGGGCAAAGCGGAAGAATCCGCCGCCAGCTGCAAGTAGGGCATTTCAGATGACAGTCGATGAGGCTGTCCACACAGAGGATGTTATCACTGGTACTTTTCTTATAAACTTTGTACCAGCATGTGTTTTGTTTGATTCTGGAGAAAATTGTTCTTTTATATCAGTGTACTTCTGTGATAAGTTGAAATTAATCCCTACTGTGATTACTAAGCCTGTAGAAGTAGAAATTGTTAGTGGCAAGTTAGTTCCTGTTACCACTTCGGTTACTAGAGCTAGTATTGTGATAGATGGCCAGGCTTTCCCAATTTCATTTCTGTTGATGCCAATTCCTAGTTTTGATATTATTATTGGCATGGATTGGTTAAGTCAGTATAAAGCAAATATAGATTACCACAATAAGTTGATTAGAATCCCAATTTCTGAAGAGTCATGTATTGTGGCTCGAGGAGAAAGGGATAGTGTAGGTATACCTTTGATTTCTATGATGAAAGCTAGGAAGTCGTTGTCTAAAGGTTGTGAGTCTTACCTAGCCTATGTGATTGATGCCAAACTAGATAAGAAATCCATTTCTGATGTCCGGGTAGTTTCTGAATATCCAGAAGTGTTTCTCGACGAGTTGCCTGGTTTTCCACCGGTTAAGGAAGTTGAATATCATATTGATCTTATTCCTGGCTCGTCGCCTATAGCCAAAACTCCCTATAGACTAGCTCCTTCTGAAATACGTGAAATGATGAATCAGATACAGGAGTTACTGGATAAAGGATTTATTAGACCTAGCTCTTCTCCTTGGGGTGCACCGGTTTTGTTTGTGAAAAAGAAGGATGGATCTTTTAGAATGTGTATTGATTATCGGGAACTGAATAAACGAACAATAAAGAATAAATATCCTCTGCCTCGAATAGATGATTTGTTTGATCAGTTGGAGGGATCTTCGTTTTATTCTAAAATTGATTTGAGGTCGGGTTATCACCAAGTTCGCGTTCGTGAACAGGATATTCCTAAAACTGCTTTTCGTACCGAGTATGGTCATTTTGAATTCCTGGTTATGCCTTTCGATTTAACAAATGCTCCAACAGTTTTTATGGATTTGATGAATCGACTTTGTTGGCCTTTTCTTGATAAATTTGTGATTGTGTTTATTGATGATATTCTGGTATATTCTAAATCCAAATCAGAACATGAAACGCATTTGAGGTTAGTGTTGGAAATCTTGAAAAAAGAACATTTATATGCAAAATTTTCTAAATGTGAATTCTGGATTCGGGAGGTACAATTTTTGGGGTCATATTATAAGTAATGATGGTGTCAAAGTTAATCCTTCTAAAATTCAAGCTGTGATGAATTGGAAAGCTCCAAAATCTGCTTCAGAGATAAAGAGTTTTCTTGGGCTAGCTGGATATTATCAAAAATGTATTAAAGACTTTTCAAAGATTGTTGGTCCGTTAACAAAGTTGACACGTAAAGATGTTAAGTTTCAGTGGGATGAGCCAAGAGAAATAGCTTTTCAGACCTCAAAACAGCTATTGTGTCAGGCACCTGTGTTTGTATTACCAGATGGATCTGAAGATTTTGTTGTTTACTGTGATGCATTTTATGCTGGGTTGGGTGGTGTTCTTATGCAAAGAGATAAAGTTATTGCATATGCTTCTCGGTAGTTGAAACATCATGAAAGAAATTACCCTACTCATGACTTAGAGTTGGCAGCTATTCTATTTGCATTGAAAATCTGGAGACATTATCTTTATGGTACAAGGTGTATTATCTGTACAGATCACAAGAGTCTTCAGTATGTATTTTCTCAGAAAGAGTTGAATATGCGTCAGAGACGATTGTTAGAATTAATCAAAGATTATGATTGTGAAATTCGTTACCATCCAGGAAAGGCTAATGTGGTTGCTGATGCTTTGAGTCGAAAAGGTACCTCTGACTGAATTTATTATTTGAAAGTAGATATTTCTTCTGACTTAGTGGATAAAGTTAAAGATGCACAGTTCGAAGCCTTATTAGATCATAATCTAAAGTCAGAAATCATGTTGAAAAGGAAAGATTTGTTGATTGATGATTCTAGAGGATTGAAGACTTTCCAGTCTCGTGTGTGGATCCCTCTTATTGGTGGTATTCGAGATATGATATTAACTGAAGCCCATAAGTCTCGTTTATCTGTTCATCACGGAAGTACTAGAATGTACAATGACTTGAAGCCTTTGTATTGGTGGCCAACAATGAACACTGATATAGCACAATTTGTTGGTACTTGTCATATTTGTGCTCAAGTCAAAGCTGAACACCAGAAACCGTATGGATCGCTGAAACAGTTAGAAATTCTAGAATGGAAGTGGGAACACCTAACTATGGATTTTGTGACTAAACTTCCACGTACATCTCGAGGGAATGACATGATTTGGGTTATTGTTGATCGATTGACCAAAAGTGCACATTTTCTGGCTACTAATGAAACTACGTCTCTTAGTAAGCTTGCACAGTTGTATGTCAATAAAATTGTTTCGAGACATGGTATTCCTTTGTCGATTGTGTCAGATAGAGATTCTCGGTTTATTTCTCATTTCTGGCAGAGTTTGCAACAAGAATTGGGTATCCGTGTTAATCTTAGTACAACATATCATCCTCAAACAGATGGTCAGTCGGAATGTACCATTCAGACACTTGAGGATATGTTACGGGCTTGTGTTTTGGAATATGGAGGTTCTTGGGATTCTTACCTGCCGTTGGTTGAATTTGCTTATAATAATTCTTATCACTCCAGTATCAATGTGTCTCCTTACGAGATGTTATATGGACGTCAGTGTAGAACACCCACCTGTTGGTTAGAGGCTGATGAGAAATAGTTTGCAGGACCCGACATTGTTCAGATAACAGCTGACAAAGTGGCGATTGCACGTGAAAAGTTGAAAACTGCACGTGATAGACAGAAATAGTATGCAGATCCACGTAGACGACCAGTGTCATTTTCTGAGGGTGAGCTTGTTTATCTTAAAGTTTCTCCGTGGAAAGGTGTGATTCGGATTGAAAGCGAGGGAAACTAGCTCCTAGATATATCGGTCCATTCAGAATCCGACAAGTTGTTGATGATCAGTCAGTTTCATTGGACCTTCCTCCAGAACTAGCGGGTATTCATGACACGTTTAACATTTGCTATTTGAGAAAGTGTAAGGTTGAAGACCAATCGCAGATTCTTCCCTTGCAAGATTTGAAAGTTGATAGGAGTCAAAAGTTAGTTGAAGAACCCGTTGAACTTCTTGACCGGAAAGTTACTAAACTTAGGAAAAAACAGATACCTATGGTCTTAGTAAAGTGGAAACACAGTTTAGGTTCTAACCTGACTTGGGAGATCGAGGAGAGTATGAGATCCAGATATCCTGGATTGTTTGATCATGTTGAGATTTCAGGGACGAAATCTTCCTAATGAGGGGACATTTGTAACATCCTCTGTACCGGTCTGGTAATTTCTAATTTAAATTGATTATTTAATTATTTTAGAAATTATTTGATATTATTTGATTATTGTGAAACTTAGCTAAATAAGTCAATTGATTTATTGTGAGTAGTAAATTGTTGCTTGTTTTAATTTACTATAGTCGACGGTACAATAAAATAAATTTCTCGTAATTGATATTTAAGTTCCATATAATAAATTTAGAACGGGTATAAAATACCCAAATATTGGAGTCGGTCATAAAGGAAGCCGACCTCCTTTTTTTTGTTGATTCCCAGATATTTTAACCCATTTGATAAACTTAAACCTTCATTAAAAAAAAATCTTCAAAAATTCAAATTAAAAATCACAAACATAAGTAGTTAATTTCAAGCTGTGATTTCTTGCAATCTATCTTCATTTGTTTATCATCATTCCCTTGTTCTTCTAGTTTCAAGTAAGTGATTTTAAACTTGATGAACTAAGCTTTGTTAGGGTAGTGGTGATTATGATGAATTGTTTGATGTAAACATGATCAGTGATGCTATCTGATGTTAGAAACTGATTTGGTGTACATGATATGCATTTTTCGATGTCTTGCTCTTGAGTTAGGATTTTAGGGCTCAAATATGTGGGTTATGGAATTGGTATGAGTTTGACATGAAAAGTGGATTGATTGATGTTATATGGGATTAGTTAGTTGTAATATGATGTTATTGTGGTGTTAAAACATCCCCATTGTTTATTTGATAATTGGAAAGTTGAGATTTGGTGAGTTTAGTTCGTATTTGGGTATGCTGTGCTTTGCTGCTGCTGCGGCTGTAAATTTGGATGAAGCCGGCTGCTCCTATGAGTAAGCCGGCGGGTTCTATGCCTGGGTTGGGGAGCCGGCGGGTAAAAGAACCAAGCCGGCGGGTTATAGCCCAAACCTGGCTGCTACTTGGCCAATTAGGCGGCTTATTTAGGCTTTAAAACTTAACTTAGTTCTGGTACCTCAAAAATCGTTGTACCCGGCGGCTAGGTAGTGTGAGCCGGCAGATTGTGGTATGAAGCCGGCAGGTCCTAGACCCCAGCCAGCGGCTTCTTTGGCCTGTCCAGCATTTCACCTTTACTTGATTGATTTCAATGTTAATTGGTTGCTACATGTTATAACATTGATAAACCAGTATTAATACATGATAATAGTTATGTTGTGATTAATAATATATAATTAGGAACTTGTAATTGTGATGTCAATTTTGTTAAGTTCCTAATGTTACAGATTGATATAAGTTAAGTATTGTTGATTTTGATTACTAACTTATATCTGATTGTTGATTCTCAGATCCTCCAAAAGATAAGTGACACCTGGATTCTGAGTTTGTGAAGACAAAAGTATTGGTGAGTGGATTCGGAACTCACCATTTGATTTAGTTGTAACCGTTTGATTACAACAAGTGAACGTAGATATGTTATGGTTGCATTTAATATTCATTGTTGATTTTAAATCTACGTGCTATATATGTGGCCTTCGGGCATCTGTTGTTAATGAGGTCAACGGGTTGATTTGGTTGGTTGGGCTAGTTGGTTGTTGTGTGAATTACACATGATCTTACTTCATTTATCGTGTGTATAGAACCTGTGTTTGAATATAGTAACCACTAGTTATCGGTCTCGTCCGTTATGACCATGCGGATATGGTTGGATAAGTGTTCTTGGGGAGCCACCCGAGTATTATGGTATTCCCCAGAGCCACCGATCCTCATTACTATATTGTTGACTAGTTGAAGCATGTGTTTACGGTTGTTTGGTATAAACAGGTGGTTATGCTAAGTTGAATTGTGTGTGATGAATTCATTCACTTAGCTTAGTGCTAATCCCTCATTTTACTTCCTGCAGGTTTATTTTGGGATGTGGGTAGCAGGAAGGGTATGCTCGTGGAGCAAGGAACATTTGACTTGCCGTGCTACTCTGATATGTTTTTGTAATGAACTAGTTTGAGATACTATAATAACCCCGCTTAATGTTGTTTATCAGTAGTTTCTTAAACAGTTTTATAATGGTATGTGTGTAGAACCTATAAACAGTTATGTACATTATTATAAATGAAATATGTTTTTAATTCCTACACTTCCGTGTTAATAATATAATATTGTGAAAATAAAGGAGGGGTGTTATAGTAAGAGCATCCACAATGGGATGATTCAGCAAGGTTCAAAGTATGATTACACTATGAGTTGACAATGAAAATCCTACTGTAGGTGTTGAGCGCTGATTTTGGAATCGACACTGCTTGCATCGGAAATACACCGACACAATGACTTTTTCCATTATTCCACAATATATTACATAATATGATAAATGATAAAAGCCACTCATATATGCATTTATAATTCTATCCTCATGCTTGCTGCGGCAATTTTGCTTAGTTTCTTTCACTCTTTTCTTATACGATTATTTAATAGATTTAATTTATGTACAATTTTCGTTTTCATGCACATAATATACTATTATATAAGTTTAAACGTTATATACTTTTATGATGATTTAGCAATGCAATAGAGTATATAAAGAAATAATTAAAATTAGGTTGATGATGTGGATACACATTCAACTCTAAAAAGTTTAATGGGTTGTAGAGGTTTTATGTAGAACGATTAGATGCTTATGTGGCAACACTTTGAACTCAAAAGAGTTCAAAGCATTAGAGATGCTCTAAGGTGTAACGTTTAAAGCCGTTAGGTAACACCAACTTGGGTGAATCTGCATGGTTCATCTCATAGTTTTAATTTTCGACTCTCTTCAACATATATAATAAAAAAAATCTTTCTATTTATGGAATCAAAATTGATGGATGACAAATTATTTCCTTTAACAATAACGAAAAAAAATAATCAAAACCTAAAAATCACTAGAAAAATAAAAGTTGGGGCAACACTTTAAATACTGACATGTACTCTTCATACTATTTATTTATTTTTAAATTAACTATTCTGTACTTTTTTTTGTACTTTTTTAAATTACTCGTTCTTACATTCTGTAATTTTCTGTATATTTCCGTACTTTTTCTGTACTTTTTTGTAAATCAAAAAATGATATGATAAGTATTTGAAAATGATATGAAGATACTATCCCATACTTTATTCACAAAAATTTTACGAAAAATACTTTACAAAATGAGGTGTCAAATGTCATGAAGAGAAAGAAAGATGAAAGTGAAAAAACCGATTAATGTGATTGGATGATTCTACATACCACATCATTTTGTGAGAGGTTATTTGTAAAAATTTTGTGGATGTAGAATTCCTTTTAAAAATTGTGTTCCTTCAAAATGATAAAAAAAATAATGTCTGTATGATCAACTTGTTATCCTGCATTTTAGGTAAGCCTTTTTGTTTCACTGAGTATTAGACCTCTCCCAATGGTGACGGAAAGTAACAGAAACCGACGTGCCACATCAGCGCCATGTCAGCTTTTTCACCCAACTGACAGAAACTGACAGGCCCCTCCCAACAGTCATCCGCAGTTTCCCGTCAGTTTCATATTCCATGGACCCACACCAATAAACTTAATTAAATAATACACAATAATTAAAATAAAAACACATTTCATTAAAATTAAAAACATTACAATCCTAAAAAATAAAAACATTACAATCCTAAAAAATAAAAACATTAAACTCCTAAAAATAAAAAACATTAAACTCCTAAAAATAAAAACGTTACACTAAAAATAAAAGATGAGAGAATTGTAATCCGATTTGACACTTCGCCAAAAACTTTCATTTGTTTGATTGTTTCCAATGACGCCGTTTTCGGAACAATGTATCCACCGTTCGACCAACATTTTCGCTTCGTCGTCGGACCACCTAACTTGAACCCGAAATGGTGCGTCCGGATTTTTTCTTGGTTTTTTACCCTTTTTCTTAGGGGCCTCGGGTTGGGTATCGGGTTCGGACTCGGGTTCTTGTTCGGGTTGGAATTGGTTTTCGTGATCGGAATCGTCGGAGCTGTCGAGAAGGTTTTGATGTTGGGTTTCGGGTACGACGAAATTTGGAGTTTGTGGAGGTTGTGAGTAACGGGTAGGTGTAGCTTGGTAGCCGTGTGGGTTTGATGAGGAGGTGCCGTGGTATGTGTTTGGTGAATAATCCATGGAAGGTGTGAATTGCGGGTTTTGATACCACCCGGGATGTTGGTAATTTCTTCGTGGGTCGTCGGGTGACATTTGATACGGGTTTACAATTGGTGCAAAATGAGCAAAACCCGTCGGTGAAGGTTGATAGTTATTTGGATTTGGTAGCGGGTTGTTCACCAAGTTTTGCCACATATCGTAGCCAACTTGTTCTTGCTCATTTTGGTTTGATTTGGTTTTGGATTTGGTTTTGGATTTGGAATTGGTGTTGTTGTTGTTTGACATTTTTTGGAAGTGAAAGTGAGAAAAGATGAGAGAATTTGTGATGTTTGAGTGTAAAATATGTGATAGATATGTGTAGTATTTATATAGAATTTAAAAAAAAAATTAAAAAAAAAAAAAAAAGAAAAGAGCCGTTTGATGTACCTTTTTTTTTAAAAAATTTGTTTTTTTTTAGTCTCCAACGGCTCATTTTAAATTTTTTTTTTTTTAATTAAGTTCACGGACCCACGGCCCCACCGTCCACACCCAACACCTCGTCGGAAATCCGACGGAAGAAACCGACGGACCGAACCGACGGCGCCGTGCCAGCGGTGTCGGTTCCGTCGGTTTCAACCGACGGAAACCGACTACTCCCATTGGGACGGGTCTTACAAGAGACGAAACTTTTATTACTTCATCACTAAAGTATACACATCAAACGTTATCGAACGTAGAATGTGAGATTCTAGAATTGAAGTATTATCACATGTAAATAGATAATTAAGCCATTAGGTCGTGAATACATCTAACTTTGTCATCCAAAGATGAAATTGGACGTTAGTAATCACAATGTTCGTATCAATCTAAGTGTACACTTAAAACACACGCATTAGAAAAAAAATGTCTAGTCAAATACAATGTACTTAATATTATTTCATCTTCAACTTTAAAAAATCTTTTTGATCGGTCATAATATAAGACATACTCTAATACCAACCAAGTTAAAAACATAACACTTTAACTCGAACAGACGAATTATAACAAAACGTTCTACGCTAAAAGTCTCACATCACCTAACACCGATAGTCTAATATAGTTTTCTCAATTATCAAAACCATACACGATCGACAATTAACTTTATAAAATACAACAAAAATACAAATAACAATAACAAATCGTCATTAAACTAAAACCACACGAGATTATAATAATTACTCCGTATAATAAATATTCCAGTCAATAATATCTGATTTACCATTGGAGCCCATATTATACGAATAATAATAATAATCGACGCAAGTATGAAAATGGGCTATAAATTAAATTAAATTAAATTAGTCATCCTGAATATTAGCGACCACCGTTTGACGTCAGATTAAAAAACATATGAGAATCTTTAAAAGTCTAGTGAAGATTGAAGATATTAACTGTAGGGCGGCAGCCGCCAATTTAATCGTGGCCATTGATCAGATCTACCAAAGCCGTTGGAGAAACGATGATCGTTGATTTATTCGTTACGTTCTTGGAAAGTTAATATGGTCGGAAAGCAACCAATCAGAGGATCCTAACCATACACGTGGTAACGTGCCCTTTCCCTCACGTGGAGGGAATTGCATTTCCAACATTCATCCTATTTCATCAGATTCCGTTTTTATTTATTTATTTTATTGTTTTTTTATATAATAGGATACGTCACGAGCTTTGTGAGGTTAGCATTATTTGCAATCTTCTAATGTACGGAGTATAAAGTTTGTATTGTAGAGACTATGGAATTGGTTGGAAGAGGGATTAAAACGCGTGTTTATATCGATATATCCAGATCTTAATGAAAATTGTTTTTGTTTTGTTAGAATCACGAAATCGTATAAAAAATATCATATCAATATATCAAAAAATGTCACGTTGCTTGTCGTTGATTTTAGAGTAATTGGACCAAATAATATTTCAAGTTAAGTTAATACAATGAACCCTTATAAGTGTGGGGTGTTGGTTTTGGCTAAAATAAAAATAGGGTTTTTTCTTCCACATTTGTGGATGGAACAAATGAGAGGGTGACTCCTTGATTATAAGGAAACCTAAACCTTAGTTTCAAAATGTATCAAATCAATATACATCTGTAGTATTTGATTCTTTTTTTCTCCCTTTAGTTTAAAGTGTCTAAGGTGTGAGTCAAATCCTTGGAGGGTGTGAGTGTTGGTTGGGCAGTGGCTTAAAAGATTAGTCTATGTGATTGTAATAATTTTTCATATAGTGGAATCTTTTCTCTTTGGAGGCCCGTGATTTTTCTCCGATTTTGGAGTTTTTCACGTATATTCTTGTGTTGTTCATATTTCTTTACTGTTTTCATTGGTTGTGTTGTTGGGGAATCTTTGAGACCATTTTTTCCAACAAGTGGTATCAGAGCCAAGGTTTTGGCGGGGGTCTCGGTTTTAGAATTTCATAGTATGCTCTGTGGTTGCAGTTTTGTCTGAACTTCCACATCAAAAACAAATTCTATTTATCGTATTGGGGTATCTTGGTTCTATTGGTTGTCTTGTATACGATAGAATTATATGTGAGCCTGGTGGAGTATTTACACGTGTAGAAAAGATTCTGGCTAAAGAAATACTTGGTATTTAAGCGTGTCCATTGTGACCCACCTCTCTTTCCTGGGATCCTTTTTCTCCTTGGTGTATTACTAATTGGCTGGAAATATATTTTTCTAGTATACAATACTGGTAATTTTTTTAAAAAAGATACAGGTACGATGTCAAAGTTCAGTCCAATGACGTTCGATGTAGAGAAATTTGATGGAAGAATCAATTTTGGCTTGTGACAAGTTCAGGTCAAAGATGTGTTGATTCAGTCCGGGTTAGACAAGGCATTGATGGGGAAATCAACCCTTGTTTCTAGCAGTGATTCTAGCAAGGCCAGTAAGATCGATGATGAAGAATGCGATGATATGAATTTGAGAGCGGCAAGTGCTATTCGTTTGTGTCTTTCAAAGAATGTTCTTGCAAATGTGCATGGGTTATCGACGGCAAAGGAGCTTTGAGAGAAGCTTGAACAGTTGTGCAAAGGCAAAGGCATCTCAGACCGGTTGTATCTCAAGGAACAGTTTCATACTCTACGTATGGAAATAGGTACAAAAATTTCAGATCATCTGAGTGTTCTTAATAATATTATTTCAGAACTGGAGGCTATTGGAGTTGAGGTTGATGATGAAGATAAATCATTAAGACTTATATTATCTTTACTATCCTCCTATGAGCACATGAAACCAATTCTGATGTATGGAAAAGAGACCCTGAAGTTTGAAGACGTTACTAGCAAACTCCTATCTAAGGAGAAAAGACTGGAAGGTAAGGGCGGGACTTCATCGGAAGGTACAGTTTTGGTAAGTGAAGATAGGAAGAAAAAGAACTTCAAGAAAAATCTAATATGCTGGAAATGTGGGAAGTCTGAGCATGTCAAGATGGATTGTCCAGGTGGAGCGGATTCGTCAAAGGGCTCCAAATCTGCTGACAATGTCTCCGTTCTCACGGAGAATAGTGAGTTCTATTAAGATATGACATCCTCATGGTGTGTTCACGCCACCATGAGAAAGGGATGGTTGTCAACGGTTCCACATGTATTTACACATGGGTATTGGTTTGGCTTAAAATGCAAGGTGTGTGGTGGAAATTGATGTCGATGGTTGAGGAACTTCCAGGTGAGCCAAACAGGGGAAGTTGCACCATCAACAATTTCAGCAAGTTTTTTCGACATGTGCCTAGGTGAAATGCTTAGAATGAGTTATTCTGAGTGGAGATACTCTTTTATGGTGGAGTATGGTAATTCTATTCGAATTATGATTGTCAGTCAAGATAATGGTTCTGATGTTGGAACAAAGTTATTTTTAGTTTATCCATGGTGGAGATTGTTGGCTTTGGCTGAAATAAAAATAGGGTTTTTTGTCCCATATTGGTGGATGGAACAAAGGAGGGGGTGACTCCTTGGTTATAAAAGGAGGCCTAAGCCTTAGTTTCAAAATGTACCAAATCAATATACATCTATAGTATTTGATTCTTTCTTTCTCACTTTAGTTTAAAGTGTCTAAGGTGTGAGTCAAATCCTTGGAGGGTATGAGTGTTGATCGGGCGGTGACTTAAGAGATTAGTCTATGTGATTGTAATAATTTTTCATATAGTGGAATCTTTTCTCTTTGGAGGCTCGTGGTTTTTTTCCGATTTTGGAGTTTTCCACGTATATTCTTGTGTTCATATTTCTTTACTGTTTTCATTGGCTGTGTTGTTGGAAAATCTTTGAGACCGTTTTCCCTACATGAGGTGCACTCGTTCAAACTTGCTTGAAACATGACTAAATAACAGGGGTCAAGGCCTAAGGGGTTGCCCCCTTGCGCGGGTCTAGGAGGCGAACTCATAGTCAGCCAGTATTGAACTTACTATATTATGTTACCCTTATACTTTGCCAAAATGAATAGTTGTGTATAAGAGTCATAAATGAGTCGAACTTATAATCGACTTGTTTAACTCATACGCTCGAGCTTGAACTTGGAATATCTTAATCATTAAACATACGCAAAGTTCGATCTTATCTTGTGATATTTCTGCTAATCAGAATCGGCTCAAGGTATTGAGGGACCTAAAGCGAACTTAGATAATAAGGCCTTATCGGTTGTGATATTGTTGACTATTACCATTTTTATGCATATTAAATATAACTTGTTCGGTAAAATACGAAGAGTATATTTATACTAATTAAAATCTCTATTCATCCTTTTCGTTGTGATATAGTACTTCAACTTTAATTGTTCGTTATTGATGTAATTTATTTTTTCAGAAAAATAAATAAAAAAGTTAACAAATTTACCAAAGCAAACATCATTTCAAAGAAGATCATCTTCACTTTTTACTTATATAATATGAAGTTGTGAAAGGCGATTGAGTTATCGACTAATTGTAGACTTGTGGATTTACATTTTTTGACTTTTAATCTATATAAAGATTCTATCAAATTTTTTAGCTATGTCATGTTTTCTTCTTCAATAATATTACATTACATATTAATGCCAAATTTATGTGACATTTAATATCGAGTTATGTTTGAAATGATTGAGTTGGTTAATTGAAGAATATGATAAATAAATATGTATAAAGAGAAGGATTGAAGAATTCAATTGTGAAAACACAATGATTATGATAAAACTACTATGATATATAGCCAATGAAATACAAAGATTGAATTTCAAGACATGAAAATTAGAATGCCGAAACCTTTTAAGGAGATCGCTTAAACTAAGTGACAAAAATGAGACTAGTCGTTTTTATCACTTAAAATGGTACAATTTGAATTCTTTGAGACCTTATAGTGTTGTTTTTACACAAAGTGAGTCTAGCCACTCTAATGACTAATCTATTAGAGCTTGCATTCTCTAAAATGTTGAAGATCCTTGTCGTTATCTTACATTAATACATGATATTGAAAATTCCAGAGCCTTTACAAATTCGAGGGCCTAAAGCCCTAACTTTACCGGCCTTAACCTCGAATCACCCTTACTGCTAATGCAGTAATGAGGTCAAATTTTAGGTGTATATCATGTTTTCAAGTATGACCAAGTTTGTTTTCCTTGATTTTTTGGTAAATTAAGTAGGATATTACTCCGTATTAGGTTCTCTAAAATTTCTATAGAGATCATGTAGTATAAAGTATCACTAAATGTTGGAAAACATTTCTTTGTGATGATCGAGAAGAATATGTATAATGTAATTACACTAGAATATATATATATATATATATATATATATATATATATATATATATATTAAAATTTATGGCTAGGGTGCATAAGTATCTTGTAATTCGTAAGTTTGTAGGGGTGTTCATTCGGTTTAAATTGAACCTAATAGATGAAACCGATCGGTTTTCGGTTTGAAAAATTAAAATAGAACCGAACCGAACAAATAAAAACCAAACTAAAGCGAACCGAACCTAATTACTATTCGGTTTATTCAGTTTTTACTATTCGGTTTATGCTTTCATTAATAATATAAACATTAAAAAAAATAATAAAAAAACTTGATTATAAAACAAAACTAATTAGCACGTTTCTTAAGTTCGTGACAAAAATATAAAAATTACAAGACAAAATTAAGGTATAGTTAAGCAATTTGTGATAAACGATGAATAAAGTTAATAATGGTATAAGTATGTATAATATTCAAGATTAACCTAATTAATTTGTACATATTTTGAAAGTATTATCAAAATATAATACTATTCGGTTAATTTAGACTATTCGATTTCTACATTAGTAACCAAAACAAATCCAAAAACCAAAATAAATATTGGGTTTTGAACTAAACCAATCTAAAAATAAAATTATCCGAACTAAATAGTTCGATTGGATAATTCGGTTTGTCCATATAGTGAACAACCCAAAGTTTAGTCGGTTCATTATTTTATATCATCTTCGCAACATCATGTATCCAATTATTCAAACATACAACTTGTCATTTAATTATTAATTTATATTTATATTTTTGATATCATCATATCCTCGATCCGTTTAGAAGATACAACTTTTTAGTTAGCTCGCTGGTATATTAGTATAGTATATGAGATTATGAGCATAACATGCATGGTAATAAACTAATAATGTCACTTATCTTAGGTGCACGTTATCATAACAATAAATATTAGAAATATATCAATGTTTAATCCTTATTTATTATTTATACATTTTGACGTATGTAGGCGTGCATTTTTATTTCCTCTTCTTTATTATTTAACATATGATAATAATATATAAATAAAGTTGGAAGCATAGAATACCAACTTTTCTTTGACCTTGAAGGTAGCATCCCTGATTAATGAGTAATGATTTTCTTGGTCTTGTTCCAAAATTTGACGATAAATGTATTAAAGCCCTTTCACCTTTCAACTGTATGTAACTTATTTTTATCTCCTCTTTTATTTTTCTTATTAAATTAAATTTCCTTTGAGCTTTTAGAATATCCGAAAATATACACCATTCGTCTCATAATAAGTGTTTACAATTATATTATACAAAAAATGAATAATCTGTACATTATGTAAGAGAAAAATGACTAGTCTTACCTTTACTTTTTACGCAGTCTTCTATAAATCAGTTTTGAGAAAAAATAAATCATGGATAAATTGCTAGAGTTAATATTTTACTTTTGAAAATGAACACTATTCTAAATACAATCTAAAATGAAAAAAAATTAACACTCATATAGAAGGGAATACAATATTTTGAGAATTACATATGATTTTCTAACAATGGTAAGTCACTCTAATAAATACATATATATGCGATATAAAAAGAGTTATAATCTGAATGCATATTATACTTAACCTTTCAACTATTGTATGTACGGGTGTACTTTTAACTTTGTCTAGTAACATACAATAGAAGGTTAAAAAATGAAAATGTGTATACAATACACAAAATTGACATGATCAATCAATGCAATAGAAGTTATGAAAGTACACTTCCTACAATAATAATAAAAAAATTAAAATGTAAAACACTTTGAAATAATACATTAATCTCTATAAAAGTTATTAAATAACTAACTATCATCATGAAAAGTTTATATTTATAAAGTTAATACGATGATGTGCAAACATGAGTGTACTGTAAATCCTCATCTACTACTACTTATAAAATGTCTCTTATGTTGAAGTCTTACACTTCTTAAAAATAACTAAAATGCTTAAAATACCCCTCTACATTTTTATTTAATTATTCATTCAATGAACTACTTATAAAATGTCTCTTATGTTGAAGTCTTACACTTCTTAAAAATAACTAAAATGCTTAAAATACCCCTCTACATTTTTATTTAATTATTCATTCAACTTACTCATTGATTTTCCTAGAAATAAAATCAAAATATAGCTACGTTACTTTAAGTGATAATAATCATTCCCCAAATAATTCATTTGCACCTCCTCATTTCCAAATGTACAAGGTTAACACTGCATTGTTTCCTTATGAAATCGACTAATTTCAATTATATTAGGAGTATAATAATTCAAACTAAATATATCTTCCTTTTCATAATTTAAATTATCATGTTATATAATAACATATTACCGAGTATAAAACTTGCAACAAAAATCACAATGGGCTAACAAATATTTGTGAAAATGACCGGTAAGATGATAATCAACTTAAATGTTGTATGAACGGGCATATTTTAAACAAAAATTATTATCCGTCGCATTTTGCGAGTAATTTGCTATTCTTATTGATATATGACTTGTTTTTTGGGTTTATTAGCTAGGCACAGATAAAATGACAAGATACAGAATAATATTGATCACATATGCTACATGAATAGTTTTTATTTCTATTAAAAAAATATAATAAAATATTGATAGGAAATTACTATAGCAGGCAGCCAACTTGCATTAGCCACCGACCATTTGATTTGAATATTCACATGATTAATTGTGTTTCACTTAAAGGTTACACATATAATTATAGACATGATATTATTCTAACCTAATCATACTCTTTATATTATATTGTATATCACAAAACTTACATATTAGATGCTTTAAAATACATTCGCAATAGATCGATACTATGGTGGTAGATATATTATCATACAAGTTTGTATTTTGCTTCATAATGCTAATATTAGTAACGGTATATACATATATACACACGTACAATGTGATACATAGTTCTCTGATAATATTCTTAATGTACACGTAATTTAAGTTAAGAGTGTAGTATACCAACACCAAACAGAGATTTCGTTACGAGATTTTAGTGTTAACCTTGTTTCCCAACTGTCAAATACGATATCTAAATAAAAACTCGAAAAAATGGTTACAAGAAAATGTTTGATCTTGGGTTTCATATATATAGTTCTTGTAACTTGTAAGGGCTTCAAGGCCCATTTGTAACAGCCCACCCGCGGCCGCTTACCAAATCAAGGTCCTTCTTTTGGGCTTTAATTGGGCTTCCTTTATTCATAGTATATTGGTCCTTCTTTAGAATGTAGATAACTAACTATAGCTTGTGCTGGCTTGTGGTAATTATATACATAAGTTTCTTTATCACACTTGTTTGTAGGGGCGTTGAACCAGTCAGGTTTATCGTTAATAGAGTTATTCGTCTAGGTTCATTCGATTCCGACCAATTCTTCCCAAACCGAAAAATAGATACCATGAGTAGTTGTGTGACAATGACAAAATCCAACAAGATCCAATATGAAGAGTTCGACTTAGTTGGAAATTTAAAACATTTCAATTATTAATATCAAAACTTATTTCGATAAAAATAGGTTACCCAAGCAAACAACAAAGGAGAATATTACCGATCACGACTTGAATACCATAGGCTTGAGTTTATGCAGTTGATTCTTGAGGAGCAAAAAAAGGAGCTAGGTGGAATGGTTTATCTGATTAATTACCGAAGAGGAAGATATTATAGTCATCAGGGGATTTATTATTGATAACCAACAATGCTATTCTTATATTATTATTGGGACTAATAATTAATGATTTGAGGGTATGATATTGTTTTAGTTATGTGGGTATGGGTATATATATGATATATTTATAGTGTTCAATAATTAAGTTCCTGATGATTAAATGAAATGACTTGGAAATATTAAGACAATCTGAATCAAAATTCTGATAAAGTTAAGTGAACGTTTGCTTTAATCGTACATTCGCTTCAAAAGAAACTCAAAAATGACCAGACTCGTGAAATGTTAAATTTATAAGTTTACCTTGATTAACAAACAATTCAACGCCATTCCTACGATTATTATACCTACTTACCGCACTCATGTTGTATTTCTAATGCCTTGTATCGTATGTAAAACTTTTTTCTAGATCCGTCAGTGTTAAGTTGGATCCTAATAACCCGATTAATGGTTTTTTAGATCTTTGAATCCGTACAATATATATAGTGTGAACATATAAAAGAAACAGTTAAACATACCCATGTCCCTCAATAAAATCTAGACACAAAAACCGCTATTAAAAAACACATTAAACACACCAAATCCGATGGGTATGGATCCAATACACGTTGGCATATAACATGAATAAATGTTTGTCCGTTAATGGAAGTTACATGCATTTTTCTCTAATGTCATTTTCTTTGTACTAGTATCATAAAATCATGCATCAAGCATATAAAATATAATGTGATAAATAAATATGTACGAATTCTACTTAAATGTTGCATATTTTAAAGGAAATCACATTAAATATCGCTTGGGTTTCTAACATTTTCCCTTTTGATGCTGGCAGTTTCATGTCTGTATAGAAAGTTAATTTATTTTCATGTTTTGGTGTTGCCATTGTAATTTCTGGGTACATAATATAATCATCAGACTCTACAATATTGAATCATGATCCCAATTCAGTTTTGGTTTCTTATTTTGTGAAGAAGTTTTCATAAGATTTGCTTATGCAATATTGAATCACAATTGTGCTTCTCTTCTAGATCTTTTACGATTTCAACATTTCGGTTCGTACATGAAGAATAATTATCAAAGTTGTGTCATTTTTAGGCATATTTTGCAATCTCATATCATGACTGCCATATTTTGCAATCTCATATCATGACTGCCATATTTTGCAATCTCATATCATGACTGCCATTATCAATTGTAGATCACTGTAGCCAAAAGTTTGAATAATAATTCAATATTTATTTTCTGGGTGTTCTTTGAGTTCACATATTTGACCAAACTTGTGTGTTATCAGTGATTTGATATAAGAGTGAAGATGGGTATAATAAGTACCATTATGGGTTTTTTTGGTTTTGGAATTGGAATAATATTCGGACTCGCAATTGGTTATTTTTTCTTCATCTACATTCAATCATCTGATGTTGAGGTCACTTCTTATATCTTCACTGATGTTTCTTGACATACAATTAGCTGTAAATAGTAACCAAACTTCATTCATAAGTTGATATTGTTATCTGTTTGTTTTACATAATCAAGACACCTGAAATCCGGCCTCTGGTTGAGCAAGACCAACCTGCACTGCAAAGAATGTTCCCCGAAATACCAATTTGGGTGAAAAATCCCGACCATGATCGTGTATGTTCTTGTTTCTTCTTTGATCATTCAAATAAGTTATTTGAATACTGATTTTTGCAAATGAATTTTATCGGGATGTTCATTGTTTACGCATAGGTTGATTGGCTTAACAAGTTTATTGAACTAATGTGGCCATACTTAGACAAGGTACCTCAATTTCATCGAGTTCTTTTCGCTTTATTAAATCGAGCCAAAAAATTAAACCAAAACATTTTACATGTTTTTGTAGGCAATTTGTAAAACCATACAAACAACAACTGAACCCATGATCAAAGAACAGACTCCTCAGTACAAAATTGATGAAGTCGAATTTGATTCGCTTACATTGGGCTCCCTACCGCCTACTTTTCAAGGTCAAAATTGTTCAAATATCGAACCATGTTAACCTTCTTGATTTTATTATCTTCTTTTATCAATCATTTTTGCTATTTTCTGATGTTTGTTTCTTTCAGGAATGAAAGTTTATACTACTGATGAAAAGGAGTTGATTATGGAACCATCTTTCAAATGGGCAGCAAATCCTAACATTCTTGTAGGTATTAAGGCATTTGGGTTGCGGCCCACTGTTCAAGTAGTAGATTTGCAAGTATTTGCGTCTCCGAGGATCACTTTAAAACCATTGGTTCCGACTTTCCCATGCTTCTGTAAAATTCTAGTTTCTCTCATGGAGAAGGTGAGTAATCTTAATTCTAAAATCAGATGCTAAATAATGTATGCATGTTTAGGACTAATGTGACCATTTTACCGGACCATAAGGTGAGGTTTGAACCATGGTCCACCTTTATCTCCTTGATTGTTGACTATAGTATTTCAAAGCTGAAAGTCAAAATCTTTGCTAATATATATTTGTTTTTCAGCCTTATGTTGATTTTGGAATAAAATTAAGTGGGGCAGATCTCATGTCGATTCCAGGCTTGTATGGGTTCGTACAGGTATATTTTTTCCTCTGGAAGTTTGTTTTCAGATCTTCATAAAACTCCATTATAGTTTTTTTAATGAAAATCTCGAGTTAAAGATTGAATTTTTATCAATAAGAATATGTTGTGTCTTGAACTGATCATTAATGACTTAGTTGGAATGTTGGATAAAGATGGGAAACTGAGCCATCTAGGCGGGTCGATAGAAAGTAACTCAAATTAGTCCATCTATAATGTCAGAAAAAATTACGTATAGCAATATATGAAAGAAAATAGCAAGCAACCGAACCCAAGAATTTTGAACAGATTTAGACCTGACTGCCATCAGTTACTCTGTCTAATTATGGCTTTGAAATGCCACCATGGGTCATGATCTCCAATATCTAGTCAGGTCATAAACCCAATCGGGTCATCATACAACTCCATGTCACACTATAACATATACTTGAAGCAAATGGATCAACATTGCCACATCTGATATGGATGCACCTTAATGACGTTTGTATTTTCTTCAGGAGTTTATCAAAGATCAGGTTGCAAATATGTATTTATGGCCAAAAGTACTCGAGGTACCAGTATTGGATCCTGCAAAGTAAGTATTCGGGCCTATATGTTTTCATTTGCACACAAGAATAGTTAACAACATTATTTGCATTTTTAAATCGCAGAGCTATGAAAAGACCCGTTGGAATGTTGCATGTGAAAGTTCTAAGGGCAATGAAGCTTAAAAAGAAGGATCTTTTGGGTGCTTCTGATCCTTACGCAAAATTGAAACTAACTGAAGACAAACTTCCATCCAAAAAAACAACGGTGAAGCACAAGAATTTGAATCCTGAATGGAATGAAGAATTTAATCTAGTTGTGAAGGATCCCGAAGTTCAAGCTTTAGAAATCATGGTTTTTGACTGGGAATCGGTAGGTTTGACTAGAAGATGTACTAGTTTGACTGGCAAAAGTCAAAAGTATGATCATTCTTTGTTATTTATGTAGGTCGGGAAACATGATAAAATGGGCATCAATGTTGTGCCATTGAAAGATCTTACACCTGAAGAGCCAAAAACTCTAACTCTTGATCTTTTAAAGAATATGGACCCGAACGACCCACATAATGAGAAGTCACGGGGTCAAATTGTGATTGAAATGTTGTACAAACCATTTAATGAAGAACAAATGACAACTGATGTTGAAGAAGCAAGTGCAATGCAAAAGCCTCCTGAGGGAACTCCTGAGGGTGGAGGTTTGCTCGTTGTTATAATCCATGAAGGTGAAGATCTCGAAGGAAAACATCACACGAATCCATCTGTTCGTTTGCTTTTTCATGGTGAAGAAAAAAGAACCAAGGTTCGTTATTCTACATCTTACCTCACATAATATGTACAATCACACGTGTATTATATATGATGTATACAAATTGTCCCTCAATAAGATTTGAACCCACAAACTGTTAGTTGATGGGCTCCTCACACACCAGTTAGACCAAAAGCCCTTTGGTGCTTCATGGTAACATTAATGCAATAACTTCTTATATTGTGTGCAATTTTAAACAATATTTTGGGTTTTTTTTTTGTAGCCTATGAAGAAGAACCGAGATCCAAGATGGGAAGAAGAGTTCACATTTACATTAGAAGAGCCACCTACAACCGAGAAAATGCATTTGGAAGTTGTTAGTACTTCGAAAAGGATGGGACTAATTCATCCAAAGGTACAATTGGCCCTTAACTTCACTGTAAGATATAAAGTATGTAATTTTTAACATGTTTTTAATGTTAGGAATCTCTGGGTTATATTGACATAAACCTTGCGGATGTTGTGGAAAACAAACGGATCAACGAGAAATACCACCTTATCGATTCAAAGAATGGAAAACTTCAAGTGGAGTTGCAATGGAGAGCTTCAAGTTAGATGGACGCTGCTGAAGAGAAGTTGCTGTGACCATATTGTCACTTTCCCCAACCAAGTTTAGTTAATAAACTGCTCTTAGATCAAAAGCTAAAATATTAGATATTATAGTAAATTCATGCTAAAATGTACGTTTATGACTCAGATGTGGTTTATGTAACTTTGAAACATTTGGTGCATCATGCTTTATTGCAGGTCATATCAAATTCTTACAGGAAAAACAAAAAATTTGGTCTAATCCAAATATGTGGTACAACAACATATAGACCAAAATGTTGGATATTATAGTTTCCCAAATAACCATAATAATCATTTGATAGTCAACTAAACCACAGTCTAAAATGCTAAACAAAGCGAAATCGTTCAACCAAGTAATTCGTGGATAACTAAAATTCGACTATTTGACATGGTTTTTAAGCAAGCTACTTTTAAACAACCTTATGGTAAATTTAGACGAGCGTTCTTACTAACAAATGTTGGTTAAGAAGCCTCATATGTGTGACCGACTGATTAGGAATTCAAATCACGTTGATGATCCTTGTAGGTGTGATGGACGCATATATACCATCGAAAAATGATACGGGAATCAGGGGTACCTCCAATATAAATATATATATATATATATATATATATATATATATATATATATATATATATATATATATATATATATATATACTCCTTTATTAAGCATTTCAATGTTTGACTTAATTGCCTTAGTAGAAGGATTTGAGAATTCCCCATATTACCCCTCACTTAAAATCTCAGTCCAACTATTTAATGTTTTGGAAAGTATTGCGTTATACTAAGGTCAATGTTATGTTGATAAATTTGTCGATCAATTCTATTTGTGGAATTTCTCTTTCTATTTGTTATAATTGACCCAAGTATTAAAAATAAATTGATTCACTTAATCCACACACAAAAAATTCGTTAGTTATACGATCCACTAAATCCATTAGGCATTGAATGTGCTGCCTATTTTTTATTACATCCTCAAGTAAACCTTTACAATGATCTTCTGAATACATATACATATACAACTTTACGAAATATAACTTTATGTACGTAATTTACATTTGAACTAACTAGAAAAATGAATTACCTTAATTTTGTGATGGTTTGTAATACATCTTGAATGTATTATTTGTTTATTGAAAAAATACATGAGTAATTACTAACCATGCGTAGCTTAACAAAAATCCTTCATTGCTCCGTACAACTTGAAATATTTTGTATAAAACAACCAAGAGTTTTAACTGAAGGCAGATAACATTCCATTTGTACGAATCCAGAGTTGTAATTGAAGGCAAGTAATGTGATGCGGGGGCATCCAACTTATTTTATATATAATATTCCATCATAGAAGAGCAAGTTCATTTTAAGAGCTATGTTTATTTTATGGTTGATTTAGCGTCTCCACTTTCATTTGGGTTCAAGCCTCATGTGAATTACATGATAAAATCTCAATTGAAGCCCATGCATGAAGACTTGAAGTTTGCATCATTACGATCATTATGAAATATAAGTTTACTACTAGATCACTTAATTTAGTCATTAGCTACATTAAAATTATTTACTATAGCTTAATTATTTTAATGTGGTTTTAATTCTATTTTTTTCATTTTCTATGAGTTACATGTTGATTTCTTTTAGTCTCTTTATAAAGGATAGCAAAATGTAATAGAAGGAGCTTTATCTAACCATATAAGCAATCTCCCTTTCAGTCACCATGATCCACTTGTTTTATCCAATTGGTTCAACCGAACCAAGTACCTAAAATATTGAATACTTAAAAGGGTAAACTTTAAGCTTAGTGAGCACATGTTAACTAAATGAATATCTTTACAACTTAATCAACACATAAACATAACAACAATAAGTATTAACTATACCACATAGCTTTTAAGCAATTATAGAGGTTAATCTTGACCTTGCCATTTAGCACCATACCTCTCGATGGTATGAATACTAAAGTATCTTTTCTTAACATTAAGGATCCTTAATAGCTTCCACATGCTATGTGACAATTCTCCAAATTAGGTATTAATTAAACATTAAGCATGTGCATTCTTACGCTAATTTCCTGGTTAAGTTTAAACAAAACTTTTTGATGTGATGTAAGCCTAGCAAGCCCAATACTTTTAAACAAAAAGTATTACACATTATGTGATTAATAATAATAATCGCGTACAAACGTATCGGAACAAACCCGACAGAAATATACAACAAAAGTTGATGACACAAAATAATTAATAATTCGATTATTAATTACGAGTACTACTATATCTATAACATATAGATAAAACGAGTTAAATATACGTTTAACATAAAACGTATTATAAAACGAACAGAAACAATTTTAAAATGCACCCAAAGGTCAAAATGAGAAAAGTTCTATTTTTCTCATTTGTTTGAAAGTATTCAGAACATTACCTCAAAATATGAATTCGAAATTCGACTGAAATTTGACACCCAATTGGATACGCGCAGTCCAATGTACAAATTTGTACAACAGTCTAAAAAAATAAAAATCTCGTTATTCTAAGTTTAAATAACGAACCAGGAGAACATCTACAAAATAAAAATATAAAATGTTAAATTTTATATTGTACTAATTGGACCCGTACACGAAACTAACGGGTTAAAAACCTACTATATTTACACAAAGTAAATATCTGGGAGACACCCCGTACTAAAACCCACTCCCTCCGTTGAAATTTTGAGTCTGTACAATATTATATACTCCTTCCACTCTCACATACTCATATGCTCAACAAACTCCAATAATTTGTGTCCACTGTATATCATTCGGGTGCAAGAGGAGAAACAGAAGTGAAAGCAAGCAGCATCACAAAAATCATCTTCAACAATTACCATCATCATCTTCTTCATCACCACCTTTAGC
This sequence comes from Pseudognaphalium luteoalbum, assembly GCA_963422505.1. NCBI lineage: Eukaryota > Viridiplantae > Streptophyta > Magnoliopsida > Asterales > Asteraceae > Pseudognaphalium > Pseudognaphalium luteoalbum. The sequence continues at coordinate 34,013,180 of OY730194.1, read as the reverse complement.
AACCTCATCAAAATCATTTTCACCATTATCATCTCTGTATCATCATTATCGCGGATCATCATCATCCTCACTGTGAGAAATCTTTTCCTCAAATTTCTTACACAAATATTGATATATGTAGAGTAAACACAACTTAAATTATGTATATATTTTGATGATTTTGATGGATTGATAGATTAAACATTTAAAATGAAATGTTGGCGATGATGGTACTGGACCAAAAATATTCAATCTGTATGAAGTTTTGCTAAGTGTATGAGTAAAATCAATATGTGAAATCACCCAATAAAAACGTGTGTAATGTTAACAAACAACATTTATGAAAGATTGTGATTATAATCTGGAATACGAACCGAGCACAGAACATATAAAAAAAAAAACTGAAAAACTTCACATGGTATAATACTGTGTGAAGCTATTTTTCTTAAAAACTTTACATCACTGTGAATGTGAAGTTACAAAAACCTAACATGAAATTTTGTGTTAACATAAAATGATGAAAAGCTTCACATGGTAGAATACCATGTTAAGCTATTTTCTTTCTTAAACTTCACATCCAATTTTGTGTTAACATAAAACAAAGAAAATCTTCACATGGTATAGCATGGTGTTAAGCTATTTTCTTTCTTAAACTTCACATAGTGTAATATGGTGTGAAGCTATTTATGTTAAAACTTAACATAGAATTTTGGTATTAACGTAATAGAAGTGAAAAGCATCACATGGTTAAAACTGTGTTAACATAATTTTGAGAATAGCTTCACATAGTTAAAACTGTGTTAACATAAATTTGAGAATAGCTTCACATGGCTAAAACCATGTTAAGCTAAGTTTAAGAAAAGCTTCACATGGTTAACACCATGTTAAGCTTTGCTTGAGAAAACAGTGTATCTGGGTTTGGTAAACTGGGCCGACCGTACGTTTATTAATATATTGGGCCTGGCAATTGGGTTAATGAATGGGTTGATCGTGTGTTAGGATGTTGGGCCGAATAAATTATGGGCTAAAACTATAAATGAGTTAATCTATTGGGCCATTGATAAGTTAATGGGCCATAGTTTGGGCCAAGCCCCAATGGACCATGAAACATTTCGAAATAATTGCAAATTTGACTAAATAGTTTGGAACAATTATTAACGAACGGATTGGACACGGCGAATATTAGAACGGATGTAAATATTTGAAATATATATAAATGAAATATATTTTGAACGAGTTAAAGTTTTGGATACAAACTTTATATAGTGAACACATATATATATGGACGATTATTTATATATATATATATATATATATATATATATATATATATATATATGCACGTACGACAATGAAAAATAATATATATAAATATGTATTCCACTAATAAGTATATATGTATATACTTACACACAACCAAAGTTTAAACGATAAACATACTTCGGAAAATAATATTTATTTTTCAACACTTATCACCAACAACTTGTACAAAGATTAAGAAATTAATAATTTCTTCAAAACAATCAAATTATTAATATAATTTGACAAACGATCAATAAACTTATGTTAATACAATTATTGCGTATAGGTTGACATACCTTGGGCGCGCTATCCAGCTGCTAGCATTCACAGCACTACCACTACTGTGAGTTTACAGCCTCTACTTTTAAATGTTTTCAGCTTTTAAACACAGGGGTGTTAAACATAGAAATTGCATGCCAACACAAGCAATCAAATTATAAATGCTACATTGCTTTTATACAACTGTTGATTGATGAAATTACATTTTCACAAACTGTTTTGGGAATTAGACAATGTATCCTAGTACGGACCCAGACTTGCAATGTATGCATGAAAAGACCTTATGACATACACACTGTAACCATTAGCTAGGTGACTCTAGCCATTGAGTATACGGATAGTACTATTTCCGTGACGACCCTCCTACGGTGGAGCGTATACTTAAATGTCCGTTCAGGCAAACAACATAAGTTCTGGTTGTGGTTTGGTTATAGGGTTAGGTCGCGCTACTTTAACTTGTGAGGTTTAGCTCACCTCACAGGGGATCATAGTCTAAGTAAATTCCCACATACTTTTAGGAAGAACGAATCCTACAACTGTTAAAAACCGGAGAACATACCGGCAATTTATTTTATACTGGTAAACAACCAGTTATATGCTTTTTAGGGTAACAACCCTACATAACTTGTGTTTTATAAATGAATAACAATTCATTTATACAAACTTGGTTTAACTAACCACATATATATACAAACCTGTAAACTCACTCAACATATTTGTTGACGACTTTCTCTATGTTTTTCAGGAAATTAGCAGGGTAAGTAATCGCATGCATTCAGGATGGACAAGCCTGGACTACGTAGGATGCCACATACTGTTGGGACCGCTTTTGAGGATTTCCTTCGTATAACTGCAGACATTGCAGTCATACTTATGAAATCTTATTTTAAACTTATGTATTATTGTTAAAACTAAAATGTTTTAAACTCTACTACTACTGTTACGACTTACATAGTCGTACTACTTTTGTAACAACTGCTAAATTTGGCATCCTTGATAAATAAAGTTGTGCGATAACCATATGCTCTGAGTATGTATGTATTTGTTGGTTGAAATACTGTTCGCAGCTCCGCTACATCATTAAAGCTTCCGCATAATTAATTAGTACTGACTGTGATTACCGTTTGGCGTGGTGTGACATGCTAATTCATAAGAATCAACATCATCGAGCTAATGACATGGACATTACTTGGCTATCATCAAGCTAATGCTATATTCATTACTCGGCTAAACTTTGTCCATTCAACTAATGTCATGATCATTACTTGGCTAAACATCAAGCTAATGACATGATCATTACTTACTTCCACTATCATCCATATACTTACATCGTAAGTCATGGAGATACTTCCACATAACTTCTTCCACATATCTATCTACTTACAAAGTAAGTAATGGAAGCAATATATATATATCATAATTTTACATGATTTCTTACCAAAAGCTTATACCACATAATACCATCAACACTTACCATTTAGCATGTATATACATATCACATGCTAAAATAATCCAAAGCGTTTTTGCTTGTGATTTTTCTTGGTGAAGGTGGCGGTTTTGGGCAGAATTTAGAGAGAGAGTGAGGAGTCTAGAGAGAGGGTGGAGCAAGAGTGTGTTGGTTGATGCATGAAATGGGGAGTATGGTGAGGTTGAAGTGGAGTAGAAGCAAGAAAAGGAATGGGAGCCCATGCCTTTGGCATGGCCGGCTGGTTGGTTGGGTCCACCATGTATGGACTTCACCAATTATTTTTTCCAACATTTGCGTTCCGCGCGGTGTTCGTTTACCCATTCGTTTAAACGTTTAATTAATGTTATACGCGTGCTAAACGTTACGAATGTTATTATATATCCGAGATATTTTTAGTTGAAGTATTTTATCAAAATACTTATTAATAAGTTATATGAATATAACTTAGGTTTGTTTCGATTATCGGGCGCGAATCGTGCATTTTTGTCGCGTAGGAGTTATTTAAACGATACGAAATACTTATGAAATATTATCAAAATAATATTTAGAAAAAAATAGCGTTATTAAATAATTTCGTATAATTTAATAAGATGTGTTCACCAACGTCCGTATTAATGTATCGGGATCCGCCCGATATGAAAATGCACGATTTAAATTAATCGCGTACGTGTATATTTATATAACAATATATATATATATATATATATATATATATATATATATAATGATACATACAATTAGCCTAACCTAGCACTAATTACTAGCCCTAATTTGTCGGGTGTCACATTCTCCCCTTGTTAAGAGAATTTCATCCCGAAATTTAGCTCTGAGTCGTGTGAGTGGAGTCAGAGAATAGTTGTGGGTATTTGAGTCGCATCTGGTCTTCCTGTTCCCAAGTGAATTCCGGACCACGCGGCGAATTCCACTGGACTTTAACGATGGGAATACGACTTTGTTTCAACTGTTTGACCTCGCGGTCCATGATTTCCACTGGTGTCTCGATGAAATGAAGTTTATCATCGATATGGATTTCGTCAAGAGGAATGATAAGTGTCTCATCAGACAGACATTTCTTCAGGTTAAAAATGTGAAATGTAGGATGCACGCTACTGAGCTTGGGTGGTAGCTGTAATCGATATGCCACTGGGCCAATCCTTTCAAGGATCTCGAAAGGCCCAATATATCCAGGGTTCAGTTTTCCACGTTTAACAAAATGAATGACACCTTTCCAAGGTGATACTTTGAGCAATACTCGATCCCCAACCTGGAACTCGAGATGCTTGCGTCTCACGTCAACATAACTTTTCTGACGATCACGTGCGGCTTTTAGCCGTTGTTGGATACTAATAATTTTCTGGGTGGTTTCGTTTATGATTTCATGACTAGTGAGTTGGCTGTCTCCCACTTCGGTCCAACAGACAGGTGATCGGCACTTACGACCGTACAGTGCCTCAAAAGGGGCAGCTCCAATACTGGTATGGTAGTTGTTGTACGAAAACTCGCACAAAGGCAAATGATGTTCCCAGTTGGCACCGAAGGCTACTACGCAGGCTCGTAGCATGTCCTCCAGTGTTTGAATGGTTCGTTCGCTTTGGCCGTCTGTTTGTGGATGATATGCAATACTCATATCCAGGCGAGTACCCAATGATTTCTGAAGTGACTGCCAAAAGCGAGATGTGAAACGGCTATCTCTGTCAAAGATAATCGAGATGGGGACGCTGTTTTGGGACACAATCTCTTTTAGATAGATTCGTGTGAGGTGTTCCATTTTGTCAGTTTCTTTGATAGCGAGGAAGTGAGCAGATTTTGTGTGATTGTCGACGATGACCCAAATGGTATCACAACCGCTCAGTGTTTTCGGGATTTTTGTGATAAAATCCATGGTGATCTGCTCCCATTTCCATTGGGGGATTTCCGGTTATTGTAGCAAGCCGGAAGGTTTCTGATATTCGGCTTTGACTTTGGAAGTAAGACATTTGCTGACATACGTGGCGATGTCAGCTTTCATGTTAGGCCACCAGTATAGTTCCTTAATGCCATGATACATCTTATCGGATCCATGATGTATAGAGTATTTAGACTTGTGAGCTTCATCCATCACCAAGTCTTGTAGGTTCCCAAAACTTGGTAACCAGATTCGGTTTGAGAAGTATTTGGCCCCGTCAGGTTTGGTTTCAAATTGTTTGTCCATGCCACGCAAAGACTCGTTTTTCACATTTTCAGGTTTGAGTGCTTCGAGTTGGGCGGTAAGGATATGAATAATAAGGTTGTTATGAATCGTGATACTGAGTGCTCGGACTCGAAGTGGTTTCGATCGTTCTTTTCGACTAAGGGCATCAGCGATGACATTTGCCTTACCCGGGTGGTATTTGATTTCGCAGTCATAATTGGTAAGCAACTCGACCCATCGACATTGCCGCATGTTGAGATCCTTTTGATCAAAGATGTGTTGGAGACTTTAATGGTCTATGAAGATTGTACATTTCATTCCGTATATATAGTGTCTCCAGATTTTGAGTGCAAACACTACGGTTCCCAATTCGAGATCATGAGTGGTGTAGCTCTTTTTGTGAACTTTGAGCTGTCGGGAGGTGTAGGCAATGACCTTGTCTCGTTGCATCAACACGCAACCAAGACCTTGGTGTGAAGCATCGCAGTATACCACGAAGTTATCGTTGCCTTTGGGTAATGATAGAATAGGAGCACTGCAAAGCTTTTGTTTCAGAAGTTGGAAAGCTGACTCTTGTTTATTTGTCCAGTCGAACTTCTTGTCTTTTTGAGTCAGTGTGGTGAGAGGTTGGGCTATTTCTGAAAAATTCTCAATGAAACGCCGATAGTACCCAGTAAGACCCAAGAATTGGCGTACTTCGGTTGGCGTAGTAGGTGCTTGCCAGAACTTGATAGCCTCGATTTTTGATAGATCAACATGGATTCCTTGACTGTTAATTACGTGTCCAAGGAATTGTACAGTTTGCATCCAGAACTCGCACTTGGAGAATTTTACATATAACTCCTCGTGTTTGAGTAACTCTAGGATGGTTTTGAGATGTTGCGCATGTTCATGTTCGTTGCACGAGTAGATCAAAATGTCATCGATAAATACAATGACAAACTTGTCAAGATATGGTTTACACACTCGGTTCATAAGGTCCATGAATACAGCCGGTGCGTTCGTTAAACCGAATGGCATCACTTGAAACTCGTAATGCCCGTAGCAAGTTCGGAAGGCGGTTTTCGGAGTATCGGAGTCACGAACTCGGAGTTGATGATAACCTGACCGTAGATCGATTTTCGAATAAAAACTCAACCCCTGGAGTTGGTCAAACAGGTCATTAATACGGGGGAGTGGATAACGGTTCTTGACGGTGAGTTTGTTGAGTTCATGGTAGTCGATGCACATGCGGAAAGAACCATCTTTATTTTTCACAAATAAGACCGGAGCTCCCCAAGGAGAGGAACTTGGTCGAATGAATTCTTTGTCCAGGAGCTCGTGTAGTTGTGTGGACAACTCCTGAAGTTCAGATGGGGCTAAACGATAAGGTGCTCGTGCCACGGGTGCTGCATCGGGCACAAGATCGATGGAGAACTCAACCTGCCTAGGCGGTGGAAGGCCAGGTAATTCCTCAGGAAAGACTTCTGGAAAGTCTAGAACGATTGGCACATCCTCAAGTCGCTTCTCCTCCGAATTTTTCTCCATGATGTGTGCGAGGATTGCCTGATAACCCTTTCTCAAGTACTTACGGGTTTTCATGCATGAGATGATATTTAATCTCGTCCCACCGATCTCCCCTTATATGACTAAAGTACCACCGGTGGCGAGAGGAATACGAATGATTTTGTCATAATAGACGATTTCGGCTCGGTGCTTGGATAACCAGTCCATGCCTACAATGATGTCAAAACTTCCGATCTCGACAGGTATGAGGTTTATTGGAAAAAGTTCATTTGCGAGGGTTAAAGTGCAATCAGGTAATACACTATCGGCCTCGATTAGTTTGCCATTAGCTAGCTCTATAGTATATAAAGTATCTAATGCAACAGGTGTAATATCAAGTAGTGGGCTGAACTCGTTCGATATGAAACTCTTGTCAGCACTAGTATCAAATAGAACAGAAGCAGATAAATTGTTGATAAGGAACATACCCGTGACCACATTAGGGTCTTGATGGACGTCCTTAGAGTTAAGTACGAAATCTCTACCTCTTGCATTGTTGTGGTTGCCCTTGTTCTTGCGTTTCGGACAATCATTCCTGAAGTGTTCGGTGTCCCCACATTTGTAACAGGCTCGGGGTTGATTGGTGTTGGTGTTGTTATTGGGATTGTTGTTGTTGGTCTTGGGGGATCGACATTCCTTGGCAAGATGCCTGTACCACTTGCAGTTGTTGCAAGGAGTACCACAAGGACCGTTGTGATGGCGGCTGCACTTGGAACAAAAGGGTTTTGTCCTAGTGTAACCCCGTTTAGGTTCGGTGTTTGAAGTGTAAGCCTTGATGGTGTCAGGTTTCTTGTTCTGGTTGTTGTGGTTGTCAGTCCATTTTCTTATGTTGTTGTTGCTAGAAGATGGAGCGGGTGTTTCACGACTGACAATCATTGCCATGAGTTCATGTGCCAGGCGGATGGCACTCTGAATGATTGTTGGTCGGGATGAGGCGACATTCCCCTGGATATTTTCCGGGAGACCTCGGATGTACCTCTGGATGCGTTTGTGCTCGGGGTCTACCATAGATGGGCAGAGCAGAGCAAGTTGTTGAAATCTGGTGGTATAACCAATGATGTTGGTTCCCTGAGCCGATAAGCGCCAGAACTCCTCCTCCAATTTCTGGAGTTCTTCGTTGGGGCAGTACTCCTCTGTGAGCATCTTTTTTAGATCCTCTTAGGGGAGTAGATAAGCACTGTCAATGCCTACAGAATTGGCATACGAATTCCACTAAGTAAGAGCACCTTCCTAAAGGGTACAGGTGGAGAACTTAACCTTAGTATCCTCCGCACAATTGCTGATAGGGAAGACATATTCCATTCTCTCGAACCATCTGACTAGGCCGATGGTTCCTTCAGTGCCCTTGAAGTACAAGGGTTTGCAGTTGAGGAAGTCCTTGTAGTAACAGGGTTTGACTGTGGGGTTGTTATTTAGTATGTCTTCACTGCAAGAACTTGATTGTCGGGCAGCTAAGGCTTTTGCCACACTTTGTGCAATAAGTTGAGCGATTTCAGTATCACTGTACGTGTGTATTTTTGGAGGCATGGTGCTGAGAAATCAAGAAAGAGATAAGTGAGATGTTTGTATAGGATTTTGACATATCACGTATGTATATATATTGAGGTTATATATAACATGACAATCAACAGAGTAAGATAATACATTAAGGTTAGTAATCACTTCACGATATAAAGTTCAAATGATTACAGGATTCAGAGTTTAAATATGGTTACAGAACCTAAAGTCACAAAAGATGCCAGGAATTATTACATCCGGTTTGTGACACCCGACGATTTAGGGTTACTGATTAACCCTCTAGAAACCCTAATTACATGTGTTTAGTTTAGTATTAGGCTAAATACTTGTAATTACTTGTAACTATTTGTATATTTTTATGTGAATATACACCCCCGTAATTGATTTATATTACGCTACGTAATTAGTTGTAATTACGCTTACGCAATTTGATGAAATTGTGCAAAACAACTGGACGGAGTCCGATACTGTATAAAGTACGACGTTGGTGAAAACATTTCTATAAATAACTTTAATCTATTTTTAGAAGTTATTTATCATATATTATTATTTTAGTATAATAATACCCGAAAAACATAGACGTTTCGATTAAAACGTCTCAAACGTAACGAAAACGCACAGAACGCGCCCGACAATCGAACGAAAGTCAAAATACATTTTTGAATCTAAAATATATCATTTAGTATAAAACTACCAGTTAAAATATCGTGTCTTTAAACGATAACGAAAAACGTCCAAATAAAACGTCACGCGATTTAGAATCCGTACAACGAACGCGCAAATCGAGATCACTAAATTAACGAATAATTTTATAAATGTTTTTCAAGTATTTAGAATGACTACTTCAAGTGAAAATATTGAAACTTAAATCGATACTTAAAAACGCGTATTAAACATTTAACACCAAACCGAGCGAGTAAACGAACGTAAAACGCAACAAATTAAGTTAGGAATGAAAAAGACCAAAATACCCTTTGTGGGGCCCCCTATGGGCCGGCCATCCCTCCCCCTCCCCACTCATTTCACATGCAAAATCCAATGATGATAGCCTTAAGCTTCACCCACATGCAAAATCCAATGATGATAGCCTTAAGCTTCACCCACTCCAAATACATGCAAGGGCACCTTTTCTTCCATTTCCACTTTACACTCAATCTCTCCCTTCACTCAAACACTCTCTCCTCTTTCAAACTCAGCTGAGAATCTCAGCCCCAAATCACCTCCCATAACCACTCTTACACCACCATCATTCATCATCTTCATCAAGAACAAGGAGGAGCTAAACTCAAGAACATCACCATCATCTTCATCTTTCCCCCCTTTTTCTTCTTCATCATTCTTTGTAAGGATCATCAAAACCTCTTTTGTTATGATTACATACTACTGATTTTAATGTTTATTAGCTAATCTAACAAGATTATGTTCAAATATAAGCTTAAAATACGTTTTTATGAATTTATACACAAAGATACATAATTTGTCCAGAAAATCACAGCACACTAAAAACGTCATATCTTGAGTTCTAGGAAGAGTTAGAAGATGCATTTTTTTTTTAAAATTTGCGTATTGAAAAGATCTACAACTTTCGTGTTTTACACTTTTTCCAGAAACGTACACGCATTTCTCTATTGGTCGATTTGTGGGACTGGTCTGGGTGAAAAACAGAATCTGGGCTATGCATGACCATTTATTTTGTTTCTCTATGATAATGGGACTCAAAACTCTTAGGAAATATATGTTAGACACTAAACACATAGAAGATCAGTTGGTAAAATTTGTGAGACTTGATTTGGATCAGAAATATGTAAGACACATGGTGAAACAAACCGACAAAAAGTTGAAAATGTGAAATCTTGAAGATTTGAGACTTTTATAAGAACCGATACTTTGGTGAATTTGGACATGAACCGACAATATATTTGGACTCTATAAACTGATATTTGGGTTGGGTGAAAGTTTCAGGTCAAACCGAGTAAGTTTGACCAAGTCAACAAAAGTGACTCGATTTCGAAAAACTTACTATATTTGGAAAATGGTAACAAAAATGGGTTTGGGTGACTTAGTTAGTAACTTGGACCAAAAAATAAATTTAGAAAGCTTCCCGAATGAAAAACCGACACTTGGAACACTTGGATTAAAAATTAAAAATCTGATCAGGCACAAGTGCCGCCCTACTAGCGACACTTACCCAAGTGACGCCTAATCTAGCGTCACTTACCCTTAGTGCCGCCTGAACCCAAGTGTTGCCTATAGCGTCACTACCTCAAGTGACGCTGCCAATTTTAAAAATCACATTTAACGTCACTTGACCTAGTGCCGCTAACCAACCGAGTGTCGCCTATAGCGACACTTACTTGAGTGACGCCCCTAAGTGACGCACAGAGTGACGCCCCTAAGTGACGCCTAAAACAGAAACTTCAAAACTTGTTTTTCACTAAGTATTGAACATTGGTAACAACTTATAACCACACATGATACATACAGTTACAAAGTATACAATGACACAAACTTAATAATAATGTCTTAAATAATTATTATTACAAACTTTCACCAACGGGCCGTACACGTTTTGATAAACGAACTCAAACTACTTATTTGGACATACTAGTTGATGAACTAGCTTTAGGTGGACATAAAACCCCCACCTACCCGATTGGCTTAGTGGACATTAACCCCCACTTATACAATCGCTATAGATGGTCTCTTGAGACATCTACTTATACAACCTCATACGTTTAGGGCGTTAGGAGGTTGCACACAGGAACGAGAACACCCACTATTTGCTAATATTTGATATTGCTTGCTACCTGCTTATCTCTGGTGAGTTTCATAGCCCCTTTTTACTGTTTTTCACTGGGGTGAGAATACATACAACTGTTTTATAAACTGCTTTATGATCACAAGTACTGGAAACAACTTTTTGTACGGATTGCATGAGACCTGAATAATCCACTAAAGTCCTCTAATTATCATAGTCATTAAAATTTGTGCGTGAGTATTATTGGGTGGTACCATCAGGGTTTGACAAACCTCGTCCGGGCTAGTCGCGCTAGCCAACCCTCGGGCGCAGTATTACTTGTGATTTAGAAGTGTATCGGATTAGTACACTTACCGGAGGCAAACAACGTTAAGCTTGACTATGAGACTCATGCAAATGATATACTTATATTGCTGTATGCAATACTTTTACTTGTTGTTGGCTAACGATACTTTTACTTATCATTGACGAATGATGCAAAACTTGTGAAATATTGTGGATCATTTTAGCAACTGATTACTTAACAAACCTACGAACTCACCAAATTTATGTTGACCTTTTAGTATGTATTTCTCAGGTAACCCGCCGCAGTAGGAAGCTTTTGGGAAAGCTTAGCTCTAGTCGCATTGTTTTCAAAACATCACGAGATTAGATTGCATATAGCTGTATTTTGTAAATTCAGTAATGTATTAGAAATCTCTAAACGGTTTATGCGAACTCCAAAATTATTTTGTAAACATTTGAATCATGGTAATGTAATATTTTCAAACATCTCATATAGAGGTCGTTTGCTTTGATCTTTGTGTTGATGATATTTGATTTGGTCGGCGCCCCCGTGACACCTCCCACTTCCGCTGCCACATGTTTTGGGGGTGCGACAGATTGGTATCAGAGCCAAAGGTTATAGCGAACTAGGATTGCATTAGTGACCTAGATTATAACCATTAGGTTAGTATTCCTTGTCTAGTATGACTGGTTCAGTGATTGCATCATTTGAATTTAATTTAACATAGCCTGATCAACTATGTACAATTAAAGGAGAATTGATGCAAGACCTGAAATGGTTATAGTGAATGGGAATGCATTAGAAGACTTTGGCCAAGGATAGAAACGGGACCAACCTTATACGTGCTTATGTGCTAGGTTATTATATATCTATATAACCTTAACCTCTCGTATACTTAACTCCTTGCCACAGAAATGGCAGACTCCTCTAACGCATCATCAACTGACTTGAACAACGAAACTCAAACGCTGTCTACTACTAGGGGTACCACTCCTTTACCTATCCCTACGACACCAAACTCTCCCGAACCTCTTTACTATATGACCGGCGAAGCCCGGGTAGTACGAAGATGCCGAGGGAATGCCGGATCATCCCGAGCAAACCCTTACTCAAACTCCATTGCTAACACCACGACTAATACCTGCCGTTCGACATACGCCCGTAGGTGGGATTGGCTACCCACAACCTTAAACACTTGGAGGTCTGAGGAAGCAATACAGATTCCTGCTGACCCCATGGACATCTCCCCGTACACACAAGAACCAATACACCATACTGTACCGGTGTTAGCAGCCCGACTTCATCGTCATGAAGAAAGGCTCGAAACCCTAGAACGAGATCATTATATAGTAGAAAACTACCTGTTGCACCGAACCGATGATCGCATAGCACAACTTTTGCTAGAACAGGATAACACGAACCGTACTCTGGAAATGATTCATCAACAAGTGATAAACGACAGAAGCGCTACTGACCTCCTACAAGCAAGGCTGGAAGAATGTGAACAACGTTCACAGGAAGCCGAGGAGTATGCTCATGCACTCGAGCAGTGACTAACCTTAGCTGAAGAAGGTGTCAGGAAAACAAGCAGACTTGCGGATACTATAAATCGCCTCGTTACTCTAATGTTACGAGTAAACCTGCGTTAGGACTAGATCTACTTTTCCTATTGTAACCTATTGAGGCAGGATGTACTCAACTTATTATCCTTTATTATGTTATGTTCATGTTCTGTGAACTTTCGAATTCAGACCGGATGTAACATTCCCGGCATCTTTTGTGATCCTTGTGATTGTTGTCTTTTGAAACTCGTACTCTGTATTCAACTATTCAATCTAATGAATTATCTTTATCATTCTGTGCTGTTGTATATTACCTCATTATATATACACATTTGATATATTGTAACCTCATGCAACCCTCTTATGTGTCTCATTTCATTGTTGTTTAGCATCATGCCTCCAAGACGACATACTTACACTGACACCGAAATCGCTCAGGTCATTGCACAGAGCGTAGCTCAAGTCCTTGCTACCCAACAAAACCCGGGCGGCGGAGGCACACCTGCTAACACATCTACTCCAAAACCATGTACCTACAAAGACTTCTTGAACTGTAAACCCTTGTATTTCAAAGGATCTGAAGGAGCTATCGGTCTGATACATTGGATCGAAAAGACAGATTCTATTTTCCGAATCTGCAACTGCGCTGAGAAAGACAAGATTAAATTCTCCGCGTGCACCCTTTCTGACAGAGCTCTCACCTGGTGGAATTCTTATGCCCAAAGTGTGGGTATTGATACCGCATACCAACTTCCATGGGAAGACTTCAAGATAATGCTCAGGGAAGAGTACTGTCCCCGTGAGCAACTGCAACAACTTGAGGAAGAATTCTGGAAGCTTTCTGTTCAGGGAAATGACATCACCACCTACACCACTCGATTCTACCAGCTATCTGTCCTATGCCCATCCATGGTGGACCCCGAATACAAACGTATCGAGTAATACATTTGGGGGCTACCAGAATCAATCCAAGGGAACGTCATCTCCTCAAGACCCGAGACCATCCAAAGTGCTGTCCGCATGGCCCATGAACTCATGGCCCAGATTGTCCGCCGAGGGACAACCACTGAGAAAGCCATCGGGGACAACAAAAGAAAATGGTCTGGCAATAACCACAACCAGCATCAGCAGCAGTCAAACAAAAAGGCCGAGACTGTTAAGGCCTACACCTCTGGTTCAGGGTCAGGGGACAGAAAAGGGTACGTTGGGAACAAACCTTACTATTCCAAATGTACACGACACCATGATGGCCTTTGTACCTGTACCAAGTGCAAACGACAGGGACACCTAGCCAAAGATTGCAGAACCCCCAACCCAAACACCAACCCTAACGCACCAAAGGCTTGTTTCGAGTGCGGCGACACTAGCCATTTTAAAAACAATTGCCCGAAACGAAACAACAACAACAACAACAACAACAACAACAACAACAACAACAACAACAGGAACAACAATAACAACGACAACAACCCTCGCGGTCGAGATTTTGTACTCAATGCTGGAGAGGCCCGTCAAGATCCCAACGTTGTCACTGGTATGTTCCTCCTAAATGATCTAACCGTTTCAGTATTATTCGATACCGGTGCTGATAAAAGTTTCATATCCGATAAAGTCTGTCCATTACTAAACATCACACCTCTTGCCTTAGATGCTAAGTATACTGTAGAGTTAGCGAATGGCAAACTGATCGAGGCCAATAGTGTAATACCAAATTGCACTTTAAACCTCGCCAACGAACGGTTCCTTATAGACCTCATCCCTGTGGAAATCGGAAGCTTCGATATCATCGTAGGCATGGACTGGTTGTCCAAACACCGTGCCGAAATCGTTTGTTTCGAGAAGATCGTGCGCATACCTCTCACTACCGGTGGAACCTTGATCATACAGGGCGAGACTGGTAGGCGAAACCTGAACATCATATCTTGTATGAAAACTCAAAAGTACCTGAGGAAAGGGTACTCGGCAATCCTCGCACATGTAACTGAAAAGAAGTCGGCTAAAAAGCGACTTGAGGATGTGCCCATCGTCCAAGACTATCCAGAAGTCTTTCCCGAAGACTTGCCAGGCCTACCTCCACCTAGACAAGTCGAATTCCAAATTGACCTTGTGCCCGGTGCTGCACTCGTGGCACGAGCCCCGTATAGATTAGCCCCTTCCGAGTTGCAGGAGTTGTCCACCCAATTACAGGAACTCCTGGACAAGGGATTCATCCAACCGAGTTCTTCACCTTGGGGAGCTCTGGTCCTATTCGTTAAAAAGAAGCACGGATCCTTCAGAATGTGTATTGACTACCGCTAACTGAACAAACTTACCATCCAGAACCGATACCCACTTCCAAGAATTGATGACTTGTTTGACCAACTTCAAGGTTCGAGCTTCTACTCGAAAATCGACCTACGGTCGGGTTATCATCAACTTCGAGTTCGAGACTCCGACATCCCAAAAATAGCTTTCAGAACCCGCTATGGACATTACGAATTTCAAGTGATGCCTTTTGGCTTAACCAACGCACCGGCGGTATTCATGGACCTTATGAATCGGGTGTGCAAACCCTATCTAGATAAGTTTGTCATCGTGTTCATTGACGACATCTTGATCTACTCTCGCAACAAAACCGAACATGGCCAACACCTGAAAACCATCTTGGAATTACTCAGACACGAGGAGTTATACGCCAAGTTCTCCAAGTGTGAGTTCTGGATGCGAACAGTACAATTCCTAGGGCATGTCGTTGACAGTCAAGGGATACGTGTTGATCCAGCCAAGATCGAGGCCATTAAGTGCTGGGAAGCACCAACCACACCAACTGAGGTACGACAATTCTTAGGTCTCGCCGGATATTATCGACGATTCATTGAGAATTTCTCCAAAATAGCCTTACCTTTAACCTCACTGACTCAGAAAGACAAGAAATTCGACTGGACCGATAAACAGGAGTCCGCCTTCCAACTTCTGAAACAGAAACTCTGCAGTGCACCAATCCTGTCCTTACCCGATGGCACCGATCCTGTCCTTTCTGGAAATGGCCAAAGAATAACTTTTTGTAGAGCTCTTCCATATGAAAATTTTGGTATGTGTGTCGTTTTCTAACGCTTCCTAAAACTCAAGATATGGACGTTTTTGTACACTGATTTTTCTGGGACAGAATCTGTCATTTATATATGTTTATGAAAACGTGTTTTAGCTAAAAATTTAGACATTTCCAAGTTGTATGAGCAAGATAACATGTATATAAACATAATAAAAGTAGTTTAGAAGAGTTGGGGTCCTTACAATACGCGTATGAAGATTCCGAAAAGATGGAAAGGTAGAGCTCGTTGCGGTGGACGTTTCCTTCCAAATGAGCTAAGTAATCCAAGGCGTTTTTGCTTGTGATTTTTCTTGGTGAAGGTGGCAGTTTTAGGCAGAATTTAGAGAGAGAGAGAGTGAGGAGTCTAGAGAGAGGGTGGAGCAAGAGTGTGTTGGTTGATGCATGAAATGAGGAGTATGGTGAGGTTGAAGTGGAGTAGAAGCAAGAAAAGGAATGGGAGCCCGTGCCTTTGGCATGGCCGGCTGGTTGGTGGGGTCTACCATGTGTGGACTTCACCAGTTATTATTTCCCACATTTACGTTCCGCGTGGTGTTCGTTTACCCGTTCGTTTAAACGTTAATTAATGTTATACGCGTGCTAAACGTTAAAAATGTTATTATATATTCGAGATATTTTTAGTTGAAGTATTTTATCAAAATACTTATTAATGAGTTATAAGAATATAAACTAGGTTTGTTTCGATTATCGGGCGTGAATCGCGCATTTTTGTTGCGTAGGGGTTATTTAAACGATACGAAATACTTATGAAATATTATCAATATAATATTTAGAAAACAATAGCATTATTAAATAATTTCGTATAATTTAATAAGATGTGTTCACCAACGTCCGTATTAATGTATCGGGATCCACCCGATAAGAAAATGCACGATTAAATATAATCGCGTACGTGTATATATATGATGGCACCCGAAAGCGTCGGCGTCGTTGATTGTAACTTAATCGTGCCCCATCAGGGGTTTTAAAATTTATAATTAGCGGGGCTTAAATTATATGTACTACCTACTCTGGTTAGTAAGCGGTAACTATAACCTAAGATCATTCTATGAATCCAAACGTGTGGGTAAATTAAAGTTGGCACTTTCGGTAGGGAAGTATCTAGGATGGAACAAAGTAGGTAGGTTTGGGGGTTAAAGACAAGTAATTAAAGTGCAGGAAATTAAAGTACAGGAAAGCAGATAAAGATAAATATGTGATTGTTGAGATTTCGATAATTAATATTTCGGGATGACAGAATAAATAGGGATGATACTAATGTGGCAGCCAAACTACTAGGCGTAAAATCTAGAACCCTACCAACTCAATTTCCCATTGGCATGTCACTAGGAACTAGGTTATCGTGATTCTGATCGGAGCAATACGCAAACTTCTAGTACTTATCTAGTTGAATAATAAGCAACCTATTTTGGTTCTATACCGAGGTTCATGAATCAGTAGCGTATTGTCTCATAGGTCCGACCGTTCTTAACTCCTAAGGTAGTTTACTGTTCTATTAGCATGCAAATTAACAACTTTGTATGTTTAGACCGCCGATTTTATAAGATTTGGTATTTTAAAGATTCTAGGTCATTACAACTTTTTATCTTATTCCGAAATCTTGTTATCATTCATTTAAGCTCTAGTTACTTCGACTTATGATTCAAATCTCTCATTTTCAAACAGTTATACATCCCCGGATTATTCGCAGTTTGTTAAAACGTGTTTCATATGCGGACCATGCCTTTCAATGATAGACAGTGTACTTTACGTAGTAGTTCCACGGTTTCTCAATCAATATGCGGTCGACAGTAATTGACATTGAAAGTGACACTCTATCTAACTAAATGTAAAGCAGTGCAGAAATGTAAACCTAATATATACAACGAGTGGTTTCAGTGTATCTTACCTATTGCATGTCATGGGCACAGATAACTACTTACCATAATTAAGGTTGATCAGGTCCTAATTACTAGGTTGCAGTCACGTGGATAATCAGAAAGGGTAATCCATAAATTAAACTTGAATTCATAAAGTCTTGACGCTACAAAGGTTACTAATTCCTATTTTATCTAAAAGTATTTCACGAACATCATTTTATAGTGTTTTGACTTTCGTAGGATATACCAGTCAGTTGTGAAGTTGTATTACCCCTTCGGTATTCCAACTGTTAAACCAGAGCTGATTTCAGAGATATAACTACCTTCGGTCATTTACCGACTTCCATACATTTGTACTCCGCCTTAAAGCGTTTCCAGTACTATATCGGATAAACAGTCGAATAAGGACCGTCATATCTCTTTACGATTGTCGTGCATTAATTATATAATGTCATCCTTACTTATAATTATCTATATCATCAACAACCATAATAATAAACTACTCGCAATTTATGGCAACAAATATATCACAAACCAAGCAATAACACATATTTAACATGTGGAATAAAATAAGTACGATAAAGGTTTAGATATCTCCCGGAATTAAATGCGCAGCAGCGTATTATTATGATTGAAAACTCGTTTACACGTACAAAGATGAATCTTCAAACCTCCTAACGTTCGTTCTATCCTCTATACTAATCCGAAGATTAATTACAATAATCCTAGACTATAAGAGAATTTCTAGAGTGAGAAAGTGGAAATGGAAAAGGAGTGTGTGAGAGTATTAGAATGTAGAAGTGTATTCTTGAGTGTGTGTTAAAATGAGACTTAGGGGCTGCTATTTATAGGCAAAATATGGCTTATATTAGCACCCCTAGGCTCACATTAGGAAAAGTAGCGAAAGGTGGTGCACCAGGTACGAGCAAGGACGAAAAAGTGCAAAAAAGATGGGAGGGTGGAGGCCGGTGCCGCCTGGCTGCTGGCTGGCAGTGGCTGGCTGCTAGCCGGCGGCGGCTGGCTGCTGGCTGCCACCCATCCCGGTCCGTCGTCTTTTGTTGCGTTTCTTAATTCGTGCGTATCTACGTCGTTATGCGTCCGTTTGCATTGATTCTTTTTGCGTTGGATTCGTAATTCAAAAATGAAGACTTTGATGTAAAGATATCCCAAAAATATGTCTCTTATCTCTAGATGTTGCGTACGAATCATTTGGATCTTCCAGCGGGCGTATAATCTTCATTCTTTATCCGTTTTTGTAGATTCTTTATCCGTTGGATTTGTAATTTGAAAACAAACATCTTGGGTGAGATGGATGTTGATGATGGGAACTTTTGTCTTGAAATCTCGTTTTGATGCTTTGAATCTTCAAACGTGTGTGAAATCTTCATTTTTCATCCGTTTTGCCTGATTTTTATCGTGCAACCTTGTTTTGACCATCTTGGCATAATATCACTGATTTGTATTGGTTTTGAGTTTAAAATGCCAAGAATCATTCCAGAATGAGAGAGATTTCAGTAGTAAAAACATGACTTTTTACGCGATATCAAGTATCCCACACTTAGAACTTTGCTTGTCCTCAAGCAAACTCATTCTTAAAAAGCTTCTGGAAGGATTCTAGTCGAATTAGTTTTTAGAGATACCATTTTCCAAAGAATATAAAGTTACATTTATGAAAGAGTTTTTACCGGAAACTAAGGGTTTATAGAATTTGATACCTTCTTCGAGCAACATAAATGATGATCATGACTAGGCAATCCTCACAAGTGGGTCACTCAACTCACTCAAGTGTTTAGGGTTTCCT
Source organism: Pseudognaphalium luteoalbum (assembly GCA_963422505.1). NCBI lineage: Eukaryota > Viridiplantae > Streptophyta > Magnoliopsida > Asterales > Asteraceae > Pseudognaphalium > Pseudognaphalium luteoalbum. Next base: position 33,993,565 of record OY730194.1, on the reverse strand, counting down.
ACTTACTAGTGTCAATCACTCAGATAGCCTGTCATGCAACATTCTCGTCATAGGTTTGATCGAGAATCAGATCTCCATCACTTTTGATGAGGACGGTAATAACCTTTCGAGATATCTTGGAAGGAATTGGATGTTTTGGGTTGAAGAAGGTGTGAGGGTTTTCCTTGTATTTTCTCGAAAATTTTCTTGAGAGAGTTTCTTTGGAATTTCTCAGATTTTGAATGGACTACATAGCCTTTTTCTTTCTTTTTCTTTGGAATTTTTTTTTCTTTTCTTGGCCCTTTTACTTGATCCTTGGGCTTTTAGGTTTCTTCTGACAGCTTTTGCTGAATTTCTTTTTCTTGGAGCTCCTTTTACGGATGATGCTCATCCTTTGAGGAACGCTCCGATATATTTTATGGCTTTGTGTTAGGCTGCAGAAGTCTTGGAAAATCAAGAGTATCTTTAAGAGTTCGTCGGAAACTGAAACTTCTGTAGGTTCGGGACGAATATTAGGAGGTTTTGATTGGGTGTGAAGAGTGAAGGTTGAGTGGGTGGATGTTTGATGGTGGAAGGGCGTTTGGATTCCTTAGAAGTTATCAAGATGGGTTGTACCTATGCCACGTATGGCACTCATCGGTGTGATCTCGAAATGCATTACAAGAGCAAGTTCTAATTCAAATGCATACATCGGCGCACACATGAAACGAAAAGTGAAGCATTTTAGAGATGAATGCTAATGATGGCCTCAATCCTCACGAATCGAATGTTTTGGTCAATGAAATGCATACATCATACGTTTCTTGCTGTAATTTATAATTTTGAAAGATAGGATTTCTAAGGAACGATGTTTTTGAATCTAAAAATTTTGAAATTTTATCCATTTTTAGCCTTTTAATGAAAATATTGTTTGACTTACGGACAAGAGGTAAAAACTTGCGGTTGAAGGCCGTATATCCCACACTTAGAGGAACATTGTCCCTAATGTTCGAATCTATTCGTTGAGTACCTCTTGTTGAAGTATCCCACACTTAGAGATTCTACTTATTTTCGGATTATTTCGTAAGTGTAGTGTGGTTTTGATTATCCCACACTTAGTGTTTGGAATATCGGATGAGATAATCAATTCTTTAAACGGGTAGAGAGTTTCGGAACGGTTTACTGCTTTTGCTGTGCACGTTGTTGGCTACTCGTTAGAAGTTTGTTGGTCCGTGGCTTGTAGCTTATGGCTCTCGGCATTCTTCTTTGTGTGGTCCCCAGCTTCCCTTGTTTTGGTCTTCTAGAGTTTTTCAAACAAACCACTTAATTCAATCAAGTAATAGCTGCTAATAAGAAAAGTAAAGTAATAGCTTAATAAAGTAATAACTGGATAGATGTGATGTCTATGCATCCACAGTACATCAAATACACACAATAATAATAAAGTCTTGATAGAAAATAGAAAGGAGTCAGAAAGTGGAGCAATCTATTGCTCGGCTGGTGGTGATACTGCAGCTGAAGATACTATAGGTCCAGGAGATGTCTCATCTGATGAAGAATCATCATGCTGATAGTGGGATCCTTTGTCTGATGCATCTCGATCAGCCTCTGCATCTAGTGTACCTATGGTGAATACTCCATCCTGTATCAAATGGTCAACAAATTCCCCTGCGGGCATGTCGAAGCTGTCAAGTGGAATCTCATGTGCCCTCTGCTGGGAGTGTCCTTTGAATAAATCACTCTGTCTATGAGAGGATACTGGATCAATCGGTGCATCTGCAGGGCTGGTGCTCCTGAGAATCCTGTGACTCTGAACAATGGTGGCTCGTGTAGGGGTTTTGGATATCCTACTGCCTCTCGAAGTCTGACCTATAGCCGAACCAACAACAGAAGGAACATGCTGTCTTTGAATAGGAACCTGTGCTGGTGGTGCTTGTGGCCTAGGTGGAACTGTGCGAGGTGGTAAACCATGGCCACGGTCAAGAACTGGATGTCGGTGAGGTGCTGAAGTAGGAACTGCAGGGGGATATAAGTGTGGTGGTGCTCGGCCCAATCCACAGGGTACGTCAGGAATTGGGCTCACTGGTATCCCTGCTGTTTGCTGTCTCATAGCCTTATTACATCGGACCTGCATCTGCATCAGCCAGTACTAATAGTCTAGCCCTGGTGGTGTCCCATAGTGGTATATGTAAGGTGGCACCCGAGATCTAGGAGCTGGGGTGGAAGGTCCCGCTCTAGTAGGCCGTGACACTACTGGTGGTGGTGCAACTGGGTCATCATAATCATCCTTATCTTTGTCTGAATCTGAGTCTGAATCTGAGTTATTTGGCTCTTTTGGTTGATGCCTCTTTCTTCCCTCTCTTGGTAAAATTAGACCTGGTACCAATTCATCCACACTTTCTGCGTCTGATGATCGTGCCCTGATGTAAACTGTGCCGTCTCTCATAATCTTGAGTATATCCATGCTCCTAAGGAACTCATAATCTATCGGGTGGGCACTCCATACTGGCAGGCTTTTGAATTTTTCTACCTCTGTCGTCTTAAGCAATCCCATTCTGCGAATCAGCCTTGTAATTATTGGACCCATATATGATTTCTTTGCACCAAAATCCTTTTCTTCCAGAATCCGCTGGGCAACTAAATGGGCAACCTGAATATTCCTCTTCTCGAGGATGCATGTCATCATGGCAATATCAAATCTGGCAACTCGACCGCTTGTCGTGTATTTTCCATCAAATGAACAAGCTATCAGCTTGTGTAGGATTTGTAAGACTGGATCTCCGAGTTTAGTAGCTTTTATACCCGAGAAATATGTTGCTGATGATAACTTACTCCATGCCTCGGATGGTGTGGTCGAGATGGATATCAAAGTGGCTCCATTAGTGAACAGTGGGGAATGTATCTCCTCAGGTGTGTATAGATCCAAATGTTGTGCGAACTGAGCCAATGACAAGGTGAATGAACTTCCCATGTATCGAAATGTGATCGAACTGTCTCCAACTTTACTCCTTATCTTAAATGTGTATGTGGTCATGAACTCGGTAACCATTTCCATGTATACCGGTTCATCAATGCTGAACAGTTTCTTGAAGGACTTGAACTGCTGACCCTCAACTGGATAACTGAGTAGGTTCTCTAGTCTTTGTCTGAATCCCAATACTTGCAACTTTTCGCAGTCAATATATCTAAAATGCCCGAGCTTTTTGTCTCTCCAAATGCGTGCCATCTAATCATGATTAGGTGATGCACTAAGATAGGCGAGAGATCCTGTAAGTGGTCGTGCTGGGTTTAGTTTTTTCTTCTTCGATGACATAGTACCTGAGAGCATGAGAGATTTAAAGTAATGGATTCTCAAGAAGGAGAAAATTTAAAGCACTTATTGAAATTTCCAATGGAAGATTTGAAATGAGGGCTAAAAATTTTTGACAGTCCAAAGATTACAGTAAATATCAAATGTCCCCAAGTAACTAATAATAAGGCAATCATTAATAGGTGAAAAATATATAGTCATGAAATGGCAATAGCTTTATTGTGAAGTAATGCAATTTACAAAGTTTGATGTTACCCAAATTCGAAATGTCATTATTTCACAATTTATAGTTATTAGTAGGTTTTGACTTTTAAAAGTTCAAGTTGAAGTAAGGTTTAAAAATTCAATTTATTTGTTTTAAGAATGCAATACTTCAAGTTGACTTTTTAAGTCAAAGCTTACTTCAAATAATAACTTCGTATGCCAAAATTATATCCTATGCATGTAAATATGACCTAAACTATTTTAATCATTTCCTAATTGGTAAACAAGCTAGGTTATGCAATAAGAGTTATGTCATCCATGTGTTTGATTTTATTCAAGACTTTTATGTTTACAATAATGATTTTCTAGTTATTTTGCATACTTTGACTAGTCAGGCAAGTACAAGATTCTAGCAAGAATTTTCAAGTAATCTTAGTTTACTATTCTATTCAAGCAAGAAGCTAATATTTTTTTTTTAGGTTTTCAAAAATCAACCTGCTAATCCTAATTCATTCGCATTGTGCAATAAAGTGATCATTCAAATCACCATGATCATTTAAATACCTAACAACTACACTTAATCAAGCAAAATCATAGACTTAATTAATAGGTCAAAGTTCATCCTTTTAATAAAGTCAAACATGTGTGAATTAGCATGGGTAAGTGGTAGTAGTATGTAATTTCTAAGCATTCAACCAAGAAAAGTAGCAATTCCTAGTTACTAACTTAGCTAATTTCATAAAATAAGATATTCAAAGTTCAAAGTGGGTTTCTCATGATCATACCTTTGTTGTAGTGCGTACAACTTCAAAATAAATGTATAACCGAGAATAATATGCAACGAGGAGCTCAAAAGGACGCAAAGTTATAGAGTTTGATGTGGATTTAATGGTGGTTCATGGTGGTGTGGGTTTGGAGGTGAAGGTGTGGAGGTGGTGGCCGGCCATGGGGGATCAAAAAGGAGAAGAAAGTGTTTTTGTTTTTGAATTATGGGAGTGCATGGAAGTCTTAATGGTCCCCTAGGAATATATGTCCTAGTTTCAAGTACCATATTCCTTACATGGTCCCTATTGTACTTTTAAATTAATAATCTAAGTTAACTTCTAATGTCCTATTAATAATGATTACGAATCCTAAGTGTATTTTTCGTGACTTGTTACTTGTTAATTTCTTGTCACGTTATAAATGATTTAGGGAACGCGCACATTTTTGCGGGACGATTATAATCAACCTAAAATATCAAACTTAAGTTATTTATTATTATCATTTTTCTCTTTTTTTTAACAGAAACTTTCAAAAATTATATATTAAAAATAAGTTCGTTTAAAGTTGCGAGCCCCGACCTTTTAGGAAAGAATCGTTTTATGATTCGTTCCGATCTCTTTGTAGAGAAAGGGTCAAGATTTGTTCCCTTAGACCAACGTTTTTAGGCACAAAACATTTTGAAAGCTCCCAGATGACGTTATAAATTAAATAATTACTGTTCTATATGTCCCCTAGGGTTTCTCTTTCTTCATATCCTAAATTGACAAGATCACTAATTAACTTATTATATGCCTTTCTTATCTTCTTAGGGTTTGACAATCCGTCACGAGGTCCTTGATCCTTGTAATTTAGATCGTGATTGAGTTTATCCATGATTTCCGGGAATGCTTTATCTTCTTGCGAATCAGGTTCTCCGGTTGTAGAATTGACTATTCTTACGAGTTTACTGATTAGGGCTTTTTGTGTGGAAGTGAAGGGGTATTTGGTGAAAGCGAAGATTTGAACAAGCTTAACGTGAAGGTCTTTCCATTTAGCGAAGAAAGCGGTGTCATGTCTTTTGGTGGAATCAGGAAAAACGTCTCGCAATTTTGAGATCAAGTAAGAAGCGGGGTCAACAAAGAATGAAATTTTATCAGGGATGATGATAAGAATCATCGGGTCCCGTTCTACCCAAAACTCAAGTTCATTGATCATTGCAACGACATTACGATTGATTAATATCATAGATATTGGTTGAAAATCCATGCCGGCTAGTGATTCAAAAAGTAGATCTAAATCTGCTATGAACTTTAGTTCTTGGTCTCTGAAATTGGTGGAAGTGCTTTCGCATTCATGATTTGACAGGCGAGATAAGAATTTGAGTTGTTCGTTAAGATTGGTAATCTTTTCTCGTTGGTTATATGAAAAAGGAAAGTCAGAGGAGTCTAATTTCCTAACGAATGCCCTATAAACATCTATTCTGCGAGAAGGATTAAAGGATGCGCCGAGGTGATGTTCTTCAGAACAAGGTTTTTCTAGCTCAACTGATGGAACTTTATCCACCACTCGATAGATGGTGTATTCATGTTCTTGTGAAAGGAATGGAAAGATGCCGTCATTACGAGAATTTGACAGAGTGTTGTCGTACACTGACGCTTCAGGAATGAGGGTGATTAAGTCACGTAATTTAGGAGGTTTTCCTTCATAATCTTCTTCGGAAGGACTATCGAAGTGGACATAATTTGGTATTTGAGGCGAATGCAAAGTTGAAAAGTGATCTTCTGGAGATGATGCCAGGTCAGGCAACTGATCCGTGTCATCAAAGTCCAGACAATGTTTTGGACTAGAAGTGAGGTCCTAAATTCTTCTAGGGTTTCGGAGGTTTCTTTAGCTTTAGAGGAAGAGGGTGAAAAGAAATCAGATCCTATTTCTCCTACTAAGTAGTCAAAGAATTCCGCATCGTCCATTGCCGTCAATTCGTCTTTTGAAATTAGGTAAGAAGTGGGTTTTCGAGTTGTCATTTTGAACTAATACTATCCTAATTAACTAATGCTAAACTAATACTAAATTAATACTATATTACTCAATTTAACTTCCGAAAGATACCTGGAGAGGTTTCGTTCGGAAGGATCTCCTAAATACTACTACTTAAGGTGGCTTTAAATTGTACGTTTGTGATTCCCCGGCAGCGCTGCAAAAAACTTGATGGCACCCGAAAGCGTCGGCTTCGTTGATTGTAACTTAATCGGGCACCATCAGGGGTTTTAAAATTTATAATTAGCGGGGCTTAAATTATATGTACTACCTACTCTGGTTAGTAAGCGGTAACTATAACCTAAGATCATTCTATGAATCCAAACGTGTGGGTAAATTAAAGTTGGCACTTTCGGTAGGGAAGTATCTAGGATGGAACAAAGTAGGTAGGTTTGGGGTTAAAGACAAGTAATTAAAATGCAGGAAATTAAAGTACAGGAAAGCAGATAAAGATAAATATGTGATTGTTGAGATTTCGATAATTAATATTTTGGGATGACAAAATTAATAGGGATGTACTAATGTGGCAGCCAAACTACTAGGCGTAAAATCTAGAACCCTACCAACTCAATTTCCCATTGGCATGTCACTAGGAACTAGGTTATCGTGATTCTGATCGGACCAATATGCAAACTTCTAATACTTATCTAGTTGAAAAATAAGCAACCTATTTTGGTTCTATACTGAGGTTCATGAATCAGTAGCGTATCGTCTCATAGGTCCGACCGTTCTTAACTCCTAAGGTAGTTTACTGTTCTATTAGCATGCAAATTAACAACTTTGTATGTTTAGACCGCCGATTTTATAAGATTTGGTATTTTAAAGATTCTAGGTCATTACAACTTTTTATCTTATTCCCGAATCTTGTTATCATTCATTTAAGCTCTAGTTACTTCGACTTATGATTCAAATCTCTCCTTTTCAAACAGTTATACATCCCCGGATTATTCGCAGTTTGTTAAAACGTGTTTCATATGCGGACCATGCCTTTCAATGATAGACAGTGTACTTTACGTAGTAGTTCCACAGTTTCTCATATCAACATGAGGTCGAGAGTAATTGACATTGAAAGTAACACTCTATCTAACTAAATGTAAAGCAGTGCAGAAATGTAAACCTAATATATACAATGAGTGGTTTCAATGTATCTTACCTATTGCATGTCATGGGCACAGATAACTACTTACCATAATTAAGGTTGATCAGGTCCTAATTACTCGGTTGCAGTCATGTGGATAACCAGAAAGGGTAATCCATAAATTAAACTTGAATTCATAAAGTCTTGACGCTACAAAGGTTACTAATTCCTATTTTATCTGAACGTATTTCACGAACATCATTTTATAGTGTTTTGACTTTCGTAGGATATACCAGTTAGTTGTGAAGTTGTATTACCCCTTCGGGATTTCAACTGTTAAACCAGAGCTGATTCCAGAGATATAACTACCTTCGGTCGTTTACCGACTTCCATATATTTGTACTCCGTCTTAAAGCGTTTCCAGTACTATATCGGATAAACAGTCGAATAGGGGCCATCATATCTCTTTACGATTGTCATGCATTAATTATATAATGTCATCCTTACTTATAATTATCTATATCATCGACAACCACAATAATAAACTACTCGCAATTTATGGCAACAAATATATCACATACCAAGCAATAACACATATTTAACAGGTGGAATAAAATAAGTATGATAAAGGTTTAGATATCACCCGGAATTAAATGCGCAGTAGCGTATTATTATGATTGATAACTCGTTTACACGTACAAAGATGAATCTTCAAACCTCCTAACGTTCGTTCTATCCTCTATACTAATCCGAAGATTAATTACAATAATCCTAGACTATAAGAGAATTTCTAGAGTGAGAAAGTGGAAATGGAAAAGGAGTGTATGAGAGTATTAGAATGTAGAAGTGTATTCTTGAGTGTGTGTTAAAATGAGACTTAGGGCTGCTATTTATAGGAAAAATATGGCTCACATTAGCACCCCCAGGCTCACATTAGCAAAAATAGCGAAAGGTGGTGCCCCAGGTACGAAAAAGTAGCGAAAGGTGGTACACTAGGTACGAGCAAGGATGAAAAAGTGCAAAAAAGACGGGAGGGTGGAGGCCGGTGCTGCCTGGCTGCTGGCCGGCGGCGGTCGGCTTCCACCCGTCCCGGTCCGTCGTCTTTCGTTGCGTTGCTTAATTCGCGCGTATCTTCGTCGTTATGCGTCTGTTTGCGTCGATTCTTTTTGTGTTGGATTCGTTATGCAAAAATGAAAACTTTGATGTAAAGATATCCCAAAAATATGTCTCTTATCTCCAGATGTTGTGTACGAATCATTTGGATCTTCCGGCGGGCGTAGAATCTTCATCCTTTATCCGTTTTTGTTGATTCTTCTTCTTTTGGATTTGTAATTTGAAAACGAACATCTTGGGTGAGATGGTTGTTTATGATGGGCACTTTTGTCTTGACATCTCATTTTGATGCCTTGAATCTTCAAACGTGTGTGGAATCTTCGTTTTTCATCCGTTTTGCCTGATTTTTATCGTGCAACCTTGTTTTGACCATCTTGGCATAATATCACTAATTTGTATTAGTTTTTGAGTTTAAAATGCCAAGAATTGTTCCAGAATGAGAGAGATATCGGTAGTAAAAACATGACTTTTTACGCGATATCAATATATATAACAATATATATATATAATGATACATATAATTAGCCTAACCTAGCACTAATTACATGTATAGACAGATGATTCAAAGCTAATAACTAGCCCTAATTTGTCGGGTGTCACACAACATGAGTTGGGCAGATAAACGATAAAGATTTAATTCCTATATCTATTTGTAACATAAGCCATCCGCAGTCTCATAACATACAACACAATTACATATTTTAAACTTTCTAAACGACTATCATAGTAGACAATTGAGTTATCTAGTTAACCATGACAATTCTAGCATGCATATTTAAATTAATAAAATAAAGAACAAACATATTTAAATATGGCAGATAGATTAAAACCTGGAAAGGTGTACAAATAACTCGTAGCTACAATGCATCCCGGAGCACCTCCGTACAAATCTTCCTTAGTTAATTAATTAGCTATTCTAATTAACTAACTATCGTAAAGGAAGAACTACAACTAATTTACAAGATAAGAAAGATGTGTGTTGTGAATGGTGTAGAAATGTTGGTGAATGAGGTGTGTGTTTCAAATGAACCAAAGGCACCTATTTATACTTGAAATTTGGTGCATTTTAGCAATTAGGGGCATATGTTAGCAAAAGGTGGTAAAGTTGCTAGCACATGTACCCTAAAGTGCGAAAAGGCCTAGCACGTGTACCCTAAAGTTGCTGAAAAGGTCTAACACGTGTACCAGGCGAGTACGAGCAAGGACGGAAAAGCGGCCGGGGGACGGGGGGAAGGCAGCCGGCGCCACCACCCTAGCAGCCGGCGGCGGTGGCCTGGTGGCCGGCGGCGGCTGGCAGGCTGCCACCCCGGTTTGCCATCTTTCGCTTCGTTTTCTGATTCGCACGTATCTTCTTCGTTATGCGTCCATTTTTGTCGATTCTTTTTGCGTTGGTTTCATTTTTCAAAAATGAAGACTTTGACGAAAAGAAATCCCTGAAATGCATCTATGATCTTTAGATGTCTCGTACGAATCATTTGAATATTCCGGTGTACGTAGAATCTTCATTCTTCATCCGTTTTTGCTGATTCTTCTTCTGTTGGATTCGTATTTTGAAAACGAACATCTTGGATAAAATAGATCTTGGTGATGGGTACTTTGTCTCTAAATCTTGTTTCGGATGCCTTGAATCTTCAACTGTATGTGGAATCTTTGTTTTTCGTCTGTTTTACTTGATTTTTCTCGTGCAACTTCATTTTGATCTTCTAGGCAAAGTTTCTTTGATTTGAGCATCTTTTGAGTCAAAATTCTAAGATTGCTCCAGAATGAGAGAGATATTGTTGGTAAAACATGACTTTTTACTCGATATCAAGTATCCCACACTTAGAGTTTTGCTTGTCCTCAAGCAAATTTTCAGAAAACTACTTCAAAAGTCTGGAAGGTTGTCTTCGCATCCTAGAGAACTTTGATTCCTGCAGGCTGGGTGAAAAGATTTCAAACGGCGTTTTAACCCTTGATGCTTTCCCAAACTACTGGTTCTAATAAGCTCTCTTTTCAATCTTCATGATGTAAGATATACATGACTGTGGCCCTCACAGGTGGTCACTCAATTCACTCAGTGTATCGGGTTTCCTAATTTCTAATTCACTCAGGGGCCAGTCATGTAGCTCTTTCGTCGTTATAAGCTTGGTCGAGAATCAAATATGCAATACTTAAATGGGGACGGTGCCATTTATCCCTAGACATTTGTAAGAGGGTAGAGATGGTTATGGAAGAAGGGTTTTGTAGGTGGTTTAGTGGGGTTTTGATATAGCCTAAGAGTTTGTCTGTGATGACTTAAATTTGACGTTTTAGTGATACCTCTTTTTGGATTTCTCTCTTTGAGAGCCTTCTTTTCATGTTTTCATTTGAATAACCTTCCCCTTGGCATTAAATGATCCTTGGGTCTTTTAGTTCTTTGGTTCCTCCTGACAGCTTTGTTTTTGCTGAATCATGCTTTTCTTCGGAGTTCCCCTTATTTTATCCTTCGGGGATTTCAATGTGTTTCTTGCAGTAATTCTTCTTGACAGAATAAGAAACTTAGGCTATGGCCAAGAGATGTAAAGGAAGGGTTGGTTTCTTGAAGTGAGTTTTTGAAATGAAAAGGCTAAGGCTCAACAGGTTTTCTACTTGATCTTCAATGCTGAAAGTGAGCATTGGTTGAGTTAGGCTTGAAAACAGGGGTTTTTACAAGAGAGTTTTATCCTAGGAAATGTCAAGATCCTCTAATTGCACCTTCGTCATGTATGATGCCCATCTTTGTAGTTTTGAAATGTATTGCTCGAGCAAGTTCTAACTTAAAAGGCATACATCGGCACACTCTCAATCGAAAAGCGAAGCACTAAAGATAAATGCTTTTATATGGCTCAAGATTCCTCACTTATTTTGATTGTTTAATGCCTAGTCATGTGATTACTTGTTTTGAAACTTAGTTTGAAATGTTTTCAAAGAGTTTTATCCTCTATTGTCGATTTCCCAAACCTTTGAACTTTCGTTGACCAGAAATACCCTTTTTAGGCTTTCCTTGAAATAATTTGAAAATTTTGCTGAAAATTTGAGTTTGCTAAAAAGATTGATCAAAATTTTTTATGGTGCACTTCAGTAGTGAATACTACTGTTATCCCACACTTTAAAGAACATTATTCCTAATAATCAATTTCTAAGTTAGGTTAATCCCACACTTAGATTTTTGAATGAGGGTCAATATTTTCGAAGTCATTCCCTGTTTATGTCACACCCCCAAATTCGGGTTGCGGAAGCGGTCGGGTCGGAGCATGACTAATCAATCATCAAAGCATAAGATACATAGCAAATGACCTCTAAATGAGACGTTTGAAAAATAGTTGTTACATTTCCAAAATAAAAGTATATACAAGTTGCGAGTTCGCAAAATAATTCCAAATACATAAGTTGTAGTACAAAAGTTATGCAAGGAAAATCCAAGTGTTTGAAATCATGCAACTTGAGCTAGCATATCTTGTAGCAATCCTAGTCCTGCTGGGCACCTGAGAACACATGCTAAAACGAGTCAGCTAAAAAGCTGGTGAGTTCATAGGGTTGTTAGTTGAAAATATAAAGTATAAACCTTGTATGTTTTGAAAAGTAATTCAAAATCCACGATTTTGATTTGTATTGTTATAGTATTGTAACACCAATATGTATACATCTAACGAGGTATCTTATACCTAAGTATTTGGGGTGTGTACCTAAGTACATCGAGAATATGGCATTCCAAGCCCAGATACCTATTAGGTATAAGTAGTGCCTAAGTACAACCGAGTAAGTGTATGACCGTGTCATATCGGGGGTGTGGCAATCCATGCCTAGAATACCTATCAGGTATGAGTAAATCTACCAATGTGAGGCAATACATGCCTAAGTACGAATTGAGTAAGTATATGACCACGTCATATGATAACAAGTAATAGACTAGTTTGCCACCTAGCATAGTGTGTTGCCTCTAACAACTTGTAAGTGTAGTCCCGCAGAACTATAAGTAAGTATTTATCCAAGTACTGAGTCAACGATCTCGAGTGTAAGCTCGCCGATCCGTTGATGAGTGTGAATCTCGAGTGTAAGCTCGCCGATTCCGTCACTAGGTGTGAATCTCGAGTGTAAGCTCGCCGATTCCGTGTTTTGTATTGCTATACCGCGATATCGTTTTGTATCACTCTAACCGTGATATTGTTTTGTGCCCACTTTACCATGGCATCGAACAGTGTTGCTCGCAAGCAATATATATAATTGAAAGCCGACAGTACTACGACATGCCCGACTAAGTAATTGAGAGCCGGCAGTACTACGACATGCCCGACTAAGTAATTAAGAGCCGGCAGTACTACGACATGCCCAACTAAGTAATTGAGAGCCGGCAGGACTACGACAACTAAGTAATTGAGAACCGGCGGTACTACGACATGCCCGACTAAGTAATTATGTTTGTGTAAGTGTATGTATACCAATATACATATGAAGATTGTAGGTAGCATCAAGTGCTCGAGATAGAGTACAAGTATGTGTGTGTATATATATATGTCAATTCACAAACACAAGTAACAGAGTATCATGCAGCGCATGAAAGTAATTTATTGCGTCTAAATATGTATACACGATACTTAGGTATAAGGTGTAGCACAGTAAGCCTAGGTATGAATAAATCATCACCTAGTTGTTTCATATTACTATAAGAAGTCAATACTAATGTGTGTTACTAACGTATACTCCTAGCCTCAGCCTAGCAAGTATATTGAGGTCTCGGGGAAAATGTTCACTTAAGTACAATTTCCGATCTAAAACTCATAGAGTGTATTGGCAGTCTTAGTTCCTAAAAGGAAGACTAATCCTGTAAAGGTTGATCGCGCCCAAACGGTCAGTCGAGGTTCTCACCCCGTCGTCGGACCGTCCGTCTAGGTGCGGATCGGTGGGTAAGTTTTAAAATTTATTTGTGCGGGGCCTAAGTATACCTACTTACTATTTGGTGTATAGCAGTAAGGATGGCCTAGGGTCGTTCTTTGAGTCAGTGTATTGTGGATCTTGGACGAAATAGGCGTACTTATCAATCTAGCGGGTTTTAAAAGATTTGGTTGGGGTTTTGTTTTTGTTTGTTTTTATACTTAGGCAGAAAATTTAAACTAAAGCGGAATAAAATAAATGTAAATAGCAGATAATCAAGAGAGGGGTGTTTGCTATGATTTCGGTAGCCTTATTGGTTGGAATGAGAACGTATTCTAAAGGTTTGTATTTTATTTATCTCAGCTATTATGTGGAGTGAGCACTAGCCCCCTACTGATAGAGTTCTCGATCAGTATGTCACTGAGCAACTAGGCTATCCTGATTCTGATCGGAGTAGTTTATCCAGCCCACAACACTAACCGGTGAAGGTATAGTGACCCTTATCTGGGATGAAACCCTGGGTGCATGAATAAGGCGACAAACCAACTCGATGTCCGACCTTTCTTAACCCCACAATAATATCTAATCTAAATAAAACATTTAAGACCAAGTTTATAGAGTGTGCTTGATTACTTTCTATCGATGGTTTTGTGAGTCTGGGTGTTGAGTCATGACTCGTGATTCACATAGACCGATAACAATGACTCTTTCCGTGACTCTCACACTGTACTCCACCGAAGGTGTTTCCATTGCTGAACCAAAGACCTAGTCGGTACCAGCTCTGCTGATCACAGAGTTGCCGTTATTCCACAAGGCTTGGTAACTGCGGCTTTTCCTCGGCTTCCACGTGTTAACTACACCGGAGGTGTTGTCGACGCTATACCGAGTAATCAGCCGTCTTACGGTACCTTTACATTGCTTCATAAAGGCTAACCCAGACTACTTAACTAAGTTTGTATTTAAGCATAATAATATCCATCTATGATATAAACCATCCCTTACTTTTAAGTCCCAATAAATCCCTAATTTGTCAACAGTGCACTATTCACGTTCAGTTAGAAAACCATATTTCCACGGGCACAATGTACTTTGCGTTCGAAGTAGAAAGCATTATTTCCACGGCTCCAGTGTACTTAGCGTTCAGTTTGAAAACCATATTTCCATAGCCACAGAGTACTTTGCGTTCAATATTAGAAAACAATATTTCCTCGATGACGATGTACCTAGCATTCATTTAGAAAGCGATGTGCACACGGCTTAACAAATCAGACCATGTTCATGTTTGACACAGATAACTAAGTACCTTTGATGGGGTTCGCGACGTCCCATCATAAAGGCCGTAATCACGTTTACTGGTTGAAAGGCGATTAGTTTGATAGGTTTAAAATCATAGATAGAAAGTAAATCAAAGCACTATAATATCATTCCAACCAATCTACGACTAACTACATCATAGCAAACACGCAATATCACTACTCGCTAATCATGGCAATCAATCCTAAATCTAGCATGATAACAGTAATAACAATCATCATAATAAAATAGATAAAGGATAGATATAACCGTAATAAGAGCGTAGCTGAATACAACTTGAACGTTACACGAGCAGAACTCCTAGTATGCGCCAAGCAATATTAAAAGATTGCCCCTCTACTAACTAAATACTAATCTACCACTAATTATAACATAAACCTAGAGAGAGAGTAGTGAGAGAAAGTATTTTCTTGCTTGAGAAGTGTGGATTGTGGAATGGTGTGTTGAAATGATGAAATGAGGCTAGTATTTATAGAGATCGTACAACCGTATGCGTAGACCGTATCCAAACTTCAAAATGCACAACCGTATCGCAAGGGCAAATTAAAATCAGATTTTTATCGCCCAAACGCACGATACGGCTGAGTTAGGGTGAATACGGGCGAACTGGACCGTATACGGCTGTGCACAGGGTGAATACGGGCAAACTGGGCCGTATACGGGTGGGCACAGGCCGTATACGGCCTGCACAGACCGTATACGGTCTGTGTCCAGCCGTATACGGCCTGGACCAGCCGTATACGGCCTGGTTCAGCCGTATCCGGTTCCCTCGGTTCTTCGTTTCTTCGTTCGGGCGTAACTTCTTCGTCGTTTATCCGTTTTGAGCGTTCTTTATATCCACGCGATCGTATTTTCCTAACGAAGAAAATGACATAAGTTAGAGGTCATAATTCTTTGTGGAGCTTAAAAAGTGCTAAATTACGTGAACCGAAGATTCAATGATCGTTTGTGCTCTGTTTTACTCATTTTTAGGTTGTTTTTGTCGATTCTTGAAACATCGTCTATATTTTAGCCCCTATGATGAAATGTGATGTTTAAGTTCATATTCAAGTGTTTTCAGTAATAATTGGGCCAAAATGGTGAGATAATGGCACACAAAAACATGACTTTTTGCGTGTCATCAAATATCCCACACTTAGACTTTGCTTGTCCTCAAGCAAAACTCAAAATTTTCACTTGCTTTTAGGAAAAACATTTTGAAAATACGAGTTTATTTTTGGGGGGGAGTCAAAATATATCAAAAACAACCATCCTCATATACAAGCAACATATCCTGGAAATAAGCGAAAGTAAGGTATTCCTTTCAGAGGCCTGAAATGATTCTCTTAGGCATGCTTTCAATTCTCGTGATCTTGGAATATACATGACTAGGCGATCTCACCAGGTGGTCACTCAATTCACTCAAAAGTGTTTCGGGTTACCTATCAATCTAATCAAACGAAATCGCTCATAAGCCAGTCATGCAACATCCATCGTCATAGGCTTGCTCGAGAATCATATCTCCACCACTTAGGTGAGGACGGTGCTAGCTATCCCAGGACATTCAGAGTGGGTTGTAATGGTAGGTGAGGGTTACAGGGTATGGATAAGTGGGAAATTGTTGTAAAGGGTTTTGCTTATCTTAGGACTTCTAAACTTTTGAAAAACAATATTTAAACAACCTTTTTAATGAAAACGGAAACGGATAACAATATGGGAAGAAGATAGCTATTTTGACTTCTATCTTTTGAAAATACTCAAGGGGATTTTATGACTTTTATAAGAGCGGGAATTTTTCGAGAGATTCGAAGCACTTAGCTTTATTCTATTTTATTTTCTTTTTCTTTTGCTTCTATTTTTGGACTTTTCTAGGGATTTTGTTTCTTTCTTTTGCCCTTTTTGAAATCCTTTACTTTCTTTCATCTTTTTCATCCTTCTGATGACTTTGCATTTACTTGGTGTCAATTTTTCACACCGTAAACTCTCAACTTTTGATTTTTTTATCAAGGGAATGCACACGAGAGATTTTGAGTAAACACCAGTATTTGTGATTTGGAGTGATAGCAAAAAGGATATTTAAATGATCATTTTCCACAAGCTGAAAGTTTCTAAGATAAGTTTTGGTGGGTGTGGAATAAATGGTTTAAGGTTTAAAGGGTTTTGGAAGAAATGAACAGGCTAAGGCTCAACAGAGTTATCTAAGCGGATCATCAACACTAAAGATGAGTGTTGGAAGGGTTTTGGGCTTGAAGAGATATGATGAAAAAGGGGGTTAAATCCTAAGGAATGTCAAGGTCATTTAACTGCACCTATACCGCATACGGTACTCTACCAATGTGGTCTCGAAGTGCATACCAGGAGCAAGTTCTAATTCCGGATGCATGCATCGGCACACTCAAACAAACGAATAGTGAAGCATTAAAGATGAATGCTTGTATTGGCTCAAGATACCTCACTGCAAGTTTTTTGGGTTTGTTTGTGCCTAGCCATGCGATGCCCCTCTTAGATTATCATTTTAGACCTAAGAAATTCCTATCTTATTTACTCTTAATTTCCAAAATACCCTACTCATGTACGAAAATGTTCCTTCTTAAGATATTTTAACTCAAAAAATTTTGAATTTTTTTTTTTTTTTAGCAAAAGTGAGTTTTTATGAAAACTAAGCTAACTGAATGAGTGGTATCTCCACTGTCGAAGTTAAGCTTATGATTTTGAGAAAAAATGAGTTTTTATGAAAATTAAGCCAACTGAATGAGTGGCATCTCCACTGTCGAAGTTAAGCTTATGATTTTGAGAAACATTTTCTGAGTTTGCTTTTGGAAATAAGAATCTAACAAGAAAACCTAAGGTGTTCTATACCGCTATCCCACACTTAGAGGAACATTGTCCCTAATGTTCTCTTGAGTTGGGATTTGAGAAAAATCCCACACTTAGAGTTTGAACAAATCAGAAAATGTTACTCAAGTGTTTATTTTGGGCTGGAATCCCACACTTAGTGATAAGCTTGGGATATGGTATAGACTACTTTAATGAGAAATTAAAGCTAACAATCATATCAAAAACGAGAGTGAGAACGAGAGAACTCCCCTATTGATGCAAAGGTGGAAGGATGGAATTCTGGAAGATGCGCTGAAGAGGAGATCTTTGATAGGAATTCTTCTTTAGCGGTGGCTCCATAAAGATCTTTCGGCATTAGCGTGCGTATTTTACAAATACAGCCTCATCTTCCATCTTTACACTTCTTTCACTCTCTTGTGAAGATATCTCGTAAGTGTGAACACGTTGGGTATATTTTTACTGATTTCTTATTATAGCTTTTTACCGAAAGTGCCTAAATCCAGAATGCGAAAAGATGTTTTAATTCAAAACGGGTTTCAAGACATGTGTTTTTAAACGAGTTCGAGCATAATGCGTGAAAGTAGCACGCAAGTACCTCAAATGCTTGAAACACATGCCTTGTTTTAATTCCTATTTTCCTGGATTTAGGTGGTAAAAGCTGAAGTGGTGTTTTGAAAGCATTTTGATACCCAAGTGTGAAAGATAGTCAGAGATATGTCACTTCTTGGAATTTAAAAACTAATACTAATACTAAGGATACTTATTGCACGGGTTGCCTCCCGAGAAGCGCTTCTATTTATAGTCGAGGGCTCGACTTTTCCTCTTGGATCAGCCATAAGAGGAATTCCCAGGACTTGGGATGCGGAATGGAAGTGTCCTGGGGTTTGGTGGGTAGAATCTCATAAAATGTCATGCGATGACTTCTGTGATGTTTGGAATTCTCGCCACATGAAGAGGGTAGGTATGGAAATGCTCCTCAGCAGTCCTTTGTAAGTATAGAAGATCCATTATAGCATCTTGGATTGCTTTGGAGATTGGTCCATTAGTGTCCACAAGGGTGGCTCCATCGTGCTTAAGAGTCTCACGCACCGGTCGATCTGTCCGCAGGGTGTCCATAAATCCGAAGAAGCGTAGGTGGATGTCTTCATGAGTGGCATTGCTGATGTCCCTCCCTAGTTCTTCAATGGATCTGAGTATGCCTTGGATCAGCTGTTTCTGATGGTCGGTATACGTGAGCTCTGGTTTCAGGAAGATGTTAATCATCCTGTTGTAGACCTCACGCAACCCATTGTGGAATAGCTGTCTGGGCTGCTCCCATAGGATAGAACCGAAAATGTCTTTAAGTCGTTCAGAGACGAAATATGCAACGTTAACCGTCAAACCTTCTGGAACTGAAGAAGGGATGGCACGTGCTCTCTCGTCTGAACTGACTTGTTCTAACTTTTTGACGATTATCTGAGCGTGATGCTCGATAGTGCAGCTGATGAAAAATCTGTGTGGTGAGGACTCAAAGATGTGATCATTATCAGCCAAAGAATCTAGAAGTCCTTTGAGATCCGCCATTAGCTGAACATCTACTTCATCTTCAGGGTTCCCAGTAGCATAATCCATGTTGTGTCTGAAATTTTGGAGAAACTCCATCTGTTGGCGCGAATATGGAAATGCGGACCTGATAAATGCTTGATACACCTGGCCATAAGTGGTCTTCTGTGTTTCATAGAATTCCTCTTCATCGGGGAAAGACTCATCATTGTCTGATGATTCTCCTGCGAGGTCGTTGGCGAAGGCGTTGATGCGACTAACTAGATGTTGCGGACTCAGGTAGGAGTTGGCTTGATAGACCTCATATTCAGTCTCAATGTCCTCAATAATATCCCTCTGACGTTGCGTGTATTCAATAGTAGAATCTCGTATAATTGCAATCAGAGTTCGAAAATCCTCCCCGTGTTCTTCAATAGCACTAAGCATTTCTTCTGGTTCAGACACGATCGGGATTTCGATATTTCCTATAATAGGAGGAGGGATAATGACTGGAGAGGAAATGATCGGAGTGAGGTGAAGGCGAATGGAGCGAGTATCGATCAGAACATCAATGAAAACGATATCGTCCTCATCACCCCAGATTGCTGAAGTATCCGGAAACTCAACAGCGTTGGTGAGTGGTTGGGACTCGTCGGTGATCTGTGATACTGGCTGGGAAGAGTCCATCTCGATATCCCTCTCGTCCTGAGAGTCAGAATCATCGCTTGATCCAGATGTACCTCCAAGCTCAAAATGTGATCGAGGCTCGGATGATCAAGGGGTGGAATCCCTCGAGGAGGTATATGTGGCTTGAGTAGAGACTCATCATCCAGGGAGTGGTCAATCGAAGGGTCCTCTGAGTCGCTCTCCGGCAGAGGGATGAAGTTTAAAGCATAGTCTATCTGCATGATCTCTGCGGTCGGAGGGTGTGTCTCAGGTGTAGCTTCCACTGGCTCTTCCTCTTCTTCTTCTATCTCCTCTTCTTCTTCCTCAGTTTCCTCTTCTTCCTCAGTGTCGGAAGAAATCGTGATGGGCTCGTCAGACATAGGAGTGTCTGGTTCAGTGTCATCATCCGTGGTAACTCTTCCTGTCGAAATCGCACATATCTCCGCATGCTCTGTGACAGACTGATCAGCTTGATCGATCTTGAAGGTGATAGTCTCTCCATGAGATCTAAGACTGATAGTCCGAGAGTAAACATCTATGATAGTGCGTGCGGTGTTCAAGAATGGTCTACCTAAGATGATAGGGATATGGACATCTTCCTGAATGTCCATCACTACAAAGTCTGTGGGAAATAGGAACTTATCAACTTGAACCATGATGTTCTCAGCTATTCCCTTAGGGTATCTAATGGATTGGTCAGCTAGCTGGACACTCATTTTGGTCGGTTTAAGGGGTCCTAATTCCAATCTAGTGTAAAGCGAATAGGGCATCAGGTTGATACTGGCTCCTAGGTCGGCTAGAGAGTGTATCATGCCCGAGTGATAGATTGAACAAGGAAGGGTAAAACGTCCAGTATCTCCTAATTTCTCAGGGATAGAGTTCTTTATAAGAGCTGAACATTCCGCGTTCAGTGGGATATTGGGTACTTCGGGTACCTTATCCTTGGTCGACAAGAGTTTTAGGATGTATTTTGAACTGGAAGGGGTTCGGGACACGGTGTCCACGAACTTTCCATCGAGACGGAAGTCGTTAACCTTATAGGCTTTCTTAAGATGGCCGGGAAACGGGATGCGTACTTCCCTTTGTGATGTAGGGACAGACGGGGACTCAACTGTCGACGGGACAGGAGTATCTCTCTTCACCGGAGAAGGAGTGGGAGGTTGGCTCGGTGCCACCTTCTTGTCTGTAGTACTCATCTGTTTGGCCTCTTCTACGTGTGGGTTTTGTACCGTATTACTAGGGAGGTTACCCTGGGGCCTAGAGTCAAGACGTTGGGCTAGCTGTCCTATCTGAGTCTCAAGATTTTTGAGAACGGCCAGTTGGTTCCTAATGAATAGGTCGGTTTGGTCCTGCCTAGCGCTAGTCTTTTGGTTAATTTGGTGCTGGCCTTGGATGAACTTAGTGAGGGTATCATCCGTACTAGTAATGGGCACTATGGTCTTAGAGGGTTCGGTCGATTGATCTGTGTTGGGTGCAGTCAATGATAGTGGTTGGTTATAGGTGAGTTGGGGTTGTTGTTGGTAAGATGGGTACCTAGGTTGGTAGTTGGGCTGAAAGGGTGGTTGGTTCCTGGGTGGGTATTGGGTGCCTCTAGTCTTAGGTGGAGAGGTTCGAGCGAAGCCAGGTGGATTTTGTTGGTGAGCTGGAAATTGAGCGTAGTAAACCGTTCCGTCAGCAGGATCCTCGTATTCAACCTGATAACTTTCTGTTGGGAGGTTGGCACAGTTCTGGCATGCATGAATTTGATGCTGGGATGGTTTCTTCATTTCGCCGATCTGCTTCGTCAGGTGCTCGATCTTCTCTGTCAGAGATTTGATAGCTTCGGTTTGGAATGGATTGGGTGCAGCAATCGGTGCTAATGATGAGGAATGCTCACCAGAATTCCAGTCGTGATGGTGCATCGTCATATTCTCGATCAAGTTCCAAGCTTCCTCATCGGTGAGTTGCATGAAATTTCCCTGAGCAGCGGCGTCAAGGGTAATGCGATGGTTCGGAGCGAGACTGTTGTAAAACGTGCACAGCTGACTAGTTTTCTCTATAAGGTGGTTAGGGCATGTGTTTAACAGACTCTTGTATCTCTCCCATGCTGTGTAGATAGATTCATCATGAGCTTGGTGGAAGTTCATGATGTCATTCTTGTACTTGGTTTGCTTAGCCGGAGGAAAGTACTTAGTAAGGAATTTTGTAGCCATATCCGTCCAGGAGGAGATAGAGCCGGTCTCTAATCCCTCAAACCAAGTCAAAGCGTGGTGAGTAAGCGAATAGCGGAATAGGTATAGGCGGACTATATCCTGATCAACCCCGTTCTGCTTGTACGAGTTGGTAGTCTGAATGAA
The DNA here is from genome assembly GCA_963422505.1 of Pseudognaphalium luteoalbum. Lineage (NCBI taxonomy): Eukaryota > Viridiplantae > Streptophyta > Magnoliopsida > Asterales > Asteraceae > Pseudognaphalium > Pseudognaphalium luteoalbum. The sequence continues at coordinate 33,971,601 of OY730194.1, read as the reverse complement.
TCGGTTGATGTGGGCGTTAGGATCGTCATAGGGTAAACCATGGAATTGGCAAAATTCCTTGATAAGCTGAACGATATGATGTTTAAGCTCGAAGGACGCGCCGTCGATGACCGGATAGCTGATGGGTCCACCTCGACCTTCAATTGATGGTTTGGTGCTGTCGGCAAGCGTGACACGTGCAGCCATCGGTTGTCGGTTGCGGATGCGTTTCTCCTTGCGGATCGTTCGGATGATCTTCTCAGGATCGGGTACGAAAGTGAGAGATGCGAATCTGGATGATCGGGTCAAATATCGTTGTGTGCTGTGGGAAGGAATTTTCGAATGAAACAAGGAAAAAGAAAAACCTAAACTAAACTACGGGATACTAGAAAGAAAAATTCGTCTAGAACGTCTTTAGATCTTACGGCTGACTCCCCGGCAGCGGCGCCAAAAACTTGATCGCGCCCAAACGGTCAGTCGAGGTTCTCACCCCGTCGTCGGACCGTCCGTCTAGGCGCGGATCGGTGGGTAAGTTTTAAAATTTATTTGTGTGGGGCCTAAGTATACCTACTTACTATTTGGTGTATAGCAGTAAGGATGACCTAGGGTCGTTCTTTGAGTCAGTGTATTGTGGATCTTGGACGAAATAGGCGTACTTATCAATCTAGCTGGTTTTAAAAGATTTGGTTGGGGTTTTGTTTTTGTTTGTTTTTATACTTAGGCAGAAAATTTAAACTAAAGCGGAATAAAATAAATGTAAATAGCAGATAATCAAGAGAGGGGTGTTTGCTATGATTTCGGTAGCCTTATTGGTTGGAATGAGAACGTATTCTAAAGGTTTGTATTTTATTTATCTCAGCTATTATGTGGAGTGAGCACTAGCCCCCTACTGATAGAGTTCTCGATCAGTATGTCACTGAGCAACTAGGCTATCCTGATTCTGATCGGAGTAGTTTATCCAGCCCACAACACTAATCGGTGAAGGTATAGTGACCCTTATCTGGGATGAAACCCTGGGTGCATGAATAAGGCGACAAACCAACTCGATGTCCGACCTTTCTTAACCCCACAATAATATCTAATCTAAATAAAACATTTAAGACCAAGTTTATAGAGTGTGCTTGATTACTTTCTATCGATGGTTTTGTGAGTCTGGGTGTTGAGTCATGACTCGTGATTCACATAGACCGATAACAACGACTCTTTCCGTGACTCTCACACTGTACTCCACCGAAGGTGTTTCCATTGCTGAACCAAAGACCTAGTCGGTACCAGCTCTGCTGATCACAGAGTTGCCGTTATTCCACAAGGCTTGGTAACTGCGGCTTTTCCTCGGCTTCCACGTGTTAACTACACCGGAGGTGTTGTCGACGCTATACCAAGTAATCAGCCGTCTTACGGTACCTTTACATTGCTTCATAAAGGCTAACCCAGACTACTTAACTAAGTTTGTATTTAAGCATAATAATATCCATCTATGATATAAACCATCCCTTACTTTTAAGTCCCAATAAATCCCTAATTTGTCAACAGTGCACTATTCACGTTCAGTTAGAAAACCATATTTCCACGGGCACAGTGTACTTTGCGTTCGAAGTAGAAAGCATTATTTCCACGGCTCCAGTGTACTTAGCGTTCAGTTTGAAAACCATATTTCCATAGCCACAGAGTACTTTGCGTTCAATATTAGAAAACAATATTTCCTCGATGACGATGTACTTAGCGTTCATTTAGAAAGCGATGTGCACACGGCTTAACAAATCAGACCATGTTCATGTTTGACACAGATAACTAAGTACCTTTGATGGGGTTCACGACGTCCCATCATAAAGGCCGTAATCACGTTTACTGGTTGAAAGGCGATTAGTTTGATAGGTTTAAAATCATAGATAGAAAGTAAATCAAAGCACTATAATATCATTCCAACCAATCTACGACTAACTACATCATAGCAAACACGCAATATCACTACTCGCTAATCATGGTAATCAATCCTAAATCTAGCATGATAACAGTAACAACAATCATCATAATAAAATAGATAAAGGATAGATATAACCGTAATAAGAGCGTAGCTGAATACAACTTGAACGTTACACGAGCAGAACTCCTAGTATGCGCCAAGCAATATTACAAGATTGCCCCTCTACTAACTAAATACTAATCTACCACTAATTATAACATAAACCTAGAGAGAGAGTAGTGAGAGAAAGTATTTTCTTGCTTGAGAAGTGTGGATTGTGGAATGGTGTGTTGAAATGATGAAATGAGGCTAGTATTTATAGAGATCGCACAACCGTATCCGTAGACCGTATCCAAACTTCAAAATGCACAACCGTATCGCAAGGGCAAATAAAAATCAGATTTTTATCGCCCAAACGCACGATACGGCTGAGTTAGGGTGAATACGGGTGAACTGGACCGTATACGGCTGTGCACAGGGTGAATACGGGCAAACTGGGCCGTATACGGGTGGGCACAGGCCGTATACGGCCTGCACAGACCGTATACGGTCTGTGTCCAGCCGTATACGGCCTGGACCAGCCGTATACGGCCTGGTTCAGCCGTATCCGGTTCCCTCGGTTCTTCGTTTCTTCGTTCGGGCGTAACTTCTTCGTCGTTTATCCATTTTGAGCGTTCTTTATATCCACGCGATCGTATTTTCCTAACGAAGAAAATGACATAAGTTAGAGGTCATAATTCTTTGTGGAGCTCAAAAAGTGCTAAATTACGTGAACCGAAGATTCAATGATCGTTTGTGCTCTGTTTTACTCATTTTTAGGTTGTTTTTGTCGATTCTTGAAACATCGTCTATATTTTAGCCCATATGATGAAATGTGATGTTTAAGTTCATATTCAAGTGTTTTCAGTAATAATTGGGCCAAAATGGTGAGATAATGGCACACAAAAATATGACTTTTTGCGTGTCATCAAAGGTCTAGCTGTCATCCAGTGTAGATAGAACTAATCAGTTCTAGTTTATTCGATAAGGTTGTCCCGCAATATTACAGTCAAAGTGTAGTGATAACCTAATCAGGTTATAAAATAGTAGTCATTGTTTAAGATCTAGTGAAGTGCTATTGTAACCTACCTAGGTTAAGTATTGATATTGTTCTACGACAATATGATAGGTGTAATCCTAAACATTACACATTTCGTATTACATAAAGTAAAGTAGATAAGTGTGAATTATAAAAGTTTATCATTATAATTCAAAACAGTAGTTGTGCATGTGTCTCACCCCGAAAAATAGTAAAATAGTTGAAAGAGAGGGGCTATGAACTCACCTGGAGTTGTCAATGACCCTAAGATACGCGTGTCTTCTGATTGGTAACCTCCTAGTGTCCGAAACACATGAGGTTATATAAGTAAGAGACAAATTTGTTTGTCTAAGCGAGTTATGTAAATATTCATTTGTCGTTCAGGTGTGGAAACCGTGTACGAGGGTTCGGGGGTAGCGCCCCTCATAGCGGGGTCCAAGGGGTGGCAACCCCTGGCGGGGTCCAAGGGGCAAAGCCCCTGGATGGGGTCGAGCTACCAGGTCAGCTTGGAAAATTTTTATTTCTACTACATTACTTTATTAAAAATCTCATCTTGAATTTAAATTTAAGTCATTTGAGTTAAATTTTAAGGTGTTGAAAAGTTGACTGCGAAGTGAGTTTTGAGTTCGCTACGAACTGAGTTTCAGTTCGCTTTGCAGTTCACCTCGCAGGTTAGTTTCGGTTTGCATCAGTTCGCAAAGTCAACTCGCAATTTGACTTCGCAGTTTCGGTTCGCAAGGCAGTAGGCTGCGAACCGAGTTGGGTTCGCAGCACAAGGTTCGGCTCACAAGTCAACTCGCAAATCAACTCGCAAGTCGGCTCGCATCTCAACTCGCAGGTCAGTTCGGTTCGCAGATTTCGGTTCGCTTCGCAAGACGAACCGCATCTGGGATCTCAGTTCGCAGGATGAACTGATGCGAGTTTTGGGTTGGGTTTCGATTTTTAAGGCATTTTCAATGGGGTTTTTGGGCATAAACTACTCATAAACATGAAAATACAAGTGTTGTAAGTAGGATTTCTTACTTAGTATGGCGAATCTAGAACCGCAAAATGTGATGAGTTGTTGATGATGATGATCTTGATGTTCTTGCTTCTTTGATGACGATGATGGCCGATTTAGGATGATGATGATGCCATTATTTCAGTGTTTTAAGAGAGTTTCTAGTGAGAGAGATGAGAGAGTTTTGGAGTTTTAGAGAGATAAGTGGAAGAAGAAAATGGGGATGGAAGTTGGAGTAGAAAAGAAGAAAAAGAGGAGGAAGGTGGGTCGGTTCAGGTTTGCGGACCAAACTCGGGCTGACCCATTTGGGTCTCCGCTTCGTATTATTTCGATTTCCCCAAACTCTTGTTACGTTGAATTTTTATAATGTTCGCGTGCGTTGGTATAATTATATATAAATTTTTTAAGTATTTAGTATTAATACGTAACTAAATACGAGTAATTTATGTTTAAATTGGGCGCGAAAATTGTACTTTTTGACCGGGTGTCACATTCTCCCCCTGTTAAGAAAATTTTGTCCTGAAATTTCGAGTGAAGTAGCGTGGTATCCGGGGAGATGTGTATGTAGGAGAAGTTCATTGAATAGATAGTAGACATACGATGTCTATGTCGAGTTTGAAAGCAGTCAATCCATGACTGTGTCGTAGTTCATCATTGTAGTCACATTCTGACTATATTGTTTGTTCAAGGTATGATTAAGTCGTGGATACAGGTTAACCATTTACATTGTAGTCCATTCGAGGCTAGATAGTTGTCACACGGTGACCGCTTAGTGAGTAGACCTATCAGGACTGAGTGATTGGTAAATGTTCAGCTCGTCCAGTCTGCTGAAAGCAATCTTTGAGTTCTACGTTGGCTTAGGTTAACTAGTCCTATGATGCACTCGGCATTAAGTCGGTAAAATGCAATATCGAGGAGCGAAAGTACACGCTTGGTGTAAACCAGAATTGAAAGATTATGTTTTCGAGGAAGGATGTACCTATATCATTGTCGGAGATTGGTTCGGTTCATTCAGAGCTGATCAGATGAATTTTGCGTTTCCCTTTTGGGCAATCTTCTTGTAATGTCCGGGTTCGCTATATTTGAAGCATATCCTTTGTGAGTCGGGATTGGCGGGAACTCTGCAATCCCAGATTTTGTGTCCGTATCGTTGGCATCTTTCATAGGGTAAACCACATGAACCATCATGATGACATTTACAGCCGTGACAAAATGGTTTATTACCCGCATAGCCTCGTTTTTCTTTGGGTTCGGTAGCATAGGACCTCAAGGGTTCGGGTTGATCTGTTGGGTTGTGACTAGTGCTGGAATCTCTGTAGAACCCCTGTAGTCGGACCTAACTGAACCCAAATATCTAATCAAAGTGCGGAATCCAAAGATTGGAAATATAAACGTTTAACGAATTAAACAACACAAACATAAAGTATACTAATACTCAATTGAATACCAATCAGATTATCTTGAATAGCCTGAGTACAATATGCTCTCACAATACCTAAATTCGTCAACCCTCACAACTGAGCAGAACTCGACTATTTATACTCAAAACCTAATCTGATCTATGCGATACAAGCTGTGTCACCAAGCAAACTCATGCGACACAAGATGTGTCGCCAAGTTGACTATTGCAACACAAAACCCTTGTGTCCCCAAAACACAAAATGTAATTAATACAAACGTTATAACTAACGTAATTACATATCAAACGCATTACAGACTTAGACCAACTAACAGACACACTAAGATGCACCAACAAACTCCCCCGTGTCTTTAGCTTGGTCTTCAAAATTTCTTCAATTAAGGCCAGCCTTCAGGAAACCTGCCTCCAGCATAAATCCCATGTGTAACACACACAGTCACAACTCTCTGGAATTGTCTAGCAAGAATCGAATTCACAACATTTCTTACGTTGAAGCGAATTGGATTATCAAACAATTTCCGCAAGTCTTTCTGTGACATATTGATCAAGCTCATAGGATCAAAAACTTTGAATTGAGCTTTCTTCAAACCATAGAGCGAAGTCCTCTCTGGATGCTCAGATTCTGGAATAAACATAAACACAGCTTCGCCCGTATGTGGATCAAGTTCCCAATGATGAAATCTTCTAAGAAAGTTAAAGGGAACTGTCTCAAGTGAAATCTCAGTCAAACAATCAGCTGGCGGATAATGTACTCTTAGGTCCCAATATGTTACACAGAAACTTGTGATCAGTTTAATCAATTAGCAATTAAGTATTCCACGTTTAATATCAATAATATTGATCTTAGTATGAATGTATGAAACTACACACAATGAATATTGTCGAATATATAAGCGTTTATTCAACAAGTATATATCGTGAAGTGCAATGGTTTCATTAGATTAAACGATAACCTATTGAACCTATTTATACACAGAATAAGTTGACCTATTCTAGATCCTACTTATTTTCAACAACTATATCAAGTCTAACAACCCAGACCGATATACGTGGAGACAAGATAATTACAACTCTTCTATTTTAATCTAATTATCTTCGAATCCTCAACAACTCCAGCTGTTATCTTTATCTTGTTTTAGTCTTCAGCTTCTGACTTGAATCTGATACTACTTGAGTCTGATTCACACATTTGCTTCTGTCTGCGACTGATGCTTTCTTTTCTTCTTCAGACTATGAACAGTTCTTCAGACTCAGACACACATTATTCTTCAGACTCAAACTAAAGACTTAGTCATTTTGACTCATCAGATTTATAGATTAAGATTGATCATTGTTTTTCCCAACAATCTCCCCCTATCTGATGATGTCAAAATCACATACAAATACAATAAACAAGATAACATAAACTACTGAAAATAAATTTTATATTTATCAATAAGTCTTATACATATTCTAGTCTATTATAGCATTTTTGGATCAAACTTATACATATTTCTCCATCTTTCATCTTTTCTTCCTTTTTCAACAAGTTCAACCTCATTCAGCTTATCTTTCTCAAACTTTCTGTGCTCTTTTCTGATTCTTTCACACTTGCTTCTCAGCTCTGGAATCTTCAACAATTCACTCAAATGATAAAATAAACATCTGACTACTCTTCTTCTAAACTCCAGATTTTGCTTATCTTTGCATAACTCCTGAAGTGCAAACAAATGATAATGATCAGTTCCGTGAAGTCTATTTAATGACTGAAAACACTCAATCCCATTGTTATCTTTGTACAGAAGTCCTTCATGATGTTCAGTCTTCACATAAGTGTTTTCTTTAAATACAATACCATCTGGAACAGAGTGTGTTCTGTTATTCAGATATTCATCATATAAGCCCATCAATCTATCCTTCACTTTTATGTTAAAAGCCACACAAAATGATTTATAATCAGATTCATCTAAGTATCCCATATCATGTGAAACTTCAACCAATAAGATTATCTCAGACATAACATTTTCCTTCACAACTTTATCATCCATAACCTTGATAAATCTAGCAATGTCTTCCCATTCTTGAAATCCCAGAGAATAAAGCTTTTCCAATGTAGTAGATGATCTTTTTCCATTTACAGGCTTATAATCTATCCTTATGATTCCATTATCATCAAAAATAGCACCACTTGCAATTCTGCTTGATAACCTCTGCATTGAAAAGTTGTCTTTTAGCCTGATAGCCAAAATTCTCTGTCTATTCACATTCTCTGCCAGCATTCTATCAGATTCTCTAACCTCAGCATCATGCTTTACCTTAGCTAAATATTCTTCTTTTGTCATTCCAGCTTCTTCAGCTTGTAGTTCAATCTCATGCTCCACTGCCATATCAGTTAACTTTTCAATTTGCTTTTTCTTAGAATCAGACTCAGTGTGAGTCTTTGTCTTGGAAGGTTCTTGTGGCCTCTTCCCTTTCTGTTTTTCAGACATTGATTCTTTAGTAGCAGCAGCTTCAGACTTTGAACTAGACCCTATCTTTGAAAAGATTGAAGAAATTGGTTGATCATCAGAATCACTATCACTTTCATCTTCAGCTTCTAGATCAGATAAAGTTTTACAACCTTCAACTCTGCTTGCACCTTTTGACCTAAGCTTTTTCTTACCAATCAGCTTCTTTCTTGTTCTTTTTATTTCAGACTCCCCCTCAGCCTTTGACTTGTCTTTATCAGACTCAGGAATATAATACTTGGACTTTTTGCTTTTCTCCCCCTCAGCCTGTGAACCTTTTCTTTTCTCCCCCTTTTTGACATCATCAGGAGGATCCATATGAACCACTTCATCAAAGATAGCCTTATCCCATCTCTTTAGATCTGCAATATCATTCTGTAAACCATCAACAGACTTTACCAGATCATCAACCCTTTGAATTTCAGCTTCTACACTTGCTAACTTTTGTTCAAACTTTTGAAATGAAACATTGTGTTTCAGTTCAAAATTTGCCCTTTCAGATCTTTCAGTCCTTATAGCTGATAGCAATGTAGACATCTGCCCCTTTACCTCCACCAGCTCATTTCTGGTACAAATATTATTCTTAAGTGTATTAATATCAGACTGCACACCAGCAAGCTTGTCATCAAACTTGTTGTGCATCTGCTTTATTGCATCATAGATGCTCTGCAGACTCACAGGTGTCTCAGACTGAGGTGGAGTAGTAGTAGGTTGGGTTGGTTCTCCCTCACATCTTTCCTGTTGATAAGAAAAGAGATCTTTGGGAGATGATTGGTGTGTGACCTGTACACCTGCCTGTGATATGACAGATGCATTAGCAGTCTTGGTTGGTTCTTTCTCACATCTCTCCTGGTGAAAAGGAGAGAGATCTCTGAAAGAAGAAGGGTTTGAGGCCTGTACATCTGCCTGTGATTTGACAGATGCATTGTCAGCCTGTGCAGAGGGGTGTAAAGAAGAGTCAGATTGTGCACAGAAGGGGGTATTTGAGTCCAGGAGTGGGACATCGTCTTCAATGCTTACTGTATGTGTCTGTACAGTAGCAGCAATGTGGGACTCCAAGTTACCTAATCTAGCAGGTATAGGCTTGGGTTTTATTATACTAACATCCACTTCAGTCTCTAGCAGAGATGAAATAAATGTAGTATTAGCATTTGGAGCTATACCAGAAGGAATAACTCCTGCAGATTCATTTATTTGTAAATCTGCATATGCTGTGGGAGATGATATGGGTGTTTTCTCCATATGAATTGGTGAATCCATAGGGTTGGCCTCAGAAATGTTTAATACTTCAGTAGGTGTGGGTGAAGATTGGTCAGGATGAGTTGGTTGTACATCATCCATATCTTCAAAGTTAAAAACCATACTTGAGCCTCCATGGGGAGGTGACATGTCCATTGATGATGAGCTTGAGTGAAATACCCTTGATCTTGAAGTTTCACTAGACTTGAATTACAAATTATCATCAAACTCATCACCTACAACACCATCTTTCTGAGTCTCAACAGGTGCAGACTCAGCTACCCTTTCAGATTTAGAAGCCTCATCAGACTCAGAAGCGACTTCAGTCTCAGCCTGATTCAATCTATCTTCAGCCTCTGCATGCTCATTCCTTTGATTACCCAAATCTACCCAATGCTGCATAGCAGGAGTTAATCCTACTTCAGATTCTTGAATTTCAGTATGAAACATTTTTACTCAACATTCAGGAACTGAAACATCATTATAAATGTGTCTCATTTCAGCATAATCAGCAGCTCCAATTGCATCCTCAAACATCAGACTTAGAAACCTAATAAATGGTACATTATTATCCCTGGTTTCTTTCTGAACCATAGCTATCAAATCATCAAAATATAGCTTGACAAAATCAACATCCCTTCCAGTTACAAATGCATGAAACACTTGTATCTCCAATTCATTCATCTGATCTAAGCTTCCAGACTTAGAACCCAAACTTCTCAAAATATTTGACAGCACAAATCTCCACCTAGGGGTAAACCAATTCATCTTAATAGTACCTGTTACCTTAGTTTGACCTACAATCAAGAATGATTGTCTTGCTTCTTCTACAGTAGCAGGTGCTACAAAGTTATTCCTGGCAGGAAAACTAAGTACTCTTCGCAGATTATCCTCTGTAATGGTTATCCTTAAATCACCATCTCTATATGTACCAGTGATAGATCTATTCTTACTATTGAATGTACACGTATACCAGAACTCAGCTAGCATACCTGGATACATATGATCTGTAGTTTTAAAGAACCCTTCAGAAAACGGATGATTTTCCATGAACAATATCAAATCCTCATAACCTTTGTTCTTCAGTCGAGTAGGAATGATAGTGTATGCAATCTTATTGTTCAATGATACTTTAACCTGTTTCCCAGATACAATCGGCTTTGCTAGAATCATATTATCCGTGGGATTCAGAATATATGGAACATACGGAGCCATAATTCTTGATTTTAGTAAGAACAGAGTATGGTAATTGTTTAGGGTTTTCGAATAAATCTGATGATGAATTGGGTAGAATGTATGACGGATTAGATATTTTACCCTTTTTGTAGGGCTTTAGTTAACTCGGGGGCCCACAAAAAGATATTTGTTATCAAATATTACCGTTTGGTAATTCTCCGTCAATTTACTGTAGCCGTTGAAACCATAAATAATAGAAATTAAATAGGTTTTAACTGACAATCAGACTATGACAAATCATAAGGCTTATCAGTTAAGCTTCAGACTGATCATAATCAGACTAAAAATTAAAAAAAATAGAAAAGAAAGAAAAAAATATTTTTTGAATTTTCTGTTTTTATTAAAATTAAACAATGAAGAAGAAAAAATAAAAATTAAAAAAAAAACTTCAGACCCATACAGAAATTTTACAGAAAAATGAGTAGTTTTAGGGATTTAACATTCCCATCAACCCTAGCAGATAATAAAATCGATCCTCATTCAAAGGTTTTGTAAACATATCTGCTATTTGCTCATTTGTATTTACAAACTTTAGAACCACTTTTCCTTTTTCAGCACAGTCTCTTATAAAATGGTGACGTATCTCTATGTGTTTGGTTCTAGAATGAAATACTGGATTCTGTGTGATTGCTATGGCACTCTGATTATCACACATAATTGGAGTCTTGGTCAGCTTGATGTCATAGTCTGCTAACTGATGCTGCATCCATAACAATTGAGCACAACAACTTCCTGCTGCCACATATTCAGCCTCAGCTGTGGATGTAGCTACAGAATTTTGCTTTTTACTAGACCAGCTTACAAGCTTTCCACCTAGCAATTGACATCAACCTGATGTACTCTTTCTGTCCAACTTACAACCTGCATAATCTGCATCTGTATATCCAATTAGATCAAAACCAGAGTCTTTGGGATACCAAAGACCCAGGTTGGGTGTACCTTTTAGATACCTAAAGATTCTTTTGACAGCTTTAAAATGTGATTCTTTAGGATCTGCTTGGTATCTTGCACATAGACATGTTGAGAACATTATATCAGGTCTACTTGCTGTTAAGTACAGCAAAGATCCAATCATACCTCTGTAAGTTGATTGACAAACAGATTTACCTGCTTCATCTTTATGCAACTTTTCAGATGTACTCATGGGAGTTTTCATGACAGAACAGTTATCAAATGAGTATTTCTTTAATAATTCATGAACATACTTACTCTGATTTATAAAAGTTCCATCAGACTTTTGTTGGACTTGCAGTCAAAGAAAGTATGTCATTTCACCCATCATTGACATTTGATACTGTTTAGACATTAACTCAGAAAACCATTTACATAACTTATCATTAGTAGACCCAAATATAATATCATCAACATAGATCTGAACTAGTAAAACATGACCTTTATATTTTTTAATGAAAAGAGTTTTATCAATTGATCCTCTTGAAAATTTGTTTTCAAGAAGATACAAGGATAAGGTTTCATACCAGGCTCTAGGAGCTTGCTTCAGATCATACAAGGCTTTTTGCAATTTATATACATGATTTGGATATTTAGCATTAATAAAACCTGGAGGTTGTTTAACATAAACTTCTTCCTGTAGGTCTCCATTCAGAAATGCACTCTTCACATCCATCTGATAGACTTTGAAATCCTTGAACACAACATAAGAAAGATATAATCTGATTGCTTCAATTCTTGCTACTGGTGCTGTTGATACATCAATGTATGTCTGTCAGTTGGTCTCAGTCTGTAATTGTGTCGATATTGTAATTACGTATTAAAACAGTTTTAGATTTAGATTAATTACAATTTTCTGTAAATCTTGCGACACAAGCATTGTGTCGCAGTGTCTGTATATGCGACACAAGGATTGTGTCGCAGAGTCAATATATGCGACACAATAATTGTGTCGCAGTGACAATCTATGCGACACAAGGATTGTGTTGCATGAAGTTTGGATCATACTATAAATAGAGCTTATCAGCTTCTGTTTTAGTCACCAACAAACACTCACACACAACACTACGAAACTCTCTATAGAAAAACTCATATATTGTGTTGCTTAGATCCTTGTGTGTCTAGTTAAAGTGTATGTAATCTCACTTGTTGATTGTTTATATAAACTTACACTTTGTGTTTTGGTCATTTACTTGTTAAATATCTAGCATAACTTGTGTGTTTAATTCCGCATCTACATACAAGTTTTAGGCTTCTCGATTTGGTCCGTGTACGGAACCTACAATTGGTATCAGAGCCGCATACTCTTGAGTTGTGGTTTCGAGTTAGCTTTTGCTAGATTTTGGTCTAAAAAATCATTATTTTCATATTTTGTGTTCTTAAGTGTTCTTGATTTAAAAGGTTGTTTTTAGCCATATTTTGGTCTCTAATCTTCAAAGACTTGTGTTTGTCTTGAAAGTTGAAATTGTTTTGTGATTAAAATATGGATTTGTGTTAGAAAGGTGAAATACTTTAAGGGTTAAAATATTGTTTTTGGTCTGCTAGAAAGTGTGGGGATTAGAAGTCAAAGTTGGTTTTTTAAAAGTTGAAATTTTGGTGGGCTCTAGGCTGTCTGCATGCGTGATTTTGCGACACAACTGCTGTGTCGCAGAACATTTGTAAAATAAAACGCGATTATTTTTGTGTACTAACGCTAACGCAACTCGAGTTTTTGTTGTATTACTGTTATTTTTTTCAGATATGGCTGATCAACAACCTGCACAAGCTGCTCCACTTCCTGAAATTGTTGTGACGAAATATTTTTGGGAACCGCGTCACAATATTGTGGCTTTCATGAACACTGCTGTTGAGACGTCGCGTCCATATCGACCCATGATCTCTTTTCTACGACGGTCTCGAATCTATAAAGCCATTACTGCTGATACACGGATTTTGCGGGACCACGTTACTGAGTTTTGGGATAATGCTGTGGTCAACAAAGAGGAACAGGATACTCGTATTATTTCTAGGGTTCGAGGTCAAGAGGTCATCTTTACTGAGCAGCTGATTCGGGATTTCTTTGAGTTTGGGGACAACCCAGATATGCTCGTTCAGTTTAGTGCTGCTGCTATTGCTCAGGGAATGCGATCGATCGGTTATCAGGATATTCCCGTTGACCAGTACAAGAAGACCTATATGACCAAGGTTTGGCGGTATCTGGCTCACATTGTGATTGTCTGTCTATCCAGCCGCAGGGCAGGCCTCGAGGGAATGAGTTACGCGACTGTATCAGCTTTTCTTGCGTTAATCTACAACAAGCCCTTCAACTTCTCTGGTTATATCTTCAGGGGCTTTGTCAACAACGCACTGAATACCCGTGACAAGTGGGCTTTATATCCTCGATTCACTCAGCTACTGCTGAATCATCTTCTTCCAGGTCTTCCGGTGAATGCTTTTCACACTTTCAAGCAGACGCCGATGAATACCCGGATTTACACCACTTGTACCTCTTTTGCCAAGCAGGGTCAGGCACCGGAACGTGAGGTTGCCCTGTTCGGACATATTGTGGACCCTGCTTATGTTGGTCCTCCTGGTGAGCAGTTCAATGCTCCAGCTTCTCAGCCGCCAGTTCAACCGCCACCAGCTCAACAACCGCAAGTACAACCACCGCCAGTTCTGCAACAACAGGTTTTGCCAGATCCTGTGGATCAGGAGTTTGCGGATCTCGATCGTGAAATCGATGCCTATCAGCCTCCTTCTCCACCTCCTGAATCCTCCGGCCGAGGTAAAAGGCCTCGAGATTCTTCTGATACTGGTATTCTGGATTCTCTGGCCAGACGCTCTCGCACCTCTACATCTACATCCTCTGAGCTCCCCAGAACCGACACACCGATCACTCCTCATCCGGCTGTCATTCATGAGCTCCTGCAGCGACTTGATAAAATGCAGCATGATATGGAAGCTCAATCGACAGTGTTTGAAGCTCAGGATGCAAGAATCTCTCGCCTGGAGAAAGAGAACGAATAGCTGAAGTCAAAGATTTTGCTACTGGAAACCCAAGCTATTGCTTCGGGGGAGATGAGCCAACCAGCTTTAGAAACAACACCTAGGGTTTCCGCCGAGGGCGATGAAAATGTAAACCCTGATATTGTAAATGATTCCAATATTAATGAAACTCCACTTTCTTTGGATTATATTCTTGAGTTACCAGGAGAACCGAAACCGTTAGCTGTAGATTACACGTTCTGTAATTTGACATACTTTCAAGCTGCGGTTGACGAAGACAATGTTGTGCCTGAAGAGTCCTTTGACTTTGAGGCTGCTAATGCTGATGATGATATTGATGTTGAGGAAGAAGAGCTTGGACCAGATGAAGAATATGCTGATCAGCCTGTTTATCCTCAAGAAGGTGTTGTGGTTTCCGATTCTTCAGACGACGAGTCAGGGCCTGCTTTTAATTACGTACCTGGATTTACTGCTCAAGCTGCCCCTGCTCATGAATCGTCTATGCCTTCCAGCTCATCACAGATCCTTGTTCGTGCAACTTACGATGACATCTTTCCACAGGATACATCTGAAGGTACTCCGGTTGACAAGGAAACATCTATCAGAGATAACTGGTTTCCGAAAGGAAAAAATCCTGCACCTGTTCCTGTTACCTGCAAGAAGTACAAGGTTGGCGGTGATTATACCGGACTTATAAAAAGTTGGAAGGTAAGCAAGGGAAGATTGATGATTAAGAGACGTGACGGTATTCAGTATTTTCATCGATCTCTGAAGAAATTGAGTACGTTGCCAAAGCATGATCTTGTTCGTCTTACTCGGCTTCAGTTGATCAATCCTCATAAAGATGGAGTAGCTGAAGTTATTCAGAAAGTCATGTGGGAAGAGATTCGATCAAAGAAATATCATTATGTCAAACCTGTGCTGGGTACACGTTTTACTTTCAAGAAAAAGCTTGATCCAAAGACAAATCAGCCAATCATCAGAAATCACTATCCTCCGGCTAAGTGTCTGCATGAGATCTCGCTGGAATCTGTTCCCTTCAATCTTCTTAAACGTTTTCACTACTGGGAACTGGATGCTCACACCGGCGAAGCCGTTCTTGTCTACGTGCCTGATTCTGTGCCTCAAACTGGGTCTACTTCTTTGTGGGGTTTACCAAAAGCAAAATTCAAAATATTTGACCCGATGAGCATGATAAACTTGTCAAAGGATGACATGAAGAAACTGTTCAACAATCGTATTCGCTACAATCCTGACAACGAGTTCAACACAATTCTGGCGAAGCGATTTCAGAAAATCGTTGATATATGCTTCTCTTTTGGTGTACATGCTGGTGGAAACTTTCCACCCGGATGGGTTTGAAGACTGAAGCAAATTGAAGAACTTTTTGAAGACCAAGCTGAAGACACGGGGGAGTTTGTTGATACATCAATGTATGTCTGTCAGTTGGTCTCAGTCTGTAATTGTGTCGATATTGTAATTACGTATTAAAACAGTTTTAGATTTAGATTAATTACAATTTTCTGTAAATCTTGCGACACAAGCATTGTGTCGCAGTGTCTGTATATGCGACACAAGGATTGTGTCGCAGAGTCAATGTATGCGACACAATAATTGTGTCGCAGTGACAATCTATGCGACACAAGGATTGTGTCGCATGAAGTTTGGATCAGACTATAAATAGAGCTTATCAGCTTCTGTTTTAGTCACCAACAAACACTCACACACAACACTACGAAACTCTCTGTAGAAAAACTCATATATTGTGTTGCTTAGATCCTTGTGTGTCTAGTTAAAGTGTATGTAATCTCACTTGTTGATTGTTTATATAAACTTACACTTTGTGTTTTGGTCATTTACTTGTTAAATATCTAGCATAACTTGTGTGTTTAATTCCGCATCTACATACAAGTTTTAGGCTTCTCGATTTGGTCCGTGTACGGAACCTACAGGTGCAAAGGTCTCATCATAGTCTATGCCTTCCTCTTGCCTGTAACCTTGAGCTACCAATCTAGCTTTGTTTCTAATTATAACTCCATCCTTATCCATCTTATTTCTGAATACCCATTTTGTACCAATAATTATCTTGCCCTTAGGAGCTGGAACAAGTGTCCAGACTTTGTTTCTCTCAAACTCAGTCAACTCTTCCTGCATAGCTTCAACCCAATCATCATCCTTTAAAGCTTCATCAGCCTTTTTAGGCTCTATTAATGACAAGAAATTTGTGAAGAAGCAAAAGTTTGCTGTAGCCTAATTTCTGGTCAGCACTCCAGACTCAACACTACCAATCACATTTTCTAAAGGATGATCCTTATGAACTGTGTAACCAGCTTGAGTTTCTTTAGACTCTGATGTAGTTGACAGATTTACATCATCTTCTTCCAAAGATGGCATATCTGGATCATCTTCTAGCTCTACAGGTGATGATTGAATAGATTTGAAGATTTCATCTTCATCACTATCAGACTCTTGAGTCTGAGTTTGATTGACAGAAGGTATATCTTCAGACTCTAAGCTAGTCTGAATGAGAGTATCAAGATTTACATCATCAGTCTTACTTGTTTGAGGTACATCAGACTTATCATCAAATGTGACATTTATTGTTTCTTCAACAATCCTTCTTCTGTTGTTAAATACTCTGTATGCCTTGGACACAGTTGAATATCCAACAAATATTCCTTCATCAGATTTAGGAACCATCTTTGACAATTGATCTCTTTGATTTAAAATGTAACATACACTTCCAAATATATGAAAGTAATGTACTGTTGGCACCTTTTGATGATACAACTCATATGAAGTCTTACCATGTCTTTTAACAATGACTGATCTATTTTGAGTATAACATGCAGTGTTAACTGCTTCAGCCCAAAAATAGATTTTAACTTTGTTTTGAACTAACATGGTTCTTGCAGCTTCAATGAGTGTCATGTTCCTTCTTTCAACAACTCCATTTTGTTGTGGAGTTCTAACAGATGCAAAATTCTGAGAAATACCAGTTGAATCACAAAATTCAATGAGTGTTGAATTCTTGAATTCTGTTCCATGATCACTTCTTAACTGTTTAACAGGTAGACTCTTTTGCAACTGTTCTCTTTTGAGTAGCTTTATAATCTCTTCAGGGGCTTCACTTTTGGTTTTCAGAAATACTACCCAAGTAAACCTAGTATACTCATCAACAATCACAAGAGTATACTTCTTTCCAGCCAAACTTGCAGTGCTTATAGGACCAAAAATATCCATATGAAGCATATGAAGAGGTTTATTTATTGAACTTAACATCTTGGATGGAAAATTAGTTTTGGTCTGTTTACCAAGAACACATGCAGAACAAATCTTGTCCTTTTTATAAGTAAGCTGAGGAAGTCCTCTGACCAGCTTATTTTTGGACAGCAGATTGATGTTCTTGAAATTCAGATGTGACAATCTTTTATGCCACAACCAATTCAGCTCAGGTGCAGATTGAGAATACAAGCAAGTTTCAATTTCCTCATCTGCAGAACTCAGATCTAAAAGATATACATCTTTTTCCCTTTTTGCTAACAGTAGTGGTTTTCCATTTGGATCATAGATGATTCCAGCCTTCTTTCTAAACCTTACTTCATTATCATCATCAGTGATCTGGCTTACACTTAGCAGATTGTGTTTCAGCCCCACTACATAAGCAACCCTTTTAAACTTCACATTTCCAGCTTTAATCACTCCATAACCCTTTGTTTTAGCCACAGAATTATCTCCATACTTTACAGATGGTCCTTCTTCTCCTACATACTCTGACAGATTTGCCCTGCAACCTGTCATATGTCATGAGCAGTCACTATCCAAATACCATCTCCTTTCAGACTGCACAAGACAAACAAAACTTATCAGTTCCTCTTAGGAACCCACTGTTGAGTGGGTCCTCTAGGATGATAGTTAGTCATCCTATTTGATTTCTTAATAAACCTGTGTTCATTATAACTCTCATTCCAATAACACTTATCAGTCTCATGCCCTTTGATTTTGCAATTTCCACAAAACTTTACATTCTTTGATTTATATCTGGGTGAATAATCTGATGAATGTTTATGAAATGATTTTTGATTTTGAGAATTTTGAACAAAATTTCTAAATTCACTGGTTAATTTAATTAATTGATTACTCAATTTATTAATTAATAGAGAATTAGAATCAGGTTTATCAAAAACTTTCTTTTGAGCATTGTTATTCTTCTTAACTGACTGCTTTTTGTAAGCCACATCAGACTTAACATTCTTCTTCTTAAATGGTTTGTTGTTCAACTCAGATTTTCTGTATTTATGAAAAGTTGAATCTTTTGAAGAATTTTTATAAGTAGATGCTTGAACTTTTTCTTTTATGATATTTTTTATTGGTGTAACCTTTTTAGGTTCATCAGCATGATCAACCATCAAACACTTATTTTCATATGAATTTGATGTGTTAAAGTCTGAACTTTCAGAATCTGATGAATCAGATTCTGTTTCAAACACTAATTCCACCTCTTTTTGTTTTTCAGCTCTAACAAAAGCATTTGTAAGAACTATTTTATCACCAATTAAATATCCAAAAGTATTTGGAAGAATGTCAGGATTAAATTCTCTCTTTAAATGCTCTTTAATATCAAATTCTTCACCTAATACAACTTAAACCTGTTTTGGGATCTGTTTTGAACAACAATCAGCATTTTTCATAGAAGATATGCACCAAGATTTACAAACCTTTTCAAAATAATCAGCTCTTTCAATTAATCTTTTATTTTCAATAGCTAATTTTTTATAAGCTTTAACTTGTGCATCTAAGGCACTTTCATGCTCTACATTTTGATTAATGAAATCAACTTTTTGTTTGACTTCTTCTTCTAGTTGTGAAATTTTAGTCTTTAAATCATTCTTTTCTTGAAGACTAGTTTCCAAATCTATAAGAAGATATCTAAACATCTTGTTCTTTTCATTATCAGAATATAATTTAAAATTTTGTACCTTATAAGCAGATGCTTTGTTCCAGTCTGAAGTGTAACTTAACCTTTCAGCCTCTTTTAAATCAGCCTCAAACTGACTTTCAGTCTTCTCATTTTCAACAACAGCCATCAAACATTTATCTTCAACCTCCTCATCATCTGAAGATAACTCTTCATCCAACCAGTCTTCAACATACAAAGCTTTAGATTCAGTCTTCTTAGACTGAGTCTTGTTTCCACCTTTCTTCAGATTCAAGTACTTTTGCCTGTACTTCTTTGCTCTATCTGCCACTTGATCTATTTTCTTGGTTTCCTCAGTCTGAACCTTGCAATCTGCAGCAATGTGACCAACCTTACTGCATCTATAACAAGTAGCTTTCTTTGGATCAAAAATGTTCTTCTTTTTAACTCCTCCAAATTTCTTTTTCTCTAGCCTTTCAGCAAGAAAAGCTATCTCAGCTTTGATTGACTTTTCCTCATCATCAGACTCATCTTCAGAGTCAGAACTATCATTCTCCAAGTAGTAATTTGCCCTAGAATAAATTTCTTTATTCTTTTTACTTGTAACTACCAAAGCTGCATCTGGATCTTTAGTAATTCTCTTTGTATCCAGTTTCCTTCTTTCCTTGCTTTCTTCAAAATTCATGAGCAAACCAAACAAACCTGATAAATTATAATCATCTATCTTTTCACTTACTATTAATGAAGTGATTACTTCAGAAAAAGAATCTGGAAGAATATCCAGAAACTTTTGTACCACTTCTGCATCACTTTTAGTAACATCAACTGCAGAAAGATCATGAAGAAGGATTTGAAATCTAGTATGAATTTCTGATAAAGATTCTTTTGGACCAGCAAAGAAGTTTTCATACTTTCTTATCAGACTTTTCCTTTTCTGACTTTTTACCACTTGTACTCCTTCATAAGATACAAGAAGAGTATCCCATATCTCTTTTGTTGTTTTACATCCAGCAATTTTAGAGAAAATTGCCTCAGTAACTGCATTACCAATAATGCTTTTAGCCTTTGCATCAAGATTATACTTGATTTTGTCTTCATCAGTCCGTTGATGTCTTGCTTTTTCTTCAACTCTAGCAGGAACAACAATAACATCTCCTTCTCTTACAGCAGGAATAGGAGTAGTAGGAATGATTGGTCCTTCATGTAGAACTTTAAGCATATCTTGATGAACACCAGACAAAAACCATTCTACTTTAAGTTTCCAATGAGCAAAGTTATGCCCTCCAAAGATTGGAATACCTTTACCAGCCATAACTGGTTGATGAATTGAAGTACTAGCCATTGATGATGTTTTTCCGGATTATTACTTTGGATCCTTAAGATTAAATATTATCTATTAAATCTTATTTTGCTCTGATACCAGTTGTTAGGTCCCAATATGTTACCCATAAACTTGTGATCAGTTTAATCAATTAGCAATTAAGTATTCAACGTTTAATATCAATAATATTGATCTTAGTATGAATGTATGAAACTACACACAATGAATATTGTCGAATATATAAGCGTTTATTCAACAAGTATATATCGTGAAGTGCAATGGTTTCATTAGATTAAACGATAACCTATTGAACCTATTTATACACAGAATAAGTTGACCTATTCTAGATCCTACTTATTTTCAACAACTATATCAAGTCTAACAACCCAGACCGATATACGTGGAGACAAGATAATTACAACTCTTCTATTTTAATCTAATTATCTTCGAATCCTCAACAACTCCAGCTGTTATCTTTATCTTGTTTTAGTCTTCAGCTTTTGACTTGAATCTGATACTACTTGAGTCTGATTCACACATTTGCTTCTGTCTGTGACTGATGCTTTCTTTTCTTCTTCAGACTATGAACAGTTCTTCAGACTCAGACACACATTATTCTTCAGACTCAAACTAAAGACTTAGTCATTTTGACTCATCAGATTTATAGATTAAGATTGATCATTGTTTTTCCCAACATGTACTTTGCAAATCGGTTGTCTTGTTACTGGATCAAGTCTCTTCTTGAATATGAATCTCATTCCAAGTGTCGGTTTGATAAAGTTATATCTTTTGCTCATCACTTTACGACGCAAAACCGTCTGTACAAAATCAGCTCTTGAATCTCTGGTTGGATTTATCAATTCCAGTTGAGCTAGACGATTTATTTCTCCTTTCGGCAATGTACTCAGCTTCTTGAATGATTTTTTAAAATACTGAATACCATCGCTTCTCTTAATCATGAAAATACCTTTGTAGGTTTTCCAGCTTTTGATAATTCCTGTGTAATTCCCACTAACTTTATATGTATTGCAAGTAACATGAATAGGTTCACCAGGAATAAAACTTATCACAGGTCATTCAGAAGTTGATGTAGAAGCAGCATCAGAAGCCGGTGTAGTTTCTGGAACAGTTTGCGAAGTTCCAGCTGGCTCTGCTTCATCTTCCGAAGAATCAGTCTCGATTGTCGGAGTATCATCATAGAATTCATCAGGACGCATCTCCTCTTCCTCAATCTTAACATCATCATTAATCTCAAATTCAGGTTCAGATGCCTGACTTTCCTCATTAACCATTCGCTGAATAAAAGATAGATTAGCATTTGAATAATCTACAGCTAACGGTCTTGGTTGACCTGGAATATCATCGACCGAGAAATAATCCAAACGAAGAAATTCATTATCATTAGAAATGTTTACATTATCATTTACATTGTCAGTCTGTGTTCCGGCTGAAGCCCTAGATGTTGTTTCTATGGCACGCAGGCCTGACTCCCCCGGAACAGCAGCTAGGGATTCTAATTCTAAAACCCTAGAGTTCAAAGTAGGAACTAAAGCTGCCTGTTCTTCTAACGCTTTAATCTGTGCAACTTGAACCTCCAAAACCGATGCTTGAGATTGAATCAATTGAGCTTGATTGTCCATGGTCTGCTGCATCTGATCCATCCTTTTCAAAAGTTCCTGGATAACCGAAGGCAGAGGTTGAATTGGAACCTCAACACGGGGAATGTCGACCCGTGGCCTCGAAGATGACGTAGAAGTACGACGAATAGACTGAGGTGGAACCCAATCTTTATCAGTGAGATCATCGCTTCTTGGTCGTTTGCAGGATCAGGACGCACTGAAGTCGTACCTTGACGAATACGACGCTGAATTCGTTTGAACCGACGTGGTTTAAATCGTTGAATATTCCTCAACGCATCTTCCGAGGGGACAACCCTCGGAGAAGTCTCAGGAGTAGAACCTCCATCCGAATCTTCAACAACTGGATCTTCAAGATTAGGCTGATCAGCCTGTTCTCCAGCTTGAAAATTGTCAATTTCCTATAACAGGTCATCAACCTGTATCTGTGCCTCATGGAGGTGTAATTCCCCCTCCTGAGGTTGCTACCCAGGTGCAGCCAAAACATCCATAAAACCGTCATTGAGCGGCGCAACATAAGCTTCATTAACTATGTGCCCAAACAACGGAAAATTGTTGTTCGCATTCGCACCTGCCGCACAAACCGTCCAGATCGGACGTTCATGGGAGTTGGACGCAAGCACTCTCGAGCATTTTGCGGAAGGCCGGGAAGATGGTTATCAAGAAAAAGCTGAACGAAGCGTGGATATAAATTCCAACGCTTGTCCCTGGCGTTAACGTTGTCGACCATCGCCCTGAAGATATACCCAGAAAAGTTGAAGGGCTTATTGTAGACCAACGCTAGCATGGCAGAGGCCGTAGAATGACTGATACTGTCAAAACCAGCCTTACGAGGAGAACAGCAAACGATAAGCACATGCATCAAATATCTTCAAACCTTAGGCAGATTCGCCTTTCGGTATTGATCATTTGGCACGCCTGAATAACCGACGCGTGTCATAGCCCCAACAATAAACTCATTTCCAAACAGAGTGGGCATTTTCGGAGTATCACCAAACTGGAAGAATTCCCGAATAGCCTGTTCAGAAATAATGAGTTGACGATCACCCAAAGTGTAGATAATCCTGGTAAACGGCAGCTCGGAGTTGATCACCGCATTTTCCCAAAATTGAACCACCTGAGCCTTGTAAATGTTGGTGGTGGCGGTGATAGCAGTGTGGATACGAGACCGGCATAGAAATGCCACCATTGGCCTGTACGGAGCAGCCGTCTCCTTCGAGTCATCCAAAAATGCCACAATATTGTGACGTGGTTCCCAAAGAATATCACCATCTGCCATTGCTGTACAGAGTGTAACAACAAAACTCGATGACAGTTAGCGTAAGCAGATTCAATCGAAACAAATAAATCAATTTAGTATCCTGTTATATGCGACATAGAGAGTTGTGTCGCAGGACTACTGCGACATAATTGACTTGTATCTCTTTCAGAAAAAAATTGATTTTCAAAAAGAAGCGACATAAGGAATTGTGTCGCTAAGTAGTAATGCGACGAAAAGAGTTGTGTCGCTTTTTGCAATTAAATCGAATTTAATCGAATTTATGCGACATAAACAGTTTATGTCGCAAAGATGATGCGACATAAATGTTGTGTCGCACAACAGAATGCAAAATTACATATTTAACTAGTAAAGAAAGCAAATTTGCACAAAATAAGGGTTTAATTGATAATAACAAAGATAAATACATTGCTATGATTACAAAATATCACATTCTAAACCCCAAACCTAGATAGTATCCTCGGATACTATCAATACATTAAGGCCAAAATTCAAGACAAGGAAAGGCAAAGATCCAGGATAATGAGGGGATCCCACCAGACCATCACAAACGAAAGGTAATCGATCAAGCAAGAATGCTATCACGACACCTGAATGCACATAAGCTTCCACGACTGAAAGGTGATCCTCGAAGTCGCGGAAGTGCAAGACATGATAGTCTTTGGGCAGAAGCAGTGAACACAGGAGTGTAAAACACCGTTGTCCTTAATGAAATCACCTGCCATGGCTATACCATAATTGGACGAAAGTGAGGAATATGCCAAACTGAGTTAAGCGACATAAGTTATGTCGCATTATTATTTAGCGACATAATAGTTATGTCACAAATTCCAGCGACATAAATATTGTGTCGCAAATGTCAGCGACATAAATTGGAATTCAGAAACTCTGCGACATAAAATATTATGTCGCAGGTGATAACACGCAAAAAGTCATGTTTTTGCATGCATTAATCTCACCTTTTTAGCCCAATATGTGACGAAACTAATCAAAATAGATACTTTATCATTAAAACTCATCACATGGGCCAAAATATAGACAATGTTTCAAAAGTCATCTAAAACGGTCGAAAAACACGATAAATCTAACGAATGGGATCATGAGCATTCTCGTTCACTCGTTCTAGCACTTTTTGAGCTACACAAAGAATTATGACCTCTAACTTATGTCATTTTCTTCATTAGGAAAATACGAACGTGTGGACATAAAGAACACTCAAAACGGATAAACGAAGAAGAAGTTACGCACGAACGAAGAAACGAAGAACCGAGGAACCAGCATACGGCTGAACCAGGCCGTATACGGCTGGTCCAGGCCGTATACGGCTGGTCCAGGCCGTATACGGCTGGACCTGGACCGTATACGGTCTGTGCAGGCCGTATACGGCCTGTGCTCAGCCGTATACGGCCCAGTTCAGTCGTATTCACCCTATGCACAGCCGTATACGGTCCAGTTCAGCCGTATACGGTCCAGCTCAGCCGTATCGTGCGTTTGGTTGATAAAATGTGATTTTTATTCGCCTTTGCGATACGGTTGTGTGTTTGGAGGTTTGGATACGGTCTACGGATACGGTTGTGCGATCTCTATAAATACAAGCCTCATTTCATCATTTTAACACACCTCACACCTCACAACACACCTTCTCATTTTTCATACTTTCTCTCACTACTCTCTCTCTAAATTAGTTAGTTAGTTAATTAGATTAGTTAAGCTAGTAGATTAGTAGCTTAATTGTAACGGAGGTGCTCCGAGACTGCGGTGTCGCACGATTTGTAATAACGCTTTGTCAGGTTCTATTATAATCTCTATCTTGTTATTTTAAATAATGTTGTGCTGTTGCTATACTTGTTTAGAATTACTTGCTAGGATTATTGCCATGCTTAGCTAAACAAATATGTGTTTGCTATGATAGTTGCCATGCTAGGGTAGTTATACTTAAATCATGCTGTTACTCTGTTTGTATGCTGTTGAATTATATTTGAATCTATGAATTGAATCTCAAATGTTTATCTATCCAACTTATGCTGTGGTTAGTAACATCCTTCTAGGCTTGGCCAATTGCTAGTTGTATGCCGCTAATTATTCTGTGTCTGATGATCATTGAACTCGACATGGCCGGTGCTCTCCTGGTTGAAATATTACCGGAGGGAGACACGGAGCGTAGGATTAGAGATAGATTAGATTCAGGCCATTTAACAAGTGTCTTAGAGAGAACTTTCGGGACACTTGTGACTTAACCATGTACCCCGTCACTCTGCATAAATTGATCCCTGCTATGCTGCCTTTCTGCATGTTCTTGTTTGATTGTTGCTTAGGGTTTGCATGCTAGTATCTGTTATGCTGATTAGTTACATGATTAGGTTTTCGAATATTTATCAATTGCATATACCAGTTTAACATGCATAGAATAGTTAAAATGATTTATATGAAATAATGATGAACAATTTAATCAACCGTTAGACCAGACCATCCCAACTTGTCCCGGTGGGAAACCCCTGTTCATGTTTTTGTTTATTCAACAATTCATGCCATGATTCAGATATC
The DNA here is from genome assembly GCA_963422505.1 of Pseudognaphalium luteoalbum. Taxonomy (NCBI): domain Eukaryota; kingdom Viridiplantae; phylum Streptophyta; class Magnoliopsida; order Asterales; family Asteraceae; genus Pseudognaphalium; species Pseudognaphalium luteoalbum. The sequence goes on along the minus strand of OY730194.1, from coordinate 33,945,565 downwards.
TCAACCTGTGTACCACTACTGGAGGGAAGAGGTGGACCTATCATGCTGCCCGATGAAAACTTCGAAATTAAGCCTAGCGTTTTCAAGTTACTCAAAACCTTCTGCCAATTTCACGGTCTTCCGCTCGATGATCCAAACTCACATTTGGATAGATTCATCAATCTTTCTGATTCCTGTGAGCAATCAAGGATTTCAAGAGAAGTCTCCCGACTATATCTTATTCCCTATTCTTTATCTTCGCGTGCTCGAACCTGGTTTGATGAACTCGAACCCAATTCGATTCATACTTGGGAAGAGTTGGCTACTAAGTTTATGGCTAAGTTTTTCCCTCTTTCCAAGCAAACCAAGCTCAAGGATGATATCGTTAGTTTCCGACAAGAAACCAATGAATCATTCTATCTAGCATGGGAACGATTTAAGAAGATGCTTAACAGATGTCCGAATCATCAAATGGGTAAGACGAACCTAATCTGCATATTCTACCATGGTCTGACTCCTCAGCACAAGTCAACCCTCGATACTGCTTCTCAAGGAAATTTCATGTCACATACTTCTGAAGAAGCCTGGGAGCTAGTTGAGACGATAGCAATGCATCAACATGACTGGGAGTTTGGCGAATCGGCTAAGGAAGTAACTAGTACTTCAAGCCTATCCTTTGAAGCTCTGCAAGGTCAAGTGGACAATCTCTCCAGAGTCTTCAAGGATCTTCAATCTTCTACACCTCAGCCTTGTAAAGGTACAGAAGAAATTCTTGTCACTACTGTTAAAAACCCTGAATCGAACTTTCATTCTAAACCTTTCATTCAACGGCCAACCAATAACCCACCTACTCAGTTTCTGCAACCTTTATCCTCTAATATGTCAGATTCTCCCATTAATTCTCAACAACACTATAATGAAACTTTGACTAATTTCATGGTTGATGAAATGAACATAAACAAACAAGTAATAGATTTTCAAGATAAAATTGATGCTTTACTTAAAATATCAGAAGATTTGATAAAAAACCTGGAAGTTAGTCTTAAACAACTGTTTTTAAAAGTTGAGAACTAAGGAGGAATCATGGTCATCACTAGAGGAGGTAAAGAAACCAGAAATGAGAAGTCCTCAGATAATTCTTCAAATCAACTTCCTATCTCTGAACCGACCACTGATCCAGTGCCTAGTGACACCCCTGTCACTGCACCAGATCCAGTATCACCTAAAGTCCCAGAAATCATTCCACGAACTAGGATACCTTTCCCTGGTAGGCTTAAGAAAGAGAAACAGGAAGCACAATTTGGGAAATATCTAGAAATGTTTAAAAGCCTGCACTTAAACGTTAGACTATTAGACGCTTTAGTAGAGATGCCTAGCTGTGCTAAGTTTTTCAAAGAACTCATTTCAAATAAGGAAAAATTGAGACAAATAGTTAGTTTACCCTTAGATGCTGAATGCTCATTAATCATGTTACATGGCCTTCCACCCAAACTAGGAGATACTGGCCGTTTCACTATTCCCTGTTTTCTTCAAAACATCCAAGTTAGTAACGCCTTAGCTGACCTAGGAGCTAGTGTCAATCTTATGCCTTACTCTCTCTATAAGAAACTAGGATTAGGTGAACTGCTACCAACTCAAATGACCATCCAATTAGCTGATAGATCAGTTAAACTCCCCCAAGGAATTGCTGAAGATATAATGGTCCAAGTCGGTAAATTTATCTTTCCGGTTGACTTTGTCATTATGGATATTGAGGAAGATGCCCACGTCCCCCTCATCCTTGGTAGACCTTTCCTAAACACTGCCAAGGCTGTGATAGATGTAAACGAAAAATCTTTAAAACTGAGGGTCGGAGCGGAGGAAGTCACCTTTAATATCGATAAGTTGATGAAGCACCCTATGGGAGAAGATCTTGGTTTTGTGGATGCCATGCAGGAAATATATGATGAGCATTTTGAGGAGATTCTAGCAGTCAGCAGTTACGAACCTTTCTCCAGCACTGTCATCACCAAAAGAAGACTTTGCCCGAACAACATCGGACTCTGCTCGGCTATCTCCGACAAATCAGCACCTTCCGGAGAGCTGCTATTTCCCTTACCTGAAATGAAGAATCCTTTAACACCGCCTAACTACTCTTCCACGAACAACTCTGTTGTTGCTGTTCCTTTAGGCGAAGGCATCCCTATCCCACTTTTAAGAAGAAATCAGTTTTTTCCGATAACCGAATCGTCTCCGTCTGTAGCTAAAATTCTCAAATCTTTTGAGGAGATGGATTCCGGTACCTTGCCACAACTATCTGAAGGTTGTGCAAAAGTAAATCCAGAAATCACCAAGAACGCGCTTTCCAATGAGACAGAACTAGTAGAAATAGCATCAGCCACTACAGCCGACTCATCTCCAGAAGAATCAGAGTTCCAAAAGGAGTATGACGAATTACAAAGAAACGAGATCGCCGAATGAAACCCTCTATCGAAGAACCGCCAGAATTGGAGCTGAAGGAATTACCCTCTCACTTGGAATATGCTTTTCTCGAAGGAACCTCACACCTACCCGTCATAATTGCCAAAGGTCTTTCACCAAAAGAGAAAGCAAGACTTATTCAGGTTTTGAAGTCACACAAGAAGGCGATTGCATGGAAGATTTCTGATATACAAGGGATCAGTCCAAATTACTGCACGCACAAGATACTCATGGAAAACGACTTCAAACCTTCCATACAGAGACAAAGGAGAGTAAACCCGAAGATACAAGACGTGGTCAAGAAAGAGGTTATCAAACTCTTGGATGCTGGTTTGATCTATCCTATCTCAGATTCCCCATGGGTCAGCCCAGTTCAGGTTGTCCAGAAGAAAGGAGGAATGACGGTTATCGCTAACGAAAATAATGAATTGATTCCTACACGAACCGTCACCGGCTGGAGGGTGTGTATCGACTACCGGAAATTAAATGAAGCCACCCGAAAAGATCACTTCCCTCTGCCGTTCATCGATCAGATGTTGGAAAGATTATCGGGGAATGAATATTACTGCTTCCTCGATGGTTTCTCTGGCTATTTTCAAATTCCTCTCAATCCAAAGGACCAGGAAAAGACGACATTCACATGCCCATATGGTACATTTGCCTACCGCCGCATGCCATTCGGTTTATGCAATGCGCCTGCAACATTTCAAAGGTGTATGGTGGCAATATTCCATGACATGATTGAACAGTGTATGGAGGTATTCATGGACGACTTCTCAGTCTTCGGTGATTCCTTCACATCTTGTCTTTCCAACCTTGAAAGGATGCTAACCCGATGCGAAGAATCAAATCTTTTCTTAAACTAGGAAAAGTGCCACTTTATGGTGAAAGAAGGAATAGTTTTAGGACATCGAATATCAAAATCTGGAATCGAAGTTGATAAAGCCAAAGTTGAGACTATTTCCAAACTTCCGCCACCCACTTCTGTTAAAGCCATTCGCAGTTTTCTAGGTCACGCCGGATTCTACCGTTGCTTTATCAAGGATTTCTCTAAGATCTCTCGACCTATGACGCACCTTCTCGAGAAGGACACTCCGTTTGTCTTTTCAGATGACTGTCTTAAAGCTTTCAACATTTTAAAGGATCAGCTCACACATGCACCGATCATGGTCGCCCCCGATTGGAGTCTTCCGTTCGAAATCATGTGCGATGCTAGTGACTTCGATGTTGGAGCTGTCTTAGGGCAAAGGAAGGAGAAGCAGTTTCAGCCAATCTACTACGCCAGCAAGACACTCACTGATGCACAAGAAAATTACACCACAACAGAGAAAGGGCTTCTTGCGGTAGTATTCGCTTTTGATAAATTTCATTCTTATTTAATATTGTGCAAAACTATTGTCTATACAGATCACTCAGCCTTGAAGTATCTCTTCAAAAAGCAAGACGCTAAGCCAAGACTGCTTAGATGGATTCTCCTCCTCCAAGAATTTGACATAGAAATCAAGGATAAAAAGGGAGCCGAGAATGTCGCAGTAGATCATCTTAGTCGATTGGAAAATCCATCGATGGAAAAGCTTGATGAGAGAGAGATTCAAGACCAGTTTCCTGAAGAACAACTCATGAATATCGGAGGATACCAAAAGGGATCTCAATTCACTTACAACCCTTGGTATGCAGACTACGCAAATTATCTGGTTGGAGGAATTGTGCCGAAAGGATTGCCCACCTCTAGAAAGCGCAAATTCTTTAGAGACGTAAAGAACTACTATTGGGACGATCCATACTTATTCAAAGTATGCCCAGACCAAATCATCAGAAGATGCGCAGACGAGAGGGAAGCAAGGAACATTCTTCACCAAAGTCATCACGGACCAACTGGAGGACATCACGGAGCAAATATGACTGCAAGAAAGGTATACGACTCTGGCTTCTACTGGCCTACTATATTCAGAGATGCTCACAACTTGGTGAAATGCTGCGATGCTTGCCAAAGGTTTGGAAGTATTTCATCGAGAAGTGAAATGCCACTTACTAACATCCAAGCTTGCGAGATCTTTGATATATGGGGGTTGGATTTTATGGGACCATTCCCAAAATCATATGGGAAAGAGTATATTCTGGTTGCTGTCGACTACGTCTCCAGATGGGCCGAAGCCCAAGCATTTACTACAAATGATTCCCGAGTAGTAGTAAGTTTCTTAAAGCAGCTCTTCTCACGTTTCGGTACTCCAAAAGCGATCATTAGTGATCGAGGCACGCACTTCTGTAATGCTCAGTTTATGAGGACATTACAATATTATGGTGTCACCCATAAGACCTCTACAGCTTACCACCCGTAGACGAATGGGCAAGCCGAAGTGACGAATCGAGCGCTCAAGAGAATTTTAGAATGAACCGTGGTTAATCAAAGGGAAAGATGGGCTGAAAAATTAGACGATGCTCTGTGGGCGTTCAGAACCGCATATAAATCACCACTAGGAGCCACGCCCTACAGACTAGTCTACGGAAAAGCGTGTCATCTACCGATAGAGTTGGAGTATAAAGCTCACTGGGCACTAAGAGGTTGTAATTTAGACCCTTCTGCAATTGGATCACATCGGAAAATGCAACTGAATGAACTAGTCGAATTAAGAGACCAAGCATATGATAGCTCTCTGCACTTCAAAGAACGAACAAAGAATACTCATGATGCAAAACTCAAATATTCTAAGTTCAAGCCCGGAGACAAAGTTCTTCTCTTCAATTCGCGCTTCAAGAAATTCTCCGGCAAATTCAGATCAAGGTAGAGCGGACCATTTGTTATATCAAAAGTCTTTACCTTCGGAGCGGTCGAACTAGAAGCCCCGGACGGTAATTTTAAAGTCAATGGCCATCGCTTAAAGCACTACATTGAAGATTTCCCCCTGGTGAGGAAGTCTATATCTTTGAACCACCTTGAGCAGACTAGTAAGTACAAGGAGTCAAGCTAGAGACTCTCTAAACAAGCGCTCTTGGGAGGCACCCCATTGCTTTTCTTATTTTATTTCTTAGTTATTTTTGCTTAAGTATTATCATCCCTAAACTAACGATGCATGATAACCCAAGTATCTGACAATGCTACACTCCTACATATACATCAGATAAGTTTTATTCATAGTATACAAACGCGAATGAACAGATGACTTCGCAAAGCTTTAACATCTAAACATAAATTTCTCGAAGTCATCTGATTATTTTGCATTTGTATACCCATTTTAAAACTATAGCATTACCTGTTTATCTTTATGTTTCAGGATGGACGCTTCAGCTGAGACTTCAGAACAAGCTATTCAGAAACAGCAGAAGAAGAGGACCCGCAGAGGAAAAAGAAAGAAGACGACCACCACGACTGATGAGCATGCTCAGGCTGCTCCTGTATCTGCCCCACTTTTTGATTTCGGAGTTACTACTTCAGATCCGATAGTGACTTGGGCGATGCTCAGTGAGCTTTCGATTAAGCGTAGCTCTCAGTCCGAAATCAGAGAAGCGATGGGATTGCCGAAACTCGCCGACCAGCAGTATCAACTTGGTCAGGGTCCCAGGCCAGCTCTCACACCGTTGTCCTTCTTCCCAGCTGCCCCACCACAGACTGTTCCTCCCACTGCTGTTGCTTCTTCTTGGCCACCTCAGAATCCCACTGATGCACCCATGGTGTCTGATCACACTGTTGCCTTATCACTCACTTCAGATCCAGATCCTGACGCACTTGCAGTATTTGATCCAGACATGGATGATTTACTAGACGATTTCTAGCTTATTTTATCTTTAGTTATCTTTATTTATCATTAGACCTATTATGTTGTTGAACTGATGATTATGATGGTATTTTATGACATTGCAGACCTTATCTTCGTAGGAATTGGATAAGCTTTGAAAAGAGTCTGGTCCTCACAATCCAGCAAATTATTTACACCAACCCTACACGAATATGGGAAGTATCTCTCCTAAACCCGTTCTTCCTACTTTAATATAACTTCGATTTGCTTATTGACCACTTAAATCTCTAAGTGTGGGATTCCCCTCGCTTACAACTTTTAAATTCACATTTATCCTAAACCAAAACCCTAAGTGTGGGATTTTCAAACCCTACTTAGTGTAGAAACATTGGGGACAATGTTTATTTCTAAGTGTGGGATAGCGGTATATCTCTCGTCTGTCAAAATATCTGTTTAAGTTGATCTAGAAACATGCTAGTCCTCAAAATAAATTTTCAAACCCTTATTTTGCCAAAATTTTCAAAAATTTTAAACTTTTTTTTAGTCACAATAAAAGCAAATTGGTTAAAAACTTCGACAGTGAAATTGTCACTCATTCAGTAAAACCTAAACAGTTTTACTTCGACAGTGAAATTGTCACTCATTCAGTAGACCAATGAGTTTTTCAAGAATGAATACAGATTTTTAATACAAGTATTTCAAAAGTTGGTAAATATAAGGTCGAAATCATGTCGGATTCTAAACAAATTAAGATGAGGATCTAAGAGGGGTATCGCACGACTGGACACATATAACCCATTTTTGCGGTGAGGAATTTGAGCCTTATAAGCATTCATTTTAAATGCTTCACTGTTCGTTTGTTGTGTGTGACCGGTGCACGCATTTCTGAATTAGAACTTGCCCCAGGTATATATTTCGAGATCACATTGACAGGTTTCATACGTGACATAGGTACGATTAGAGGACCTTGACATTCCTTAGGATTTAAACCCCTTTTTACATATCTTTTCAAGCCAAAAACCCTCCCAACACTCAATTTTAGTGTTGATGATCCGCTTAGAAAACCCTGTTGAGCCTTAGCCTATTTTTCTTTCATTCACCCAAATTTTTAAACCCGTTATTCCCCTACCCACCAGAAAACTTATCTTAGTATTTTTGAAAAAAGAGATATTTGGATATTCCTTTTTGCTTTCACTTCAAAAATCATAAATAAAGTTTACTAAAACTTCTCGTGAGCGTTTTATTGATCTATATAGAAAAAATCGAGAGTCATGTAGTGCGAAAAATTGGCACCAAAGTAAACTCAAAAATCATCAAAGGATTGAAAAAATGAAAATAAGAAGGGATCTCAAGAAGGGAAATAAAAGAAAATCCCTTAGAAATTTCTTGGCAAGAAAAATCTAAGCCCAAAAATAGAAATAGAAATAGAAAAGCAAAAAAAAAGAAAAGAAAATAGCTAAAATAAAGCTAAGTGCTTCGACTCTCTTGAAAACTCGACTCTTCAAAATACATATCATTCCATGTGTTTTCAAAAGATAGAAGTCAAAATAGCTATCTTATCCCCCAAAAGTGTTATCCGTTTCCGTTTTCATTAAAAAGGATATCTAGATAGAACTTTTTTTCGAAAGTCCCAAGATAAGCAAACACCCTTAGAAACCTAGATACCCCCAATCTATCCATACCCTTTTAAACCCACACCAAACACTACAACCCATTCGAATGTCCTGGGATAATCAGTACCGTTCCTGTCTAAGTGATGAAGATTTGATCCTCGGGCAAGCCTATGACGACGAGTGCTGCACGACTGGTATTTGAGCGATTTTTCATTTGGCTTAGGATAATAGGAACCCCGATACACTTTGAGTGAATTGAGTTACCACCAGTGAGATCACCCAGTCGTGTATATTCCACAAATTCGAGAATTGAAAGTTTGCCTAAGTGAATCATCTTGAACAACTCTTAGATACGTCATGTGAACGCCTATTATTTATCTAACAGGCAAATACTTGTTTCCAATCTATGAGAATTCTTCATTGTGGGTAGAAATCAAAAACTGTTTCTATGGCAAATTCTAAGAGGGTAAGTTTGCTTGAGGACAAGCAAATGTCTAAGTGTGGGATATTTGATAACACGCAAAAAGTCATGTTTTTACGTGCATTAATCTCACCTTTTTAGCCCAATATGTGACGAAACTAATCAAAATAGATACTTTATCATTAAAACTCATCACATGGGCCAAAATATAGACAATGTTTCAAAAGTCATCTAAAATGGTCGAAAACACGATAAATCTAACGAATACGATCATGAGCATTCTCGTTCACTCGTTCTAGCATTTTCTTCGTTAGGAAAATACGAACGCGTGGATATATAGAACGCTCAAAACGGATAAACGACGAAGAAGTTACGCCCGAACGAAGAAACGAAGAACCGAGGAACCAGCATACGGCTGAACCAGGCCGTATACGGCTGGTCCAGGCTGTATACGGCTGGACCTGGACCGTATACGGTCTGTGCAGGCCGTATATGGCCTGTGCTCAGCCGTATACGGCCAGTTCAGCCGTATTCACCCTATGCACAGCCGTATACGGTCCAGCTCAGCCGTATCGTGCGTTTGGGTGATAAAAATGTGATTTTCATTCGCCTTTGCGATACGGTTGTGCGTTTGGAGGTTTGGATACGGTCTACGGATACGGTTGTGCGATCTCTATAAATACAAGCCTCATTTCATCATTTCAACACACCTCACACCTCACACCTCACAACACACCTTCTCATTTTTCATACTTTCTCTCACTACTCTCTCTCTAAATTAGTTAGTTAGTTAATTAGATTAGTTGAGCTAGTAGATTAGTAGCTTAATTGTAACGGAGGTGCTCCGAGACTGCGGTGTCGCACGATTTGTAATAACGCTTTGTCAGGTTCTATTATAATCTCTATCTTGTTATTTTAAATAATGTTGTGTTGTTGCTATACTTGTTTAGAATTACTTGCTAGGATTATTGCCATGCTTAGCTAGACAAATCTGTGTTTGCTATGATAGTTGCCATGCTAGGGTAGTTATACTTAAATCATGCTGTTACTCTGTTTGTATGCTGTTGAATTATATTTGAATCTATGAATTGAATCTCAAATGTTTATCTATCCAACTTATGCTGTGATTAGTAACATCCTTCTAGGCTTGGCCAATTGCTAGTTGTATGCCGCTAATTATTCTGTGTCTGATGATCATTGAACTCGACATGGCCGGTGCTCTCCTGGTTGAAATATTACCGGAGGGAGACACGGAGTGTAGGATTAGAGATAGATTAGATTCAGGCCATTTAACAAGTGTCTTAGAGAGAACTTTCGGGACACTTGTGACTTAACCATGTACCCCGTCACTCTGCATAAATTGATCCCTGCTATGCTGCCTTTCTGCATGTTCTTGTTTGATTGTTGCTTAGGGTTTGCATGCTAGTATCTGTTATGCTGATTAGTTACATGATTAGGTTTTCGAATATTTATCAATTGCATATACCAGTTTAACATGCATAGAATAGTTAAAATGATTTATATGAAATAATGATGAACAATTTAATCAACCGTTAGACCAGACCATCCCAACTTGTCCCGGTGGGAAACCCCTGTTCATGTTTTTGTTTATTCAACAATTCATGCCATGATTCGGATATCTCAATTGTCTGAGATTGGGGGACAAGACTCGAGGATGGTTGTTGTTTAAATTGGTTGCGACATTTGGGACAAATTCCGGTGTAGTTTACATTCCATAACTGTTATCCACGTGACATATTATTTATCTGATTGCGGACAACTCTACGTTAGATAGATAATAGGCTAGCAGTTATGGCTCATTAGGAAATTTTAATGTCATCTTAACTAAGGCTTTATCCCATTAACTACCCCTAAATAGCATGAGTAATTATCATAGTAAACACTCGCTTCACCTATAAGTTCTCGTTGCCACCTCCACTCCACTTTACTTTATTTTATTTTAATTTTAGATAATTAGTAGTTAGTTAAAACCAAAACAAACCAAAACCTCTTTCAAAACCCTAGCTAAATTCCCGTAGATAACTAAAGTCTTAGATCCCATGCCCGTTGTAGTTTGAAGAACGACCCTAGGTCATACCTATCGCTATATTTATCCATAGCTTTAGTATACTTAGGCCCAGCATAAAACAAATTTTAAAACAACTCCACTGACGCTGCCGCTGACGGATGGTCCGACGACAGGGTGAAAACCCGATCGACCGTTGGGGGCGCGTCAGCAGGTTATGTCGCAGTGACGAACAGCAAGCCCCAACCCAGAAACCCTAAACCTAATTTGGGGTTTTCGAAAATACGACATACCCTTGGGTACACCATCAAACAAGGAGCACAAAAACACATATATTATCATCTAAGAGTGAATATTTCGTGTTTAATTAACCCAAATCCGAGACCCCCCTAAACCCGTAACTAAAATCGACGATTAAAGCATAAATAAATGGTAAAATAGGGTGAAATTAGTACCTACCGATCGAGTAGAAGTAGGTGAACAAGAAACAAGGGATCGATTGCCAAGAAAAACACCAGACGATCGAAATGAAAAGACAAATTCAACCGTAGCTTTTGTGTCGCTAGATTGTATATTATGTCGCAGGTTTTTGATTTTGTGTCGCTAAAAGTGATAACAGAGAAAGCGACTGGGGTGGAATATTTATACCTCAGCCCCACCTAGCAACATAATTAAGCGACATAAGAGGCGACATAAGTTATGTCGCAGGACAATGCTTATGTCGCAGTACCCAGATAACTTGATTTTTAATTTCAAGTTTTGTAACCCGATGAAAGAGTAACTAATGGACTTGTAAAAATAAATATACAAAATTGAAGGTAAAAATAACTTAATTACTAAACCTAAAATGAAACTTAAATTAATTTTCTTTTTGGTGACGTAGTTATTTTGTCTGCTAAGGGATCATATTAGGATAACATGCAATTATTAGGAAATAGTAAGTGTTATCTCGATTATCAATATATTTGTCCTCTTTAAATTTACTTAGCATATTTAGAACACCTTATATAAATATTATTTCAAGATGATTACTGGTATTGTTTGACCAGCTAAACATGTTACATCTGCGGCTATGAGCGAACCTTTTATTGTTAGTATGAATAATTATTTGTGGTCCCCACCATAGACATACCCCTATAATTTAGACAAGAACATATCTTCCAAGATAGATAGAATAGAGGAAAATTGTTTTTAAGAATCAAGTCAGCGGTGACAGGTCTGTACAAACGTACAACAAAGCGACATAGCTTGATTCAGGTGTAAGCAAAACCAGACTTGGTCAAACCGTTTTGGCGACCTTGTTAGGTATCTTATGATTTAAGACTTTTTCAAGTTCATTGACTTGCGTTTGCTTAACTTTTAAGTATATACAACTTGAGACCAGGTCTGTACTCACGTACAATAGAGGAAACAAGAAGTATATACCCCCAAATGATTTTATATTACAAACTAAAATGGAAGTATGCCAAGCTGTATTAAGGAATTAAGACACTTAGTCATACATCACAGGATGTTGACCACAGGATAATAGACATGTATAAGAATTACTTTTTAATTGCTCAAAGGCCGGTGTATCATGCCTACCAATACATCATATGATGAAGTTAATATTTATGAATGCCGTTGTAAGTATGCTAGATAAATCTACTGATACATCAAGGATAAACCTTAAAATTTTCATTTTGTGCATGCACCCTAATGTACTATCATTACCCTAGTTGTTTACAGACACAATTAACGTTTTTTTACAAATGTTGCAACCGTGCATTTCTTTAATACTAAAGAGTATAAAGAGTGGCTGTTGCGGTTTTTTTTTATTTTTAATAATAAAGGAATAGTCAAAGTCCAAAAATTACTTCTTTAGCTTAAAGAAGCGCAAACCAATCATGTTGACTAGTTCATCAAATTGGGCACGAGAAAAGGCCTTGGTGAATAAGTCAGCATTCTGCTTAAGGGTATCTATGTGGACAAGGTCTATTAAGTGTTTCTCATAGCAATCCCGTATGAAGTGAAACCTAAGTTCTATTTAGTCCTAGAGTGCTATACGGGATTGCGTGTAATAGAAATAGCAGCAGTATTATCAATATGTATAGGAGTCATAGTAAGAAGTAACCCGTAATCGCGTAATTGATGCTGAATCTACAGAACCTGGGAACAACAACTAGCCACAGCAACATACTTAGCCTTCGCAGTGGAAGTAGCCACTGTGGTCTGCTTTTTGCACTGCCACGAGACCAAACGCGATCCAAGAAACTGGCATCCACCAGTTGTAGACTTCTTATCTATTCTACAACCGCCATGATCAGAATCTGAGTAAGCAGTAAGTGCAAACGATTTTTCATTGGAGTACCATAGACCAAGAGTTGGCCTATGTTTGAGGTACCCAAAGATGCACTTTACTGCTTTCATATGAGAAACCTTTGGCCTAGCTTGATATCTGAAGCAGATAGACACAGCAAATACGATGTCCGGCCTGGATGCGGTCAGATACATGAGAGAACCAATCATTGAGCGATAGTCCTTTTCTTTACAATCCTCGTCATCAATGGCCGGCCCGAGATTATGATTAATTTCAATGGGGGTGCCATAGGTCTTACAGTTAAGCAAGTCATACCTAGTTAACATATCAGTGACATATTTGGACTGATGAATGTAAATTCCTTTGGCAGACTGCTCAACTTATACACCCAAAAAGAACGTGAGTTCCCCCATTGCACTCATCTCAAATTCAGACTTCATGAGATGTTCGAAGTCTTTACACATGGAATCTTTTGTAGAACCAAAAATGATGTCGTCGACATACACCTGTACCAGAAACAAGTCGTCTCCATCTCTTTTTGTGAATAAAGTGCTATCAATACTACCTCTTTCGAATCCATTCTTAACAAGATGAGTAGCAAGCCTCTCATACCACAGTCGTGGCGCCTGATGCAAACCATATAATGCCTTATTGAGTTTACAGACATATTCTGGATGCAAAGGATCTTCAAAACCAGGAGGCTACTTCACATAAACATCGGTATCAACCTGTCCATACAGAAAAGCGCTCTTCACATCAAGCTGATAAACAATAAATTCCTTGAAGGACGCGAAGGCCAAGAAGATACGAATCGACTCCAATCTTGCAACAGGAGCGAAAACCTCATCATAGTCCAATCCCTCTACTTGATGAAAACCTTGAACTACTAGCCTTGCATAGTGTGTTGCCTCCGGCAACTTGTAAGTGTAGTCCCGCAGAACTATAAGTAAGTATTTATCCAAGTACCGAGTCAACGATCTCGAGTGTAAGCTCGCCGATCCGTTGATTAGTGCGAATCTCGAGTGTAAGCTCGCCGATTCCGTCACTGAGTGTGAATCTCGAGTGTAAGCTCGCCGATTCCGTGTTTTGTATCGCTTTACCGTGATATCGTTTTGTATCACTCTAACCGTGATATCGTTTTGTGCCCACTTTACCGTGGCATCGAACAGTGTTGCTCGCAAGCAATATATATAATTGAGAGCCGACAGTACTACGACATGCCCGACTAAGTAATTGAGAACCGGCAGTACTACGACATGCTCGACTAAGTAATTGAGAGCCGAAAGTACTACGACATGCCCGACTAAGTATTGAGAGCTGGCAGTACTATGACAGGCCCGACTAAGTAATTGAGAGCCGGCAGTACTACGACATACCCGACTAAGTAATTGTGTTTGTGTAAGTGTATGTATACCAATATACATATGAAGATTGTAGGTAGCATCAAGTGCTCGAGATAGAGTACAAGTATGTGTGTGTATATATATATATATATATGTCAATTCACAAACACAAGTAATAGAGTATCATGCAGCGCAAGAAAGTAATTTATTGCATCTAAATATGTATACACGATACTTAGGTATAAGGTGTAGCACAGTAAGCCTAGGTATGAATAAATCATCACCTAGTTGTTTCATATTAGTATAAGAAGTCTATACTAATGTGTGTTACTAACGTATACTCCTAGCCTCAGCCTAGCAAGTATATTGAGGTCTCGGGGAAAATGTTCACTTAAGTACAATTTCCATTCTAACACTCATAAAGTGTATTCACAATCTTAGTTCCTAAAAGGAAGACTAATCCTGTAAAGGTCTAGCTGTCATCCAGTGTAGGTAGAACTAATCAGTTCTAGTTCATTCGATAAGGTTTTCCCGCAAGAATACGGTCAAAGTGTAGCGATAACCTAATCAGGTAATAATAGAGTAGTCATTGTTTAAGATCTAGTGAAGTGCTATTGTAACCTACCTAGGTTAAGTATTGATATTGTTCTACGACAATATGATAGGTGTAATCCTAAGCATTACACATTTCGTATTACATACAGTAAAGTAGATAAGTGTGAATTATAAAAGTTTATCATTATAATTCAAAATAGTAGTTGTGCATGTGTCTTACCGCGAAAAACAGTAAAACAGTTGAAAGAGTAGGGCTATGAACTCACCTGTGAGTTGTCAGCGACCCTAAGATACGCGTGTCTTCTGAATGGTAACCTCCTAGTGTCCTAAACACGTGAGGTTATATAAGTAAAAGACAAATTTTTTTGTCTAAGCGAGTTGTGTAAATATTCATTTGTCATTCAGGCTTGGAAACCGTGTACGGGGTTTCGGAGGCAACGCCCCTGATAGCGGGGTCCAAGGGGTGGCAACCCCTGGCGGGGGCCAAGGGGCAAAGCCCCTGGCTGGGGTCGAGCTGCCAGGTCAGCTTGAAAAATCTCATCTGGAATTTAAATTTAAGTCATTTGAGTTAAATTTTAAGGTGTTGAAAAGTTAACTGCGAAGTGAGT
Source organism: Pseudognaphalium luteoalbum (assembly GCA_963422505.1). Classification (NCBI taxonomy): domain Eukaryota; kingdom Viridiplantae; phylum Streptophyta; class Magnoliopsida; order Asterales; family Asteraceae; genus Pseudognaphalium; species Pseudognaphalium luteoalbum. The sequence continues at coordinate 33,930,527 of OY730194.1, read as the reverse complement.
TTTGAGTTCGATGCGAACTGAGTTTCAGTTTGCTTCGCAGTTCACCTCACAGGTTGGTTTTGGTTCGCATCTTAGTTCGCAAAGTCAACTCGCAAGTTGACTTCGCAGTTTCGGTTCGCAAGGCAGTAGGCTGCGAACCGAGTTGGGTTCACAACACAAGGTTCGGCTCGCAAGTCAACTCGCAGTTGGTGAAGTCTGCATTAAAAATGAACTTGTTTCATAATTTCCACGTCGAGTTCTGCATAATAAATATCCTTTAGAAAACACAATTGTCAATACACGTTAATACTAAATAGAAATAACATAACTAATAGTAGCTAATCCATGTCTGCGTAGAGCACCTCCCAGTCGGTGAAGTCATCATCCATAAAGTCCGTGTTTTCAACGACCGATGTAGATGATGCTGACTCCCCGATGGTATAGACTGGAGATGTGGTGCATCCTCTGGATCCTGAATCCAAGCATTAACTGCATCGATCTCCTCCTCTAGTAGGTCCATAATAGTGGGATGGTCCTACGCAGTCCGGTTCCAATGTGGGAATAGATCCCACGGTGGAATGTTGGGAGCGTAATCAGGTCCCATCTGAAAAGTGCACACAAGTGTGGAAGGAAGGCCCAGAGCAGTGTGGATCTCAGTGATGGCAGTGTGCTGGACCTCGAGGGCTCTCAGTATCGACCAAGTGATAGCAGGGTCTACGGTAGTCACCCCATGATGAAAGGTGGGTACTCTGGAGGTCCCTGCGGTCTGTCCCTCTGATCGGTGAGATGAAGGTAACCTGGCAAGGAGGGAATGTAAAGGAATGTCTCCTGAGCGTTCACCTCTACCAAGTCTGCCAAGGTCTCATCCAATCGAGAGGGGTGGTGACTGCGATCCCCTGATGGTCCTCATGCTACTACCCGATGATGAACTCCGGGGGTGATACATGGCACGTGAGCGTCTCTGACTGGGGGCTCGTGCTTTAGCTAGCTGCGAACTCATCCTGCAAAGTACAAAAGGTTAATGGTCTAAACATAATCATTATCCTTTTATAAGGCAAGGTACTGCATAAGAATGGATTAGATCAAATACAAAAGAAAAATTAATGCTGAAAATATAAGATAGGCTTGGGATGCCTCCCAAGAGCTCTTTGTTTATCGAGTTTCGTAGCTTGACTCATTCATACCTACTATTCTATTAGGGTTGTTCATAGTTATAGACTTCCTTGGTTGTGGGAAAGTCTTCTACATGGTGTTTTAAACGGTGACCATTTACTGTGAATGGACCGCTCCACCATGTTTTGAATGCCCATAAAGCATCGTCTAGCTTATCTACCCATCTCTCCTTGTGTTGACCAATTGTTCATTCAAAGATCCTTTTTAGTGCCCGGTTTGTAATTTCTGCTTGCCCATTCATCTGCGGGTGATAGGCCATAGAAGTCTTGTGGGTAACACCGTATTGTTGCAATAGTTTCATAAAATGAGTATTGCAAAAGTGTGTGCCTCAATCGCTGATGATCGCCTGAGGGGTTCCAAACTGACAAAATAGCTATTTTAAGAACTTTGTTACGATCCTTGAGTTATTTGTTGGAAATGCTTGAGCTTCGGCCCATCTCGATAAGTAGTCGACAACTACTAGAATGTATTCTTTTCCGTAAGGTATCGGAAATGGTCCCATGAAATCTAATCCCCATATGTCAAATATTTCACATGCTTGGATATTCGTCAATGGCATTTCGTTACACGTTGTGATATTTCCAAACCTTTGGCAAATATCGTAGCGTTTCACCAAGTCTTGTGCATCTCTGAAAATAGTAGGCCAGTAGAATCCTGAGTCATAAACTTTCTTTGCTGTCAAATTGGTTGCATGATGTCCTTCGGTGGGTCCGTGATGGCTTTGGTGGAGTATGTGTTCAGCTTCTTTCCCATCGACACATCTTCTCACAATTTGGTCGGGACAGACCTTGAACAAATATGGATCATCCCAAAAGTAATGCTTGACGTCGCAGAAGAATTTATTGTCTTCGCGATGATATCATCCCTTTCCTTGTGATCCCTCTAACTACGAAAGTGGCAATGTCTGCAAACCAAGGATCATCAGTGAATTGCGAACCTTGCATTTGTTCTCCTAAACTCATTAACTGCTCTTCTGGAAATCGATCTTTAATATCTCTTTCTGCAAGTTGTTGCATTGATGGATTTTCAAATCGACTTAAATGATCTGCAGTGACATTTTCTGCTCCTTTCTTATCCTTTATCTCGATGTCAAATTCTTGTAGGAATCGTAACAATCTGGGCTTTGCGTCTTGCTTTTTGAAGAGGTATTTTAGAGCTGAGTGATCCGTGTACACTATCGTTTTGGACAATATCAGGTAGGATCTAAATTTGTCAAAGGCAAACACTACGGCTAGCAGCTCCTTCTCGGTGGTTGTGTAGTTCTCTTGAGCATCTGTGAGTGTTTTTCTAGCGTAGTAGTTTTGTCGAAAGTGATTATCCTTCCTCTGCCCTAAAACTGCCCCAACTATGAAATCACTAGCGTCGCACATGATCTCAAATGGTAGACTCCAATCTGGAGCGACCATGATTGGTGCATTAGTTAGCTACTTTTTCAGGTAGTTGAAGGCCTTCATGCAATTCTCATCAAACACAAACTTGATTTCTTTTCCTAGAAGGTGGGTGATAGGTCGAGAAATCTTGGAGAAATCCTTGATAAAATGACGGTAGAACCCAGCGTGTCCTAGAAAGCTTCGAATGGCCTTAACGTTGGTTGGTGGTGGTAGTTTGGCAATGGTTTCGACTTTTGCTTTGTCTACTTCGATTCCTGACCTTGATATCCGATGTCCTAAAACTATTCTTTCCTTCACCATGAAGTGAAATTTTTCCCAATTCAAGACGAGATTTGATTCTTCAAACTTGGTGAGCATTCTATCGAGGTTGGATAGACATGATGCGAAAGAGTCTCTAAAGATCGAAAAATCATCCATAAAGACCTCCATGCATTGTTCAATCATGTCATGGAAAATTGCAACCATGCATCTCTGAAATGTCGCAGGTGCGTTGCATAATCCAAATGGCAATCGTCGGTATGCAAATGTTCCGTATGGGCATGTGAACTTTGTCTTCTCTTGGTCCTTCGGATCGAGCGGTATTTGGAAATACCCGGAGAAACCATCAAGGAAACAGTAGAATTCATTTCCTGATAGCCTTTCGAGCATTTGGTCAATAAATGGAAGCAGGAAGTGATCCTTACGAGTTACTTCATTTAACTTCCGGTAATCGATGCAGACCCTCTAACCGGTAACTGTCCGAGTTGGTATAAGTTCATTTTCTTCATTTATAATGACCATCATTCCTCCTTTCTTGAACAGGGCTAACCCAAGGTGAGTCGGATATTGGTTAAATCAATCCAGCATGCAAGAGTTTGATAACCTCTTGCTTTACCACGTCCTGAATCTTAGGATTTACCCTTCTCTGACTTTGTACAGATGGTTTGAAATCGTTCTCCATGAGTATCTTGTGTGTGCAATAGTTGGGAGTGATTCCTTGTATATCAGAAACTTTCCATGCGATTGCCTTCGTATGCGATTTCAGAACTTTAATGAGTTGAGCTTTCTCCTCGGGTTTTAACTCTTTTGATATTATCACCGGGAGTTGTGATGTTCCATGGAGGTAAGCGTACTAAAGGTGGGGTGGTAATTCTTTTAATTCGAGGTTTGGTGGTTCTTAAATAGAAGGCTTCATTCTAGCTATCTCGACTCTGTTCAGATTCTCATATTCAGCTTGGAATGGCGCATCGTCTATTTCGGGTTTAGATGTGAAGATTGATGCTATTTCAACCCACTCGGTTTTATTTGAGAATTCGTCCGTCTTTAGCTCGTATTTGTTGACTGATGATGAGGAAACTTCATCATTTCTGGTGAGGATGATCTCTCCGTCGTCGGTGAATTGGAATTCTTGAAATTGAGCGGATGAGGATTGGTTTATAGTGATTTCGGGGTTTGGAAATGGTAGTGGTTCAGGTTAGTTGGCTAATTGTGGTACAAATGGCGGTGGCTCAACAATCATTCCCTTGAATGAATCTAGGATTTCTTCAATTGAAGGAAATGGGTTTGGTCCATTGAATATGAGTTTATCTCTTTTTAGCCAAGGTATCGGTGTACCGCATCCTAATGGAACAACGAATGTTTTGCCATCGGTGCGAGGAGATTTCTTTTCAAACAGGGGAAATAGTAGTTCGTCGGATGTTGTTGGCGAAGTGATTGCGGAGTGCAGCCCAGGGTCCTCATTATACAGCTTCCGAACGGTGATTATGGTGTTGGGTATCGGATCCCGGCTAGATAGTGCTAGTACTTCGTGGAGATGTTCATCAAAAATATCCTGCATGGTATCACACAAACCAAGGCCCTCTTCCATAGGGTGCTTCATTAATCGATCGACATTAAAGGTGACCTCCTCTTTCCCAACTCTTAATTTTAAATATTTTTCGTTAACGTCAATTACGGCCTTGGCAGTATTTAGGAATGGTCTTCTTAGGATGAGCGGGATATGGGTGTCTTCCTCTATGTCCATGACAATAAAGTCTACTGGAAAAACAAACTTATCGACTTTGACCATGACACCTTCAAAAATTCCTTGAGGGAGCTTAACTGATCTGTCAGCTAATTGGATGGTCATACGAGTAGGTAATAGGTTATCTAGTCCTAATTTCTTATAGAGGGAATAAGGCATAAGATTAACACTAGCACCTAGGTTTGCTAAGGCATTACTAATTTGAATTCCTTGGAGAAAATAGGGTATAGTAAAGCGTCCAGTATTGCCTAATTTAGGTGGGAGACCATGTTGTACAATTAAAGAACATTCAGCATTCAAGGGTAAACTAACTATTTGCCTAAGTTTTTCTTTGTTTGAAAGGAGTTCTTTAAATAATTTGGCACACGAGGGCATTTCTACTAAAGCATCTTATAATCTAACATTTAAGTGTAGGCTTTTAAATATTTCTTGATATTTACCGAATTGGGCTTCTTGCTTTTCCCTTTTTAGTCTACCAGGATAAGGTATTCTCGTGTAAGGTATCTTATCTGGAGTTTTGGATGGGTCAGATGTTGTGACAGGGATGTCAATTGACACATTTTCGCTAGGTGTAGGTGTGGGCAAAGAAGTATTTTCGGGGATATTATCTGGTGGTGGTGGATCAACTTTGGTTACTTTTCCTCCTCTATTCACGATTAACACATCATCACTTGGTGGATGAGTGGTGTTATTAGTGAATGTCGACGTACTTTCCTCAATAAAACTTAAGTTTTTCAAAATAGATTCCATGTTAGAGATTAATTTTTCTGAAATTTTTATCATGGCGTCAATGTTATCTTGAAATCCAATTACTCTTTTGTTTATAACATTTTGTTCTAACATAAAGTCTGATAAAGATTATTTTAAGGAAGGTAAGTGGTTTGTAGGTGAGGAAACGGCCACAAGTTGGGTTAAAGATCCATTTGGTGTGGGGATAGTCTAGTCAAAATAGGGTGTTGACATGATTGGTCAAGAGTGCTTAAACTAAAACTAAGCTAATCCTAAAGACAAAAAGGTAACTTTTGATCGATGTTGATCTCTCAAAAGGATCGCTAAACACTAAAGTTGCTAAATTCCTAAAATCGGTTGTTAATGCTCCCCGGCAGCGGCGCCAAAAACATGTTGTGTAGCACACCGGTCATTAAAATTCCTAATGGTGATGCGAGACAACAGTGGGTTTTAAATTTGTAAGGCTGGGGCCTAGGGTTACTATTATGCTAATCAAAGGGTTAGCAAAGGACAAGTATGACCTAGGATTGTTCTTCAAAGCGCGGCAAATTGAAGTTAGGCGATTTAGAAACCCTTTTCTTTTTTGTATTTAGCTAGGGATAAAAGAGTTGGTTTTGGTTTTGGGTTTTCTATTCTAAATTAAATTAAAATAAACTAAAAAGTGGAGGTTACTTTGGGCGTTCATCAATTATAGCGATTGTCTATTATGAAGTGGTTTAAAAGTTGTTAAATATGGAGAGTTATAATGGGGATAAGTTTGTAAGTTAATGTGAGCTATTTCTGCAATCCTTCTATCGGGTTAACGCGGAAGTGTCAATGTCACGTGGGTTGCAGAATATATTAAAGCATACTCTGAAAGTTCCCTCAAATGTATACCCATATTATCCGACGCTTAATCTTGAATCCTATTCCCCAATCTCGATCATCATAGATGTCTGAATCATGGCATAGTTTGTTGAATAAACAATCTTATGAACGAGGTGTACCCTCACCGGAATAGGTTGGACTAACTGGTCTAGGCAGCCGGATAATATGTCATCACTTATTCGTACGAATTATCAACATTGCTCAGGTATGCAAGAAAACAGGGATGATTTGTACTACAAATGGAAACTTAAGTAATACGTTTGTTATTCGATTCATAATATAACTACCTTCGGTCGTTTTCGACTTCCATACATTTATACTCCGCCGTAGGCGTTTCCAGTACTATATCAAAGAACAGTCGAATAGGGGCCGTCATATTACTTCACGATATTTAATGTTGTTTGTATTTCACTATTATGATAATACTAAGGCAACAATCAAACAAGAACATACAATAAAACGATCAAAGCAACAATTCAATATAAGCATGCAAAGGTATTATTGAAGTCGAAGATATTCCGAAAGTTGTCTCAAAAATATCGTTTATATGAATTTAATCTTAATCTACCTTTATTCCCATATTCCGTGTTTCTTGGATCCTATTTTGGTCTAGAGAACACCGGCCATGCCGAGCATAATGATTCAATCTAACATAGTATAACTAAGTGACCTATACGCTACGAGTTTGCTACGTTCATTTTAGGATAAGGTTTTAGTCACAACATGAATTGGCAGATAAACGATAAAGATTTAATTCCTACATCTATTTGTAACATAAGCCATCCGCAGTCTCATAACATACAACACAATTACATATTTAAAACTTTCTAAATGACTATCATAGCAGACAATTGAGTTATCTAGTTAACCATGGCAATTCTAGCATGCATATTTAAATTTATAAAATAAAGAACAAACATATTTAAATATGAAAGATAGATTAAAACATGGAAAGGTATACAAATAACTCGTAGCTATAATGCATCCGGCGCACCTCCGTACAAATCTTCCTTAGTTAATTAATTAGCTATTCTAATTAACTAACTAGCCTAAAGGAAGAACTACAACTAATTTTACAAGATAAGAAAGACGTGTGTTGTGAATGGTGTAGAAATGTTGGTGTATGAGGTGTGTGTTTCAAATGAACCAAAGGAACCTATTTATACTTGAAATTTGGTGCATTTTAGCAACTAGGGGCACATGTTAGCAAAAGGTGGTAAAGTTGCTAGCACATATACCCTAAAGCGCGAAAAGGTCTAGCACGTGTACCCTAAAGTTGCGGAAAAGGTCTAACACGTGTACCAGGTGAGTACGAGCAAGGACGGAAAATTGTCCGGGGTACGGGGGGAAGGCATCCGGCGCCGCCACCATAGCAACCGGCGGCGGTGGCCTGGTTTCCGGTGGCAGCTGGCAGGCTGCCGCCCCGGTTCACCGTCTTTCGCTTCATTTTCTGATTCGCGCGTATCTTATACGTTATGCGTCTAATTTCGTCGATTCTTTTTGCGTTGGATTCTTTTTTCAAAAACGAAGACTTTGATGAAAAGAAATCCTTGAAATGCATCTCTGATCTTTAGATGTATCGTACAAATCATTTGAATCTTCCGGTGTACGTAGAATCTTCATTCTTCATCCGTTTTTGCTGATTCTTCTTCTGTTGGATTCATATTTTGAAAACGAACATCTTGGATAAAATAGATCCTTGTGATGGGTAATTTGTCTCTAAATCTTGTTTCGGATGCCTTGAATCTTCAACTGTGTGTGGAATCTTTATTTTTCGTCCGTTTTGCTTAATTTTTCTCGTGCAACTTCATTTTGATCTTCTTGGCAAAGTTTCTTTGATTTGAGAATATTTTGATTCTAAATATTCTATTCATCCTGGTGCTACAAAAATGTATCATAATCTAAAAGCAAACTTTTGGTGGCCAGGTATGAAAAGAGAAATTGTAAAATACGTGGAAAAATGCTTTACTTGCTTACAGGTAAAAGTTGAACATCAGAAACCATATGGTAAGTTACAACCATTGGATATACCTGTTTGGAAGTGGAAGCATATTACAATGGATTTCGTCACTAAATTTCCCAAAACGCAACGTCATCATGATACAATCTGGGTAATTGTTGATCGTTTGACGAAAAGTGCATTGTTATTGCCAATAAAACAAACGTTTACTTCTGAAGTTCTTGCCGATTTATTCATACGTGAGGTAGTGGCACGTCATGGCACTCCAATATCTATTGTCTCAGATAGACATGCTAGATTTACTTCACGATTTTGGATAAAATTTCATAAAGATATGGGTACTCGTGTAAGTTTTAGCACAGCTTATCATCCGCAGACAGACGACCAGAGTGAAAGAACGATTTAGACTATGGAATACATGTTAAGGGCGTGTGCTATTAATTTTGGTTGTAGCTGGGATTCACATTTGCCACTGGTAGAATTCTCTTATAATAACAGCTATCACTCGAATATCAAAATGCCAACCTATGAAATGTTATATGGAAGGAAACGTAGAACTCCTATTTGTTGGGGAGAAATCGGATAGAGAGAATTGGGATGAACTAATATCGTTCAATTGACCACTGAAAAGATTAATCAAGTTAGAGAACGGTTAAAAGCTACCCAAGATAGACAAAAGTCATATGCTGAAACAGAAGGCATCCGATAGAATTTTAGATTGGTGACAAAGTGATTTTGAAAGTGTCTCCCTGGAAAGGAATAATTCGGTTCAGAAAGCAAGGAAAATTGGGTCCGCGGTTTATCGTTCCTTTCAAAATCCTTGCTAGGGTTGGAAACGTAGCTTTCCGCCTTGAACTACCCGATAAACTAGCAGGAATTCATAATACATTCCATGTGTCCTTTCTCCGAAAATGTTTAATTGATGAATCTGCATATATTCCATTGGAAGAAATTGAAGTGAATGATCAGTTGAATTATGTTGAACAACCTATCTCTATTCTCGGTGAAAAAGTTACTAAATTGAGGAATAAAGATCTAAGAATGTTCAAAGTTCAATGGAAGCATCGAAAAGGTTCTGAAATCACGTAGGAACCAGAAGAACAAGTCATCCATTTCTATCCCTCGTTGTATCAGGACTGGATTGTGAGGACACAATCCTAAATTGGTGGAGGATAGTTGTAACGTCCTAAATTTTTGTAAGTTCTAAATAATACTAATTTATAAAAGTATACATAAATATGTGTTTATTATTTGATTATGTGTATTATATGTATATGTGTTATATTACTTGACTTAGAATACATATGAATACATATATTATACCTAGTTATATATGTATTAGATAGAAAAAAGTTTAGGGCTGAAAGTATAATTAAATGAAAATTCTGGGTCTGTTCAGTTAGAGATCGCGACGCGATCATGGAAGGATCACAACGCGATTTATGCAGACACAGAAACGGGTTTTTAAGCCCAGTAGCTTCCAGAACGTATCTAACACTCAAAAATATACCTAAATCAGAAACTCAATTTCTCTATGATGAAAATGGCGATTTCTTGAGATTGGAAGTGATACCCTTCATATTAGAGCTTGATAACATCATCTATTAAGCTACTAATCACTTCTTAAGTGATTTTAAGGTATAATCACAATCTCTTTGGTGTAATTTCAGATTAGGGTTTGATTACTTTATAAACCCTAAGTATTAATACTTTTTATATGATTAGGTGATTAGTGTATAGATGTTATATATGTGTTAATTAGACATATTATAATGTTGTTAAGATGAAAGCAAGTTAGGGGTTGGAAATTAGTAAACCCTAAGTATATAGAAATTGATATATGATCGAATTAAGGTTAAATAAATAATTATTACATGTTAATAATCATGATATGGTTATGAAATTATTGTAAAGGAAGGAAATAAAGTATGATGTAAAATATATTATATATCACTTATGAATTTTGGTACTAAAAATTATGTATGGTATTGTTGAGAAAGATTGTTGTGATTTGGTTAAAAGAACCATTATTCATGTGTATATAGAAATTAAAATGGATAAATATGAGTTAAAGAGATTAAGATCAAAGTAAGTTAATAAATTGTTTAGTGAGTAATTTGTGTTATGTGCCTACGTGATTAGGTGTTAAAGAGATCGGTAAGAGTACAAGTGAATCATTAGTGGCTTTTCAAGGTAAGTCTCGATTTACATGATCATGGTGTTAGGAATGGTTGCGACCATTTGCTAACGGTTTGGTGTGAGTAATGGTTGCGGCCATAGGCTCGTGTGATAGCTAGTAAATTACGACTAGCATGGGTAGCAAGGATCCTTAGCTAAAACTTATAATAATGACATGAGATTGTATTTTGTTACTTACTAAGCGTTTTGCTTACCGTTGTTTAATTTCTCAATTTTAGGTGAAGCAAGTGGTTCAAGGGTGCATTTGGGTAAGAAAGCCGTGGGAAGCTAGAGGTGGATTTGCTATTTTGGGGTAACTAGCTCATATTCATTAAATCATGCTTATGATGCCTAAATCCCCATATTTTGTAAAACTATGAAATAAGTTGTTTTGACACTTAATGTTTGTTGGGTTAAGTGGTTGTAATGGTATTTATTGGTATGTAAATATTAATACCATATGGAAGTGTTTGAATTAGTTTTCTTTATAAAAGTGTCGAAACGGTCATATTAGAGAATTTGATTTGATTCTCTTGTTAATGCATATTTGGGAAGAAAGGTTATGATGGAAAGTTGTACAACTATATGGTGATAAATTCTGGAAAGTTTTATGATCAAATGTTGGTCAAGTTAAGTTTTGTGCAGGTTTGAAGTTGAGTTATAAAAGCTGTCTGCACAGGGTCTGTTATGACCTGGATCGTGACGTGATCTGTTATAGATTACGACGCGATTATATGGCTTTTGCGGCGTGATTTCAATAGTAAATTGCGGTGCAATTGTTACAGATCATGACGCGATTTGTTACAGAAAGGATAATTACAATTTAAAACTAAAATAAATACTACAAAAATATTGGGATGTTTCAAGTTCGGTTTAAGGGATTCGAGTATCCACCATTAGGAGGGTACTTGAACTTAGACGACTTTAATTGTAATTGAGCATGATATGTGTTATTGTTGTTATTTGATATTGTGATCCGGTTAATATATTGCTTAAATTTCTGAATCAAGATGTTAGGTGGGGACTTAGGATACATATGAATGTGGTATGGTAATTAATGCACCTGGCCAACGCAGTAATTATCATATAACATTTTATGGAACCTCTGAAACCACGAAGTGTTAAGATGATGAAGTTATAGTGATTGTTAACTGTTATTTGATGTAAATTATAGATAAAGTAGACTTGTAAAGATTTAATTTGTTATATTAAATGATTGTGTATATTTTAGTATAAAAATGTCTGAGGGACGATCCGCGGACCAATCAGGAGAACATCAAGAAAGAACTGAATCTCCTGTTCGGGGAGCCAAAATCTCTCTAGCCAATTTAAGAACTATCATTTATGAAGAAGTAGGTCGTGTTCAGGAAGCAAATCTTTCCACAATGTTAAATCAAATCTCAGAAACCATCCAGGAAGTGGTTATTGCAGAATTCCAAAGACGAGATTTAGCAAGAGAGGAAGAAGAACCTCCTCGAGCTGCATCACCCATAAGACCACCTCATGAGGAAAGTCGCAAATATACTTATAAGGATTTCTCAGTCTGCAACCCACCAGAATATCATGGTGAATTGGATCCTATAAAGTGTTATCGAGGGATTTCTGAAGTTGAAGGAGCATTCTCTACTACCGATTATCCTCCAGAGTTTAAGGTACGTTATGCTACAAATCTATTAGGGTCCACTGCAAAAGGTTGGTGGGAAGTACAACGACGTACATTAGGCGATGAAGCTATCAAACGTATGTTATGGGAGGAATTCAAAAAAATGTTTGAAAATACTTACTCACAAGAGTTAGAGCTTAACAGAATTCGTAGAGAATTTCTTGCTATGGAACAAACCACCGAGTCAGTTAATGAATTGGTTGGTGTTTTTCTTGATAGAGCTCGCTTTTGCCCTGAATATATGGAAAATCTAAAGATGCTTATGAGCAATTTTCAAAATGTTATGAAGAAAGAGATTCGACATTTTATCACTCCTAAGAGGTGTAATAGTTTTGAAGAAATGGTAGACGAAGCCGGATTTCATGAACTCGAGTTGCTTCGTGATGTTCCAAAACGAAAAGCTGAAACTACATTTACTCCTTCTAAGAAACCAAAGACTGGAGATAGTTCTAAGTCAGAAGAAAGACGAGGACCACCGCCTCCTAAGTGTAAGACTTGTCACAAAAGACATTCTGGAATCTGTCGCTTTAAACCTCCTACTTGTTATAAATGTAAACAGGAAGGTCATCTTAGCAGTAATTGTCCAAATCCACTTCGAGTTTGCTATAACTGTTATAAGCCTGGTCATATAAGAGCTGAGTGTCCTGATTTAAAGACTCAGTCTACTCCTTTTACTCCTCGTGGAAATGTGGAGAGAAAAACAAATGAACCACTAAGATCAAGGCCTCGTTCCTTTTAGATCACTGCTGATGAAGCTCAAAAAGCTTTTGATGTATTGACATATACTTTTCTTGTAAACCAGATACCAGCATATATATTATTTGATTTGGGTGCTTCAAGATCCTTTATATCTGAAAGATTCTGTCAAAATTTCACAATTCCTCTTACAAAGCTAGACACTCCCTTAGATGTTGAAGTTACTGATAATATTATCATATGTGTGGTGAATGTTTTTTGTGGGTGTCAGCTTGAAGTTGGTAATGAAATAATTGTTATAAATTTGATCCCTATGTGTATTGGCGAGTTTGATGTTGTGGTAGGCATGGATTGGTTAGGTCAACACCGGGCCATTATCCAATGTGAGAAAAAGATTATTCGAGTTAGCTCAACTAGTGGTAAAATAGTTGATATATATGGGGAAAGGAGAAAATCTTCTTTATCTATCTGTACGTATGCTTGTGCTAAACGTCATCTACTACATGGTTGTCAGGGCTTTCTAGTACATGTTGTAGATACTCAGAAACCAGTACAAAAACTAGATGAAATTCCTATAGTAAATGAATATCCAGATGTATTTCCCGACAAGCTACCGGGTATTCCACCCGATAGGCAAGTCGAATTTCATATTGATTTGGTACCTGGAGCAACTCCTATTGCTAAAACTCCTTATAGACTTTCCCTGACAGAAATGCAAGAGTTGATGAAACAAATGCAGGAATTGCTCGATAAGGGTTTTATTCGCCCGGGTAGTTCGCCTTGGGGAGCTCCAGTACTCTTTGTCAAAAAGAAAGATGGCACCATGAGAATGTGTATTGACTACAGAGAATTGAACAAAGTAACCATCAAGAATAGGTATCCTTTGCCTAGGATTGATGATTTGTTCGATCAGTTGCAGGGTGCTAGTTATTTCTCTAAGATTGATCTACGTTCAGGTTATCACCAATTAAAGGTTCGTGATGAAGATGTGCCTAAGACTGCTTTTAGAATTAGATATGGGCATTATGAATTTGTGGTGATGACTTTTGGTCTGACAAATGCACCAGCCGCTTTTATGGACCTTATGAATCGGGTAGGTCGACCATTACTCGATAGGTCTGTAATTGTATTCATTGACGATAATTTTATTTATTCTAAGTCAGCTGATGATCACGAATCTCATCTAAGACAAATGTTGCAAATTCTTAGAACTGAAAAGCTTTATGGAAAATTCTCAAAGTGTGAATTCTGGCTTTGAGAGGTTCAATTTCTGGGGTATGTGATTAATGATCAGGGTATTAAAGTTGATCCTGCTAAAATTGAAGCAGTAATGAAGTGGGAACCTCCCACAACTCCGACTGAAGTCATAAGTTTCTTGGGATTAGCTGGGTACTACAGACGTATTATCCAGGATTTTTCAAAGATTGCTACTCCTCTCACTAAATTCACCAGAAAGAATGTTAAGTTTGAATGGAATGAGCAAGCTGATCAAGCTTTCCATATTCTTAAACAACAGCTTAGCTAAGCACCTATCTTAGTACTTCCCGATGGTACCAAAGATATGGTGGTTTTCTGTGATGCTTCATATAATGGTCTAGGCTGTGTTTTGATGCAGTGTGGTAGAGTAATTGCTTACGCTTCCAGGCAGCTAAAGGATCATGAAAAGAATTATCCAACTCATGATCTTGAGTTGGCGGCAGTTGTCTTTGCCTTGAAACTTTGGAGGCACTATCTTTATGGTGTGAAGTGTACTATTTACACAGATCACAAAAGTCTCAAATACTTTTTCGATCAGCGTGATTTAAATATGCGACAGCGACGTTGGCTTGATTTGGTAAAAGACTATGATTATGAAATTCTCTATCATCCTGGAAAAGCTAACGTTGTTGTTGATGCACTTAGTCGGAAAGCCATTCAACCACCTTTGGTTGTCAAATCTCTCAGAATCACCATTGTTCCTGATCTACTTGAACAAATTAAGAGTGTATAAGTGGAAGCTTGGCAGAAAGGCGACTTTAAAGAAGAACGCATGAAAGGGCAAGTTCAAAATTTTGTTGATGATTCTCGTAGGCTTAAAACAAGATATGGTAGAGTCTGGATTCCTAACTTTGTCGAGTTGAAGAAGATGTTGCTTGATGAAGCCCATAAATCCAGATATTCTATTCATCCTGGTGCTACGAAAATGTATCATAATCTAGAAGCAAACTTTTGGTGGCCAGGTATGAAAAGAGAAATTGTAAAATACGTGGAAAAATGCTTAACTTGCTTACAGGTAAAAGTTGAACATCAGAAACCATATGGTAAGTTACAACCATTGGATATACCTGTTTGGAAGTGGGAGCATATTACAATGGATTTCATCACTAAATTGCCCAAAACGCAATGTCATCATGATACAATCTGGGTAATTGTTGATCGTTTGACGAAAAGTGCATTGTTATTGCCAATAAAAGAAACCTTTACTTCTGAAGTTCTTGCTGATTTATTCATACGTGAGGTAGTGGCACGTCATGGCACTCCAATATCTATTGTCTCAGATAGACATGCTAGATTTACTTCACGATTTTGGATAAAATTTCATAAAGATATGGGTACTCGTGTAAGTTTTAGCACAGCTTATCATCCGCAGACAGACGACCAGAGTGAAAGAACGATTTAGACTATGGAATACATGTTAAGGGCGTGTGCTATTAATTTTGGTTGTAGCTGGGATTCACATTTGCCACTGGTAGAATTCTCTTATAATAACAGCTATCACTCGAATATAAAAATGCCACCCTATGAAATGTTATATGGAAGGAAATGTAGAACTCCTATTTGTTGGGGAGAAATCGTACAGAGAGAATTGGGAAGCACTGACATCATTCAATTGACCACTGAAAAGATTAATCAAGTCAGAGAACGGTTAAAAGCTACCCAAGATAAACAAAAGTCATATGCTGATGACAGACGGTGTCCGATAGAATTTTAGATTGGTGACTAAGTGATTTTGAAAGTGTCTCCCTGGAAAGGAATAATTCGGTTCAGAAAGCAAGGCAAATTGGGTCCGCGGTTTATCATTCCGTTCAAAATCCTTGCTAGGGTTGGAAACGTAGCTTACCGCCTTGAACTACTCGATAAACTAGCAGGAATTCATAATACATTCCATGTGTCCTTTCTCCGAAAATGTTTAATTGATGAACCTGCATATATTCCATTGGAAGAAATTGAAGTGAATGGTCAGTTGAGTTTTGTTGAACAACCTATCTCTATTCTGGATGAAAAAGTTACTAAATTTAGGAATAAAGATCTAAGAATGTTCAAAGTTCAATGGAAGCATCGAAAAGGTTCTGAAATCACGTGGGAACCAGAAGAAGAAGTCATCCATTTCTATCCCTCGTTGTATCAGGACTGGATTGTGAGGACACAATCCTAAATTAGTGGAGGATAGTTGTAACGTCCTAAATTTTTGTAAGTTCTAAATAATACTAATTTATAAAAGTATACATAAATATGTGTTTATTATTTGAGTATGTGTATTATATGTATATGTGTTATATTACTTGACTTAGAATACATATGAACACATATATTATACCTAGTTATATATGTATTAGATAGTAAAAAGTTTAAGGCTGAAAGTATAATTAAATGAAAATGTTGGGCCTGTTCAGTTAGAGATCGCGACGTGATCATGGAAGGATAACGACGCGATTTATGGAGACACAGAAATGGGTTTTTAAGCCCAGTAGCTTCCAGAACGTATCTAACACTCAAAAATATATCCAAATCAGAAACTCAATTTCTCTATGATGAAAATGGCGATTTCTTGAGATTGGAAGTGATACCCTTCATATTAGAGCTTCATAACGTCATCTATTAAGCTACTAATCACTTCTTAAGTGATTTTAAGGTATAATCACAATCTCTTTGGTGTAATTTCAGATTAGGGTTTGATTACTTTATAAACCCTAAGTATTAATACTTGTTATATGATTAGGTGATTAGTGTATAGATGTTATATATGTGTTAATTAGACATATTATAATGTTGTTAAGATGAAAGCAAGTTAGGGATTGGAAATTAGTAAACCCTAAGTATATAGAAATTGATATATGATCGAATTAAGGTTAAATAAATAATTATTACATGTTAATAATCATGATATGGTTATGAAATTATTGTAAAGGAAGGAAATAGAGTATGATGTAAAATATATTATATATACACTTATGAATTTTGGTACTAAAAATGATGTATGGTATTGTTGAGAAAGATTGTTGTGATTTGGTTAAAAGAACCATTATTCATGTGTATATAGAAATTAAAATGGATAAATATGTGTAAAAGAGATTAAGATCAAAGTAAGTTAATAAATTGTTTAGTGAGTAATTAGTGTTATGTGCCTATGTGATTAGGTGTTAAAGAGATTGGAAAGAGTACAAGTGAACCATTAGTGGCTTTTCAAGGTAAGTCTCGATTTACATGATCATGGTGTTAGGAATGGTTACGGCCATTTGCTAACGGTTTGGTGTGAGTAATGGTTGCGGCCATAGGCTTGTGTGATTGCTAGTAGTTTACGACTAGCATGGGTAGCAAGGATCCTTAGCAAAAACTAATAATAATGACATGAGATTGTATTTCGTTACTTACTAAGAATTTTGCTTACCGTTGTTTAATTTCTCAATTTTAGGTGAAGCAAGTGGTTCAAGGGTGGATTTGGGTAAGAAAGCCGTGGGAAGCTAGAGGTGGATTTGCTATTTTGGGGTAACTAGCTCGTATTCGTTAAATCATGCTTATGATGCCTAAATCCCCATCTTTTTAAAAACTATGAAATAAGTTGTTTTGACACTTATTGTTGGTTGGGTTAAGTGGTTGTAATGGTATTTAATGGTATGTAAATATTAATACCATATGGAAATTTTTGAATTAGTTATCTTTATAAAAGTGTCAAAACGATCATATTAGAGAATTTGCTTTGATTCTCTTGTTAATGCGTATTGTGGAATAAAGGTTATGATGGAAAGTTTTATGCAGGTTTAAAGTTGAGTTATAAAAGATGTCTGCACAGGGTCTGTTATGACCTGGATCTCGACGCGATCTTTATAGATTGCGACGTGATCTGTTATAGATTACTACGCGATTATATAGCTGTTGCGGCACGATTTCAATAGTAAATTGCGGCGCAATTGTTACAGATCACGACACGATTTGTTACAGAAAGGATAATTACATTTTAAAACTAAAATAAATACTACAAAAATATTTGGGTGTTTCATCTGTGGTATCTACGCATGGTCTGATTATGAACCTTTGGAAATACTGTAAACAACCTAACGTATATTACAATGTGAATTAATCGGGGATTTATTGTGTAATATAAAGTGAGGGATGGTTTATATCATAGATGGGTAGACTTTAATACAAACATAGTTAATAGAGTCCAGAGTGATCTGGATATGTGCTAAGTGTGGAATACCGTAAAACGACCTAGTACCTCGTAAGCATGGAATACACTGAAAGTTCCCTCAAATGTATACCCATATTATCCGACAGTTAATCTCGAATCCTATTTCCCAATCTCGGTCGTCAGAGATGTCCGAATAATGGCATAGTTTGTTGAATAAACAATCTTATGAATGAGGTGTACCCTCACCGGAATAGGTTGGACTAACTGGTTGATAACACGCAAAAAGTCATGTTTTTACGTGCATTTATCTCACCTTTTTAGACCAATATGTGACGAAACTAATCAAAATAGATACTTTATCATTAAAACTCGTCACATGGGCCAAAATATAGACAATGTTTCAAAAGTCAACTAAAATGGTCGAAAAACACGATAAATCTTACGAATACGATCATAAGCATTCTCGTTACTCGTTCTAGCACTTTTTGAGCTACACGAAGAATTATGACCTCTAACCTATGTCATTTTCTTCGTTAGGAAAATACGAATGCGTGGATATAAAGAACGCTCAAAACGGATAAACGATGAAGAAGTTACGCCCGAACGAAGAAACGAATAACCAAAGAACCAGCATACGGCTGAACCAGGCCGTATACGGCTGGTCCAGACCGTATACGGCTGGGCCTGGACCATATACGTCCTGCACAGACCGTATACGGCCTGTGCTCAGCCGTATATGGCCCAGTTCAGCCGTATTCACCCTATGCTCAGCCGTATACGGTCCAACTCAGCCGTATCGTGCGTTTGGGTGATAAAAATCTGATTTTTATTCGCCTTTGTGATACGGTTGTGCGTTTGAAGGTTTGGATACGGTCTATGGATACGGCTGTGCGATCTCTATAAATACAAGCCTCATTTCATCATTCCAACAACATCTCACACACTTCTGAACAACACACACACACTTTCTCTCACTACTCTCTCTCTAAATTAGTTAGTTAGTTAATTAGGTTAGTTAAGCTAGTAGATTAGTAGCTTACTTGTAACGGAGGTGCTCCGAGACTGCGGTGTCGCACGATTTGTAATAACGCTTTGTCAGGTTCTATTATAATCTCTATCTTGTTATTTTAAATAATGTTGTGCTGTTGTTATACTTGTTTAGAATTACTTGCTAGGATTATTGCCATGCTTAGCTAGACAAATCTGTGTTTGCTATGATAGTGGCCATGCTAGGGTAGTTATACTTAAATCATGCTGTTACTCTGTCTATATGTTGTTGAATTATATTTAAATCTCAAATGTTTATCTATCCAACTTATGTTGTGGTTAGTAACATCCTTCTAGGCTTGGCCAATTGCTAGTTGTATGCCGCTAATTATTCTGTGTCTGATGATCGTTGAACTCGACATGGACGGTGTTCTCCTGGTTGAAATATTACCGGAGGGAGACACGGAGCGTAGGATTAGAGATAGATTAGATTCAGGCCATTTAACAAGTGTCTTAGAGAGAACTTTCGGGACATTTGTGACTTAACCATGTACCCCGTCACTCTGCGTAATTGATCCCTGCTATGCTGCCTTTCTGCATGTTCTTGTTTGATTGTTGCTTAGGGTTTGCATGCTAGTATCTGTTATGCTGATTAGTTACATGATTAGGTTTTCAAATATTTATCAATTGCATATACCAGTTTAACATGTATAGAATAGTTAAAATGATTTATATGAAATAATGATGAACAATTTAATCAGCCGTTAGACCAGACCATCCCAACTTATCCCGGTAGGAAACCCCTGTTCATGTTTTTGTTTATTCAACAATTCATGCCATGATTCGGATATCTCAAATGTCCGAGATTGGGGGACAAGACTCGAGGATGGTTGTTGGTTAAATTGGTTGCTACATTTGGGACAACTTCTGGTGTAGTTTACATTCCATAACTGTTATCCACGTGACATATTATTTATCTGATTGCGGACAACTCTACGTTAGATAGATAATAGGCTAGGAGTTATGGCTCATTAGAAAATATTAATGTCATCTTAACTAAGGCTTTATCCCATTAACTACCCCTAAATAACATGAATAATTATCATAGTAAACACTCACTTCACCTATAAGTTCTTGTTGCTACCTCCACTCCACTTTACTTTATTTTAATTTAATTTTAGATAATTAGTAGTTAGTTAAAACCAAAACAAACCAAAACCTCTTTTAAACCCTAGCTAAATCCCCATAGATAACTAAAGTCCTAGATCCCATGCCCGTTGTAGTTTGAAGAACGACCCTAGGTCATACCTATCGCTGTACTCACCCATAGCTTTAGTATACTTAGGCCCAGCAAAAACAAATTTTAAAACCCACTGATCCAGCCAAGCGGGAGGCCCGCAACGACATGAAGCGATTCCTAAAAACTGACCGTTCGGCTGGCATCAAGCTTTTGGCGCCGCTGCCGGGGACTACAACGACCGATTTAGGAATTTAGTTGTCTTAGTTATTTAGCGATCCTTTCGGAAGATCAATATCATCCGAAAGTTCCTTTTCTGTTCTTTCCTTTCCAAAACTCTCTTTTCTACCAAACTCGAACTTCATCACCTATGACGAATCGTATTACTCTCGCCTCAACCTGTGCACCACTACTGGAAGGAAGAGGAGGACCTATCGTGCTGCCCGATGAAAACTTCGAAATTAAGTCTAGCGTTTTCAAGTTACTCAAAACCTTCTGCCAATTTCACGGTTTTCCGCTCGATGATCCAAATTCTCATTTGGATAGATTCATCAATCTTTCTGATTCATGTGAGCAATCAGGGATTTCAAGAGAAGTCTCCCGACTATATCTTTTTCCCTATTCTTTATCTTCGCGTGCTCGAACCTAGTTTGATGAACTCGAACCCAATTCGATTCATACTTGGGAAGAGTTGGCTACTAAGTTTATGGCTAAGTTTTTCCCTCTTTCCAAGCAAACCAAGCTCAAGGATGACATCGTCAGTTTCCGACAGGAAACCAATGAATCATTATATCTAGCATGGGAACGATTTAAGAAGATGCTTAACAGATGTCCGAATCATTAAATGGGTAAGACGAACCTAATCTGCATATTCTACAATGGTCTGACTCCTCAGCACAAGTCAACCCTCGATGCTGCTTCTCAAGGAAATTTCATGTCACACACTTCTGAAGAAGCCTGGGAGCTAGTTGAGACGATAGCAATGCATCAACATGACTGGGAGTTTGGCAAACCGGCTAAGGAAGTAACTAGTACTTCAAGCCTATCCTTTGAAGCTCTGCAAGCTCAAGTAGACAATCTCCTCTCCAAAGTCTTCAAGGATCTTCAATCTTCTACACCTCAGCCTCGTAAAGGTACGAAAGAAATTCTTGTCACTACTGTTAAAAACCCTGAATCGAACTTTCATTCTAAAACTTTCATTCAGCGGCCAACCAATAACCCACCTACTCAGTTTCTGCAACCTTTATCCTCTAATATGTCAGATTCCCCCGTAAATTCTCAACAACACTATAATGAAACTTTGACTAATTTCATAGTTGATCAAATGAACATAAACAAACAAGTAATAGATTTTCAAGATAAAATTGATGCTTTACTTAAAATATCAGAAGATTTGATCAAAAACCTTGAAGTTAGTCTTAAACAACTGTTTTTAAAAGTTGAGAACCAAGGAGGAATCATGGTCATCACTAGAGGAGGTAAAGAAACCAGAAATGAGAAGTCCTCAGATAATTCTTCAAATCAACTTCCTATTTCTGAACCGACCACTGATCCAGTGCCTAGTGACACTCCTGTCACTGCACCAGATCCAGTATCACCTAAAGCCCCAGAAATCATTCCACGAACTAAGATACCCTTCCCTGGTAGGCTTAAGAAAGAGAAACAGGAAGCAAAATTTGGGAAATATCTAGAAATGTTTAAAAACCTGCACTTAAACGTTAGATTATTAGACGCTTTAGTAGAGATGCCTAGTTGTGCTAAATTTTTCAAAGAACTCATTTCAAATAAGGAAAAATTAAGACAAATAGTTAGTTTACCCTTAGATGCTGAATGCTCAGCAATCATGTTACATTGCCTTCCACCCAAACTAGGAGATACTGGCCATTTTACTATTCCCTGTTTTCTTCAAAACATCCAAGTTAGTAACGCATTAGCTGACCTAGAAGCTGGTGTCAATCTTATGCCTTACTCTCTCTATAAGAAACTAGGATTAGGTGAACTGCTACCCACTCAAATGACCATCCAATTAGCTGATAGATCAGTTAAACTCCCCTGAGGAATTGCTGAAGATATAATGGTCCGAGTCGATAAATTTATCTTCCCGGTTGACTTTGTCATTATGGATATTGAGGAAGATGCCCACGTTCCCCTCATCCTTGGTAGACCTTTCCTAAACACTACCAAGGTTGTGATAGATGTAAATGAAAAATCTTTAAAACTGAGGGTTGGAGCGGAGGAAGTCACCTTTAATGTCGATAAGTTGATGAAGCACCCTATGGGAGAAGATCTTGGTCTTGTGGATGCCATGCAGGAAATATATGATGAGCATTTGGAGGAGATTTTAGCAGTCAGCAGTAACGAACCTTTCTCCAGCACTGTCATCACCAAAAGAAGACTTTGCCCAAACAACATCGGACTCTGCTCGGCTATCTCCGACCAATCAGCACCTTCCGGAGAGCTGCTATTTCCCTTACTTGAAATGAAAAATCCTTTAGCACCACCTAACTACTCTCCCACGAACAACTCTGTTGTTGCTGTTCCTTTAAGCGAAGGCATCCCTATCCCACTTTTAAGAAGAAATCAGTTTTTTCCGATACCCGAATCGTCTCCGTCTGTAGCTGAGATTCTCAAATCTTTCGAGGAGATGGATTCCGGTACTTTGCCACAACTATCTAAAGGTTGTGAGAAATCAAATCCAAAAATCACCATAAGTACTTCTTCTAAAGCTCAATTTCAAAAGTTCGCACTCACCGACGATGATGATGTCATCATCACTGAGGATAATGCAACCTCTTCATCATCTACCTGCAAATACGAGTTAAAGAAGAACGCGCTTTCGAATGAGACAGAACTAGTAGAAATAGCATCAGCCACTATAGCCGACTCATCTCCAGAAGAATCAGAGTTCCAAAAGGAGTATGACGAGTTACAAAGAGACGAGATCGCTCGAATGAAACCCTCTATCGAAGAACCGCCAGAATTGGAGCTGAAGGAATTACCCCCTCACTTGGAATATGCTTTTCTCGAAGGAACCTCACAGCTACCCATCATAATTGCCAAAGGTCTTTCACCTAAAGAGAAAGGAAGACTTATCCAGGTCTTGAAGTCACATAAGAAGGCGATTGCATGGAAGATTTCTGATATACAAGGGATCAGTCCAAATTACTACACACACAAGATACTCATGGAAAACGACTTCAAACCCTCCATACAGAGACAGAGGAGAGTAAACCCGAAGATTCAAGACGTGGTCAAGAAAGAGGTTATCAAACTCTTGGATGCTGGTTTGATCTATCCTATCTCAGATTCCCCATGGGTCAGCCCAGTTCAGGTTGTCCCAAAGAAAGGAGGAATGACGGTTATCGCTAATGAAGATAATGAATTGATTCCTACACGAACCATCACCGGCTGGAGGGTGTGTATCAACTACCGGAAATTAAATGAAGCCACCCAGAAAGATCACTTCCCTCTACCGTTCATCGATCAGATGTTGGAAAGATTATCAGGGAATGAATATTACTGCTTCCTCGATGGTTTCTCCGGCTATTTTCAAAGGACCAGGAAAAGACGACATTCACATGTCCATATGGTACATTTGCCTACCGCCGCATGCCATTCGGTATATGCAATGCTCCTGCAAAATTTCAAAGGTGTATGGTGGCAATATTCCATGACATGATTGAACAGTGTATGGAGGTATTCATAGACGACTTCTTAGTCTTCGATGATTCCTTCACATCTTGTCTTTCCAACCTTGAAATGATGCTAGCCCGATGCGAAGAATCAAATCTTGTCTTAAACTAGGAAAAGTGTCACTTTATGGTGAAAGAAGGAATAGTTTTAGGACATCGAATATCAAAATCTAGAATCGAAGTTGACAAAGCCAAAGTTGAGACTATTGCCAAACTTCCACCACCTACTTCTGTTAAAGCCATTCGCAGTTTTCTAGGTCACGCCGGATTCTACCGTCGCTTTATCAAGGATTTCTCTAAGATCTCTCGACCTATGACGCACCTTCTCGAGAAGGATACTCCATTTGTCTTTTCAGATGAGTGTCTTAAAGCTTTCAATATTTTAAAGGATCAGCTCACACATGCACCGATCATGGTCGCCCCCGATTGGAGTCTTCCATTCGAAATCATGTGCGATGCTAGTGACTTTGCTGTTGGAGCTGTCTTAGGGCAAAGGAAGGAGAAGCAGTTTCAGCCAATCTACTACGCCAGCAAGACACTCACTGATGCACAAGAGAATTACACCACAACAGAGAAAGAGCTTCTTGCGGTTGTATTCGCTTTTGATAAATTTCGTTCTTATTTAATATTGTCCAAAACTATTGTCTATACAGATCATTCATCCTTGAAGTATCTCTTCAAAAAGCAAGACGCTAAGCCAAGACTGCTTAGATGGATTCTCCTCCTCCAACAATTTGACATAGAAATCAAGGATAAAAGGGGAGCCGAGAATGTCGCAGCAGATCATCTTAGTCGACTGGAAAATCCGTCAATGGAGAAGCTTGATGAGAGAGAGAGATTCAAGACCAGTTTCCTGAAGAACAACTCATGAATATCAGAGGATACCAAAAGGGATCTCAATTCACTTATAACCCTTGGTATGCAGACTACGCAAATTATCTGGTTGGAGGAATTGTGCCAAAAGGAATGCCTACCTCTAAAAGGCACAAATTCTTTAGAGACGTAAAGAACTACTATTGGGACGATCCATACTTATTCAAAGTATGCCCGGACCAAATCATCAGAAGATGTGCAGACGAGAGGGAGGCAAGGAACATTCTTCACCAAAGTCAACACGGACCAACTGGAGGGCATCACGGAGCAAATATGACTGCAAGAAAGCTATATGACTCTGGCTTCTACTGGCCTACTATATTCAGAGACGCTCACGACTTGGTGAAACGCTGCAATGCTTGCCAAAGGTTTGGAAGTATTTCATCGAGAAGTGAAATGCCACTTACTAACATCCAAGCTTGCGAGATCTTTGATATATGGGTGTTGGATTTTATGGGACCATTCCCAAAATCATATGGGATGGAGTATATTCTGGTTGATGTCGACTACGTCTCCAGATGGGCCGGAGCTCAAGCATTTCCTACAAATGATTCCCGAGTAGTGGTAAAATTCTTAAAGCAGCTCTTCTCACGTTTCGGTACTCCAAAGGCGATCATTAGTGATCGAGGCACGCACTTCTGTAATGCTCAGTTTATGAAGACATTACAATATTATGGTGTCACCCATAAGACCTCTACCGCTTACCACCCGCAGACGAATGGGCAAGCCGAAGTGACGAATCGAGCGCTCAAGAGAATTTTAGAACGAACCATAGTTAATCATAGGGAAAGATGGACTGAAAAATTAGACGATGCTCTGTGGGAGTTCAGAACCCCATATAAATCGCCACTAGGAACCACGCCCTACAGACTAGTCTACGGAAAAGCGTGTCATCTGCCGATAGAGTTGGAGTATAAAGCTCACTAGGCGCTAAGAGATTGTAATTTAAACCCTTCTGTAATTGGATCACATCGGAAAATGCAACTGAATGAACTAGCCGAATTAAGAGACCAAGCATGTGATAGCTCTCTGCACTTCAAAGAACGAACAAAGAATACTCATGATGCTAAACTCAAATATTCTAAGTTCAAGCCCGGAGACAAAGTTCTTCTCTTCAATTCGCGCTTCAAGAAATTCTCCGGCAAATTCAGATCAAGGTGGAGCGGACCATTTGTTATATCAAAAGTCTTTACCTTCGGAGCAGTCGAACTAGAAGCCCCAGACGGTAATTTTAAACTCAATGGCCATCGCTTAAAGCACTACATCGAAGATTTCCCCTCTGGTGAGGAAGTCTATATCTTTGAACCACCTTGAGCTGACTAGTAGGTATAAGGAGTCAAGCTAGAGACTCTCTAAACAAGCGCTCTTGGGAGGCACCCCGTTGCTTATCTTATTTTATTTCTTAGTTATTTTTGCTTTAGTATTATCATCCCTAAACTAACGATGCAAGATAGCCCAAATATCTGACAATGCCACACTCCTACATATACATCAGATAAGTTTTATTCATAGTATACAAATGCGAATGAACAGATGACCTCACAAAGCTTTAACATTTAAACAAACATTTCTTGAAGTCATCTGATAATTTTGCATTTGTATACCCATTTTAAAACTATAGCATTACCTATTTATCTTTATGTTTCAGGATGGACGCTTCAGCTGAGACTTCAGGACTAGCTACTCAGAAACAACAGAAGAAGAGGACCCGCCGAGGAAAAAGAAAGAAGACAACCACCACTACCGATGAGCATGCTCAGACTGCTCCTGTATCTGCCCCACTTTTTGACTTTGGAGTTACCACTTCAGATCCGATGGTGACTTGGGCGATGCTCAGTGAGCTTTCGATTCAGCGTAACTCTCAGTCCGAAATCAGAGAAGCGATGGGACTGTCGAAACTCGCCGACCAGCCGTATCAGCTTGGTCAGGGTCCCAGGCCAGCTCTCCCACCTTTGTCCTTCTTCCCAACTGCCCCACCACTGACTGTTCCTTCCACTGCTGTTGCTTCTTCTAGGCCACCTCAGAATCCCGCTGATGCATCCATGGTGTCTGATCACACTGTTGCCTTATCACTCACTTCAGATCCAGATCCTGACGCACTTCCAGCATTTGATCCAGACATGGATGATTTACTAGACGATTTCTAGCTTATTTTATCTTTAGTTATCTTTATTTATCATTAGACCTATAATGTTGTTGAACTGATGATTATGATGGTATTTTATGACATTGCAGACCTTATCTTCGTAGGAATTGGATGAGCTTTGAAAAGAGTCTGGTCCTTACAATACAACAAATTATTTACACCAACCCTACACGAATATGGTCCTATATCCAGTGCCCACTGTCCGTAGGGAAGTATTTCTCCTAAACCCGTTCTTCCTACTTTAATATAACTTCGATATGCCTATTGACCACTTAAATCTCTAAGTGTGGGATCCCCCTCGCTTATAACTTTTAAATTCACATTTTTCCTAAACCAAAACCCTAAGTGTGGGATTTTCTCCCTACTTAGTGTAGAAACATTGGGGACAATGTTTATTTCTAAGTGTGAGATAGCGGTATATCTCTCGTCTGTCAAAATATATGTTTAAGTTGATCTAGAAACATGCTAGTCCTCAAAATAAATTTTCAACCCTTATTTTTCTCAAAATTTTCAAAAAATTTAAACCTTTTTTAGTCACAATAAAAGCAAATTGGTTAAAACTTCAACAGTGAAATTGTCACTCATTCCGTAAAACCTAAACAGTTTTACTTCGACAGTGAAATTGTCACTCATTCAGTTGGCCAATAAGTTTTTCAAGAATGAATACAGATTTTTTTTACAAGTATTTCAAAAGTTGGTAAATATAAGGTCGAAATCATGTCGGATTCTAAACAATTTAAGATGAGGATCTAAGAGGGGCATCGCACGACTGGACACATATAACCCATTTTTGCGGTGAGGAATTTGAGCCTTATAAGCATTCATTTTAAATGCTTAACTGTTCGTTTGTTGTGTGTGACCGGTGCACGCATTTCTGAATTAGAACTTGCCCCAGGTATACATTTCGAGATCACATTGACAGGTGTCATACGTGACATAGGTACGATTAGAGGACCTTGACATTCCTTAGGATTTAAACCCCTTTTCACATATCTTTTCAAGCCAAAAACCCTTCCAACACTCAATTTTAGTGTTGATGATCCGCTTAGAAAACCCTGTTGAGCCTTAGCCTATTTTTCTTTCATTCACCCAAATTTTTAACCCCTTATTCCCCTACCCACCAGAAAACTTATTTTAGTATTTTTGAAAAAAGAGATATTTAGGTACTCCTTTTTGCTTTCACTCCAAAAATCACAAATAATGTTTACTAAAACTTCTCGCGTGCGTTTTATTGATCTATATAGAAAAAATCGAGAGTCATGTGGTGCGAAAAATTGGCACCAAAGTAAACTCAAAAATCATCAAAGGATTGAGAAATGAAAATAAGAAGGGATCTCAAGAAGGGAAATAAAAGAAAATCCCTTAGAAATTTCTTGGCGAGAAAAATCTAAGCCCAAAAATAGAAATAGAAATAGAAAAGCAAAGAAAAAGAAAAGAAAATAGCTGAAATAAAGCTAAGTGCTTCGACTCTCTCGAAAACTCGACTCTTCAAAAAAATATCATTCCATGTGTTTTCAAAAGATAGAAGTCAAAATAGCTATCTTATCCCCCAAAAGTGTTATCCGTTTCCGTTTTCATTAAAAAAGGATATCTAGATAGAGCTTTTTTTCGGAAGTCCCAAGATAAGCAAACACCCTTAGAAACCTAGATACCCCCAATCTATCCATGCCCTTATAAACCCACACCAAACACTACAACCCATTTGAATGTCCTGAGATAATCAGTACCGTTCATGTCTAAGTGATGAAGATTTGTTCCTCGGGCAAGCCTATGACGACGAGTGCTGCACTTCTGGTATTTGAGCGATTTTTCATTTGGCTTAGGATAATAGGAACCCCGATACACTTTGAGTGAATTGAGTGACCACTAGTGAGATCGCCCAGTCGTGTATATTCCACAAATTTGAGAATTGAAAGTTTGCCTAAGTGAATCATCTTGAAAACCTTTAGATACTTCATGTGAACACCACTTATTTATCTAACAGACAAATACTTGTTTCCAATCTGTGTGAATTTTTCATTGTGGGTCGAAATCAAAAACTTTTTTTTATGGTGAATTCTAAGAGGGTAAGTTTGCTTGAGGACAAGCAAATGTCTAAGTGTGGGATATTTGATAACACGCAAAAAGTCATGTTTTTATGTGCATTTATCTCACCTTTTTAGCCCAATGTGTGATGAAACTAATCAAAATAGATACTTTGTCATTAAAACTCGTCACATGGGCCAAAATATAGACAATGTTTCAAAAGTCAACTAAAATGGTCGAAAAACACGATAAATCTTACGAATACGATCACAAGCATTCTTGTTCACTCGTTCTAGCACTTTTTGAGCTACAAAAAGAATTATGACCTCTAACTTATGTCATTTTCTTCGTTAGGAAAATACGAACGCATGGATATAAAGAACGCTCAAAACGGATAAACGACGAAGAAGTTACGCCCGAACGAAGAAACGAATAACCAAAGAACCAGCATACGGCTGAACCAGGCCGTATACGGCTGGTCCAGACTGTATATGGCTGGGCCTGGACCGTATACGGCCTGCACAGACCGTATACGGCCTGTGCTCAGTCGTATATGGCCCAGTTCAGCCGTATTCACCCTATGCTCAGCCGTATACGGTCAAGCTCAGCCGTATCGTGCGTTTGGGTGATAAAAATCTGATTTTTATTCGCCTTTGCGATACGGTTGTGCGTTTGAAGGTTTGGATACGGTCTACGGATACGGCTGTGCGATCTCTATAAATACAAGCCTCATTTCATCATTCCAACAACATCTCACACACTTCTCAACAACACACACACACTTTCTCTCACTACTCTCTCTCTAAATTAGTTCGTTAGTTAATTAGGTTAGTTAAGCTAGTAGATTAGTAGCTTACTTGTAACGGAGGTGCTCCGAGACTGCGGTGTCGCACGATTTGTAATAACGCTTTGTCAGGTTCTATTATAATCTCTATCTTGTTATTTTAAATAATGTTGTGCTGTTGCTATAGTTGTTTAGAATTACTTGCTAGGATTATTGCCATGCTTAGCTAGACAAATATGTGTTTGCTATGCTAGTTGCCATGCTAGGGTAGTTATACTTAAATCATGTTGTTACTCTGTGTATATGCTGTTGAATTATATTTGAATTTATGAATTGAATCTCAAATGTTTATCTATCCAACTTATGTTGTGGTTAGTAACATCCTTCTAGGCTTGGCCAATTGCTAGTTGTATGCCGCTAATTATTCTGTGTCTGATGATCGTTGAACTTGACATGGCCGGTGTTCTCCTGGCTAAAATATTACCGGAGGGAGACACGGAGCGTAGGATTAGAGATAGATTAGATTCAGGCCATTTAACAAGTGTCTTAGAGAGAACTTTCGGGACATTTGTGACTTAACCATGTACCCCGTCACTCTGCGTAATTGATCCCTGCTATGCTGCCTTTCTGCATGTTCTTGTTTGATTGTTGCTTAGGGTTTGCATGCTAGTATCTGTTATGCAGATTAGTTACATGATTAGGTTTTCAAATATTTATCAATTGCATATACCAGTTTAACATGCATAGAATAGTTAAAATGATTTATATGAAATAATGATGAACAATTTAATCAGCCGTTAGACCAGACCATCCCAACTTATCCCGGTAGGAAACCCCTGTTCATGTTTTTGTTTATTCAACAATTCATGCCATGATTCGGATATCTCAAATGTCCGAGATTGGGGGACAAGACTCGAGGATGGTTGTTGGTTAAATTGGTTGCTACATTTGGGACAACTTCCGGTGTAGTTTACATTCCATAACTGTTATCCACGTGACATATTATTTATCTGATTGCGGACAACTCTACGTTAGATAGATAATAGGCTAGGAGTTATGGCTCATTAGGAAATATTAATGTCATCTTAACTAAGGCTTTATCCCATTAACTACCCCTAAATAGCATGAGTAATTATCATAGTAAACACTCGCTTCACCTATAAGTTCTCGTTGCCACCTCCACTCCACTTTACTTTTTTTAATTTAATTTTAGATAATTAGTAGTTAGTTAAAACCAAAACAAACCAAAACCTCTTTTAAACCCTAGCTAAATCCCCATAGATAACTAAAGTCCTAGATCCCATGCCCGTTGTAGTTTGAAGAACGACCCTAGGTCATACCTATCGCTGTACTCACCCATATCTTTAGTATACTTAGGCCCAGCAAAAACAAATTTTAAAACCCACTGATCCTGCCAAGCGGGAGGCCCGCAACGACATGAAGCGATTCCTAAAAACCGACCGTTCGGCTGGCATCACTGGTCTAGGCGGCCGGATAATATGTCATCACTTATTCGTACGAATTATCAACATTACTCAGGTATGCAAGAAAACAGGGATGATTTGTACTACAAATGGAAACTTAAGTAATACGTTTGTTATTCGATTCATAATATAACTACCTTCGGTCGTTCTCGACTTCCATACATTTATACTCCGCCGTAGGCATTTCCAGTACTATATGAAAGAACAGTCGAATAGGGGCCGTCATATTACTTCATGATATTTAATGCCGTTTGTAGTTCACTATTATGATAATCCTAAGGCAACAATCAAACAAGAACATGCAATAAGATGATCAAAGCAACAATTCAATATAAGCGTGCAAAGGTATTATTGAAGTCGAAGATATTCCGAAAGTTGTCTCAAAAATATCGTCTATATGAATTTAATCTTAATCTACCTTTATTCCCATATTCCGTGTTTCTTGGATCCTATTTTGGTCTAGAGAACACCGGCCATGCCGAGCATAATGATTCAATCTAACATAGTATAACTAAGTGACCTATACGCTACGAGTTTGCTACGTTCATTTTAGGATAAGGTTTTAGTCACAACATGAATTGGCAGATAAACGATAAAGATTTAATTCCTACATCTATTTGTAACATAAGCCATCCGCAGTCTCATAACATACAACACAATTACATATTTAAAACTTTCTAGATGACTATCATAGCAGACAATTGAGTTATCTAGTTAACCATGCCAATTCTAGAATGCATAT
Organism: Pseudognaphalium luteoalbum; assembly: GCA_963422505.1. Lineage (NCBI taxonomy): Eukaryota > Viridiplantae > Streptophyta > Magnoliopsida > Asterales > Asteraceae > Pseudognaphalium > Pseudognaphalium luteoalbum. Next base: position 33,898,530 of record OY730194.1, on the reverse strand, counting down.
TTAAATTTATAAAATAAAGAACAAACATATGTATAAATATGGAAGATAGATTAAAACCTGGAAAGGTATACAAATAACTCGTAGCTATAATGCATCTCGGAGCACCTCCGTACAAATCTTTCTTAGTTAATTAATTAGCTATTCTAATTAACTAACTAGCCTAAAGGAGGAACTACAACTAATTTTACAAGAAAAGAAAGATGTGTGTTGTTAATGGTGTAGAAATGTTGATGTATCAGGTGTGTGTTTCAAATAAACCAAAGGAACCTATTTATACTTGAAATTTGGCGCATTTTAGCAACTAGGGGCACATGTTAGCAAAAGGTGGTAAAGTTGCTAGCACATGTACCCTAAAGCGCGAAAAGGTCTAGCATGTGTACCCTAAAGTTGCGGAAAAGGTCTAGCACGTGTACCAGGCGAGTACGAGCAAGGACGGAAAAGTATCCGGGGGACGGGGGGAAGGCAGCCGGCGGCGGTGGCCTGGTGGCCGGCGGCGGCCGCCCCGGTTTGCCGTCTTTCGCTTCGTTTTCTGATTAACGCGTATCTTTTTTGTTATGCGTCCAATTTCGTCGATTCTTTTTGCGTTGGATTCTTTTTTCAAAAACAAAGACTTTGATGAAAGAAATCCCTGAAATGCATTGCTGATCTTTAGATGTCTCGTACAAATCGTTTGAATCTTCCGGTCTATGTAGAATCTTCATTCTTCATCCGTTTTTGTTGATTCTTCTTCTGTTGGATTTGTATTTTGAAAACGAACATCTTGGATAAAATGGATCTTTGTGATGGGTAATTTGTCTCTAAATCTTGTTTCAGATGCCTTGAATCTTCAACTGTGTGTGGAATCTTCGTTTTTTATCCGTTTTGCTTGATTTTTCTCGTGCAACTTCATTTTGATCTTCTTGGCAAAGTTTCTTTGATTTGAGCATCTTTTGAGTCTAAATACCAAGTATTGCTCCAGAATGAGAGAGATATCGTTGGTAAAAACATGACTTTTTACGCGATATCATGTTACAACTCTCCCCCACTTATCTCATTCATGTCCTCACGAATTGATGTAACTTAAAAAGTCACATTTTTACGTACATAATTCCCATCTTTTTAGCCCTAAACATGATGAAAATACTCAATATCAACACTTTTTCATTACAAATCATCATCAAAGATAAAATTTAGGCCTTTCATTAAAAATCAATTAGAATGACCAAATAACGTATAAAATAGAGCATAAACAATACAGTCACGTTCTACGAGCTCATTTAAGCAAATTACCTCAAAATTGTTCTTAATTTATCTCATTGTGATCTTCAAGTAATTACGAACGCGTGGACATAAAGAACGCTGAAAATGGACCAAGAATGAAGATGTTAGGGACAAACGAACTACGGCTAGGCGACCAAGACTTACGATCCAGCACACAAGACAATGAACCAAGGCATACCACCCCTGCAGGGGCCGTATACCACCCCAAAAGGGCTGTATACGCCCCTATAGGGCCGTATACGCCCTCTTGAGGGTGGTATACGCCCCTTTTAGGGTGGTATACCCCCTTTTGGTGATGAATACTACCCCAAAGGTGTTGAATACCCCCTTTTTGGTGCTGTATACCCCTTTTTGTTGCCAAATTTCATACCTAGCGGTGGTATTTCAGTGTAAATTGCAAGGCCTGGGTGTCAAGCTCAAAGGTGGAAGATTTGGTCCTCTTAGCCTATAAATATATGTTCTCAACTCCTCATTTAACATTACCTCCAACACACACAATTGACATACACATTTAGTTTCTCTCACTAGTTTCTCACTCTAGGTTAGTTAGTTAGTAGTTAGTTTATCGTTAATATTAATGGGACTAATGGAGGGACTCTTGTGTAATATTTGTTGAAGCTACTTGGAGGGTGCTTTTGTAATATTCGAGGCTCTGCTCGTTGTAATCTTTCAGCTTATATTCAGACTACGCATTTATTATGGTTATCTATTTCCTTATCTATTATAATGCATGCTGTTATTATTATGCTAGATTTAGGATTCATTACCATGATTAGTGAGTACTTAGCTTGTGTGTTTGTTGTGCTGTAGTTATCCGTTATGATGGGGGATGATGTAATTTAATATATAATTGAAAACCCGTGTTCTGTTTAACTTTTCATCTATGATTGTAAACTGTTTTCGAAACTATCACCTTTCCTCCAATAAACGTAGTCTGATTATGAAGCTTTGGAAATACTATAAACAACCTAACGTATATTACAATGTGAATTAATCGGGGATTTATTGGGTAATATAAAGTGAGGGATGGTTTATATCATAGATGGGTAGACTTTAATACAAACTTAGTTAATAGAGTGCAGAGTGACTAGAATATGTGCTAAGCGTGGAATACCGTAAAATGACCTAGTACCTCCTATAGTGCTGGAACCACCTCTGGTGTAGTACAAACGCATGGAAGCTATGTGATTGCGCCCGAGCGGTCGATCGGATTTCACTCCGGTCGTTTCTCCAGCCGTTAAGACACGGATCGGGTAAGTTTTAATATTTATAAATGTTAGGGCCTAAGTTTACTACGGCTATATAACCTAAAGGTGTATAGCAACAAGTATGACCTAGGGTCGTTCTTTAAAATCAACGGTATTGTGAAACAGAGTAATTAAGATGTTCGTTTCTAGATAGTGATGGAGTTTTAAAAATGGATAGGGGTTTGTTTTTGTTTTGTTTTCTATATTATAATACTAATTAATACTAATCAATAAAATAAAATAAGGGATAATAGTCAGGATAGAGGGGGTGTTTGTTGTGAGTTCGTTAGACTTGCATTGGGAGATGTTTTAGTTTAAGTTATGAAAACGTCTTTCTAAAGATTTGTATTTTATTTGTTTCAAGTATTTGTGGTGTAAACACTAGTACCCTACTGATTGATTGCTCAATCAGTATGTCACTGAGTAACTAGGCTATCGTGATTCTGATCCGAGGAGGTTGCTCAACTCTCAACACTGCCCTATTACGGAACAGTGACCCTTCTTGGAATATGAAGATTCCTAGGTGCATGAATAGAGTAATAGACCCACTAACTGTCCGATTGTTCTTATAACCACAGTGATACTCAATTGAATAAAAAATTTAGGTTTAATACTTTGTTGGTGTTTGATTATGTTCCATCAATGGTTATGGAATCCAGTGGTGATAGACGAATTTGGAATACTAGATGATGCCTCGAATTCCTTTCTGGATTTTATAAACTAAGTTTGTATTTTAGACCAAAGATTCTACATTTATGATTTAAAGCAGCCCTCACTTAAAATTAACCAATAAATCCCTAGTTTATTCATAGTCTACAATACTTGTTTCGTAGTTCCACGACTTCAAAACCAGACCATGCCATTTAACATATATAATTAAGTTGTAGTTTAATCACGATGTACAATACTTAGTCAGTAGTTCCACAGCTTAAAACCAGACAATGTTATTTGAACACAGATAATTAATTACCCCTGATATGACGTCTTATCAAAAAGGTTTTAACCACGTGTATTGGCGGAAAGGCGTTAGTTGAAAATGCGGTTTAAATTCATAGATGAAACGTGTAATCAAAACAACGAGTTTTCATTTATAAAATATAGTAAGTTGGAACATTAATCCACAACGGATTGTGCCCAGGACTTTCATAGCTTCCACGTTCTGTACTACACGCATTGGTGTTTCCAGCGCTATACAAATGAAAGCCGTTTAACGTTACCTCCGTTGTTTTATAATGACATCATCCCAATTAACGACTAACTACATCACAACAAACACACAATATAACTACTCACTAATCATGGCAATAAATCCTACATCTAGCATAATAACAATAGCAATCATCATTATAATAGATAAGGAAAGAGATAACCGTGGATTATGCGTAGTGTGAATATATGCTGAGAGATTACAACGAGCGGAACTTCCGAATATCTTTTACAATATTACAATAATAACCCCTCCAAGTATCTTCAACAATATTACAATATTACCCCTCCGTTAGTCTTGGTTAAGTATTAACCAAGAACTAACTGACTACTAACCTAGCACTAACCTAGAGAGAGACTAGAGAGAGAAAGTAAATGTGTGTGTTGGAGATGATTGTGTTGTGAGGGATGAGAAATGAGAAGTTTGAGCCATGTATTTATAGGCAAAGAGTCACCAAGCAAGCTACCACAATTCGACACCCGATTCTTCCGATTTGCACTGAAATACCACCCCTAGCTCGGAAATTCGGCATCACAAGGGTAGTATCGGACACCAAAAGGGGGTATACGGCACCCAAGGGGTAGTACCCAACACCAAAAGGAGGGGGGGTATACAACACCTACGAGTGGGTATTAGACACCAAAAAGGGTGGTATACCACCACCTAGGGGTAGTATACGCCCCCATAGGGGTGGTATACGGCCCTGTAGGGGTGGTATGCCACGGATCGTAGTCTTATGTACTGGATCGTAAGTCTTGGTCACCTAGTCGTACTTCGTTTGGCCATAACTTCTTCATTCTTTGTCCGTTTTCAGCGTTCTTTATATCCACGCATTCGTAATTACCTAAAGATCACAATGAGATAATCAAAGAATAATTTCAAGGTAATATGCTTAAAAGTTTTCGTAGAATGTGACTGTATCATTTATGCTCTACTTTGCAAGTTATTTAACCATTTTGATTAATTTTTAAAACAACGCCTTATTTTTAGCCTTGATGATGATTTATGATGAAAAAGTATTAATATCAAGTGATTTCATCAAGTGTCACACCAAAAAATTCGTTGATTTTGATTAGCAGAAGCATTTAGTTAAGTATGGGGGTAATGACACCAACATTGTACATGCATACATATCAGAGCATATGATTACAACATAACATATATTATAAGAATATCAATAGTAATAGTTACAAAGTTTTACAATTCATCGAATTGTACAAACATAAAAGTAGTTATGTTTACAAAAGTAGATTTTGTAAATATGACTAAAACAACTTTAGTTATATAAAAGAAATCCATATGTTTCAAAAGTTGGCATCCTAAAGCTTCAAGGGTCGCCTATGTTCCATGTGTACAGGTGGTCCTTACGTGTGCTGCTAATTCCCTGAAAAACATAGTAAAAGTCAACAACGAGGTTGAGTGAATTCACAGGTTTTAAGTTTACAAGTACCGTTCGTTAAACCAAATACGTTCATAAACAGTTGTTGCCATAATAGTCAAATAAACGTTTTGTGGAATGTTATCCAAACATAGTTCGGTTGGGATGTTGCCCAAAATACAGTTTACATGGGATGTTACCCAAAACATAGTTTGGAATACGTAGCTGGTCGTTCTCCAGCGTTTCCAAAACAGTACCGGTTATTCTCCAGTCTAAAGACGCACGGGTCGTTCTCCCGTCCAACTCGGCCAGTCGTTCTCAGGCACTAGAATACGTTGCTGGTCGTTCTCAAGCATTTACATAAAAAGTACCGGTCGTTCTCCGGTTTACCAAACAAAGTTTAACAAGTTTATAGTATGAAAATGTTGTTTCATATACCAGTTTTGTGTAAGAATTCAACATTTTAAAGTATTCTAATCGTTCGAGTAAGACAAGTATACAATCATGTAAGTAAAAGCAGCTATGACAATCAATAAAGCAGTGACTATGTTTCTCACCCCAAGTTGAAAGTGGTAAAATAGTTAAAAGTGGGGCTGTGAACTCACCTGTTGAGCTAAGTAAAGTTGCGAGCGCTAGCAAAGCCTAAATCCAAGTAGGTCACTAACGTCCTAAACGTAGGAATAATCATATAAGCGGTTGGCTAATAGTCTAACCATGTTACTCGTTCATTCATGAAAGATCGTCGTTTATTTTGTAAATTCAACACGAGACATTGGTAAGATTTTGTGAAACTTTGCAAAGTGTAATTTATTGTTTCATGGTGTTTCATAAGGTATGAAATTGTGTACGGGAGTCCAGGGGCAGCGCCCCTGGTAGCGGGGTCCAAGGGGTGGCAACCCCTGGCGGGGTCCAAGGGGCAGAGCCCCTGGCTGGGGTCCAAGGTCCAAGGGGAAGAGCCCCTGTCAGAAATTTTTTATTTCTACTACATTGCATTTGTAAAAACGCATGTGAAATCCAAATTCGGAGTAAAATCAAGTGGTAAAATCTGGTTCTGACACTTAGTGAAAAACATGTGTTTTTAAGGTTTTGAGTTTTGCGACATAAGGACTGTGTCGCTAAAAGGTTCTGCGACACAAGGGTTTGTGTCGCCATGTGCGACATCCGTAATTTTATGCGACATAAGGTTTTGTGTCGCTATGTGCGAAATTGAGTAATCTGCGACATAATGGCTTGTGTCACTATGTGTGACGTAGGAAAGATAATGCGACACAAAAGCTTGTGTCGCACTACTGTTTTTGGCCCCGTGCGACACAACGGGCTGTTCGAACGAAATCTTAAATTTTCAACCCAAAAACGTTTAGATCTTTCGTATAATGACTTGTAACATGATTGTAGGCTATAGTAATGAAGTAAAAGTGAAAAGAAAGTAGTTTTCCTGATCTTGAAGATGAAGTTGATAATGAGTTTTGTGGTTGTTGTTGGTCCGAAAATATGAAGAAAATGGTGGTGATTTGGTGATTTTTGATGAGTGATTTTGAGAGAGAAATGAGTTGGTGTTTGTGTATGTTTTTGGAGAAATGAGATGAAAATGGAGAATGTGGGATGTGGCGGTGGGTGTGGACCGATTTTGGTTAACAAAAGGGGGAGGTGATTTTGTCCCAATTTTTATGGTATTTAGCCCGTGTTCGTTTACCCGATTGTTAAATGTAAAAGTGTTTTTAATTGGTAAATCTTTAAATACGTATTCGAATATATTTTTAGTTTATATATTTTATAGAAGTAATTTAGTTGAATTATAAAATTATAACTTGTTCTATTTTAGTTTTACGGATGTGCTTCGAGTTGTTTCAGTTTACGTAATAAATGTTTCTCGTTAAAATATGCTTTGCAAATATTATCGACGTAATAAATGTTAATGTTATTTAATAATTTCATTTTATTAAATCATTTTGTTCACCAACGGTCGTATATTTTTATCGCATTTGTTCCATTTGTTTTGTATGTATTTATACAAGTCTCAACATATGCAATACTACGCGTATTAATTAGTTGGGCTACGCTAGACTTACCTCTTAAATGTGTTGTGAATTCACTCTAAGTTTGGGAATTAGCCTAAAAATGCGGGAAATTAACGTTTATAATTATGACGAAATTGCGGGGTGTTACATCAAGTTTGGTGCTAAAAAGGTGGGAATTATGTACGCAAAAACGTGACTTTTTACGTTCAATCAAATATCCCACCCTTAGACGTTGCTTGTCCTCAAGCAATACTTCAAATATCCTCACTTAAAAAGACGTTTTAGGCCCAGTTTTTGCGAATTAAAATATTTCTAAGAACAACCAATTTTCATACAAGTGACTTGTTTCAGAAAATTGAGACAAATAAGATATTTGTTCCAGAAGTAAGAAATTAATATCTTTGGGCATGCTTCTGATTCTCGTGATCTTTGGCATACACATGACTTAGGCAATCTCACTAGGTGGTCACTCAATTCACTCTAAAGTGTATCGGGTTTCCTATTCTAAACAAACGAAAACGCTCAATAGCCAGTCATGCAACATTCATCATCATAAGCTTGATAGAGAATCAAATCTCCACCACTTAGGTGAGGACGGTGCTAATTATCCCAGGACATTCATCGGGTTTTTATGTGAAGTGACGGTCAAAGGGGTACGGATAGGGGTTATTTTTAGGTTTAAGGGGTATGCTTATCTTAGGACTTTTAAACTTATGAAAATTTTTATTTAGATACGCTTTTTAATAAAAACGGAAACGGATAACGGTAAGGAGGAAGATAGCTATTTTGACTTCTATCTTTTTGAAAACACACAGAAGATTTATATTTTTCAGAGATCAGAGTTTTCAGGAGATTATGAAGCACTTAGCTTTATTTCTATTGACATATTTTTGGCTTAGAATTTCTTTGCCAAGGAATTTAAGGGATTTTCATTTACTTACTGCCTTTTGAGATCCTTTCGTATTTTCATTTTTTCAATCTTTTTGACATTTCGAATTTTACTTGGTGCCAATTTTTCGCACCGCAATATTCTCGATCTTTTGTGATTTGATTATGGAAACGCTCACGAGAAGTTTGAGTAAAACACGAAATTTGTGATTTTGGAGTGAAAGCAAAAAGAATATCTAAATAGCATTTTTCAAAAATTTAAAAATTCCAAGATAAGGTTTTGGTGGGTATGGAGATGAATGGGTTTTGAAAACTTGGGTTTTGAAGAAATGAAAAGGTAAAGGATCAACAGGGTTTACTAAGCGGATCATCAAAACTAAAATTGAGTATCGGCAAGGTTAGGTATGAAGAGATATGAGAAAATGGGTTTTATTCCTAGGGAATGTCAAGGTCATCTAATTGCACCTATACCGCGTACGGTACCGACCAATATGGTCTCGAAATGCATACCAAGAGCAAGTTCTAATTCAGAAATACAAACATCGGCACACACAACAAACAAATAGTGAAGCATTTAAAATGAATGCTTATATAGGTGTAACACCCTCAAATTTTGGGTTGCGGAAGCGGTCGGGTAGGGTGTTACCAAATCAAATATCACAAGCACAAAGGTAAATAATAAACGAGTCTAAATGAGACGTTTGAAAATAGTTATACATTTCCAAAATAGAAGTGTGTACAATTTATGAGTTCGCAAAATAATTTCAATACATAATTTGTATTACAAAAGTTATGCAGAGAAATCCAGTTGTTTGAAAACATGCGACTCGAGCTAGCATATCTTGTAGCAATCCTAATCCTGCTGGGCACCTGAGAACACATGCTAAAACTAGTCAGCTATAAAGCTGGTGAGTTCATAGGGTTGTTAGTTGAAAACATAAAGTATAAATCTCGTATGTTTTGAAAAGTAATTCAAAATCCACGATTTTGATATGTATTGTATTGAAGTTGTAACACCAATGTGTATACATCCTACAAGGTATCTCATACCTAAATGACCGTGATGTGTACCTATGTACATAAACATTGAGGCATTCCATGCCTGGATACCTATCAGGTATTAAGTAATCTATCAATGCGAGGCAAAACATGCCTAAGAACTATCGGGTAATTGTATGACTACGTCATATGATGTTGTGTAATAATTGGTGTGCCACTTGGCATAGTGTGTTGCATCCAGCAACATAATTGTAGTCCCACGGACAATGATTGAGTATTTAGTCAACTACTGAGTTGACGGCCTTGCGTGAAAGTTCGTCGATCCGTTAGTTGGACGGATCACGAGCATAAGTTCGCACAACCGTATATGTGTGTGGATCACGAGCATAAGCTCGCCCATCCATCGAGCGTATCACTTTACCGCGATATCGTACTTGTGCCCACAGCAATACCGTGGAATCATTTTGTGCCCACTTTACCATGGCATCGTTTTGTGCCTATCTGTCATCGACCGAATTGCTCGCAAGCAAAGTATGTAATTGAGCCGGCAGTACTACGACATGCCCGACTTGAGTCATTGAGCCGACAGTACAACGACATGTCCGACTTAATATAGCCGACATTACTACGACCTAGTGTAAATGAAAGCCGGCAGTACTACGACATGCCCGATTAATTTGATTGTGTTCGTATGAGTGTATGTATACCTATATACATAACTAAATTGTAGGTGGCACCAAGTGCTCGAGATGAAGTACCAGCACGTATGTATACGTATATATATATATATATATATATATATATATATATAAGTTGAACTAACAAACACCTCAGATAGGGTATCATGTAGCACACGAAATTGATTTATTGTAGCTAAGTATGTATATACAGTACTTAACTATCTGTTGTGTCGCAATAAGCCTAGGTATGACTAATCATCACCTAGTTGTTTTGGTGTTAGTATAAGAAATCCATACTAACGCATATTTCCAATGTATACTCCTAGCCTCAGCCTAGCAAGTATATTGAGGTCATTGGTTGTTGTTTACTTGAGTTCAATTCCAATTTAAAAGTCCTGGAATGTATATGGGCAGTTTTAGTTCACAAGAGGAAAACTAATCCTGTAAAAGTCTAGTAGTTGTCTTGAGTAGGTAGAACTATACAGTCCTAGTGAGTTTGATAGCATTGTCCTGTGACAATATGGTCTGGGTATAATTAATAACTTAGTCAAGTTATGTAGTGATAACTGTTTGCCAACAATCTAACAGTGTACGGTTATAACCTATCTAGGTTAAGTTTTGATATTGTTCCAAAACAATGATGGGTGTAATTACTAAGTATTACATATTTCGTATTACATGGCAGTAATATAGATAAGTGTGAATTATAAAAAGGTATTATAATAATTCGAAAACAGTAGTTGAGCATGCGTCTCACCCCGAAAACAGTAAAACAGTTGAAACAGTGGGGCTATGAAACTCACCTGAGAAGTTAGCGATCCTACGATACGTGCGTCGTCCGATGGGTAACCACCTAGTGTCCTAAACATATGAGGTTATAGGAGTACGAGACAAATCAGCTTGTCTAAGCGAGTTGTGTAAGTATTCATTTGTCGTTCAGGTTTGGAAACCGTGTACGGGGGTCCGGGGGCAGCGCCCCTGGTAGTGGGGTCCAAGGGGCAGAGCCCCTGGCTGGGGTCGAGCTGCCAGGTCAGCTTGGAAATTTTTTATTTCTATTATGTTGCTGTAGTGAAAAATGCTCCGAAATTCTATTTTTGGAGTAATATTAGCGGGTAAAATTCGAGTCTCGACACTTAGTGAAAATCATGTGTTTTCAAGGTTCTGTGTTTTGCGACATAAGGACCGTGTCGCTAAAAGATTCTGCGACACAAGGGTTTGTGTCGCCAAGTGCGACATCCGGAATTTAATGCGACATAAGGCTTTGTGTCGCAGTATGCGACAATGGTGTGGTGTGCGACACAAGGATTTGTTTCGCACAGTAATGCGACATAAGCAGCGACATCAATCCTGCAACATAAACCTACGACATAGGCTATGTCACAACACTGTTTTTGGTCCCCTGCGACACAACAGTCTGTTTGATGATTTTTCCCCTAAAACCAAGATCTAACCTATTTTCGGGCTAAATCCGCTTGTACAAAGCTAGTATATGATAACATGGATGTTATTAGCACGAAATACAAAGAAAAAGGGTGTAATTTCTTACGATATGAGAGATCGAGTGAGGAGGATGATGATGAACTTGATGAAGAAGATAATGATGAACTTGATAAAGAAGATGAAGATGAAAATGATGATGTTGATGATGATCTGTTGTTGCTGGTGCCGATTTGTTGTTGTTGTTGTTGTTTGTTATTGTTGATTTGTTGTTGTTAGTTGTTGGTGGTGGTGGATTTGGGAGAAAAGATGCGCGAAGAAGAAGAAGAAAATGATGAAATGAATGGAATGAGGAGGGGATTTGGGTTTTGTCAAAACTCAGATCCAAAAATTTGAGGACTGTGGTCTCCAACCACAGTACAAAATACCCGTGTTTTTGTACCCGATCATAATACAAATTTGATATTTTAAATTTATAATATTGTCTATATAATTTCGTAGATATTTTAAATAAAAATATTTTACTTGAACTTCAAAAATGTAACGCGTTATTCTGCGTTCTTTCGGATTATTTCAATTGTGATTATTAGATAATCGTTGTGTATATATATGTATATAATTATGTATATCTAGTTTTCAAATACTTTGCTATAATCGGGTACTAAATACGATTATTCTCCCCCTGTTAAGAAAATTTCATCCTGAAGTTTCGTGTGGAGTCGTGATCACGTGGAGTCTGGGGAGAAATGTACGTACGAGAGGTTTGTCGAGTAGATAGTAAGCATACAACGTCTATGTTAGGTTTGAAAGCAGTCAATCCATGACTGAGACGTAGGTTAGTCAGAGTAGTCAGATTTCTGACCATTTTGTTTGTTCGAGTTGTTGTTAAGTCATGGTAACAGGGTATCCATTTACAATTTAGTCCATTCGGGACTAGATAGTTTGTCACATGGTGATTGTTTGGAAATTAGTCCTATCAGGACTAAGTGGTTGGTGAACGTTCAGTTGATCAGTCTGCTGAAAGCAAACTTTGAGTTTTACATGGGCCTAGGTTAACTAGCCCTATGATGCGCTCGGCATTAAATCGATAAAAGTGATATCGGGGGGGGGGGGGGGGGGTTGGGGGGTGGGGAAGTACACGCTTAGCATAAACTAAAATCTAAGGATTATGTTTTCGAGGAAGGATGTACCTTCATTATTGTTAGAGATTCGTTCGGTTCGCTCGGAGCCGATCAGGTGAGTTTGCGTTTCCTTTTTGGGCAATCCTTCTTGTAGTGTCCGGGTTCTTTACATTTTAAGCATATCCTTTGTGAGTCGGGATTCGCAGGAACTCTGCAATTCCAGATTTTGTGTCCGAATCGTTGGTATCTTTCGCAGGGTAAACCACATGAACTGTCATGATGACGTTTACAGCCGTGACAAAATGGTTTATTACCCGCATAGCCTCGTTTTTCTCTGGGTTCGGTTACGTAGGTCCTCAAGGGTTCGGGTTGATTTGTTGGGTTATGTTTAGTGCTAGAATCTCCATTCCATTTTCCTTGGTTGTCTTCTGTTATAGGTGTTCCGCGTCGGACCACCTGTGCTATGAGTTTGTGAGCCATGCGAACAGCATCATGAATAGTGGAGGGTTTGGAGGCTGTGACCATTCCCTTAATTTGCATCGAGAGTCCTCCTATTTACCTTTCGATTTGTTTGCTTTCAGGGTTCACTATGGTTGGGCAAAGGAGTGCCATTTGGTGAAAATGATTGGTGTATGACATGATGTCGTTGTCCTTTACGGTAAGGTGCAAAAGTTCATCCTCGAGTTTGTGTAGTTCCTTACTAGGAACTACACAAGGAAGTTTGTGAGCAGTGTCGATATCTACAGTTCGGGCATAGAAATTCCACCAAGTAAGGGCATCATCCTGGAGGGTATATGTGGCGTACTTGACTTTGCAGTCATCGGGGCAGTTGCAAATGTAGAATACAGATTCCATTTTCTTGATCCATCGGATTAATCCGACAGCCCCTTCAGTTCCAGCGAAGTTTAGTTGGTGACAGTTCAGGAATTCCTTATAGGTGCAGGGTGTCGCTAGGTTTCGAGTAGCTAGAGCATCAGTCAGCCTTTGATCAGCGAATTGGTCACGCTCAGCTTGGGTGTAAGTTTGTCGTCTAGGCGGCATGATTCTTAAATAAGAATGAAATGACAAGGTGTGAGATCTTTAATCGAAGATTTTGATTTAGCGTGACGTGAAAATCAGTGATTTGTAGTGATGTGACCCAGAAAGTTAATCAAGTTATGCTTTTGAAAGTCCTCGGACTTTTAAGTTGTCATGACGTGAATAGCTCACGTATGCTTTAAATGAGTAAGTTGAAATGTTGTAGTTTCAGTGTGTAGTCGTGATAATGACTAAATAGTGTTTCCAATGTAGGTCAACCATGACTAGGTCATTGTAGTAGTCTAACGGACTATATTGCAGTACTAACGTATTGTAGATGTAATTCTAATAAATCAAAGTGTGGTACCCTAAGTACTAAAATGCAGTAATCACGTACCATAATGCAGTGCTAAAAGCACAGTAATGTAATATAATTGTATTATGAGTGTAGTACCAAAGTACTATGAAACGCAGCACCACGTGTCGTAATGCAGTGCCCGAAGCACCGTAATGCAGTACCCATGTACTGTGACTGTAGCACCAATGTGCCATTTGCAGTATCAACATATTGTGAGTGTTGCACTAACGTGCCGAATTGCGGTATTAACATACCATGTAATGCAGCACCACGTGTTATGTGTTGTTCGAGTGTAGCCCTAATGCCAAAGATGCGTTGATGGTTCGTAATTTCCCAACTGTAGCGCGAAGGCTAAAATATAAGGGCCAAAGTATCGAACCAGGTAGGCACCGAGGTATTGAATCGTGATGATCTAAATGATCAAGTTGTGATTGAGATGATTTTGTGGACTTAGTCAATACTAATCCAATGGTGATCAGTATGGTCAAAGTTGATATCGGGGTGCACATAAGTCATTGATTTTCGGTTTAACTGTTGGAAGAGCATTCCAAAAGGTTTGAGTGTTGTGGTTGACCAATTTTGATTGGTGATCGTCTGCCCAATGATGAGAGCGAGTAGAAATAATATGAGGGTAGTGATCGTGACACGCCCCGGGTAATGATTTCCCCTATGGTGAGAAATTTGTTTGTTTTAAATTTTGTAAACTTTTAGCATGTGTGGGTTTCCATCCTAATTGATAATGTTTATGCCTCCTTCCCGAGGTTCAATGATAGGTATGATATTCTCCTATGCGTACATATAGAGAGAGTGTTGAGCCGTGGAGGTGAGGAAGATGGCGATGCGCCTCTTCGCAAGTATGTGATGGTACATCGGATTTGTGTTATATATACTCAGTATATATATGGATACATAGAAGTAGTACATAAGCAAGGCCTATTAATATATACCTACAATACATATAATAGCCTAGGGTGTCTAACACGTAACAATCAGAGTCAACTAGTGCATTCCGATCCAGTACAACCCCTTTCAGATATCACATCATCTTTATTTAATTGTATATAGTTAGATACGCTATGTTAAATTAAACTCGTATGATGTAATCCCTGAACCAGTTATACCTTATGAGGAATAATGCCTAACGGTCATAGTCTAGGCCCACTAAATGCAACCTATTTCACTATAACCTTAGGCTCTGATACCAATCTATAACATCCTCAAATTTCGGGTTGCGAAAGCGGTCAGGTCGGGTGTTACCAAATCAAATATCACAAGCACAAAGGTAAATAATGAACGACTCTAAATGAGACGTTTGAAATAGTTATACATTTCCAAAATAGAAGTCTGTACAATTTGTGAGTTCGCAAAATAATTTCAATACATAATTTGTATTACAAAAGTTATGCAGAGAAATCCAGTTGTTTTAAAACATGCGACTCTAGCTAGCATATCTTGTAGCAATCCTAATCTTGCGGGCACCTGAAAACACATGCTAAAACGAGTCAGCTATAAAGTTGGTGAGTTCATATGGTTGTTTATTTGAAAACATAAAGTATAAATCTTGTATGATTTGAAAAGTAATTCAAAATCCACGATTTTGATATGTATTGTATTGAAGTTGTAACACCAATGTGTATACATCCTACAAGGTATCTCATACCTAAATGACCGTGATGTGTACCTATGTACATAAACATTGAGGCATTCCATGCCTGGATACCTATCAGGTATTAAGTAATCTATCAATGCGAGGCAAAACATGCCTAAGAACTATCGGGTAATTGTATGACTACGTCATATGATGTTGTGTAATAATTGGTGTGCCACTTGGCATAGTGTGTTGCATCCAGCAACATAATTGTAGTCCCACGGACTATGATTGAGTATTTAGTCAACTACTGAGTTGACGGCCTTGCGTGAAAGTTCGTCGATCCGTTAGTTGGACGGATCACGAGCATAAGTTCGCACAACCGTATATGTGTGTGGATCACGAGCATAAGCTCGCCCATCCATCGAGCGTATCACTTTACCGCGATATCGTACTTGTGCCCACAGCAATACCGTGGAATCATTTTGTGCCCACTTTACCATGGCATCGTTTTGTGCCTATCTGTCATCGACCGAATTGCTCGCAAGCAAAGTATGTAATTGAGCCGGCAGTACTACGACATGTCCGACTTGAGTCATTGAGCCGACAGTACAACGACATGTCCGACTTGAGTAATTGAGCCGACATTACTACGACCTAGTGTAAATGAGACCCGACTGTACTACGACATGCCTGATTAATTTGATTGTGTTCATATGAGTGTATCTATACCTATATACATAACTAAATTGTAGGTGGCACCAAGTGCTCGAGATGAAGTACCAGCATGTATGTATACATATACATATATATATATATATATATAAGTCGAACTAACAAACACCTCAGATAGGGTATCATGTAGCACACGAAATTGATTTATTGTAGCTAATTATGTATATACAGTACTTAACTATCTGTTGTGTCGCAATAAGCCTAGGTATGACTAATCATCACCTAGTTGTTTAGGTATTAGTATAAGAAATCCATACTAACGCATATTTCCAATGTATACTCCTAGCCTCAGCCTAGCAAGTATATTGAGGTCCTTGGTTGTTGTTTACTTGAGTTCAATTCCAATTTAAAAGTCCTGGAATGTGTATGGGCAGTTTTAGTTCCCAAGAGGAAAACTAATCCAGTAAAAGTCTAGTTGTTGTCTTGAGTAGGTAGAACTAAATAGTCCTAGTGAGTTTGATAGCATTGTCATGTGACAATATGGTCCGGGTATAATTGATAACTTAGTCAAGTTATGTAGGGATAATTGTTTGCCAACAATCTAACAATGTACGGTTATAACCTATCTAGGTTATGTATTGATATTGTTCCAAAACAATATGATGGGCTTAATTACTAAGTATTACATATTTCGTATTACATGGCAGTAATATAGATAAGTGTGAATTATAAAAATTTATTATTATAATTCGAAAATAGTAGTTGAGCATCTGTCTCACCCCGAAAACAGTAAAACAGTTGAAACAGTGGGGATATGAAACTCACCTGAGAAGTTAGCGATCCATGATACGTGCGTCGTCCGATGGGTAACTACCTAGTGCCCTAAACATGTGAGGTTATAGGAGTACAAGACAAATCAGTTTGTCTAAGCGAGTTGTGTAAGTATTCATTTGTCGTTCAGGTTTGGAAACCGTGTACGGGGGTCCGGGGGCAGCGCCCCTGGTAGTGGGGTCCAAGGGGCAGAGCCCCTAGCTGGGGTCGAGCTGCCAGGTCAGCTTGGAAAAATTTTATTTCTATTATGTTTCTGTAGTGAAAAAAGCTCCGAAATTCCATTTTAGAGTAAAATTAGCGGGTAAAATTTGAGTCTCGACACTTAGTGAAAATCATGTATTTTCAAGGATCTGTGTTTTGCGACATAAGGACTGTGTCGCTAAAAGATTCTGCGACACAAGGGTTTGTGTCGCCAAGTGCGACATCCGCAATTTAATGCGACATATGGCTTTGTGTCGCAGTGTGCGACAATGGTGTGGTGTGCGACACAAGGATTTGTGTCGCGCAATAATGCGACATAAGCAGCGACATCAATCATGCAACATAAACCTGCGACACAGGCTATGTCGCAACACTGTTTTTGGTCCCCTGTGACACAACAGTCTGTTCGACGATTTTTCCCCCAAAACCAAGATCTAACCTATTTTTGGGCTAAATCCGCTTGTACAAAGCTTGTATATGATAACATGGATGTTATTAGCACGAGATACAAAGAAAAAGGGTGTAATTTCTTACGATATGAGAGATCGAGTGAGGAGGATGATGATGAACTTGATGAAGAAGATGATGATGAAAATGATGATGTTGATGATGATCTGCTATTGCTGGTGCCAATTTGTTGTTGTTGTTGATGATTTTTGATGTTGTTATTTGTTATTGTTGATTTGTTGTTGTTGTTGTTAGTTGTTGGTGGTGGTGGATTTGGGAGAAAAGATGTGTGAAGAAGAAGAAGAAAATGATGAAATGAATGGAATGAGGAGGGGATTTGGGTTTTGTCAAAACTCAGATCCTCAAATTTGGGGACTGTGGTCTCCAACCACAGTACAAAATACCCGTGTTTTTGTACCCGATCGCAATATAAATTTGATATTTTAAATTTATAATTTTGTCTATATAAGTTCGTAAATATTTTAAATAAAAATATTTTACTTGAACTACAAAAATGTAACGCGTTATTCTGCGTTCTTTCAGATTATTTCAATTGTGATTATTAGATAATCGTTGTGTATATATATGTATATAATTATATATATAAAGTTTTTGAATACTTTTCTATAATCGCGTACTAAATACGATTATTTGAAGTTTAAATTTAGCGCAAAAATTGACCTTTTGGACTAGGTGTTACAATAGGCTCAAAGTACCTCACTGTAATTGAAATGAGTTATATGTACTTAGTCATGTGCTGCCCCTAAGATTATCATTTCTTAATTTGAGAAATTCCTATCTTATTTACACTACTTTCCAAGATAACTTACTCATATTGAAAATGGCTCCTCTTAGAAATATTAAAATTCAAAGAAATAGAAGAGCTAACTGAATGAGTAGCTATCTACTGTCGAAGTTAAGCTCATTCTTTTCTTTGTTTTACGCAAAATTTTTGAAAATTTTTGATTAATTTTTAAAGTGAGGAACATTTTCTGATTTGCTATTTGGATATAAAAATCTATCTAAGGTATACTATACCACTATCCCACACTTAGAGGAACATTGTCCCTAATGTTCTCTTTAGTGGGGATATTACTGGAAGTAAAATCCCACACTTAGAGTTTAAACATGTAAGCAAATGTTTCTCAAGTGTTAATTTTGGGCTGGAATCTCACACTTAGTGATAAGTTTAGGATATGGTATAGATTAATTTGACTAATTAACAGTACTAGTAAAGCAAAAACATAAAAACGGAGAAAGGAAGAAGAAACTTCCCAGGTAGCTAAAGCTGAAGGTTTGAATATGTTGCAAGAAGAGTTCTTGAAATCTTCTTTATGTGACAGCTCCATGCGGATTATTTAGCTTTAGGGGCTTGCTTCTAAATACGGGCTTCGCCTTTCATTTCAACCAACACATTTGTGAAATAATCTCGTAGGTGTGAACACATTGGATATACCTCTTCATTCAACTTCATATCTTTGTAATTAAAAGGAATCACTGTCTCAAATTTGAAAATATGTTTTCTACTACAAAGCATTTTGTAGAACATATGTTTTTAAACGAGTTCAAACATAATGCATAAAAGTAGTATGCAAGTACCTCAAATGCTCGAAACACATGAACTAATTTTCTGAAAGCTTTTCTTATTTTCTCGAGATGAATGATTTTTCAAAAATAAGTTGAAATGTTTTGAAAGTATTGCAGGTATATCCAAGTGTGAAGGATATTCAGAGATTTTCTTCACTTATTGACACACAACAATCAACACGTCTTATTGCATGGGTTGCCTCCCGAGAAGCGCTGCTTTTAGAGTCGAGAGCTCAACTTTACTCCTTCAAGATTAGATATTGGGGAAGGAGTTCTTAGGGCGAGTGATGGTGACATAATGTGCCCTAGGCTATGGGAATGTGTAGCGAGGAGGATATGGTTGAGATTAGATCCGATAGTTCCATGGTGTCCATTTTGAAGTTTTGAAATTGCTCTAGGGAAACTATGGAGAGACCTCGTAATCCTTGGGTGACGTAATCAACTGCTTTGGTGACTGGCCCATTGGGATCAATCAGCGTGCTTTTTCTTGTCTTGATCAGTTCCCTCATCGGATGCCTAAGTTTGAAGGACTCCATAAGTGCCAGTAATTTCAACTTCAGATCTTTAAATTCATCAGTGTGAGGATTTCCTCCGAATACAGCTACAGATTTGCACAAGCTTTCGATTAGCTAGTGTTGCTGAAGGGTGAAAGGAAAACCAGAGTTTGTGAAGATATGAATCAATTTGTTGAATATCTCACGATATCCAGCGTGGAAGATAAACTCTGCTTTCTCGGCGTCCTCTGCATTTAATATATCATGTAATCAGGTTATCACATAAGTGATGACATCGACTATTGACATATCTTTAACACTTTTGGAGTGATTATGCCTCCTTTCATCCCAAGTGATGTACCTAAGCTCTTCGATTATCAACTTAATATGATGTTCTAAAATAGACCTTATGACAAATCGATTGCTTTCTTTGGTACTCGGGTGATCTTTTGCAGCTAGTAAGTTAAGGAATGCCCGAAGATTGCTCATTATCATCATGTCAGCAAAGTTACTGGGATTTCCAGTAGCTTCTTCGATAAGTCTTCTGATAACACCCAATATCCCCTTTTGTTTTGAGGAATAAGGAAAAGTTGAACCCATGAGAGAGTCATATACCTTGCGGTATATTTGTATCTTCTCAATGTAGAAATATAGTTCCTTCACGTTTTTCCTTTCTTCTTTGAGCTGAGATTTGAGTGCATCGGCGAATACTCTGAGGCAATATCTAAGGATGAGCGGATCTTGGGTTCTTTTGCTAGTGAGATGTATAGTGGATGTTGCTTCAATAACTGCTATTAGCCATCTTTGATGTATAGAGTAATTATTGGTGGAATTTCTAATAGTTGCTATTATGATGTGAGGGTCTCAATCATATTCATTTATTAAAGAAATCATTTGCTCATTAGTAGAGACAATTGGGATGCAGATGATTTCTTGAGATAATGCTTGTGAATCAGGCAGTTCTGGAGAAGGATGAATACCCACAGGTATATTTCCCGAGTCACCATCCAAAGTAGGAATATCAACCTTATGTAGATCAGGGAGCTCAACAACATTGTTAGTGACTTGGGATATTAGAGAAGAAGATAGCTTTGGAGTGTCTCTCTTTTCACGTGAATCGGAATAATCGGACCCAAATATACCTCCTATCTCAAACTGTGTTTGAGGTTGAAATGAAACAAGGGTTTGAATCCCTTGAGAAGGTATAGGTGGCTCCAGACTTGTAAGTCTGCTTGTAATGAAATCCGAGATCTTCTTCAGATTGCGTATGAGAGTCCGTTCGATGTCTTCTAGTTTGTAGAGTCGAGGGCAGGTGATTGGCCTTGTTTGATCCAAGAAAGGATTAACTATTCCTTCAAGAGTACATGCAAAAACATCATTAGCAAGAGGCTCCTCTTCTTCTTTCATCTCTTCTTCCTTCTTAGCTGCTGATTCAGGGGTCTCATCATCCGATGTAACTTTGCTAACAGAGACAGTATATAGTTTAACATTCTCCATCAAAGCGCAGTCTGTCTTATCGATCTCGAATGTGATACTTTCTCCGTGAGCGCGTAAGCTGATCGTCTGAGAGTGCACGTCGATGAGTGCTCTAGCTGTGTTCATAAAAGGTCAACCTAGGATTATAGGGATGTTTATATCTTCCTGAATATCCATTACCACAAAGTGAGTTGGGAAAAAGAACTTGTCGACTTAAACCATGATGTTCGAAGCTATTCCCTTAGGGTATCTAATGGATTGGTCAACTAGCTGAACACTCATTTTGGTGGGTTTTAGGTCTCCTAATTCTAGTCTTTTGAATAATGAATGTGGCATTAGGTTGATACTCGCCTCTAGATCGGCCAGAGATCGGATATCACCTGATTGGTTGATGGAACAAGGAATGGTAAAACGTCCGGTATCTCATAGTTTTTCTGGCAGACTATTTTGAAGGATAGTTGAACATTCAGCGGTTAGCGGGACATTAGGTACTTCGGGTACCTTATCTTTGTTTGACATAAGTCTCCTAACATATTTGATATACTTGAAGGCTTTGGTTTCATCTAGTCGCTGCTTGAGACGTCCTGGAAATGGTATGCTTACCTTCTTAGGGTTTGGAAAAGACTTTTTCTCAACTGTCTGTGTGACAGGAGATCGTTCTTTCACCGAAGAAAGAAGTGAAGGCTGGCTCGGTGCCACCTTGGAGTCTTGGTTAGTTACTTGGCCTGCTTCTTCATTGGGTGGTCTATGAAAGGTATTACTAGGTTGACTACTATGTGGTTTAGTATCAATACGTTCTGCTAGTCGACCTACTTGGGTTACTAGGGTATTTAGTAAAGTTAGTTGTTCTCTTAAGAAGAGTTCAACTTGGTCTTGTCTAGTCGTAATCGTTTGGATGATTTGTGCGAGGGTGTTGTCTAGACTAGTAACTGGCCTCGTAGGTTCATAAGGTTGGGCCATCTCAGGTGTGGTTCCAGGATGCAATGGTGGTTGGTTATAATTAAGTTGAGGTTGTTGCGGGTAGGTTGGGTATTGGAATTGGTTGGGTGGTCGAATTGGTAGGTATTGGTTTGGTATGAGTTGAAGAGGAGAGGTTTGAGTATAATCAGGTGGGCGTGGATGAGTTCGGAACTGGTCATAGTAGGCTGTACCATCAACAGGGTTCTCGTACTCAACTTGTGGATTGGTACAGTTTCGGCCGGATAGAATATGGTAGACCTGTTGAGGAGGTTTCTTCAGCTTTCCTATTTCCTCGGTTAGCGTCCCGATGTGTTCCGTAAGAGATTTGATCACCTCAGCTTGCATGGGATTGGGAACGTCAAGTGGTGCCAATGATGAGGGATGCTCATCAGCGTTCCAATCATTGTGATTCATGGTCATGCTCTCAATCAGGTTCCAGGCTTCGTCATCTGTGCAAATTGTGAAGTTGCCTCGAGCAGCGGCATCGAGCATTGGCTTATGTTGAGGAGCAAGACCATTGTAAAACGTGCATAACTGAGTTGATTGTTCGATTTGGTGGTTAGGACATCTTTTAAGTAATCTCTTAAATCTTTCCCACGCACTGTAGATCGATTCATCTTGAAACTGTCGGAAGTTCAAGATGTCTTTGTTAACTTGATTCGTTTGGATGGGGGTAAATACTTTGTTAAGAACTTAGTTTCCATTTCCACCCATGAGGAGATAGAGCTGGTTTCTAATTCCTCGAACCAAGTCTGTGCGTGAAGAGAAATAGAGTAGGGGAACAGATATAGATAGACTATATCTTGCTCAACCCCGTTTTGCTTGAAAGAGTCAGATAAGGTGATGAGATTATTGAGAAGGGAATTAGGGTCATCGTCCGGTAGTTCGTTGAATTGGCAGCATTTCAGAATCAACTGCACTATGTCGTGCTTGAGTTCGAATGATGCTCATTCAGTCTCAGGGTAGAGTATTGGTCCTCGTCGAACTTCTATCAAGGGTTTGTTATAGTCGGCAAGAGTGATGCGTGCGAAGGTTGTAGGATTGTGGGAAGATGAACGTTTCTCTCGTTAGATAGGTATGACGTATGAGTGAGGATTAGGGAAAGGAAGAATTGAAAGAATTTTTAGGGGTTTAAGAAGAAAGAACCATCCTAAGGGTTCACTAGCAAGAAAGTTCATTGTTAAACCCAGAATTATCTAATAAATAATTCAATAAGCCTTGAATTATTATTGAGAAGTTGCGGAATCACACTCAATAATATTAAGAAGATTAAGAGTTATAATAACTTGTAATACACAATTGATTATAAAAAGCTTCAATCTTATTAATGATATAAGACGAATACACTTAAGTATTAGGGTTACAGAAAACCTTGAAGCTGCATAAAACTAATCTTAACCTAATCTAGGTATAAGAATCTCTATTTATAATATATAGAGTCTTATACAATCTCTAGTTATTATGGAAATCAAATCTATCCCATAAATAACTCTAACCGACTTATAAACATCAACAGTGGGAACAACTTACGTTATACCAACAGTGGTAGTAAGTTCCCTTTACAGACACACATATACTTACACTAACAGTGGCTAGTTCTTCAATCCTTCCAGCAGTGGCACTGCTTCTATATTAGTAGTGGCTGTCATTATAACGAACAGTGGCTAGCACTTCAACACTTTGTCAAATAAGCTCAGATCCCAACAATCTCCCCCTAAACTTGATCAATCTAGCATTGCATTAAGTTTCTGCATTCAGCTTCATTCTTTTGTAGGAGCTTTGGAACCTTTTGAATCTCTATTTATCTCTCTTATTGTACCGATTCATAATTCTGTAGACTATATCTTTGCTATTGAAGTTCTTCACAGCTACTTGCAATTTCTTTGCAATCAACTGCTTCAACAGTGCCACACTCAGGAAGTAATCTCTCTCATCCAGCATATAGATAAATTTTCCATTTCTGAGAGCTATCAACTGTTCTCCTGCCCTGACAAAATATCTCCAATTACCTACTGCTTCAGCACATAAGAACAAATCCCCATACATCTCAGGCTCAAACATCATTTGTATCCATTCCCACACATGCCTTTCAAGACTAGCTCTAACATTTTTCAAATCCTTTTCTGACCCAATCTTATACATATCATACACATCAAACCTATTTACTATCTTCAGAATATCTTGCATTGACTTATGAAAACTAACAACACCATTTTTCCTTTTAATTCTAATTTCATAAGCAATTTCTTCAGTTGCTATAAACACTGCTTCCCATTTGACAATTTCTGAATATTCCTCACCATCCAAGTTGATGTTTTCTGATCTGTCAGGCTTAACTACAATCATCTGTTCTAATATCTCCTCATCCCTATCCAAATCACAAATATTAACATCCATCTCTTGAAATTTAGCAAATGACCTTCTAACACCTTCAATTTTCAATTTCAGTTCCTTTTCTTTCTCCAACTCCTCATCGATTTGATCATATCTTTCTTGCAATCTCCTTTGAATTTCTGCATCTTTCCTCTTCTTTTCTAACCTTTGCTTTGCTTCAAGATTGACATAAAGATTATTATCATACATATTTTGCAATTGTTCCAGTGATATTTTCCTCAATCGACCTGTAGAAATCCTATCTCCTCTTAACTTACATACCAGATCAATTTTCAATTCAGCCCTTGTTGGTTTCTTTGCTTTCCTCTTAGCAGCTTCTTTTTCCTTTTTCTCCTTCCTCTCTCTTTCAATTTTCTTCTTTAATGCCATCTGCAGAGGATTACCCTTTTTCTTTTCTTCATAAGCATGATATACAGTATCATCTGTTAATCCCTTTGCTTTCATATCTGCATACACTCTGCTGGCTTCTTTAGTCATTTTTACAATCTGCGCATTCTCAAGCATCACATCCACTTCATCAATCTCAGATTCTTTCATCTTGACTGGCACAGACTTTTGAGATTTAGCAGCTCTCTTTTCAGTTTCAAGTCTGTCCTGTTCATTCAATTCAGCCAGCAACCTCATAGCATACTCCAAGTCATGCTCAAAATTATGTGTCACCTTCTTCAAATTTGGCTTTTCCACCAATTTTCCCTTACCTTTGTCTTTTGGATCAATCTTTGGAAGCTTAGACTCAGGTTTATCCACTCTGGATTCTTTGATGACAAACGGTACTTCTGGAGTTTTAGCAGTGGTTGGTTTTGTTTTAACAGTGGTAGTGGTAGCAGTGGAAGTAGTTGTAGCAGTGGTAGCCACTTTAGCAGTGGGACTACTTGACTTTGATTTTCTGATCTCTTCCATCTTTTTAGCTTTTATGCTGAACACTGGTACATATTTCTTCCTGCCATATGTAAGCTTAGGATCTGATCTTGGCATTGACTCCCCCTCTGCCTCTGCATCATCACCATCACCTTTCATCTGTTCAGTTTCCATACTCACAACATCATCCACTGGTTGTACCACCTCTTCACCATCTTCTACCTTAATAATCACCTCTGTCTCACCATCAACCCTATCCACAGTCTTTTGCGTAACACTTTCAACAATTTCAGTCTGCACATCATCTTCCAAGACTTCAGTGTTACCATTAGACATAGCATCTGTTTCACCCATAACCTCATCCACATGATCATTCATAAACACATCATCATCAACCATCTCTTCTGCATTCTTCTCCCCCTTTTTGAAAGTGTTCCTTACTAACAAAGCTTCTAACACAGTAATCCTTTCTTTGAGTTCATCAATAACTTTTCCCTTGCTCATCAATCTTAGCAGCTTGCTCTGCAATTTTGACATCTTGAGCTTTATTAACCCTTTTTTCCTTCACCAATTTCTCCCAAAGTAAATCAATTGCCTCTGTCAATTGTACATTCATCAATTCAATGTGAGATCTAGTCTCATCATCATTAGAGTGTGACCTCCTAGATGAATCATTGACAAAAACATCTTCTGCCTCATGCCTAGCATGATCAACAGAAGTTCCCTTTGTCTTGTTACTGGGACCTTCACCTGCTTCATTACCCATAGGTTCAGCATTAGAAGTTGCCTCTGGTTGGGTCTTATTGATGTTACCACTGCCCTCCTCTGTCAGTGGACTAGAAGGAGTAGTGGCAGCCCTTCCAGAATGACCACCCATCTCCTGTGGGGTCACTTGCTGTGGTACAATAGATGGCTGAGACAAATGAGCAGCAGGAACCTCACTTGCCTGTTTTCGTTTCTTTTTCTTTGGCTGTAAGTGGGTAGGTTGTTTGGTCCCTTGTTTTCTTTTTGTACCCCCAATTAGTGTGTGTTCAGACTCAGTTGGTACTACTGGCCTGTCACCAATTGGTTCAGATGTAGTTGGTGGTACTACATCTGTGGTGGAAGGAGCAGGAAGCATTGTAGAGAATAATGTTGTTTCCTTCCCAGAAAACTTCTTATTGGTATTCTTACTCATCTCTGTAAAAGTTCTAGCAGAAAGAGTACTAACACCAATAATAAGTTCTTGTGCAACTAAATCATAAATTTGTTTATTTAAAACAAGTTGCACAAATCTAGGATACATAATAAACATATCCTTTTTCCCTTTTGTTATATTTCTGATCATGCCTTCAAGAATGTATTTAGAAAAATTAAATTTTTGACCCTTAGCCAAACACACAAGTGCATAAGCTATTTGGGTACCAAATTCATTAAAAGCAGTTCGTTTGGATGACAAGCAGTGGAGAAGTGTATGTATTAAAAATTTCCATTGAGGACTAAAAAGTGATTTAAAAAATGTAAAACGTGTGTAATCACCCTCATACCCCATTAATCTAAGATTATCATACAAATCTCTGTCATCGATAGAAGATATACCTGAAGCGTCATCAAGAAGAAGTACTTCTCGAAGAGAATCCTCAGATATCACCACTTTGGTTCCTTGAACCATAGAGACCACTTGATGGTTGCCCTCAATCACTTCCAATCGGGCATTCTTCCAAAATTCATTCAAATGACCCCTAGAAACCCTTGGAGATACAGTAAGCGCATGAAATATATAACTCGAACGCAGAAAATCCACAATTTGTGTGAAATTTTGCGCCGATGAGGTTTTCATTAAAAAGGCGATCATATTGTGTTCTTCATAAACACTTAATGTAAGATCAGTTGAAGAAGAAGCCATGACTGTTGAATTGATTGTAATAGAAGTGAGGGTTTGATTTGAAGTTTAATCGCAGTGGTTATGTGTGAAAATAAGAAAGCGTAATGAAAAATTGAAGTGTTCAAAGTTTATATACTGTTAGTCATAAGAACAGAGCCAAGACCTAGAAAAAATAACTAGCAGTGGCATTGCTCAACATAACTAATAGTGGAAAGGTAGAAAATACCTTAACAGTGGCAAACATTCAATTGTTTCAAACACTAAAGTACTTAGAAAGCTAACAGCACTTGGTAGCACTAGCAGTGACAACCGACCAAGGTAACCAAAACTTAGTACTAGCAGTGCCAAATATTTAGCTTTATAAGCATAATACGTATAATTTTATTTTTTATTTATTTATTTTTATTTTTTTACAAGCTAAAGGAAACAAAACAAATAAAATAAAATGTTAGTTCTAGCAGTAGCAATGTCTTCTGACAGTAGCTAGGAACCTGCACAGTGGTTAGCTATAAAACAATAAATAGTGGCAGTAATATACACAAGTTTACAAGCAGTGGGAACTTTATAAGGAGCAGTGGCTAGAATGTTCTAACACTGGTACCAACTGAGCAACTGAAGGCTAGCAGTGATAAACACTTGGAACATAAAGCACTGTTCTTTATAAAATACCACTGTTAGTATCTATTCTAATACCAAACATAGTTTCAAGTTAGATTGATCATTCCAATACTGGTGACCAAAAATGTAAACCTTCCCACATCGAAAGCCTTTGTGAAAAGATTTGGATCAATCTCTTTTCATTGCAATCTCGTATGAAATGATAACGAATTGCAATATGTTTGGTCTTAGAATGCTTAACAGGATTGTTAATGATACTAATTGCAGAGTTATTATCAATATAAATAGGAGTATTTAGAAAAGTCAGACCATAATCCAGCATTTGATTCTGAATCCAAAGCACTTGTGCACAGCAGCTTGATGCAGCAACATACTCTGCTTCTACTGTTGAAGTGGATACAGTGGTCTGCTTCTTGCATTGCCATGACACCAATCTTTCTCCTAGAAATTGACAACCCCCTGATGTAGACTTCCTATCCAGATTCTCACCACCATAATCACTATCTGTGAAAGCCATGAGTTCAAAGGAAGAACTCTTGGGATACCAAAGGCCCAATTGTGGTTGACCCTTTAAATATCTAAAGATCCTCTTTACTGCATACAAATGTGATTGCTTGGGATTGGCTTGATATCTAGCACACACACACACAACGAACATTATGTCTGGTCTAGATGAGGTGAGATACATGAGGGAGCCAATCATAGATCTATATAGATGTACATCTACATCCTCCCCCTCAAGATCTGCATGTAATGCCTTGTGTGTCTCCATTGGTGTGCTAGCTATTTTAGCATCTGAGTAACCAAATCTGTCTAAAATGTCTTTAACATATTTGCTTTGATTGATGAAAATGCCATCAGTCCTCTGCTTAACTTGAAGTCCCAAAAAGAAAGTAAGTTCCCCCATAGAACTCCTCTTAAACTTCTGATGCATTAACTTCTCAAACTCCTTGCACATGTTATCATTAGTAGAACCAAAAATGATATCATCAACATACACTTGTACCAACAAGATATCATTGTGAACCTTCTTGGTGAACAGTGTTTTGTCAATGGTACCTCTTTTAAAACCATTCTCCAATAAGTAAACAGATAGAGTTTCATACCAGGCTCTAGGTGCTTGATGCAAGCCATATAGAGCCTTATCCAATCTGCATACTCTATCTGGATACTTGGGGTCTTCAAATCCAGGTGGTTGACAAACATAAACTTCATCATCAATTATCCCATACAGAAAGGCACTCTTGACATCCATTTGATAAACTTTAAATCCATGATATGAAGCATATGCCAAGAATAATCTAATTGCTTCTATTCTTGCAACAGGAGCAAACACATCATCATAATCAATACCTTCTTCCTGTGTATACCCATGTGCCACCAACCTTGCTTTGTTCTTTATTACAATACCCCTTTCATCCTTTTTGTTCTTAAAGATCCATTTTGTGCCTATAGCTCTTTTTCCCTTTGGTAGATCAACTAAGGTCCACACATTCTGTATCTTAAACTGAAGCAATTCCTCCTGCATTGCTTCAATCCAACTGGGATCTTTAAGAGCTTCCAATGCCTTCTTTGGCTCAGTTTGAGATAAGAAGCATACATATAAAGAGGTATGGAGTTCCTCTTCATTGACCTTGGTCTGCTGTCTAGTTTGCACAGTAGAACCAACATCACCAATTACTTGTTCAAGAGGATAATCTCTATGAACAGTGTATTTAGATGTAGGAGTTTCAGGTATCTCAGTTTCCAAATTGGTATAATTACCTTCTTGCCCAGACCTTTCACTTGATGTCTCTCTTGAGATCCTTTTAGACAAAGGAGTAGAACTCATATAATTCAGATAATCTATCTTCTCCTTCTCCTTATCAAGTTGTTGTGTTGGACTCATCGCACTTTCTTCTTCACTGTCTTCCATGCTTTGACTGTCAGGTTCAACAAGTTTAATTGATGGTTCATCTGCTTCTTCTGACTCTAATCTCTGTGTTGACTTTGACTGATCAGTGTCAAACACTTCTGGGGGGATCAGGAGACCATATTGGAAATACAATGTATTCCACTGAATCTTTCTTCTTTCCAGATGACATTCCTGATTCAGATGTACCACATTCATTACTTGTTCCTGCACCTATACCTGCACTTGTACCTGCACTAGAATCTGTAGTTGTATATCTAAAGGCAGAATTAAGTGCATCAATATCAAACAAAGACTTTGGACCTTTTCCATCTGGATTAGTGATATTTTCATTAAAAGTGATGTTCATTGATTCTTCTATCACCCTGGTCCTTTAATTGAATACCCTATAAGCCTTACTTTGAATTGAGTAACCAACAAAAACACCCTCATCTACCTTGCTTTCAAACTTTTCTAAGTGATCTTTGGTATTTAAAATGGTACAAGGACATCCAAAAGATTTTAGGAAACTAACCAATGGTTTGTTCTTAAACAGCAATTCATATGGTGTTTTGTGATGAGGCTTCACAACAAGTACCCTATTCTGAACATAGCCAGCTGTGCTAACTGCCTCTGCCCAGAAGGACATAGGCAATTTTGCATCAGATAACATAGTTCTAGCAGCCTCAATCAGTGTCCTATTCCTTCTCTCTGCTACTCCATTTTGTTGAGGAGTTCTAGGTGCACTAAACTCTCTCTTAATACCTTTAACTTCACAGAATTTATCCATCTCATGATTTTTAAACTCTGTTCCATTATCACTCCTGATGATTTTAACCTTTTTATCCAATTGATTTTCCATCTTAGTTATAAATGATCTAAGTATTTCACCTGTTTCATCTTTTATTCTAAGAAAGAAAACCCATGTAAATCTAGTGTAATCATCAATAATGACAAGGCAGTAAGACCTTTTCCCCATACTACTTATATTGGTTGGTCCAAATAAGTCCATATGCAATAAGTGTAAGGGTGTGCAGTTGGTATTCACAACTTTGGACTTAAAAGAAGTTTTGTGTTGCTTTCCCTTTAGGCAAGAAACACAATGATCATCACATGAATATACCTTTTCAGGCAAACCTCTAACAAGCTTGTTTTTGACAAGTTTATTAATGGTTTTATAACTCATGTGACACATCCTTCTTTGCCACAGTTCAGATTCATTCAAACTTGCTTTTGAAATAAGACAGTTTAACTTAGATTGAGGTGACATGTTTGCTAAATCACACTTATATACATTATCTTTCCTTGGAATTCTCATTAAAATCATGTTTTCTGGTATCTTAAATTCCTTGGACAAGATAAGGCATTCAGTGTCATTAAAATAAACTGGATTCTTTTTATCTTTGATTTGACTCACACTTAGCAAATTGTACCTCAACTATTCCACAAAATACACATCATGAAAACTTATCTTATCACTTTGCACTGTTCCTTTGCCCGTAATTTTCCCACCTTTGGGATTACTTCCAAATGCTACATATCCTCCATCAAAAGATTTGAAATCCTGTAGCTTTCCTTTGTCTCCAGTCATGTACCTTGAGCAGCCACTATCAACGTGCCATAAGCTCTTTGGCTTGCCCTGCACAAACATCAAAAAGAGAATTAGTTTTTCTTGGGAACCCAAACCAATTTGGTCTTGGGTTTCCCGTGTGCATCATTAAAATCAACTCTCTGGAAGACAATTGATTTTGATGCACTGTTAGATGTGGAAACTTTGGATGCAACAGTGTTCTTTGGTTTCCAAACCCAACTAATTTCAGACTTAACAGTGGGAACAGGCCTAACAGTGGTAACCCTTAGGCGTGTGTTAATTATTCTAGCAGTGGTAGCCATACTGGGTGTAAACATTCTTTTGGAATTTTTAACACTAGCAGTAGTTGCATGCTTAACAGTGGTAACACTTCCCACTGTA
Organism: Pseudognaphalium luteoalbum; assembly: GCA_963422505.1. Taxonomy (NCBI): domain Eukaryota; kingdom Viridiplantae; phylum Streptophyta; class Magnoliopsida; order Asterales; family Asteraceae; genus Pseudognaphalium; species Pseudognaphalium luteoalbum. Next base: position 33,867,064 of record OY730194.1, on the reverse strand, counting down.
TTAGTCTTCTTACCTCTGTTGGCTTTATTTGGTGGTATCACTGCAGCATTAGTAGCAGTGGCTGCAGTTGTACCACTGTTAGCCATATTCTTCATCCTCTTGACAGTGGCAACATGATTAACTTTTGATTTGAAATTTTGTTTATTAATCATGTTTGCTGCTGTCCATAATGGTTTCACAACCCTAGTGAAATTCTTAGGATTGTGATAACAATCATGTTGAAGATGATTAGCTTTTCCATAGATATAACAAGACTTCTCTTTTACCACTTGAAAATTCTGCCCCAATCTGTGTGAAACCATTTGGTTCCAGTTTCTTTGATTGCCTCTTGGTGCAATTTTAGTGAAAGGTTTTGGTGAAGAAAGTCTTGTTTTGCAAGCACAGTTAACACATTTATCATTCAAATTTGTCACAGATTTTGACTCCTGCTTAACTATTTTACTAACAAATCCTAGACCCTTTCTAGACTTATTAGTATTGAACACTTGTTTTATCTGTTGTTTAGCATGTTCTTGAAGCAATCTTTTACCCTCTTCTAATTTAACAACATTTAGTTCAGAAACTAGACCAGTAACCTTTCTGCTACTTTTACTTGATGAATTAGATGATTCAAAACTTTCAGATGTACTATCAATCTGATCATCTTCCTCACACCACTCTCTAATTTCAACTTTATCAAAATTCAAATTTTATTCTAAACTTTTAACTGGATCAACCTTTTTAACATCATCATTCATTCCTTCTTTAAGAGAATTAATAACAATATCAGTTTTGGAAGGAAAGTAGTTGTTGTTATAAGGAGGAGGTACATTACTGTATCCTAATCCAGTCTTAAGCTTATCATGAATATGTGAATTGATAAGTTTATTGACACTTTTGGATGCATTTTCTAAGTTACTTACATTAAGTCTTATGCTATCTCTCTCACATGTGACTTCAGCAAGTTTCTTAGTTAACAAATCTATCTTATCTTTAAAAGTGTCTCTTTCCCACTTAGCATATGCAATGTCATATTTAAACTGTGTTTCATTGACTTCATGTGCATGTATCTATTTTTTCAAGATTTTCAATTGCTAATATAGTGTGTTTACTTTTGATTTCCCATTGTTTTATTTCATCACACACTTTCCCATTGTTTTACAAACAGCATAACATAATTTGTTTTGTACCTCATAAGCAATTTCTGACTTCTTGTCAGATTCAGCAGTTGCCATGAAGCACTGATTCTTTACTTCATGCTCTTCTTGGTCGCTCCAGTCCCATCCACATCCATCCACAGAAACAAACGCATTTGATGAAGCACTCTGGATTGGTACATTCTTTGTTTGAACCACATTGCTTCCAGTTCTTTGTCCATTAACACTACCATTTTGTTCATTCTTTGGACTTCTGCATTCCCTAGCAAAGTGCCCCATCATATGCAAAGTTGTTCCTCCCAGTTCTTTGCATAAATCGTTTTGCCCTCTGAGTGATTAAAGCAATTTGCAATTTGATATCCATCTCTTCAAGATCATCTCCATCAAATTGTTCTAAGTCTTCATTAGTAAGTGAAGAATTCACATTACTAGCAAAGAAAGATTCCAATATCGGATCATTAGAGCAGTTTGATGATGATCTATATCCTCCTGAAACATAAGTAGAGCCTTTGAGACTTGACTCTGCTTTAGTTCCTTCCATTGACATGAAAGCTGCATTGTTGTTGATATTTACAGAACCCTGCTTCTTGCTTTCCACTTCAGTTTCAAAGTTCCTAAGATCATTATAGATATCTTCAAGCTCCTTTGACTCCAAATCTGCACTTTGCCTTAATCCTACTGTGTAGATTGTCCATTACTCACCCAATGACCTCAAAAACTTTCTGTTTAAGTCATCCTTATCAATTTTTACTTGATGATTCTCCAGATCTCCTACTAACTTTGTAAACCTGTCAAAGGTTTGAGTCAAAGTTTCTGACTTTGCAGAGTTGAAGTTCTCATATTGCTGTTTCAATAGAGATCTGTTATTCCTTTTAGTGCTTTCATTACCACCAAATCTCTTTTCAATAGCCTCCATCAGAACTCTAGCATCTTGACATGCTACAAACCTTCTTTGATATTCGTTGGGAATAGACAACAACAGAGTACTTAGTGCTTTATACTCTATAGATCTAACCTTTCTTTCTGCTTCAGAAGTTGGTGGTGCTCTAGGCTGTTCAACACCATCACTATCACGGGTTACAGCAGGACCATTAACCACCACTTCCCACATCTGATAATCTGTGAGAAGCATGTATTGTTTGATCCTGTTCTTCCAAAGATCAAACTCATCAGGTCTAAGCATGGGGATCTTAGTTGCCTGGATTCCTTCATTGCCTTCTGTTGCCATTGATTTAATAAACAGTTTGAAAATCAATCAAACAGTAATACTAGATCTTCTTGTATTCAAAGCTTAACCTTGCTCTGATACCACTTGTTAAACCCAGAATTATCTAATAAATAATTCAATAAGCCTTGAATTATTATTGAGAAGTTGCGGAATCACACTCAATAATATTAAGAAGATTAAGAGTTATAATAACTTGTAATACACAATTGATTATCAAAAGCTTCAATCTTATTAATGATATAAGACGAATACACTTAAGTATTAGGGTTACAGAAAACCTTGAAGCTGCGTAAAACTAATCTTAACCTAATCTAGGTCTAAGAATCTCTATTTATAATACATAGAGTCCTATACAATCTCTAGTTATTATGGAAATCAAATCTATCCCATAAATAACTCTAACCGACTTATAAACATCAACAGTGGGAGGAACTTACGTTATACCAACAGTGGTAGTAAGTTCCCTTTAGAGACACAAATATACTTACAGTAACAATGGCTAGTTCTTCAATCCTTCCAGCAGTGGCACTGCTTCTATATTAGCAGTGGCTGTCATTATAACGAACAGTGGCTAGCACTTCAACACTTTGTCAAATAAGCTCAGATCCCAACATTCATTATGACGCCTCTAAGTCTTACAGTTGATTCCCCGGCAGCGGTGCCAAAAACTTGATCGCGCCCGAGCCATTAGTCGGATTTCACTCCGGTCATTGCTCGAGCTATCGAGACGCGGATCGGGTAAGTTTTAATATTTATAAATGTTGGGGCCTAAGTTTACTACGGATATATAACCTAAAGGTGTACAACAACAAGTATGACCACTGGTTGTTTTTTAAAATCAACGGTATTGTGAAACAGAGTAATCAGGATGTTCGTTTCTAGCTAGTGATGGAGTTTTAAAAATAGATAGGGGTTTGTTTTTGTTTTGTTTTCTAAATTATAATACTAGTTAATACTAATCAATAAAATAAAATAAGGGATTGTAGTCAGGATAGAGGGGGTGGTTTTTGTGACTTCGTTGGCCTTGCATTGGGATGATGTTTTAGTTTAAGTTATGAAAACGTCTTTCTAAAGATTTATATTTTAGTTGTTTCAAGTATTTGTTATTTGAACACAGACAATGTTAATTGAACACAGATAATTAATTACCCCTGATATGACGTCTTATCAAAAAGGTTTTAACCACGTGTATTGGCGGAAAGGCGTTAGTTGAAAATGCGGTTTAAATTCATAGATGAAACGTGTAATCAAAACACCGAGTTTTCATTTATAAAATATAGTAAGTTGGAATATTAATCCACAACGGATTGTGCCCACGACTTTCATAGCTTCCACGTTCTGTACTACACACATTGGTGTTTCCAGCGCTATACAAATTAAAGCCGTTTAACGTTACCTCCGTTGTTTCATAATGACATCATCCCAATTAACGACTACCTATATCACAACAAACGCACAATATAACTACTCACTAATCATGGCAATAAATCCTACATCTAGCATAATAACAATAGCAATCATCATTATAATAGATAAGAAAAGAGATAAACGTGGATTATGCATAGTTTGAATATATGCTGAGAGATTACAACAAGCGGAACTTCCAAATATCTTTTACAATATCACAATAATAACCCCTACAAGTATCTTCAACAATATTACAATATTACCCCTCTATTAGTCTTGGTTAAGTATTAACCAAGAACTAACGGACTACTAACCCAGCAATAACCTAGAGAGAGAAAGATAGAGAGAGAAAGTTAGAGAGAGACTAGAGTGAGAAGGTAAATGCGTGTGTTGGAGATGATTGTGTTGTGAGGGATGAGAAATGAGGAGGTTGAGCCATGTATTTATAGGCAAAGAGTCATCAAGCAAGCTACCACAATTCGACACCCGATTCTTCCGATTTCCACTGAAATACCACCCCTAGCTCGAAAATTCGGCACCACAAGGGTAGTATCGGACACGAAAAAGGGTGTATATGGCACCCAAGGGGTAGTATCCAACACCAAAAGGGGGGGGGGGGGTATACAACACCTACGAGGGGGTATTAGACACCAAAAGGGGTGGTATACCACCACCTAGGGGTAGTATACGCCCCCATAGGGGTGGTATACGGCCCTATAGGGATCGTATACGCCCCCATAGGGTGGTATACGGCCTTGTAGAGGTGGTATGCCACGGATCGTAGTCTTGTGCACTTGATCGTAAGTCTTGGTCGCCTAGTCGTACTTCGTTTGGCCATAACTTCTTCATTCTTGATCCGTTTTCAGCGTTCTTTATATCCACGCGTTCGTAATTACCTAAAGATCACAATGAGATAATCAAAGAATAATTTCAAAGTAATATGCTTAAAATTGCTCATAGAATGTAACTGTATCATTTATGCTCTACTTTGCATGTTATTTAACCATTTTGATTGATTTTTAAACCAACGCCTTATTTTTAGCCTTGATAATAATTTAGGATAAAAAAGTATTAATATCAAGTGATTTCATCAAGTTTAATGCTAAAAAACTGGGAATTATGTACGCTAAAACGTGACTTTTTACGTTCAATCACTATCGAACGGTCGTCGATGTATACACTCTAAGTGCATTAGGGTGCAAGGCGTGGAATGCTGTAAAACGTCCTATTACCTAGTATAAGTGCTAAATGCATGAAAGATATGGAACCGACATCGGTGTATACATTCTGAGCTCATTGGGTCAAACACCAGCTTTGGATTCTAATATGCCATCGATGAAAAGTTTACAGACACTTTCCCGAAATTAGGTCTTGAATGCTCTGTTTAAACTAGATTACTTTGTGGAGTTAAGAACGGTCAGAGATTAAATATCGGTCAATTGCCTTATTCATGCACCTAGGTGTTAACTCCAAGAAGGGTCACTTGTCTTCACATATAGTGTTGGGGGCAGAGCAACTTGATCTGATTAGAATCAATATAACCTAGTAGTCAGTGACATATTGTCTGAGAAATCAGACAATAGGGTGCTAGTGTTTACACCACAAGTATTATAAGGCAAGTAGAACACAAATACTTAGGATAAACGTTTTCAACTATTCAAATAAAACATTGTCCCTCCAAAAAGGCTAACGAAACCACAACAAACACTCCTCTCAATACTGATTATCACGCATTATTTTATTTTGCTGTTTATTTAGTCTAAATTAGGACCTAAGTAAAAACCCCTAATCAAACTCTTATTTAAAACCCCTGCTAAATTGAATCGATCATCCCGACAGCCTTGTTTCTCAATACGGTTGATCTAAAGAAACGACCCTGAGTCATTACTTGCTGCTGAATAACCTTAGCCATTGTAAAACTTAGGTCCCCTACTCTATAGTATATTAAAACATTCCTGACCTGCACCTCGACGGCTGGTGCAACGACCGGAGCCAAATCCGACCAACCGCTGGGGTGCCGTCACGAATGTCACTTATATCAGTTCACTTATTACTTTCTTTACTCATGCGGAAGCATTTACATATCTTAACATACTTCTTTACTTAATAGTTCCAGACTACACACATATATCTTTAAACTTCTTACATTTATCTTAACTACACACATATCACTTTAACATAATGTTAATTACCATATCAATTTATCTTAACACCTTATGAGGTGAACTTACCACATTACTTTTCAATATACACACATTACACATAACTTTAACAACTTGAACAACTAATCAATCTTATTAACTTTATGCATCTTAAAGGTAATGCATTAACCTTTCATCAAATCTTACCACATAGTTTTCAACATACGAATTAAACAACTTATGCATATAATATGATCATTATAAGTACATAACATGTACATACTTCTTAAACAACTTATACAAGTAACTTTATCAATACAAACACATAAAATGTGTATATTTCTTGAACAACTTATAGTTAACATTATCAACAGAAGCATATAATTTTGCAAACGGTTTCATTAACTAGCACACATACAGTGTGTCTTTAGTTTATCTCGTAAGTACATAATATGTGCTCTTAACCTTTCACTTTTCACTAACACAAAGTGCACATCGTGCACTAAGTGCGACTTTCACAACTGACATACACAACATATTTTACACGACTTGAGCAACTTATATACATAAACATGTATATCTTCAATTCTTTCCACATGCACATATAAAATATGCATTTTCTTTGCCTTTCCCCATGTGCCCTTATACTGTATAACTTACATAAGTCACTTAAACTTAATCACATAAACACTTTAAAATACTTAATCATGTACATTACTTAGAGCAGATAACTACTTATAACAATTCTTACAATTAGAAACTAGCAATAATGCTAGAATATTTACATATTAACAACTACTTTCACCTTACTAGTAACATTAAAAGAGATATTAGAAGTCACCTTAACACTTATCAACAATGATCATTTCAACTTTAACAATAACCAGCAAAAGAGCTAGTACTTATACATTAATTAGCATAAAGCTAGAATTCTTTACCCTTTCAACTAGTTAATTACTTAATCATATATTGTATTCATAACATCATCTTGGTTATGTGAAATCTCTTACATGCATATAATCCAAAATCACGTAACTTTAACCATTTGGTTTCACTTACATAGTGAATTAACTTACCCTTAAACACAAAACGTGTTACTTTTACTTTCAATGCACAGTGTAACTTTTACTAGTTGTAACTTAACCATTTTACCTCGCCATTAATTCATTAACATACAAGTACTTTACACATTATTTTCTTCTAATGGCGATATCACTACAATTTCTACGTTCTTAACTGTCAATGTTCATAACATTTTACTTTTTTGTTGACACAGAATCTTAGCTTATCACTTTAATATTTACATTCTCTGACTTAATCAAGTCATTATTTCTTTAACTTAGGCTAATTGGATCTTTAAAATCCTCATTCAACCTTTATCATTATAAAGTTATAAATTTTCTCCTCCACTTAAGATTTGCCTTACCATTCTTTTACAACAAACCTACATAACAATAACAATTACGTGGGTTAATACTACTTTACCTTGACTAGCATGCATTTCTTTTCAAACTATGTGTCAACTTTTAATCAATAACGGGACTTACTGTCGCACCCCCAATTTTGGGTTGCGGAAGCGAATCGGGTCGGGGCTGTAAGTCCGTATGTATTAGGATCGATAACGAGGTTATCTTTAGGTATTAAGGTGCGGAATCCCTTAATACTAAGTTTACGGATTGTAAACGGTTTGTTTCACAAATATTAGTGAAATCAATTACTATTTAGCTTTGTATTGATTAAAATCAATGTTTATCTATCAATACCTAGCTCTTAGTATGCTTAGAATGTCTCTGGAAACACAGAAAATTCGTATGGGTATTATGGTAAAAGTTAATTAGGTTTAAACCTAATTTTGTATATAAACTTGTAACACCCCCAAATTTAATGATTCGCGGAAGCATACTTTGGGTGTTACTAATCAATAATCAAAGCACACAGGTATATCAGAAGACAACGCCCGACAAACCAGCAGACTCGCAGCCACCGTTGATCGACTCGTCACACTAATGGAAAGGATCAACTTGCATTAGAACTAGTGTGGCTGTCATCTTGTAATCTATATTTACCTATGTAGGACTTTCACTATTCTAACCGGATGTAACAATTCCCGGTACCTTTTGTACTCCCCGTATTATGTAATCTTTTGAAAACTCGTGTCATGTACCAGACTTGGTTATTTAAATGAAATATAATTATCACTTTATATCGTATATTCCATCATATACACATGTGATACATCAGAATTTCACACAAGAATCTCATTGTTTTTTCTTGATCTTGTTCAGCAAGATGCCACCGAAGCGATTCACCTTCAGCGAAACTGAAATCGCCCAACTCATAGCCCAAAGCGTGGCTCAAGCTATGGCTACCCGACAACCCAGTTCGGGCAGTGAAGACACAGCTGCCAACGGGCCTCAATCCAAGCCTTGTTCATACAAGGACTTCCTGAGCTGCAAACCCTTGAACTTCAAGGGAACTGAAGGAGCCATCGGACTGATCAGATGGTTCGAGAAAATGGAGTCCGTCTTCCACATCAGCAAGTGTGCGGAAGAGGACAGAGTCAAGTACTACACCTGCACCCTCGAGGATGGTGCACTCTCATGGTGGAATTCATATGCCCAGTCTGTGGGTATTGATACCGCCTACCTACTCCCTTGGGAGGAACTGAAGACAATGCTTACTGCTAAGTATTGCCCCATCGAACAACTCCAAAAGCTAGAGGAAGAGTTCTGGCACCTAAAGGTGCAGGGAACTGACATTGACGGATATACCGTCAGATTCCAACAGCTTGCCATCCTTCGCCCAATAATGGTGAGCACCGAACCCGATAAGATCCGAAGGTACATCCGCGGTCTTTCGGAACCTGTCCGGGGGAATGTCGCCTCCTCAAATCAAACCACCATTGATGGTGCTATCCGATTGGCCCATGAACTCATGGCCATGAACGAGGACTCAGAACCACCCACTTCTTCCTCCAACCACCTCAAAAGGAAGTGGTCTGACAACCACAGCAACAACCAAAACACGAAATCCGACACCATCAAAGCCTACAACTCAACCACCGAACCCAGGCGTGGTTACACTGGGAACAAGCCCTACTGTTCCAAGTGCAACCGCCACCATGAAGGTCCTTGCGGTCCTTATTGCAACAACTGCAAGAGGTACGGACACCTCACCAAGGACTGTAGATCCCCCACCAACAACAACAACTCCAACTACAACCCCAAGGCACCCAAGACATGTTTCGGGTGTGGAAACACCGGGCACTTCAAGAATGATTGCCCAAACCAGAAGAAGAAGGGCAACAACAACAATAACGCAAAAGGTAGAGCGTTCGTACTCAACTCTGGGGATGCCCGGCAGGACCCGAATGTGGTCTCGGGTATGTTTCTCCTCAACAACTTAACTGCTTTTGTTCTGTTTGATACTGGTGCCGATAGGAGCTTTATTTCTGATGAGTTTTACCCCTTACTTGACATCACTCCTGTTGCCTTAGATGTTAAGTACACTGTAGAGCTAGCAAATGGTAAACTCATAGAAACCAACAGTGTGATACCTAATTGCACTTTAAACCTAGCCGATGAAACCTTTTCGATCGACCTTATGCCTGTTGAAATTGGGAGTTTCGACGTCATCATTGGAATGGACTGGTTGTCCAAACATCAAGCCGAAATCGTCTGTTACAATAAAATCATCCGCATCCCTCTCGCCGTCGGTAGGACCTTGATCATACAAGGGGAGACTGGCAGGACGAGACTAAACATCATCTCTTGTTTGAAAACCCGAAAATTTCTGAGAAAGGGTTATCCAGCAATCCTCGTGCACATCACGGAGAAAAAGTCGGAGGAGAAGCGACTTGAGGATGTGCCAATCGTTAGAGACTTTCCCGAAGTCTTTCCGGAAGAACTACCTGGCTTACCTCCACATAGACAGGTTGAGTTCTCGATCGATCTCGTGCCGGGTGCCGCACCGGTAGCCCGAGCACCATACCGCCTAGCCCCATCCGAACTTCAGGAGTTGTCCACCCAGTTACAGGAACTCCTGGACAGAGGATTTATTAGACCGAGTTCTTTACCATGGGGAGCTCCGGTCTTATTCGTGAAAAAGAAAGACGGTTCTTTCCGAATGTGTATCGACTACCGAGAGTTGAACAAGTTGACCGTCAAAAACCGGTATCCACTTCCTCGCATCGATGACCTGTTTGACCAACTACAAGGGTCGAGTATTTATTCAAAGATCGATCTTCGGTCAGGTTATCATCAACTTCGAGTTCGCGACACCGACATCCCGAAAACTGCTTTCCGAACTCGTTACGGGCATTATAAGTTTCAAGTGATGCCCTTCAGTTTAACAAACGCACCGGCTGTATTCATGGACCTTATGAATCGGGTGTGCAAACGTTATCTCGACAAGTTCGTCATTGTCTTTATCGATGACATCCTCATCTATTCGCGCAACGAACAAGAACACGCACAACACCTCAAAACCATCCTAGAGCTACTTAAACACGAGGAGTTATATGCCAAATTCTCCAAGTGTGAGTTCTGGATACAATCCGTTCAATTCCTTGGACATGTTGTTAATAGTCAAGGAATCCATGTCGATCCATCAAAAATCGAAGCTATCAAAAACTGGCAAGCGCCAACTACTCCAACCGAAGTACGTCAATTTTTGGGATTGGCCGGGTATTATCGTCGTTTCATCGAAAATTTCTCCAAAATAGCTCAACCACTCACAACACTGACTCAGAAGGAAAAGAAGTTCGATTGGACTGATAAACAAGAGTCAGCATTTCAGCTATTAAAACTCAAGCTTTGCAGTGCTCCTATTCTATCCTTACCCGAAGGCACTTACGACTTCGTGGTATACTGCGATGCTTCCCATCAAGGTCTCGGTTGCGTGTTGATGCAACGAGACAAAGTCATTGCTTACGCTTCCCGACAACTCAAAGTTCATGAGAAGAACTACACGACTCACGACCTCGAGCTAGGGGCCGTGGTGTTCACCCTCAAAATCTGGAGACACTACCTTTATGGTACCCGAAGTACCGTATTCACCGATCATAAAAGTCTCCAGCACATCTTCGACCAAAAAGACCTTAATATGCGACAACGTCGTTGGGTCGAGTTGCTCACCGATTATGACTGCGAAATCAAATACCACCCAGGCAAGGCAAATGTTGTTGCCGATGCCCTTAGTCGAAAGGAACGGCCGAAACCACTTCGAGTTCGAGCCCTCAGTATGACCATTCATAATGATCTCACCATTCAGATTCATACCGCTCAACTCGAAGCTTTGAAACCAGAAAATGTCAAAAGCGAAGCCTTACGAGGCATCGATAAGCAATTCGAAATCAAACCTAATGGTGTTAGGTACTTCTCAAATCGAATCTGGTTGCCTAGTTTTGGGAACCTGCGAGACTTGGTGATGGATGAAGCTCACAAGTCTAAATAATCTATCCACCCTGGATCCGACAAAATGTATTACGGCATCAAAGAATTCTATTGGTGGCCGAACATGAAAGCCGAAATCGCCACATATGTCAGCAAGTGCCTTACTTGCTCGAGAGTCAAAACCGAACATCAAAAACCTTCTGGTTTACTCCAACAGCCCAGCATTCCTGAATGGAAATGGGAACAAATTGCCATGGATTTCATAACCAAATTACCAAAGTCATCGAGCGGTTGCGATACCATTTGGGTGATCGTCGATCATCTCACCAAATCTGCTCATTTCTTGGCGATCAAGGAAACCGATAAAATGGAACGCCTCTCACAAATCTACATCAATGAAATTGTTTCTCGACATGGTGTTCCAATCTCGATTATCTCTGACAGAGACGCTCGTTTCACATCTCACTTTTGGCAATCACTCCAAAAATCATTAGGTACCCGACTTGATATGAGTACCGCGTACCATCCTCAAACCGATGGCCAAAGTGAACGAACCATTCAGACACTGGAAGACATGCTACGAGCTTGCGTAGTTGACTTCGGTGCAAACTGGGAAAGACACCTGCCATTGTGCGAGTTTTCCTACAATAACAGTTATCATACCAGCATTAAGGCTGCACCATTCGAGGCACTGTACAGTCGTAAGTGCCGATCACCGATCTGTTGGACCGAAGTGGGAGACAGTCAACTCACTGGTCCTGAACTCATACACGAAACCAACGAGAAAATCTGTGAAATCCAAAACAGACTCAAAGCCGCACGTAATCGTCAGAAAAGTTATGCTGACGTGAGACGCAAACCACTCGAGTTCCAAGTCGGGGATCGAGTGCTCCTGAAAGTATCGCCTTGGAAAGGCGTAATCCGATTCGGCAAACGCAGGAAGTTAAATCCCAGATACATTGGGCCCTTTGAAATCCTTGAGAGGATTGGCCCCGTGGCATATCGATTGCAGCTGCCAGCCGAACTCAGCAGTGTGCACCCCACCTTTCACATTTCTAACCTAAAGAAATGCCTGTCTGACGAGACACTTATCATCCCACTCGACGAAATTCGCATTGATAACAAACTTCATTTTGTCGAGGAACCCGCGGAAATCATGGACCGTGAGGTCAAACAACTCAAGCAAAGTCGTATCCCCATCGTTAAGGTCAGGTGGAATTCGCGGCGTGGTCCGGAATTCACTTGGGAACGGGAAGACCAAATGCGACTCAAGTATCCTCAGCTATTCCCTGACTCTACATCAAACACGACCACGAGCTAAATTTCGGGACGAAATTCTCCTAACAGGGGGAGAATGTAACACCCGCCAAATTAGGACAAGTGATTAGTGCCTAATCAACTGTTAATACATGTAATTAGTTTTGTGTTAGGCTAATTAATGTATCGGATTTTATATTGATGAATATATACGATTTTGCGATTTGATTAAATCGTACGCAATTTAAATCGAATGTAATTCGATTCAATTTTATACGGACGTTGGTGAACAAAATTATTAAATAAGATAACATTATTTAATAACGCTATTATATCTAAAATAGTATTTTGATGATAATTCATACATGTTTCGTATCGTACAATTAAAAGCCTACGCGATTAGAATGTTAAACGCGCAAACAATGTTAAGTTATACTTTATAACTCATTTATTAAAGTAATTGGTGAAATATTTTAAGTAAAAATATTGGGTAATTATTCGTGCCTTAAAACGGGTGTATAACGCGCGAAATAATTATTTAAACGGTTAAACGATCGGGAAAACGAACACCGCACGGATCGCAAACGCGAGGAACAAGTTTGGGACACACCCACATGGGCTGGGCCCCACGAAAAATCTGCCAAAAGGGGTGAGGTCACCACCTCCCCACCCCATTTTCACTTTACTCTTCTCTCTCTCTTCCTCTCTTTTCTCTCTAAATCACAAACCACCACCACCTCACTAAATCCTAAAATAACACCTCCAAACGACCTCGAATCTTCACACTCGTTTGGAAGAAAATAACCACGAAGCAACGATCTACACTTCCATCTTTTCGGAATTTTCATCCGACAAATTGTAAGTTTCCGACAAATCCCGAAACCTTTAGATTTCGAGTGTTTTTAGCAAGTAGTTGTTTCTTTAAGCTTAAAATGTCCAAATATGGGTTGGGTAAAAGTTTCAGGTCAAACGGTGGCCGGAAAACTCATTTTGGCTCAAAAATCCGTCAAACAGACCTAAGTGTCGCAAAGACGAACAGTATAGCGTCACTTAAGTGACGCATTGAGTGTCGCATGAAACCCTAATTTTGCCTAAGTGCCGCATAAAACCCTTTTTTCCCGACACTCCTACCGTCACTTGACTAGTGACGCACAACAACTTTTACCGACACTTCTAGCGACACTTCCTAAGTGACGCCTAGACCCATACCCGACACTTATAGCGACACTTCCTAAGTGACGCCTAGACCCATACCCGACACTTATACCGACACTTCCTAAGTGACGCCCTACCATGCGTCACTTCCCTTAAGTGACGCATATGCTCAGATTTACTATTTTTAGCGACACTTCCCAAGTGTCGCCCAAGCCCCTAAGTGACGCTATAAGTGACGCACAAACAGAAGGTTTCAAACTAATTTTACACTAAGTTTTGAGGCCCAAATTTGACGCCCCATTTCACCCAAATTCAAGTCCAGGTGCGTTTTTCATCAAAGCTCGACCCCAGCCAGGGGCTCTGCCCCTTGGACCCCGCCAGGGGCTGCCGCCCCTTGGACCCCGCTACCAGGGGCGCTGCCCCCGGACCCCCGTCATTAACGGGCTTCGCCCTTACCCTAGGTTCACGAGTAACGGTGTTACATCTAAACTTTCACACAAAGTGTTAAACTTGTATAACAGCAAACACGAATGCGACACAACTTCTAAAACACATTGGAACTTACTTTTAGGTATAACACTTCAAAATCATCAAAATAATAATGCGGGATTATTATTACAAACAATCACCAACGGGCCGTACACATTTTCAAACACTTAAACAATCAACCAATTGTAATAATTTGGACATTCTAGTTGGACAAACAACTACAAGGTAGTCTATTTAGATGCCTTCACACATTTATAACCATCGCGTGTCGTGGACACCCTCAGGTTACAAGTCTTCGGACTTCGATTATTGGCTAATCAATCTCAGTTTATTAAGATAAACTCTCCAGGCTCAGGTGAGTCTCATGGCCCCTCTTTTTACTGTTTTACTAGGGGTGTGATACATTGCTCTGTTTTTAACACATGAACGCGAGTACATATTTCAATATACTACATGAGTTATTTTCAACTAATCAAACCAAAGTCCTCCGTCAGTATAGTCTGGTAATACGAAAGTAGCGTGAATATTAGTATATGGTACCATATAGGATTGACCCTCCTCGTCCGGGTTAGCAAGCACTAACCGGGTAAACGGACGTACTAATATTTGGGAAGACGAGTGTAGATTAGGCACTCGTGGAGGCACCTCGCTCGGAATTCTCTATATGGGACCCGATCCTCGAGTTAAGCTCAGACTATGCGCTCATGGTTGTATACATTATCCATAACTTTATTTGCTGGATGCAAAGCAATACTTAAATCTTGCGGTTCATAGAATATTATTTGATACTAAAACCTGTGAGCTCACCAGCGTTAGCTGACCCATTTTAGCATGTATCACAGGTACTCAGCAGTAGATTTGGATTGCCCATCAGGATGCATCTTAGCTCGAGTCTTCATGCAAACTTCAGAGATTTCATTGCATTATTAGATTTTGTATAACTAATTATGTACTTAAATCTCTCATATTACGAACACGAGCTATGTATGAGTTCAAACTGTTGTAAACCATTTAATATTAATATATTTTGTTAAAACGACGCATATAGAGTCGTTTGCTATATATCTGTGTGCTTTGATTATTGATTAGTAACACCCAAAGTATGCTTCCGCGAATCATTAAATTTGGGGGTGTTACAAAACTCGTCTCAGTTTACAGGTTCTGGGCTCTGCGGACCGTCTTGGTTCGCAGCCCAGCTTGGCCCAGCGAATCGACTCGATTCGCTTCGCATCCCTACCCTGCGAACTCACTCAGTTCGCATCGCAGGTTATGGTCAGCTTTTGGTCAACATATTTCAACATTTAATATCTAACTCTAATATGTTTACCCAGCAATATTTTTCATTACAATTCAAAACCAATTTACAAACTTGATTACAATAATCTCTAGTACTATTACAAGCTAGATCTGTTGTCACAATAACATGTCCCAACAGACTCCCCCTTGACAATAGCTCTAGCATCTATGTCTTCAAGTTGTCTTTAATCTTCACTTGTAAATTTTACTTCCAGCATACATTCTTAGTTTAATGTAACTTTTAACCATCAGCTGATAATCTCTTCCTATATCTCCCCATCCTTCAGTAGCAGTGATCATGTTCTTGTATAACATCAACAAGTTACTCTTGGAAAGATTCACTAAGTGTCGATGATCATATACTCTTAAAAGTTCTCTTTCACCATCTTCCACTTCATCATTAGCTTTAAAAATCACAGCTTCACCAGTTCCAGCTTCTACATGCATCTTTTCATATTTCCCAGAATATCCTGAGGCATAAGCTTTAACGGTATCTGTTGTATGCATTTAATTGTTGAATATATCTTTTTACGCAATCGTCTTCCTTTTCTTTTACTTCTTTCTTTTAACTTGATAGTCCTTCCGACTCTTGGCTTAATACGTTCAAATTTCATTGACCAACCCTCAGTCTTGATTATCCTTTCAAAATACCTTCCATAAGGATCATTACTAGGATTCTTCATCTCCAATCTAGCCAAGTCTCGAATTTCAAATCTTGGTAAAGAACTGAAAACTACAAGCTTTCTTTCAAAATATTGAACTCCATCATATCTTTTGATTGCAAAAAGCTTCAAATCTGTGTCATAATACCATCCTATTATACCTTTCTTAGGTACACGTTTTCCAGTAATATCAATTTCTGATATTGAAGTCTTTGCCTTTTTCTTCTTCTCCAAAGGCTTAAACATCGGATTATCTTTATGACAATCAGGAAGATCTTCTTCAGAATCAGAATCAGTTGAATCATTTAGATATTCATCCAAATCTATAACTCTTTCTCCTTCTTCATCCTGAATAATCACATTAGTCCTTGAAGGGTTTATGATATGTTCATCAATATCAGCATCAAGATCAACACCTTCAACTAACCCAACATCAACAATAGAAGTCCAATCTTCTGGAGGTACAAATTCACCTTCCTCTAGATCATAATCAACTTCTACTTCGACCTCATCGATAATCTAAATATCAGAATCACTTTCGACATTCTTTTCTGTAATCATTTTAAATAACACGAATTAGATAATATAATATAAATCCATTCATTAATTTCCCAGAATCAATCTAAGAATTTCCTTTATTTATCTCGATCGTATAATCACATGTAATCATTAATCTTATATAATTTTAACTTGTTATAAAAACATCTCAAATTCAAATCTTATATAATTAATCTTATATAATTTTCCCTTGTTATAAAATCACAAGTCTAAATCTTATATCAAATTAACTTATATACTTACAAAACATTAATCTTTCAAAGATTATAAATAATGTTACAATCAATCTAAGATTACAAAAGTATATCAGTTTCAAATTACAAAACATAACTGCTTCTCACCAGCTCCACTTCCACTTGCACCAGCACCAGCACCATCAGACTCAGACTCCCCCTGAATCATAGCTTGCTCACTAGTCTTTGAAGGACCATTCGGCTCACTATCTTTCTGAGAATTGGGATCATCATCTCTGTCATCTCTTTGCTTCTTCCTCAGCTCATCCTCCTTGCATGACTCATGATATGCCAAGATCTCCCCCTGAGACGGCTTGTCCTTGTATAGATTCAGAACTAATCTCTCAAGACGATCAAGCTTGCTCTGGTTATCTTCAGCATCTCTAAGCAACATCTTGTGTGCTTTCAGCAAGTGATTATAAGCTTTACCCTGAGTCGTAAAAGCTTTAGCAAGGGTCACATGCTGAGCTTCAAGAGTTTGAACACGAGATTCTAGATTGGAAACCCGTTCAGAAGCTTTCACCGGTGGTTGTGCAGTCGGAACCACAAGCTGTGCAGATGTAGATCGTACTTTTTCTTGAACCAACTGTTCAAATGTATCGCTCAGCAAGGCCGCAGCAACACGACTATCCTTGTTAGTCGAAAACCGGGAAGTAGGAGTAGTAGAAGCATGCACCTTCTCTGAGGTTTCAGACACAGAAGAAGTCAATCGTTGCCTCTTAGGTTTAGCCTGAGCAGGCTGTCTTTCCCCAGCAACCGTTATAGAAACTATCTATCTCAGTCTCTAGAGTAGAATATACAACATACTACAAGTAATTCTAAATATAAAAAGTTACCCGGACGAGACAATTCCCCAATAGTTAATTAGGTAGTAGTAGAGCGTATACGCTTCCTGCGTGATGTCACGACAGGTGTACTCTCATCGTCCTCTGAATCCTCATCAATCAAATGATAATCAGGATCCTTCTCATCGGCTTTATTCTTTACCTTGTCGACTGGATCCATGAATACCCTTGATCCTTTCTTGATCATTCCCGGAGGAATACCCATAGGAAACCTGGGTCGAGGATCAGTATCATCATCAGTTTCCTCATCATCAGAATCAGATGCAGAGGCATCCACTTTACCTAAACTACCAGATGTCCCGGCATCCGGTCCAGTGTGCCTCAAAATACCCTCAGGTCTAGCAACCTCTGGGCCAGCATCATCCTGTGATGTAGAATATTTAAACTTTGATGATTAGATACTAATCTCGATCATCTAAGTTTCAATATAAGTATATTTAAGTACTAAATTAAGTACCTGAGGTTGATAATCCTCAATCGCCTGAAGTATTGGATCGGTAACATCATCTTGATGTCCCAGTACATCCTGAACAACCTGAGCCGCAATCTCAAGGATAACTTGCTGTCCTTGCTGACCAGCCTGTATCAAAACATCCTCAAGCAGTTCCTGAGGCTCATCTGCAGGATAAGGCTGTGGTGGTTCTTGAGCTTGATGTTGAGCTCTTGCATCCATCCAACCGTTGTTGGCCGGAGCAACATAATTCTCATCCAGAATATGCCCAAACAAATCACAAGCTTCTGGCTTGATATGATAAGGACGCTTGGAAGAATTGAAAAAACAAGCGTCGTAAGTTCTCAAGCTAATCTTGTCAACTCTCAACTCAGCCTCAAAAGCTGGTAGATCAGGAATACAATGACGTATAATCAACATGCAGAATCGAGGATAAATCAAAAATTTCGATCTGACAGCTCCTGTAATCTGTCCAATAAATGAGCTAAATATATACGAAGAAAAACTGTATGGTGTGTTATAAACCAGGGACAGTAAACCTGATAAAAGCTCAGGGCTTAGCTCATCGTAACCTCCCTTCTTGCTACCAAAAATAGTAACAATAATGTGGAACAGGAATCTCCACTGTCCTAGAACAAACGCCTTGATAAACTGGCGTCCTCTCTTCGGACCTAAATATCCCATTCTACCTAGAGCTCCCTCGATAAAATCCGTAGAGTAGACGGATGGACCAGCTTTCTACTCGACAGTACCCAATCGTAAAATCTTTCGAATATCATCAGCAGAGAAGACAACTGGATGTTGGTTAACCCTCGTCCGAATCACCAGAGGGTTAGCCGCAGCATCATACTCAATATTGTCCCAAAACTGGGTCAAGATACTCTGAGATATAGGTGGGGACTCAGTAATGGCATATCGGATCCTCGATCTAGCCAAATAAGTCAAAATCTCAGTAAAGCGCTCAGCACCGCACTCATTTACATCTAAACTCACTAGAATATTGTGAGTAGACGTAAAGGTTCTAGCAGCCATATCTGTACTCATAAATTACACAAATGACTATTAGTTTGACCTAACAAACATTAGTTAATCTAAAATTCAACGTATAATGATCAATTGATCATCAAACATCTAAGTTTACTATTAACTAACAACTTAATTTACACAACTTAATTGAACGATTAAGCAAACTTAACTTTTCAATTATATTTGTTAAATTATATAACGTTCGTTAGTTATAAGCGAAAATTTGAGTTATTATACCACTGATTAACAATCGGAACACGCCGCTCGACTACGCTAAGAGTCGGAAGACTTTCGATATAAGTTAACTCAGAGTTCCAAGGTATTACACATATTTAACTTATTAACAAAAGTTCATAAGCCTAAACGTGTATGAAAAAGCTAACTCGATATAACTTATTAACAAGTTGAAAACAATGATTATGTAAACTAAATATCGAATAAATCAAATGTTCAATTCACTCACATTTGAAAATCAAATTAGGTCAAAGGTTAGAGTTTCAACTCGCTTTGCAAAAAGGCAAAGCGAGTCATATGTCTTAACTGGCTTTGCTTAGCAACTGTGAGTCGAGCCTCACCTCGCATCGGTCAACAAAAGTCAAACAATGACCTCGTTTCGCTTCGGTCAACTAAAGTCAAATTTTGGTTTCGCTTCGCAAAGCAAAGTTGCGATCTGAGTTCAAAGTAGAACTCGCTTCGCAGAAATGGTCTGCGATTCGAGATCTCACTTTGCAGGATAACATGCGATCTGAGATCAAGGAGTGAACTCACTTCGCAGGAGCGTGCTGCGAACCGAGATCGAATCTCGCTTCGCAGTATCGTCTGCAACTTTATTTCAAAAACAAAACAATGATCGTGCAATTTTTAATCAAATAAATGATTCAAACATGTTCGTAATGCCTCAAATATCATATCTTAATAGTTTCACATTTTTTAAACCATTAATTAACATATAATTCATGAAAAACGAAACCGAAACCTTCGAAAACCTAAAACAAGTGATTACGAGCTAAATACACGGTCAAAGATCATGAGATATACCTCTTAAGATTCGTAATCAAAAGTTGTATAATATGCACAGAGTGAAATCCTTCCTCGTCTTCGAAAATCAAAAATCAAACAAAAACTCAGGTCGGTTCGCGTCGCAGATAATTCGCCTCGCAGAAAGATTGGGTTCGCTTCGCAAAGGTGTGTGGAAAGTGAGGTTGGACTCGTTTGACTTGTCCCTTTTATACTCTCAGCTCACTTCGTACAATCTCACATCGCAAAAATGTGGATTCGCTTCGCAGAGGGAACTGGAAAGTAATGTTTGACTCGTTTGACTTTTGTTCCTTTTATACTCTAAGCTCGATTCACATGTTTGACTGGTCAATATCTTAAGGTTGACCAAAAATGCAAATTTTAGCTTTAAATATAAATTGGCCTTTTATTTTTACAAGTCAAAATTTTAAACTTTCCATAGCGTTTTTGTCACATTTATTCAACACGAAATAAAAATTGCAGTTTAACTTAATTCCAAAGGATAACACAATAAATCAAAACAAAACTTTATTTAATTATAATAACATAAACTCTTACAAAATAAAATTGTAAACATAAAAAATAAATTGTATGCTTAAACGACTAAGATTTTATCTGCTTAGGGATCATATTAGAAAGAATAAGCTAAACTTAATTGATTTTTAATAAGTCTAAGACGATTGTTAATATTCATACCTCATTAAATTCATATAAGCACAATAAAATCACAATTTTAATCGAGAATAAACTTATATTTATAAAATTATATCTTAGTTACCTTTATCCACACGATATAACACATTATTGAAAAATAACTTTTGTTTCTTTAGAACTTATTATTCACAAAGGTGAATGTTCAATTGTCATAGACAGATGAAGACGATTACCGATATTATGATCCACATAAAAAAATTATACACAGATTTCTGAGGAAACCTTTTATTGTTAATGTGAACAATAT
This sequence comes from Pseudognaphalium luteoalbum, assembly GCA_963422505.1. Lineage (NCBI taxonomy): Eukaryota > Viridiplantae > Streptophyta > Magnoliopsida > Asterales > Asteraceae > Pseudognaphalium > Pseudognaphalium luteoalbum. The sequence continues at coordinate 33,845,809 of OY730194.1, read as the reverse complement.
CTAGTGTGTTCCACTATACAACATACTGAAGAACTAAAGTACAACTCATAACACTTTATCTTTTATTTGTAAGGTAGGAGTTACTAAATAATGTCCTTTAGAAGCATATAACATACACTTGACATTAGATACTTTGTATTATTTATATGTAAGGTAGAGGTTACTAAATGATGCTCTTTAGAAACATATAACTCACCTTTTAATCTTTGATACTTTGTATCTTTTTGTTTTTGTTTTAAATAACAGTGCATGGAAGTACTATCATTCAACAATTAAGATTTGAGTCATGCATGGTATTGCAGTTTCACAAAAGATAAGACACGTGAATTTAGAATTTCTTAACCGCTCAGAAATCTTAGCATAATCTGCCTACCAATATATCATATGATGAAGCTGACTAGACTAAAGTTATTCTTATCACTTATGAAGTAAGAGACAGGTTATAATCAGTGGATATAGGTGTATAATAAGATAAATATAAGTCAAGTCCTAGTTAAAATGGTTATCTTAGGGTGACTTATAGGAATCTACTAACACATCGTACTTAATACTTAAGGTAATTATTCTGAAGCTTATTCTCCTAATGTACTATCATCTCCCAAGTTTTTTCTTTTTTTTTTTGCAAATAAAAACTTAAAAAAATTCTAAAAGAACTAATGTTGTTCTTTTATCGGAGGCGATTCCCCTAAGGTAACAAGCAAATGAATGCCATATGCCCCCCCCCCCCCTTTTTAATATAAAGAGTTAAACTAACAGCTAACTATTACTTATCCTTTGGAAGATTAGTTATTCAGGATTCCTCATTCCGTTCAGTTGAATCAATGTCTCAAAATGATTCATGTCAAAAGCTTTTGTGTACAAGTCTGCCAAGTTATCCAATGATGGAACCTTGACTAACTGAATAAGCTTCTTTTCAGCACAATCTGTTATGAAATGATGACGGATATCAATGTGCTTTGTCTTGCTGTGCTTTATAGGATTATTGGTTATTGATATGGTGGATTCATTGTTAATTATCATTGGAGTATTGGTCAAGTTTAATCCATAATCTCTCATTTGCAGTTGAATCCACAACACTTGAGAGCAGCAGCTGCCTGCAACAACATACTCAGCTTCACATGTTGAAATGGCTACTGAGGTTTGCTTCTTGCACTGCCAAAACACTAATCTTCCTCCTAGAAACTGACATCCACCAGTTGTGGACTATTTATTCTGATTGCATCCTCGATAATCAGAATTAGTGTAACCAATAAAATCCAAGTCTCCTCCAGTCGGATACCAAAGTCCCAGCTTCGGTTTCCCTCTTAGGTAACGAAAGATTCTTTTAACTGCTTGCATATGAGACTCTTTAGGAGAAGCCTGATATCTTGCGCAGATACATACTGCAAACATTATATCAGGCCTGGATGTAGTGAGATACATTAGTGACCCAATCATGGCCCTATAAAGGGTAGGATCCACATCTTTGTCACTCGATGTATCTGGTCTAAGTCCATGATTTTCTGGAATAGGAGTATGATATATGCGTGTTTCATCCTTCTTAAATCGTTCTAACAGTTCATAGGTGTACTTTGTTTGATGAATGAACATATCATCTTCTTTTTGATCAACTTGTAATCCTAAGAAGAAATTCAACTCTCCCATAGCAGACATTTCGAACTTTTTTCACATGACTTTCTCAAATGCTTGACACATCTTTTCGTCAAAAGACCCAAAAATGATGTCATCAACATATACTTGAACAAGCAGAAAGTCATTCTTTTTCCATTTAACGAAAAGTGTATTATCAATTGAAACTCTTGTAAATCCATTCTCAAGTAGGTACTTTGATAGTGTCTCATACCAAACCCTGGGTGCTTGATGTAATCCATATAGATCCTTATTCAACCGATATACTCTATCTGGATAATCTGGATCAACAAACCCTGGTGGTTGAGAGACGTAAACCAATTCTTGTACTTTGCCATACAAAAAGGCACTTTTAACATCCAACTGATACATTTTAATTTCTTTGTAAGTTGTAAATGATAAGAATACCCTGATTGCTTCAAGCCTAGCAACAGGTGCAAGCACTTCGCTATAATCTATTCCTTCTTCTTGATTGAAACCCTGAACCACTAAACGAGCTATATTGCGAGTAACAACTCCCCGATCGTCTCTTTTGCACTTAAATACCCATTTAGTTCCAATAGGATACTCACCAGAAGGTAAGTCAACTAGCTCCCAAACATTCAGTTTTTTTAAACTGAGTCAATTCTTCTTGCATAGCTTTTACCCACGAATTTTCTTTTAATGCTACTTGAACATTTTTAGGTTCAACTTGTGAGATAAAGCATGCATAAAGACATTTATTAGTGATCCTAGATTCTTTAAATTGACACATATAAGCTGGTGTATTCAGTAGTACTAGCTTTAGTTTGACTCCTGGTTAACATTGGAATGTTTCGATCACCAATGATATTTTCCACAGGATGATTCTTACTTGTTCTAGTCACAGTTACTGGTTCAACAAGTATCTCATCATCCAAATTGGTGTCAATCTCTTCCAATGGTGGCATATCCTCATCAATACTATACATTTCATCAGAAGTTATTCTTTCTCTCAATTCCCTTGTAGGGGTAAAGATATTATCTAATACCTTTTGAGTAACTTCCGATAACTTGTCTTGCTCTTGAGGTTTTTCCACTGATGTCACTTTTGAAGCACTAGTAGATGGATTATTTGCAGACGTCCCAGATGAAGATGCATTCGATGTATGTGTAGGGCCAGTGTCCCCGTCACCGTACAATAAATGTTTCGGGATTTCTAAATTAACCACATTGTCACTTATAGGGACTTGAAATGACTTAAACAGATCTGAATAATCAAATTGCCAATCTAATCCCTTGTGTTTGTCATGAATATGACTGGTAACTTCAATGTTATAGACAGTTTCCACACGTCCAGTGACTTTATTGAAAACCTTCTTGTTTGGTGAATTAGGAATATAACCTAGGAAATATTCTTCGTCAGCCTTTTCCCCAAACTTAGGTTGATTGCTAGTCTTCAATAGGGTGCATGATACACCAAAGGGCTCAAATCCCTTCAAATTAGGTTTCTTTTTGTTCAGAAGTTCATAACAAGTCTTGTTATGCTTCTTAACAATTAGTACCCTATTCAAAACATGACATGTTGTATTCACTGCTTCTGCCCAAAAGATAACCGGAAGCCCTGAATCAGCAAGCATGGTTCTTGCAGCCTCAATAAGAGTTCTATTCTTCCTTTCAGCAACACCATTTTGTTGTGGTTCATATGGTGCACTGAATTGATGTTGAATTCATTTACTTAAACAATAAACATTCAACGTAGAATTTTTTAACTTTGTACCATTGTCACTACGAATTCTCTTAACTCTCGTGTTATAGACATTCTCTACTAAATCTAAGAACTCCATGAGCATTCCTGGAGTTTCATCCTTAGATTTCAAAAAGAATACCCATGAGAATCTAGAGAAATCATCTGTAACAACCAGAAAATACCATTTGCCACCTATGCTTCTCTTGCTTATTGGGCCAAAGAGATCCATATGTAGCAATTCAAATGGCGAGGATATTGAGTTTTCTGTTTTAGACTTGTGTGGTTTCTTATGTTGTTTTCCTTTCAAACAAGAAACACACATGTCTTCAAACTCAAAACGTTTCTGTGGCACACCCAGAACTAAACCATTTTTGGTTATGTGATTCATTTTTCGAAAGTTCAAATGTGCCATTCTCCTATACCATAGAATAGAATCAGCTTCTGAAGCCTTGGATAATAAACATGTAGACTCCATTGAAGTATTTGGAGCACCCATGTTAATAGCATAGATGTCCTTCTTCCTTGGTGCCCTCATTAATATCCAATCTTCGAGAATAATAAATCCCGGCTTCAGGACTAAGGCTTCCTTTTCATTAAAATGAACTGGATGACCTTTATCGCAGACTTGGGAAACACTCACCAAGTTCTGAGTTAGTTCTTCAACATAATTCACATCTTCAAGAGTCAAAGTTTCATTTGAAAATTTTCCTTTTCCCGTAATCACTCCTTCATTTATCACCAGCGAAGTTCACTCACTGTTTAAGACCACCTTTGAAGTCCTTCAGTAGACTTCTTTCTCCTGTCATGTGTCTTGAGCATCCACTGTCTACATACCACCAATTGTCTTTGTTCACAGTCTGCTCCTGCACATAACACGTTGTACACAGTTAGTTTTCAAGAGGGACCTAAGCCATTACAGTTTTGGGTTGTCCCTTATCATCCACAATCTGAACTTCCTTAAAGTAACCATAACTATTCCCATCAGGAGTCTTGGTGACTTTAATAGGAGGTTGAGGTTGTTGATGATTTATAGTCTTATGCTTGTGAGGAGAGTGAGTAGAAAACCTCCTAGGCATTTGACTATGTTGTTGTGCATGAGAAGTAGAACCACTTTCATACTTACTATGGTTTCTACCACTGGTTCTAAACCTCGAAGGTGTCTTATCTCTAGATTTAATGACAGCATTATCATTTTGAGAATAAGGTCTCTTAGGTTTAGGTGGTGAGACACTATTAGTATTGTCTCTTTTCAACATGTTCACAGGTGCAGTCACAAGTTTGCTTCCCAAACCAGGTATAGCACTAGACCTGTCTACAGGTTTTGGTTTCTCGTTATTCACTAGCTTATGTATAGCTTCCAACTTCTTATTAGGACAACAAGAAGCCACATGCCCCTTTTGATGGCATTTAAAGCAAGACATATGCCTTCGTGACTTAACGTCTTTTGCCTTAATTTCAATCTGAGTCTTAGATACTAAAGGTGTATCATTTTGTTCTTTAATAACCTTATCATCTACTTTGGCATCATTGAGCATCCCACCCGATACAAATTGTACATTGGTGGAACCTGATATCTTACCAATTTTAGATGATTGCTCTTCAAAAACATCCTTCTGTATCTTAGAAACTTCAGATTCTTCGGGTATTTTAACATCAGAATTAGCAGTAGCATCAATCATCTCTAGGTCAACATTAGAGGTAGTGTAATTATCATTAAAAGGCGGAGGTACATCACTATAGCCTAAGCCAGTCTTGTCCTTTACACTACGTTGAGCGTCAATTATATTGTCCATAGTTAAAGAAGATGTTCTATAACTCTCAAACTTACGATTAAGCTCAACTAACTTGACCTTAGATTCAGCTAATTCTTTGTCCTTGTCTGCTATTTCTTGATTTAAGTCCTTTAGGTTTAAATAAAGACCATCTATTGTCACAGATTGTTCATTTATAGTATTCCTAAGTACAGTCTTATCAGACATATAGGACTTAATTTGTTTCTTAAGGTCTAGCTTGTCCTCACTTAACCTACGTACATCAATTTTGGCCAATTCTAGTTCAGATGTTAAAGCCTTATGTGATTCAGCAAAGACATTAACCTGGGCTTGTAAACTACTCACTAATTGACATACATCTATAAGTGTAGGAACATCAAGACATACCCGTTTCTTCTCAGTTTGGAGTTCAGCCATTTGTGCAACAAAGTCTTCTGGACATAGATCTTCAGTTGATCCCAAGTCCAACACATCATCTTCAGCTGCCAGCATCTTCAAATCAGGAATCTTCATTTGATAATCCTCAGCAGTAGGCATGTAAGATGGTGTCTCATTAGTCTTAACTGGATCTTCAATTTTAGCCCTAAGAGCTTCTTCAGTCAAAGCTCTCCAGTCATAAGAACCATCCAGTTGTTGAACACTAAGGCTTTAGAAGACAAAGTAGCACTTGATTTTTCAGGATTTGCTGATTTCTCAGTTTTGGGTCTTTGACATTCTCTAGCAAAATGTCCATAACCTTGACAGTTAAAACATTCACTTTGGACTTATCAAACCCAACTTTATTTCCCACCAGCTTTCTTCCAGTACGCTTTAAGAAATTTTTAACTCTCCTTGACACCATAGCAAGTTGCCACTGGAGATCCATTTCTTCTAAGTCATCTGGGTCTACCTGATCATAATCCTCATCAAAAGTAGCTGGATCATTGATCTTACCCTGGATGTAGTTTTCGTATGAAGCAAGAACTGAAAGTTGTTGTTCGACAGATTTCACACTCATGGGCATTTTGTGATGCTTTTGAGTTGACTTCCCAGTTGTCTTATTTTTTTTTTCACCTCCAGATGAACTTATAAAGCATAAGTCTTCGGATATCATTTCACCAGTTTCTCCAGTATCATCAACTAGTAAAGCAGTGGTCGAACTGGACGAATTATTAGAGATAGTAGATTTTCCATGATAAAGCCCAGGATCATGTACCTGATCAGGATCAGTATCTCTTGATTTCTTGGTGAAATCATATCCGCGGAGCTTATCAATTGCCTGCTCCAATGACATAGTTGCATAACGCTCATCGTGATCCTTGAGCATAACTCCATACATTTCCAATTTCGAAGGAAGACCCTCAATAAACTTGTCAGTATTTTCCGTATTAGAATAGGCAATGTCGTGGTCATCTAGCTCACTTAACAGATGGTAATATATGGTGGTATATGCATCAAGATTTTCACCTTTCATAGCTTTGAAGACTATGAATTGTTTCTTTAACAGAGTACTCATACCTGCCTTAACTTGAGGACTTCCATCATACCTTTTCTCTAGAGCTTCTCATAGCTCTTTAGCAGTGTAAAAAGACTTCAACTGATGGTTGATCTCTTTTGGAAGACTCATTTTAATTGATGAGTGAGCTTTATTTTCTATTTGATAATCTTTCTTTTCCTCATCACTCATTTGAGTATATGTAAGGGCCACAGTTTTACTACCAACTTTAGCAGAAGTTGCAGTATATCTGTTCTTTATGCACATCCAAATAGACAAATCATGGAACCGATAGTGTGATTCAAATCTTTCTTTCCATCCATAGTAGTCTTCAAGTCGGAGCAATTTAGGTGGAACATTTGACTTTCCAACCTCATGTTCCATCTCAATCATCTTACTTATGTCAGACATTTTTGCAAATCCCAGAGATTAAAGCTAAACAGAAAGTTCAGTTCGCAGGAACTCAACTCGCAGAACAAACTCAGTTAGCAGACCAGAACTCAGTTCGCAGATTAAACTCAGTTCGCAGATCAAACTCAGTTCGCAAGACAGACTCAGTTCGCGGAATCTCAGTTCACGGAATCTCAGTTCACGGAATCTCAGTTCACGGAATCTCAGTTCGCCAACTTAGTTCAGTTCGCAAACTCGATTCGCTTCGCAAATCAGTTCGCAGAATCAGCTGAAAACCCTAAAAACGAAAATTTTAGGTTTTTGAACGTCTAAAAACTAAGATTTCGAACGTAAGTGAACCTAAAAGCTTACAGAGACTGATTTTAATCGTTTTTAAGCAAAGAATCACGTACAAATAACTCTAAATCAACCGTTATTACCCGAATAACCTCGAACCTAGGCGTATCTACCCGTATGCTCTGATACCAATTGTAAGTCCGTATGTATTAGGATCAATAACGAGGTTATCTTTAGGTATTAAGGTGCGGAATCCATTAATACTAAGTTTACGGATTGTAAACGGTTTGTTTCACAAATATTAGTGAAATCAATTACTATTTAGCTTTGTATTGATTAAAATCAATGTTTATCTATCAATACCTAGATCTTAGTATGCTTAGAATGTCTGGAAACACAGAAAATTCGTATGGGTATTATGGAAAAAGTTAATTAGGTTTAAACCTAATTTTGTATATAAACTCGTCTTGGTTCGTAGGTTCTGGGCTCTGCGGACCGACTCGGTTCGCAGCCCAGCTTGGCCCAACGAATGGACTCGATTCGCTTCGCATCCCTGCCCTGCAAACTCACTCAGTTCGCCTCGCAGGTTATGGTCAGCTTTTGGTCAACATATTTCAACATTTAATATTTAACTCTAATATGTTTATGAACCAATATTTTTCATTACAATTCAAAACCAATTTACAAACTTGATTACAATAATCTAGAGTACTATTAAAAGTTAGATATGTTGTCACAATAACATGTCCCAACAGGGGCGTGACTAATCAATAATAATAAGCACGAAGATATAATGAACGACCACTATATGCGTCGTTTTACAATTTCATTGATTAAACCAAAGTTTACATCAAAATACTGTTTACATTAGCTCCGTTCTTAAATTGAGAGATTTAAATTACATAATTACTTTATACAAAATATAATAATGCAATTAAATCTCTGATTGATTGAATGAAGACTCGAGCTAATGAATCCTGATTTGGGCAGTCTAACCTACTGCTGAGTACCTGTGATACATGCTAAAATGGGTCAGCGAAACGCTGGTGAGCTCACAGGTTTGTATATCAACACATATTTGTATGAACCGCAAGATTTAATTGAATTTAAAATGCAATTAAGCAAAATAAAAGTTATACAGCCATGAGCACATAGTCTGAGCTTAACTTGAGTGTCAGGTCCACATTTAAGGAATCCTGATCGAGGTGCCTCCCACGAGTGCCTAATCTACACTCGTCTGAACAAATATTAGTACATCCGTTTACCCAGTTAGTGCATGCTAACCCGGACGAGGAAGGTCAATCCTATATGGTACCATATACTAATATTCACGCTACAACATATTACCAAACTATGCTGATGAGGGCTTTGAAAGATTAGTGAGATAACTCATGTAGTAATTGTTTGTTTTCGTACTTGCGTTCATATAGTTAAAATAAAACAAGCAATGATATCACACCCCTGAGTAAAACAGTAAAATAGAGGCTATGAGACTCACCTAAGTCTTGAGAGTTCAAATTAATAAACTTGAGTTGATTATGAAATGAGTCGTCCGAAGACTGGTAACCTGAGGATGTCCACGACATGTGATGGTTATAAATGTGAGCAGGTATCTATAAAGACTACCTTTGTAGTTGTCCGTCCAACTAGAATGTCCAAATTACTACGATTTGGTTGATTTGGTTATGTTTTGAAAACGTGTACGACCCGTTGGTGATTTGTTTGTAATAGTAATCCCACATTATTATTTTGATTTTTGAAAGGTGTTATACTTAAAAAGTATTTATAAACTTTAGGTGACGGGGGTTCGGGGGCAGCGCCCCTGGTTAGCGGGGTTCCAGGGGTGGCCCCTGGTTAGGGTCGAGATGCCAAGTTAGCTCGAAAAATTTTTATTTCTACTATATTGCTTTGGTGAAAAACGCATCTGAACTTGAATTTGGGTGAAATCAAGTGATAAAATTTTTGGTCTTGACACTTAGTAAAATCTGAGTTTTCTAGGTTCTGTCTTATGCGACACTAGGTGCGACATAGTTTGTGTTAAAACCCAGAATTATCTAATAAACAATTCTATAAGCGTTGAATTATTATTGAGAAGTTGCGGAATCACACTCAATAATATTAAGAAGATCAAGAATTAAATAATATATAATTCACAATTGATTATCAAAAGCTTCAATCTTATTAATGATATAAGACGAATACACTTAAGTATTAGGGTTACAGAAAACCTTGAAGCTGCGTAAAACTAATCTTAACCTAATCTAGGTCTAAGAATCTCTATTTATATTACATAGAGTCCTATACTATCTCTAGTTATTATGGATTTCAAATCTATCCCATAAATAACTCTAACCGACTTATAAACATCAACAGTGGGAGTAACTTACTTTATACCAACAGTGGTAGTAAGTAAGTTCCCATTACAGACACAAGTGTAATTACACTAACAGTGGCTAGTTCTTCAATCCTTCCAGCAGTGGCTATCATTAAAGCGAACAGTGGCTATACTTCAACACTTATCAAATAAGCTCAGATCCCAACAATCTCCCCCTAAACTTGATCAATCTTGCATTGCATTAAGTTTCTGCATTCAGCTTCATTCTTTTGTAGGAGAGTTTTATCTTTTCTTGCTTGCTTGATCTCTCTTGTAGAATTGATTCATAATCCAGTAGATAATGTCTTTGCCTTTTTCAGTCTTCACTGCAACTTGCAATTTCTTTTCCATTAGTTGCTTCAACAGTACTATGCTCAGAATGTACTCTCTCTCTCTTCCAACATATACACATATTTACCATTCTTGAGAGAAATACACTGCACTCCTGCTCTAGCAAAATGTCTCCAGTAAGCAACTAACTCAGCACACAAAAATATATCTCCATACATCTCAGGCTCAAACATCATTTGTATCCATTCCCACACATGCCTTTCAAGACTAGCTTTAACATTTTTCAAATCCTTTTCTAACCCAATCTTATACATATCATATACATCAAATTTGTGAATTCTTTTCAGAATATCCTGCATTGACTTGTGAAAGCTTACAACTCCATTCTTTCTTTCAATCCTTATTTCATAAGCCATTTCTTCAGTTGCTATCAATACTGCTTCCCATTTGATAATTTCTGTGTATTCTTCACCATCCAAATTGATGTTTTCTGATCTGTCAGGCTTAACTACAATCATCTTTTCTAATATCTCCTAATCCCTATCCAAATCACAAACATTTTCATCCATCTCTTGAAATTTAGCAAATGACCTTCTAACTCCTTCAATCTTCAATTTCAATTCCTTTTCCTTCTCAAGCTCTTCATCAATCAAATCATATCTTTCCTGTAATCTTCTTTGAATCTCTGCATCATCTTTCCTTTTCTTTTCTAATCTTTTCTTTGCTTCAGGATTGACATAAGGATTATTATCATACATCTTTTGCAATTGTTCCAGTGACATTTTCCTCAATTGACCTGTAGGAATCCTATCTCCTCTTAACTTACATACCAGATCATTTTTCAACTCAGCCCTTGTTGGTTTCTTTGCTTTCCTCTTAGCAGCTTCTTTTTCCTTTTTCTCCTTCTTCTCTCTTTCAATTTTCTTCTTTAATGCCATCTGCAGAGGATTACCCTTTTTCTTTTCTTCATAAGCATGATATACAGTATCATCATTTAACCCCTTTACTTTCATATCTACATACACTCTGCTAGCTTCTTTAGTCATTTTTACAATCTGACCATTCTCAAGCATCACATCCACTTCATCAACCTCAGATTCTTTCATCTTGACAGGCACAGACTTTTGAGATTTAGCAGCTCTTTCTTTTCAGTTTCAAGTTTGTCCTGTTCATCCAATTCAGCCTGCAATCTCATAGCATACTCCAAGTCATGCTCAACATTCTGTGTCACCTTCTTCAATTTTTGCTTTTCCTATAATTTACCCTTGCCTTTATCTTTTGGATCAATCTTTGGAAGTTTGGAATCAGGCTTAGGCAAATTGGTAGGCTCTTTGATCTTAAAAGGTACTTCAGGTGTTCTGACATTGGTTGGTTTTGACTTAACAGTGGGAGAGGTAACAGTGGTAGCAGTTGTAGCAGTGGTAGCCACTTTAGCAGTGGGACTACTTGACTTTGATTTTCTGATCTCTTCCATCTTTTTAGCTTTTATACTGAACAATGGTACAGATTTCTTCCTGCCATATGTAAGTTTAGGATCTGATCTTGGCATTGACTCCCCATATGCCTTTGCATCATCACCATTTGGTTCCATCTGTTCAGTTTCCATACTCACCAACTCATCCATTGGTTGTACCACCTCTTCACCATCTTCTACATCAATAATCACCTCTATCTCACCATCAACCCTTTCCACAGTCTTTTGCATAACACTTTCAACAATTTCAGTCTACATATCATCTTCCAAGACTTCAGTGTTAGCATTAGACATAACATCTGTTTCACCCACAACCTCATCCACATGATCATACATAAACACATCATCATCTCTTCTGCATTCTTCTCCCCCTTTTTGAAAGTGTTCCTCACCAATAAAGCTTCTAACACAGCAAGCCTGTCTTTTAATTCATCAATTTCTTTCACCTGCTCAACAATCTTAGCAGCCTGCTTTGCAATTTTAGCATCTTGAGCTTTATTCACCTTCTTCTCCTTCATCAATCTCTCCCAAATTTTATCCACAACCATTGTCAATTGTACATTCGTCAATTCAATGTAAGTACTAGCCTCATCATCATTAGAGTGTGACCTCCTAGATGAATCATTGACAAAATCATCTTCTGCCTCATGCCTAGCATGGTCAACAGAAGTTCCCTTTTTCTTGGTACTGGGACCTTCACCTGCTTCATTACCCGTAGGTTCAGCATTAGAAGTTGCCTCTGGTTGGGTCTTATTGATGTTACCACTACCCTCCTCTGTCAGTGGACTAGTAGGAGTAGTGGCAGCCCTTCTAGAATGACCACCCATCTCCTGTGGGGTCACTTGCTGTGGTACACTAGATGGCTGAGACAAGTGAGCAGCAGGAACCTCACTTGCCTGTTTTCTTTTCTTTTTCTTTGGCAGTAAGTGGGTAGGTTGTTTGGTCCCTTGTTTTCTTTTTGTACTCCCAATTGGTGTGTGTTCAGACTCAGTTGGTACTACTGGCCTGTCACCAATTGATTCAGATGCAGTTGGTGTTACTACATCTGTGGTGGAAGGAGCAGGAAGCATTGTAGAAAACAATGTTGTTTCCTTCCCAGAAAACTTCTTATTGGTATTCTTACTCATCTCTGTAAAAGTTCTAACAGAGAGAGTACTAACACCAACAATAAGTTCTTGTGCAACTAAATCAGAAATTTGTTTATTTAAAATAAGTTGCACAAATCTAGGATACATAATAAACATATCCTTTTTCCCTTTTGTTATATTTCTGATCATGCCTTCAAGAATGTATTTAGAAAAATTAAATTTTTGACCCTTAGCCAAACACACAAGTGCATAGGCTATTTGGGTGCCAAATTCATTAAAAGCAGTTCGTTTTGATGACAAGCAGTGGAGAAGTGTATGTATTAAAAATTTCCATTGAGGACTAAAGAGTGATTTAAAAAAGGTAAAACGTGTATAATCACCCTCATACCCCATTAATCTAAGATTAGCATACAAATCTCTGTCATCGATAGAGGATATACCTGTAGCGTCATCAAGAAGAAGTATTTCTCGAATAGAATCCTCTGTTATCACCACCCTGGTTCCTTGAACCGTAGAAACCACATGATTATTACCCGCAATAACTTCCAATCGAGCATTCTTCCAGAATTCGTTCATACGACCCCTTGAAACCATTGGAGATACAGTAAGCGCATGAAAGATATAACTCGACCGCAGAAAATCCACAATTTGTGTGAAATTTTGCGCCGATGAGGGTTTCATCAAGAAGGCAATCATATTGTGTTCTTCATAAACACTTAGTGTAAGATCAGTTGAAGAAGAAGCCATGATGGTTAAATCGATTGTAGTAGAAATGAGAGTTTGATTTGAAGTTTAATCGTAGTGGTTATGTGTGAAAATAAGAAAGCGTAATGAAAAATTGAAGTGTTCAAAGTTTATATACTGTTAGTCATAAGAACAGAGCCAAGCCCTAGAAAAATAACTAGCAGTGGCATTGCGCAATATAACTAACAGTAGAAAGGTATGATAAAATACCTTAACAGTGGCAAACATTCAATTTTTCAAGCACTTATACTTAGAAAGCTAACAGCAGCTAGTAGCACTAACAGTGGTAACCGACCAAGGTAACCAAAGCTTAGTACTAGCAGTGCCAAGCACTTAGCTTTATAAGCAGAATTTTTTTTTTTTAACAAAACAAATAAAATGTTAGTTCCAGCAGTAGCAATGTCTTCTGACAGTAGCTAGGAACCTGCACAGTGGTTAGCTAGAAAACAAACAGTGGCAGTAATATACACAAGTTTACAAGCAGTGGCAATTTTATAAGGAGCAGTGGCTAGGATGTTCTAACAGTGGTACCAACTGAGCAACTAAAAGCTAACAGTGGTAACGACTTGGAACATAAAGCATTGTTCTATATAAAGAACCACTGTTAGTATCTATTCTAATACCAAACATAGTTTAAGTTAGATTGATCATTCCAATACTGGTGACCAAAAATGTAAACCTTCCCACATCGAAAGCCTTTGTGAAAAGATCTGCATATTGATTATCAGTATGAATTTTAAAGATTTGGATCAATCTCTTTTCATTGCAATCTCTTATGAAATGATATCGAATTTCAATATGTTTGGTTTTAGAATGCTTAACAGGATTGTTAATGATACTAATTGCAGAGTTATTATCAATATAAATAGGAGTATTTGGAAAAGTCAGACCATAATCCAGCATTTGATTCTGAATCCAAAGTACTTGTGCACAACAGCTTGATGCAGCAACATACTCTGCTTCTACTGTTGAAGTGGATACAGTGGTCTGTTTCTTGCATTGCCAGGACACCAATCTTTCTCCTAGAAATTGACAACCCCCTGATGTAGACTTCCTGTCCAAACTCTCACCACCATAATCACTATCTGTGAATGCCATAAGCTCAAAGGAAGAACTCTTGGGATACCAAAGGCCCAATTGTGGTTGACCCTTTAAATATCTAAAGATCTTCTTTACAGCATACAAATGTGATTGCTTGGGATTGGCTTGATATCTAGCACACACACACACAACAAACATTATGTCTGGTCTAGATAAAGTGAGATACATGAGGCATCCAATCATAGATCTGTAGAGATGTACATCTACATCCTCCCCCTCAAGATCTGCATGTAATGCCTTGTGTGTCTCCATTGGTGTGCTAGCTACTTTAGCATCTGTGTAACCAAATCTGTCCATAATGTCTTTAACATACTTGCTTTGATTGATGAAAATGCCATCAGCCCTCTGCTTAACTTGAAGTCCCAAAAAGAAAGTAAGTTCCCCCATAGAACTCATCTTGAACTTATGATGCATTAACTTCTCAAACTCCTTGCACAGTATATCATTAGTAGAACCAAAAATGATATCATCAACATACACTTGCACCAACAGAATATCATTGTGAACCTTCTTGGTGAACAGTGTTTTGTCAATGGTACCTCTTTTAAAACCATTCTCCAATAAGTAAACAGATAGAGTTTCATACCAGGCTCTAGGTGCTTGATGCAAGCCATATAGAGCCTTATCCAATCTGCATACTCTATCTGGATACTTGGGGTCTTCAAATCCAGGTGGTTGACAAACATAAACTTCATCATCAATAGCCCCATACAGAAAGGCACTTTTGACATCCATTTGATAAACTTTAAAACCATGATATGAAGCATATGCCAAGAATAACCTGATTGCTTCTATTCTTGCAACAGGAGCAAACACATCATCATAATCAATACCTTCTTCCTGTGTATACCCCTGTGCCACCAACCTTGCCTTGTTCTTTATTACAATACCCCTTTCATCCTTTTTGTTCTTAAAGATCCATTTTGTGCCTATAGCTCTTTTTCCCTTTAGTAGATCAACTAAGGTCCACACATTATGTATCTTAAACTGTAGCAATTCCTCCTGCATTGCTTCAACCCAACTGGGATCTTTAAGAACTTCCACTGCCTTCTTTGGCTCAGTTTGAGATAAGAAGCATACATATAAAGAGGTATGGAGTTCCTCTTCATTGTCCTTGGTCTGCTGTCTAGTTTGCACAGTAGAACCAACATCACCAATTACTTGTTCAAGAGGATGATCTCTATGAACAGTGTATTTGGATGTAGGAGTGTCAGGTATCTCAGTTTCCAAATTGGTATAATTACCATCTTGTCCAGACCTTTCACTTGATGCCTCTCTTGAGATCCTTTTAGACAAAGGAGTAGAATTCATATAATTCAGATAATCTATCTTCTCCTTCTCCTTATCAAGTTGTTGTGTTGGACTCATCTCACTTTCTTCTTCACTGTCTGCCATGCTTTGACTATCGGATTCAACAAATTTAATTGATGGTTCATCTGTTTCTTCTGACTCTAATCTCTGTGTTGACTTTGACTGATCAGTGTCAAACACTTCTGGGGGGATCAGGAAACCATATTGGTAAAACAATGTATTCCACTAAATCTTTCTTCTTTCCAGATGACATTCCTGATTCAGATATACCACATTCATTACTTGTTCCTGCATTTGTACCTGCACCTGTACCTGCACTTGTACCTGCACTAGAATCTGCAGTTGTATATCTAAATGCAGAATTAAGTGCATCAATATCAAACAAAGACTTTGGACCTTTTCCATCTGGATTAGTGATATTTTCATTAAAAGTGATGTTCATTGATTCTTCTATCACCCTGGTCCTTTGATTGAATACCCTATAAGCCTTACTTTGAATTGAGTAACCATAAAAACACCCTCATCTACTTTGCTTTCAAACTTTCCTAAGTGATCTTTGGTATTTAAAATGGTATAAGGACATCCAAAAGATTTTAGGAAACTAACCAATGGTTTGTTCTTAAACAGCAGTTCATATGGTATTTTGTTATGAGGCTTAACCACAAGTACCCTATTCTGAACATAGCAAGTTGTGCTAACTGCCTCTGCCCAGAAGGACGTAGGCAATTTTGCATCAGATAACATAGTTCGAGCAGCCTCAATTAATGTCCTATTCCTTCTCTCTGCTACTCCATTTTGTTGAGGAGTTCTAGGTGCACTAAACTCTCTCTTAATACCTTTAACTTCACAGAATTTATCCATCTCATGATTTTTAAACTCTGTTCCATTATCACTCCTGATGATTTTAACCTTTTTATCCAATTGATTTTCCATCTTAGTTATAAATGATCTAAGTATTTCACATGTTTCATCTTTTGTTCTAAGAAAGAAAACCCATGTAAATCTAGTGTAATCATCAATAATGACAAGGCAGTAAGACCTTTTCCCCATACTACTTATATTGGTTGGTCCAAACAAATCCATATGCAATAAGTGTTAAGGTGTGCAGTTGGTATTCACAGATTTGGACTTAAAAGAAGTTTTGTGTTGCTTTCCTTTTAGACAAGAAACACAATGATCATCACATGAATATACCTTTTCAGGCAAACCTCTAACAAGCTTGTTTTTGACAAGTTTATTAATGGTTTTATAATTCATGTGACACATCCTTCTATGCCACAGTTCAGATTCATTCAAACTTGCTTTTGAAATAAGACAGTTCAATTCAGATTGAGGTGACATGTTTGCTAAGTCACACTTATATACATTATCTTTCCTTGGAATTCTCATTAAAATCATGTTTTCTGGTATCTTAAATTCCTTGGACAAGATAAGGCATTCAGTGTCAGTAAAATAGACTGGATTCTTTTTATTTGTGATTTGACTCACACTTAGCAAATTGTACCTCAACTGTTCCACAAAATACACATCATGAAAACTTATCTTATCACTTTGCACTGTTCCTTTGCCCGTAATTTTCCCACCTTTGGGATTACTTCCAAATGCTACATACCCTCCATCAAATGATTTGAAATCCTGTAGCTTTCCTTTGTCTCCAGTCATGTGCCTTGAGCAGCCACTATCAACATGCCATAAGCTCTTTGGCTTGCTCTCCACAAATATCAAAAAGAGAATTAGTTTCTCTTGGGAACCCAAACCAATTTGGTCTTGGGTTTCCCGTGTGCATCATTAAAATCAACTCTCTGGAAGACAATTGATTTTGATGCACTGTTAGATTTGGAAACTTTGGATGCATCAGTGTTCTTTGGTTTCCAAACCCAACTAATTTTAGACTTAACAGTGGGAATAGGCCTAACAGTAGTAACCCTTAGGCTTGTGTTAATTATTCTAGCAGTGGTAGCCATACTTGGTGTAAACATTCTTTTGTAATTTTTAACACTAGCAGTGGCTGCATGCTTAACAGTGGTAACACTTCCTACTGTATTAGTCTTCTTACCTCTGTTGGCTTTATTTGGTGGTATCACTGCAGCATTAGTAGCAGTGGCGGCAGTTGTACCACTGTTAGCCGTATTCTTCATCCTCTTGACAGTGGCAACATGATTAACTTTTATTTGAAATTTTGTTTATTAATCATGTTTGCTGCTGTCCATAATGGTTTCACAACCCTAGTGAAATTCTTAGGATTGTGATAACAATCATGTTGAAGATGATTAGTTTTTCCACAGATATAACAAGACTTTTCTTTGACCACTTGAAAATTCTGCCCCAATCTTTGTGAAACCATTTGGTTCCAGTTTCTTTGATTGCCTCTTGGTGCAGTTTTAATGAAAGGTTTTGGTGAAGAAAGTCTTGTTTTGCAAGCACAGTTAATACATTTATCATTCAAATTTGTCACAGATTTTGACTCCTGCTTAACTATTTTACTAACAAATCCTAGACCCTTTCTAGACTTATTAGTATTGAACACTTGTTTTATCTGTTGTTTAGCCTGTTCTTAAAGCAATCTTTTACCCTCTTCTAATTTATCAACATTTAGTTCAGAAACTAGACCAGTAACCTTTCTGCTACCTTCACTTGATGAATTAGATGATTCAAAACTTTCAGATGTACTATCACTCTAATCATCTTCCTCACACTACTCTCTTATTTCAACTTTATCAAAATTCAAATCTTCTTCTAAACTTTTAACTGGATCAGCCTTTTTAACATCATCATTCATTCCTTCTTTAAGAGAATTGATATCAATATCAGTTTTGAAAGGAAAGTATTTGTTGTTATAAGGAGGAGGTACATTACTGTATCCTAATCCAGTCTTAAGCTTATCATGAATCTGTGAATTGATAAGTTTATTGACATGATGCATTTTCTAAGTTACTTACATTAAGTCTTATGCTATCTCTCTCACATGTGACTTCAGCAAGTTTCTTAGTTAACAAATCTACCTTATCTTTAAAAGTGTCTCTTTCCCACTTAGCATATGCAATGTCATATTTAAACTGTGTTTCATTGACTTCATGTGCATGTATCTGTTTTTCAAGATTTTCAATTGCTAATATAGTGTGTTTACTTTTGATTTCCCATTGTTTTAGTTCATCACACACTTTCTGATTATGATCCCTGTAATGTTTAACAGTTTGTTTACAAACAGCAGAACATAATTTGTTTTGTACCTCATAAGGAATTTCTGACTTCTTGTCAGATTCAGCAATTGCCATGAAGCACTGATTCTTTACTTCATGCTCTTCTTGGTCGCTCCAGTCCCATCCACATCCATCCACAGAAACAAACGCATTTAATGAAGCACTCTGGATTGGTACATTCATTGTTTGAACCACACTGCTTCCAATTCTTTGTCCATTGCCACTACCATTCTGTTCATTCTTTGGACTTCTACATTCCCTAGCAAAGTGCCCCATCTTATGACAGTTGAAGCATTCAATCTTGCTCTTATCAAACCAACTAGCATCATTCCTTTTATATGCAAAGTTGTTCCTCCCAGTTCTTTGCATAAATTGTTTTGCCCTCTGAGTGATTAAAGCAATTTGCAATTTGATATCCATCTCTTCAAGATCATCTCCATCAAATTGTTCTAAGTCTTCATTAGTAAGTGAAGAATTCACATTACTAGCAAAGAAAGATTCCAATATCTGATCATTAGAGCAGTTTGATGATGATCCATATCCTCCTGAAACATAAGTAGAGCCTTTGAGACTTAACTCTGCTTTAGTTCCTTCCATAGACATGAAAGCTGCATTGTTGTTGATATTTCCAGAACTCTGCTTCTTGCTTTCCACTTCAGTTTCGAAGTTCCTAAGATCATTATAGATATCTTCAAGCTCCTTTGACTCCAAATCTGCACTTTGTGTTAACCCTACTGTGTAGATTGTCCATTCCTCACCCAATGACCTCAAAAACTTTCTGTTTAAATCATCTTTATCAATTTTCACTTGATGATTCTCCAGATCTCCTACTAACTTTGTAAATCTATCAAAGGTTTGAGTCAAAGTTTCTGACTTTGCAGAGTTGAAGTTCTCATATTGCTGTTTCAATAGAGATCGTTTATTCCTTTTAGTGCTTTCATTACCACCAAATCTCTTTTCAATAGCCTCCATAAGAACTTTAGCATCTTGACATGCTACAAACCTTCTTTGATATTCGTTGGGAATAGACAACAATAGAGTACTTAGTGCTTTATACTCTATAGATCTAACCTTTCTTTCTGCTTCAGAAGTTGGTGGTGCTCTAGGCTGTTCAACACCATAACTATCACGGGTTACTGCAGGACCATTAACCACTACTTCCCACATCTGATAATCTGTGAGAAGCATGTATTGTTTGATCATGTTCTTCCAAAGATCAAACTCATCAGGTCTAAGCATGGGGATCTTAGTTGCCTGGATTACTTCTTTGCCTTCTGTTGCCATTGATTCAATAAACAGTTTGAAAATCAATCAAACAGTAATACTAGATCTTCTTGTATTCAAAGCTTAACCTTGCTTTGATACCACTTGTTAAAACCCAGAATTATCTAATAAACAATTCTATAAGCGTTGAATTATTATTGAGAAGTTGCGGAATCACACTCAATAATATTAAGAAGATCAAGAATTAAATAATATATAATTCACAATTGATTATCAAAAGCTTCAATCTTATTAATGATATAAGACGAATACACTTAAGTATTAGGGTTACAGAAAACCTTGAAGCTGCGTAAAACTAATCTTAACCTAATCTAGGTCTAAGAATCTCTATTTATATTACATAGAGTCCTATACTGTGACACCCGTCAAATTAGGGCTAGTAATTAGTGCTTAATCAATTAATAATACATGTAATTAGTTCTGTGTTAGGCTAATTAATGTACCAATATATATATTATCGAATATATACAATTATGCGATTCGATCAAATCGTACAAATTCAAATCGAATGTATTTCGGTTCAATTAAATACGGACGTTGGTGGAACAATTTGATTAAATAATATAACATTATTTAATAACACTATCTTTCCCAAAATATTATCTTGATAATAATACTTTGTAATCAATTCGTATCGTACAAACAACAGTTACGTGATTTAAAATCCGTACAACGAACGAGCAAATCGAGATCCCTAGATTAACGAATCATCTATATAAATGTTTTTCCAAGTATTTAGAAAGAACACTTCAAGTGAAAGTATTGAAATTTAAATCGTTACTTAAAAACGCGTAATAAACGTTTAAACACCAAACCGAACGAGAAAACGAACACCGCACGAAGCACAAATCGAATAAATAAGAAAATGACCAAAATACACTTGTGTGGGCCCCCTAGGCCGGCCCCCCCTTCCCCATGTGGCCCCATGTGGTCACCACCCACATGAACCACTAAATCTTCATGCAAGTGAAGACTTAGTGGATACTTACATCATATCCCATTCACTTTCATTTCCACTAACTCCTTTACTCACATTTTCTCCACCTTCTCTCTATCACTTCTCTCTCTAATTTCCAGAGATTAAAACCACCAACAACTACCATTCAACCACCATCATCACCACCATAAACCACCATAGCAACACCACCATCAAAGTCACTATTTTACAAAGAACACAAGCTCAACAACAACTCCTCTTTCTTCTCATTTCATTTCCATCAAAATCTTTGTAAGGAAACTTTATCTTACTTTCATATTGTTTATTTACATGTTATAAAGCTCACCTAACAAGATTATGTCCAAATATAAACTTGAAATACGTTTTTATGAATTTTTCACAAAGAACACACAATCTGTCCAGAAAAACACAGATTACTAAAAATGTCATAACTTGAGTTCTAAGAAAAGTTAGAAGATGCATTTTTTTTAAAAATTTGCGTATTGAAACGATCTACAACTTTCATGTTTTACGTTTTTACCAGATCTGAACGTATTTGTCTCTATTTATCGATTTTTGGGACTGACCTGACTAAAATCAGAAACTGGACTATGCATGACAAATTAAATTGTTTCTCTATGATCATGGGCTTAAGACTCTTGGAAAAATATATGTTAGAACCTAAACACATAGAAGATCAGTTAGAAAAATTGGTGAGACTTGGTTGGGACAAAAAATATGTTAGACACATGGTGGAATAAACCGACAAAAAGTCGAAATGTGAAATCTTAAATATTTGGAACTTTTATAAGAATCGACACTCTTGGTGAACTTGGACACAAACCGACAATTTATTTAGACTCTATAAACTGATATTTGGGTTGGGTGAAAGTTTCGGGTCAAACCGAGTAAGTTTGACCAAGTCAACAAAAGTGGCTAGTTTTCGAAAAACTTACTA
This sequence comes from Pseudognaphalium luteoalbum, assembly GCA_963422505.1. NCBI lineage: Eukaryota > Viridiplantae > Streptophyta > Magnoliopsida > Asterales > Asteraceae > Pseudognaphalium > Pseudognaphalium luteoalbum. The sequence continues at coordinate 33,823,777 of OY730194.1, read as the reverse complement.
TTTTTGGAAAGTGGTAACAAAAATGGGTTTGGTTGACTTAATTAAGTAACTTGGACCAAAAACTAATTTTAGAAAGTTTCCCGAACGAAAACCGACACTTGGATACACTTGGGCTAAAAATAGAAATTTGGCCAGACGCTAGTGTCGCATGACCTGCGACACTAACTGCGACACTACCTGCGACACTACCATAGTGTCGCTAATAGTGTCGCTACTTATTGAAAATTTGTTTGAACATGCGACACTGACCCTAATGTCGCATAACCTCACTGCGACATGTCGCATGACCTGCGACACTCGCATACACTGCGACACTTACCCAAGTGTCGCATGACTTGCGACACTGACACTAGTGTCGCTACTAGTGTCGCTAAAGACAGAATTTATGGGATTTATTTCTTCACTAAGTATTGAACATGGGTAACCACTTATAACCACACATGATACATACTGTAACAATGTATACGATGACACAGAATTAATAATAATGTCTTAAAGAATTATTATTATAAACTTTCACCAACGGGTCGTACACGTTTTTGATAAACAAAGTTGAACAATCAAACATTTGGACATAACTAATTGTTGGACAACAAACATAGATGGTCTGTTGAGACATCTACTCACTCATATAACATTACGCGTTTTAAACGCCCGACAGGTTACAAGTCTTCGGACATCAATTCACAGCTAATCAATTCAAGTTTATTTTAATAAACACTCAAGGCTCAGGTGAGTCTCATGGCCCCTATTTTACTGCTTTTTCAATCAGGGGTGTGATATTATTGCTCGTTTTGTTTTACAAGTAGAACGCAAGTACAATTCAATCAAATACTACATGAGTTGTTTTCAACTAATCAATAAAGCCCTCCATAGCATAGTCTGGTAATACATCTGTAGCGTGAATGTTAGTATATGATATCATATAGGATTGACAATCCTCGTTCGGGTTAGCACGCACTAACTGGTCAAACGGACGTATTAGCATTTGGGAAGACGAGTGTAGATTAGGCACTCGTAGGAGGCAACTCAGTTGGGTTTCCTTAATTGGACCTGACACTCAAGTTAAGCTCAGACTATGTGCTCATGGCTGTATAACTTTTATTTTGCTTAATTGCATTTTAAATTCAATTATAAAATCTTGCGGTTCATACAAATATATGTTGATATACAAACCTGTGAGCTCACCAGCGTTTCGCTGACCCATTTTAGCATGTATCACAGGTGACCAGCAGTAGGTTGGACTGCTTAATCAAGATCCATTAGCTCGAGTCAGCATGCAAACAATCAGAGATTTAGTTGCATTATTACATTTTGTATAGTTTAATTATGTACTTAAATCTCTCAATTTCAAAAGGAGCTAATGTAAACGATACTTTGATGTAAACTTTTATTTTATCAAACTAAATGTAAAACGACGCATGTAGTGGTCGTTTACTATTAATCTCTGTGCTTTGATTATTGATTAGTAACACCCAAATCCTGCTTCCGCTAAACAAGAAATTTGGGGGTGTTACATATACTATCTCTAGTTATTATGGAATTCAAATTTATCCCATAAATAACTCTAACCGACTTATAAACATCAACAGTGGGAGTAACTTACTTTATACCAACAGTGGTAGGTAGTAAGTTCCCATTACAGACACAAGTATAATTACACTAACAGTGGCTAGTTCTTCAATCCTTCTAGCAGTGGCTATCATTAAAGCGAACAGTGGCTATACTTCAACACTTATCAAATAAGCTCAGATCCCAACAGTTTGTTGTGTCGCAGGTCATGACTACGACATGGGTCTTTTTGTCGCTATGTGAGACATCCGCAATTTAATGCGACATAGGGTGTTGTGTCGCTACGTGTGACATTGAAATTCACTTGCGACGTAAGGCTTTGTGTCGAGGGGAGCGATGTCCACAATTCAATGCGACATAAGGTTTTGTGTCATTGTATGCGACGTTGGGTGGTAATTCCGACATTAGGTCTTATGTCGCAGATGGCCCAGAGCCTCTACGACATAACGCGCTGATCAGGTGTCGAGGTGTCGGAAAAGGGGTTAAACGACCTTGGTTTGGCCCGAAACTTTTACACAATGTTTAGAGTAGTTTATAGAATTTGTAAAAATTGTTACTTCACGTTGATAGTCGTTTTAGGTATCGTTTTTATAAAATGACCAAAACCGTGATTTTCCCGATGATGCTCCGAAAACAAGTTTTAAACATATTTTTGGACATTAACAAGCTAGATGAACAACATTTAAGCAAAATAATTGAAATCTAAGAGTTTTCAAAAGTGTCGGGATTCTTACAAGTTCACGCGAGAGAAATCCGAAAAGATGGAGTTGTAGATCTCGACGTCGTGGTTCTTTTTCTCCAAATGAGCTAGGTGATTTGAGATTGTTTGATGGTGTTTTTAGGTGGTTGAAGGTGGGTGGTGTTGGAAGTATTTGGATGGAGAGAGAGAGAGAGATAAAGATGGTGATGTATGTGTTTTGTATGGATCAAAGAAAGAAAGAGGGAAAGGAAAAGGGGAGGGAGGGGTCGGCCCACATGGGCCCCACCCATGTGTGGTTGGCTCCATTTTTAATCCCCTGCGTTTGCGCTTCGTGCGGTGTTCGTTTTCCTGTTCGATTAAAAAAATAGTTTTATACGCGTTTTAAAATACGAATAATCATTCGATATTCCTGTGGAAGTATTTCACCAATTACTTTATAATTAAGTTATAAATTATAACTTAACTTTGTTTTGATTGTATGTGCGCTTCATCTTTTAACTGCGTTGACTTTATTCGTACGATACGAATTGTGTATGAAATATTATCAAAATAATATTTGGGATATAATAGCGTTATTAAATAATGGTATATTATTTAATATAAATGTTCACCAACGTCCGTATAAATTGAATCGAATTACATTCAATTTTAATCGCGTACGATTTAATCAAATCGCATATTTGTATATATTCAACAATATATATATCGATACATTAATTAGCCTAACAAGAAACTAATTACATGTATTATCAGTTAATTAGGCACTAATTACTAGTCCTAATTTGGCGGGTGTCACATTCTCCCCCTGTTAGAAGAATTTCATCCCGAAATTTAGTTCGTAGTCGTGTTGGAAGTAGCCTCAGTGAATAACTGAGGGTACTTGAGTCACATTTGGTCTTCCCGTTCCCATGTGAATTCCAGCCCACGCCGCGAATTCCACCTGACCTTAACGATGGGAGTATGACTTTGTTTTAGTTGTTTGACCTCACGGTCCATGATTTCAGCAGGTTCCTCAACGAAATGAAGTTTGTTATCGACGCAAATCTCGTCGATTGGAATAATAAGTGTCTCATTAGACAGACATTTCTTCAAGTTAGAAATGTGAAAAGTGGGATGCACGCTGCTGAGCTCGGGTGGCAGCTGCAACCGATATTCCACTGGACCAATCCTCTCGAGGATCTCGAATGGCCCAATGTATCTAGGGTTCAGTTTTCCTCTTTTACCAAATCGAATTACACCTTTCCATGGTGAAATAATGAGTAGCACTCGATCCACTACCTGGAACTCGAGTGGTTTGCGTCTCACGTCAGCATAACTTTTCTAACAATCACGTGCGGCTTTGAGCTTGTTTTGAATCTCAGAGATTTTCTCGGTTGTTTCGTGGATAAGTTCAGGACCAGTGAGTTGACTATCTCCCAGTTCGGTGCAACAGATAGGTGATCGGCACTTACGACCGTACAGTGCCTCGAAGGGTGCAGCCTTAATGCTGGAGTGATAACTGTTATTGTACGAGAACTCGCACAATGGTAGGTGTTTTTACCAGATTACACCGAAGTCAACTACACAGGCTCGTAGCATGTCTTCCATTGTTTGAATCGTTCGTTCACTTTGGCCGTCGGTTTGAGGGTGGTATGCGGTACTCATATCAAGACAAGTACCTAGTGATTTCTGAAGTGACTGCCAAAAGTGAGATGTGAATCGACTATCCCTATCCGAGATAATCAAGATTGGAACACCATGTCGAGAAACAACTTCTTTGATGTAGATTCGTGTGAGGCGTTCCATTTTATCGGTTTCCTTGATCGCAAGGAAATGAGCAGATTTTGTGAGATGATCCACGATCACCCAAGTGGTATCGCAACCGCTGGATGACTTGGGAAGTTTGGTTATGAAATCCATAGCGATTTGTTCCCATTTCCATTGAGGGATTTCGGGTTGTTGAAGTAAACCAGAAGCTTCATCCATCACTAAATCTCGCAGGTTCCCAAAACTAGGCAACCAGATTCGGTTAAAGAGGTACCTAACTCCGTTAGGTTTGATTTCGAATTGTTTATCCATACCTCGCAAGGCTTCATTTTTGATGTTATCAGGTTTCAGAGCTTCGAGTTGAGCAGTGAGAATCTGAATGTTTAGATCATTGTGAATGGTCATACTGAGGGCTCGAACTCGAAGTAATTTCGTTCGTTCTTTTCGACTGAGGGCATTGGCAACAGCATTTGCCTTACCCGGATGGTATTTGATCTCGCAATTGTAGTCGGTAAGCAACTCGACCCACCGACGTTGCCTCATGTTGAGATCCTTCTGATCGAATATGTGTTGGAGACTTTTGTGGTCGGTAAATATTGTGCACTTAGTGCCATAAAGGTAGTGTCTCTAGATTTTGAGATCAAAGACGACAACCCCAAGTTCGAGGTCATGAGTGGTGTAGTTCTTTTCATGGACCTTGAGTTTTCGTGAGGCGTAGGCAATAACTTTGTCTCGTTGCATCAATATGCAACCAAGACCTTGATGAGAAGCATCGCAGTATACCACGAAGTCATCGGTTCCTTCGGGTACTTATAGAATCAGAGCACTGCAAAGCTTTTGTTTCAGAAGTTGAAAAGCTGACTCTTGTTTATCAGTCCAATCGAACTTTTTGTCTTTCTGAGTCAGTGTCGTGAGTGGTTGGGCTAAGAAATTATCAATGAATCGACGATAGTACCCAGCAAGACCCAAGAATTGGTGTACTTCAGTTGGAGTTGTTGGTGCTTGCCAGCATTTGATAGCCTCAATTTTTGATGGACCAACATGGATTCCTTGACTATTAACAACATGTCCAAGGAATTAAACGGATTGTATCCAGAACTCACACTTGGAGAATTTGGCATATAGCTCCTCGTGTCTGAGTAGTTCTAGGATGGTTTTGAGATGTTGTGCATGTTCACATTCGTCGCGCGAGTAAATGAGGATGTCATCGTCGAAGACAATGATAAACTTGTCAAGGTAAGGTTTGCACACCCAATTCATGAGATCCGTGAATACAGCCGGTGCATTGGTTAAACCGAAGGGCATTACCTGGAATTCATAGTGCCCGTAGCGAGTTCGGTAAGCAGTTTTCAGGATATCGGTGTCACGAACTCGAAGTTGATGATAACCTGATCGAAGATCGATCTTTGAATAAATACTCGACCCTTGGAGTTGGTCAAACAGGTCATCAATACGCGGGAGTGGATATCGGTTCTTGATGGTCAATTTGTTCAACTCTCGGTAGTCTATGCACATTCGGAAAGAACCATCTTTCTTTTTCACGAATAAGACCGGAGCTCCCCAAGGTGAAGAACTCGGTCTAATAAATCCTCTATCCAGGAGTTCCTGTAACTGGGTGGACAACTCCTGAAGTTCGGATGGGGCTAATCGGTATGGTGTTTGGGCCACAGGCGCAGCACCTGGCACGAGATCGATTGAGAACTCAACCTGTCTTGGTGGTGGTAGACCAGGCAGTTCTTCGGGAAAGACTTCTGGAAAGTATCGAACGATAGGCACATCTTCAAGTTGCTTCTCCTCTGACTTTTTCTCCATGATGTGCGCGAGGATTGTTGGATAACCTTTTCTCAAAAAAATTTGGGTTTTTAGGCAAGAGATGATGTTTAGTCTCGTCCTACCGGTCTCCCCCTGTATGATCAAAGTTCTACCAGCGGCGAGGGGATGCGGACGATCTTATCGTAACAAACAATTTCGGATCGGTGTCTGGACAACCAGTCCATTCCTATGATGATGTCGAAACTTCCGATCTCAACGGGCATAAGATCGATTGAAAAGGTTTCATTGGCTAGATTTAAAGTGCAATAAGGTATCACACTATCGGTTTCTATGAGTTTACCGTTCGCTAGTTCTACAGTGTACTTAACATCTAGAGCAACAAGGGTGATGTCAAGCAATGGGTAAAATTCATCAGAAATAAAGCTTCTATCGGCACCAGTATCAAATAGAATAGAATCTGTTAAGTTGTTGAAGAGGAACATACCCGAGACCACATTAGGGTCTTCGCGGGCGTCCCCCGAGTTGAGTACGAAGGCTCTATCTCTCGCGTTGTTGTTGTTGTTGTTGTTGTTGTTGTTGTTGTTGTTGTTGTTGTTGTTGTTGTTGTTGTTGTTGTTGTTGTTGTTGTTGTTGTTGTTGTTGTTGTTGTTGTTGTTGTTGTTCAGCCTTGGGCATTCATTCCTGAAGTGCCCGATGTTCCCACATTCGAAGCAGGCTCTTAGTGGCCTGGTGTTGTTGTTGTTGTTAGGGGTATTATTGTTGGATTTGGGAGCTTGAAAATCTTTGGTCGAATGCTCGTACCTCCTGCAGTTGTCACAAGGGGTATTGCATTGACCCTCGTGGTGGCGGTTACATTTGGAACAATAAGTTTTGCACCCGGTATACCCGCGTTTGGGTTCGGTGTTTGAAGTATAAGCTTGGATGGCATTGGGTTTCTTGTTTGGCTGGTCGTGGTGTTCAGTAGATTTGCGTTTGTTGTTGGAGGATGGGAGAGGTGTCTCACGGCTGACGACCATTGCCATGAGTTCATGAGCTAACCGAATTGCACTTTCAACAGTGGTTGGTTTAGATGAGGCGACGTTCCCCTGGATATTTTCCGGGAGGTCGCGGATGTATCTCTTAATGCATTTCTCCTCCGGATCAACCAAACCAGTGCATAACAAAGCGAATTACTGGAATTTGGTGGTATACCCAGCAATGTCGATTCCCTGCACTGTCAAGTGCCAGAATTCTTCCTCCAGATGGTGTAGTTCTTCTTCGGGACAGTATTTTTCCCTAAGCTTTTTCTTCATTTCAGCCCAAGGAAGCTGGTTTGCTATCTCGATGCCCACAGAGTTTGCGTGGGTATTCCACCACGTAAGTGCACCTTCCTGAAAGGTGTAGGCAGCAAACTTGACTTTTTTATCCTCAGTGCAGTTGCAGAGGTTGAAGACGGATTCCATACGTTCAATCCACCTAATTAGACCAATAGCACCTTCCATGCCTTTGAAGTAGAGCGGTTTGCAGCTAAGAAAATCCTTGTAAGAGCAAGGTTTGATAACAGGGGTATTGACTGGGGTTTCATCATTACTTCGAGAGTTTCGAGGTGAATCCAGAGCAGCCAAAGTATCAGCCACTGCTCGAGATACGACAGCAGCAAGTTCGGCATCACTATAACTTTTCTTCTTTGGCGGCATGATTCTTCAAGAGAGAAACAAGAGGCACCTGAGAAGTTGTATCAGAATGATAATTCGATAGATGTACATATATTAAAGCGGTGATATAGAACATCACAAAGTGAAAATTAACAATGTAAGATAGTCGAGAGAAATTGTCAATTGATATTACGATGTTAAACGATTACAGACAATTTCGAGTTACGTGTGATATCGCGTAAAAAGTCATGTTTTTACTACCGATATCTCTCTCATTCTAGAACGATTCTTGGCATTTTAAACTCAAAACCAATACAAATCAATGATATTATGCCAAGATGGTCAAAACAAGGTTGCACGATAAAAATCAAGCAAAACGGGTGAAAAACGAAGATTCCACAAACGTTTGAAGATTCAAGGCATGAAAATGAGATTTCAAGACAAAAGTGCCCATCATCAACATCCATCGCACCCAAGATTTTCGTTTTCAAATTACGAATCCAACAGAAGAAGAATCAACAAAAACAGATAAAGGATGAAGATTCTACGCCCGCCGGAAGATCCAAATGATTCGTACACAATATCTGGAGATAAGAGATATATTTTTGGGATATCTTTACATCAAAGTCTTAGTTTTTGAATTACAAATCTAACACAAAAAGAATCAATGCAAACGGACACATAACAACGAAGATACGTGCGAATTAAGCAACGCAACGAAAGACGATGGACCGAGACGGGTGGCAGCCGGCCGCCGCCGGCCAGCATCCAGCCGCCTTCGGCCAGCAGCCAGGTGGTGCCGCCTCCCCTAACCCCGTCTCTTTTGTGCTTTTCCTTCCTTGCGTGTACCCGGTGCACCACCTTTCGCTACTTTTTGTACCCGGTGCACCACCTTTCGCTACTTTTTCGTACCTAGTGCACCACCTTTCACTGTTTTTCTAATGTAAGCCTAGGGATGCTAACGTGAGCCACTTTTCACTTATAAATAGCAGCCCCTAAGCCTCATTTGAACACACACTCAAAATACACTCTTACATTCTAATACATTCACGTACTCCTTTTCCATTTCCACTTTCTCACTCTAGAAATTCTCTTATAGTCTAGGATTATTGTAATTAATCTTCGAATTAGTATAGAGGCTAGAACGAACGTTAGGAGGTTTGAAGATTCATCTTTGTACGTGTAAACAAGTTGTCAATCATAATAATACGCTTCTACGCATTTATTCCCGGGTGATATCTAAACCTTTATCATACTCGTTTTATTCCATATTTTAAATATGTGTTATTGCTTGGTATGTGATATATTTATTGCCATGAATTGCGAGTAGTTTATTATTGTGGTTGTTGATGATGTAGATAATTATAAGTAAGGATGACATTATATAATTAATGCATGACAATCGTAAAGAGATATGACGGCCCCTATTCGACTGTTTATCCGATATAGTACTGGAAACGCTTTAAGGCGGAGTACAAATGTATGGAAGTCGTTAAATAACCGAAGGTAGTTATATCTCTGGAATCAGCTCTGGTTAAATAGTTGGAATCCTGAAGGAGTAATACAACTTCACAACTAACTGGTATATCCCACGAAAGTCAAAACATTATAAAATGATGTTCGTGAAATACGTTCAGATAAAATAGGAATTAGTAACCCTTGTAGTGTCAAGACTTTATGAATTCAAGTTTAATTTATGGATTACCCTTTTTGGTTATCCATGTGACTACAACCTAGTAATTAGGACCTGATCAACCTTAATTATGGTAAGTAGTTATCTGTGCCCATGACATGCAATAAGTAAGATACATTGAAACCACTCGTTGTATATATTAGGTTTACATTTCTGCACTGCTTTACATTTAGTTAGATAGAGTGTCACTTTCACTGTTAATTACTCTCGACCGCATGTTGATGTAAGAAACTATGGAACTACTACGTAAAGTACACTGTCTATCATTGAAAGGCATGGTCCGCATATGAAACACGTTTTAACAAACTGCGAATAATCCGGGGATGTATAACTGTTTGAAAAGGAGAGATTTGAATCATAAGTCGAATTAACTTGAGCTTAAATGAATGATAACAGGATTTTGGAATAAGATCAAAGTTGTAATCTTTAAAACACCAAATGTTATAAAATCGGCGGTCTAAACATACAAAGTAATTAATTTGCATGCTAATAGAACAGTAAGCTATCTTAGGAGTTAAGAACGGTCGGACCTATGAGACAATACGCTACTGATTCATGAACCTCGGTCTACAACCAAACTAGGTTGCTTACCTTTCAACTAGATAAGTATTGGAAGTTTGCGTATTGCTCCGATCAGATTCATTATAACCTAGTTCCTAGTGACATGCCAATGGGAAATCGAGTTGGTAGGGTTCTAGAGTTTACGCCTAGTAGTTTGGTTGCCACGTTAGTATCATCCCTATTTATTCTGTCATCCCGAAATATTAATTATCGAAATTTCAACAATCATATATTTATCTTTATCTGCTTTCCTGTACTTTAATTTCCTGCATTTTTAATTATTTGTCTTTAGTTTAAAACCCCCCAAACCTACCTACTTTGTTCCATCCTAGATACTTCCCTACCAAAAGTGTCAACTTTAATTGCCCACGCGTTTGGATTCATAGAACGATCTTAGGTTATACTTACCGCTTAATAACCAGAGTAGGTAGTACATATAATTTAAGCCCCGCTAATTATAAATTTTAAAACCCCTGTTGGCGCCCGATTAGTTACCATCAATGAGACCGACGCTTTCGGGTGCCATCAACGTGTCTAAAAAGTTACAGGATTAGATTTTTAAAAAAAGGTTCCGGGAATTGTTACGTCCGGTCGAATTACATAGGTCCTAAGAAAGCATGATAAAGTACAAATTTAGCCTAAGCTAATCCTGAAGTAGATTGAGTTGTGGTAGTAGTGCGGTGAGATGGTCCACAGATTCTACAAGTCTGCTAACCATTCGGAGGGCGTCCTCGGTTTCCCTTTGACGTAGCTCACACTGATTCATCCTTGATTGTAGGACAGAGATTTCGTTTCGGTTGCCAATCACTTGGTTGTGGACAACCTCCATAGTTTCGATGGTTTCACTTAGACAGTTGTCAAGGGTGTCCATGTTGTTGACGGTATTTTCGTGATCTTCGGAGACTTGATTGATACGTCCGAGTGATGTGAGTCTCCAATTTTCGTTGGTTTCTTGGAGTTAGATATCCATAGTATTAAGTCATTGCTCGTGACGGTGTATCCTAGTGGCTAAGTCCGGCAAAGTGGAGTGAGTAGGGTATGGGTCAGCTCGAGGCAACCTGGTGTTCCTCCTATCTACCCTTGGGTTTCGTGATCCATACGGATGAGAGCGTGATGAATTGGGTGGTGTGTTTGCCATTCTGAGACAAAGCGTTAGAAGGAATGAGGCCTATATTCATATAATACATATATAATATAGCCTAAGATATTGAGCGAGAGTGAGGCCTATCTATGTATATATATATATATCACATAATAGCCTAAAGTGTCTAACACATACATGTTTGAGTCCCGGTTCTCTCGAGGTCAGAGTCAACTAGTGTATCCTGTTCAGTCATGACTCCTTTCAGATCCCACATCATATTCTTTTAATTGTACATAGTTGATCAGGCTATGTTAAATTTAACTAATACAATGTAGTCACTGAACCTAATCATACTTAATAAGGAACACTGCCTAGCGGTCATAGTCTAGGTCCACTAAATGCAACCTAGTTCACTATAACCTTAGTCTCTGATACCAATCTGTCACACCCCCAATTTCGGGTTGCGGAAGCGAATCGGGTTGGGGCGCGACTAATCAATAATCACAAGCACAAAGATGTAATGAACGATCACTATATGCGTCGTTTTACAATTTCATTGATTAAGCGAAAGTTTACATCAAAATATTATTTACATTAGTTCCGTTCTTAAATTGAGAGAGTTGCATTACATAATTACTTTATACAAAATATAATAATGCAATTAAATCTCTGATTGATTGAATGAAGACTCAAGCTAATGAATCCTGATTTGGGCGGTCCAACCAATTGCTGAGTACTTGTGATACATGCTAAAATGGGTCACCGAAACGCTGGTGAGCTCACAGGTTTGTATGTCAACACATATTTGTATAAACCGCAATATTTAATTGAATTTAAAATGCAATTAAGAAAAATAAAAGTTATACAGCCACGAGCACATAGTCTAAGCTTAAATCGAGGTGTCAGGTCCACATTTAAGGAATCTTGATGGAGGTGCCTCCCACGAGTGCCTAATCTACAATCGTTTGAACAAATATTAGTACATCCGTTTACCCAGTTAGTGCATGCTAACCCGGACGAGGAGGGTCAATCCTATATGGTACCATATACTAATATTCACGCTATAACGTATTACCAAACTATGCTGAGGAGGGCTTTGAAAGATTAGTGAGATAACTCATGTAGTAATTGTTTGTTTTCGTACTTGTGTTCATATAGTTAAAATAAAACAAGCAACGATATCACACCCCTAAGTAAAACAGTAAAATAGAGGCTATGAGACTCACCTGAGTCTTGAGAGTTTAAATTAATAAACTTGAGTTGATTAGCCAAAATGAGTCTTCCGAAAACTGGTAACTTGGGGGTGTCCACGACATGTGATGATTATAAATGTGAGCAGGTATCTATAAAGACTACCTTTGTAGTTGTCCGTCCAACTAGAATGTCCAAATTACTACGATTTGGTTGATTTGATTATGTTTGAAAATATGTACGGCCCGTTGGTGATTTGTTTGTAATAATAATCCCACATTATTATTTTGATTTATAAACTTTAGGTGACGGGGGTCCGGGGGCAGCGCCCCTGGTTAGCGAGGTTCCAGGGGTGGCAACCCCTGGCGGGGTCCAAGGGGTTGGCCCCTGGTTAGGGTCGAGATTCCAAGTCATGTCGAAAAATTTTTATTTCTACTATATTGCTTTGGTAAAAAACGCATCTGAACTTGAATTTGGGAGAAATCAAGTGATAAAATTTTTGGTCTCGACACTTAGTAAAATATGAGTTTTCTAGGTTCTGTTTATGCGACACTAGGTGCGACATAGTTTGTTGTGTCGCAGGTCATGACTGCGACATGGGTCTTTGTGTCGCTATGTGCGACATCCGCAATTTAATGTGACATAAGGTGTTGATGCGACACTAGGTGCGACATAGTTTGTTGTGTCGCAGGTCATGACTGCGACATGGGTCTTTGTGTCGCTATGTGCGACATCCGCAATTTAATGTGACATAAGGTGTTGTGTCGCTACGTGCGACATTGATATTCACTTGCGACGTAAGGCTTTGTGTCGCGTGTAGCGATGTCCGCAATTCAATGCGACATAAGGTTTTGCGTCGCTTTATGCGACGTTGGGTGGTAATTGCGACATTAGGTCTTATGTCGAAGATGGCCCAGAGCCTCTGCGACATAACGCGCTGATCAGGTGTCGAGGTGTCGGAAAAGAGGTTAAACGACCTTTGTTTGGCCCGAAACTTTTACACAATGTTTAGAGTAGATTATAGAGTTTGTAAAAATTGTTACTTCACGTTGATAGTCGTTTTAGGTATCGTTTTTATAAAATGACCAAAACCGCGATTTTTTCGATGATGCTCCGAAAACGAGTTTTAAACATATATTTGGACATTAACAAGCTAGATGAACAACATTTAAGCAAAATAATCGAAATCTAAGAGTTTTCGAAAGTGTCAGGATTCTTACAAGTTCACGCAAGAGAAATCCGAAAAGATGGAGTTGTAGATCTCGACGTCGTAGTTCTTTTTCTCCAAATGAGCTTGGTGATTCGAGGTTGTTTAATGGTGTTTTTAGGTGGTTGAAGGTGGGTGGTGTTGGAAATATTTGGATGGAGAGAGAGAGAGAGAGAGAGATAAAGATGGTGATGTATGTGTTTTGTGTGGATCAAAGAAAGAAAGAGGGAAAGGAAAAGGGGAGGGAGGGGCCGGCCCACATGGGCCCCACCCATGTGTTTTTGGTTCCATTTTTAATCCCCTGCATTTGTGCTTCGTGCGGTGTTCATTTTTCCATTCGTTAAAAAAAATTATATGCCTTTAAATGTACGTTTTAAAATATGAATAATCATTCGATATTTGATATCGCGTAAAAAATCACGTTTTTACTACCGATATCTCTCTCATTCAGGAACGATTCTTAGCATATTGAACACATATATGGTTCAACTCAGTGATATTATGCTGAGATGGTCAAAACAAGGTTGCACGATAAAAATCAAGCAAAACGGATGAAAAACGAAGATTCCATGCACAATTGAAGATTCAAGGCATCAAAACAAGATTTAGAGACAAAGTGCCCACCACTAAGATTTCTCTTATCCAAGATGTTCGTTTTCAAAATACAAATTCAACAAAAGAAGAATCGGCAAAAACGGATGAAGAATGAAGATTCTATGCACGCTGGAAGATTCAAATGATTCGTATGACATGTCTAAAGTTCAGAGACATATTTTTAGGATTTCTTTTCATCAAAGTCTCTGTTTTTGAAAAACGAATCCAACAAAAAAAAATCGACGCAAACGGACGCATAACGAAGAAAACACGCACGAATCAAGAAACGGAGCAAAAGACGGCGAACCGGGGCGGCAGGCTGCCAGCCGCCGCCGGCCAGCAGGATGGCGGCGCCGGCCACCTGCCCCCCATCCCAATTCCTCTTTTTGATCTTTTCGTGTACCCGGTACCACACCTTTATGCGATTGTACGTACCCGGTGCCACCTTTTCCACCTTTTGCTAAAGTGCTCCTCAAGATGCTAACATGAGCCGGACTTCACCTATAAATAGGAGGCATAAGGCTTCATTTCAACACATACCTTACACATCATTCTTAGAACAATATACTTCTCTTAAGATATTGCTTCTACTTTCTTTCTATTTTGTTACTAAAAATTAGTTTTAGGCTAGTTTAGGAGCTTGTTTAGAATAGAGGGAAAGTACGGAACGCATTGTAAATCTTTGGTGTAAGCTTGGAATTGTGTCAATTAATTCAAGTCTACTTTCTCCCGCATTTAATCCTGTTGCTTTCTAATCCTTATCTATCTTAATTAATTACGTTTATATTGATTATTCTAGATTTAGTTATTGCCATGATTAGAGAGTAGTATACTTGTTGTGTTTACTTGCGATGTAGTTAATTAATTATGGGATGATTTATAATTAAATGTTAAAGATCGGTAGTATTGCTTTGATCGTCTTATTGCATGTTCTTGTTTGATTGTTGCCTTAGGATCATCATAGTGGTAAAATATAAATGGTCTTAATTATCGTAAAGTAATATGATGGCCCCTATTCGACTGTTACTCGATATAGTACTGGAAACACTTCAAGGTGGAGTACAAATGTATGGAAGTCGAGGTACGACCGAAGGTAGTCATATTACAAGACGGTACAATATTACGAAGTAATATGATGGCCCCTATTCGACTGTTATTCGATATAGTATTGGTTACACTTCAAGGTGGAGTACAAATGTATGGAACTCGAGTAACGACCGAAGGTAGTTATATTACGGACTAACATATAAAACGAGAAACCTAGTTTAATTAACCTTTCTAAATAGACTTTTAAACTTCAAGTTAATCTATCACCTTTCCACCAATAAACGTGATTACAACACCTTTTTAACGACGTCCAATTGAAAGGTAGTCAGTCATCTGTGTCAATATAATTTGTCAAATGTATGAAACTATGGAACCGCAAGGCTACACAGGGGATTATCGTAGGACAAGACATGGCCAAGGTTTGAAGCGGCGGAACCACTTTAAGTGAGGAACGTTGTGGATAAATAGGGGATTTATTGGGTAGTCTTAAGCAAGGGCTGGTTTAAAGTCATAAATGAACTTTTTACATACATGAATTTGTTAGGATGACGAGGAATCGTTATATGATTCAGTTATGTCTAGTACCTTAAGATTTTGTTCCCGTTCATATGAAAGTATTATTAAACCATAATTAAGATTTTGCTTATTATTCTAAATACTTTGTAATGTTACCATAACCTAGCTCCCAGTGTGACATGCTAATGGAATTTTAATTAGTAGGGAATCTAGTGTTTACATACAAGTATTCAAGAATGATAATTAACTAATATCTTTCAAAATAGTTTCTCCAAACATCATCGCAAAACTTAATTAACGAAGTCTCAGCAAACACTATCTTTATCTTATCTGCTTTATCTTTTACTTTAATTTCACCTTTATTTATTTATTTGCCTAAGTTAGTTAATAGAAACACCAAAACTCCCCCACTATTTCATAAACCCTTCACTAGTTTGAAAGCCCTCATCTGCCACGTCTTAGTTTCAATTCAGTCGGTTTGAAGAACGACTCTAAGTCATACCTACCACTTGCTCACCCTTAGGATTAGCATTGTTAGGGAAAACTTAGGCCCCGCAATTACAAATTTAAAACACCCACTGATGCCCGTCGCCAGTAGCCGGTGCAAAGACAAGGGTAAAATCCTTACCGACCGCTGGTGACGCATCAAGTTTTTGGTGCCGCTGCCGGGGAACCAACTGTACGATCCTTAGGCGTTAAGACGAACTTACTTACTAGTGAACCTTTAGGATTTTTAAGACCCCCACGTCTTTCTTTATTTTTTCTTCCTTTTACCACTTTTAGAAATGACCACCCCTATCCGTTCAACTAGTCAACCACCTGCCAACGAGACTATGACAGCTACACATATCACTCTCGCTGAAGACTCTAAACCTTTGATTGAAGGTCGAGGAGGACCAATTGTCTATCCGGAAATTGGTTGAGGATAATTTTAATTAAAGCCCCATATTGTTCAGTTAGTCCAAAACCTCTGTCAATTTCATGGCCTACCAAATGATGATCCTAACTCACACCTTGACAAATTCATGTCCTTATCCAACTCCTTTAAGCCAATTGGGGTTAATCAGGACATAGTCTATCTTTACATATTTCCCTATTCACTCACTCTCAATGCAAAAACCTGGTTTGAGGAACTAGAAATCAACTCTATAACCTCTTGGGTAGAATTGCTTAAGAATCAATCTACGATGAATCAATCTACGATGCATGGGAACGCTTTAAGGGATTGCTTAAGAAATGTCCAAATCATCGATTTGAGCGTTCAGACCAGTTGCGCATTTTCTACAATGGTCTCTTTCCACATCATCGTCCTTTACTTGATACCGCCTCTCAAGGCACTTTTATGAACTGTACGGCCGATGACGCTTGGAGCCTTATTGAGAAAATGACAATACACAACCATGACTGGAATAGTGAAAATCACCCCTCACTAGTGAATTCACCTACTACAATCGGGAATGAAGCTATCAAAACTCTCGCTCAGCAGGTGGAAGAACTAACCAAAGAGATCAAGGAATTGAAAACTCAACCACAACAAATCTGTCAAGTTCAAACCTGCCTTAATTGTGCTAATTTGAACCACTCAGCCCAAATTCCTCACTCTCATCTAACTCCACCCAATACTAATCCTTCCTTTAACCCACTTAGGAATAACCCACCAACTCACCAACCTCAACCTTCTGAACCCTCTTCCTCACAGACCTCTAGTTTTGACGACACCCTGATACAAGTCATTCAAGGAATCTCGGATAGACAAGACCAAGCTAATCTCATCTTAAGAGATCAACTGACTTTGTCAAAAGCTTTCGAATCCCAATTAGGACAATTAGCACAATGCATTAACGCAAAACCTCAAGATAGTCCAACTAGTTGCCATAAGGAGGCTTCCCATATTCAAGACTCTCAGGTGGCACATAGCCTAGCTACGATTTCTTCTCCGGTGAAGGGACCACCTATTGTCCCATCGACAATAGATTTAGAGTCTACACCAAATAGGAAAGTAAACATTCCATTTCCGGCTCGTCTTAAACAATGACCCGACAAGCTTAAGTCTTTTAAGCTTGATAGGAAATTCCTAGATACCGTATCTGAAGTTCATTCCAAAAAGTACTTCAGAAAGCTTCTTACAACCAAGGATAAGGTACCCGAAGTACCCAGTATCCCGCTGAATGAGGAATGTTCAGCTATCTTGAAAAATACCATTCCAGAAAAACTCGGAGACACCGGACGTTTTACTCTCCCCTGTTCTATCTACAATTCAGGCATCATCTGTTCTCTTGCCGATTTAGGAGCTAGTGTCCATCTTATGCCATACTCTCTTTTCAAGAGGCTTGAGTTAGAAAATCTCCGACCTACCGAAATGACCATACAGCTTGCTGACTACTCGATCAAATACCCTAGGGGAATAGCTGAAAATGTTTTAGTTAGGATTGACAAATTTCTTTACCCAGCAGATTTTGTAGTAATGGATATGCAGGAAGACGTACACATCCCAATCATACTAGGAAGACCTTTCATGAATACGGCCAAGGCAATCATCAACGTCTTCGCACAAACCATCAGCTTGCAGTCTTAGGGAGAAACCATCACTTTCCATATCGACAATCCTAAAACTGGAGACCAAGCCGATATGTACATGATCTCCATGAATAAGACCACAAAGGACAAAGAAACTGCAAGGTCAACAAGTGAAAGTAAATCTAGTAAGGAACTGACAATCATGCCATATTTTTCGATTGACCTCCGACGAATAGGATAAGAGATGAAAAATGCATCTCCATCAGTGAAAAACTCAACGATGGAAGAAATTGGGATGAGAAAGATGGAAAAAGAAAACAAAAGCAGCATACCACCAATTAATCTGTTTACCACTGAAGGAATGGCGGGAAGTAACCACAACCATCCTACGAGAAGAGAAACACTGGAGGAATATTCCAAACGCACAAGATACCAACCGAAAACTATCATAGATCACAAAGTTCTCGAAGAATTGTTCCAAAGATTTGACAAAGTAATAGGAGGAATAAGCGGCGTAGTCAACATGCTGGCTCTTTCCCCTGCTGAACTGCAATTCTGTCAACAACAGAAACAGACTTACGCTAGGATCTACAATTCCCTTAAAAGATCTAACATCCCATTCACCTCAACCCAATGTGAGATGTTAGGATCCATTAGAGCACATATGAAAGAGACTACTGGACATCTGAGCAGTCGTGCAGACATTTCAATGATGAATGACCTCACATCATTGCTTAACTTGCTAAATAGAGAAGATCACCTTAGTTCCAAAGAAAGCGGATATATGGTTATCAACTCCACTATTGAAAAACAAGTTGAGTTATTGATTGAAGAACTTAGTGATCTCGTTTGGGAAGAATCAAGGCGCGAACGACCTTTTAGGGCCACACATGAATCACCACTTGATATCGCTACTTTTGTTACGATCCATCTACTGGAGATTCAACAACGAAAAAGTAACTCTGGAACGAACTTCATATTCCACTCAGGATGCAAGGAGATACTTCGTCAGCTTGTTCTAGTTTTCTCAGAATCCGACTTTCCATTCAACAACCATCAGCACCGACAAATAGAGGACATGCACGTCCATCAGAAGATTCAACGGAGACCCCAAGACCAAGAATTATGAAGACATAAAACTGCAATTCTTAGCGTTTGTATGCTCTCTCTGGCAAAACCCACCACCAAGAGAGGTTGCTAAGACAGACACAACCACCATGACCGACCCTAGTAGGACTGTCACTAAAGCAGTCGATTACATCACCTTCGGACTTCACGGCCTTGCGAGGATAACTTTAGAGCATCTTCAGAACTACAAGGCAGAATCGATAGATAGTCCATTTGAATTGATTACGACAATAGTCAATCATTTCATGAGAATCTATCCACCTCGATACACTTTTCCGCAACCTAAGGCCCACAACATCAACATAGTGAATCCCATGGATGCATCCATCTCCATCTAGCTAGGAGAGAAGAAGTTGAGCTCTCGACTTTAAAAGAGCGCTTCTCGAGAGGCAACCCGTGTTTACATTTCTGCAATTTTACATTCCAAGAAGTGATGAAGTCTCCGACTATCTTTCGCATTTGGATATACGAAGAAGACTGACGCATCAAGTTTTTGGCGCCGCATCAAACATCAAGTTTTGGTCACCGGAATTAAAAAAAAGTATATCCAATGTGTTCACACCTACGAGACAAATCACAAAAGACTTGAAGAAATTGGAGCACACAACAGCAACGAAGGGACTCTACGGAACAGTCAGCAATCATGTGCTTCGGAGCACTCATCATCATCACCAACAAGCCACATATATAAATGGGGAGTACTTCTGTTCTAATCTCTTTCTTTCGTTTATAAATATACCATATCCACTATGCTTATCACTAAGTGTGGGATTCAAACCCAACAGACATTGCTGAAAGAATACGTCTAAGATGTTTCAATTCTTAAGTGTGGGATTTTACCCCAGTCAGAGCTTAGAATAACATCGAGGATGATGTTCCTTTAAGTGTTGGATAGCAATAGTTACACTACTGTAAAATGGATAATGGTATATGCTTGATTCTAAGCTCATTGCTCTTTAGACCATCCTTCTCCAATAAGCAAACAAAATTTTTCAAAATTGAGTTGAAAATATGTTGAAAATGAAAAATTTTAGACAAAGAATAATTTACTTTGGGGAAGAAGGATAAATAAAATACGAATTCCTTTGGAAAATTAGTTTAGTAATCCCAGAAAGAGCATCGCATGACTAGGCACACAACAAACCAACTTTCAATTCGTGAGGTACCTTGAGCCATATAAAGCATTCATTTTAATGCTTCACTTCTTCGATTCTTGAGTGTGCCGATGTATGCGTTTAGAATCAGAACTTGCTCCTGTTATGCATTTCAAATCCGGACTAGTGAGTAAAGAGGAGATCGAATCACTTCATTCTTAAATCCATCCATATACCCATAAATAAACACGTTATCCCTACCTTCTCGAAAGCATCCCTTAAACTTCATAGTAAGTCCCAATGATGAAAGAAAAGAAGCTATAAGGATATGACGTCAAAGAAGAAAACCCAAGAAAGAAAA
Organism: Pseudognaphalium luteoalbum; assembly: GCA_963422505.1. Taxonomy (NCBI): domain Eukaryota; kingdom Viridiplantae; phylum Streptophyta; class Magnoliopsida; order Asterales; family Asteraceae; genus Pseudognaphalium; species Pseudognaphalium luteoalbum. The sequence continues at coordinate 33,803,359 of OY730194.1, read as the reverse complement.
TTCGAAGAAAAGTTAATCAATTGGAGAAAAAGACTCCTTCTGCAAACACCAAAAGAAAAGGGCGTCAATCCTCCCAAAAATTCAAGCTTCACCAAAAAGAAACCAATGAAAAACCAACAAAACTCCCTCTCACATCACCAACACTTCACCCCAAAAACCCTACATCACTTCGCTTAGAATGATTGTGGCTAGATCGACTTCGCGCTCACCAAAAAGGAAACCCTAAACACTTTGAGTGATTGGAGTGACCACCTTGAGAGGATCGCCTAGTCATGTATCCACGATCAAAGATCAAAAGCATGCTCCCAAAGATTACAACCTTGTTTTTCAAAGAACAAATATTTCATTTTTTCCAAAAAAGAAAACCCTTTAGTAAAAAGTTCTGCCTCAAAATATTTCATTATTTGCTTATCTTTAACCATGTTAAAGTTCGAGTTTGCTTGAGGACAAGCAAAGTTCTAAGTGTGGGATACTTGATATCGCGTAAAAAGTCACATTTTTACTACCGATATCTCTCTCATTCTTGAACGATTCTTGGCATATTGAACTCAAATAAGGTACAAATCAGTGATATTATGCTGAGATGGTCAAAACAAGGTTGCACGATAAAAATCAAGCAAAACGGATGAAAAACGAATATTCCACGCACAATTGAATATTCAAGGCATCAAAACAAGATTTAGAGACAAAGTGCCCACCACTAAGATTTCTCTTATCCAAGATGTTCGTTTTCAAAATACAAATCCAACAGAAGAAGAATCGGCAAAAACGGATGAAGAATGAAGATTCCATGCACGCCGGAAGATTCAAATGATTTGTACGACACATCTAAAGTTCAGAGACATATTTTTGGGATTTCTTTTCATCGAAGTCTTCATTTTTGAAAAACGAATCCAACAAAAAAAAGAATCGATGCAAACGGACACATAACGAAGAAAACACGCACGAATCAAGAAACGGAGCAAAAGACGGCGAACCAGGGCGGCAGGCTGCCAGCCGCCGCCGGCCAGCAGGGTGGCGGCGCCGGCCACCTGCCCCCTATCCCAATTCCGCTTTTTTGTCATTTCATGTACCCGGTGCCACACCTTTACGCGATTGTACGTACCCGGTGCCATACCTTTGTGTGATTGTACGTACCTGGTGCACAACCTTTTCCACCTTTTGCTAAAGTGCTCCTCAAGATGCTAACATGAGCCGGATTTCACTTATAAATAGGAGGCATATGGCTTCATTTCAACACACACCTTACACACCAATCTTATAACAATATACTTCTCTTAAGATATTGCTTCTACTTTCTTTCTACTTTGTTACTAAAAATTAGTTTTAGGCTAGTTTAGGAGCTTGTTTAGAATAGAGGGAAAGTACGGAACGCATTGTAAATCTTTGGTGTAAGCTTGGAATTGTGTCAATTAATTCAAGTCTACTTTCTCCCGCATTTAATCCTGTTGCTTTCTAATCCTTATCTATCTTAATTAATTACGTTTATATTGATTATTCTAGATTTAGTTATTGCCATGATTAGAGAGTAGTATACTTGTTGTGTTTGCTTGCGATGTAGTTAATTAATTATGGGATGATCCATAATTAAATGATAAAGATCGGTAGTATTGCTTTGATCGTCTTATTGCATGTTCTTGTTTGATTGTTGCCTTAGGATCATCATAGTGGTAAAATATAAACGGTCTTAATTATCGTAAAGTAATATGATGGCCCCTATTCGACTGTTACTCGATATAGTACTGGAAACACTTCAAGGTGGAGTACAAATGTATGGAAGTCGAGGTACGACCGAAGGTAGTCATATTACAAGACGGTACAATATTACGAAGTAATATGATGGCCCCTATTCGACTGTTATTCGATATAGTATTGGTTACACTTCAAGGTGGAGTACAAATGTATGGAACTCGAGTAACGACCGAAGGTAGTTATATTACGGACTAACATATAAAACGAGAAACCTAGTTTAATTAACCTTTCTAAATAGACTTTTAAACTTCAACTTAATCTATCACCTTTTCACGAATAAACGTGATTACAACACCTTTTTAACGACATCCAATTGAAAGGTAGTCAGTCATCTGTGTCAATATAATTTGTCAAATGTATGAAACTATTGAACCGCAAGGCTACAGGGGGGATTATCGTAGGACAAGACATGGCCAAGGTTTGAAGCGACGGAACCACTTTAAGTGAGGAACGCTGTGGATAATTAGGGGATTTATTGGGTAGTCTTAAGCAAGGGCTGGTTTAAAGTCATAAATGAACTTTTTAAATACATGAATATGTTAGGATAACGAGGAATCTTTATATGATTCAGTTATGTCTAGTACCTTAAGATTTTGTTCTCGTTCATATGAAAGTATTATTAAACCATAATTAAGATTTTGCTTATTATTCTAAATACTTTGTAATGTTACCATAACCTAGCTCCCGGTGTGACATGCTAATGGAATTTTAATTAGTAGGGAATCTAGTGTTTACATACAAGTATTCAAGAATGATAATTAACTAATATCTTTCAAAATAGTTTCTCCAAACATCATCCCATAACTTAATTAATGAAGTCTCAGCAAACACTCTCTTTATCTTATCTGCTTTATCTTTTATTTTAATTTCGTCTTTATTTATTTACTTGCCTAAGTTAGTTAATAGAAAAACCAAAACTCCCCCACTATTTCATAAACCCTTCACTAGTTTGAAAGCCCTCATCTGCCACCCCTTAGTTTCAATTCAGTCGGTTTGAAGAACGACTCAAGGTCATACCTACCACTTGCTCACCCTTAGGATTAGCATTGTTAGGGAAAACTTAGGCCCCGCAATTACAAATTTAAAACACCCACTGATGCCAGTCGCTAGTAGCCGGTGCAACGAAAAGGGTAAAATCCTTACCGACCGCTAGTGACGCATCAATATTCCTGTGGAAGTATTTCACCAATTACTTTATAATTAAATTATAAATTATAACTTAACTTTATTTTGATTGTATGTGCGTTTCATCTTTTAACCGCGTTGACTTTATTTGTACGATATGAATTGTGTATGAAATATTATCAAAATAATATTTTGGATATAATAGCGTTATTAAATAATGGTATATTATTTAATAAAAATGTTTAACAACGTTCGTATAAATTGAATCGAATTACATTCAATTTAAATCGCGTACGATTTAATCAAATCGCATAATTGTATATATTCAACTATATATATATATATATATCGATATATTAATTAACCTAACAAGGAACTAATTACATGTATTATCAGTTAATTAGGCACTAATTACTAGTCCTAATTTGGCGGGTGTCACACTTACCATCAATTGTGCCCGTAAAATGTCTAATAACAGACATACTTATTCCCAAAACAACAGTAAGTTTAATCTTACACGTCTTTATTAATCAACTTTTCACAATCTTACTTACTTATTGTCTTCCCTTCTACGCCCAACCAGGTTAACCATCACTAGTGTCATTATATACTTAACAATTATGAATCACCAGTGTATCTTAATATAATAAAAAAATGTTGTCCAGGCATCATTCTATTATACCAGTCTCACACTTCTATTCATCACTGTCAATTATATACTAGTTCAAGTGTGGCTATACCTTGATTCCATATAATATGCACTATCATAACACTTTAATTTGCATGATAATAAATCATGAAGATTTCACTGAACACATAAAACTGCAGTTAGAACAACTTTAATATATTTCTTCACATAAAATTCTTACCACAATAACTGACACAATTCAGTACTTCTGATCATATGAAACCTTGAATACCTAGTTAATTTTATATTCACAAATCAGCTTGACTATCAACAATATGCTTTCAACATAAACTTTCAACAATTAAATGAGCAATGGATAGAGATTTCTTTCATTAAGCTAATCAACTTACACTTTTACTTTACAATATGCACATATCTTATCACAATTATAGCTAACACAAGTCATCTATTCTTAACACTTTCCAATCTCTTCCATGCTTCAACACATAACTTTTACTTTGCACAACTTAACATAGGCTATTTTGGATATTAAGGATCTTGAGGCACCCGAATCAAACAGTATGTATGCAGGTTTAAATTAACAAAGAAGGTACCAGTGAACACATTGTGGCCCATAAGTTGTTTCTACATTTCCTTCTTCACTTATCTTAACTGAAAGTAGATACACAGTTGCATAATTCTCTTGTATGCATGCAATTTGAATTATATAATTATTACTTAACCGAACACTTAAACACATTTCATAATATCTTAACAACAATTATATAACTAAGAATTTACTTGCTACCATATTTACTTTAAACCACTGTGAGTACGCAACTACTCATATAATCAACTTCACATAAGCAAGTAATTCCATATAACCAATTAATATCTTTCAATTAAACACACTTACTTCTTTTCACAGAATAGCTTGTTACTTAATTATAACCGAGTATACTAATCTTGTCATCATTTTATATCCTTATTCCTAACATTTATCTGTTATCTTTCCATGTATCTTTCATTCGTTTAAAGTTGACCAGGAAGACGTACTTCTCCCCCAATCAACTGAAAATTATGTCGTAACTTGCTAATTTTGTAAGCATATTCTTTTCCTCTGTTCATCTGACCATGTTCATAACATATCCTCCCTCAGAAGTCATTCCGTTTCTGATTACATATCACATAACGTTAGTAAGGAATTTTAATTACACCTTACAAATACTTTACTAACATTCATATTACCAAACTTGTATCTTCTTTTAACATTTTCAAGCGTTATAAAGTTCAATCAGAATTATTCATAACACTTAACATGTCATTAAACGTCTTAGCTACTAGTTTAACAAGCATCAATTCTCACATAACTCCTACCATGGAATCATGTCAATTCATTCACTAAAATCTTACTTCTGCAAATAGTCATCATAAAACATTAAACATTTCATATTGGTTTAAGTTTGGGCATTCCTATCGTCGATTACCTAATTCTCTTAAACCATCGCTCTGATACCAACTTGAAACGCCCCAATTTTTTTTATAACACTCTCGACAATGTCCCATGACTACTCCATTTGTATATTTTATCCTTAATAAATTTCCCTAGTTGAAACAAGCTTTTAAAACCCAAAATTTCATTTTTCACTATCATACGCGATCCTGAAAAGTGATGGGATCGTGTACTTATGCTAAAAACTCACCATGACCATTTTTGCCTTAGGTACGCGATCCTGGAAAGTTCTGGGATCTTGTACCATAGTGCATTTTGAAATTTAGCCAAACTCAGATTTTTGACCAAATTCAAACGCATATAACTTTTTACTCATTACAAGTTAGGATTTGGAATTTTGCACACACATCTACTATAGCAATGTAAAACTTTCCTTTTTGACACTTTTTCAAATTTTACAAAAACGGCCGATTTGGACGTGTGACCAATTTGCGTCCATTTTGACCACTTTTGATGACATACCAAAACTCAAACCATTCAATCTCTGACCTTGATCTTTTACCAACATATCCTACTACACATTTGACACTTAAACCAATAGCAACAAGTTGCATACTTATACCATAGATCATTTTGACTCTTTGACCCATTCATAGCCCATTTGGACACCTTTGACCTGTTTTCCATTTTAACCACACTTTAACTTATTGCTTTACATCTTTCATACATACTTGACCAAGTCCAAGGTAGTTGACTATATGTCAACACCAAAGTCAATCAAAACTTGTTCTCAATACTTAACAAAACTTATAACCTTTCAGTAAGACTTTATACCCATCTTTGACACCAAACCCTTTAACTTTGACTAAAACCACTTTTCCACTATGACTTTGTCAAGTCAAAGGTGTACATTCTTAATCATCATTAACTTTACACTTTCAATATTTACATCTTCAAAACACTTTTGGGTGATTTATACAATGGCATACATAACGACAATTTAAAAGAGAAGGACCTTTATCTAACCATATAAGCAAGCTCCCTTTCCACCTTACTTCATGTCACCATGATCCACTTGTTTTATCCAATTGGTTCAACCGAACCAAGTACCTACAACATTGAATAATTAAAAGGGTAAGCTTTAAGCTTAGTGAGCACATGGTAACTAAATGAATTTTTTTACAACTTAATCAACACATAAACATAAAAACAATAAGTATTAACTTTACCACATAGTTTTTAATCAATTATAGAGGTTAATCTTGACCTTGCCATTTGGCACCATACCTCTCGATGGTATGCTTACTAAAGTATCTTCTCTTAACATTAAGGATTCTTAAAAACTTCCACATGCTAATTCATAAGAATCAACATCATCGAGCTAATGACATGGACATTACTTGACTCGGCTAAACTTTGTCCATTCAACTAATGTCATGATCATTACTTACTTCCACTATCATCCATATACTTACTTAGTAAGTCATGGAGATACTTCCACATAACTTCTTCCACATATCCATCTACTAACAAAGTAAGTAATGGAAGCAATATATATATATATATATATATATATATATATATATATATATATATATATATATATCATAACTTTACATGATTCCTTACCAAAAGCTTATACCACATGATTTCATCAACACTTACCATTTAGCATGTATATACATATCACATGCTAAAATAATAACACAATAATTCAATGATATATATAGAGTCAACATTAAACTTTGGTAAACATATCAATACATTCACCCGGTTATATAAACCTCTTGCTCGGAAGCAAAACCGGAGTATATAACCGTTGTTTATTTAATCCCCATAGTACTCACCATATGTAGGTTCTCGTACCAAATGTAAATCAGATCGTCACCTTAATCGAACGTGCAGAATTCAAACGATTGAGTTTTGAACGTATAACGAATCACACAAACGATATCTATAATCTTTTGTATATATTAACAATTGAAGAATAACAATTACAGACTCCATATCTCCGCCTCTCTCTCTAAACATGCCTCTCTGACTCTCTAGGGTTTGATCAACCCCAAATGAAACTTTAACACCTATATTTATAGGCTGTCTAAACCTACATGTGACACAAGCTTTGTGTCGTTATTGCGATACAAGCTCAGTGTCGCATGAACAATGCATTGTACATTCTATAATTACATTTCGTTTACAGATTCGAGTATACAACCTAAACACTTCACATACTAAGACTAATTGATTTTGACAAATACAAACGTTAACCAAGTGACTGACACACAGAATTGCACCAACACCTTAGCTTTAAGCAATTAAGCAACTCTTGCACTTGAACATGGATTCCATATCTTGATTCACCTATTATATAACATATAAAAGTAACAACATACTTAGTATCACATGATGATTAAATTCCACTAATCATCATCATTATTCCTTTATCCTTACCAATTGATCTTTAATCAATTAACATACTTTACCTTACTTTACTACTTGTCACATAACAAACTATTTTAACCAATAATTATGATGAATTAAACATAATTAATACCATCTTATCTTCTTAACACTTAAATCATCATTCATGATCATAATTATATCATAACTTTTCTTCCATTAACTAAATAACTTCTTTATTTCATGATCATGATTAACTTTAACATCATAACAACTTTCTAATTCATATTTAGGGTAATCTTATACCATTTACATAAACTAACCAAAAACCCATTTCTAATCATCATACTTACAATTTAATTCATTAAGTTTTATATTGAATTGATGTTAATCACAAGGATTACAACACTTTTTATCATAATTAGATCATAATTCATCTCAATTTCGTTTTAACTCAACTTATTTCTAACCACTTTCACAAAACCCATTTCTAGGTTCAATTTCATGAAGAACGCTTACATACCTTGGTTTAGGATGGATTAAGAAGCTTAAATTACAAGTTCCTAGCTTCAATTTGATGTTTTGAGATGATTTTAACTAAAGATTTGGTTCCTTTACTCTTCTTCACGATCTATCTATTCTCTGGAACGTGTGAATATGTGGTTGTGTATAAACAAGCCAACTTACCCATCTGTGTATATAATATAAGTTAGAATTTTGTTCGTCGTACTTATCATTGTATGAAACTTTAAAACCGACTTACAGGTATTACTATTTTACTTTCACTTAAAATAATAATTATTTAAAATAATTACTTTTACCTTTATCACAATAATACTTTAAAAAAGGTGTTACAGTATATATAACACTTATGAGTTATATTTTATGTTGTAAGTTGATTAGAGATTAATGAGATATCAAATCTTAAAGAAAGGTGTGTATGTAACACCACAAAATCTAAAGTATTATTTTAACAATTGGTTTAATTTATTATTATTTTATGTGGTATAAAATAATAATAACTTTGATCGGTTTTAAAGTTCCATACATTAATAATTACGGGGTGTAAAATTAGAATAGAACTTATCCATATCCATATGTACGTATACATAATTTTATTCTAAAAACAAAAATTGAGTCGAGAGGCTTGTGGAATATAACACCCCTCTTTCTGTATATGAATATTATATAATTTAACTCGGAAGCGTATATATTTTTATGGATAAAACATACTTTATTAATATACATTATAAAATGTTCATAACCTTTCAAATTTAATACACAACAGTTTAATAGCATAACTTTTAAAAAAAAAAAAAACCAGACACAATTCAGTTCAGAATGTATTCAAAACCACAACCCTAATCGAGGTGTTATATAATACTAACTTCTTTAACTTTATTACAAAAGTTATATCAGAGTTTGCAGTTGTCAAACATTCTTTTCCAAAGACTTCAACTTCCTGCTACCCACATATTAAATATAACCTGCAGGAAGTATAAATGTAGGGGATTAGCTCAACTCTAAGTGAGTAAATCAATAAACAATAACCCTACTTACCATAACAAACTTGTTTACAGCGAATCATTGTAAACAAATAACATCACAGTAGATCGATGGTTCTTGGAAAATCTTCAGCCAAGAATACCAACAGTAAACACATAATATCAATGAGATAACATCTCAATACAATGAGGATCGGTGGTTCTTGAGATACCATAATACCCGGGGATTCTCCAAGAACACTTACCACAACCTGTAAGGCCAATACAGAATAGACCGATAGTTTGGTACTAATCTCATACGACCTAATTTCCTATTAACGATATGTACAAGGAAATTTCTGTCATCTTACAATAGTAACCAAACTCAACCCAATAGATTGACCTCAATACTGATGCCCGAAGGCCAAATATCAAGTGATCACGTATTCACATATTCAATCAGGTCAACATATCAGACTAACCAGTCTATCAACAGTATTATTACTATTAAACTAAATTAATCATAGCAGATAAAACAATAGTAATAATACAATTACCCGTTGTAACAAACCTGTTACAACTAAATCAAACTGAGGGTTATCGATCCACTCACCAATACCTCGGTCGTCCACTCAGTAGTCTAATGTCACTGAGTCTTCTGCTAATCTAAAATACAATAGAATAACACAAGTCAGTAACTTGTCTCATAATCATCATTCTAACTTATTTATTCAATCAGGTAATCCCTGAAGTCTAAGCAATCAAAAGTTCAATCTGAAATGAAATCAGAAATGCCAAAAAGAGGTTTTAAAAACTGAAAAATGTCATTTTCGGCCCCAAGATGACCCCGAATGGCCAAAAACTGCCAAGGCTCTTAGAATAGAGTTTGGATTATTAGGCCGTTTCCTAGTGACCAGGCGAATTCCAACCCAATCTGAGTTAATGGAATTATCACTTATCCGGGACCCCGAAAAGACTTGCGCATTTTCAAATTTTGCAAAAATAAAAGTTTCAAAATTCTCAACTTGCAGCTATCTGGGCTCGCAGAGCAAACTGAGTTTGCAGAAACTCGGTTCGCTTCGCAGAGACTCATCTCGCTCCGCATAAACTCGAGTCGCAAGCTAACTCGGTTCGCAGCTCAACTCGCTTCGTAAGTTAACTCGGTTCGCTTCGCAGTAACTCAGTTCGCAGGACGAACTGAGCTGCGAAGTTCGTTGCTGTTACCCAGTTTTTCGAACCAAAACCCCAAAATCACAACTCAGGTCTTAAAATCAATTACAACAGATATCTAACAACAACTAATCATCATATATCATCATTTAAATCCTCAATTTCACATATACAACACTAACCCTATGATTTCAATATAATCAAGTTAGAACACTTACTCTTTGATGAAGAACAAGGTTATGATGATGATGATAATCTGCTGGTGATGAAGCTTATGTGGTAACCAGAATCATAGCCTACTAATTGTTTATGTATATCAACTAATTTGTGTGTTTCGTTTTGCTATTGTGAAGAAATAAAAACATCAGGGAAATAAGAGAACCTAGTCGGTCTCCACCACCACCTTTACTTTAAACAGTATAATTTTATCCCCCTTCTAACTCTATTGTCTGGAACCCGAAAACCAATCGCGAGTTCAAACATTTTATTTTACCGACAACTTTATTAATTTATAACAATTAATAATTTACCTGTCACAATTAAATATTTAACTCTTTCTCCATTTATTTTCAAATAAATCAAACAACACTATATCCTAACATTTTAAATAACCATTTAAAGTCAGAAAATATTATAAAACTACTAGGCCTGAATTGAGGGTGTTACAAATCTCTCCCCCTTAGAGAGATTTCGTCCTCGAAATCTGATCACACTCAATAATCCAAAATAATGCAACCGCTTAGCATTTGCAAGGCTTAATTGATACATGAACCATGATTAGAATCCACAATTATTTTCACATCCGATCTCATGATAATTCACAAATCATTACACAATTCGATAATCCCCGAATGAACAATTAATCCATCCTCAGAAGTTTCAGTTTAAGATCACATCTCGAAATCTCAGTTCCACACGAAATTAGTCAGTCTTTAATCCACTATCATTGTTCAATGACAAATATTCAAAGTTCAGATTGTAATCTATCAAGGTTTTAAGCTAAGATAAATCTTGCCACAAATCCGCAACAGTACCAATTAATATCAAGTCTCACAATCCAAGTTACATCTGTCTTCACGATAATCCATCATTATGATGTTTTTAAGTCATGTTGTACCTGCTAACAATCTCGAAGTATAAACAATTGATACTTAGGAGTCTTAGTTAAAATCCCCTCATGAAGACTTCTCATCACAAATTACAACATATGCTTGAAAAGTCTTAATCCACTAAATCCTTTATAAGTTCTATCTCTCAACATAAGGATTTCAGATCATTGCACCGTTGATAATTCACCGATAGATTTCAGTTTCCATATAACCCTCCAACGTCGGGTTTAACCCAAAAATATATATAACAATATCCGAAACCAGTGGTATATTAGTCCTGATGATAAACCATTAATATACTGGTTTCAACCTGTTATACAATTTACTAATCCACGAATGATCAAACCATCAAAACTTGATTTGAATTCTCTGCTAAAATCATATCTCGAGATTTTCAAACCTTCAGAACTTGAACACAAGATTAAATAATCTTTAATTCTCTATAATTGTTTAATAGCAATTTCTCAATTTCCAATTATAGTTCATCAAAACTCAAACTGGACAGTTTTTTTAATTTATCCACTAGGTTAAAAGACTTCCAAAGCAAAAGATATGTTCTGTCATAAGTCTTTTACCATTTAAGATATATCTTATCACATTACTTTTCCGGATAATATCAAATCTCTCAATCAAGCTCCTTTATAAATAACCATCAATATTGATGTATATTAACTCCTTTGTGGAACCATATACAAGAGATTCTAATAATCAGTCAACATATTTCATTTAATACTATCTCAATGATGTCTCCAGATTCATAACTCAACGTTAGTTGTAAACTTCCAATCATAATAGGTTAATTCTTCTCGTATAACTCAAGTTATCATGATTGAAATCAATAACTTAATCTCTATGCATCAAGCACAATCTCATCTCATCAAAAGTATAGCAATACTTTGTAAAATCATTAAATCCATCAACAGTGTTGAAGCAAAACTTAACACAAGGCTATTTCCATGTCAAAGTTCATTTAGTTGACAATCTAACATAAAGATGATTCCCTTTTACAGTTCCAAGAACTAATCACAAACATATGTTATGCCCATATCCCAATCATATAATTAATCCAGATGTCATCATTCCAATAATTTCAACTTGTCTAGAAAAGTTAACATACCCGGATATTTTAAGCCATAAAATCTCATGAGCATTTATTAATCTTCATAGTATAACAAGACTTATAACAATCACACTTTATATGTGATATTACAACAGTCATGGTATATCCCCTTTTTCAGATACACGTGGAATCCTATCCATCCAGTATTTTACCAATCAAACAAATTAATTCGACAATCTCATCAACACTTTCAAATACCGGTAATCATACCACATTATAACAGATTTATTTCACTTGTCATCCATTACACTTGTTAACATATTTAGAAGAAATACAAGGTAATAACCAGTTTCTTTGGCTTGACATCCCATATTAATCAATTATTTCATATCAAAATCTCATCAAGCAACAATAATAAATCTTTTCCAAAATGGTCAACATATCCAGTTCATCATATCTATAAAATCCGCATAGACATTCCTGAACTCAACGACATATTCATTCTTTCGTATCTCTCGAGTCAACCAAACGACTCATTTAATAAGGACATTTATTAATTTCTTTTAATATTCAATATTATTTAATCAATTCATGTCAAAGTTCACATCAAATTGAGAATCGACACTATCAACGATCATCAATTACGATGACCCTCTATCAAACACTTAATTTCAGTCACTAATATAGTAACAGAAATTATCTCATTATCAACTATTTTTATTCTAAAAGAATCAATAATCACTAGGGGTCAATTTCAGTTTATCACACAATAAACAAATATAAAGGAACAATTTGTTCCAAAGCATATAAACACATGCCAGTACAGGGTAAATATAAAAGTACCTGTAATGATGTCACCCATCCTGACAAATTTTTTTTTCAACTGTCAATCTGCCAACTGTTGACTGCAGATTCCTCCGCTTATGGCTAGAAGATAACGACACACCGACCAAACCCAATCCCTGTCTTGTCTCCTCTGGACACTTCCCCGCATGATGACCTTCTTGTTGACAATTCCAACATACTTTCTCAGGATAATTACAATCCCATACTTTATGTCCAATCAACCTGCATTCAATGCATCTGATAGTTTGAGAAGTACACTTTTCCGTATGTCTGGATTTACAATCATTACACCAAAGAGATCGATCATCCGAAACACTATGACTCTTTGACTTTCTGCTCTGTCTTTTATATTTACCTTTATCAAAAGGTTCACTTTCAAATGGATATAAAGTATTTTCTTTATTCTGAGCTCGTAAGTCATTATCCACTAAATGAGCTAAAGTAAAAACATCTGCAAGAGAACTTGCCAATCTCACTGTAGTACGATAGTTAGGTGGTAATGTTCCAACAAAATGATCCATTTTTATTTTATCATCAGGTACCCATTGTTGTACAAATCTCAATTTCTCTGTAAACTGAGAAATTAACTCATCAATAGTCATCTCATCAGTTAAATGTAATTTCATGAATTCCCGTCTAATACGTGACACATCAAACTCAAAACAATATTGTCGACATATCTCATTATAAAAGTCATTACATCGAATAGATGCTTTCTGTTGTGGTGTCAAATTTTCGGTAATCGAATCCCACCAAGACATTGCCTGTCCTTTCAAAAACTGAACTGCATAAGGAACCTTAAATTCCTCCTCACATTGGTACACCTCAAATTTTCTCTCAGTATCCCGTAACCAATCAAGTGTAACAGATGGATTAAAGCTTCCATAATATTTTGAAGGTTTACAAGACATAAAAGTTTTAAATGAACAACTTTTTCTCTGTTGATACGGTGATAACAACACTGGTACCTGATAATGACTAGGCTCTGAAGATGACACTATAGGCTGTGAAATAGTGTTCATACCATGATACAGTGACTGTGAATGCTGCTGAGAAGATCCAACATGTCTATCATGTAAATACTGTTGTCTTTTCTGAAACTCCGGTAATTCATTCTCAGATAATAATACATATTCATCTCTAAGTGTGTGTTTCTCAACTGAAAATGATGTACCTATCAGACCATGTTTCTCTGTATTTATTTCTGTACGAAAGGCATCCGGTCTAGGGGAACTGTTGAGGGTACTGGTCGGGTGCTCATTTTCTACCATATCTGTACTCAAAACAACAACTCACAACTTGTTAATCGTTAGTACTTAATATACTAACCAATTCCCAACACAGCTAGATCCCACACCATGGAATGTTTGACTAACACAACTTTAGATTTGGGATTGAACACTTACCAATGTCCAATTCACCCAAACCTAGGCTCTGATATCAACTTATAACAACCCTCTTTCTGTATATGAATATTATATAATTTAACTCGGAAGCGTATATAATTTTATGGATAAAACATACTTTATTAATATACATTATAAAATGTTCATAACCTTTCAAATTTTAATACACAACAGTTTAATTGCATAACTTTTAAAAAAATAAAAATCAGACACAATTCAGTTCAGAATGTATTCAAAACCACAACCCTAATCGAGGTGTTATATAATACTAACTTCTTTAACTTTATTACAAAAGTTATATCAGAGTTTGCAGTTGTCAAACATTCTTTTCCAATGAGTTCAACTTCCTGCTACCCACATATTAAATATAACCTGCAGGAAGTATAAATATGGGGGATTAGCTCAACACTAAGTGAGTAAATCAATAAACAACAACCCAACTTAGCATAACAAACTTGTTTACAGCGAATCATTGTAAACAAATAACATCACAGTAGATTGATGGTTCTTGGGAAATCTTCAGCCAAGAATACCAAAAGTAAACACATAATATCAATGAGATAACATCTCAATACAATGAGGATCGGTGGTTCTTGAGATACCATAATACCTGGGGATTCTCCAAGAACACTTACCACAATCTGTAAGGCCAATACAGAATAGACCGATAGTTTGGTACTAATCTCATACGACCTAATTTCCTATTAACGATATGTACAAGGAAATTCATGTCGTCTTACAATAGTAACCAAACTCAACCCAATAGATTGACCTCAATACTGATGCCCGAAGGCCAAATATCAAGTGATCACGTATTCACATATTCAATCAGTTCAACATATCAGACTAACCAGTCTATCAACAGTATTATTACTATTAAACCAAATTAATCATAGTAGATAAAACAATAGTAATAATACAATTACCCGTTGTAACAAACCTGTTACAACTAAATCAAACTGAGGGTTATCGATTCACTCACCAATACCTCAGTCGTCCACTCAGTAGTCTAATGTCACTGAGTCTTCTGCTAATCTGAAATACAATACAATAACACAAGTCAGTAACTTGTCTCATAATCATCATTCTAACTTATTTATTCAATCAGGTAATCCCTGAAGTCTAAGCAATCAAAAGTTCAATCTGAAATGAAATCAGAAATGCCAAAAAGAGGTTTTAAAAACTGAAAAATGTCATTTTCAACCCCAAGATGACCCCGAATGGCCAAAAACTGCCAAGGCTCTTAGAATAGAGTTTTGATTATTAGGCCGTTTCCTAGTGACCAGGCGAATTCCAACCCAATCTGAGTTAATGGAATTATCACTTATCCGGGACCCCGAAAAGACTTACGCATTTTTAAATTTTGCAAAAATAAAAGTTTCAAAATTCTCAACTCGCAGCTATCTGGGCTCGCAGAGCAAACTGAGTTCGCAGAAACTCGGTTCGCTTCGCAGAGACTCAGCTCGCTCCGCATAAACTCGAGTCGCAAGCTAACTCGGTTCGCAGCTCAACTCGCTTCGTAA
The DNA here is from genome assembly GCA_963422505.1 of Pseudognaphalium luteoalbum. Classification (NCBI taxonomy): domain Eukaryota; kingdom Viridiplantae; phylum Streptophyta; class Magnoliopsida; order Asterales; family Asteraceae; genus Pseudognaphalium; species Pseudognaphalium luteoalbum. The sequence goes on along the minus strand of OY730194.1, from coordinate 33,787,403 downwards.
GTCAACTCGGTTCGCTTCGCAGTAACTCTACTGAGCTGCGAAGTTCGTTGCTGTTACCTAGTTTTTCGAACCAAAACCCCAAAATCACAACTCAGGTCTTAAAATCAATTACAACAGATATCTAACAACAACTAATCATCATATATCATCATTTAAATCCTCAATTTCACATATACAACACTAACCCTATGATTTCAATATAATCAAGTTAGAACACTTACTCTTTGATAAAGAACAAGGTTATGATGATGATGATAATCTGCTGGTGATGAAGCTTATGTGGTAACCAGAATCATAGCCTACTAACTTTTTATGTATATCAACTAATTTGTGTGTTTGGTGTTGCTATTGTGAAGAAATAAAAACATCAGGGAATTAAGAGAACCAAGTCGGTCTCCACCATCACCTTTACTTTAAACAGTATAATTTTATACCCCTTCTAACTCTATTGTCTGGAACCCAAAAACCAATCGCGAGTCCAAACATTTTATTTTACCGACAACTTTATTAATTTATAACAATCAATAATTTACCTGTCATAATTAAATATTTAACTCTTTCTCCATTTATTTTCAAATAAATCAAACAACACTATTTCCTAATATTTTAAATAACCATTTAAAGTCAGGAAATATTATAAAACTACTAGGCCTGAATTGAGGGTGTTACATGGAAGCATGGAGAAAATGCGGGGAACAAAATTGAGCCTCGAAATCAGCTTCAAACCTTCAAATTGAAGCTACACAATTCGAATTCAAACATCTTTAATCATCTATAACCTAATGTAATTTTTATTTTTGTTTTAGCTTAATCTAGAAAGGGGTTTTGTTAAGTTTTGGCTAATTAATGGTTTTAATCCAAAATTGGAGCTTGAAATTGTTGAACTAATGTTAGTTTAGGTTATTAACGATGTTTAGTAACCTTATTACATTTTAGAATGAAGGATCATTGATGGTGTTCTTGGTGATTTTCATGGATTATGTTTAAATTCATGAACTAATGACAATTTCTTTGGATAAGTGGCTTAGAAGAATGAATATAAGGTTATAATGGTTTATTTGATTTTAAGTTGTAGTTTAAAAGATGTTATTATGATGAATCTATTCATTATCATTATGGTGGAAAATAAATGATTAAACCTTGAAAGTAGTTTATGATAATGAATGGTGTGTTATGTTAATTTTGGTGTCATTATGTAATAACACACCTTAATACTAGTGAGAAAACCTATTTTGAGGTTAAAGATGACAATAAAGTAGTAGTTCAAAGGATTAAACATTTAAGTTAAACATGGTTAGAATGGGTTGATGATTATGATTAGTTGATTTTGATGAGTATCGATTACTAAATGTGTCATTATATTAATGTGTTATGTGATAGGTGATTGAAAGATGTGGCATCCCTAATCAAGTGCTAAATTGTGTATTTGCCTAAAAAGCTAAGGTGAGCGATATGGGGGCTAAATGGGTAATGATTGTGTGTTCTGAATTGCTTCCGAGCAAGAGGTTCATACAATCAAGTGGTAGTTGCTTGTATCTTAGCTTGTTTCTAAATTGTGGATTTTTATGGTTATGTTTTACCCGATTCCTCCCGAGCAAGAGGTTTGCACAATCAAGTGGATTATACTGGTTTCTTACGCTTGTTTCTTTAGCTTATTTCATACGTATGTATCTTGTACTTGCATCTTGCGTTGAGATTCATTGTTAACCATTGTTGGTGAATTATGTGAAAATTTTGTGGAATTATGTGGATTATGTGGAATGAGCATTGTAGAGATTCAGTGGTTTTTAGCTAACTGCGGTTAGCACTTACTTGTTTTTGTTGGTCTTAGTATCCATTTCGACGTGATTTGGTGCTAAGTGCTGCTTGTTTCTATGGAGCTTGATATCCATTTCGACGTGATATGGTGCCTTTCGTGCTTGTTTCTAATGGCCGCGGATCCGCATAGTGGTTTAATCTCTACAATTGCTTAGTAGTTATATGCTTAAGCAAATATATATGTTAATATTTGCTAAGTGTTGTTTCAGTGTTGAATTATTCATTTAATTACTCGTATGCTCACTAAACGTTTTGCTTACCCGTTTAGTTGTTTTATGTTTTAGGTGCCATGGTTCGGTTGAACCAAATGGATATAATGCATATATCGTGATTACAAGATTGTAGCGTGGATATGGACCTTGCAATATGGTTAGACAAACCTCTCTTTCTTTTGAATTGTCGTTTTGAATCAACACTTGTATAAATTTTCCAAATAATACATTTTGGAGTCATTAAGTTGTTTAACGAGTAAATTTCTTAGTGGTTGAAAAAGTGTGTATTTGACTTGATAAAGTCAAAGCTGAATGTGGTAGTGTCAAAATGGGCAAAGATCATGTTGAAAAGTGATAAGTTTGATTAGATGTGATCATAGTTTTGGTGAAATTATGATGAAAGCATTATACATTGAGTTTTGGTTGATTTGTGTGATAATGAATCGTTATCATGTTTAGTTGTCAAAAGATTTAAAATTTGAGGTCTAATATTGAGATTGTTGTTAGTTTTGGTTAAAGTGTCCAAATGGACACTAAAACGGGTCAAAATGCAAGAGTAAACCAAAATAGAGGTATTGTACTTTTGTTGCTGGTTTACGACTCAATGTATGTAGTAAAACATGTTGGTAAAAGGTCAAAGTTTGAAAGTAAGTGGTTTGAAAACTTGGTTGTCCTCAAAAAGTGGTCAAAACGGCCATAAATTGGTCATACGTCTAAATTCATCATTTTTGAGAAATTTGAGAAAGTGCAAAAAGGGAAACCTTCATTTTGTAATAATGAAGGTGTCTGCAAAATTTCAGGTCTTAACTCATAACGAGTAAAAAGTTATGTGCATCCCAATTTGGTTAAAAATCTTACTTTAGGTTAAAGTTGATGGTAGGCTTTGATACGCGATCCCACCACATGGCTAGGATCACGTATCCCAGTGCAATTTCATCACAGCTGAATTTTAAGTATAAGTATGTGATCCCACCATATGTCTAGGATCGCGTAAGCTAGTGTAAAATGGTCACATTTCATTTTGTTCAGTGATACGTGATCCCACCACTAGGTTAGGATCGCGTATGTTAGTGCAAAGTTGTCACCGTTGGTTTTTCAGTGTAAGTGTAAGTAAGCGATCCCACTAAGCTTCTAGGATCGTGTATGTATATATATATTTTTTTTGGGGGTTTCAAGTTGGTACAAGAGTGATAGTTTAAGGGAATTAGGTAATTCATGATAGGAATGCCTAGACTTAAACTAATATGAATTGCTTAGTTGCTATGATGATTATGTGTAGTATTGAAATTGATTTAGTTGAACTAAAATGATTCCCCAATATGAATTAATTGACACATGAGACATTGAACGAGATGCTTAGCATCATTTGATGCAAAATTTTGACCTAACATATTTTGGTGACGGATTAAGTTGAAAATTACTTGGTCACCTGAAAACGGGCTAATGATCAAAACTCATCGCGTCGCCATATGCCTGTCAGTTTTGGGCCTTGCGGGGTTGTTTAGGGCCCGAAAATGGTATTTTTCTATTTTTGGGACCATGTTTTGAACTTTTTAATTACGTTTCATTTGGGATTTTTTAATTATATATTTGGACAAATAGTCTAAAAATGTATCGAACTTGTTATGAAATCGTATTGTATGTAATCTACTATTAAACTCCTATTATGTGTACTCAACTTACTAATCGCTCCTATTGTGTGTAGTCATTAACCTTAGACCCAATTACCAGTCAAAGTTAGCTGAGGTGGCCTGAGTAGCTGATATGGCATTGCCAAGTCAGTGCAATCTCACTAAAATTATGATACAATTGTTCTACATCATCATCATCTTAATAACCTTCACCATGTTCAATTTTCATATGACATCATCTTTTCCAAGTACACCCTTTTTTTCCGGCAACACCACCATAACCATTTTACACCTCCCTAACCACTAACCCTATCAACTTCATGTCCAAAACATGACTATCTTTGACGTCACCACCATCTTTACCATTTTTTCGATGACACCATTTTTCCATAAGAAAGCACTACAACCTATTTACAACTCCTTATCCACCAACCCCTATCATATTGATGGCACTCGAAAGCGTCGGTGTCGTTGATGGTAACTAATCGGGCGCCAACAGGGGTTTTAAAATTTATAATTAGCGGGACTTAAATTATATGTACTACCTACTCTGGTTAGTAAGCGGTAAGTATAACCTAAGATCGTTCTATGAATCCAAACGTATGGGTAAATTAATGTTGGCACTTTCGGTAGGGAAGTATCTAGGATGGAACAAAGTAGGTAGGTTTGGGGGTTAAAGACAATTAATTAAAATGCAGGAAATTAAAGTACAGGAAAGCAGATAAAGATAAATATGTGATTGTTGAGATTTCGATAATTAATATTTCAGGATGACAGAATAAATAGGGATGATACTAATGTGGCAACCAAACTACTAGGCGTAAACTCTAGAACCCTACCAACTCAATTTTCCGTTGGCATGTCACTAGGAACTAGGTTATCATGATCCTGATCGGAGCAATACGCAAACTTCCAATACTTATCTAGTTGAAAGATAAGCAACCTATTTTGGTTCTATACCGAGGTTCATGAATCAGTAGCGTATCGTCTCATAGGTCTGACCGTTCTTAACTCCTAAGGTAGTTTACTGTTCTATTAGCATGCAGATTAATAACTTTGTATGTTTAGACCGCCGATTTTATAAGATTTGGTGTTTTAAAGATTCTAGGTCATTACGACTTTTGATCTTATTATGAAATCTTGTTATCATTCATTTAAGCTCTAGTTACTTCGACTTATGATTCAAATCTCTCCTTTTCAAATAGTTATACATCCCCGGATTATCCGCAGTTTGTTAAAACGTGTTTCATATGTGGACCATGCCTTTCAATGATAGACAGTGTACTTTACGTAGTAGTTCCACGGTTTCTCACATCAACATGCGGTCGAGAGTAATTGACAGTGAAAATGACACTCTATCTAATTAAATGTAAAGCAGTGCAGAAATGTAAACCTAATATATACAACGAGTGGTTTCAATGTATCTTACTTATTGCATGTCATGGGCACAGATAACTACTTACAATAATTAAGGTTGATCAGGTCCTAATTACTAGGTTGCAGTCATGGGGATAACCAGAAAGGGTAATCCATAAATTAAACTTGAATTCATAAAGTCTTGACGCTACAAGGGTTACTAATTCCTATTTTATCTGAACGTATTTCACGAACATCATTTTATAGTGTTTTGACTTTCGAAGGATATACCAGTTAGTTGTGAAGTTGTATTACCCCTTCGGGATTCCAACTATTAAACCAGAGCTGATTCCAGAGATATAACTACCTTCGGTCGTTTACCGACTTCCATATATTTGTACTCCGCCTTAAAGCGTTTCCAGTACTATATCGGATAAACAGTCGAATAGGGGCCGTCATATCTCTTTACGATTGTCGTGCATTAACTATATAATGTCATCCTTACTTATAATTATCTACATCATCAACAACCACAATAATAAACTACTCGCAATTTATGGCAACAAATATATCACATACCAAGCAATAACACATATTTAAAATATGGAATAAAATAAGTATTGATAAAGGTTTAGATATCACCCGGAATTAAATACGTAGCAGCGTATTATTATGATTGACAACTCGTTTACATGTAAAAAGATAAATCTTTAAACCTCCTAACGTTCGTTCTAGCCTCTATACCAATCCGAAGATTAATTACAATAATCCTAGACTATAAGAGAATTTCTAGAGTGAGAAAGTGGAAATGGAAAAGGAGTGTGTGAGTGTATTAGAATGTAGGAGTGTATTTTTGAGTGTGTGTTAAAATGAGACTTAGGGGCTGCTATTTATAGGGAAGATATAGCTCACATTAGCATCCCTAGGCTCACATTAGAAAAAGTAGCGAAAGGTGGTGCACCGGGTACGAAAAAGTAGCGAAAGGTGGTGCACCGGGTACACGTAAGGATGAAAAAGTGCAAAAGAGATGGGGGTAGGGGGCGGAGCCGCCTGGCTGCTGGCCGGCGGCGGTTGGCTTTTGGCTGGCGGCGGCCGGCTGCCACCCGCCCCGGTCCGTCGTCTTTTATTGCGTTGCTTAATTCGTGTGTATCTTCTTCGTTATGCGTCCGTTTACGTTGATTCTTTTTGCGTTGGATTTGTAATTCAAAAACGAAGACTTTGATGTAAAGATATCCCAAAAATATGTTTCCTATCTCCAGATATTGCGTACGAATCATTTAGATCTTCCTGCGGGCGTAGAATCTTCATTCTTTATCCGTTTTTGTTGATTCTTCTTCTGTTGGATTCGTAATTTGAAAATGAACATCTTGGGTGAGATGGATGTTGATGATGGGCACTTTTGTCTTGAAATCTCATTTTGATGCCTTGAATCTTCAAACGTGTGTGGAATCTTCGTTTTTCACCCGTTTTGCTTGATTTTTATCGTGCAACCTTGTTTTTACCCTCTTGGCATAATATCATTGATTTATAGTGGTTTTGAGTTTAAAATGCCAAGAATCATTCCAGAATGAGAGAGATATCGGTAGTAAAAACATGACTTTTTACGCAATATCAAGTATCCCACACTTAGAACTTTGCTTGTCCTCAAGCAAACTCATTCTTAATAAGCTTCTGGAAGGATTCTAATTGCATTAGTTTTTAGAGATACCATTTTCCAAAGAATATAAAGTTACAGTTATGAAAGAGTTTTCACCGAAAACTAAGGGTTTATAGAATTTGATACCTTCTTCGAGCAACATATAGGATGATCATGACTAGGCAATCCTCACAAGTGGGTCACTCAAATCACTCAAGTGTTTAGGGTTTCCTACTTACTAGTGTCAATCACTTAGATAGGTTGTCATGCAGCATTCTCGTCATAGGCTTGATCGAGAATCAGATCTCCATCACTTTTGATGAGGACGGTACTAACCTTTTGAGATATCTTGGAAGGAATCGGATGTTTTGGGTTGAAGAAGGTGTGAGGGTTTTCCTTGTATTTTCTCGAAACTTTTCTTGAGAGAGTTTCTTTGGAATTTCTCAGATTTTGAAAGGACTACATAGCATTTTTCTCCCTTTTTCTTTGGAATTTTTCTTTTCTTGGCCCTTTTACTTTATCCTTGGGCTTTTCGGTTTCTTCTGACAGCTTTGCTTTTGTTGAATTTCTTTTTCTTGGAGCACCTTTTACGGATGATGCTCATCTTTTGGGGAACGCTCCGATATATTTTATGGCTTTGTATTAGGCTGCAGAAGTCTTGGAAAATCAAGAGTATCTTTAAGTTTTTTTTTTTTGGAAGATGAAACTTCTGTAGGTTCGGGACGAATACTAGGAGGTTTTGATTGGGTGTGAAGAGTGAAGGTTGAGTGGGTGGATGTTTGATGGTGGAAGGGTGTTTGGATTCCTTAGGATTTATCAAGATGGGTGGTACCTATGCCACGTATGGCACTCATCGGTGTGATCTCGAAATGCATTACAAGAGCAAGTTCTAATTCAAATGCATACATTGGCGCACACATGAAACGAAAAGTGAAGCGTTTTAGAGATGAATGCTAATGATGGGCTCAATCCTCATGAATCGAATGTTTTGGTCAATGTGTGCCTAGCCATGTGTTGCCATTTTCGTCCGTATCTTATTCTAAAATAGTTTTATTTCGTTGTCAAAACTCGTTTCTTGCTGTAATTTATAATTTTGAAAGACAGGATTTCTAAAGAACGATGTTTTTGAATCTAAAATTTTTGAAATTTTATCCATTTTTAGCCTTTTAATGAAAATATTATTTGATTTACGGACAAGAGATAAAAACTTACGGTTGAAGGCCGTATATCCCACACTTAGAGGAACATTGTCCCTAATGTTCGAATCTATTCGTTGAGTACCTCTTGTTGAAGTATCCCACACTTAGAGATTCTACTTATTTTTGGATTTTTTCGTAAGTGTAGTGTGGTTTTGATTATCCCACACTTAGTGTTTGGAATATCGGATGAGATAATTAATTCTTTAAACGGGTAGAGGGTTTTAGAAAGGTGTACCGCTTTTGTTGTGCACGTTGTTGGTTACTCGTTAGAAGTCTGCTGGTCCGTGGCTTGTAGCTTATGGCTCTCAGGATTCTTCTTTGTGTGGTCCACAGCTCCCCTTGCTTTGGTCTTCTATAGTTTCTCAAACAAACCACTCAATTCAATCAAGTAATAGCTGCTAATAAGAAAAGTAAAGTAATAGCATAATAAAGTAATAACTGGATAGATGTGATGTCTATGCATCCACGGTACATCAAATGCACATAATAATAAAGTCTTGGTAGAAAATAGAAAGGAGTGAGAAAGCGGAGCAATTTATTGCTCGGCTGGTGGTGATGCTGCAGCTGAAGATACTATAGGTCCCGGAGATGTCTCATCCGATGAAGAATTATCATGCTGATAGTGGGTGCCTTTGTCTGATGCATCTCGATCAGCCTCTACATCTGGTGTACCTATGGTGAATACTCCATCCTGTATCAAATGGTCAACAAATTCCCCTGCGGGCATGTCGAAGCTGTCAAGTGGAATCTCAAGTGTCCTCTGAATAAATCAGTCTGTCTATGAGAGGATACTTGATCAATCAGTGCATCTGCAGGGCTGGTGCTCCTGAGAATCCTGTGACTCTGAACAATGGTGGCTCATGTAGGGTTTTTGGATATCCTACTGCCTCTCGAAGTCTGACCTCTAACCGAACCAACAACGGAAGGAACATGCTATCTCTGAATAGGAACCTGTGCTGGTGGTGCTTGTGGCCTAGGTGGAATTGTGCGAGGTGGTAAACCATGGCCACGGTCAAGAACGGTGAGGTGCTAGAGTAGGAACTGCAGGGGGATATAAGTGTGGTGGTGCTCAGCCCAATCCACAGGGTAAGTCAGGAAGTGGGCTCACTGGTATCCCTGTTGTTTGCTGTCTTATAACCTTAAAACATTGGACCTACATCTGCATCATCCAGTACCAATAGTCTGGCCCTGGTGGTGTCCCATAGTGGTATATGTAAGGGGGCACCTGAGATCTAGGAGCTGGGGTGGAAGGTCCTGCTTTAGTAGGTTGTGGCACTACTGGTGGTGGTGCAACTGGGTCGTCATAATCATCCTTATCTTTGTCTGAATCTGAGTCTGAATCTGAGTTATTTGGCTCTTTTGGTTGATGCCTCTTTCTTCCCTCTCTTGGTAAAATTAGACCTGGTACCAATTCATCCATACTTTCTGTTTCTGATGATCGTGCCCTGATGTAAACGGTGCTGTCTCTCATAATCTTGAGTATATCCATGCTCCTAAGGAACTCATAATCTATCGGGTGGGCACTCCATACTGGCAGGCTTTTGAATTTTTCTACCTCTGTCGTCTTAAGCAATCCCATTCTGCGAATCAGCCTTGTAATTATTGGACCCATATATGATCTCTTTGCACTAAAATCCTTTTCTTCCAGAATACGATGGGCAACTAAATGGGCAACCTGAATATTCCTCTTCTCGAGTATGCATGTCATCATAGCAATATCAAATCTGGCAACTCGACCGCTTGTCGTGTATTTTCCATCAAATGAATAAGCTATCAGCTTGTGTAGGATTTGTAAGACTGGATCTCTGAGTTTGGTAGCTTTTATACCCGAGAAATATGTTGTTGATGATAACTTACTCCATGCCTCGGATGATGTGGTCGAGATGGATATCGAAGTGGCTCCATTAGTGAACAGTGGGGAATGTATCTCCTCAGGTGTGTATAGATCCAAATGTTGTGCGAACTGGGCCAGTGACAAGGTGAATGAACTTCCCATGTATCGAAACGTGATCAAACTGTCTCCAACTCTACTCCTTGTCTTGAATGTGTATGTGGTCATGAACTCAGTAACCATTTCCATGTATACCGGTTCATCAATGTTGAACAGTTTCTTGAAGGACTCAAACTGCTGACCCTCAACTGGATAACTGAGTAGGTTCTCTAGTCTTTGTCTGAATCCCAATACTTGTAACTTTTCCCAGTCCACATATCTAAAACGCCCGAGCTTCTTGTCTCTCCAAATGCGTGCCATCTGGTCGTGATCAGGTGATGTACTAAGATAGGCTAGAGATCCTGTAAGTGGTCGTGCTGGGTTTAGTTTTTTCTTCTTCGGCGACATAGTACCTGAGAACATGAGAGATTTAAAGTAATGGATTCTCAAGAAGGAGAAAATTTAAAGCACTTATTGAAATTTCCAATGGAAGATTTGGAATGAGGGCTTTAAATTTTTGATAGTTCAAAGATTACAGTAATTATCAAATGTCCCCAAGTAACCAATAATTAGTTTAAACAAATAATAAGGCAATCATTAATAGGTGAAAAATATATAGTCATGAAATGGTAATAGTTTTATTGTGAAGTAATGCAATTTACAAAGTTTGGTGTTACCCAAATTTGAAATGTCATTATTTCACTGTTTATAATTATCGGTAGGTTTTGATTTTAAAAAGTTCAAGTTGAAGTAAGGTTTAAAAATTCAATTGATTTGTTTTAAGAATGCAATACTTCAAGTTGACTTTTTGGTCAAAGCTTACTTCAAATAATAACTTCGTATGCCAAAATTATATCCTATGCATGTAAATGTGACCTAAACTATTTCAATCATTTCCTAATTGGTAAACAAGCTAGGTCATGCAATAAGAGTTATGTCATCCATGTGTTTGATTTTATTCAAGACTTTTATTTTCACAATAATGATTTTCTAGTTATTTTGCCTACTTTGACTAGTCAAGCAAGTACAAGATTCTAGTGAGCAAGAATTGTCAAGTAATTTTAATTTACTATTCTATTCAAGCAAGCTAGCTAATCTTTTGTAGATTTTCAAAAATCAACTTGCTAATCCTAATTCATTTGCATTGTGCACTTAACATAGAGTAATCATTAAAGTCGCCATGATCATTTAAATACCTAACAACTACACTTAAGCATGCAAAATCATAGACTTAATTAATAGGTCAAAGTTCTTCTTTTTAATAAGGTCAAACATGTGTGGATTAGCATGGGTAAGTGGTAGTAGTATGTAATTTCTAAGCATTCAACCAAGAAAAGTAGCAATTCCTAGTTACTAACTTATCTAATTTCATAAAATAGGATATTTAAAGTTCAAAGTAGGTTTCTCATGATCATACCTTTGTTATAGTGTGTAAAACTTCAAAATAAATGTACAACCGAGAATAATATGCAACGAGGAGTTCAAAAGGACGCAAAGTTATAGAGTTTGATGGAGATTTAATGGTGGTTCATGGTAGTGTGGGTGGAGGTGTGGAGGGGTGGATGTGGCTGGCCATGGGGGTCAAAAGGGGAGGAAGAAAGTGTTTTTGTTTTTGAATTATGGAAATGCATGGAAGTCTTAATGGTCCCCTAGGAATATATGTCCAAGTTTCAAGTACCATATTCCTTACATGGTCCCTAGTGTACTTTTAAGCTAATAATCTAAGTTAACTTCTAATGTCTTGTTAATAATGATTACGAATCCTAAGTGAATATATTGTGACTTGTTACTTGTTGGTTTCTTGTCACGTTATAAATAATTTAGGGAACGCGCACATTTTTGTGGGACGATTATAATTAACCTAAAATATTAAACTTAAGTTATTTATTATATATATATTATTATTTCTTTATCTTTTTTTTTTAACAGAAACTTTCAAAAATTATAAAAAATAAGTTCGTTTAAAGTTGCGAGCCTCGACCTTTTAGGAAAGAATTGTTTTATGATTTGTTCCGATCTCTTTGTAGAGAAAGGGTCGAGATTTGTTCCCTTAGACGAACGTTTTTAGGCACAAAACATTTTGAAAGCTCCCAGATGATGTTATAAATTAAATAATGGTTGTTCTCTATGTCCCCTAGGGTTTCTCTTTCTTCATTTTGAAAGCTCCCAGGAATGCTTTATCTTCTTGCGAATCAGGTTCTCCGGTTGTAGAATTGACTATTCTTACGAGTTTACTGATTAGGGCTTTTTGTGTGAGAGTGAAAGGGTATTTGGTGAAAGCGAAGATTTGAACAAGCTTAACGTGAAGGTCTTTCCGTTTAGCGTAGAAAGTGGTGTCATGTATTTTGGTGGAATCAGGAAAAACGTCTCGCAGTTTTGAGATCAAGTAAGAAACGGGGTCAACAAAGAATGGAATTTTACCAGGGATGATGATAGGAATCATCGGGTCCCGTTCTACCCAGAACTCAAGTTCATTGATCATTGCAGCGACATTATGATTGATTAATATCAAAGATATTGGATGGAAATCCATGTCGGCAAGTGATTCAAAAAGTAGATCCAAATCTGCTATAAACTTTAGTTCTTGGTCTTTGAAATTGGTGGAAGTGCTTTCGCATTCATGATTTGACAGACGAGATGAGAAATTGAGTTGTTCGTCAAGATTGGTAATCTTTTCTCATTGGTCATATGAAAAAGGAAGGTCGGAGGAGTCTAATTTCCTAACGAATGCCCTATAAACATCTACTCTGCGAGAAGGATTAAAGGATGTGCCAAGGTGGCGTTCTTCAGAACAAGGCTTTTCTAGATCAACTGATGGAACTTTATCCACCACTCGATAGATGGTGTATTCGTGTTCTTGTGAAAGGAATGGAAAAATGTCGTCATTACGATAATTTGACTGAGTGTTGCCATACACTGACGTTTCAGGAATGAGGGTGATTAAGTCACGTAATTTCGGAGGTTTTTCTTCATAATCTTCTTCAGGAGGACTATTGAAGTGGACGGAATTTGGTATTTGAGGCGAATGCAAAGTTGGAAAGCGATCTTCTGGAGATGATGCCAGGTCAGGCAACTGATCCGTGTCATCAAAGTCCAGGCAATGTTTTGGAATAGAAAGTGAGGTCCTAAATTCTTCTAGGGTTTCGGAGGATTCTTCAGCTTTAGAGGAAGAGGGTGAAAAGAAATCAGATCATATTTCTCCTACTAAGTAATCAAAGAATTTCGTATCGTCCATTGCCGTCAGTTTGTCTTTTGAAATGAGGTAAGAAGTGGGATTTCGAGTTGTCATTTTAAACTAATACTATCCTAATTAACTAATACTAAACTAATACTAAATTAATAATTAATACTAAATTACTCAATTTAACTTCCGAAAGATACCTGGAAAGGTTTCGTTCGGAAGGATCTCCTAAATACTACTACTTAAGGTGGCTTTAAATTGTACGTTTGTGACTCCCCGGTAGCGGCGCCAAAAACTTGATGGCACCCGAAAGTGTCGGTGTCGTTGATGGTAACTAATCGGGCGCCAACAGGGGTTTTAAAATTTATAATTAGCGGGGCTTAAATTATATGTACTACCTACTCTAGTTAGTAACCGGTAAGTATAACCTAAGATCGTTCTATGAATCCAAATGTGTGGGTAAATTAAAGTTGAGACTTTCGGTAGGGAAGTATCTAGGATGGAACAAAGTAGGTAGTTTTGGGGGTTAAAGACAATTAATTAAAATGCAGGAAATTAAAGTACAGGAAAGCAGATAAAGATAAATATGTGATTGTTGAGATTTCGATAATTAATATTTCGGGATGACAGAATAAATAGGGATGATACTAATGTGGCAACCAAACTACTAGGCGTAAACTCTAGAACCCTACCAACTCAATTTCCCATTGGCATGTCACTAGGAACTAGGTTATCATGATTCTGATCGGAGCAATACGCAAACTTCCAATACTTATCTAGTTGAAAGATAAGCAACCTATTTTGGTTCTATACCGAGGTTCATGAATCAGTAGCGTATCCTCTCATAGGTCCGACCGTTCTTAACTCCTAAGGTAGTCTACTATTCTATTAGCATGCAGATTAAAAACTTTGTATGTTTAGACCGCCGATTTTATAAGATTTGGTGTTTTAAAGATTCTAGGTCATTACGACTTTTGATCTTATTCTGAAATCTTGTTATCATTCATTTAAGCTCTAGTTACTTCGACTTATGATTCAAATCTCTCCTTTTCAAACAGTTATACATCCCCGGATTATTCGCAGTTTGTTAAAACGTGTTTCATATGTGGACCATGCCTTTCAATGATAGACAGTGTACTTTACGTAGTAGTTCCACGTTTTCTCACATCAACATGCGGTCGAGAGTAATTGACAGTGAAAATGACACTCTATCTAACTAAATGTAAAGCAGTGTGGAAATGTAAACCTAATATATACAACGAGTGGTTTCAATGTATCTTACTTATTGCATGTCATGGGCACAGATAACTACTTACCATAATTAAGGTCGATCAGGTCCTAATTACTAGGTTGCAGTCACGTGGATAACCAGAAAGGGTAATCCATAAATTAAACTTGAATTCATAAAGTCTTGACGCTACAAGGGTTACTAATTCCTATTTTATCTGAATGTATTTCACGAACATCATTTTATAGTGTTTTGACTTTCGAAGGATATACCAGTTAGTTGTGAAGTTGTATTACCACTTCGGGATTCCAACTATTAAACCAGAGCTGATTCCAGAGATATAACTACCTTCGATCGTTTACCGACTTCCATACATTTGTACTCCGCCTTAAAGCGTTTCCAGTACTATATCGGATAAACAGTCGAATAGGGGCCGTCATATCTCTTTACGATTTTCGTGCATTAACTATATAATGTCATCCTTACTTATAATTATCTACATCATCAACAACCACAATAATAAACTACTCGCAATTTATGGCAAAAAATAGATCACATACCAAGCAATAACACATATTTAAAATATGGAATAAAATAAGTATGATAAAGGTTTAGATATCACCCGGAAATAAATACGTAGCAGCGTATTATTATGATTGACAACTCGTTTACACATACAAAGATGAATCTTCAAACCTCCTAACGTTCGTTTCAGCCTCTATATCAATCCGAAGATTAATTACAATAATCCTAGACTATAAGAGAATTTCTAAAGTGAGAAAGTGGAAATGGAAAAGGAGTGTGTGAGTGTATTAGAATGTAGGAGTGTACTTTTGAGTGTGTGATAAAATGAGACTTAGGGGCTGCTATTTATAGGGAAAATATGGCTCACATTAGCATCCCTAAGCTCACATTAGAAAAACTAGCGAAAGGTGGTGCACGAGGTACGAAAAAGTAGCGAAAGGTGGTGCACCGGGTACGAAAAAGTAGCGAAAGGTGGTGCACCGGGTACACGCAAGGATGAAAAAGTGAAAAAGAGACGGGGGTAGGGGGCGGCGCCGCCTGGCTGCTGGCCGGCGGCGGCTGTCTGTTGGCCGGCGGCGGCCGGCTGCCACCCGCCCCGGTCCATCGTCTTTCGTTGCGTTGCTTAATTCGTGTGTATCTTCTTCGTTATGCGTCCGTTTGCGTTGATTCTTTTTGCGTTGGATTCGTAATTCAAAAAAGAAGACTTTGATGTAAAGATATACCAAAAATATATTTCCTATCTCCAGATATTGCATACGAATCATTTAGATCTTCCAGCTGGCGTAGAATCTTCATTCTTTATCCGTTTTTGTTGATTCTTCTTCTGTTGGATTCGTAATTTGAAAACGAACATCTTGGGTGAGATGGATATTGATGATGGGCACTTTTGTCTTGAAATCTCGTTTTGATGCCTTGAATCTTCAAACGTGTGTGGAATCTTCGTTTTTCACCCGTTTTGCTTGATTTTTATCGTGCAACCTTGTTTTTACCCTCTTGGCATAATATCAATGATGTGTAGTGGTTTTGAGTTTAAAATGCCAAGAATCGTTCCAGAATGAGAGAGATATCGGTAGTAAAAACATGACTTTTTACGCGATATCACATCTCTACCTCACCATTATCTCAAAATCGTCACCATCTCTGACATCACCATCATCTCCACTATAATTTTGACAACGCCATTTTTTTCGAAGACAATACTAGAAACTATTTACACCTTCTTCTCCATTATAGTAGTGAGGTGGAGATGATACGGAGTGGTGGTTAAGAAGGTATAAATAGTTTTTAGTTGTATCGTCAAAAAAATGGTGTCGTCAGAAAAATGATGGAGATGATGGTGACGTCAGAGATGGTGATGAGTTGGAGATAATTGTGAGGTGAAGATAATAGGGATTGTTGTTTAAGGAGTTTATAAATTCGTTGTAGTGCTTTCGTCGGAAAAAATGATAAAGATGGTAATAACGTCGAAGATAATCATGTTTTGGACATGTAGTTAATATGGTTGGTGGTTAGGGAGGTATAAATTGGTTGTAGTGGTGATTCCGGAAAAAAAAGGGCATCGTCGAAAAAAAAGGTGTCGTCGTAAAACTGAAGATGGTGAAGTTGATGAAGATGAAGATAACGTGGGAAAATGTATCGATTTTTGGTGAGATGACACTGACTTGGCAATGCCACGTTAAGTACACATGTCATATAACACCCCGCAATTTCGACATAATTATAAACATTAATTGCACGTATTTTTAGGTTAATTCCCTAACTTAGAGTGAATTCACAACACATTTTAGAGATAAGTCTAGCAAAGCCCAACTAGTTAATACGCGTAGTATTACTTATTCATAATTAGTTGTAATTATGTACAGAACGATTTAAAAAACGCGACAAAAATATACGACTGTTGGTGAACAAAAATTAATTAATAATAGGAGATTATTAGTTAACTTTAACGTTCATTAAATATTATTTTGATAATATTTAACAAGTATTTCGTAAACTGAAACAAACTCGAGACATTTTTGTAACAAACAAAGTTATAATTTTACAACTGAGTTAAATTACTTTTGTAAAAATATCTCAACTAAAATATATCCTAAAATGTATTTAAAATTTACCAATTAAAAACAAATTAATATTTAACGATCGGGTAAACGAACATGGATAAAATACCACAACTTGGGACGAAAAATCCCCTCCCCTTTGGTTTACCAAAATCGGCCCACACCCCCACCACCAACCTCATTCTTTCATTTCCACTCTCTTTCTCTCTAACTCTCATTTCTCTCTCAATTCCCTCTCTAAAATCACCATCACAAATCATCACAAAACTACCACAAAAACGACTTGAATCGTCTGGATCCTTTAGAATAAAACGATCACGGGACCACGAGCTACACATCCACCTTTTCGGATATTAAAACCGACACGTGTAAGTTTCCGACATTTTCCGAAAACTCTTAAATTGCTTTGATATTTCATGTTTGTAATACTTAATACCTCATGTTTTAGTGTTTTTATCAACTGATTATGTCCAAAAATCAGCTTGAAATGTGTTTAAAAACCAAACTCTCACTAACAGCTGCGTCTGCGAACTGAGATGCGTCTCAGCTCGCAGATCGTGCTGCGAACCGAGATTCACCTACCAAAACTGGACCTGCGAACTGACCTGCGAACCGAACTGACTGCGAGTCGAGACCTGCGAGTCGAGACTTGTGAACCGAACTTTGTCCTGCGCAACTCAGTTCGCAACCCACTTTACCCTGCGAATCCAAACTCAGCTCGACCCCAACCAGGGGCTCTGCCCCTTGGACCCCGCTACCAGGGGCGCTGCCCCCGGACCCCCGTACACAATTTCATACTTTATGAAACACGATGAAATGAATATAAAAATGTTTTCGGAGATTACTATTACAAAAAGTTACCAACAAGTCGTATACATTTTCACAACTACGAAATACAAATACAAACATACATATTTCACAAACGCTTTGGACATAACTTGTCGCACCCCCAAATTCGGTTTGCGGAAACGAATCGAGTCGGGGCGTGACTAATCAATAATCACAAGCACAAAGATATAATGAACGACCAGTAAATGCGTCATTTTACATTGTATTGATAAAACCAAAGTTTACATCAAAATATTATTTACATTAGCTCAGTTCCTTGAAATTGAGAGATTTACATTTCATAATTACTTTATACAAAATATAATAATGCAATTAAATCTCTGATTTGATTGAATGCAGACTCGAGCTAATGATTCCTGATTGGGCAGCCAACCTACTGCTGAGTACCTGTGATACATGCTAAAATGGGTCAGCGAAACGCTGGTGAGCTCACAGGTTTGTATATCAACACATATTTGTATGAACCGCAAGATTTAATTGAATTTAAAATGCAATTAAGCAAAATAAAAGTTATACAGCCATGAGCACATAGTCTGAGCTTAACTTGAGTGTCAGGTTCAATTAAGGTAACCCAACTGAGTTGCCTCCTACGAGTGCCTAATCTACACTCGTCTTCCCAAATGCTAATACATCCGTTTGACCAGTTAGTGCGTGCTAACCCGGACGAGGATTGTCAATCCTATATGATATCATATACTAACATTCACGCTACAGATGTATTACCAAACTATGTTATGGAGAGCTTTGAAATGATTAGTGAAAATAACTCATGTAGTATTTGATTTGTATTGTACTTGCGTTCATATTGTAAAACAAAATGAGCAATGTAATCACACCCCAGATGAAAATCGTAAAATAGGGGCTATGAGACTCACCTGAGCCTTGAGTGTTAATTTAAAAAAACTTGAATTGATTAGCTGCGAATCGATGTCCGAAGACTTGTAACCTGAGGGCGTCCAATACGCGTGATGGTTATTAATTGCATAGGTATTTTAAAAGACTACCTTTGTAGTTGTTTCTTCAACTATGATGTCTAAATTACTACGATTTGGTTGATTAACTTGTCCAAGTTATTACGACTTGGTTGATTCGATTGTGTTTTGAAAACGTGTACGGCCCGTTGGTGATTTGTTTGTAATAATAATCTCACATTATTATTTTGATTTTCGAAAGGTGTTATACTTAAAAAGTATTTGTAAACTTTAAGTGACGGGAGTCCGAGGGCAGCGCCCCTGGTTAGCGGGGTTCCAGGGGTGGCAACCCCTGGCCCGTTGGTGATTTGTTTGTAATAATAATCTCACATTATTATTTTGATTTTCGAAAGGTGTTATACTTAAAAAGTATTTGTAAACTTTAAGTGACGGGGGTCCGAGGGCAGCGCCCCTGGTTAGCGGGGTTCCAGGGGTGGCAACCCCTGGCGGGGTCTAAGGGGCTGGCCCCTGGTTGGGGTCGAGATGCCAAGTCAGCTCGAAAATTTTTTATTTCTACTAAATTGTTTTGATGAAAAACGCATCTGGACTTGAATTTGGGTGAAATCAAGTGATAAAATTTTAGGTCTTGACACTTAGTAAAATTTGTGTTTTCTTAGTTCTGTTTCATGCGAGATAGTGTGCGACGTACGGCTTTGTGTCGCTAAGTGCAACATAGTCTGTTGTGTCGCAGATCATGACTGCGACGTAAAGGCTTGTGTCGCTAAGTGTGACATCCGCAATTTAATGCGATGTAAGGCGTTGTGTCGCTATACGCGACGGGAATAAGTTTTGCGACATAGTGTTTTGTGTCGCTATATGCGATATCCGTGATTTGTGCGACATAGTGGCTTATGTCGCTATATGCGACATAAGACCTGATTTAGCGACATAAGGGCTTATGTCGCAGGTGGCCTGGAGCCTCTGCGACATAACGCGCTGTTGGCCGGAAAACGAGTCGAAAAGGTGTTTTCCGGTTTCCTTTTGACTTGAAACTTTTACCCAACCCATTTTTGGGGAGGGAGGGGAGGAAATCTCCCAAATTTTAATCCCCCGCGTCTGCGCTCCGTGTGGTGTTCGTTTCCCCAATCGTTTAAACGTTTAAATATTTATTTTAAATACGAATATTTACTAAGGTTTTTGTTGAAGTATTTCATTAAATACTTTTACTTGAGTTATAAAATATAACTTATTCTTGTTCCGGCTGTTCGAGCGTTTATTATTTTAATCACATATTTGTAGTTTTCACGATACGAATTTGAGTTGAAATATTATCTAAATAATATTTTTGATAAAATAGAGTTATTAAATAATGTTATATTATTTAATAAAATTGTTCACCAATGTCCGTATTAATTGAACCAAATTGCATTCGGTTTGAAAATTGTACGATTTAGTCAAATCGCATCCTTGCATATATTCAATAATATATATATTGATACAATAATTAGCCTAACACATAGCTAATTACATGTATTACACTTGATTAGGCACTAATTACTAGTCCTAATTTGACGGGTGTCACATAACTTGTTTGTACGAACACTAGCATGGATGGTCGACTTAGACATCCACATACTTATTAAATCTCATACGTTTAGGACGTTAGGAGGTTTCGGACTAGACTCGGGCTTTAGGCTTTGCTAGCACTCGTACTTTACTTAGCTCAACAGGTGAGTTCACGGCCCCTACTTTTACTGTTTTAACTGCTTTTGAACAGGGGTGGAAAACATAGTCAACGTTTTTGCTACGTGAGCAAACTTTTATATAACTGTTGTGATATACATTGTGCTAAATATTTGTGACTGCGGTCAAACGATTATAACTATTATTTATGAAATGGGATTTCATACGAAAACTAAATTGGGAATACACTGGAGAACGACCAGCCACTCACGTTTTTTTTACAAACTGACTTTTATGAAACAACATTTTCATAAACATCTGAAAGGTCCCTACTTCTTGGGCACACACACACAGAAAGTCTCTACGTCTTGGGCACCCACACAGAAAGTCCCTACGTCTTGGGCACATACACAGCAAGTCCCTACTTCTTGGGCACATTTATACAAGTCCCTACGTCTTGGGCAAACAGAAAATCCCTACTTCTTAGGCAAGGTGTCATCTTACGTCTTGGATGAAGGCTCTACTTCTTGAGCAGACAGGTCCTACGTCTTGGATGCCAGTCCTACTTCTTGGACACAACTTATACAAGTCCCTACGTCTTGAGCACATAGAAAGTCCCTACTTCTTGGGCAACGATTTAGGTCCTACTTCTTGGACGCACTTGAAAAGTCCCTACGTCTTGGGCAAACGTTTTAAATCCCTACTTCTTGGGTAAACTAATAGGATACTGCTTTCCTACGACACGTGAACCGTATTTTGGGTAACATCCCACAACAACTACTTTTGGGTAATATCCCACCACGATTATACTTGGACAAGCATTCTAAACGAAACTATTTGACATTTAGGCCAACAAACCTACTCAAACTTGGTTCAACTATTGCAAACATAAAACTTGTGAATTCACTCAACCTCGTTGTTGACTTTTACTATGTTTTTCAGGGAATTAGCTGCACGTAAGATCTTCCAGCATTCATGAAACATAGGCGACCCACGAAGGAATAGGATGCCAACTTTTGACAACTGAATTTCTTTTATATAACTAAACTGCTTAGTCATATTTACGAAATCTACTTTTGTAACTTAATTACTTTTCAACTTATATGATTCGATGAATCGTAAACTTTGTAACTATTACTTTTGGCATCTTAATATATATATGTTCTGTTGTAATCATAAGCTCTAATACGTATGCATGTACTGTGTATTGTGGCACTCCCCATACTTCACTAAATGCTTCCGCTAAACTAAATCAACGAATTTTGGGGGTGTTACATACTATCTCAACTAAGTTTGACTAGTCATTGGGGTTTAAGCTTAATGATTACGTATAATAGGAGATATTATTAAGTTGAATACACATAATAGGAGTTTTGAAAGTAGGATGAACAATAAAATTTCATGACAAGTTAGATACATTTTCATACTGTTTACCGTATATATTTAAGCAATCACCAAACCACATTAACATTTTATTTTTGGCTCGAGTTAAGCTATTTTAATGTCATACGTTAATCAGTTCTTACTTCTTTTATGTGGTTCATGTACCCTCATGGTTCCAATCACTTTTTGGTTAAAGATGTTATTTTTGAGAGCATTTTGACAAAAATGACCATGTTTTGTTTTCACTTAGAAAGTGGGAGGAGGTCAAAATTTAGATAATGTAAGATATATTTATTATATTATATAGCTTCTAGATTAGAAAGTGTTAGGCGATAAGCAACATACATATTTATCACATGGAACTTACTTACATTAGCTATAAAAAAATATGTATATTATATTCATGATATATAAAAGCATGATTAGGCATATAATTTAGTTTTACATAAAAGATAAGATGCATAAGTAAGATCGAGCCCACTCTCGAGTTATTTTTGGAGAGAAAAGAAGAGAAGATAATAGAGGAAAAATATATTGTGTGTTCACGAGTTTTTTATATGAAAAAAGAGATAAGTGAACGAGAATTAAACTACTTTTTCTTTGCTCAAAAACTCCAGAGCCGGCTCCAAATTGATCACATTATTTTCATGGGCAAATAGTCTATAAATGTATTTAACTTACAAATTATTGTTATTGTAGGTAGACATTAACCTTATAACGTTTTTTTTCATATTAGCCTCTACGTAGGTAACACGTCAGATTTAATAATATACTAAACTTATGTAAAATGTATGAAACTTGTATTTATATCCCCTAATTCATTTCATTTTTAAAAACCGTCATCGTCAACCCCATCAAAACCAACATCTCTTCGTCATCTTTAACCCCATCAAAACCAACATGCCTTCGTCATTTTCTCAATTGTCATTTAACAATTGGTCTCAATTTTGTTATTAAGATGGTGTAAATTAGTTGTGGTGAAGACACCGGAAAAAATATTGGAGATGCGCGAGATGATAATGTTTGGAGATAGTGAGGGCTAGATATGATTGGGGTAGGTGGTTAGGGCGTTTAAATTGATTGCGATGATGTCGCTGGAAAAAATAGTGTCACCTGGAAAGTTGGTGGAGATGGTAGTGATGTCGGAGAAGGTAATGTTTTGGAGATGGTGTTGAGTCGGAGATGATATAGTTTTGTTTTTAGAGAGGTGTAAATTTGTTATGATGATGTCATCGAAAAAGATGGTGTCACCGGAAAAAAAATGATGGAGATGCCAGAGATGGTAATTAATGTTTTGGAGATGGTGGCAAGTTGGAGATGATATAGTTTGGCTGTTCGAGATGTGTAAATTGGTTGTGGTGGTGTCACCGGAAAAATTGGTGTGTCGAAAAAATTGATGGCGACATCTTAGAGATGGTGGTAAGATGGAGATGATAGGGTTGGTAGTTAGGAGCTGTATATTTGTTGTGGTGGTACCGGCGAAAAAAATGATATCGATGGAAAATGGCGTCACCGGAAAATTGAGGTTTATAAAGTTCATGAAGATGATGACTTGAGAAAGGTATTGAACTTTAGGGTGACATGGCGCCGAGTTTTCAATGCCGCGTCATTTACTCATGCCACGTATGCTAATTATGACCGGTCAAACGTCATTAGTGTTAATGACTACATACAATAGCAATAATTAGTAAATTTGATACATAAAATAGAAATTTTAAAAGTTGGATAAATACAAAAGCGTTTTTGAGAAAGTTGAATACATTTATAGACCATTTACCCTATTTTCATTCAACCTTAATGAAAATAAGGTGGTCTCCGGGGAGGGGTTGATTTTTTTTCCTTTTCCAAAGATAGATACTGATGATGAAGTTAAAAAGGCTGTTTGAACTGGATTTCAAATATTAGTGCGATGATAATGAGCAAAACCTCACAATATAATTTTCCAGTGACACTTTTTCCGTTTAATAGTAGTATAGTGCCTACTTATGTATTGGATCAACTTAAAAGGATGTGAACAAGTCAAAATATGGTTATAAATATGGTTATCTATCTTGTTTTTTCAGGTTGAAAACTTCTATTTCTAGACATGTTTTTGAATCGGCAAATAAGGCAAAATGGCTACTTTTCCTTCTAGTTGAAAAATGAAATGATACAGACGGTTAAAAATAAATCAGGACCAAAATGGCAAAATTTGTCTTGATTCAAGATGGGAGCCTCTTTCTATACCATTTCTTTGTAATAAACATACCTTATAGTGATTTAAAAAATACAGAAAAGTACAAAATGATAAGAGTATGATTGAAAAAGTACAAAAAAAATACAGTAATCATTATGTTTATAATAAAATATAAAGTAAATTGATATGTCTAATAGATCCATTAAAGATTTAAAGGTGAGCACACGATCTATCTATCTATCTATCTATCTATCTATCTATTCATCATCATATATATATAACAAAGTTTTTTCTTCTTCTTATGTGTCATCTTTTTAATCATTATATGATGACTTGTCTAAAATATAGTTACTCCTAAATTATTCTTCAAATTCTTGAGATGTCACGTTGCTTTCCATTTTTAATAATTTTATTATTATTATAAATCATTTTAAATAAGGAGTAATAATAGTTTAATCCTCATACTTTTATTTTTTTCGTTTTAACCCTTCTACTTTTTGTTTCCGAATGTTTAAACACCTTAACTTATAGGTTGATCAAAATTTAATCATTTAAGTTTATCTTGAGTAGGTATGTTTTGCATTGATCAACACAAGAGGCAAGTACACCGTTTATCTCATTGTCATTGTCTCATTGAGTTTATTTCATTAATAATCAAATTTTATTCATGATCAACTATATGTAGACATTTCACGAGTTAAACATGTTGATAGATTGAAATGTTGAGTTGAGACAACAATGTTAGAAACTATTACATACATGTTGCTTATATTAAAGTTGTATAACATTTCTAATTGTAATATTTTACGTTAGCATTTGTGAATATGTTGTATTTGTTTCTCATGTTATTACTCACAAAATGTTTGAAGTTTTTATTCGCATAAGTATAGGTTGTTGTATACTATTTTTCTATTTTCAACGTCAAATTTATAGTTTTCAATTACAATATTCACATTGTTAAAAAAAATTCATAAGATATAATAGTTTTGCATACATTACCGTACGATCACGAGCTCAAAGACCTACAATTTTTTACGAATACATATAATACGTGTTATTTATCTTTCTACAATTCATTGTGCTTTATTTGGCTCCATATATTAATTTCGACCATTAATTATAACAGTTTGATTACTTTATTATATAGTTTGGTTTATGTTAATGTTTATTTCTAATTCTCAATGATAATTGCACCTTTTAAGTTAACAACACTAATTCATTGAAATACTTATAAATAAACATATAATTGTATTTTTTAACGACTGTGCATCGCATGGGCTAAAAACCTAGTACATACATATATATGACAAATCATGTGGAACACCAGGGGCGGTACTAGAAAAAATTTCGAATGAGGGCAAACTTTAATAGTGAACATTGGATCTGAGTCATCAACTCAATTTTTTTGCTTTAACCAAACCTATTTTAGTTGAACCAAAGTGAATTTGGAATAACATAAAATTCAAATTTTTAATTACATGGACAACATATAACATATACGCGTCTAATTAGCAACGGATAGTAACTTCTAAATGTAAACATTATCATACGTACGATTACGAAGAAAAAGGAAAAAAATGTAATCATTAACATATATAGTTTAACAATTATGTTGATATAAAATAGTATTACATATATACAATTAAAAGAAATAGTAAGAAAGAATCAAAAAAAAAAAAAAAAACTAATACCATAAGGAGGGATTTAACTTTGAACCTATTGAATACCAAGCCCACATCCCAATCACCAAAGTAAATACGCTAACATTAATTTTATTGAAAATGATTTTTATTTATTAGTTATGGGGGCAATATGCAAATTATACCGAATCCTACAAAAATTTTCTCGACTCGTAAAAAATTGGTAGGGGCGGCTGCCCACCCTGCCCCCACTGTAGTACCGCCCTTGTGGAACACAATGAAGTAACTTAACAAAACATAAGGATAATTTAAATAGACTTCGATTTTGTTTAGGTATATGCACCCTCTGTTATCCAAAAAAATATCGATTTTTAATAACGAAGAAAAACACGTTTATCTTTATAAATATGATAGCTCTTAGATGGACATAGTTAATACCAATCGGGCATAGCTCTAAATGGTACATCCACCGGAAATGCGTAGGTATTACATGTGTGATTGATATGTCAGAAGTTTGAATCGTTGTCTGAGTACATGTGAGTGATTTGTGGACATGTAATTGCCCGGCGTTGATACTTACGAGTGGAGTAGACACATACGGTTAAAATATGATATGAGGGTTAGGGTATCCTTCAAATTACCAATTTTTTAAATGGACATGGTGATTGTACTTTACATCTACATGTAAGTATAACAACGGTTTGACGTTTACTATACCATTATTGATACATAAAAGTTATTGTAACATTCTTGCTCTTTTTATTGCATTTCACATTCGTTAATTAAAATAACATAGACCGTATGTTTGGTCCATGTCCTAATCCTAACACATGACATGAATATGACTTTACGGATAACCTTTTTAAGTTTAACGGAGACAATTGAAAATTCTCTTTTGGTCCACTAAAAACATAGCAAAAGAACCAACCATAAAAAGGTCCACTCATACCCAATGGCATTCGACTTAATTAAAAAATGCTAAAACAATTCTTAATAATCTTTGGTTAATTGTTAATTGTTAAATATAATAAAAAAAAAACATTATTATTAATATATTAGCGGCTTTCATTAGCCGGAATTTTATTACCTAAAATGTTCTTAATACATACTAAATTATTAATACCTTTTGTCTTTATATATTCCCTGGTCACTCATATATTCCACCAATTCCTAATAGGGAATCACAACCCACATCAAAACGCTTGGAAAGATATGAGCCCATAAACACTCACCCGCATATTATATTCTTATGTTTATTTTTATGGCGTGAAAATGTTGGGAAGGAGAGCTAGACGATCTCGGACGTTAATTTTTGTGATAATAACTAAGATTTGTAATATTATCACATTACATATTACGTAAAATACAATGTTATTAAGGTGCAGTAAATCTGAACCGTTGATCACATAAATCAACACTTGATGACTCTATTTTTCCTCAAAATCCAACTCTCACTCAGAATTGTTTTCTTTTTTTATTATTTTAATTTCAATAATAATGTTATTAGTTTTCACCACAAATTTTAATACATCCACTATGAATGTGCATTACGGGGTTAACTGTACGAGTAAATAACGCATATTGACGGTGAATTTATCAAAAATGGAGTTAGATTTATCACCATCCTTTTGTAATAACATGAATGTCATCAAAAATTGTTTACATTGATTTAGTTAGTGTACTTTGACACTTTATAATCAATTGAATGATTGGATCAAAAAATGATGATAGCCCATATTTGACTCACTTCTTTTTCGTAAATTGTATACTAATTCTTAAATTAGATGAAACTTAAAAATATTACTTAGTAATCATTTTACATTATTCTAGTGGAAATCTTCATGTGTACATTGACGATCCTCAAAAAATTAGAGTATCGTTAATGTTGTGATACCCGTCAAATTAGGACTAGTAATTAGTGCCTAATCAGTTATAATACATGTAATTAGTTCTGTGTTAGGCTAATTAATGTATCAAGTAATATATATATATATATATATATTGTTGAATATATACAATCATGCGATTTGATTAAATCGTACAAGTTTCAAACCGAATGTAATTCGGTTCAATTAATACGGACGTTGGTGAACAATTTTATTAAATAATATGACATTATTTAATAACTCTATTTAATCCAAAATATTATTTAGGTGATATTTCAACTCAAATTCGTATCGTTCAAACAACAATTACGCAATTAAAATAATAAACGCGCGTATAACCGAAATAAAGTTAAAGTTACAATTTATAACCCAATTATTAAGTATTTGATGAAATACTTCATATATAATTTTGAATAAATATCCGTATTTTAAAACATATATTTAAACGTTTAAAATAATTATTTAATGTTTAAACGAACGCCGCACGGAGCGCGAATACACGGAGTTAAAAAGTGGAGACCCACACTCCGGTGGGCCCCCACCGAAATCAGCCAAAAGGGGAGGGGATCCCACCCCACTCCCCATTTCTATCATCACCATCATCTCTATTCTCTCTCTCTTTCTTTTTCTCTCCAACCAAACCACCACCACCACTTCATTAAAATCACAAAATTTCACCATCAAACGACCTCGGTTTTCATCGCTCATTTGGAAGAAAAGAACCACCACGCAACGATCTACACTCCTACCTTTCCGGAATCTTGATTCGCCACTTCGTAAGTTCCCGGCAAATTCTCGAAACTCATCGATTTCACTTATTTTTACATGTATATGGTTGGTTTAAGCTTAAAATGTCCAAAAATGGGTTGGGTAAAAGTCTCAGGTCAAACGGAGGCCGGAAAACACCTTTTCGGCTAATTTTCTGGCCAACAGCGCGTTATGTCGCAGAGGCTCCAGGCCACCTGCGACATAAGCCTTTATGTCGCTAAATCAGACCTTATGTCGCATATAGCGACATAAGCCACTATGTCGCACTAATCACGGATGTCGCATATAGCGACACAAATAGTTATGTCGCAGAAATTACGGATGTCGCATATAGCGACACAACGCCCTATGTCGCATTTAATTGCAGATGTCGCCCTTAGCGACACAAGCCCTTATGTCGCATATATGATCTGCGACACAACAGACTATGTCGCACTTAGCGACACAAAGCCGTATGTTGCACGCTATGTCGCATGAAACAGAACCAAGAAAACATAAATTTTACTAAGTGTCGAGACCTAAAATTTTATCACTCGATTTCACCCAAATTCAAGTCCAGGTGCGTTTTTCACCAAAGCAATATAGTAGAAATAAAAATTTTATCGCTCGACCCCAGCCAGGGGCTCTGCCCCTTGGACCCCGTCAGGGGTTGCCGCCCCTTGGACCCCGCTACCAGGGGCGCTGCCCCCGGACCCCCGTCATTAACGGGCTTCGCCCTTACCCTAGGGTCACGAGTAACAGTGTTACATCTAAACTTTCACACAAAGTGCTAAACTTGTATAACATCAAACACGAATGCGACATGACTTCTAAAACACATTGGAACTTACTTTTAAGTATAACACTTCAAAATCAGGAAAGTAATAATGAGATTATTTCAACAACCAATTCACCGACGGCCGTACACGTTTTCAAAACACAAGTCAAACAACCAAATCGTAGTAATTTGAATAATTCAATCAACCAAATCGTAGTAATTTGGACATTCTAAGTTGGACGAACAACTACAAGGGCAGTTTTTCGAGATGCCTACTCATGTTATAACCATTATGTGTCTTGGACACCCTCAGGTTACAAGTTTTCGGACATCAATCCACCGCTAATCAATTCAAGTTTATTAATTTAAACACTCGAGGCTCAGGTGAGTCTCATGACCCCTATTTTACTGTTTTTCAATCAGGGGTGTGATATTATTGCTCGTTTTATTTTACAAGTTGAATGCAAGTACCAATCAATCAAATACTACATGAGTTGTTTTCAACTAATCACTAAAGCCCTCCATAGCATAGTCTGGTAATACATCTGTAGCGTGAATATTAGTATATGATATCATATAGGATTGACAATCCTCGTCCGGGTTAGCACGCACTAACTGGTCAAACAGACGTATTAGCATTTGGGAAGACGAGTGTAGATTAGGCACTCGTAGGAGGCAACTCAGTTAGGTTTCGTTAATTGGACCTGACGCTCAAGTTAAGCTTAGACTATGTGCTCATGGCTGTATAACTTTTATTTTGCTTAATTGCATTTTAAATACAATTAAATCTTGCGGTTCATACAAATATGTGTTGACATACAAACCTGTGAGCTCACCAGCGTTTCGTTGACCAATTTTAGCATGTATCACAGGTGACCAGCAGTAGGTTGGACTACTCAATCAAGATCCATTAGCTCGAGTCAGCATGCAAACAATCAGAGATTTAGCTGCATTATT
The DNA here is from genome assembly GCA_963422505.1 of Pseudognaphalium luteoalbum. Lineage (NCBI taxonomy): Eukaryota > Viridiplantae > Streptophyta > Magnoliopsida > Asterales > Asteraceae > Pseudognaphalium > Pseudognaphalium luteoalbum. The sequence goes on along the minus strand of OY730194.1, from coordinate 33,757,620 downwards.
ATATTTTGTATAGATTAATTATGTACTTAAATCTCTCAATTTCAAACCGAGCTAATGTAAACAATATTTTAATGTAAACTTTGGTTTTATTGATATCAGTGTAAACGATGCATATAGTGGTCGTTCATTATATCTTATGTGCTGTGTATATTGATTAGTCGCGCCCCGACCCGATTCGCTTCCGCAACCCGAATTTGAGGGTGCGACAAATGTACACATCAAGATAGGTTTTAAATTTGTTATCAATGTCAAATACAAGTATGGGACTAACATAGTTTTTTAAATTTGTTATCAATGTCAAAAAAACCTTTGACCCAACTAGACATGTCACATTTATATATTCTCATAGCCTAGAAATATGGAGTATATCCGTATATATTGAGGACTTTATACATAATTTCTGTTTCCCACCATACTAGTGTTTTTAATTGTATGATATATAGAAATGAGTCGATCGAATATATACTCTTTTGTGAAGCAAAACGATGTGCCCACTATCAATTGGCATAAAGCCATTATGGCACTTTAGTAAACACTTCCATTTTAATATTGTTTTTGAGAATGTCAACATTTATTGTATATATATGCATTTTACTACGAGTATATATATATTATGAAGTTGTGTACTTGTACAATATGAAATTCAACATTTATTGTATATATGCATTTTACTACGAGTTGGGCCGCTTTTTTAATATGAACTTTACATGTTACTAGTCATCTTGAACCGTACGATTCACGAGTCTTGTTAACTCAACAATGTTATTTGTGGCTAATAATCTTTTTCTATGGTCGCAACTTGAATTCTTACTACGTACGTATATATTTGATTAACGATTGTAGATGAAGTTAAAGATATTCGAAAACAAAGTAATACCAAGCTAGAAGTCATATTTATTCAAGCAAAATCAGAATATCAAACTTGTATTTGTATTTATTCTAATTGATATTAATATTTGTAAAAATAGGTTTGTATATTAGCGAAATTAAACTTGTACAAATGTAACAAAATAAAATAATTAGGTATTTAGTCTAGCTAATTATCAAACGGTACTAACTTCTCATCATTTATGTTTATTTAAAAACTAAACTAATAATACTCCCTCCGCTCCAATTTGATTGTCTCTAGACAAAAAACATACAGTTTAAGAAAACATAAACTTCTTTCTTACCTTTTGATAAGATAACAGTTTTACCCTTTATTTTTTACATGTTTTTTTTGTCTTACATATATAAATTAGGGGTATAAAAGGATTTTATCTCATATTTTTATCTATTTATGAAAGTGAACAATTAATTTGGGACAACCCAAAATGGAATACTGGACGTACGATAAATTTTGGATGGAGGGAGTATAAAATAAATTATTCAGTTATTGAAGTATTTATTTTCTCTATCTATTAACGTATATTAAACTAGTAAGTATTTAGGGTCGTGCAACGCACGGCTCACGTCTAAAAATGTTAATGGTTATATTTGCGATGTTGTTGTATATTATTTTTAAGGAAGATCGTCATTGAAGTAGATAAATAAATTCTTACTTCTTATCTTCAATTATCGTCAAACATCAACATCTTGATTAATGTGTCATTTGAAACACCCTGATCTAGATTATGTTGAGAGAGAAAAAATAAGAATCTATCATTTCAGATGACCAATTTAATTATTAGTTACGCACAGTGACGGATCTAGACATTTGGTGTATAGTGTGCACTTTTTAAATAAATTTTTTTAATGACCCTAATAAAAGAAGACAAAAATTGCAGGTTGATTTGTTGGTTTACATATAGTTCGGATATAATTTTTGGTTTACGTAGATAACGTTAACATTAGTATCTTAACTACGACACAATTAACATATATAGCAACAAAAAACTATATTGATCTCTAACTTAGTATATAATAATTTCGTTTTAACAAAATTTTGTTCAACCGTACTCATGTGAACTAAATGCATCTAATGCCCTTAAAGTCACTCATCTGCTAAGAATTTATACAGCACGTAAATAAGTGACAATTGACATCGATGCACCTAATGCCCTTAAAGCCACTCATCTGCTAAGAATTTATACAATTTCTAGCATGGAACTATAACTATATAAATGCATTATACAGTATTGTGAATCAAATATGCAACTTAACCCTTGTCGACATACTTTTCAATATCTAAAACAAATAGGATTGACATGTTAAAATCCTAAATACATGAGAGTAATTTACTAACAATATAATATTAATCTACTTAATATATTCACCTTTATTGCAGATAAAAATAAATGTCTAATTGATTACGAATTTAATATTGGACTCCAATTATCAACCGTTCACCATACTAAATTAATAACGTTGGGTAAGTAATAGTTAGATTAAATGTTATTTATTGTTTTACCTTCTCAACGCTCTAACACTTCATCTTTCAAGAACAAGAGAAATAAACTTCAAACATATTCTCAAAAATATGATGATACTCCCTTGAAGAAATGGTTAGGTAATATGGTAAAATATGAACTTGAAAAACAAGTCAAAATTACAAATTTGAGCATGGAGCACATATATAGAAAGGTAAACTTGGTTCCATTTCTTAGTTTAATCAACATTCTCATCCTTTCAAGCATCACACTTGCTTAGACTAACAGAGTGGTTGTCAACATTTTGGTTGGTTTTGGTCAAAACTTTCGTTGATCTTGTCATTTAAACTCCTATTGAAGGTATGCACTAATATATTACACTTTCTAAAAAGCCAATATCTTTCAACAATATACACTACTAAGATTTTTCTTAAGGTATGGAAGTGCATACCCTAAGCTTCACACAGATCCGCCCCTGGTAACGCATTCATAATAGTTGTGCTGAGAATAATAGATAATGATTTTTTAATTTCCATCTTTTGTCTTAGTTATTTATGTAGCCGGTAAGTAAAGTAGTATGATTTTTTTTCTTTTTAAATGAATGATCATGGATTAAGGTAACGGATAAATTATTATTATTATTATGATTATTATTATTATTATTATTATTATTATTATTATTATTATTATTATTATTATTATTATTATTATTATTATTATTATTACTACTACTACTAGTTTAAGACCTGTAAAATTTGCGGGTTGACTTTATGATATGTCTTATATGGATGTGTTATATGGATTTAATAAATGGTTTGGTGTTGGTGTACGGTACATCGATTTGTATTGTAATAAATTTAAATTAAAAATGTATAAAGGATTTGAATTGTAATAGATTTTGGATTGATGAGTCGAAATAAATTCTTTAATTAATAGGGATAATATTGTGTATGATATCACTTTGTTATTTTACTGATATTTAATAATACTATATTATTTAAAATCGTACGGATTTGTTTTTTCAAATAAGCAAATTTACCGGTTCAGCAGAAAAATACCATTTTGTACTTAAAAAATAATGCTCTTTGCAGTTTATTGGTTGTTTTCGTCCACATAAGTTACTTTCTGTAATTTAAATCAACAACCTATGATAAATTACTTTGTCTTTTAAACTTTGACGACAGATGACAAAACATGAGAACTCAAATACTGACCCGAATGATGTTAACATAGCCTTAGAAGATTAAATGATAAATTATTTTAGGGATGTAAATCGAGATATATAGAAATTAGTGGTAAAAGAGTAAGTTTATTAATCAGTTATTGATAATATTTTGCATTTGCATTAATCGAGTAAATTTATTAATCGAGATATATACCACTTCCTTTTTGGGTTAATTAACAAAAACGTCACCTTTCGTTGCAGTTAAGCAACCAACCTAAAGTATTGTTCATGTACGCAATATACAGGTTGGTTTTGTACTTATGTAAGCAACATGATAACCAGTTACCGGCTCAGCCGGTAAACTTATATATTAATGTATTTTTTATTTTTTTTAATGTGACGCGGAAAAAAATAAAAAATCCAAATACAGAAATTTTGAAATACAGCTATGTTTCTTAGCCCTTCAATAATTACTACATTCTTTATGGTGCATTCAATTCTGTAATCAATCGAGTAGGCTCCATGCGTATGTTCCTTTAATTTCACTTTTCATTATGTTTACTTTAATTACTCGTCGTTTTTAATTAAGATTTTCGTTGTTACAGTGATTTTGATTTGAAGCTTTTGATTGATTAATTGGAGTTAATCGAATTTGAATTGAAATCACACTCCGAAGGTTTATTGGTATATATCGTAGTGTATATACATAAATCTTTAATTAATTGAAACAAAATCACAAACTCAATCTTTTACTTCACGGGTTAATGAATCTCCGGCCACCACCCAAATCATCTATCACACGGTTCCAGAATCTCCGGCCACCACTGTAACGTACAACTACCTAATTTCCGTCCGTCAGCAGCACCGCTTGCGATCGAACCACCACTGCTAAATCGTAAGATAACGGAATTGAAAGCATACAAAAACAGAAACCTTAGATCTAGAAATAAATCGAAACCCAAATCGGAAGAGAAATAGATCGAAATTGAAAGTCTTAGATCGCATCGGATAATGGTCGTAGCTTCGGTGGGTGACAGTGGTTGGGTGATTTGATGTCGACTTCATCTTTCAATCTGAGCCTAGATAGCTTACCGATGATGTGGTGAAAGTGGTGTGGTGATGGTTGCGTGATGGTGGCTATTAGAGGTAGAAATTTTAGACCTATTAGTTAATTATGAGTCTATTTGATTATTTTTAGGAGGGGATGAGTTTGTTGGGTCTCCTTCCTATTTTTTTGATGGGTCTAAATGGGTTTTTCAATATAACTTATAATTGTGTAACAATTAACCAACGGGTTTGGATGAGTCTAGCGGGTAATTTTTTTTTACCTCATTTCATTTTTTTTATTTTTCACTCAAATTAAAATAAAGAAAAAATTGGTGAACCTGATGACCCGACCCAACCCGAGACCCATTTGACCCAGACCCGTTTAGACCCATCATTCTAAATGACCCATCTAGATCTGAACCCATTTAAACTCAAACCCATCTAAACCCAAGACCCGACCCATTCATTTTGCCACCTCTAGTGACGATCATAATTCAAAAGATGATTCATAACAGAAGGGATCATAAAAAGTTAAATTGTATAAATAATTTAACAATTGAAGGAATCTTGTCATTAGGTATCGTTTTTTTTTTCAAATCTTTGAATTAGGTATTGAAACTTTGAATTAGGTAATTAAAAAGTTAAATTGTTAGCTTTAAGATTTCAAATCTTGTCATTCGATATCGTTTTTTTTCGTGTTTCTAATTTGCATCGTATTTTCAATAAGTATTTTTTTTTGTTTCGTCAAAGTTACATACATGAGGATAACCAAAACCCACGAATAAATATGAAAAACCGATGGGTAATAATAATTGGGTACTCAACAGATATTTGGTCGGGTATCAGTATGAATATTCGAAACCGGTATGTGTACAGATACAATTAAACCCGCCAAAAACCGACATGTTGGCATTTATAATCCAAACATTGTAAATTAGAAATTGATAGAAGAATTTTAAAAAGGCAGTAGTATGAGAAAAAGTACACTAAAATTCACCAGAACCCGACCTGTTGGCATCAAAATAGTAGGTCGTATAAGAATTTAAATCAGTGGGCAATGGAACGAAGTTATGAATTTTTTTGGAATTGAAAATAACTTATTGTGTCGCATATCACAGATTGTTGAAAACACCTATTTTCACTAAGTCTCGATTTCATACAAAATTGTTTAACTGTATACAACACTACATGAACATACAACAACATATACTCAATGAGTATACAAACCTAATAATAATATCTTTTTGAATTATTATTACAAAACGTCACCAACGGGCCACACATATTTACTAAACACAACGATAACAAACCTTTGACATAACTAGTTGAGTGAACAACCAGCATGAATGATCTTTTGAGACATTCACTCATACATACAACCTTATGTGCTTAGGGCATTAGAAGGTTGCGGGTTCGGAGAACCTACAGATTATTTATATCGGATACACGTTTATTGATTTAAACGCCTGCTTTCAAGACTCAGGTGAGTCTCATGACCCCTCTTTTACTGTTTTTCATTCAGGGGTGGGATACATTGCTCTATTTGTTTTACATATGAACGCGAGTACTAAAACCTTGATATGTACTACATGAGTTTTCAAACTAATCATTTTAAAGCCCTCCATAGCATAGTTTGGTAATACTTTTGTAGCGTGAATGTTAGTGTATGGTACCATATGGGATTGACAATCCCCGTCCGGGTTGGAAGCCCCAACTGGTCAAACGGACGCATTATCATTTGTTCATACGAGTGTAGATTAGGCACTCGCAGGGAGGCACCCTCGATCAGGCACTTGATTGTGATCCTGACACCTCAGTTAAGCTCAGACTACGTGCTCATGGCTGTATATACATTAATTTATTTATTTGCTTCGTTGCAAATCATGATACTAAATCTTGCGGTTCTTACACATTGCTTTATTATACAAACCTGTGAGCTCACCAGCGTTAGCTGACCTTTTTAGCATGTATCTCAGGTACACAACGGTAGATTTGGACTACCCATCAGGATGCATATTAGCTCGAGTCTCCATGCAAAAACGTTAGATTTCATTGCATTATTAGATTTTGTATAACTAATTATGTTTTTAAATCTCTCATATTACGAACACGAGCTAATGTAACTAGCTCAAGTGATGTAAACATTTGATTTATCAATGTAATGTTTAAAACGACGCATATAGAGTCGTTCATTATATCTTTGTGCTGTGATTACCGGATTATTCGCGCCCCGACCCGAATCGCTTCCGCACCATGAATTTGGGGGTGCGACAGATTGGTATCAGAGCCTAAGGTTATAGTGAACTAGGTTGCATTTAGTGGGCCTAGACTATGACCGTTAGGCAGTATTTCCTTATTAGGTATAACTGGTTCAGGGATTTCATCATACGACTTTAATTTAACATAGTCCGATCAACTATGTATAATTAAAGAAAGATGATGTAAGAGCTGAAACGGTTATGTTGAACAAGAATACACTAGTTGACTCTGACCACGAGAGAAACGGGACTATTACTTGTTTGTGCTAGACACTTTAAGCTATATCATATGATATGATATATATAGGCCTCACTTGTTAAACATTCTTGCCACAGAAATGGCATACTTTCCTACCGTTGCACCGACCGATTTAGGAAACGAAACTGAAGCCTTACCCACTACGATAAGGACAACCACAATAACCGCTCACACGACTATAACGAGCAAGGAAACTATAATCCTACTAATGATTCATCACACAATACACTCATTACGCTACTTGGTGTTGCATTCACAGTACATTGGTACTGCATTACGGTAGTTCCGGTACTGCATTCCCGGCACTTGGTGCTGCATTTGGTCACTTTGTGCTACTTTCATTACGCACATACATTTGAAAAACACACGATTTATTACTCATCCTTGGCAATAAGTGCTACAATCGGAAATCATATGATTTACATTTACTCTTGGCCTTTGTGCCACATCCGAAACTCACACGACTTTTAGCCTTCGTGCTACATTTGGAAGTCACATGAGCTATACTTATTTTAGCCATCTTGCTACTATCATAGACATGTGAAATTCTCACACACGTATTACTCTCTAGACTATTGTATATCGAATATCTACGAATAGGCCTCACTTACTCATTACTACCCTGTCATCGAGGATGACAACACGTTCCGCTGTACTACCTACCACTCGTGGGAAAGATACTACTTTGTGTTCTTTCTACCACTCTTACCCTTCGGAATCGCGTTTGAGGGGCACTACTAGAGAAAACTACTAGGTCTCCTCGAGCTAGACCTTAACTTATACATGATAACACGCAAAAAGTCAAGTTTTTGTGCGTTATTATCTCACCTTTTGTGACACCCCGCAATTTTGAACGCGATTATGTACATTAAACATTTGCATTTTTAGGCTAATTCCCTAACCCTGAGTGAATTCACAACACATTTTAGAGATAAGTCTAGCAAAGCCCAAGTAGTTAATACGCGTAGTATTACATTTCGTAATTAGTTATAATTACGTACGAAATAATTGGAACAAGCGCGACAAAAATATACGAATGTTGGTGAATAAAATTAATTAATAATATGAGATTATTAGTTAACATTAACGTCTATTAAATATTAATTTGATAATATTTGACAAGTATTTTGTAAACTGAAAAAACAAAGTTATAATTTTTCAACTGAGTTAAATTTCTTTTATAAAGATATCTCAACTAAAATATATTCTAAAAATGTATTTAAAAGTTACCAATTTAAAATACACTAACATTTAACGATCGGGTAAACGAACACGGGTTAAAATACCAGAATTTGGGACTAAAATCCCCTCTCTTTGTTGAACAAAAATCAGCCCCAACCACCCCCTCCCCTTTCATTTTCATTTCATCATCATCTTATCTCCTCTTTTCTCTCTCTCAAAAACCACCTCCACCACCATCAAAACCACCACCACAAATCACACAAATACTACCACAAAAACGCAATAAATCACCTCGCTCCTTTAGAGAAAAACGACCACGACAACGAGATCTACACTTTTATCTTCTCGAATTTTCACGGCGACAACTTTGTAAGAACCCGACAATCCCGCAAACTCTTAGATTTTTGCTATTTTCTTTGATATTCATGTTTATAATACTTAATACATCATGTTTTAGTGTTTATACAAAGAAATTATGTCCAAAAACCGACGAAAAATGCGTTTTAAAACTGAAAATACGAGCAGTTCGTCCTGCGAACTGAAATCTCAGTTCGTAGTTCGTCCTGCGAAGTGAACCGAAATTTGCGAACCGAACTGAACCTTGGCTTGCGAAGTCAACTTGCGAATCGAACCTGCGAACTGAAACCCATGCCCTGCGAGATGAGATCTGCGAGTTGAACCAACTTGCGAATTGACTTGCGAGCCGAACTCAGTTCGCAGTCCACCTGCCATGCGAAGCGAACTCAGTTCGCACCACGAACTCAGTTTGCAACGCAATCTCATTCCGCAGCCAACCTTGGTCAAATTTTCCGAATTTAAATTTCAGATGCGTTTTTCACTAAAGCAATGTCCCTTGGACCCCGCCAGGGGTTGCCACCCCTTGGACCCCGCTACCAGGGGCGCTGCCCCCGTACACAATTTCATACTTTATGAAACAAAATGAAGCGGATATAAAAATGCTTTCAAAAATTATTATTACAAACTGGCACCAATGAGTCGTATACATTTTCACAACTACGAAATACAAATACAAACATACATATTTAACAAACGCTTTGGACATAACTTGGTTGTACGAACACTAGCATGGATGGTCGACTTATACGTCCACATACTTATTAAATCTCATACGTTTAGGACGTTAGGAGGTTTCGGACTAGACTCGGGCTTTAGGCTTTGCTAGCACTCGTACTTTACTTAGCTCAACAGGTGAGTTCACAGCCCCTACTTTTACTGTTTTAACTGCTTTTGAACAGGGTGGAAAACATAGTCAACGCTTTTGCTATGTGAGCAAACTTTTATATAACTGTTGTGATATACATTGTGCTAAACTATTTGTGACTGCGGTCAAACGATTATAACTATTACTTATGAAATGGGATTTCATACGAAAACTAAATTAGGAATACACTAGAGAACGACCAGCCACACACGCTTTTACAAACTGACTTATATGAAACAACATTTTCATAAACATTTGAAAAGTCCCTACTTCTTGGGCACATTTATACAAGTCCCTACGTCTTGGGCAAACAGAAAGTCCCTACTTCTTGGGCAAGGTGCCATCCTACGTCTTGGATGAGGGCTCTACTTCTTGAGCAGATGGGTCCTACGTCTTGGATGCCAGTCCTACTTCTTGGACACAACTTATACAAGTCCCTACGTCTTGGGCACATAAAAAGTCCCTACTTCTTGGGCAACGATTTAGGTCCTACTTCTTGGACGCACTTAAAAAGTCCCTACATCTTGGGAAAACGTTTTAAATCCCTACTTCTTGGGTAAACTAATAGGATACTGCTTTCCTATGACACGTGAACTGTATTTTAGGTTACATCCCACAACAACTACTTTTGGGTAACATCCCACCATGATTATACTTGAACAAGCATTCTAAATGAAACTATTTGACTTTTAGGCCAACAAGCCTACTCAAACTTGGTTCAACTATTGCAAACATTAAACCTGTGAATTCACTCAACCTCGTTGTTGACTTTTACTATGTTTTTCAGGGAATTAGCTGCGCACGTAATAACCGCCTGCACATACGGAACTAGGGCGACCCGCGAAGCTTTAGGATGCCAACTTTTGAAACTTTTGGATTTCTTTTGTATAACTAAAGTGATTTTAGTCATATTTACGAAATCTACTTTTGTAAACTTAATAACTTTTACATTTGTACGATTTGACGAATCGTAAACTTTGTAACTATTACATTTGACATCTTAATATATCATGTTCTGTTGTAATCATAAGCTCTGATACGTATGCATGTACTGTGTATTGTGGCACTCCCCATACTTAACTAAATGCTTCCGCTAACCACAATCAACGAATTTTGGGGGTGTTACACCTTTTTAGCCCGATATGGATGAAAACATTCTAAATATATATTTTATTACTAAATGTCTAAAATCAACCAAAAAGGCCTAAAAACGAATAAAATAGAGCACAAACGATCTTAAGCATTCTCGTTCACGTGTTTTAGCACTTTTTGAGTTCTGCTTGGAATTATGACCTCTAACCTATGTCATTCTCTTTTTTAGGAAATTACGAACGCGTGGATATAAAGAACGCTCAAAATGGACAACCCACGAGAAAGTTACGCCCAAACGAAGAATCAAGGCAACCGAAGACCGAGATACGGGAGAGCCAAGCCGTATACGGGCAAGACCAGCCGTATACGGCCAAGCCTCAGCCGTATACGGCCTGGCTAGGGCATATACGGCCTGGTGCCAGCCGTATATGGCCAATCTCTCCCGTATACGGCCTGGTCCCTCCCGAATACGGCCAATGTCTCCCCTATACGACCAATCTCTCCCGTATTTTATGATTTGCCCGTACAAGGTTGGATTTTGATACGGTTGGGAAATATGGATGAGATTTTGAAGGTGGAAATACGGCTGAGGAATACGGCTGAGCAACTAGTATATATATGGGATCAAATCACCTCATTCACACACTCTCAATTTTTCTATCATACACACACTTCACTACTCTCTCTCTAGATTAGATTTTTATTTTTCGTAGTTAGCGGCTAGTTAGTCACGGTATTAACTGGACGAATAGAGGGGTAATATTGTAATATTGCTTGGAGGATACTCGGAGTTCCGCTTGTATTCATTCACGTTGTATTCAGCTACGCTGTTACTCTGGTTATATCTATCCTTTATCTATTTTTATTATGATGATTGTTATTACTGTTGTCATGCTAGATTTAGGATCGTTTGCCATGTTTAGCGAGTAGTATTATTGCGTGTTTGCTATGATGTAATTATTCGTATTAATTGGGATGATGTCATTATGAAAACAACGGAGGTAACGTTATACGACTTTCATTTGTATAACGCCATAAACATCACGAATGTGTGGAGTACGGAACGTGGAAGCTATGAAAGTCATGGGCACAATCCGTTGTTGATTAATGTTAATCTATAATGTGTTGATTCACTTTCTACCTATGATTTTAAACCTCAATTAAACTTAACACCTTTCGACCAGTAAACGTGATTATGGCTTTAATGATAGGACGTCGCGAACCCTATCCAAAGGTGTTTAGTTATCTGTGTCTAAAACATGGTCTGATTTATAAATAGTGTAAACATTATTTTCTAAACCGAACACTAAGTACATCGTCACCATGGAAATAATGCTTTCACTATTGAACGCAAAGTACAATGTGATTATGGAACAATGTTTTTTAAACTGAATGCAAAGTACACCGGAACTGTGGAAATACTGCTTTCCCATTAGAATGCAAAGTACACAGTGACTGTGGAAATAATGTTTTCTCATGGAACGCAAATATTACACTGTTAATAATTTAGGGATTTATTGAGATTTTAAAGTAAGGGCTGGTTTATATCATAGATTACGATGCTTATATACAAACTTAGTTAAACAAGTCTAGGGGTTAAAGCAACGTAGTTACCGTAATTCGGCTAAGAACTTGGTATACCCATGGGAAGAGTCGTAGTTATCTACTGTGTAAATCATCATATCTAGACTTTACAAACCCATCGATAGAAAGTGATCAACACACACAAAACCTGATCTTGAACTTACATGTTTTGTTTAGACTAAAGTATTCTTGTGGGCTTAAGAACGGCCGGACATCGAGATTGGTTTGTCGCCTTATTCATGCACCCAGGATTCATTTCCATATGAGGGTCACTTTACCTTCATTGGTTAGTGTTGTATGGCTGGATAAACTACTCCGATCAGAATCACGCTAGCTTAGTTACTCAGTGACATACTGATCGAGTAATCTATCAGTAGGGAACTAGTGCTTACTCCACTAATACTTGGAATGAATGAAATACAAATCTTTTAAGATCATTTTATAAATCATACATCATCCCACTTAAGAAAGCTACCGAAGTCATAGCAAACACCTCCTCTAGATTATCTTCTAACTACCCATATTTTAATTCGCTTTATTTAAATTTTCTGCCTAAGTATAAAAAAACCAAAAAGACAACCTCCAAAAATCTTTTCAAACCATTACTTGTTAGATAAATTATCTCCAACGTCAACGTTTCACAATACAGCTGGTTTATAGAACGACCCTAGGTTATACTTACTACTGTACTCTCATAGTTTTAAGTATACTTAGGCCCATAAATATAAACTTTAAAACCTACTGATCGGCGTTCGGTACGGTCTGGCCAGTCCTTCGATGACGAGGACGGTCCCCCCTTCACAAGGAGAGGACTTCATAAACCTGACCCTTCGGGCTCCATCAAGTTTTTGGCGCCGCTGCCGGTGAATCAGCTGTAAGATTCAAAGACGTTATAGACGAATTTTTCTTTCCAGTAAATATCCGTAGTTTAGTTTTACTTTCCTTTCCTTATTCAGACGAAAATTCCTTCCCACAACCCACAACGATATTCGAATGGATCATCCAGATCTGAACCTCTCATTTTCGTACCCGATCATGAGTCGATTATCCGTACTATCCGTAAAGAAAAACGCACTCGACAACCGATGGCTGCTCGTGTCATGCTCGCCGATAGCACCAAACCATCAATCGAAGGACGAGGTGGACCTATCAACTATCCAGTTATCGATGGCGCGTCTTTTGAACTTAAACACCATATCGTTCAGCTAATCAAGGAATTCTGCCAATTCCATGGATTACCCAACGAAGACCCCAACGCCCACATAAACCGATTCATTCAAACCACCAACTCTTATAAGAAGAATGGGGTTGATGAGGACATAGTCCGCCTATACCTGTTCCCCTATTCTCTTACCCACCATGCCCTAACTTGGTTTGAGGGATTAGAGACCGGCTCTATCTCCTCTTTGGCGAAGATGGGTTCTAATTTTGTAACTAAGTACTTCCCTCCGACCAAACAAACCAAATGTAAGAATGACATCATGAACTTCCACCAAGCTTATGATGAATCTATCTATACGGCATGGGAGAGATTCAAGAGTCTCCTAAACAAATGTCCTAACCACCTAATTGAGAAAACCATCCAGCTGTGCACGTTTTACAACGGTCTTGTTCCAAACCATCGCATCAATCTTGACGCTGATGCTCAAGGCAACTTCATGCAGTTAACTCACGAAGAGGCGTGGAACCTGATCGAAAATATGATGATGCACCATCACGATTGGAACTCTGGTGAACATTCCTCATCATTGGCACCGCTTGCCGCATCCAACCCAATCCAAGCTGAAGCTATCAAGTCCTTGACTGAGAAGATCGAGACCTTGACGAAACAGATTGGCAAATTAAAGAAACCATCCCAGCACGTGCACCAAGCTCAAGCATGCCAGAACTGTGCCAGCCTACCTACAGAAGCTTATCAGGTTGAGTACGAGGATCCTGCTGACGGCACGGTTTACTACGCTTAATTTTCAGCTCGCCCTCAAAATCCGTCTGGTTTTGCTCAAACCTCTCCGCTAGGACTAGAGGCACTCAATATCCACCTAGGAACCAACCACCATTTCAACCTAACTACCAACCTAGGTACCCACAACAACCCCAACTCACCTACAACCAACCACTGTCATTGACTGCACCCGACGCAGCTCAACCGACTGAACCTAACAAAACCCTTGTTCCCATTACTAGTACAGATGACACCCTCAATAAGTTCATCCAAGGCCAACACCAGATTAACCAAAAGACTAGTGCTAGGTAAGACCAAACGGACCTATACCTTAGGAACCAACTGGCCGTTCTCAAAAATCTTGAGGCCCAGATTGGACAACTAGCCCAACGTCTTGACTCTAGGCCTCAGGGTAATCTTCCTAGTAATACGGTACAAAACCCCCACGTAGAAGAGGCTAAACAGATGAGTACTACAGACAAGAATGATGCACCGGACCAACCTTCCACTACTTCTCTAGTCCCACCAACAGTCGAGACCACGTCTGTCCCTACACCACCAAGGGAAGTACGAATTCCATTTCCTAGCCGTCTTAGGAAAGCCTACAAGGCTAACACCTTCCGACTCGATGGAAAGTTCATGGACACCGTGTCCAGAACCCCTTCCAGTTCAAAATACATCCTTAAACTCCTGTCTACCAAGGACAAGGTACCCGAAGTACCCAATGTCCCACTGAACGTGGAATGTTCAGCAATCATTAAGAATTCCTTACCTGAGAAATTAGGAGATACAGGGCGATTCACTCTTCCATGTTCAATCTATCACTCGAGCATAATACACTCTCTAGCCGACCTAGGAGCCAGTATCAACCTTATGCCTTATTCACTTTACACGAGACTGGAATTAAGACCCCTTAAGCCTACCAAGATGAGCGTCCAGCTAGCTGACCAATCCATTAGATACCCTAAGGGAATAGCTGAGAATATCATGGTTAAGGTAGATACGTTCTTATATCCCACAGACTTTGTAGTGATGGACATTCAGGAGGATGTGCATATCCCTATCATCTTACGAAGACCATTCTTAAACACCATGCGTACTATCATCGATGTTTACTCACAGACTATCAGTCTTAGATCTCACGGAGAGACTAATCACTTTCAAGATTGATCAGACTGACCAGGCTTTGACCGAGCATATAGAGATATGTATGATTTCTACAGGCAGTGTTACTTCGGATGATGATTCTGAACCAGACACACGGATGTCTGACACTTCCGACACTGAGGAAGAAGAAATGGAAGAAAAGGAAGAGACTGAAGAGGAAATAGAAGAAAAAGAGGAGGACAAGATAGAAGAAGATCACACCACACCAACTTACCTTCCTGAGTCATACCTTCTGACAGCAGAAATAATACAGATAGACTACACTCAAAGTTTTATCCCGCTGCCAGATAGTGATTCAGAGGAAAAAGAACCAATGGAAGATCATTCTTATGATGCTGAGCACTCGCTCACTATGAGGAAACCCATCGCATCAGACATCGATGCTCTCACCTTCCCTAGAATTCAAACTCAACTCGAGCTAGGATGTACTTCTGGTTCGAGTCATGATTCCGATTATCGGGATGAAAAGGAAATTGAGATGATCTCTTCTCAGCCGATATCTCAGATCACCGACGAGTCTCAGTCACAATCAACCGTTATGGAGTTCCCTGATTCACTAGAGGTTGATCCCCCAGTGACAAAGAGTGACTAGGATGACGTCGTATTCATTGATGTTCCGATAGATATCTGCTCTATTCATCTTCGACTACCTTCCACCATTCCAGACTCTCCTCTCGGAACTATCCAAGTACCGATCGTCTCTACTCACGAAGAGATGATCAGTGCTATTGAGCAATACGAGGATGACTTTCATACCTTGATGGAGATTATCAGAGATTCTACTATTGAGTACACGCCATATCAGAGAGACTTGATCGAAGAAATTGAAGCAGAATATGATGTTTATCGTGCCACCAACTCTCGAAGTCCTCAACATCTACAAAACCGCATCCATGCCTTCGCCGAAGATCTCGCTACTCAGCTTCTGCAAGAACCTTAGAACAATGATGAGCCATCTGCAGACGATCTTGAGTTCTTTGAAAACCAGAAAATCATATATGGCAAGGTATACGAAGCACTAATCAGGTCCGCATTTCCATATTCACACAGGCAGATGGAGTTTTTACACTCTTACAGATACAATATGGACTATGCTCCTGGGAACCCTGATGATGAAGTAGATAAACAAATGATGAAGGATCTTCGGGGATTGATGAACTCTATGGCTAATAACGATCATATCGACGATTCTTCACCACACAGGTTTTACATCGACTGCACTTTAGAATCCCATGCTCATAAGATTATCGAAAAGCTGGAGCGTGTGAGCCATGATGAAAGGACCCACAACATCCCTTCATCTATTCCTGATGATTCATTGGTTAACACCGTGAACTTTATCACAGAGCAGCTTGGAGATATCTTCGGTACTGTCTTCACAGGGGAGCCCAGACAGTTGTTTCATGATGGACTGCGTAAGGTTTACAATAGAATGATTAACATCTTTCGTAAACCAGACCTCACATATTCCAATCACCAAGAGCAGCTCATCCAAGGCATCCTCGAGTCCATCAATGAGTTAGGAAGAAGCACCAGCGTCAGCACTCATGAAGACATCCATTTGTGCTTCTTCGGACTCATGGATTCGTTAAGGCAGGAATGACCGGAGTGTGAGAGACTCGAGTACAACGGAACCTACTTCATAGATTCCGATGGACCCATCTCCAAAGCAGTCTATGATATCTCCTGGGACCTCTTATACTTGCAGAGGGTGGCTGAGGAACACTTCGATAGCTTCCCTCTCTTCGTGTCCAGAATCCCGAACATCACCCAAGTCATCACTCGCTATTTCCTCAAGTTCTATCCTCAAAACTCCAGGGCACCACTATTCAACACCTCTAGCCCTGGAGGTTCCTCTTCCGGCTGATCCAGGAGGAACAAGAGTCGAGCCCTCGACTTTAAATAGAAGCGCTTCTCGGGAAAAAACCCGTGGAATAAATATACTTTAGTATTAGTAGTATTATATTTTTGAATTCCAAGAAGTGAAAAATCTCCGACTATCTTTCACACTTGAATATACAAATACTTTCAAAACACCACTTCATTTTTTAAACTAACAGCTTTTACACTAATTCCAGAATATAGGAAACATTTTCAAAATGATAATTCATGTGTTTCGAGCATTTGAGGTACTTGCATGCTACTTTCATGCATTATGCTCGAACTCGTTTAAAAACACATGTGTTACAAATGATTTGTAATAGAAAACATCTTTTCACATTCCGGGATAGTGACACTCCTTCGGTAAAAATCTATAAAATGAGAAGTTGGTCAAAAAGTATATCCAACGTGTTCACACTTACGAGATATTTTCACACGAGAGAAAGTAGTAGAGAAAATGAAGAATTGAGCCATTTTGTACCAAGTGCTCTTCCCAAAAGGCCGAATGAACTTCATGGAACTGTCGCAAGAAGGATATCTGGCAAGTACTCTTCTTCAAAGACAGCATATCTTCAGACTCTCAGCTTCCTTTAACCACCCTGATAGGGGAGTTCTCTCGTTCTTATCCTTGTTTTGATATTGATTATTTTGTTTTATTTTTGTTTCAAGTAGTCTATGCCATATCCTAAACTTATCACTAAATGTGGGATTCCAGCCCAAAACAAACACTTGAGAAACATTTTCCGATATGTTCAAACTCTAAGTGTGGGATTTTACTTGCAATAAAATCTCAACTCAAGAGAACATTAGGGACAATGTTCCTCTAAGTGTGGGATAGCGGTATAGAATACCTTAGGTCAGATTCTTTCTTACAAAAGCAAACTCGGAAAATGTTCCTCAATTTTAAAACCTCACTTTTGCTTAACATTTTTCAAAATTTTATTTTTGAATTAAAAATGTCTTAAGGGGAATCATTTTTATATATGAGTAGTGTATTTTGGAAAATAAGATTAAATAAGTTAGGAATTTCTTGAGCTGAAATAATAATCTAAAAAGGGCATCTCATGGCTAGGCACATATAACCCATACTTGTAGTGAGGTATCTTGAGCCCATGAAAAGCATTCAATTTTAATGCTTCACTATTCGTTTGATAAGTGTGTGCCGATGCTTGCATCCGGAATTAGAACTTGCTCCTGTTATACATGTCGAGACCACATTGGTAGGGTACCGTACGCGGTATAGGTGCAATCAGAGGACCTTGACATTCCCTAGGATTTAACCCTTTTTACATATCTCTTCAAGCCCAAAACCCTTCCAACACTCATTTTAAGTGTTGATGATCCACCTAGAAAACCTTGTTGAGCCTTAGCCTTTTCGTTTCTTTAAAAAACCGAACTTTAAACCCATTCACTTCCACACCCACCAAAACCTTATCTTAGAAATTTTTAAGTTTTTGAAAAATGCTATTTAGATATTCTTTTTGCTTTCACTCAAAATCCACAAATTCGTGTTTACTCATAACTTCTCGCGTGCATTTCATGATCAATACTAAAAAAATCGAGAATTCTGTGGTGCGAAAAATTGGCACAAAGTAAATTCGAAGATGTTAAAAGATTGAAAAAATGAAAGTAAGAAAGGATCTCAAAAGGGCAATAAAATAAAATAAAAATGCCTTAGAAATTCCTTGGCAAAGAAGTTATAAACCAAAAATATAGAAAAAGAAAAGAATTGAAAAATATGTAATAAAGCTAAGTGCTTCGATTCTCCCGAAAAACTCTATTCTCTAAAGATATTACAAAATCTTCCGTGTGTTTTTCAAAGAGATAGAAGTCTAAATAGCTATCTCCTCCCCTTATCGTTATCCGTTTCCATTTTCATTAAAAAAGTTTATCTAAATAAAATTTTTCATCAGTTTAAAGAGGCCTAAGATAAGCAAACCCCTTTTTATTTAAAAAACCAAATTTCCCACTTATCCATTCCCTTTAACCCTCACCAAACATTTCAACCCATCTGAATATCCTGGGATGATTAGCGGCGTCCTCACCTAAGTGGTGGAGATGTGATTCTCGAGCAAGCCTATGACGATGGATGCTGCATGACTGGCTTATGAGCGATTTCGTTTGATTAGAATGATAGGTAACCCGAAACACTTCTGAGTGAATTGAGTGATCACCTTGTGAGATCGCCTAGTCATGTATATCCCAAAAGCATGCCCAAGAGAATTATTTCATGCTTCTTAAATGAATATCTTATTTTCTCTCAGTTTCCAGGATATGTTACTTGTGTATGAGATTGTTTGCTCTTAACATTTTGATTCACCCGAAATGCATTACCACTTTCAAATATTTTCAATTGGGAAGGAAAGTGAGAAATTTGAGTTTTGCTTGAGGACAAGCAAAGTCTAAGTGTGGGATATTTGATAACACGCAAAAAGTCAAGTTTTTGTGCGTTATTATCTCACCTTTTTAGCCCGATTATGGATGAAAACATTCGAAATGTATATTTTATTACTAAATGTCATAATGATGGCTAAAATATAGACAATGCTTCAAGAATCAACCAAAAAGGCCTAAAAATGAAAAAAATAGAGCACAAACGATCTTAAGCATTCTCGTTCACATGTTTTAGCACTTTTTGAGTTCTGCTTGGAATTATGACCTCTAACCTATGTCATTCTCTTCCTTAGGAAATTACGAACGCGTGGATATAAAGAACGCTCAAAATGGACAACCCACGAGAATGTTACGCCCAAACGAAGAATCAAGGTAACCGAAGATCGAGATACGGGAGAGCAAAACCATATACGGGCAAGACCATCCGTATACGGCCAAGCCTCAGCCGTATACGGCCTGTCTAGGGCGTATACGGCCTGGTGCCATCCGTATACGATCAATCTCTCCCGTATATGGCCTGGTCCCTCCCGAATAAGGCCAATCTCTCCCGTATATGTCCAATCTCTCCCGTATTCTATGATTTTCCCTTACAAGGTTAGATTTTGATACGGTTGGGAAATACGGCTGAGATTTTGAAGGTGGAAATACGGCTGAGGAATACGGCTGAGCAACTAGTATATATATGGGATCAAATATCCTCATTCACACACACTCAATTTTTCTATCATACACACACTTCACTACTCTCTCTAGATTAGATTTTTATTTTCCGTAGTTAGCGACTAGTTAGTCACGGTATTAACCGGATGAATAGAGGGGTAATATTGTAATATTGCTTGGAGGATACTCGGAGTTCCGCTTGTATTCATTCATGTTGTATTCAACTATGCTGTTACTCTGGTTATATCTATCCTTTATCTATTTTTATTATGATGATTGTTATTACTGTTGTCATGCTAGATTTAGGATCGTTTGCCATGTTTAGCGAGTAGTATTATTGCGTGTTTGCTATGATGTAGTTATTCGTATTAATTGGGATGATGTCATTATGAAAACAACGGAGGTAACGTTATACGACTTTCATTTGTATAACGCTATAAACATCACGAATGTGTGGAGTACGGAACGTGGAAGCTATGAAAGTCGTGGGCACAATCCGTTGTTGATTAATGTTAATCTATAGTGTGTTGATTCACTTTCTACCTATGATTTTAAACCTCAATTAAACTTAAAGCCTTTCGACCAGTAAACGTGATTATGGCTTTAATGATAGGACGTCGCGAACCCTATCCAAAGGTGTTTAGTTATCTGTGTCTAAAACATGGTCTGATTTATAAATAGTGTAAACATTGTTTTCTAAACCGAACACTAAGTACATCGTCACCATGGAAATAATGCTTTCACTATTGAACGCAAAGTACAATGTGATTATGGAACAATGTTTTCTAAACTGAATGCAATGTACACCGGAACTGTGGAAATACTGCTTTCCCATTAGAATGCAAAGTACACAGTGACTGTGGAAATAATGTTTTCTCATTGAACGCAAATATTACACTGTTAATAAATTAGGGATTTATTGGGATTTTAAAGTAAGGGCTGGTTTATATCATAGATGGATAATCACTGTGCTTAAATACAAAGTTAGTTAAACAAGTCTAGGGGTTAAAGTAAAGTAGGTACCGTAATTCGGCTAAGAACTTGGTATACCCACGGGAAGAGTCGTAGTTACCTACTGTGTAAATCATCATACCTAGACTTTACAAACCCATCGATAGAAAGTGATCAACACACACAAAACCTGATCTTGAACTTAAATGTTTTGTTTAGACTAAAGTATTCTGGTGGGGTTAAGAACGGTCGGACATCGAGATTGGTTTGTCGCCTTATTCATGCACCCAGGATTCATTTCCATATGAGGGTCACTTTACCTTCATTGGTTAGTGTTGTATGGCTGGATAAACTACTCCGATCAGAATCACGATAGCGTAGTTACTCAGTGACATACTGATCGAGTAATCTATCAGTAGGGAACTAGTGCTTACTCCACTAATACTTGGAATGAACAAAATACAAATCTTTTAAGATCATTTTATAAATCATACATCATCCCAGTTAAGAAAGCTATCGAAGTCATAGCAAACACCTCCTCTAGATTATCTGCTAACTACCCATATTCTAATTCGTTTTATTTAAATTTTCTGCCTAAGTATAAAAAAACCAAAAACAAAACCTCCAAAAATCTTTTCAAACCATTACTAGTTAGATAAATTGTCTCCAACGTCAACGTTTCACAATACAGCTGGTTTATAGAACGACCCTAGGTCATACTTACTACTGTACTCTCATAGTTTTAAGTATACTTAGGCCCCACAAATACAAATTTTAAAACCCACTGATCGGCGTTCGGTATGGTCCAGCCAGTCCTTCGACGACGAGGACGGTCCCCCCTTCACAAGGAGAGGACTTCATAAACCTGACCCTCCGAGCGCTATCAAAGGGCAGCCGCCCATCGATGGGGATGGCTATCTGTTGCACTTTCTATTTAGAGATTCACACACAACAGTCAAAACACACTTAACACTCGCAACATATTCTCAAGGACTAAAATCCTTTTTCTATCATTTCTTAAAGAACTCGCTTGCATGGAAATGGCAAACCTCACCGTGGACGACTGCACGTATGACAACAAACAGATTAACGAGGAACAAATTCAGTACACATATCTCGATGAAGAGATACCCCCAACGGAAAAAGTCATAAATGAGGGAATCGAAAATCAAAACTTCTGGGTAGTTGACTTCGAAGAATACGAAAGAGTACGAGATCAGGCCGAGGACTTAGATTGCCGAAATTGGGAACTAAAACTAAAATGCAAGGCCTACGAGTTGGAATTGAGAATTCTAAAAAGGTCCATTTTCGAACGAATCCTAGATAGGAACCGCCACTGGGGTAAAGTGATTACTAACTTCAATCAAAGAGCAAAAAAATGGGTCAAGTGGATGTACCAACAAGCTATAGATGATGCTTGGACCAACCCTACGCCCCTATGATACAGGGATATGATTAAAGCCCGTTATTACCCTCATGACCTGAATCTAGAATAGAAAGACTGTAACTATAACTCCCTTATATAGTGGATTTATGTACGTAGTAGGTCGAACCGAGAACCACTAATTCGATGGGTACACCATTACCCCATCACATTATGTATAATCCTTTTGGTATTCGACCGGATGTAACAATTCCCGAAAACTTTTGTAAATTGTATGCTGATAATCTTTTGAACTCATTACCTTGAATGGTATCGAATCTTACCATCTAATGAACCTAATTGTCACTTGTACTGTTGTAGACTACTTCCTTGTACATACATTTTTATTAATTATACCTTATGCATGATTGCACTTTAAACCTCGCCAACAAGCTCTTCCCTACTGATCTAGTTCCTGTCAAGATTGAAAGTTTCGACATCATTGTTGGTTTAGAATGGTTGTCCAGAAAATCATTCGTATTCCTCTCATCACCGGTACTACTTTGATCATACAAGGGGAGACCGGTGGGACGAGACTAAACATCATATATCCTGTATGAAACACCAGAAATATCACCCATCTCCAAATGATGGAGACCAGCGATGAAGTCTCCACCTTACGACTAAAACTTGTATACATAATAGAACCCATTTGAAGTCAGTAAACTTTCTCTAAGCATGTATAGTATGTGGGAAAAACAGTTTTCAACAAATTTTCATTTGAATTTCTCTACGGACCTCTCACAAACATAAACCTTTCAACAGATGCTTACCGAACATCTACTCCAAACTTTTCACAACTACTAACTTTCAACAAATTTTGGTAAACAGAATTACCAACGTGTGGTTAATGACAATAAATTTACTGCATATTTGATTTAACTTTGGTTTTCAATAAATTGTTACCATCTTGAGTTTTCAAAAAGAATTACATCAGCAAGGATTAGTAAACAAAGATTTCCACGCAAAGCGCTTTATGAAACTTTCAAAAATCCGTAAGTTATTAACAAAGTTTCCAAGAATTACAATAACATACCTTCTTTAGCCAAATGAAAAACCATATATATGAAGCAACACTTGATTTTCACCCGACCTCTCTCTATGATCTAACCTTTAGTACCACTATAGACAATTAAGTGATAGATGATGACCTATTCTACGAGGGACCGAAGACTTCCCCCTGCCTACTTACTTTGGACTACTATTTTTACAACAAAATGGTCAAGGATAGACCACTTTTTCTAAATCGATTCAGGCTGGTTAGCACAATTCAAATCCTACTTCAAAGTTGCGGATTAAGCTCTTCTCCCTAGTTATGATAATCAACCAAGATCGAAATACCTCCTCTCTCCTTCTTCTCCAATGTTATCTAAGAATTCCGTCATAATCCTTGTTATGAGAAAAACTTGTTCATAGTTCCTCCAGTTTCCGGTGGAACTCTAATCCTAACAAGGGGAGGAAGGCAAAACGAAATTGAACATCATACAGCGTGGAAAGTACAAGAAAAGGATGACACCAGCCATGAATCTAGAAATCAGAAACGAGAATGTTTCCTCCTAAATTTAGAAAAACTACCTATACGATTACCTAGGCAGTACGAGTTATCATAAGGACCTCCAACGCATATTGGATCAGAAGGATCTAAATATGAGGCAACGTCGATGGGTCGAGTTGCTTACCTAATACGATTGTGAGATCCGTTACCATCCAGGCAAGGCAAATGTTGTTGCAGATGCCCTCAGCCGTAAGGAACGAGCGAAACCTCTTCGAGTCCGAGCACTCATCATGAACATTCACAACAATCTTGTTGCTCAAATCCTTGCTGCTCAATTTGAAGCACTCAAACCCGAAAACATCATAAACGTAGCCTTGCGAGGCATGGACAAACAATTCGAAACTAAACCTAACGGAGTCAAGTACTTCGCAAATTGTATCTGGGTGCCCTGTTTTGGGAACCTACTAGACTTGGTGATGGATGAAGCTCATAAGTCCAAATACTCTATACATCCGCGATCCGATAAGATGTATCATGGCATCAGGGAATTATACTGGTGAACAATATGAAAGCTGAGATCGACATATATGTCAGCAAGTGCCTCACTTGTTCTAAGGTTAAAGCTGAGTATCAGAAACCATCCGGTTTACTCCAACAACCAGAAATCCCTCAGTGGAAATGGGAGCAGATCTCCATGGACTTCATCACAAAACTCCCGAAAACATCGAGCGGTTGCGATACCATTTGGGTGATCGTCGACCTCTCACAAAATCTGCTCATTTCCTAGCCATGAAAGAAACCGATAAAATGGAATGCCTCACACGAATCTATCTAAAAGAAATTGTATCCTGACACGGCGTTCTGTGAATGCCCTAGACGTTGGACCTAAGTGATGATCGACTGCTATTGAAAGGCAGAAACAATCAATTGCACTAATCACTAATAAACGCAAACCGAAACGATTGAATTAAACCAATTAAACGACTTTATTAGCTTTGAATAACGTAATGGTAATGATTACAGGTATGCTTAGTCGACAAATGGTGCTAGGGTTTCGTCAACCCTAGCCAAAAACTCGCAGGTTCTATTTATACACAAATTCTGGCCGACATGCGTCACTTGTGGAAGTGTCGCATGTGGCCGCCTTAATGCGTCACTTACCTAAGTGTCACTATGCGTCACTTAGGCAAGTGTCGCCTAACCTAAAACTTAAGTGTCGCATCATATAAAATCTATATTTCTATCAAACGACTAACGACACTTTTACAACTCGATAGACCAACTGACAGACAAACTAATATGCATCAACACGTTCCCATCTCGATTATCTCTGATAGAGATAGTCGCTTTACATCTCACTTTTGGCAATCATTACAAAAATCATTGGGTACTCGTCTGGATATGAGTACTGCATATCATCCTCAAACCGATGACCAAAGTGAACGAACCATTCAAACACTGGAGGACATGCTACGAGCCTGCGTAGTTGGCTTTGGTGCCAACTGGGAACATCATTTACCCTTGTGCAAATTTTTGTACAACAACAGCTACCACACCAGCATTAAGGCTGAACCATTTGAGGCACTGTACGGTCGTACGTGCCGCTTACCTATCTGTTGGACCGAAGTGGGTGACAGCCAACTCACTGGTCCAAACATCATTCATAAAACCACCGAGAAAATCATTGGTATCCAAAACCGACTGAAAGCCGCATGCGATCGTCAAAAAAGTTACGCTGACGTGAGACGCAAACATCTCGAGTTCCAGGTTGGGGATCGAGTACTACTCAAATTATCACCTTGGAAAGGCGTCATCCATTTTGGTTAACGTGGAAAACTAAACCCATGATACATTGGACCTTTTGAGATCCTCGAGAGGAAAGGTCCAGTGACATACCGATTACAGATACTCGCCGAACTCAGTAGCGTGCATCCCACATTCCACATTACTAATCGAAAGAAATGTCTGTCTGATGAGACACTTATCATACCGCTCAACGAAATCCACATCAATGAGAAACTCGATTTTGTTGAGACACCAGTAGAAATCATGGACCGTGAGGTCAAACAAATAAAACAAAGTCGTATTCCCATCGTTAAAGTCCGGTGGAATTCGCGACGTGGTCCGGAATTCACTTGGGAATGGGAAGACCAAATGCGGCTCAAGTATCCACACCTATTCACAGACTCCACACCAACCACGACTTCAAGCTAAATTTCAGGACGAAATTCTCTTAACAAGGGGAGAATGTGACACCCGACAAATTAGGATAATTAATCATGCCTAATCATTTTGTAATAACATGTAATTAGTTTAATGTTAGGCTAATTATGTGCATCATTATGTATATTTGTATATATACACATACACGATTGATTTAAATCGTGCATTTTCGATTCGGATGGAATCCGAACTCCTCAAATACAGACGTTGGTGACATGTTTTCATAAATAATGTAAACCTATATAGTGATTAAATAATCATTATTTACTATGTATTATTGTTGTATAATAATAGAATAAAACCATTCCGTTTTGTATAAAATGTAACGCACGCAAGAAAATGCGCGAATCGAGCCCGACACCCAAACGAGATCCAAATATATTTTAGTAACTCAAAATAAGATATTTAAAAATGTTTAGTCATATTAAATATCAATTATACATCGAAATTGAACGCGAGGAATCAAACATTAACGTTCTAAACCGCGCGATTTAACGTTTAACCGACAAACTAACGTAAACCTGATTGGTGGAGCGGGTTCACAAGCCCAACCCAATGAGGGCTGAGCCCATTATTGGCCCAAAACCAGGCCCGATCCAGCCCAAGAATTAACCCTAGCCCTACCCATATAAATTTCACCATTTTCCTTTAATCCCCTCATTTAACAACTTAATCACCTCCACTTCTCATCTCCTCCTCTCCAATTTCTCTGAGATCACAGCCCATTCTACCACATACACAACCTTCCTCAAAGCCATCCACGCGATCTAGTCATCACCATTCACATCTACAACCCCTAGAGCAAGGAGAACAAGCGAAGAACACAAACTGAACAAAAATCAGCCCATTCTCTTTGTTGAGAACAAGCGAAGAACACAAACCGAACAAAAATCATGGTCTGGGAGAACAGCTTAAAAATCGTATGAACACACTATTAACCAATGGACAATAGCTTTAACTGCTGGACAATATTTTAGATCGGATTAGATCGGCTATATCTAACTCATTTCTTGATGAAATCTAATGTTTCTTGGCTCTAAGCTGAAGTATTTTGGGTCTAATTTACGAATATGTAAGCCTCACGATCTGATGCAGTCATTTTATATTTTTAATAAACCAAACAAAAGTGATTGTACTTTCTGATCTGAAAGTCAGAAATCTGGTCAAAGTTTGGAAGAGCATATCTCGAGTTTGGAGTCGAATTAGGAACTCAAACCACTTGGAAAATCTGTTTTTTTTTATGTTGGATTTAAATCCCCTACTCGCACATTTTGAGAAGTTTTGTAAAACTCAAGTTACGGATTTTTCTTTGAACATGTGTCACTGAAAATAGTTGCTTGACCTTTGTCACTTTGCTATTTAATATAAAAAGTTTTGTTTGACTAAAAGACTTGTGAAAATATGGGAATTAAACCTAAGACATCCCTACAATCTGTAATTTTTCTAGATTCTATACCGATTTAAAACAGAGTCAAAATAAGCATCGAAAACAACCGAAATCTGTTAAAAATTAACATAGGGACTGTTTTGGAATACGTTTAAAACCGACACTTTCGAGATTCTCACGGAACATGGAAACTATTTTTTTTGGTTATAAAACATATTTGAGGCTTGTGTAAAAGGTTCGGGTCAAACCGAGCATTTTTGACTTAGCCCTCAAAAACGAAAACCATCTCAGCCCGATTCTGCGACACAACTACTTTAGGTCGCACTCATGCGACACAACATTGCGACACAAACCATTATGTCGCATCAAAATCCGAAACCCTAATCTGCGACACTAATTCTTATGTCGCTACACAATTTATGTTGCAACATGCGACACAGACCTCTACGTCGCATACTTAATTTATTTTGCTAAATTGCGACACTACTTTTATGTCGCCACAATAACTAGCGACACAACCATTGTGTCGCATATCACAGATTGTTGAAAACACCTATTTTCACGTAGTCCTGATTTCGTACAAAATTGTTTAATTGTATACGACACTACATGAACATATAACAACATATACTCAATGAGTATACAAACATAATAATAATATCTTTTTGAATTATTATTACAAAAGGTCACCAACGGGCCGCACATATTTACTAAGCACAACAATAACAAACCTTTGACATAACTAGTTGAGTGAATAAACTAGCATGAATGATCTTTTGAGACATTCACTCATACATACAACCTTATGTGCTTAGGGCATTAGAAGGTTGCGGGTTTGGAGAACCTACAGATTATTTATATCGGATACACGTTTATTGATTTAAACGCCCGCTTTCAAGACTCAGGTGAGTCTCATGGCCCCTCTTTTACTGTTTTTCACTCAGGGGTGGGATACGTTGCTCTATTTGTTTTACATATGAACGCAAGTACTATGACCTTGATATGTACTACATGAGTTTTCAAACTAATCATTTTAAAGTCCTCCATAGCATAGTTTGGTAATATTTTTGTAGCGTGAATGTTAGTATATGGTACCATATGGGATTGACAATCCCCGTCCGATTTGGAAGCCCCAACTGGTCAAACGGATGCATTATCATTTGTTCATACGAGTGTAGATTAGGCACTCGCAGGGAGGCACCCTCGATCAGGCACTTGATTGTGATCCTGACACCTCAGTTAAGCTCAGACTATGTGCTCATGGCTGTATATACATTCATTTATTTATTTGCTTCGTTGCAAATCATGATACTAAATCTTGCTGTTCTTACACATTACTTTATTATACAAACCTGTGAGCTCACCAGCGTTAGCTGACCTTTTTAGCATCTATCTCAGGTACACAGCGGTAGATTTGGACTGCCCATCAGGATGCATATTAGCTCGAGTCTCCATGCAAAAACGTTAGATTTCATTGCATTATTAGATTTTGTATAACTAATTATGTTTTTAAATCTCTCATATTACGAACACGAGCTAATGTAACTAGCTTAAGTGATGTAAACATTTGATTTATCAATGTAATGTTTAAAACGACGCATATAGAGTCGTTCATTATATCTTTGTGCTGTGATTACCGGATTATTCGCGCCCCGACCCGAATCGCTTCTGCACCATGAATTTGGGGGTGCGACATGATAAGTCAAAAAATTATGAAAATTGCACCATAAAATTCAGCATTTACTTCTCTTCGATTTAAGATCTATCATGACATATTTTTGACGAGTTTTAATTTTTTCATTTTTTGGTAAATCACCACCATTAATCTCATGAAGTCTATGATAAATGGTGTGGATGTGCACCCATGTGATCACTTCTATAATTATCAAAACTCATTTACCCATTTACCCCTAAAACAATTTATCTCACAAATGATAAGTCGAAAAATTATGAAAATTGCACCATAAGGTTCAGCGTTTTCTCCTCTTCGAGTTCGTAGTTTCAATATTGAAAAATTGTAGCGCTGCCCTATTAAATTTTAATTGAAATATAATCAAAATGCATTTAAAGTTATAAAATCTAATATATCGATAGACTATTAAAGGTCACACTTAAGATGAAATCCTATTCCTTTTATATACTCCCTCCGTCCCAAAATTATTGTCCACAGACAAGAAACACGCAGTTTAAGAAAACATAATTATTACACTGTACTTTTTTATACTATGACAGTTTTACCCTTACTTTTTACCTACCTTTTTCTAACATACATATAAAGTAGGGGTATAATAGGAAGTTTGGTTAATTATACCATACTACCTTTGGAAGTGGATAATTATTTTGGGATGTCCAAAAAGAGAAACATGGACTATAAATATGGGACGAAGGGAGTAAATAAAAGACTTATCAATTATTATACTATAAAAATTACAATAATTATTTGACTTTTGATAACATCAACTCATATTGTCCTTCACTAATTAAAAATGGCAAAACACATTAGTTGTGCATCACACTTTGTTCGAAATATCAAACAGATCAAATGAGAAAGCTAAAAAAGTTAGCTAAAACTGAAAACTTATCAAACACTTGGAAATAGATAGAGATAACTAAATATTAATTTATTCTTTTATGTATCAGTTTGATGACTAATCTATGTTAAATCCATCTCACAAGAATCAAAATGAATCTAAACTCAAGAACAATCTTTCCTCAAGGGCATGTCTGACCATAGCCCAGTTGCTTGATCCAAATGTCACACGAAGTGACTATACAGTTTGTAACTTATATGGCACAAAGTAATAGATCCAAACTTTGAAACAAACTCATCCAACCGTTTACTTCTTCATCTGGACATGTAAGTCACATCAGCAATATCATAATTGAAAACATAAAAGATGTACGCCAAATTGAAAGTTAATTAATGTAATTTTAGCAAGTACCAACATTACTCGCCCATTTTGCGCCACACATACACTAAACAATGGTCTTGCCTTATGATCACAAAAGATATGCTTTAAGCAAACAAAATTTAACAAATATAAAAATAACCCCTTGAGATGCATTTTCCATGAACTCAATTTACCTATCTAAGACAACCTGCAGAAAGAAGAATTGAATCAAAAATATATCAATCATTATCTAAACATCAAAAACAATTTTTGCAAAGCCACAATGGAAACTAACCCATTTTAAGAAAACCGTTGACATATAGAAGAACACTATTGGCTATAAATAAAACGATTGTTAATAGAAAACCCATTTATTCATAGCAATTCAAATCATACCGCTTATAATAGTAAAAATATTAAGTCATCGACACATTAACAATTATAAGGCTCAAAGTTGACACCTCTTGGGTCACCTGCACAACTACACACCGAATTATAAATAACGAACTTACAAAGAAACAAAGCTTTAGTAATTGTAGAAACTCACCAAAGCAAGTTGTAGAAACAACAAATAATCCTCTTTTAAAGCTGCTTTTACCAAGAAACAAAGCTTAGTTAACCTTATCGCAAGTGCCTGTTATTGTAGTATAGGAATTAATATCACTCAAATAATTAGAATTGCGATGACCCGTATTCAATAGATTAATGATCATGAACAAAATCAGGTCAACTAAACAATTATATAGTAGAAGTTCAACCGATGTCCTACAAATCCCAACTATAACCTGAGGTCAATTAGAAACTATAGTATAGCTCATGAAATAGGGTACGATTACGATGCATTATACTAATAAAGTAGGATAAGTTGTAACACCCCGCAATTTCGACATAATTATAAACGTTAATTGCACGCATGATCGGGTCCCAACGGTCGGTCAAGAAATCGCTTCCTTGTCGTTGTTGACCTCCCAGTCGGGATCGCGCGATCGGACGGGTGGTTTTATATTTATAGAGCTGGGGACCTAAGTTTTACTATGGTTAAGGGTAGTTAGCGACAAGTAATGACTCAGGGTCATTCTTAAGATCAAACGTATTGTGAAACTAAGCAGTCAAGATGATCGATTCGATTTAGTAGGGTTTGTAAACAAGAGTTTTGATATTGGGTTTTTACTTAGGTCCTAAATTAAACTAAATAAACAGCAAAATAAAATAATACGTGATAATCAGTATGGAGAGGAGTGTTTGTTGTGATTTCATTAGCCAAAAGGGGAGATGATGTTTGGGTTTGATATTTTGAAAACGTTCTTTCTAAGTATTTGTGTTCTACTGTTTTAGGTACTTTATGGTGTCAACACTAGCACCCTACTATCGGATTCCTCAGATAGCATGTCACTGAGTACTAGGTTGTCATGATTCTGATCAGATCAGGCTGCTCTATCCCCAACACTGTCTGTGAAGACTAGTGACCCTTTTTGGAGTTAACTCCTAGGCGCATGAATAAGGTAACAGACCGATATTTAATTTCTGACCGTTCTTTGATACCATAAAGTATTCTAATTCAAATAGAGCATTTAAGAACTAATTCAGAAAGCGTCTGTTAACTTTTCATTGATGGTTTGTTAGGTTCAGAGCTGGTGGATGACCCAGTGCTGCTTAGAATGTATACACCGACGTCCGTTCCATAGCTTGGGTGTATGAGAACCGTTCCCTAAGGATGATTCCGACACTTACATGAGGTACTAGGACGTTTTACGGCATTCCATGCCTTGCTCACTAATGCAAGTTAAGGTGTACATACCGACGACCGTTCCATACTTCCATGCGTTTGTACTACACCAGAGGTGGTTCCAGCACTATACTAAGTAATAGGTCATTTTACGGTATTCCACACATGTTGCACATTCAGGTCACTCTGAACCCTTTTAAACTCAGTTTGTATTAAAGCGTACCCATCTATGATATAAACCCCAGCCCTCACTTAATATTACCCAATAAATCTCTGATTTATTCACGTTGTACTATACATTTGGTTTAGCGGTATTTCCAAAGCTTCGAAATCAGACCATGCATAGTAGCACAGATAATTAATTACCCTCAGAACAAGGTTCGCGACTCCTTGTCTTTTAGGGTTTTAACCACGTTTATTGGAGGAAAGGCGATAGTTTGATGAACAGTTTATAATCATAGATGAAAAGTTAAACAGACATAGTTTTCAGTTATATATTTAAGTTAACATCATCCCTCATTATAACGTCTAACTACATCACAACAAATACACAAGCTAACTACTCACTAATCATGGCAACGAATCCTAAATCTAGCATAATAACAATGGCATGCATTATAATAGATAAGGAAGGAGATAACTGTAATAAATGCGTAGTTGCAATATAAGCTGAAAGATTACAACGAGCAGAGCCTCGAATATTACAAAAGCACCCCTCCAAGTATCTTCAACAAATATTACAAAATAGCCCCTCCATTAGTCCCGTTAAATATTAATGAGAAACTAACTACTAACTAACTAACCTAAACTAGAGAGAAAGTGAAAGTAGTGAAATGTGTTATTGAATGGTGTGAATGGTGAATGGTGAGAAATTAGGAGGTTTAAGCCTCTATTTATAGGCATCCAAGAATCGATTTTACACTTAACACCCTCGCTCCATTTTAACCATAAAATACACCCCCTAGCTATAGAATTCGACACCAAAATGGGCGTATTCAATACCAAATAGGGCATATTCGGTACCAAATAGGGCATATTCGGTAGCAAATGGGGCGTATCCGACAGCGTAGAGGGGGTGTACCACCCCTAGAGGGGGGTATACGGCCCCAAAGAGGGGGTATAAGGCCTCTATGGGGGCGTATATGGCCCCTAGAGGGTGGTATACGGCCCCTGTAGGGGTGTGTAGCCCGTGGTCATTGCTTTGTGTGCTGGATCGTAAGTCTCGTGCACTGGTCGATCTTCGTTTGGCCATAACTTCTTCATTCTTGATCCGTTTTCAGCGTTCTTTATATCCACGTGATCGTAATTACCTGAAGATCATAATGAACTAATCAAAGAATAATTTCAAGGTAATATGCTAAAAAGTGCTCGTAGAACGTGACCGTATCGTTTATGCTTTGTTTTGTACGTTATTTAGCCATTTTACTTGATTTTTGAAGCAATGCCTTATTTTTAGCCTTAATAATGAATTTTGGTGAAAAAGTATTGATATTGAATGATTTCATCCATTTTCGGGCTAAAAAGGTGGGGATTATGTACGCAAAAACGTGACTTTTTACGTCAAATCAAGTATCCCACACTTAGACATTGCTTGTCCTCAAGCAATACTTCAACTATCCTCACTTTAAAAAGATGTTTTAGGTCTGATTTTTGCGAATTAAAATATTTCTGAAAACGACCATTCTTCATACAAGTAACTTGTTTCAGAAAATTAAGACAAATAAGATATTTGTTCCAGAAATAAGAACTGAATATCTTTGGGCATGCTTCTGATTCTCGTGATCTTTGTCATACACATGACTTAGGCAATCTCACCAGGTGGTCACTCAATTCACTCAAAAGTGTATCGGGTTTCCTATCATTCTAAACAAACTAAATCGCTCAAAAGCCAGTCATGCATCATTCATCGTCATAAGCTTGATCGAGAATCATATCTCCACCACTTAGTTAGGACGGTGCTAATTATCCCAAGACATTCATTGGGTTGTAGTGTGAAGTGAGGGTTAAGGGGTATGGATAATGGGATGTTTTTAGGTTTAAAGGGGTATGCTTATCTCAGGACTTTTAAACTTGAGAAAAACTTTATTTAGATACGCTTTTTAATGAAAACGGAAATGGATAACGGTAAGGAAGTAAAGATAGCAGACTTCTATCTTTGAAAACACACGGAATATATATATTTTTCAGACCGGAGTTTCCGAGAGATTTAAAGCACTTAGCTTTATTTCTATGATATATTTTTGGCTCAGAATTTCTTTTCCAATGAGATTCTAAGATTTTTTTTTCTGCCTTTTTATATCCTTTCTTACTTTCATTTTTTCAATCTTTTGACATTTTGAATTTTTACTTGGTGTCAATTTTTCACACCTTCAGACTTTCTCGATCTTTTTGAGATTTTGATTTTTGAAACGCACACGAGAAACTTTGAGTAGAACACGAGATTTATGAATTTTAAGTGAAAGCAAAAAAAATATAAAATAGCATTTTTCAAAAATTTAAAAATTCCAAGATAAGATTTTGGTGGGTATGGAAGTGAGTGGGTTTTAAAACTTGAGTTTTCAAGAAACGAAAAGGTTAAGGCTCAACAGGGTTTACTAAGCGGATCATCGATACTAAAATTGAGTACCGGCGGGGTTAGGCTTCAAGAGATATGAGAAAAAATGGGTTTATTTCCTAGGGAATGTCAAGGTCATCTAATTGCACATATACCGCGTACGGTACTCACCAATATGGCCCGGAAATGAATACCAGGAGGAAGTTCTAATTCAGAAATGCATATATCGGCACACACAACAAATGAATATAGAAGCATTTAAAATGAATGCTTATATAGGCTCAAGATACCTCACTGCAATTAATATGGGTTGTATGTGCTTAGTCATGCGCTGCCCCTAAGATTATCATTTCTTAATTTGAGAAATTCCTACCTTATTTACACTACTTTCCAAAATAACTTACTCATATTTAAAATGATTCCTCTTAGAAATATTAAAATTCAAAGAAATAGAAGAGCTAACTGAATAAGTAGCTATCTACTGTCGAAGTCAAGCTCATGCTTTTCTTTGTTTTTTGCAAAAAAATTAAATTTTTTTTATCAATTTTTAAAGTGAGGAACATTTTCTGAGTTGCAATTTGGACACAAAAATCTATCTAAGGTATTCTATACCGCTATCCCACACTTAGAGGAACATTGTCCCTAATGTTCTCTTCAGTAGAGATTTTATTGGAAGTAAAATCCCACACTTAGAGTTTAAACATATAAGAAAATGTTTCTCAAGTGTTAATTTGGGCTGGAATCCCACACTTAGTGATAAGCTTAGGATATGGTATAGATTACTTTTATTAATTAAATGTACTCAATAAAGCAAAAAGATAGAAACAGAGAAAGGATGAAGAAACTCCCCAGATAACTAAAAGCTGAAGGTATGAATATGTGCCGATAAGAAAAGTCTTTCTTTTGCAGCAGCTTCATGAGGATTATTCAGCTTTTAGGGGGATTGCCTTTAAATGAGGACCTTGCCTTCCATTTCAACCATCATTTGTGAATCAATCTTTTAAGTGTGAACACGTTGGATATACCTTTTAACTCTCATCTTTATATTTTTGCAATAAAAGAGAATCACTGTCTCAGAATGAAAAGATGTTTTCTATTACAAATCATTTTGTAGAACATATGTTTTTAAACGAGTTCGAGCATAATGCATAAAAGTAGTATGCAAGTACCTCAAATGCTCGAAACATATGAACTAATTTTTGAAAAGTGTTTCCTATTTAACTGAGACAAGTGATTTTTTTTTGCAAAAATAAGAGTTTTTGACTTTAAAATATTTTGAAAATATTTTTGAGGTATATCCAAGTGTGAAGGATATTCAGAGATTTATCTTCACTTATTAACACATAATCAACACACGTTTTGTTACTCGGGTTGCCTCCCGAGAAGCGCTTCTTTTAGAGTTGAGAGCTCGACTTTTCTTCCTTCAGAATTAGTGGGTGGTGGAACTTCCAGGGCCAATAGTGCTGGAAGGTGGGACCCTGGAATAGAATCTCAAGAAGTGGCGGGTGATAACGTGAGTGATGTTTGGGATCCTTTCCACATGAAGAGGGAAGCTGTCAAAGTGTTTTTCAGCCACCCTTTGCAAGTGAAAAAGGTGCCAGGTGATATCATCGACGGACTTTGTTATGACTCCATTGGGATCAAAGATGAGGGTCCCATTGGATCTGACAAACTCACGCTCAGGACGTTCTCTCCTTAAAGAATCCATGAAACCGAAGAAGTGTAGATGTATGTCTTCATGATTTTCTGAATTTCTTCTTAGTGTATGGATGGATTCTTGAATACCCTGGAGAAGCTAGTTTTGGTGACTGGAGTACGTGAGGCCATATTTCCTAAAGATGTTTAAGATTCTGTAGTAGACTTCACGTAAACCGTCATGAAATAACTGCCTGGGTTCTTCTGGAGGAACAGTACCAAAGATCTCTGAGAGACGTTATGTGACAAAGTTTGCAGTGTTGACCATTGTTCCATTTGGGATGGAAGAAGGGATGGCACACGTTCTTTCGTCCAAACTCACATATTCAAGCCTCTCGATAATCTTGTGGGCGTGATGTTCAATGGTGCAATCGATGTAAAACCTATGTGGTGAGGTATCATCAATATGGTTGTTATCGGCTATGGAATCCATCAATCCTCTAAGATGATTCATCATCTGAATGTCTACTTCCTCCTCAGGGTTCCCAGATGCATAGTCCAAATTGTACTTGTAAGAATGTAGCAAACTCATTTGTTGGTTAGAATATGGAAATGCGGACCTGATTAGGGCTTCATAACCTTGCCATATATGACTTTTTGTTCCTCGAAGAATTCTAGCTCGTCTGCAGCAGGTGTCTCATCAATATGGTGTTCTTGAAGAAGCTGACTCGCTAGATCTTCAGCGAATGAATGAATGCGGTTTTGTAGAATTTGAGGACTCCTAGAGTTATTAGCACGATAGACCGTATACTCAGCGTTGATTTTCTCGATTAACTCTCTCTGTCTCGGAGTGTACTCATTAGTCGAGCCTCTAATGATAGCCATGATCATACGAAAATCATCCTCAAATCTTTCGAGAGCACTGATCATCCCTTCATGGGTAGAGAAAACCTGAACCTGGATGATCTCGAGAGGAGGATCAGGAATAGCTGGAGAAGCACGAAGGTAGATGGAGCGGACATCTATTGGAACATCTATAAAGACGACATCATCCTCGTCACTGTCCGTTATTGGAGCATCCGTATTCTGAGAATCAGGGAGCTCAACAGTATCGGATGGTAGCTGAGTTGCGTCGATGATTTGTGACATAGGCTAAGAAGAATCCATTTCAATGTCCTTTTCTGCAGGGCAGGAGTGATCAATCAGTTGGCCTTCATCTGAATCGTCATCTGACAGAGTGATTGGAATATATTCAAGCTGCATGATTTCTTCCATCGGATGTCGAGAATCATGGAAGTATTCGTAATGTGGTGTGGATTGATAAACGTCCTCCTCTTGCTCTTCAGCTTCTGGCTCATCCTCTTCTTGCTCCTCTTCAGATTCTTCCATCTCATTGTCTTCTGACTCTGAGTCTTCCATCTCTTCTATCTCGAATTCAGATTCTTCTGTTGATGAGATGAGACAGGTATGGTCATTGAGTACATATGTGTCTGAAGGACCTGATTCAGATGTATCATCGTCGGATGTGACTCTGCCAGTGGATATGGTATTTATCTCAGCATGTTCTAGACGAGAACTATCAGCCTGATCAACTTGGAAGGATACAGTCTCCCTGTTGGCTTGAAGGCTTATAGTCTGCGAGTATACATCTATGATAGCACGGACAGTGTTCATGAAAGGCCTGCCTAGGATGATTGGTATATTGATATCTTCCTGTATATCCATCACAACGAAGTCAGTGGGAAAAAAGAATTTATCAACCTTAACCATTATATTTTCGGCTATTCCTCATGGATAGCGGATTGATTGATCGACAAGTTGCACGCTCATCTTTGTAGGCTTAAGGTTTCCTAATTCTAATCTGACGTATAGAGAGTAAGACATGAGATTGATGTTGGCTCCAAGATCGGCCAAGGAGCGAATCACGCCTGATTGATAGATAGAACAGGGTAGTGTAAAACGACCAATATCTCCTAATTTTTTGGGCAGGATGCTTACGATGGCTGAACATTCCGCGTTCAGCGGAATAGTAGATACGTCGGGTATCTTATCTTTGGTGGAAAGCATTCGCCTAATGTTCTTGGCACTGGTGGGAATTCTAGACACGGTGTCTAAGAATTTAGCATCGAGCTTGAAGGAGTTAACCTTATACCTTTGCTTCAGATGATTAGGGAATGAGATTCTCACTTCTCTAGCAGGAGTGGGTATGGATGGTGTCTCAACTGTCTTCGGGACAGGAGATTCTTTCTTCACCAGAGAAGAAGTATTAGGTTGGCTCGGTGCCACCTTTGGGTCCTTGGAGGTTACTTGTTTGGCCTCTTCCACGTGTGGGTTGTGAATGGTATTGCTTGGAAGGGTTCCTTGGGGTCTAGTGTCAAGACGTTGTGCAAACTGATCTAGTTTGTTATCAACGTTTTTCATGAAGATATCAACTTGGTCTTGTCTGGCTATAACCCTTTGAATGAGCTGTATTAGAGTGTTGTCTGAACTAGTGATTGGTGTGGCAGGTTCACGAGTTTGGTTTGCACTAGGTGAAGGTCTGTTGAGTGAAAATGGTTGGTTGTAGGTAAGTTGGGGTTGTTGGGGTAAGAGGGGTATCTAGGTTGGTGTTCGTACTGTTGAGGTGGTTGATTGTTCCAAGGTGGGTATTGGATAGGTCTGGCATTTGGTGGAGAGGTTTGAGTGAAGCTAGGTTGATGATTTGGGGTGTAGTAGACAGCAGGGTCCTCGTACGCAACCTGATATCCATTAGTAGGATATGGGTTGGTATGATTATGAAAGGATTAGATTTGGAGGACTTGCTGAGGGTGCTGCTTCATCTCTCCTATTTATCTTGTTAGGGTTGCGATCTGTTCTGCCATACATTTGATCACCTCAGTTTGTGCAGGGTTGGAGACTTCCAGTGGTGCTGATGATGAGGAATAATCATTGGTATTCCAGTCATGATGGTGCACCGTCATGTTTTCGATCAAATCCCAAGCCTCATCTGCGCTGAGTAGCATAATGCTACCTTGAGCGGCAGCGTCGAGAGTAATGCGTTGGTTTAGAGCGAGACCATTATAGAAAGTGCACACCCGAGCAGACTTCTCCATTTGGTGGTTGGGACATTTCTTCAGTAAACTCTTAAATCGCTCCCATGCCAAGTAGATAGATTCATTGTTAGCTTGTTGAAAGTTCGCGATGTCATTCTTAAGTTTGGTTTGTTTGGACGGGGGAAAGTATTTGGTAAGAAACTTGTTACCCATATCCGTCCATGAGGTGACTGAGCTGGTCTCAAGTCCCTCAAACCATGTCTGGGCATGAAGAGCGAGAGAATAGGGGAACAAGTATAAGCGAACTATATCCTGCTCAACCCCGTTCTACTTGTAAGAGTTAGAAATCTAAATGAATCTGTCGATGTGGGCGTTGGGTCATCACGGGGTAAACCGTGGAATTAATAGTTGTCTTTGATGAGTTGAACGATGTGGTGTTTAAGTTCAAAAGATGCGCCTTCGATTACCGGATAGCTGATGGGTCCTCCTCGTCCTTCGATAGATGGTTTGGTGTGGTCGGTGAGAGTGATCCGTGTGGCCATCTGTCGGAAGCGAGAGCGTCTATCTTTGTGAATTGTTCGGATAATCGACTCAGGATCAGGTGTGAAGATAAGTGGTTCAGTCCTGGATGATCTGGTCGATTGTCGTTGTGTGTTGTGGGAAGGAATTTTCGGTTGGAACAAGGAAAAGAAAACTACGGGTATTTACAGGTGGAACTAAATGAAAAAAATCATCAAGATGCCTAAGAGTCTTAAGATTGATTCCCCGGCAGCGGCGCCAAAAACCTGATCGGGTCCCAACGGTCGGTCAAGAATTCGCTTCCTTGTCATTGCTGGCCTCCCAGTCGGGACCGCACGATCGGACGGGTGGTTTTATATTTATAGAGCTGGGGACCTAAGTTTTACTATGGCTAAGGGTAGTTAGCGACAAGTAATGACTCAAGGTCATTCTTAAGATCAACCGTATTGTGAAACTAAGCAGTCAAGACAATCGATTCGATTTAGTAGTGTTTGTAAACAAGAGTTTTGATTTTGGGTTTTTACTTAGGTCCTAAATTAAACTAAATAAATAGCAAAATAAAATAATAGACGATAATCAGTATGGAGAGGAGTGTTTGTTGTGATTTCATTAGCCTAAAGGGGAGATGATGTTTGGGTTTGATATTTTGAAAACGTTCTTTCTAAGTATTTGTGCTCTACTGTTTTAGGTACTTTATGGTGTAAACACTAGCACCCTACTATCTGATTCCTCAGATAGCATGTCACTGAGTACTAGGTTGTCATGATTCTGATAAGATCAGGCTGCTCTACCTCCAACACTG
This sequence comes from Pseudognaphalium luteoalbum, assembly GCA_963422505.1. NCBI lineage: Eukaryota > Viridiplantae > Streptophyta > Magnoliopsida > Asterales > Asteraceae > Pseudognaphalium > Pseudognaphalium luteoalbum. The sequence continues at coordinate 33,716,781 of OY730194.1, read as the reverse complement.
TCTGTGAAGACTAGTGACCATTTTTGGAGTTAACTCCTGGGCGCATGAATAAGGTAACAAACCGATATTTAATTTCTGATCGTTCTTTGATACCATAAAGTATTCTAATTCAAATAGAGCATTTAAGAACTAATTCGGAAAGCGTCTGTTAACTTTTCATCGATGGTTTGTTAGGTTCAGAGCTGGTGGATGACCCAGTGCTGCTTAGAATGTATACACTGACGTCCTTTCCATAGCTTGGGTGTATGAGAACCGTTCCCTAAGGATGATTCCGACACTTACACGAGGTACTAGGACGTTTTACGGCATTCCATGCCTTGCTCACTAATGCAAGTTAGGGTGTATATACCGATGACCGTTCCATACTTCCATGCGTTTGTACTACACTAGAGGTGGTTCCAACACTATACTAAGTAATAGGTCGTTTTACGGTATTCCACACATGTTGCACATTCAGGTCACTCTGAACCCTTTTAAACTCACTTTGTATTAAAGCGTACCCATCTATGATATAAACCCCAACCCTCACTTAATATTACCCAATAAATCCCTGATTTATTCACGTTGTACTATACATTTGGTTTAGCGGTATATCCAAAGCTTCGAAATCAGACCATGCATAGTAGCACAGATAATTAATTACCCTCAGAACAAGGTTCGCGACTCCTTGTCTTTTAGGGTTTTAACCACGTTTATTGGAGGAAAGGCGATAGTTTGATGAACAGTTTATAATCATAGATGAAAAGTTAAATAGACATAGTTTTCAGTTATATATTTAAGTTAACATCATCCCTCATTATAACGGCTAACTACATCACAACAAACACACAAGCTAACTACTCACTAATCATGGCAACGAATCCTAAATCTAGCATAGTAACAATGGCATGCATTATAATAGATAAGGAAAGAGATAACCGTAATAAATGCGTAGTTGGAATATAAGCTGAAAGATTACAACGAGCAGAGCCTCGAATATTACAAAAGCACCCCTCCAAGTATCTTCAACAAATATTACAAAATAGCCCCTCCGTTAGTCCCGTTAAATATTAACGAGAAACTAACTACTAACTAACTAACCTAAACTAGAGAGAAAGTGAAAGTAGTGAAATGTGTTGTTGAATGGTGTGAATGGTGAATGGTGAGAAATGAGGAGGTTTAAGCCTCTATTTATAGGCATCCAAGAATCGATTTTATACTTAACACCCTCGCTCCATTTTAACAATAAAATACACCCCCTAGCTATAGAATTCGACACCAAAATGGGCGTATTCGATACCAAATAGGGCATATTCGGTACCAAATAGGGCATATTCGCTAGCAAATGGGGCGTATCCGACAGCGTAGAGGGGGTGTACCACCCCTAGAGGGGGGTATACGGCCCCAAAGAGGGGGTATACGGCCTCTATGGGGGCGTATACGGCTCCTAGAGGGTGGTATACGGCCCCTGTAGGGGTGTGTAGCCCGTGGTCGTTGCTTTGTGTGCTGGATCGTAAGTCTCGTGCACTGGTCGATCTTCATTTGGCCATAACTTCTTCATTCTTGATCCGTTTTTAGCGTTCTTTATATCCACGTGATCGTAATTACCTGAAGATCATAATAAACTAATCAAAGAATAATTTTAAGGGAATATGCTAAAAAGTGCTCGGAGAACGTGACCGTATCGTTTATGCTTTGTTTTGTACGTTATTTAGCCATTTTACTTGATTTTTGAAGCAATGCCTTATTTTTAGCCTTTATAATGAATTTTGGTAAAAGAGTATCGATATTGAATGATTTCATCCATTTTTGGGCTAAAAAGGTGGGGATTATGTACGCAAAACGTGACTTTTTACGTCAAATCAACGCACTTTTAGGCTAATTTCTTAACTTAGAGTGATTACACAACACATTTTAGAGATAAGTCTAGAAAAGCCTAACTAGTTAATACGCGTAGTATTACTTATTCATAATTGGTTGTAATTATGTACAGAGCGATTTAAACAACACGACAAAAATATACGACTGTTGGTGAATAAAATCAATTAATAATACGAAATTATTAGTTAACATTAACGTCTATTAAATATTATTTTGATAATATTTAACAAGTATTTCCTAAACTGAAACAAACTCGAGACATTTCTGTAACAAACAAAGTTATAATTTTACAACTGATTTAAATTACTTTTATAAAAATATCTCAACTAAAATATATCCTAAAATGTATTTAAAATTTACCAATTAAAAATAAATTAATATTTAACGATCGGGTAAACGAACACGGATAAAATACCACGACTTGAGACGAAAAATCCCCTCCCCTTTGGTTGACCAAAACCGGCCCACACCCCCACCACCAACCTCATTCTTTCATTTCCACTCTCTCTCTACCTCTCATTTCTCTCTCAATTCCCTCTCTAAAATCACCACCACCAATCCTTCCAAAATTACCACAAAAACGCATCAAATCATATAACTCATTTAGAGAAAAACGACCACGGCAACGAGATCTACACTTCCATCTTCTCGAATTTTCACGGTGACAACTTTGTAAGAACCCGATAATCCCACAAACTCTTAGATTTTGCTATTTTCTTTGATATTTCTTGTTTATAATACTTAATATAACATGTTTTAGTGTTCTAAACAACTGAAAATGTCGAAAATCGACCCAAAACTCATTTTCCCCAAATTTTTCGTCGAACATCTCGTTATGTCGCTTTTGGCCCAAAAACAGTAGTGCGACACTAGCTTTTGTGTCGCAGAATCACTTCTAAGTCGCACTATGAGACACAATGCCTTATGTCGCACAATTCACCCTATTTCGCATACTTGCGACACAATTACTTATGTCGCATCATTTGCGGCACAAATACTTACGTCGCATAAAATTACGGATGTCGCAGAAATGCGACACAAACCTTTGTGTCGCATAAAACAGAAACTTTACAAATGTTTTTGCACTAAGGGTCAAACTTAACCGGGAGCGTATACTTACATATGATACGATATATGAACTATACAAACATTACAAACACACTTATTTTAATGAAATTGTGATTTTGAACTATTACCAACGAGTCGTATACACTTTTAAAACCTCGAACATAAACATCGAACAGACAATTGGACATAACTTGGTTGTACGAACACTAGCATGGATGGTTAAACTTCGACCTCCACATACTTATTAAATCTCATACGTTTAGGGTGTTAGGAGATTTCGACTAGACTTCTTGGGTTTTAGGCTTTGCTAGCACTCGAACATACTTAACTCAACAGGTGAGTTCACAGCCCCTACAATTTAACTATTTTACTGCTTTCAACTAGGGGTGGAAAACATAGTCAAACGTTTTAAATACATGATTGTATACTGATTTTACTCGAGCGATTAGAGTGCATTGAACTGTTAAAACATTACACAAACTGATGTTTATGAAATAACGTTTTCATACTACAAACAATGTATACGTATTAAACTTATTTTGGAAACGCTGGAGAACGACCAGCAACGCTTCTACGAAGCTGATTTGGGTAACTGATGGGTCCTTCTGACATGGAACAGATCCTACTGATATGGATCAAGGGACACTAACATACCCTACCATTTGAACCCTACTGACATGGGTATTAGATCCTTCTGACATGGATCCGTTATACTTGTAGAATAGGGGACCCTGACACTCCCCACTAGGTGAACCCTACTGACATGGGTACTCGATCCTACTGACATGGATCCGTTAACAACTATAGGATACTGACATTCCTACGAACAACTATTAGGATACTGACATTCTTTCAAACAACCATTAGGATACTTACATTCCTACAAATACTAATAGGATACCGCTTTCCTACGAATCTTAAACTATATTTCGGGCTACATCCCACTAAACGTACACTTTGGATAACATTCCACGAAACTTTATTTAATCGTGATGACGATAACTATTTGTGAACGCTTTGAAACAACCAACTATTAGTTTGGACATAAAACTTGTGAATTCACTCAACCTCATTGTTGACTTTTACTATGTTTTCCAAGGAATTAGCTGCACGTAAGATCCTCTAGCATACATGGAACATAGGCGACCCACGAAGGAAATAGGATTCCAACTTTTTGACAACTGGATTTCTTTTATATAACTAAAACTGTTTAGTCATATTTACGAAATCTACTTTTGTAAACTTAACTACTTTTGCACTTGTACGATTTGATGAATCGTAAAACTTTGTAACTTTACTTTTGGCATCTATATATGTTCTATTGTAATCATATGCTCTGACACGTATGCGTGTACAATGTTGGCGTCATTACCCCCATACTCAACTAAATGCTTCCGCTAAACAAAATCAACGAATTTGGGGGTGTGACATAAGTCATCTAAAATAAATGTAATTTCTCATTACTTAGTAGCTTTACTTATATATGTAGTAACCTGATACCAAATTTGTTGACCAACACAACAACATTAATACACCACTCTGCTGCAAAACCACCATGATACATGTTAACAACAACCATATGAGATAAACAAAAAAGGAACCAATGCTATTTAGCTCTAGCTTATAAAATGAAGATCAAAAGACATGGTCAGATTTTTTTCGTTAACCTAAATAGAATAACATTAGTCGTGACAACCCAAATAGTAAAAATTCCAAATCATCAACCAATTTAACACGCCTCTCTCAAGAAGCATGTATGTGCAAGAAACATGTAATATAATTATAAATAAAAGGACCAAATGGGTCAAACCGTAGTATTTCTTTCAAACCCCTGCACACATAAATCTAAAATTGCATAAATTACACACACACATATATGAATCTTGTCAAAACATTAGCTGTAAATCAACCCCTTCAAAAGAAGTGAGTCAATGGCCAAGATTTAGCTCTAACCAAACTTGATTTCAACTTATAAGGTAGGCCATAAAAAACTATATGTGTCGAGTGTGTATAATGATAAGAGCAAGTGCCCCATTAGGTTTTTGGTGTCGGTTTTCAGTCCATGCAATCAAACTTTCTTTAGTAAATCACTTCATATCATCATTAAGGATTTTGATAGAAGTAACCAAATGGAAAGGGAAACAAATACTATCAGTAAATAAGTAATATCATTGTTCAAATTTTGACCAAATAACAACTGAAACGAAGAGATATACATGAAAGGTTTGATTACAAAAGTATATTAATTACGAATACTTGCTCCTGTTATAGTTAAAAGTGTGATTAGATGCATGTTTTCATTGACACATTTTATCAAACACTTAGCATGCAATGTGTAAATGACATCGTTTACACTACCACAGAAAAAAATTTAACACGAAATTATCATAACCAAATAAACTTAATACCCACAATCGACATAATTACACCCTTGCACTCACCTATATTTTATGATTTCGTTACATTATCCTTTACGGTCTTAAAGAAAACTGAAAAACCAAGTAATCTCTTAAACCTCCTGCTCAAGAAACCATTTCACTACCTGAAAAATTTATTCATAAGGCCTCCTGTTCCCTTTGCCTGCAAAAATGAAACATGAACTGTAATTACTAAAAACTTAGTCATTAAGTCCCATTCCTAGTCCAAATCCACACCAAAAGAGACAAAAACAAACGGTAATATTTTGAAACAATAAGAAAAAGTACGATTATATAACACCCGTTACAATTTCAAGACCATTTTTTAAATACCGGAAGCGCATATTTAATAATGACATCATAGATTGCATATAATATAAGCAAAAGCTGCAATCCACTTGTACAAGATCTTAAAAGTTAAGTTATCAAATAATTACAAACATTAAGTTTAAGTGTTATATAAATCCAAAACATAATGTTCAACCATTAACATGATTTTAAATTTAGAGTGAGCCATCAAACATTCCATGAACCCAAACTTTTTGAGACCCACACTCAAAAACATATCCTGCAAGAAGTAATGAGGGGGATTAGCACAAAGTTAAGTGAATAGATCTATAACTATCAACCTAACTCAGAATAACAATTGTTTACAACTAAGCATCATAAACAATTAACTTCGAAGAGGATCGGTGGTCCTTGAGGTACCCTCATACCGCGGTGGCCCCCAAGTAACACTTTAAACCAACTGAAGGCCAAACAGTGGTTAAATCGATAGTTTGGTACTAATACTACATACAACATAATTACAATAAACATCACATGTACAAAGCACTTATGTTGTTCAAAGTATTAGTAGCCAAACCCAATCCATGTTGACCTCTGACATTCAATTAGTCCTCAACCATCATGGCAATATACATATAAAACACAATCAATATATAATAGTAAACTAAGTTTACCCGTTGTAACCATGTTGTTACAACTAATTTAGACTGAAAGTCCAAGATCCACTCACCCTTGTCAATCACAGTCACCACTCAGTGGCCTTATGTTACTGAGTCTTTGCTTTATCTGAGAACACAACCTAAACCCGAGTTAGATTCTAATGTTATGATTCATAGTATTCTATTCGAATATATAATGTCAAATAAATGCACATAATATACATTCATTACTATTTAAATAACACAAGTACACAAGTCACAAGTTATCAAATTTGTCAAATTAAAACTGACAAACGCGATCCAGGCTAGAAGTGGTGAGATCGATTTCAACAATTCAAAAATATTCTGTTACTGTTTTTCACTTGCTAAAGAGATCCGAGTTGAGGAGTTGGATCGCGTTCACATGACCAAAACCCTTTGTGACCAAAATGCACTTGGTAACGCGATCCGGACATAGGGGTGGGATTGCGTTCTCAAGAGTAAACACGACCGAAACCAATTTTAACTATCAAACGCGATCCGGGAACAGGGTTAGGATCGCGTTCCCAATAACAAATTTGACCTGTGACACTTAATAACTATGGAACGTCATCCGAGATATAGGCTGGGATCGCGTTCGTGCATTTTCCAGCAACATAACATACCTGCAACACCTTATGCACGAACTCAAAACCCAATTTCCATAATCAAACATCATCGTACCCAGTTTTCCACCTATTCTAACACATTTATAACCTCAAATAAACCTAATGTATCATCATCAACAACATGCAAGCTCAATTCCTTTCACCTAATTTTAACACATAATCTTCAATCAAACCCATTTCTTGTATTGATAATTAGAACACTTACAATCAAGGGAGAATAAAAAGATGGTGATGTTCTAAACAATTTCAGCAACGATTACACATCCAAGTATTAATTATTAAACTAATACATCAAATAAACTCATAGAAATCATGGTAATCAAACTTACATTCAAAATGAAGAACAAGATGAACTAGAGGATGAAGATGATGATGAACTCAATTATAACCACAAAATCACGGCCTTCTTCTTGATTTATCTTAGGTTTAAGATCATAATTTTTTATGTGTGTTTGTGTGGGTGTTCTTGAGAGTGAAAAGGGGAGTCTGAGAAATAAGAAAATTAGGTCGACCTCACCATCCAAATTCAAGTATAAGTGGTGAAATATTATACCCGTCCTAAATCTATTGTTTTAACACAAGTAATAATTTATTAATTACAATAAGTTATTTAACCAAATGACCTATTTAATTCAATTATCCAATAATATCAATTATTTCTAAACACAATTAAATAATTGAATAAAATAAGGAAATACCGCAATACTCCTAGGCCCATAACGAGGATGTTATAGATTAACCATAACAAAGCCTAACGTAAAAAGATGATCTAAGATTTACCACAATACTATTCCTCTCTAATGAATCATGAAGTTGATGACTGTGATGAAGATGAAGATGAAGAATGTATGGCCATTTAAATCGGCACCGAGAGATGAAAGTTGGGGATGGAAATTGAGAGAGTACATGGATGGATGTAAAAGAAACAGGATGGAGAAAAAACAGGACGAAGAAGAATATGAATATGATTTATGAACTCCTGCAATTTGCAGAGAAATAAAGAGAGGTGTGATATTGGTTGGCAAAAGAAACCAATAAAATTGAAGTATTTAAAAGTGGTGAATTTTGGATGGTGACAAATGCAGAGAATCAAGAAGCATGGTGAATTTTGGGGAGGTGCACGATAAAAGAGGGATGCGTGATATTGGTTGATGAGAGAGGACCAATGAAATTAAAGAGTGCAGTGGAAGTTTACTTTAAAGTATTTACTTGTCTGCAAACTCACAAAATAAATAATAATATTATTTTAGATATATTTTAAGCCATTTTAAAACCTCTATATTACATACTCATGACATCATCCTTTTAACCACATTGCAACACATCAGCATCAAGGACTAACTCATGACTTGATACATCAGCTTCATGACATCAGCCAACCACCCTTTATTAGAATATATATATATATATATATATATATATATATATATATATAGTTAGAGGATCTAAAAAGAAGAAATATTTTGTGGAGAAGAGGGAGAAGGAATCCTGGCCATTCATTTTAATTTAAGGTCAAAGGGTATAATAGTCTTTTGAAATATGATTATTATATTAATTAACATTGAATGGAGTATCCCAAGTAGGTTTTGTTATCCACTAATATAGGAGGTTAAAAACAAGAAAGTTTGCACATTAAATGTATTTAAAGAATATTTCATATCCTTTTTGTAGGGCTTTTTTTTTGTAAGACTTTCACGCAGGTTTCAAGGGATTTAGCCTTGATACATTTCATCGATTATTACTTATTTGCATTCCATATTATAGTAAAAGCAACAACATCTTCAACCATTTCAGGGAATCGGTTAATAAGTTGGCTGACAAAAACGTTGGTTAGGTAATATACTTCCGAAGCCAAGTGTTTTTAGTATACCCGTTTAGTAATCAAAATAATATGTAGATGTGTATCTTAAAGATGTGTCATTATATAATCAGTTCGTTGTAAATTTTTTGCGATTTACATGTCGAACATGTTTTTTACAATGATTCGACTACATTTACTCATTGACTCAGTTTGTTAATAAATTGATTCGATTATTTAACCCATTGATTCAGTCAACAAAAAAAAAAAAACAAAAAAAGGACTATCACGTGTTTGTTAACTTTCTGGTGCCTATGTATTACATCTCTAGGTCCTTCAACTTGAACTGGGATCCTTATTTGGGGCACAGATTATTCATGGTACTATTAGTGTCTTTGTGCATCATTGAACCTTAGCTGACTCTTATACGTACATAAATATCGATCCCGAACCCACTACCGCAGCATCATCAACACAAGCATACATCAACAACACTATGCATGCAGCCTGACTAGTTTCAATGTATATGACTCTACAAAAAATAGAACTACGATTCAGTTTTTACATATATTTAATCATCAATTATTTAGATTGCAAACATAGAGTACAACCATGCTTCGCATGCAAAACCTGTTATTTATAATTAAATTTCCCATAACAACGGGCAAAATAGTAGAGAAAAGATCAACTGATATGATTCACTAGCAAACCAACAATGATTCAACGGACACACAACTTGGATTCAACATCTACGAACTATGATTCAGCTATAATGTAAGGAGCAAAATATAGATTCCTGATACGCTTCACATTATAAACCTAATTTGTAGCATAACATTTTACTTACCAGTATGCCCGTGCACATATAAGCACTTGGTTTCCGATTCTTCCCATGATGCACTTCTCTACAATTAAGAAGTAAAGCCCATATGTCGATCACATCTGGATGAATTCTTGAGCCCGAGATCAACGTTTCCATGGCACCTTTAATTGTAGTTACTCCGTTCGGTGCATTGATAATCACCTCCCTGTAAAAACATTAGGAGTTGTTACTAAAACAAAAACAAAACACCTGTCATTGTAGTTACTCTGTTGTTACATAAAGCATAAGAAGATGTCAAACATAACATCTATTTACTAAAACAAAAAACATACATAGGCATTTTATAAACTTATCAGGTCTAGTTACAAATACATTAAGCCATTAATCTCAACATGCCAGTTATAAGCAACCCCTATGTATTAACGTAATTTCTTCCAGCATGATTCGACATATTAACCCTTTCATTCAGCTACTAAAAAGTTTATAAATAATCAAGCCAAACATATGATAACATGCAAAAAATCATAACATGCCATTAATAAGCAACTATATGTATCACAAACTACTAGCATCCACTTATGATTCTATATATAAAACTTTTGATTCAGCCTTACAAGTATCAATATAAGTTCATGTGTAGTTTGATTTGCACACCACCTACATAATACACCCAAGTATATGATGTACTCCAACAAAAATCGTATGCATATCATGAGATACTGCAACAACATTAGTCCACCAAAAAAAGGCCTAATTTAGCAGTTATATGCAACAACGGGTTATAAGTCATTTTTTTTCATACTGATTCTATAACTAGCCATTTTGATTCAGGAGTACACACATAATTTCAATAACTTACATCCTATAATTTAAAAAACTTACTCTGCCTATTATTCATAAAGTAAGTAGTCGACAATGGTTCAACAACAAAATAAAACTAATAACCATTTTGAAACTCAAATTCATAATCATAAATATAGCTATAATTATTTTCTTCCATGAATCGGCAACAAAAGATACCAAATAACACCATTCCTTTTACATTTCATAATTCTACTTAACCATTAGGTTACAAACTAATAAAACATACGGCAGACTTAAATAGAAAAATGAAAGTACCTTTCGATTTTGATTGATTCAGATGTCGCGTTCGTTCCATATTCCTTTAAGAAACCAACCACTACAAACGCTTGTTCGGAGTTTCGCTTTCTTGATTCAGTTGCCGCAACCACCGATCGGCGAAAAACAAACCCGAAATTGGTGATACTCAAGACCGACGTATGCAGCGAATGAGATTTCCAATTAGGGTTTTTGGATTGTCGATTCGATGAAGAAAGAACCAAAGAATTGTAACGGCAATCTTTTTATTTGCATGACAACCGATCGAGTTTTAATTACTAATTAATTTGATTTTGTTTCCATTTCATAAGGATAGACAAATGGACACAAATACCCCTATCCCCCTATAACTTCCGCCCAAAAAATCAAGTTTTCCTTTGACCAATCCAATCCGTTGAATCACAGATCTAATGGTCAGGATTGCTTCTCCCATTTCTCCACTAAAAAACCCTTCTCCCTTGATCCCAATCCTCTATATATATATATATATATATATATATATATATATATATATATATATATATATATATATTATCACTTTAAATTTATAGTAAAATTAAGTTGATCGAATTTTTTTAATGATATTTATTATTATATTTGCATCTATATAAAGCTTAATATTAGAAATAATAAATAACTAAAAATAGAAATTAGTGTAAATATGATGATTAATTAATAAAAAACTATGGATACATGTCATATATAAAAGTGACCATGTGTAATTATAAGAAACAATGTGTTCTCTTTATATACTATTAAAAAATTAAAAATTAAGAGGCCGTCAGATGTACGACCCACACTCACACAGATTAATGTTGACTTTTTAAAAGTTTTATATGTATATTGTTTTTAACATTAGTGTTTAATTGGAACGAAAAAAGACGTTTATATCTTCTTCTTTACTATTGTCTAGCACGAAATAAAAAAAAAAATCAACATTTACAATAATTGCATTTGACAGCACTTGACTCTTAAATTGACGGGAAAGAAAATTAAACATGACTATTAATAATTTGATGTGTCATTAAAAGAAAGAATGTAGCTTTCTTTATATAATAATATGATTAAGATAACATTAATATTATTAAACATTTGTATACAAAATATTATAATGCAATGTTAAATAATATTTGTTTCTGAAATACTAAATATAGAGTATTATGTAAATAAGATTAATATAATAAAATTAAGGGGTGACGTCATGTTCTCTATATAAACATTAGAAGATAATTTAAGATACGGAATTAAATTGAAGCTTATATTTAAATTTTAAATAAATCAAATAATTAAAGATGACATGTGTTATTGTAGGAAAGAAACATGTTTTGCTTATATAATACTTAAGACTAGTTAAACTTTCAACTGTGCTAAGCACAGCCCTGAGAAACGGGTTGAATGCATACATGTATGTAACACCTCAATATTCGATGTATTATTTTAGTGTATCCAGAAATATAAGTATTATGAAATAATATTATATAAATAATAAAATATAGTGAAGACGTAAATAAGTTTCTCAGTTCCAGACTGGATGAAATAAAAGGATTTATATTTATAAACACAAATACGTATTCATTTCCTATGCTCTCTTAAACATTCCAGAAGTTAAACTCATGAAGAATAAAATCGTGGATCATCACCATCTTCATCAATTCTTTGATTTTCATCTCAATTCAAGTTAGGAATCTTCAAATAATCATCTCCTTCATCTTCTTTAACTCCTTGTAAATGAAAATTTCATGTATCATAATCTATGGTTTATGTGGTAAATGGGTTCTGGTGATTTTCACCAAATTGGTTTGAATTAGGGCATGGGATCAATATAGTTAATGTTCATTAATATGATTACCACTAATGGTGATCATTTCAATTCATGAAAATGATGAATTCACCATTGGTGTTCTTGATGAAATTATGGGGTTTTGCTAAAACTCTTTTGAATTGAGTTTATTGACATAAAGAATAATTAGTTATGATGATAGAATCATAAATAGATTATATTAATAAGAATTCAAGAAATCTAGGTATTTAAGGATTTGAAATAATTATGAAATTTATAGTTAACTTTGATTAGTGAAATACTGAATGAATTAGACTAATCAAAGTGGGGGAGAGTGAATTGCGAATTCACTAACTAGTTATTATAATTTTAGATTCTAAATATATCATTATGTATCATATGTATAGGTGTGAAAGGATTGGAATAGCTTGTATCGTTGTTATTTGAGATAATCATTAAGTAATAAGGTGAGTATATAGAGAATTGATCGCAACCCAACGGTCGGTCAAGGAATCGCTTCCCTGTCGTTGCGGATCTTCCAGTCGGAGGCGAGTGATCAGTGGGTTTCAAATTTATAATAGTCGGGGGGAGCCGAAACCTTCCGAACTACTTACTATTACTAGGTACGAATACCTGATATTAGTATGTGGTAAGGATGATCAAGAGTCGTTCCTCACGACGGTAGAATTGAAACAGAGCTAGCTCTGATAACTTAGTAATTAAGCTGGGGGTTTTATAGATTGAAGGGTGATTTTTTTTAGGTTTTTTTATTTATTTAAAATACTAAGAAAGCATAAAAGTAAAGGGAGGCTAGCAGATATGTAACACTTAAGGATAACAAAGACGTGGTTCACCATGATTTAGGATATCGTATTATTGGAATGATGATTATTGGGGACACATTCAGCTAATAGACAAGTAAACTTCGGTGTAAACACTAGGACCCTACTTATTTAGTTCCGGTTCAAAATTAGTATGTCACTGAGTACCTAGGCTATCATGATTCTAATCAGATTAGGTTGCTCAACCCCCAACACTGTCCGATAAGGACAAGTGACCCTTCTTGGAGATATCTCCTAGGTGCATGAATAAGGTAGCAAACCGCCATTACAGGATATTTTGACCGTTCTTAACACCTATGTCTAAATGTTATTACCTATTTGTGTATTGGTTGTTTACGTTGTTACTCTAAACTATCGGTTTAGTGGAATTAAGGGGTTTAAGCATCTTAGACCTCTTACGAGTCTTCGCTTTCTTTTCAGAATTCTTTTTTTACTTATTTTAAGCTCAAGTACTACCGTCATGAAATAGACCCTCCTTTACGATCAGACGTTCATCCCTAGGTATACTTACGGTGTATAATGCATTCAGTTATTTCCACAGCTCGTATAAATCTAAGTATACTCACGGTGTATAATACTGCAAAGATTTAGCATTTCCACAACTTATATCCTAGACCATGTTCAGGAAGGGTAACTTCCAGGTATCCACGGTGTCATATGCTTACGACCGGTCCGTAGCTTCCACGCATTTATACTTCATCAGAGGTGTTTCCAGCGCTATACTAAGTACTGGGCCATTTTACAGCATGTCCACAGCTTCATACAAAAACATAGATAACTATATCTACGTAGTATTAGGGTTTGCAAAGTCCTATCCTAAGGGCAATAGTCACGTGAAAGCCTGGAAAGGGTGAATGATAAGGTCTATTTATGTAAAGTTTAGACTGATAACAAAGTATAACAACTCCCATTTATACAGATAGAGAATTAATGTAACATCATTCATAACTATCTAAATCATGGCAAACATGCAAGCAACTAATCACAAGGCATACCAATAAACATTTTTATCATTATTAAATCACAAACATCAAACAAGAACATTATGACAACTTAATAATAGAAAGGATAGATAATACCGATACGTATTGCGAGCAGAATGAAAATTTGTATTTCTTCGAATAATATCCAAATATTACAACCGTTAGCCTCTACTAATTATATTACATAGCTATTCTAAGAAGAAAGGATTCTCTCATAATCTTCCCACTAGTTCCCAAGAGAGAGAAACCAGAGAGAGACTAGAGAGGGAACCTAGAAAGAGAAAGTCTAGAGAGAGAAACTCTAGAGAGAGAGTGAAGTGTGTGTGAAATGAGTTGTGTGTTGTGTGGGATGGATATTGTGTTGAAATGAGGAGGTTAGGCCATGTATTTATAGGCTTTCAAGACACAATTTTACACTTCATACCCTCGCTCCAATTTAACATTGAAATACACCCCCGAGCTATGAAATTTGACACCAAAAGGGGCGTATTCGACACCAAATAGTGTGTATTCGGTAGCAAATAGGGCGTATTCGGTAGCAAATGGGATGTATCCGGCACCGTAGAGGGGGTATACCACCCCTACAGGGGGTATACGGCCCTAAATAGGGGGTATACGGACCCATAAAGGGGTATACGGCCCCTAAGGGGGTGTATATGGCCCCTGTGGGGTGGAATCCCCTTGGTTTGTGGTCTTGTGTGCTGGATCGTAAGTCTTGTGCACTGGTCGAATTTCGTTTAGCCATAACTTCTTCATTCTTGATCCGTTTTCAGCGTTCTTTTTATCCACGTGATCGTAATTACCTGAAGATCATAATGAACTAATCAAAGAATAATTTCAAGGTAATATGCTCAAAAGTGCTCGTAGAACGTGACTGTATCGTTTATGCTTTGTTTTGTACGTTATTTAGCCATTTTACTTGATTTTTGAAGAAATGCCTTACTTTTAGCCTTAATAATGAATTATGGTGAAAAAGTATTGATATCGAATGATTTCATCCATTTTGGGGCTAAAAAGGTGGGAATTATGTACGTAAAAACGTGGCTTTTTACGTCAAATCAAATATCCGACACTTAGTCATTGCTTGTCCTCAAGCAATACTTCAACTATCCTCACTTTAAAAAGATGTTTTAGGTCCAATTTTTGCGAATTAAAATATTTCTAAAAACAACTATTCTTCATACAAGTAACTTGTTTCAGAAAATCGAGACAAATAAGATATTTGTTCCAGAAATAAGAAATGAATATCTTTGGGCATGCTTCTGATTCTCGTGATCTGTGGCATACACATGACTTAGGCAATCTCACCATGTGGTCACTCAATTCACTCATAAGTGTATCGATTTTCCTATCATTCTAAACAAACGAAATCGCTCAAAAGCCAGGCATGCAACATTCATCATCATAGGCTTGATCGAGAATCAAATCTCCACCACTTAGGTGAGGACGGTGCTAATTATCCCAAGACATTCATCGGGGTTTTGTGTGAGGTGAGGGTTAAAGGGTATGGATAGTGGATATTTTTAAGGTTTTAAAGGGGGTATGCTTATCTCAGGACTTTTAAACTTATGCAAAACTTTATTTAGATACGATTTTTTAATGAAAACGGAAATGGATAACGGTAAGGAAGTAAAGATAGCTGACTTCTATCTTTGAAAACACACGAAATATATATTTTTCAGAGATTGGAGTTTTTGAGAGATTTGAAGCACTTAGCTTTATTTCTACGACATATTTTTGGCTTAGAATTTCTTTGCCAAGGAGATTCTAAGAGATTTTTTTTTCCGCCTTTTGAGATCCTTAATTACTTTCATTTTTTCAATCTTTTGATATTTCGAATTTTACTTGGTGTCAATTTTTCACACCTTCAGACTTTCTCGATATTTTTGAGATTTTGATTTTTGAAACGCACACGAGAAACTTTGAGTAAAATACGAGATTTATGATTTTTGAGTGAAAGCAAAAAGAATACCTAAATAGCATTTTTCAAAAATTTAAAATTCCAAGATAAGGTTTTGGTGGGTATGGAAGTGAGTGGGTTTTAAAACTTGGGTTTTCAAGAAACGAAAAGGTTAAAGTTCAACAGGGTTTACTAAGCGGATCATCGATACTAAAAATGAGTATCGACAGGGTTAGGCTTGAAGAGATATGAGAAAAAATGGGTTTATTTCCTAGGGAATGTCAAGGTCATCTAATTGCACCTATATCGCGTACGGTACTCACCAATATGGTCTCGAAATGCATACCAGGAGCAAGTTCTAATCCAGAAATGCATACATCGGCACACACAACAAATGAATAGTGAAGCATTTAAAATGAATGCTTATATAGGCTCAAGATACCTCACTGCAATTAATATGGGTTGTATGTGCTTAGTCATGCGCTGCCCCTAAGATTATCATATCTTAATTTGAGAAATTTCTACCTTATTTACACTACTTTCCAAAATAACTTACTCATATTTAAAATGGCTCCTCTTAGAAATATTAAAATTCAATGAAATAGCAGAGCTAACTGAATGAGTAGCTATCTATTGTCGAAGTTAAGCTCATGCTTTTCTTTGTTTTATGCAAAAATTTTAAAAATTTTGATCAATTTTTAAAGTGAGGAACATTTTCTGAGTTGCTATTTGGATACAAAAATCTATCTAAGGTATTCTATACCGCTATCCCACACTTAGAGGAACATTGTCCCTAATGTTCTCTTCAGTGGAGATTTTATTGGAAGTAAAATCCCACACTTAGAGTTTAAACATATAAGAAAATGTTTCTCAAGTGTTTGTTTTAGGCTGGAATCCCACACTTAGTGATAAGCTTAGGATATGATATAGATTACTTTGATTAATTAACAGTACTAAGTAAAGCAAAATGATAAAAACGGAGAAAGGATGAAGAAACTCCCCAGATAGCTAAAGCTGAAGGCCTAATTATGCCGTGAGAAGAATTCCTTGAAATCTTCGTTAGGTGGCAGCTCCTTTAGCTTTAGGGGTTCGATTATAAATACGGGCTTCGCCTTTCATTTCATCCAAAACATTTGTGAAGTAATCTCGTAGGTGTGAACACGTTGGATATACCTTTCCTTTCAACTTCATATTTTTGCAATCAAAAGGATTCACTGTCTCAGAATGAAAAGATGTTTTCTACTACAAAGCTTTCTATAGAACATATATTTTTAAACGAGTTCAAGCATAATGCATAAAAGTAGTATGCAAGTACCTCAAATGCTCGAAACACATGAACTAATTTTTCTTAAAAACTTTCCTATTTTTTCGAGACAAGTGATTTTGCAAAAATTGAATTGAAATATTTCGATAATAATTTTTTTGGTATATCCAAGTGTGAAGGATATTCAGAGATTTTCTTCACTTATCAACACACAACTTATCAACACGTCTTATTGCACGGGTTGCCTCCCGAGAAGCGCTGCTGTTATAGTCGAGAGCTCGACTTGGATAGATTGTAGAAAATAAAGCGAAGTGATGGCATCCTTCGGATACTGGAAGAGTGAAGGCCTCTCCTTGATGAACTAGTCATAAACAACTAGAAATCATATACGTGTCAGAATCTCTTCCCCTGCAAAGTAATGCTCCAAAGATTTCCAAATTTAATGAACTGTAAGCTCCCCTTGTTGCCTTTCCATCATTCTCAAAGATTCTTCATCCATAGGCATAAATCCCTGCTTGTTAGGCATTTGTACAAGTAGAACAAGCAAACGTGATTTAACAAACAAGTGATTATCCTCCAAATCAGAGATTCACTAGTTTGCGAAAAAACTATCAAAGTGAGTACTTTGAAGATGAAACAAACCAGTATATGACTTGGAGTCTAATCTCACACTAAAAGTGTTAGTTGCCTAAAACTTGTAACAACCGCCAATTTAGGACTTTTTGATTAGTGCCTAAACTACTTGTAATTCCATGTATTTAGTTTTGTATTTATCTAAATATATGAGACTTTTGTGAAATTTCATACACACGTACGCGATTTGTTTAAATCGTACACTTATGAACCGGACGGGGTTCGATCTTATTTAATATAGACGTTGGTGACAAAAAAAAAACTTTAAATAAAGTGGAATTATCCAAACAAACATTATTTGCATTAATATATTGTAAAAATATATTACATGTATCGAGTATCGTTTAAAACACTCCGAACGCGACGAAAGCACACGAAACGCGCCCAACAACAGGAAGTTATTCAAGTTATATTTTTATAACTCATTATTAAGTATTTTGATAAAATACTTCGGCTAAAAATATTTCGAATACACTTTAACATATAACGCGAAACAACATTTAAACAACTACGGGATTTAACCGACAACGACTCGTGATATAAAATTTGGAAACACAAACCCGCGAGCCGGAGACCCAAGTTGGGTCGGCCCAGACCCGCGAACCCAGCCCCCAACCGACCCATGACCCACCCATTTAACCCCATTCTTTCCCCACTTCCACCTCATTTACACCAAACACACACATATACACCCTCTCCTCTCCTTCTCCCTCTCAAATCGCAGCCTCAAATCCTCACAAAAACGTCACCAAAAACTCATCATTTTGCTGAATTGATTCAAGAGAAAACAACCACCATCTCAAGCTCTCCATCTTCATCTTCTCGATTTTCGATTTTGTGGTAAGAAGCCTTAAAACTCTTTTAAATTACTTGTAAAGCTTTTATTTACATACTAGAACGTTTGCTCAACGAAGATTTGCCCAAAAACTGACTTACAAATGCGTTTTTAAAGTTAAAAATATGAGCAGCTCGTTCTGTGAGCTGAGATCTGTTCTTCCTGCGAACCGAGCCGAGCTGCGAACCGAGCTCGCGATGCAAACCGAGCCGAGCTGCAAACCGAGCTCGCGATGCGAACCGAACCGAACTGCGAGCCGAGCTCGCGATGCGAATCGAACCGAGATGCGAACCGAACCCTTGCGAGCTAAGCTTGCGAGTCGAACGAGCGAGCCGAACGAGTGAGCCGAACTGACCTGGCCTGCGAACTGAGGTTCTGCCCTGCGAACTGAATTTTTACCCAACAATATCACATTTCGCGTAACGACAACTACACTTTTTACAACGATGATTGACAAACAAAAGTATATACTTTTGCTAAGCATAAAACGAAACGAATATAAAAATGTTTTCAGAAATTATTATTACAAACCGTCACCAACGGGCCATACCTGTTTTCAAAATACAAACGGATTACTAAACGAACACTTGGACATTTCCTAGTTGAGTGGACAACTAGCATGGGTGATCTTTTAAGACACCAACTCGATTACTTGTTTACTTACAACCTTGTGCGTTTCGGACGCTAGAAGGTTGCAGGGTTCTGAGAACCAATACACGGACTTACATCCACTTTACCTGGTTGATTTCACATACGTACTTACAAGACTCAGGTGAGTCTTACAGCCCCACTTTTACTATTTTTATACTTTGGGGTGAGATACTTAGCAACTGTTTTACACGTGAACACAATGTACTGAACTGATTACTTCTTACACACAACGCATGAGTTACTTTTATCCACTGAAAGCCTCCTATCGTAAGTTGTTAGTTATGGACTTAAGCGCGATTACTAGTAAATGGATCCATTTGGGACTGACAATCCCTGCCTGGGGTGGTAGCGCCACCACGTACTGATTTACACGTTGAAACAGGCATATTAGTATTTGTTACATATGAGTGTGCGGATAGCACTCACGGGGGTACGTGATATATTCACATTACACGGTTAAGCTTCAACTTATGAGCTCATGGCAACTGTGCGTACATACTGATTTACTTACTTTGCTTGATAGCAACGCTGGTACATACTTGTGGTTCATAAACTATTACTTTACTACAAACCTGTGAGATTCACCAACCTTTTTGGTTGACACTTTTTAGCTTTGTATCTCAGATACACAGACGGAGTAGGATTACCCCTGGACACTAGCTAGAGTCGCATGATTTCTACATTGCATCTAATGGAGATTCTTAGCATTATCTTTTGTATATTATGATTATGTAATAGAATCCCCCGCTACACGCGTGGACTCTAGGGAACTACATTTTGTAACTGAAAACATTAAGTTTTCAAACTTTGTATCTATGAATTGTAACTATTTTTCAAACGATGCATATAGATGTCGTTTGCTTTATCTTTGTGCTGTTGATATTTGATTAGTAGCACCCCAAAGCTTGCTTCCGCTATACACATAATTTGGGGGTGTTACAAAACTTCACCGTAGCAGATATGGAAATACTAGTATTATTAGTTGAATTAGGTAGCCAAGAATAGAGATATCCAAAGCACACATTTTTAAATGAGTTCAAGCATAATACACATATTGACATACATATCAGGATATCAGATTAAGCATTAGTATCTCATGTATGTTCACATAAATATATGCAAGTACCTCAAATGCTCGAAACATGCCAGTGGGTATGACTAATGCTCCTAACTCCTAGTAGGTTTCCATGAGAGTGAAAGGGATACTGAGAACTTGAGATCTTAGATAATGGTAAAAATTGGATTTTGCAATAAAGCTCAAACAAGTGGGAGTAGGAAGTTTTAAGGTTTTGACAAAAATTTCAATGAAGTAATTTTGCAAACCGTCCTTTTTGTTCATAAAAATAAAGAAAACTTGGAACAATTTTTTTTTTAGGGATCATTTTCTACTTATTTGGGTTAGCTTTTGACTTATCCTACTATTAAAACTACGATAGACACGGGTTGCCTCCCTAGAAGCGCTTGTTTTTGTTCGAGTCACTAGCTTGACTCTAGCACTATTTATCAGGCAATCCTAGTGGTTTCCTTGCATCCATTAGTAGACACAAGGGGTAATATTGGTACATACCTAAGAGTTTAAAGTAGGTTAAGGCTAGGGTATGTCCAATATAAGGAGATGGTTCAAAGTGAGAAAATGGTTCTACCGGAGGTATAACAGATCTCTCAACTTCTAATAACTCCTTGGGTTGGATGGGTCGGTCAAAGGAATACTCACCTCTCAATGATGTATAAGACATTATATGGTGGAGAGATAGTTTGAAGGGAAACCATGATGCAGATCCTTCCTTGCTTCCTATGGTCTTTTGGTCAATGATAATGTTGTACTCTGGACATGGAGGTGAGACATAGTCCATTATCGTCTCCAATCTTGTAGCAACATCCTCATTGACAACTTGGGCAACTAGCTGGTCTAAGGTAGAAAGTTCAACCAGATCAAGGGGTGATTCATCCGGGAAGATATGTGGGACATCATTAAACACAACTTGTTTCGGGATGTTGTCAACCACGTCGGTTTGAGTTGGCATGAAATCACTTCTCAGAGATGGTGCGCATTCCTCCGGTCCTTCTGAAGCTGGGTCTTCTGTGTAAATCTCCATCTTCGGGATATCTATTTCTATCTCTTCGTCTACCTCGTCATACTCGTCACCCTGGCAAGTAGTTTCGAGTTGCAGTGGTTTGGAGAGTTCCTCTAGAATGAACTCCTCATCGGTCTCGGACGTAGATAGGTTAAGAATGGGTGGAAGTGTGAATTTAGAAGACTGGGTAGGTGTAGGGGTGGAAGGAATTTTGCAATCGGACTCATGAGAATAAAAGTCTATATCAAATGATGTAGATGTGGTGTGTGGGTGCCTTTCATCTTCCTGTAGCCTATAATCAGTTGTAACTTGACTCCTAGTTTTCTCACTTCTCACTTGGACTACTGCATCTATTTCAGACAGCTTATCAGAACATTTTTTAAGCATGTCATCTTGTTCTTTCATTAATTGTTCAAGTGTGGTTTGAGAGGGTGAAGGAGTAGCATTACTGCTGAGATAAGCTATGGGCGTATCTCTCAAGTCAGAACTTTCATACGGTAGTGGTTCGTGTTCAGGTTAAGATGAGTGTGGATAGATATTGAATGGTTTAGGATAGTAAGGCTGGTATTGATGTGTTTGGAAAGCATAAGGGTCATAATGATATTGTAATTTAGGATCTAAGTACCCTATGTTATCCAAATAAACCATACTATTCCTTTGACATTCGTTATCTAAGTGGGCATCACTCCTACGTCTATCTCGGATTGATTTAGCAAGACTATCAATTTGATCTTTTAGTTGTTTTTGAGTTGCCATTTCCCAAGTTTTCAGAAAAGACAGCACACGAAGAAGGTTTAAGAATTAAAGTTGGAATATATAAGGAAGTCTAATCTTAGCTAAGCTAAGGTAATCTAATCTAATTTAATCTAACTACGCTAATCTATGGTAAAAATAACTTTTGACAGGGCTGGTGAAACCAAGTCAAAAGGATCGCTTAAAAACTACTTTATCTAAACAAGCTCCAAATCGTACTACCGTCCCCGACAACGGCGCCAAAAGCCTGATCGCGCCCCAACGGTCGATCAAGGAATCGCTTCCCTGTCATTGCAGACCTTCCAGTCGGAGGCGGGTTTTCAGTGGGTTTTAAATTTATAATAGTCGGGGGGAGCCAAAACCTTCCGAACTACTTACTATTACTAGGTACGAATACCTGATATTAGTATGTGGTAAGGATGATCCAGGGTCGTTTCTCACAATGGTAGAATTGAAACAGAGCTAGTTCTGATAACTTAGTAATTAAGCTGGGGTCCTTATAGATTGAAGGGTGATTGTTTTTAGGTTTTTTATTTATTTAAAATACTAAGAAAGCATAAAAGTAAAGGGAGGCTAGCAGATATGTAACACTTAAGGATAACAAAGACGTGGTTCGCCATGATTTAAGATAGCGTATTATTGGAATGATGATTATTGGGGACACATTCAGCTAACAGACAAATAAACTTCGGTGTAAACACTAGGACCCTACTTATTTAGTTCTGGTTCTAAATTAATATGTCATTGAGTACCTAAGCTATCATGATTCTGATCAGATCGGGTTGCTCAACCCCCAACACGGTCCGATAAGGAGAAGTGACCCTTCTGGGAGATATCTCCTGGGTACATGAATAAGGTAGAAAACCGCCATTACTGGATATTCTGACCGTTCTTGTAACACCCAGTCCTCGGGTCTAGTAGTATTTTAACATTTTTTGACGGTGAATTATTATTTAATGTGTCAGAAAATAGGTTCGGTGGCTTATTTGAAAATAAATGGGCAAAAGAGTCAAATAATTTATTATGGTTAATAAATTATTAAATGTTTTAATTCAATTCAGTTGACGGTAAAATAAAATAATATTTCTCCGTAAATGGTTTTTAAGTTCCAGACAATGATAAGTACGGGGAAAGAAATTTGGGCAATTATGTAATAGACTCAGACTTTGAGTCGGTGTTTGTTTCAAATATATCCATACATACATACGCATCATATGTACATACAAAAACACTTGAAACCCTAAATTAATTCAATAAATCACTTTCTTCCATCAAATTGAAGTGGCTAAACACGAATTCAAGCTTCCTTAATCATCACAAACAAGGTATGATCATGTGTTCTTGATTTTATAACCTAGAATTTGGGGTTTTTCAAATTGGAGAGTTCAAATCCGAAATTGGGGTTTGGTTTTGCTAAATTAATGATGTTTGAGCTTATTAATGATGATGATTAACATTAATTAAGCTAGGGCTTGTGAAATTGATTTGTGTTCTTGTGGCATATGATGAACTTATTATGATTGAGATGAAATTGAGACTTGTAACTATGTTAGAATTGTTAGTTGATGTTAGTTTCATGATTATACTTGAAACTCTATGTTAGAAATTGGGATAATTGAATTATGATCATCATAAAAGTGGTGGTTATGATATAATAGTTGGTTGATTAATGATGATGTTTAATATCATTCAAGATAAAATGTGTAAGATGATTAAGAGTTCAAAAAGGTATTCTTGAGAATATGTTGATAATGATAAGTTTGATGAATTGTTGATGGTAGAGGTTGATAACTTTGTTAATGAAATACTATAACATGAATTCATATAAGTATGGCTTGAATAGAGATAATTGTGATGATTGTGTAAACTTATATGAATTGAATAATTGGGGGAAGTGTTGGTATAAATCTATTTGAGTGATGTTGTATAGATTTTGAGACAAGTAACTAACTTGTGTTATTCCATTGTATTCTCAGATGTGGAGAAGGCTCAGTGATATTAGACTACTGAGTGGATGCCTGAGGTAGTCGGTGAGTGGATCTTAATCCTCAGTATAATTTAGTTGTAACAAGTTTGGTTACAACGGGTAACGTATTAAAACTGTTTTAGTATGCCATCATGATTATGGTTTGGTAGTAATAATACTGTGGATAGATTTTTCAGGTTGATATGTTGCCATGATGAGTTGTGAATATGTGATCACATGATATATTGCCTTTGTGAACTGTGTATTGAGGTCAACGTGTTGGTTGGTTGGGCATGGTTACTATTGAAGATGACAGGAATTTCCTTGTACATATCGTTAATAGGAAATTAGGTCGTATGAGATTAGTACCAAGCTATCGGTCTATTCTGTATTGGCCTTACAAATTTTTATTTCTACAACATTGCTTTGGTGAAAAATGCATCTGGACTTGAATTTGGGTGAAATCAAGTATTTTCTTGGTTCTGTTTCATGCGACACAGTGTGCGACATACAGCTTTGTGTCGCTAAGTGCGACATAGGCTGTTGTGTCGCAGATCATGACTGCGACATAAGGGTTTGTGTCGCTAAGTGCGACATCCGCAATTTAATGTGACATAAGGTGTTGTGTCGCTATGTGCCACGGGAATAAGTTTTGCGACATAGTGTTTTGTGTCGCTATATGCGACGTCCGTAATTTCTGCGACATAACCATTTGTGTCGCTATATGCGACATCCGTGATTAGTGCGACATAGTGGCTTATGTCGCTATATACGACATAAGGCCTTATTTAGCGACATAAAAGCTTATGTCGCAGGTGGCCTGGAGCCTCTGCGACATAACGCGCTGTTGGCCGGGAAATGAGCCGAAAAGGTGTTTTCCGGCCTCCGTTTGACTTGAAACTTTTACCCAACCCATATTTGGACATTATGAGCTTAAATAACCCATAAACAAGTAAAAATAATGAAAATTGGAGTGTTTCGGGTATTGTCGGAAACTTACAAACTTTACGCCAGAGGAATCCGGAAAGATGAAAATGTAGATCGTGTCGCGGTGAATCTTTTCTTCCAAACGAGTGTAGTGATTTGAGTGAGTTTGATGGTGGTTTTTGGTGGTTGTAGGTGGTGGTGTTTGTTTTTGAGAGAAAAAAAAAGAAGAGAAGTAAGAAAGAGAGAGAGAGAGAGAAAGAGAATTATGAAAAATGGAGAGGGGGAAGGTTTTGGCAGATTTTTGGGGAAAAGGGGGAGGGAATCTCCCAAATTTTAATCCCCCGCATTTACGCTCCGTACGGTGTTCATTTCCCCGATCGTTTAATCGTAGACATAATTATTTTAAATTACGAATATTTGTTAAGGTTTTTGTTGAAGTATTTCATCTGTAACACCCGCTAAATTAGGACTAATGATTAGTGCCTAACCCTCTTTTAATACATGTAATTAGTTGGTTTTAGGCTAATTAATGTATCGGATCTTTTGTATTGATGAATATATACAATTTTGCGATTTGATTAAATCGTACGCAATTTAAATCGAATGTAATTCGATTCAATTTTATACGGACGTTGGTGAACAAAATTATTAAATAAGATAACATTATTTAATAACGCTATTATATCTAAAATAGTATTTTGATGATAATTCATACATGTTTCGTATCGTACAATTAAAAGCCTACGCGATTAGAATGTTAAACGCGCAAACAATGTTAAGTTATACTTTATAACTCAATTATTAAAGTAATTAGTGAAATATTTTAAGTAAAAATATTGGGTAATTATTCGTGCCTTAAAACGGGTGTATAACGCACGAAATAATTATTTAAACGGTTAAACGATCGGGAAATCGAACACCACACGGAGCGCGAGTACACGTAGCTAAAAGTGGAGACCCACACATGGGTGGGCCCCCACCCAAAAATCTGCCACAAGGGGGTGAGGTCACCACCTCCCCACCCCACTTCTCACTTTCATCTTCCTTCTCTTCTCTCTCTTTCTTTTTCCTCTCAACCACACCAAACCACCATCACCATTAAACCTTCAAATAACACTAGCATACCTCAATATTTCGCATAACTCGTTCGGAGAAAAAGAAGCATCTCGCAAGGATCTACACTTCTATCTTTCCGGATTCCCGATTAATCGCTTTGTAAGTTTCCGACAAATCCCGAAACCTTTAGATTTTTGAGTATTTTTAGCAAGTAGTTGTTTATATAAGCTTAGAATGTCCTTATAAGGGTTGGGTAAAAGAATCAGGCCAAGATATGGCCGGAAAACTCGTTTTGGCTCAAAAATCCGTCAAACAGACCTAAGTGTCGCAAAGACGACCAGTATAGCGTCACTTCATGCGTCACTTAAGTGACGCATTGAGTGTCGCATGAAACCCTAATTTTGCCTAAGTGCCGCATAAAGCCCCTTTTTCCCGACACTCCTACCGTCACTTGACTAGTGACGCACAGCAACGTTAACCGACACTTATAGCGACACTTCCTAAGTGACGCCTAGACCCATACCCGACACTTCTAGCGACACTTCCTAAGTGACGCCTAGACCCATACCCGACACTCATAGCGACACTTACCTTAGTGACGCCCTACCATGCGTCACTTCCCTTAAGTGACGCATATGCTCAGATTTACTATTTTTAGCGACACTTCTCAAGTGTCGCCCAAGCCCCTAAGTGACGCTATAAGTGACGCATAAACAGAAAGTTTTAACTAATTTTACACTAAGTTTTGAGACCCAAATTTGACGCCCCATTTCACCCAAATTCGAGTCCAGATGCGTTTTTCACCAAAGCAATATAGCTCGACCCCAGCCAGGGGCTCTGCCCCTTGGACCCCGCCAGGGGCTGCCGCCCTTTGGACCCCGCTACCAGGGGCGCTGCCCCCGGACCCCCGTCATTAACGGGCTTCGCCCTTACCCTAGGTTCCCGAGTAACCGTGTTACATCTAAACTTTCACACAACGTGTTAAATTTGTATAACATCAAACACGAATGCGACACAACTTCTAAAACACATTGGAACTTACTTTAGGTATAACACTTCAAAATCATCAAAATAATAACGTGGGATTATTATTACAAACAATCACCAATGGGCCGTACACATTTTCACACACCTAAACAAACAACCAAATTGTAATCATTTGGACATTCTAGTTGGACAAACAACTACAAGGTAGTCTTATTAGATGCCTTCACATATTTATAACCATCGCGTGTCGTGGACACCCTCAGGTTACAAGCCTTTGGACTTCGATTATTGGCTAATCAATCTCAGTTTATTAAGATAAACTCTCCAGACTCAGGTGAGTCTCATGGCCCCTCTTTTTACTGTTTTACTAGGGGTGTGATACATTGCTCTGTTTTTAACGCATGAACGCGAGTACATATTTCAATATACTACATGAGTTGTTTTCAACTAATCAAATCAAAGTCCTCCGTCAGTATAGTCTGGTAATACGAAAGTAGCGTGAATATTAGTATATGGTACCATATAGGATTGACCCTCCTCGTCCGGGTTAGCAAGCACTAACCGGGTAAACGGACGTACTAATATTTGGGAAGACGAGTGTGGATTAGGCACTCGTGGAGGCACCTCGCTCAGAATTCTCTATATGGGACCCGACCCTCGAGTTAAGCTCAGACTATGCGCTCATGGTTGTATACATTATCTGTAACTTCATTTGCTGGATGCAAAACAATACTTAAATCTTGCGGTTCATAGAATATTATTTGATACTCAAACCTGTGAGCTCACCAGCGTTAGCTGACCCATTTTAGCATGTATCACAGGTACTCAGCAGTAGGTTTGGACTGCCCTTCAGGATGCATCTTAGCTCGAGTCTTCATGCAAACTTCAGAGATTTCATTGCATTATTAGATTTTGTATAACTAATTATGTACTTAAATCTCTCCTATTACGAACACGAGCTATGTACGAGTTCAAACTATTGTAAACCTTTTAATATTAATATATTTTGTTAAAACGACGCATATAGAGTCGTTTGCTATATATCTGTGTGCTTTGATTATTGATTATTAACACCCAAAGTATGCTTCCGCGAATCATTAAATTTGGGGGTGTTACAGATTGGTATCAGAGCCTAAGGTTATAGTGAACTAGGTTACATTTGGTGGGCCTAGACTATGACCGTTAGGCAGTATTCCTTATTAAGTATGATTAGGTTCAATGACTACATGGTATTGGTTTAATTTAACATAGCCTGCTCAACTATGTATAATTAAAAGAATATGATGTGGAATCTGAAAGGAATCATGACTGAACAGGATACACTAGTTGACTCTGACCACGAGAGAAACCGGGACCCAAACATGTATGTGTTAGACACCTTAGGCTATTATGTAATATATATGTATATACATAGATAGGCCTCACTCTTTTTAACGCTTTGTCTCAGAATGGCAAACACACCACCCAATTCGTCACGCTCTCAATCCGGGTCGCAGAACCCGAGGGTAGCTAGGAGGAACGCCAGGTTGCCTCGAGCTGGCCCGTATCCTACCCACTTCACTCTGCCGGCCTTGGCCGCTAGGCTGGACGGTCACGAGCAACGACTTCATGCCATGGATGTCGCTTTGCAAGAAACCAATGAAAATTGGAGACTCACAGCGCTTGAGCGTATAAACCAAGTCTCCGAGGACCACGAAAACACCGTTAACAACATGAACATACTCCACGACCGAGTGGTGGAATCAGGAATAGAAGTCGAACTTTTGCGACTCAGGTTGGAACAATGCGAGCAGCGCCTGCAAGAGGCTAAAGAATACTCAAGAATGCTGGTACAACGACTAGCATTGGCAGAAGACAACGCCCGACAAACCAGCAGACTCGCAGCCACCGTTGATCGACTCGTCACACTAATGGAAAGGATCAACTTGCATTAGAACTAGTGTGGTTGTCATCTTGTAATCTATATCTACCTATGTAGGACTTTCACTATTCTAACCGGATGTAACAATTCCCGGTACCTTTTGTACTCCCCGTATTATGTAATCTTTTGAAAACTCGTGTCATGTATCAAACTTGGTTATTTAAATGAAATATAATTATCACTTTATATCGTATATTCCACCATATACACATGTGATACATCAGAATTTCACACAAGAATCTTATTGTCTTTTCTTGATCTTGTTCAGCAAGATGCCACCGAAGCGATTCACCTTCAACGAAACTGAAATCGCCCAACTCATAGCCCAAAGCGTGGCTCAAGCTATGGCTACCCGACAACCCAGTTCGGGCAGCGAAGACACAGCTGCCAACGGGCCTCAATCCAAGCCTTGTTCATACAAGGACTTCCTGAGCTGCAAACCCTTGAACTTCAAGGGAACTGAAGGAGCCATCGGACTGATCAGATGGTTCGAGAAAATGGAGTCCGTCTTCCACATTAGCAAGTGTGCGGAAGAGGACAGAGTCAAGTACTCCACCTGCACCCTCGAAGATGGTGCTCTCTCATGGTGGAATTCATATGCCCAGTCTGTGGGTATTGATACCGCCTACCTACTCCCTTGGGAGGAACTGAAGACAATGCTTACTGCTAAGTATTGCCCCATCGAACAACTCCAAAAGCTGGAGGAAGAGTTCTGGCACCTAAAGGTGCAGGGAACTGACATTGACGGATATACCGTCAGATTCCAACAGCTTGCCATCCTTCGCCCAGCAATGGTGAGCACCGAACCCGATAAGATCCGAAGGTACATCCGCGGTCTTCTGGAACCTGTCCGGGGGAACGTCGCCTCCTCAAATCAAACCACCATTGATGGTGCTATCCGATTGGCCCATGAACTCATGGCCATGAACGAGGACTCAGAACCACCCACTTCTTCCTCCAACCACCTCAAAAGGAAGTGGTCTGACAACCACAGCAACAACCAAAACAAGAAACGCGACACCATCAAAGCCTACAACTCAACCACCGAACCCAGGCGTGGTTACACCGGGAACAAGCCCTACTGTTCCAAGTGCAACCGCCACCATGAAGGTCCTTGCGGTCCTTATTGCAACAACTGCAAGAGGTACGGACACCTCACCAAGGACTGTAGATCCCCCACCAACAACAACAACTCCAACTACAACCCCAAGGCACCCAAGACATGTTTCGGATGTGGAAACACCGGGCACTTCAAGAATGATTGCCCAAACCTGAAGAAAAAGGGCAACAACAGCAACAACAACAACAACAACAACAACAACAACGCTAAAGGTAGAGCGTTCGTACTCAACTCTGGGGACGCCCGGCAGGACCCGAATGTGGTCTCGGGTATGTTCCTCCTCAACAACTTAACTGCTTTTGTTCTATTTGATACTGGTGCCGATAGGAGCTTTATTTCTGATGAGTTTTACCCCTTACTTGACATCACTCCTATTGCCTTAGATGTTAAGTACACTGTAGAGCTAGCAAACGGTAAACTCATAGAAACCAACAGTGTGATACCTAATTGCACTTTAAATCTAGCCGATGAAACCTTTTCGATCGACCTTATGCCTGTTGAAATTGGGAGTTTCGACGTCATCATTGGAATGGACTGGTTGTCCAAACATCGAGCCGAAATCATCTGTTACGATAAAATCATCCGCATCCCTCTCGCCGTCGGTAGAACCTTGATCATACAGGGGGAGACTGGCAGGACGAGACTAAACATCATCTCTTGTTTGAAAACCCGAAAATTTCTGAGAAAGGGTTATCCAGCAATCCTCGCGCACATCACGGAGAAAAAGTCGGAGGAGAAGCGACTTGAGGATGTGCCAATCGTTAGAGACTTTCCCGAAGTCTTTCCGGAAGAACTACCTGGCTTACCTCCACATAGACAGGTTGAGTTCTCGATCGATCTCGTGCCGGGTGCCGCACCGGTAGCCCGAGCACCATACCGCCTAGCTCCATCCGAACTTCAGGAGTTGTCCACCCAGTTACAGGAACTCCTGGACAGAGGATTTATTAGACCGAGTTCTTCACCATGGGGAGCTCCGGTCTTATTCGTGAAAAAGAAAGACGGTTCTTTCCGAATGTGTATCGACTATCGAGAGTTGAACAAGTTGACCGTCAAGAACCGGTATCCACTTCCTCGCATCGATGACCTGTTTGACCAACTACAAGGGTCGAGTATTTATTCAAAGATCGATCTTCGGTCAGGTTATCATCAACTTCAAGTTCGCGACACCGACATTCCGAAAACTGCTTTCCGAACTCGTTACGGGCATTATGAATTTCAGGTGATGCCATTCGGTTTAACAAACGCACCGGCTGTATTCATGGACCTTATGAATCGGGTGTGCAAACCCTATCTCGACAAGTTTGTCATTGTCTTTATCGATGACATCCTCATCTATTCGCGCAACGAACGAGAACACGCACAACACCTCAAAACCATCCTAGAGCTACTTAAGCACGAGGAGTTATATGCCAAATTCTCCAAGTGTGAGTTCTGGATACAATCCGTTCAATTCCTTGGACATGTTGTTAATAGTCAAGGAATTCACGTCGACCCATCGAAAATCGAGGCTATCAAAGACTGGCAAGCGCCAACTACTCCGACCGAGGTGCGCCAATTTCTAGGGTTGGCCGGTTATTATCGTCGTTTCATCGAAAATTTCTCCAAAATAGCTCAACCACTCACGACACTAACTCAGAAGGAAAAGAAGTTTGATTGGACTAATAAACAAGAGTCAGCATTTCAGCTATTAAAAATCAAGCTTTGCAGTGCTCCTATTCTATCCTTACCCGAAGGCACTGACGACTTCGTGGTATACTGCGATGCTTCCCACCAAGGTCTCGGTTACGTGTTGATGCAACGGGATAAGGTCATTGCTTACGCTTCCCGACAACTCAAAGTTCATGAGAAGAACTACACGACTCACGACCTCGAGCTAGGGGCCGTGGTGTTCGCCCTCAAAATCTGGAGACACTACCTCTATGGTACCCGAAGTACCGTATTCACCGATCACAAAAGTCTCCAGCACATCTTCGACCAAAAAGACCTTAATATGCGACAACGTCGTTGGGTCGAGTTGCTCACCGATTATGACTGCGAAATCAAATACCACCCAGGCAAGGCAAATGTTGTTGCCGATGCCCTCAGTCGAAAGGAACGGCCAAAACCACTTCGAGTTCGAGCCCTCAGTATGACCATTCATAATGATCTCACCATTCAGATTCATACCGCTCAACTCGAAGCTTTGAAACCCGAAAATGTCAAAAGCGAAGCCTTACGAGGCATCGATGAGCAATTCGAAATCAAACCTAATGGTGTTAGGTACTTCTCAAATCGAATCTGGTTACCTAGTTTTGGGAACCTGCGAGACTTGGTGATGGATGAAGCTCACAAGTCTAAATATTCTATCCACCCTGGATCCGACAAAATGTATTACGGCATCAAAGAATTCTATTGGTGGCCGAACATGAAAGCCGAAATCGCCACATATGTCAGCAAGTGCCTTACTTGCTCAAAAGTCAAAACCGAACATCAAAAACCTTCTGGTATACTCCAACAACCCAACATTCCGGAATGGAAATGGGAACAAATCGCCATGGATTTCATAACCAAACTACCTAAGTCATCAAGCGGTTGCGATACCATTTGGGTGATCGTTGACCGACTCACCAAATCTGCTCATTTCTTGGCGATCAAGGAAACCGATAAAATGGAACGCCTCTCACAAATCTACATCAAAGAAATTGTTTCTCGACATGGTGTTCCAACCTCGATTATCTCTGACAGAGACGCTCGTTTCACTTCTCACTTTTGGCAATCACTCCAAAAATCATTAGGTACCCGACTTGATATGAGTACCGCATACCATCCTCAAACCGATGGCCAAAGTGAACGAACCATTCAGACACTGGAAGACATGCTACGAGCTTGCGTAGTTGACTTCAGTGGAAACTGGGAAAGACACCTACCATTGTGCGAGTTTTCCTACAATAACAGTTATCATACCAGCATTAAGGCTGCACCCTTCAAGGCACTGTACGGTCGTAAGTGCCGATCACCGATCTGTTAGACCGAAGTGGGAGATAGCCAACTCACTGGTCCTGAACTCATACACGAAACCACTGAGAAAATTGTCGAGATCCAAAACCGACTTAAAGCCGCACGTGATCGTCAGAAAAGTTATGATGATGTGAGACGCAAACCACTCGAGTTCCAAGTTGGGGATCGAGTACTCCTTAAAGTATCACCTTGGAAAGGCGTAATCCGATTTGGCAAACGCGGGAAGTTAAACCCCAGTTACATTGGGCCCTTTGAGATCCTTGAGAGGATTGGCCCCGTGGCATATCGATTGCAGCTGCCAGCTGAACTCAGCAGTGTGCACCCCACCTTTCACATTTCTAACCTAAAGAAATGCCTGTCTGACGAGACACTTATCATCCCACTCGACGAAATTCGCATTGATAACAAACTTCATTTTGTCGAGGAACCTGCGGAAATCATGGACCGTGAGGTCAAACAACTCAAGCAAAGTCGTATCCCCATCGTTAAGGTCAGGTGGAATTCGCGGCGTGGTCCAGAATTCACTTGGGAACGGGAAGACAAATGCGACTCAAGTATCCTCAGTTGTTCAATGACTCTACACCGAACGCCACCTCGAGCTAAATTTCGGGACGAAATTCTTCTAACAGGGGGAGAATGTAACACCCGCTAAATTAGGACTAATGATTAGTGCCTAACCCTCTTTTAATACATGTAATTAGTTGGTTTTAGGCTAATTAATGTATCGGATCTTTTATATTGATGAATATATACAATTTTGCGATTCGATTAAATCGTACGCAATTTAAATCGAATGTAATTCGATTCAATTTTATACGGACGTTGGTGAACAAAATTATTAAATAAGATAACATTATTTAATAACGCTATTATATCTAAAATAGTATTTTGATGATAATTCATACATGTTTCGTATCGTACAATTAAAAGCCTACGCGATTAGAATGTTAAATGCGCAAACAATGTTAAGTTATACTTTATAACTCAATTATTAAAGTAATTAGTGAAATATTTTAAGTAAAAATATTGGGTAATTATTCGTGCCTTAAAACGGGTGTATAACGCGCGAAATAATTATTTAAACGGTTAAACGATCGGGAAATCGAACACCACACGGAGCGCGAATACACGGAGCTAAAAGTGGAGACCCACACATGGGTGGGCCCCCACCTAAAAATCTGCCACAAGGGGGTGAGGTCACCACCTCCCCACCTCACTTCTCACTTTCATCTTCCTTCTCTTCTCTCTCTTTCTTTTTCCTCTCAACCATACCAAACCACCATCACCATTAAACCTTCAAATAACACTAGCATACCTCAATATTTCGCATAACTCATTTGGAGAAAAAGAAGCATCTCGCAAGGATCTACACTTCTATCTTTCCGGATTCCCGATTAATCGCTTTGTAAGTTTCCGACAAATCCCGAAACCTTTAGATTTTCGAGTATTTTTAGCAAGTAGTTGTTTATATAAGCTTAGAATGTCCTTATAAGGGTTGGGTAAAAGAATCAGGCCAAGATATGGCCGGAAAACTCGTTTTGGCTCAAAAATCCGTCAAACAGACCTAAGTGTCGCAAAGACGACCAGTATAGCGTTACTTCATGCGTCACTTAAGTGACGCATTGAGTGTCGCATGAAACCCTAATTTTGCCTAAGTGCCGCATAAAGCCCCTTTTTCCCGACACTCCTACCGTCACTTGACTAGTGACGCACAGCAACGTTAACCGACACTTATAGCGACACTTCCTAAGTGACGCCTAGACCCATACCCGACACTTCTAGCGACACTTCCTAAGTGACGCCTAGACCCATACCCGACACTCATAGCGACACTTACCTTAGTGACGCCCTACCATGCGTCACTTCCCTTAAGTGACGCATATGCTCAGATTTACTATTTTTAGCGACACTTCCCAAGTGTCGCCCAAGCCCCTAAGTGACGCTATAAGTGACGCATAAACAGAAAGTTTTAACTAATTTTACACTAAGTTTTGAGACCCAAATTTGACGCCCCATTTCACCCAAATTCGAGTCCAGATGCGTTTTTCACCAAAGCAATATAGCTCGACCCCAGCCAGGGGCTCTGCCCCTTGGACCCCGCCAGGGGCTGCCGCCCTTTGGACCCCGCTACCAGGGGCGCTGCCCCCGGACCCCCGTCATTAACGGGCTTCGCCCTTACCCTAGGTTCCCGAGTAACCGTGTTACATCTAAACTTTCACACAACGTGTTAAATTTGTATAACATCAAACACGAATGCGACACAACTTCTAAAACACATTGGAACTAACTTTAGGTATAACACTTCAAAATCATCAAAATAATAACGTGGGATTATTATTACAAACAATCACCAACGGGCCGTACACATTTTCACACACCTAAACTGTAACGCCCCTCATTTCCAAAACACAATATTATATTAATAAACCAGAAGCGTAGGTATTTAAAACATATATTTGATTACTACACCATATATATAATGTACAAAACAGTTATAATCAAGTTATACTATCCAAAAGTATTAACCAAATTCACTTTTCGAGGCATTACGTAAACTAACTTCGTTTTATACAAAACATTTTCAGAGTAGCATAATCTTCAAACATCCCTTGCTTTAATCATTAACTTCTTGCTACCCACATTCTATCAAAAATCTGCAAGAAGTAACAAAGAGGGATTAGCACGAAGCTAAGTGAGTAAACTCATCACACAACATTCAACTTAGCTTCATCACCGAATTACTTCTAATATCCGCAAATACTACAATTAACATTCAACAATCAACAATCAACTATCAACAAGTACTTAATGAGGATCGGTGGCTCTGGGGATAACCATAATACCCGGGAGGCTCCCCAAGAACACTTATCCAACCATATCCGTATGGCCATAACGGACGAGACCGATAGCTAGTGGTTACTACATTCAGATACAGAGTCTATACACACAACAAATGAAGTACAACTCTGTATCATTCATACAACAACCCACTAGCCCAACCAACAGTTCATCAACTCGTTGACCTCACTAACAACTGATGCCCAAAGGCCACACATAACACGTAGATTTATAATCAACAAGGTATAATAAAGAATCAACAACAACATATCTACGTTTATTAGTTGAAATCAAATGATTACAACTAAATCAAATGGTGAGTTTTGAATCCACTCACCGATACCTCTGACGTCTCCACACTCAGGATTCTTATATCACTGAGTCTTAGGTAGATCTGAAACAAAAATTCAAATATAAGTTAGAAATTCGTTCCATAATCATCATCATAGCATATTTATCAAATCAGGTAATCCCTGAAGTCTAGTCAAACAAAAGTTTATTCAAAATGAAATTAGAAAATCCCGAAATGACGTATAAAAACTGAAAAATGCCATTTTCGGGCCCTAGATGACCCCGAATGGCCAAAAACCGTCTAGACTCTTAAAATAGAGCCGGGATTATTAGGTCGTTTCCGAGTGACCATGCGAATTTCAATCCAATCCGAGTTAATAAAATTGTCACCTGTCCGTTACCCCGAAAAGACTTACGCATTTTCAAAATTTGCAAAACAAAAATCTTAAAAATTCTCATTTCGCAGTCTTTTCAACTCGCAGGTCAACTCGGTTCGCAGAAACTCGACTCGCAAAGTTAACTCGGTTCGCACAGCCATCTCGGCTCGCAGAACTCAATTCGCATAGGGAAACTCAACTCACTTCGCAAGTTCAACTCGCCTCGCAGCGACCCGATTCGCAAGGCATACTCAACTCGCAGAACAATATCTCAGTTCGCAAGATCTCAGTTCGCTTCGCAGAACTCAACTCGCTTCGCAGCCTGAGCTCGGTTCGCAGGACGAACTGAGAACTGCGAATTTCGCTGTTCTTACGAGTTTTTCGAACCTAAACTCACCAAAACTTCAAGAAACTCAATTCTAAGGTTTCTAATACTTCAAGTAGCATCATATAACATCTAATAACACCAAATAGCAACATAACATACTTTAATTTGGTTTAATCACTCAAAACCCCAATTTATAAAACCCAATCAAACTTACTTTTGTGATGGAGATGAAAGGGTTATGATGGAGATGATGATGTTGCTGTTTTGGAATTGAAATCACAGAATCACTAATTAATTGCTAATTTTGCTTATGGTTACTTTGAGTTTGCAATTGAGTATGAAGAAAGTGTTCAAGTTTACAAACATATGAGTTCCCCAAAGTCGGTTTACAAACCGACTAACATATTTTAAATGGTATATATTTATACCCGTTCTAAATCTATTGTCTGGAACCTAAAAACCATTTGCGAGAATATTAATTTTATTTTACCGTCATCTGTAATAATTTAAAACAACTAATAGTTTACTATTCACAATAAGTCCTAAGACTTATTTACTTAAGTTTCACAAGTCAAATAATTAATATCAAGTAATTCCTAAAAACAATTTAAATAATCATTTAAATAAGGAAATTACCAGACTACTGGAGAGGATGTTACAAATCTCCCCTCCTTAAGGAGATTTCGTCCCCGAAATCTCACCGTGACTAAACAACCCAGGATATCTGGATTTCATAGATTCCTCAGTCTCCCAGGTCAAATTGGAACCTAAACTGTGTCTCCATTTTACTAACACCATCGGTATTTGTTTCTTTCTAAGTTTAGTAACTTTTCTATCTAACAGTTCAATAGGTTCTTCAACTAACTTCTGATTATGGTCAACCTTCAAGTCTTGCAGAGGAAGAATCTGAGACTGATCTTCAACATTGCATTTTCTTAAATAACACACATTAAATGTATCATGAATCCCTGCAAGCTCTGGGGGAAGTTCAAGTGTAACTGACTGATCATTAACAACTTGACGAATTTTAAAGGGACCAATGTATCTAGGAGCTAACTTCCCTCGTTTTCCAAACCGGATAACACCTTTCCACGGAGAAACTTTAAGATAAACAAGTTCGCCTTCAGAAAATGTAACTGACCGTCTTCACGGATCTGCATATTGCTTCTGTCTGTCACGAGCAGCTTTCAATTTCTCACGTGCAATTGCCACTTTATCTGCTGTTATCTGAACAATATCGGGCCCAGCAAACTGTTTCTCTCCAGCCTCTAACCAACATGTAGGCGTTCTACAACGACGTCCATATAACATTTCATATGGCGGCATACCAATACTCGAATGATACGAATTATTATAAGCAAACTCAATCAATGGTAAATGATAATCCCAAGAACCTCCATATTCTAAGACACAAGCTCTAAGCATATCCTCTAAAGTCTGAATAGTACGTTCTGACTGACCGTCAGTCTGAGGATGATAAGCTGTACTGAGATTTACTCGAGTGCCTAACTCATGCTGTAAACTTTGCCAAAATTGAGAAATAAATCGAGAATCTCGATCTGACACAATCGATAAAGGAATTCCATGTCTCGATACAATTTCATTAACATACAACTGTGCAAGCTTACTTAGAGATGCTATTTCACTAGTAGCCAGAAAATGTGCACTTTTGGTCAAACGATCAACAATAACCCAAATCATATCATTTCCACGTGGCGTTCGCGGAAGTTTAGTTACAAAATCCATAGTTAAATGTTCCCACTTCCATTCTGGAATTTCCAACTGTTTCAGTGACCCATACGGTTTCTGATGTTCTGCTTTAACTTGAGCACAAATATGACAAGTACCAACAAATTGTGCTATATCTTTTTTCATTGTAGGCCACCAATACAAGGGTTTCAAATCATTATACATTTTGGTACTCCCGGGATGGACGGATAATCTAGATTTGTGAGTTTCAGTCAAAATCATATCCCGAATACTACCAATTAGAGGAATCCACACAAGAGACTGAAATGTCTTTAATCCTCTAGAATCATCTATCAACAAATCTTTTCTTTTCAACATAATTTCAGATTTCAAATTATGATCCAATAAGGCTTCTAACTGAGCAGCTTTTATCTGATCAATCAAATCAGAAGAAACATCAACTCGCAGAAAATAAACTCGGTCAGAAGTACCTTTTCTGCTCAAAGCATCTGCAACTACATTTGCCTTTCCTAGATGGTAACGTATTTCACAGTCATAATCTTTGATTAATTCTAACCATCGCCTTTGACGCATATTCAGTTCTTTCTGTGAAAACACATACTGAAGACTTTTATGATCAGTACAAACAATGCATTTAGTACCATATAAATAATGTCTCCAGATTTTCAAAGCAAATACAACAGCTGCCAGCTCTAAATCATGGGTAGGATAATTTCTTTCATGAGGTTTGAGCTGACGAGAAGCATAAGCAATAACACGATCTCGTTGCATCAAAACACAACCCAAACCAACAATAGATGCATCACAATACACGACAAAATCATCGGATCCGTCTGGTAAAGCTAACACAGGAGACTGACACAACAACTGTTTCAATGTCTGAAAAGCTGTTTCCTGTGGTTCACACCATTCAAACTTTACATCTTTACGAGTCAATTTAGTCAACGGACCTGCTATCTTTGAAAAGTCTTTAATAAATTTTCTATAATATCCAGCTAGCCCAAGAAAACTCTTGATTTCAGAAGGATTCTTTGGAACATTCCACTTCATAATAGCTTCAATCTTAGAAGGATCAACTTTAATACCATCTTTACATATGATATGACCCAAAAATTTTACTTCTCGAATCCAGAATTCGCATTTTGAAAACTTGGCATATAATTGTTCTCTTTTCAAAGTTTCCAACACTAATCTCAAATGCATTTCATGTTCTGATTCGGATTTGGAATACACAAGAATATCATCGATAAACACTATCACAAATTTATCAAGGAAAGGGCGACATACACGGTTCATCAAATCCATAAACACTGCCGGAGCATTTGTTAGACCAAATGGCATCACTAGAAATTCATAGTGACCATACCTGGTACGAAAAGCAGTCTTTGGAATATCTTGCTCACGAACACGAACTTGATGGTATCCCGACCTCAAATCAATTTTAGAATATACCGAAGATCCCTGCAACTGATCAAATAAATCATCTATTCGAGGCAGAGGATATTTATTCTTTACTGTTCTTTTGTTTAATTCTCGATAATCAATACACATTCTGAATGACCCATCTTTCTTCTTAACAAATAAAACTGGTGCACCCCACGGTGAAGAACTAGGTCTAATAAAACCCCTATCCAACAATTCCTGAATCTGATTCATCATCTCACACATTTCAGACGGAGCTAATCTATAAGGAGCTTTAGCTACAGCTGAAGAGCCAGGAATAAGATCAATCTGATACTCAACATCTCTAACCGGTGGTAATCCAGGTAATTCATCGGGAAACACCTCCGGATATTCAGAAACAACCGGAACATTGGAAATAGACTTCTTTTCTAATTTGGCATCGATAACATAAGCTAGATAAGATTCACAGCCTTTAGATAACGACTTCCTAGCTTTCATCAGGGAAATCAGTGGAATATACCCACTATCCCGTTCTCCTCGAGCCACAACGTATGACTCTTCAGAGATTGGGATTCTAATCAACTTACTATGGCAATCTATACTTGCTTTAAACTGACTTAACCAATCCATGCCAATAATCACATCAAAGCTTGGAATTGGCATTAACAGAAATGAAATCGGAAAAGTCTGGCCATCTATCACAATATTAGCTCCAGTCACCGAGGTGGTAACAGGAATTAATTTGCCACTAACAATCTCTACTTCTAAGGGCTTATTTATCACAGTAGGGATTAATTTCAACTTATCACAGAAACACACAGATATGAAAGAACAATTTGCTCCTGAATCAAATAATACACGAGCTGGTACAGAGTTTATAAGAAAAGTACCCGTGATCACATCATCTGTGTGGACAGCCTCATCAACTGTCATCTGAAAAGCCCTACTCAGTGTTGGCGGAGGATTCTTTCGCTTTTGACCGGAAGATGATGAACTTCCAACCGTACCCGACCCCGTCTTCCCTGCCTCTGGACATTGACCAACCCGATGTCCTTCTTTCTTACAAGTCCAACACACAAAGTTAGGATACCGACAATTCTTAATTTCATGACCTAACTCACCACATTTCAAACATTTATTAGTTTGAGCAGTACATGGACCAACATGTCTAGATCTACAAGAACTGCACCAACTAGGTCCACCAACTGATCCAGAAGAACTAGTCATCCCACTTGACTTTCTATTTTGTCGATTACTTTGCCACCTAGATTTACCTTTACCAGAAAAATCGCTTCTACTCCTTGAAGAAGAAAAAGTAGAAATATCTCTGGGTGGATACCTTCGAGAACCTCTCATATCACTGTCAACCGCACGTGCCAAGATAAAAGCCTGAGATAGATCTCTAGCCAATCGAACTGAAGTACGATAATCATGGGGTAAAGTTTCTACAAACTGTTCAATTTTAGTCTTTTCATCAGGGACCCACTGTTGAACAAAGCGAAGCTTGTCAGTAAATTGGGCAATTAAATCATCAATTGTCATCTTATCAGTTAGTTGAAGATTCACAAATTCCCGTCGAATCCGTGCCATATCAAAATCCGAGCAATACTGATTACGAACTGCTTGATGAAATTCAGACCATCGAATAGCCTTCTTTTGCTGCTCAGTTAAATGACCTGTAACTGAATCCCACCACACCATGGCTTCATCTTTCATACATTGTACAGCAAACATTACTTTAGAATCTTCATCACAACTTGTCACCTCAAATTTCCGTTCAATATCTCGTAACCAATTCAAGGTTACAGTCGGATTTATGCTACCATGATACTCTGGTGGTTTGCTAGCCATAAAAGTTTTAAAAGAGCACTTCTTACTAGATTGAAAAGAAGATCCAGTACCAACAGTAGAGGTTTGTAGTTGATGTACAAGTTGTTGAGCCGCAGCTTCCTCGGCTTTTCTTTTAAATTCCCTCAGAAGTATCAATTCATCCTCCATCTCATGTACATATTCATCTCTCTCTGATTCATAGTGGTGATGAG
The DNA here is from genome assembly GCA_963422505.1 of Pseudognaphalium luteoalbum. Classification (NCBI taxonomy): domain Eukaryota; kingdom Viridiplantae; phylum Streptophyta; class Magnoliopsida; order Asterales; family Asteraceae; genus Pseudognaphalium; species Pseudognaphalium luteoalbum. Next base: position 33,674,422 of record OY730194.1, on the reverse strand, counting down.
CAGATGTACCTTCATGAATATGTTGTTCTTGTTGTGTGTTTGACTGAGGAGCATCTATCCGAGAGGCATTATTCGGGTGACCGGTTGGTTGCTCATTATCTGCCATTTCTGAAATCAACAAAACACTTGAACTTTGTTAATCGTTAGTATCTATCTACTAACAATTATCAACCAATGCTAAATCCCAAACCAGGAATGTTTGACTAAACATGCTTCAGTTTTGGGGTTGAACATTCTTCAATGATCAATTATCCCAAAACTATGCTCTGATACCAACTTGTAACGCCCCTCATTTCCAAAACACAATATTATATTAATAAACCAGAAGCGTAGGTATTTAAAACATATATTTGATTACTACACCATATATATAATGTACAAAACAGTTATAATCAAGTTATACTATCCAAAAGTATTAACCAAATTCACTTTTCGAGGCATTACGTAAACTAACTTCGTTTTATACAAAACATTTTCAGAGTAGCATAATCTTCAAACATCCCTTGCTTTAATCATTAACTTCTTGCTACCCACATTCTATCAAAAATCTGCAAGAAGTAACAAAGAGGGATTAGCACGAAGCTAAGTGAGTAAACTCATCACACAACATTCAACTTAGCTTCATCACCGAATTACTTCTAATATCCGCAAATACTACAATTAACATTCAACAATCAACAATCAACTATCAACAAGTACTTAATGAGGATCGGTGGCTCTGGGGATAACCATAATACCCGGGAGGCTCCCCAAGAACACTTATCCAACCATATCCGTATGGCCATAACGGACGAGACCGATAGCTAGTGGTTACTACATTCAGATACAGAGTCTATACACACAACAAATGAAGTACAACTCTGTATCATTCATACAACAACCCACTAGCCCAACCAACAGTTCATCAACTCGTTGACCTCACTAACAACTGATGCCCAAAGGCCACACATAACACGTAGATTTATAATCAACAAGGTATAATAAAGAATCAACAACAACATATCTACGTTTATTAGTTGAAATCAAATGATTACAACTAAATCAAATGGTGAGTTTTGAATCCACTCACCGATACCTCTGACGTCTCCACACTCAGGATTCTTATATCACTGAGTCTTAGGTAGATCTGAAACAAAAATTCAAATATAAGTTAGAAATTCGTTCCATAATCATCATCATAGCATATTTATCAAATCAGGTAATCCCTGAAGTCTAGTCAAACAAAAGTTTATTCAAAATGAAATTAGAAAATCCCGAAATGACGTATAAAAACTGAAAAATGCCATTTTCGGGCCCTAGATGACCCCGAATGGCCAAAAACCGTCTAGACTCTTAAAATAGAGCCGGGATTATTAGGTCGTTTCCGAGTGACCATGCGAATTTCAATCCAATCCGAGTTAATAAAATTGTCACCTGTCCGTTACCCCGAAAAGACTTACGCATTTTCAAAATTTGCAAAACAAAAATCTTAAAAATTCTCATTTCGCAGTCTTTTCAACTCGCAGGTCAACTCGGTTCGCAGAAACTCGACTCGCAAAGTTAACTCGGTTCGCACAGCCATCTCGGCTCGCAGAACTCAATTCGCATAGGGAAACTCAACTCACTTCGCAAGTTCAACTCGCCTCGCAGCGACCCGATTCGCAAGGCATACTCAACTCGCAGAACAATATCTCAGTTCGCAAGATCTCAGTTCGCTTCGCAGAACTCAACTCGCTTCGCAGCCTGAGCTCGGTTCGCAGGACGAACTGAGAACTGCGAATTTCGCTGTTCTTACGAGTTTTTCGAACCTAAACTCACCAAAACTTCAAGAAACTCAATTCTAAGGTTTCTAATACTTCAAGTAGCATCATATAACATCTAATAACACCAAATAGCAACATAACATACTTTAATTTGGTTTAATCACTCAAAACCCCAATTTATAAAACCCAATCAAACTTACTTTTGTGATGGAGATGAAAGGGTTATGATGGAGATGATGATGTTGCTGTTTTGGAATTGAAATCACAGAATCACTAATTAATTGCTAATTTTGCTTATGGTTACTTTGAGTTTGCAATTGAGTATGAAGAAAGTGTTCAAGTTTACAAACATATGAGTTCCCCAAAGTCGGTTTACAAACCGACTAACATATTTTAAATGGTATATATTTATACCCGTTCTAAATCTATTGTCTGGAACCTAAAAACCATTTGCGAGAATATTAATTTTATTTTACCGTCATCTGTAATAATTTAAAACAACTAATAGTTTACTATTCACAATAAGTCCTAAGACTTATTTACTTAAGTTTCACAAGTCAAATAATTAATATCAAGTAATTCCTAAAAACAATTTAAATAATCATTTAAATAAGGAAATTACCAGACTACTGGAGAGGATGTTACATAAACAAACAACCAAATTGTAATCATTTGGACATTCTAGTTGGACAAACAACTACAAGGTAGTCTTATTAGATGCCTTCACATATTTATAACCATCGCGTGTCGTGGACACCCTCAGGTTACAAGCCTTTGGACTTCGATTATTGGCTAATCAATCTCAGTTTATTAAGATAAACTCTCCAGACTCAGGTGAGTCTCATGGCCCCTCTTTTTACTGTTTTACTAGGGGTGTGATACATTGCTCTGTTTTTAACGCATGAACGCGAGTACATATTTCAATATACTACATGAGTTGTTTTCAACTAATCAAATCAAAGTCCTCCGTCAGTATAGTCTGGTAATACGAAAGTAGCGTGAATATTAGTATATGGTACCATATAGGATTGACCCTCCTCGTCCGGGTTAGCAAGCACTAACCGGGTAAATGGACGTACTAATATTTGGGAAGACGAGTGTGGATTAGGCACTCGTGGAGGCACCTCGCTCGGAATTCTCTATATGGGACCCGACCCTCGAGTTAAGCTCAGACTATGCGCTCATGGTTGTATACATTATCTGTAACTTCATTTGCTGGATGCAAAACAATACTTAAATCTTGCGGTTCATAGAATATTATTTGATACTCAAACATGTGAGCTCACCAGCGTTAGCTGACCCATTTTAGCATGTATCACAGGTACTCAGCAGTAGGTTTGGACTGCCCTTCAGGATGCATCTTAGCTCGAGTCTTCATGCAAACTTCAGAGATTTCATTGCATTATTAGATTTTGTATAACTAATTATGTACTTAAATCTCTCCTATTACGAACACGAGCTATGTACGAGTTCAAACTATTGTAAACCTTTTAATATTAATATATTTTGTTAAAACGACGCATATAGAGTCGTTTGCTATATATCTGTGTGCTTTGATTATTGATTAGTAACACCCAAAGTATGCTTCCGCGAATCATTAAATTTGGGGGTGTTACATCATCAAATACTTTTACTTGAGTTATAAAATATAATTTATTCTTGTTTTGATTGTGCGCGCGTTTATTATTTAATCGCATAATTGTTGTTTGTACGTTACAAATTGAGTTGTAATATTGTCTAAATAATATTTTGGAAAAAATAGAGTTATTGAATAATGTTATATTATTCAATAAAATTGTTCACCAAAGTCCGTATTAATTGAATCGAATTGTATTCGATTTGAAACTTGTACGATTTAATCAAACCGCATACTTGTATATATTCAACAATATGTATATTGATACATTAATTAGCCTAACACCGAACTAATTACATGTATTAACAATTAATTAGGCACTAATTACTAGTCCTAGTTTGACGGGTGTCACAAGTACAAAGCTATCGGTCTATTCTGTATTGGCCTTACAGATTGTTGGGTAAGTGTTCTTGGAGAATCCCCGGGTATTATGATATCTCAAGAACCACCGATCCTCATTGTATTGAGATGTTATCTCATTGATGCTAAGTGTTTATGACCATCTTGTTGTAATATTTGTTGTGCTAAGTTGTGCTGTTGATTATAGTTTCACTCATTTAGCGTTATGCTAATCCCACCACAGTCCTTCCTGCAGGTTATAAATGATGGGACATATTGGGGCTGGGCAGGAAGTTCTTGGAAATGATGGAATGTTTGACAGGCGGATAACTCTGATGTTGGTTTAATAACTGAAGACATGTTTTTGAATTATATAACACCTAGTTAGATAAAATGAGATTTAAAGAAAGTAAATAGTTATGTATTTAGTTTGAAAAATTTTATGTACATTTTGAGTAATGCACAATTATGATGTATGATTGAAATCTACGCTTCCGAGCTGAAATCATTATAATAATGGTTTGTAAATTAAGGGGTGTTATAGTTCTTAACACCTATGTCTAAATGTTATTACCTAATTGTGTACTGGTTGTTTACGTTGTTACTCTAAACTATCGGTTTAGTGGAATTAAGGGGTTTAAGCATCTTAGACCACTTACAAGTCTTTGCTTTCTTTTCAGAATTCCTTTTTTACTTATTTTAAGCTCAAGTACTACCGTCATGAAATAGACCCTCCTTTACGATCAGACGTTCATCCCTAGGTATACTTACGGTATATAATGTATTCAGTTCTTTCCACGGCTCGTATAAATCTAAGTATACTCACCGTGTATAATACTGCAAAGATTTAGCATTTCCACAACTTATATCCTAGACCATGTTCAGGAAGGGTAACTTCCAGGTATCCACGGTGTCATATGCTTACGACCAGTCCGTAGATTCCACACATTTGTACTTCACAGATAACCGTTTTACAGCATGTCCACAGCTTCATACAAAAACACATATAACTATATCTACGTAGTATTAGGGTTTGAAAAGTCCTATCCTAAGGGCAATAGTCACGTGAAAGCCTGGATAGGGTGAATGATAAGGTCTATTTATGTAAAGTTTAGACTGATAACAAAGTATAACAACTCTCATTTATACAGATAAAGAATTAATGTAACATCATTCATAACTATCTAAATCATGGCAAACATGCAAGCAACTAATCACAAGGCATACCAATAAACATTTCTATCATTAATAAATCACAAACATCAAACAAGAACATTATGACAAATTAATAATAGAAATGATAGATAATACCGATACGTATTGCGAGCAGAATAACAGCTTGTATTTCTTCGAATAATATCCAAATATTACAACCGCTAGCCTCTACTAATTATATTACATAGCTATTCTAAGAAGAAAGGATTCTTTCCTAATCTTCCCACTAGTTCCCTAGAGAGAGAAACTAGAGAGAAACTAGAGAGAAAAAGTCTAGAGAGAGAGTGAAGTGTGTGTGAAATGAGTTGTGTGTTGTGTGGGATGGATGTTGTGTTGAAATGAGGAGGTTAGGCCATGTATTTATAGGCTTTCAAGATACGATTTTACACCCCCGAGCTAAGAAATTCGACACCAAAAGGGGCGTGTTTGACACCAAATAGGGCGTATTCGGTAGCAAATAGGGTGGATTCGGTAGCAAACGGGGCGTATCCTACACCGTAGAGGGGGTATACCACCCCTACAAGGGGTATACGGCCCTAAATAGGGGGTATACGGCCCCATAAGGAGGGGTATACGGCCCCTGTGGGGTGGTATACCCTTGGTTCGTGGTTTTGTGTGCTGGATCGTAAGTCTTGTGCACTGGTCAAACTTCGTTTGGCCATAACTTCTTCATTCTTGATCCGTTTTTAGCGTTCTTTATATCTACGTGATCGTAATTATCTGAAGATCATAATGCACTAATCAAATAATAATTTCAAGGTAATATGCTAAAAAGTGCTCGTAGAACGTGACCGTATCATTTATGCTTTGTTTTGTACGTTATTTAGCCATTTTACTTGATTTTTGAAGCAATGCTTTATTTTTAGCCTTAATAATGAATTATGGTGAAAAAGTATTGATATTGAATGATTTAATCTATTTTGGGGATAAAAAGGTGGGAATTATGTACGCAAAAACGTGACTTTTTACGTCAAATCAAGAATCGATTAAGTGAAGGTTATGTAATCCCGGATTGCTTGTGAGCAAGAAGTTTTACATAATCATGTATTCGTTGTTATCATTATATATTGTGAATTTAGTATCATGATATGCTTTTGTTATAAATTATGTGTTTGAGCATTAGAGTAGAGATTCCTCGTTACGAAATAAAGATGATATGAAATATTAATTATACAAAATATGTGTTAAGCACAATGGTATCTTATGGATCGTGGATCTGTTTGGGAGTTAAATCTCTACCTAAGCTCAATTGTTGTTTGATTATGATTATATGTGTAAGTGTATCAATTATATTTAAGAATCTATGTTATGTGTTATATGATTTACTTAATTGATTGTTTATATATTCACTAAGCATTTCATGCTTACTCCGTATTTGTTTATGAATTGCAGGTAGTAGTTCACATCATGGGGGCAAAGACATTAAAAAGGAATAGCGTGTATTATCTTGCTTGTTTGTAAGTAGCAAGTTTCTCTCTATTAGATCCACTCGTGTAATACGCCCCAAATTTGGTTTTGTAATATTGAAGAAAGTGTCTAATATGATATTGATAATAGTTGACTTTGAAATTCAATAACATATGTACATGATGTATCTTGGTATGTTATAGTCAAAATTATGTTTTGGTCAATTCTGGATATTGACACTTTGTTTAGTATTCAATTTGTCTATTATGGATTATGGTTTATTATTAAATGGGTCAATTTAGCCTCTATAGGCTAATGGGTCAAAAAGTGTCCATTTGTGTCCTTTATTGCCCATATTGTCCATATCTAATTAGATAAAGGCTATGGTTAATTTATTAAGTCTTACAACTTTGTTTTGAAGTATTGAACGTATGGTCATAAGCTCATAATCATAGTACTTGTGGTTTGAGACTTGATGTGTCCACCAAAAGTTCAAAAAGGGACTAAAAACGGTCATAAGGTAAAAATGGTCTTTTTGATGAAATTCGAAAAATAGTCAAAAGGGAAACTTTCATATTGGTATTATGGAGGTGCTTGTAAAATTTTAGGTCATAACTCTTAACGGGTAAAAAGTTATGCGCGCTTGAAGTTTCTACTTTTGTAACTAAATCTGCAGGTCTGAAAAACGTATGAGTAAGCGATCCCAGGTTAAGAATCGGATCGCATAAGTATGTGTATTTTGGTCACATAATGATTTTTTCTATAGTACGCGATCCTAACTCTAACTTCGGATTGCATAACTCAATGTAAATCCGTTACAGAATGAAATCTTCTTTAATACGCGATCCGGCTAGAAGTCTTGGATCGCGTAGATCTGCTGAACTTGGGTTTTTTGGTCATTTTTAATTTTAACTATTTTATGATATATGTATTCATTGGATCAAAAACTCGAACAGACTTTCCCACAAACTCCTTAACTGGCCATTCTCCCCATATATCCTGTGTTTGTACCACAGCAGTCTTGGTAGAATATTCAATTACAGCTTCTTGAGTGACAGAGTCAAACCACCAATACTTTAAATCTCGTAAGAAATCCAGTGGTAACTCTTGTAGGGGAACAGTCTTGAGACTAGCAGCTGGTGGATAATGATATTTTACAATCGGTTGTTGAGTTCTCAAATCAATTTTTTTCTTGTATGAATACCGAACTCCCAGCTCTGGTCTAATCCACATATATTTCTTGCTGTAGATTTCTTTTCTCAAACTTCTCTGAAAGAGAACTCCTCGAGTATCTTCAGAGTGATTGACAATATTTAACTGAGCAAGACGATTCAGTTCGACCTTTGGCAATGTGCTGATATGATTGAATCTAGGCTTGAAGTATTGCACGCCATCACTTCTCTTGATCAAAATAAGAAAGTTATCAACATCAAATTTCCAGCTTCTGATCAAACCAGTCAATTCACCTTTAACAAGATAAGTTTTACAAGTCTTCAAATCAGGTGCAATTGATTTGTATACCACTTGCGGTTTTGAAGTTCCTGAAGATGTAGACACAGGAACTAATTCATCAGTATGTTGTTTCATTGCAGGTTCTGCCTCATCCTTAGAAGAATCTGTTTCAATAACCGGAGCATCAAAGTTATATGCTTGAGCAGGTTGTCGTAACACTGGCTCCGGTTCACGTTCAGGGGCCGATTCTTGATTTGGATTAACCATATATTCCTCATCCGACCCTGGAACCTCTGCATCCATTTCTATATCATCGGGATCAAAAGATCTATCAACTTCATCAAATTGATTAACCAAACTCTGCAGATATATCAGATTGACATTTGAATAATCAGCTGCAATCGGAGTCGGTTGTCCCGGAACATCAACGAAGTAATCTAAAGCAATATTTTCATTAATATCTGAAGATTGTACATTTTTTGGTTCTAGGGGAGGAGTTACATTTGTTTCTAACTCCCTGGGAATATCCTCCCCCGAAACAATTGTGACAGACTCCAACTCTAAAACCCTAGACGACAGATTCATCACCTGAAGCTGGAGATTGTCAACCTCAGCAGCTTTGAGCTCCAAATCCTTTATCTGGGAAGCCTGAGCTGCAATAATAGCCCGTTGTTCGTCAAATCGTTTCGACAGAAGCTCCATCTGAGCAAGTATCATCTGAATCGATGGCATGTCAGACGGTGGTGGAGGTTGTGGTCGATGAGAAGTATGCTGAGTAGGTTCCTCAATAACAACAGTAGTCCACTGGCGTCTTCGAAGAGGTAAATCTGCATAAGAAGGAGAAGACCCAGCAGGACGTTTCCCTAGATTCCTCGGGACGTGGACCCTGCCAGCAGAAATCCGTCTCAAGATACGCTTAAAGCGTCAAGGATTAGCGAGTTGAATCCCGTCCAAAGCAGTTTGTGGGGGCACGTCACCCTCAGAATCGGGTGAAGTGGGCCCACCATCATCAGAATCATCATCAACCCGGTCAACACGATCAATATCATCTAAATCCTGAGCTATCTCAGTGTCAACCAGGTCATCCTCATTGACTGGAGGAATCACATCATCCTCAAAACCATCATTGATCGGCGCAACATAGTTTTCATTGACTATGTGCCCGAAGAGTTCACGGTCAGCCAAAATTTGCTCACCCTTTGGCGCTAGTTTGCAGTCATTGAAGACTCGAAGAAGCATATGCGTCGGCACCAAGAGGGATCGCTGATCTGAGGCAATCTCAAGATTCAAATCATTTAATAATAGCTACACAAATCTTGGATATTGCAGCCATTTATCCTTACCAGCTCGAATATTCTCAACCATGTTGCCAAAAATGTAACCGCTAAAGTTGTACGGCTTGTTGTAGATTAGGGCCAACATGAGAGATAACATCAAATGACTAGCAGCGTCGTATCCTCCCTTCCTTGGAGATAAACAAACAATCACGATATGACATAAATACCTCCAAACCCTGCAGAGATATTGCTTGCGAAAATCAGAAAGCTGATTCGCCGGATAACCCATGCGCTGAAGTCCCCCGTAGATAAACGTTGTTGGGAACATAGTCGGCATCGTAGCATTGTCATCGAACTGGAGAACCCGTCGAATGGAGTTCTCGGTGATCTCGATCTCTTCACCAAACATCTTTGAAACAATCCTCGGGACATCACCCTGAGTCCGTATGAATGCATGATCGTAAAACTCTTCAACCTGATTCATATAAACCGGAGTAGAAGCAGTAATAGCGTAATGAATCCTCGAACGTCGGAGGAACTCGATCATTGGCCGAAAAGGAGCCGAATTGGCGTGCGTGGACTCCAAAAACGCAGTAATATTGTGACGGGTGTTGGTGCGGCGGTAATAGTTTTGTAAGTCAGCCATCTGTAAGCTAAAATACGAAACAAAAATAACAACAAACGTTATAGAATTAGCACGAACACACATAACCTAAAAAATGAAATTCTGATTTAGACGTCACTTATGGTAAGTGACGCATAGCCACTACCGACACTTAGGAAGTGTCGCAGAAAACAGTGCTCAAAATCAGAAATGAAGTATAGCATCACTTATGGTAAGTGACGCTATCATACGTCACTGGTGTAAGTGACGTTGCCATATCATGAGTCATTATATACGACACTTAAGAAGTGTCGGGTCAATAGCATGCGTTATTTAACAGAGTGACGGTATCCTAAGTGAGTCACTTAGGAAGTGACGGTATAAGTGACGTTATAGACAAATGCATCACTAAGTCAATCACTTAAGAGAGTGACACATTAGTGGGCGTCACTAAGATGAGTGACGGATTTAACAGATAATCCAAGTACATGCGTCACTACGAGAGTCACTTAGGAAGTGACGCAATAATAAGCGTCACTGATGAAGTGACGGTATGGGTTTCAAATTACCAAGTAGCGTCACTTGTTGTAAGTGACGCATGAAGTGACGCAACGATGAAGATCATCGTGTCACTGTTCATACCCAGAAATCAAATTTGGGGGTTTTGAAAATCAAAGGTATCACATCGTACGCATGATAAAAACGAGTGAAACACACCTTTAATAACATAAAACATTAACAAATCACGCCCCAAATCTAATAATTTCAAAGAAACCCAAAACCCGTAACCCTAATTCGAAATTAAAACATGAATACAGAGAGATAAAGGTTAAAATTAGTACCAAACAAGTCGTGTGAATGAGGGGAACAAGAATATGACACTGGAGTGCGCAATCAAGCTCGAGAAACGACGAACGGATCGAAGAAAATCGCACAGTGGAAGTGACGCAGGGACACAGCAAGTGACGGTATGTCAGAGAAAATAACGCTATGTGATTTTGAAGAGGTTGAGTGTCGTTGTAAAGGGTATTTATACGAAAACCCTAGTATGCGTCACTCAACCCGACACTTATAGCGTAGCTTACCCCGACACTTACAGCGTCACTAGTGTAAGTGACACAATATCGTATGCGTCACTGGTAGCGTCACTTATGAAAGTGACGCAACAGGTCACTTTTAGTGAAAAGTTTGCGATTTTATCGATTTTGCGTTGTGATTTCGGTACTCAAATTTGAAAAGGTAACTGTAACTTGGATAAAATCTAAAAGTAAACTAACTTATAGAAAATACAAGAACACATAAAAGAAAGCAAATTTACAAATAGAAAATTAACACATTCTTTTTGGTGACGGAGTTGATATAATCTGTTTAGGGATCATATCGGAGTAACATGCATTTATTAGGAATAGTAAGTGTTATTTCGATCATCAGTATATTTGTCCACTTTAAATTTACTTGACATGCTAAGAACACTTTTTATAAAAATTATTTCAAAACGATTATTAGTATATTTGTCCACTTAAACATATTACACTCACATCTAGGAGCTAATTTTTTATTATTATTCGCATGTATATTTCGCTGTGGTCCCCACCATAGATATACATCTTAACTTAAGACATAGACCATGTTACCATTTACAGAGAGAATATTAGAAAATCAAATTTAAGAATCAAGTCAGCGGTGACAGGTCTGTACTTACATACAACAGAGCGACATAGCTTGATTCAGGTTTAAGCAAAACCAGACTTGGTCAAACCATTTTGGCGACCTTGTAAGGTATCTTAATTTTAAAGACTTTTCAAGTACTTTGACTTGTGTTTGCTTAAGTTTTAAGTATATATTAACAGGGAAAAGGTCTATACTTACGTATAACAGAGGAAACTGTCAATATATACCCCCAAATGAGATCAAAAAAACTCCTTTCATGAAAACATGTCTAGCATAAGTAAGAAATTAAGACTTGTGTCATACATCTAATGATGTTATACCACTTGAAATAGACAATTAAGTATTAGACTTCTTAAGAGATCTCAAAGAGTTTTGCGTAACATGCCTACTAATATATCGTATGATGAAGACAATGTTTATAAAAACTGTTTTCAACACGTCAGATAAATCTACTGACACATCCAAGATAAACCTTAAAATTCCATTTTATGCATGTCACCCGATGTACTATCATATCCCAAGTTGTTTACAGACACAACTTCAACGTCTATTTTAAAATGTAGCAATGGTGCATTTCTTTAATACTAAAAAGTATAAAGAGTGGCTGTTGCTTTTTTTTTTTACATAAAAGATATAAATTACGTTCCAAGTTACAAATTACTTTTTGGCGATAAAGAACCTTAAACCAATCATGTTGATTAGTTCATCAAATCGAGTACGCGAAAAAGCTTTTATAAAAAGGTCGGCATTTTGCTTTAGGGTGTCTATGTGGACAAGGTCTATCAGGTGTTTTTCATAGCAATCCCGTATAAAGTGGAACCTAAGTTCAGTGTGTTTAGTCTTAGAGTGCTGTATGGGATTGCGTGTGATAGAAATAGCAGCAGTATTATCTATGTGAATAGGAGTCATAGAAAGAAGTAACCCGTAATCACACAGTTGATGCTGAATCCATAGAACCTGAGAGCAGCAACTCGCAGCAGCAACATACTCAGCTTCTGCCGTTGAAAGGGAAACTGTAGTCTGTTTCTTGCATTGCCATGAGACCAATCGAGATCCGAGGAATTGGCAACCACCAGTGGTAGATTTCTTGTCTATGCTGTAGCCGCCATGATCCGAATCCGAATAGGCAGAAAGAGCGAATGATTTCTCGTTTGAATACCATAGACCAAGATTGGGTCTATGTTTGAGATAACCAAAGATTCGCTTTACCACCTTCATGTGAGACACCTTAGGTTTGGCTTGAAAGCGTGAGCAGACGGATACCGCAAATATAATATCCGGTCGAGAAGCGGTCAAATACATCAAAGAACCTATCATTGATCGATAATCCTTTTCTTTGCAATCTTCCTTATCGTCAGCAAGTCTAAGATTGTGATTAAGTTCGATAGGAGTTCCATAGGTTTTACAATTGAGCAGGTCATATCGAGTCAACATGTATTTGACATACTTTGACTGATGAATATAAATACCTTTTGGAGACTGCTCAACTTGTACACCTAAAAAGAATTTGAGCTCCCCCATCGCACTCATCTCAAACTCAGATTTCATAATCTCCTCAAAATGCTTGCACATCGCTTCATTTGTAGAGCCAAATATGATATCATCCACATACACCTGCACAAGTAACATATCCTCTTGATCGCCAGTCTGTTCTTTACGGATGAACAGAGTGCTATCGATATTCCCTCGAACAAAACCATGCTTGATTAAGTGGGTAGTGAGCCTCTCATACCAAAGCCGTGGAGCTTGATGAAGACCATATAACGCTTTGTTCAACTTGCAGACGTATTCTGGATGCTCAGGGTCTTCAAAACCTGGAGGCTGTTTCACGTACACATCCGTATCCACCTCTCCATATAAGAAGGCACTTTTAACATCGAGTTGGTTCACACGAAACTCTTTGAAAGAAGAGAACGCAAGAAAGATCCGAATAGACTCAAGTCTTGCCACAGGAGCAAAGACTTCATCATAATCCAAGCCCTCGATCTGACTAAAACCTTGAACAACCAATCGAGCTTTATTCCGAATCACGATACCTCGATCATCCATCTTATTTCGAAATACCCATCAAGTGCCGGTTAAATGAGCACCTTTGGGTAACGGTTGTATATCCCATACGTGCAGCTTGTTGAACTGCTGCAACTCTTCTTGCATGGCCTCGACCCAGGATGGATCTTTTAAGTCCTCATCAACTTTCTTAGGTTCAATATGGGATAAACAAGAATTTATCCGAGCAACCAAGTTTAACATTTCTTGATTTGGATTTTGCTTCACTTGGTGCCTTGTTTGAACAGTAGCATTAGGATCACCGATAATATTATCGATGGGGTGATCCCTGTGTACACGTGTGACTGGGATTAACTCCGGTGCAAGTACTAACTCCAAATTGTTCATATCCCCTTCAGTAACGGGAACAGTGTTAGTCGCAGGAGCAGTAGAACTTTCAGATTGCACTGGTGGTTGAAGTTCCGTATCATCTTCATTAGAGAAGAGGTGAGAATGAACCAATTCTTCTTCTTCCTCATCTTCCTCTAAAGGTGGCATGTTGGGATCATCTGGATGTTCTGTTGCATTTGTCGTTCCTGAAGTTGAAGGAACATCCGAAGGTGGAATAGTAGGAGATGGTGTGGATGTAGTAGGTAGTGGAGTGGTTGTTGGAGTAGGTGTTGGAGGTGATGGTGTGGGTGTTGAAGTAGGTTTAGATGTAGGTTTTGAGGTAGATGTGTCTTGACACAAACTGATGCCATGAAGTAAGGTAACTAACTCCTCCTCTTCATCATCTTCTTCGGGTATGTCAAACGAATTAAACACATCCTTATAGTTGAATAACCATTCCGGACCCGTTCCTTGAGGAGGATCCGTGTAACGCAGGCATTTTACCTCAAAATGCTCTTCCACCTGGTGTGTTGATTTAATGTAGACTCTTTTGTTCGGAGAGTTTACTGAATAGCCAAGGAAAATTCCTTCAACGGCTTTAGCTCCAAACTTCGAGACCTTTTCTTTTGAGATCATAATCAAACACGGACACCCAAATGGCTCAAGAAACTGCAAAGTGGGCTTACGGTTATTGAAAAGTTCATAACAGGTCTTGTTCTTTTTCTTAACCGTGAGCACGTGATTCAGAACGTAACAAGCAGTACTAACTGCTTCTGCCCAAAATATAACAGGAAGCTTAGAATCGGCCAGCATAGTCCGAGCTGTCTCGATTATAGTCCTATTCTTACGCTCTGCAACTTCATTCTGTTGAGGAGTTCTTGGGGCACTGAACTGATGATCAATACCTTTGGTGGCACAGTATAACTCAAGAGTTGAGTTCTTGAATTCAGTTCCATTGTCACTTCTCAGTCTCTTCACCTTTAAGTTGCACAAATTTGCCAACTTATCCAACTGATACACCAAAATATCTGGTGTTTCACTCTTTGCACCTAGAAAATATACCCACGAAAATCTCGAGTAGTCATCGGTGAATACTAAGCAGTAAGATCTACCACCGATGCTCTTAGTTGAAATAGTACCAAACAGATCCATATGTAAGAGCTCCAGTGGTGCAGCAATGGAATTCACTACCTTCGACTTATGGGACTTTTTGTGGAGTTTCCCTTTATGACATGCAATGCAGTCATCTTTTAGGGCAAATGACTGTTTTGGAATTCCATTTACCAAATCATTGTTTATTAGAAAATTCATCTTGCGAAAGTGAATGTGTCCCATTCGTCTATGCCACAATAGTGATTCCTTTTTCGAAGCCTTTGACAGGAGACATGTGTACTCATCTGTAGTCTCCACAGTTCGCATATTCATTACATAGGTGTCGTTTCTCCGTGGCGCCCTCATAAGCACCCATTCTTCAGGGATAACGAAACCAGGCTTCAGTATCACACATTCCGTCTTCGTGAAAGCAGTGGTAAAGTCCTTATCACAGACTTGTGAAACGCTCAGCAAGTTGTGAGTAAGTTGAGCCACATAATTCACATTCTCGAAGCTAACTTTCCCGTTAGTTAGCGTTCCCTTTCCCGTAATGGTTCCTCTTGTATCTCCAGCAAAAGCAACATGTCCTCCGGCATGTGGTTTAACATCCGTCAAAAGAGACACATCGCCAGTCATGTGTCGTGAGCAGCCACTATCCATAAACCATTCACTATCTTTAACGTGTTCTGACTGCTGCAACACATAAAGGTAAGGAGATTAGTGAGAAATGGTGACCTAAGCCTTTACAGACTTAGGTCTACCAAGGTCATCAACAATAATCACATCAGACAGAACTTTATTTTTTAACAAATTAGAATTTTCGTCTAATGTGTTATTGTTGATCAGTCACTAACAGACTCCTTTCGTTTCCAAACCTTAGGTTGTTCGGAAATTGGTTTGGGAGTAATGTCGGGCTTTTGTTTTGGCAAAGGTTTTTGCCCAACATTACTCGGCCTTTCAGCAGGCTTGGGAGAGGTTGAGTAACGCCTAGGTTGTAACACCCCCAAATTTAATGTTGCGCGGAAGCAAGCTTTGGGTGTTACTAATCAATAATCAAGCACCAAAGTATAGCAAACGACTTCTAAATGAGACGTTTGTAAAATAGCTACATACCATTATAAAATAGGGTTTGAAAACGTACTGTTTTCGTTACAAAAGTAAGGTCCTCTAGAGTCCGCGTACGTAACGGGAGATTCTATTACATAATCAAAGTTACAAAAGATAATGCTAAAGAATCTCCATTAATGCAGTTTGGAAATCATGCGACTCTAGCTAGTAATCCTGAAGTAATCCTACTCCGTATGTGTACCTGAGAATACATGCTAAAAGGGTCAACACGAATGTTGGTGAATCTCACAGGTTTGTAAGTAAGTAATAGTTTGAACACAAGATTTTTATCAGTTGTGCCCGCAGGCGTAAATCAGGTATCTGCAACCAAGCAAATAATAAGTAAATATGTATATACCGTTGCCATGAGCTCATAGTCGAAGCTTAACCCGCAAATCGGTGGTACAACCAAGTACCGTATAGTGCCCCCGCGAGTGCCCAATCCAAACACTCGTACGAAACAAATAAAAGTCGCCCATTTATACATAACGGTTCGTGGTAGTGCTACTACCCAGGGCGGGGAGGGTCAGTCCCTAATGGATCCATTAACTAGTATTCGCGCTTAAGTCCATAACTAACGAAACTATGATGGAGGGACTTCATTGGATTAGTAAGTAACTCATGCAAGCCCGTATATGAAAAGTAAGTAATTTAGCACTTGTGTTCAAAAAAACGTAAGCAATGCATCTCACCCCATAAGTAAAACAGTAAAAGTGGGGCTATAAGACTCACCTGAGTCAAGTAAGCAAGCGTTTAACTTAATAAACGTAAAGTCTGAAAGCAGTAGTAATCCGTAGGTTCCGCAAACCCGCAACCTTCTAATGCCCTAAGCATATAAGGTTGTATGTATAAGTGAATGTCTCAAAAGATCATCCATGTTAGTTGTCCACTCAACTAGTTATGTCCAAGTGTTTGTTTGTACTTTTGTAATCATTTTGTAAATAAGTGTGGCCCGTTGGTGACGGAAGTGTAATAATAATTCAAATATTATTATGTATTTTGCGGTGTTGTATACTTATTAATGTATTTATTGTTGATTGTCCAATTATTGTACCTATGTATAAGGATTTTCGGAAATAAAAAATTTATGCGACAATGGTATTGTCGGAATTACTTTTGCGACAATATGATTGTCAGATTAGAGAGTTTCAAAGCTGTGTTATATTATGCGACAATAGATTGGTTATTCACGGAATGTTATTCACGGGTAGTTATTCATGGATTGTTATTCACGGATTATTATTCATGGGATGTTATTCACGGATTATTATTCATGGGATGTTATTTCACGGATTATGACAGTGAGTTGTGCGACATTAAGTTATGCGGTATTGAGTTACGAAGTATATATGTTATGTATTGCTAAAGTTATGGTCTGAAAGTGTAGATTTTTAAACTTAGAGTCCAAAAGTGTAATTTTTCGAGGGTCAATCCGACAGTCAAAGTCAACCCGAGAGTCAAAAAGTCAAATTGTCGGAGTCATTGTCGGAGGTCATTGTCGGAGGTCATTGTCGAATTTTTACTATTGCCGGACCTATATTTCACCCGTGTTAAAACATTAGTTTGGTCAAGTAAAATTTAACGAATCATTCTGAAATTTTTGCACAAGCTTCTCCTATGTCTTAGCTTTCCAAACATATTTTTGCATCGATTTTAACCAAGCACAACTTGAGATAAATTTTTTTAATTTGAAGTAGGTCCAGCAGATCGTTTTTGTGACATATGCTCAATAATCTGGTCATAAGTTAAGTTTTACAAAACTTCACAGAAAGTTCCAGTAGGATTTGGAAAACTAACAAAATTTGTGATCTTTTCCCGTTGGTCTCAAGTTCTAATTCGTTCATAGCCCAAGATATAACCTTTTTGATTTGGTCAAGATTCTGGTAAGATTCATCAGATCTGCTATGTAATTTATTTCAGTAACTAAAAATAGCAAATGAACTTCAATCTTCGTGAGGCTTACAGATTTGAAAAGTAGACTTCTTAAAATTGATTTTAGGTTCAAGAAATGTTAGATTTCGATTAGTTATGGGTTAGATTCTTCCGATCTAAGTTGATCCATCTTATTGTCCAGTGGTCAATGTCATTATCCAACGGTTAATAGCTTGTTCAAACGATTTTTAAGCTTGGTCTTGGACATAAATCAGTAGAAATGGAACACTAACATGTTTATAAACTTAATCCAAGTTAAGCAAAGGAAAAAGGAGGGGTTTATACCAAACAAGAGCTGATCTACAGTCGAAATGGGTAACGAGATGCTGCTGCTGTCCTCCTTTGTTCTTCTTTGCTAGAAATGACGAAAGAGCGTGATAGATGATGATGGTGAAGCTTGGTGACCCTTGGATGACGTGGGAGAGTGTTGTTCTGGTGGTAGCTGGTCGTTTTAGTGAGAGGAGAGCAGAGAATTGGTGAGGTAGAGAAGGGGTGGTAAGTGTAGAATGAGAGAGTTAAAGAGAAAAAGAGATTTAATAATTAGGTTTAAATGAGGGGGGTTTGGGCCTGGTATTTGGGCCGAATTTTGGGCCTTAGGATCGTGGGTTTGGGTCTGACCCATTACGGGTTGGGCTCGTGAATTGTTCCTCGAGTTCGTGCTACGTTTTGTTGTCGGTTAGACTTTAAACGCGTGTTTTAGAATGTAGTAGTTTTGGTCTGATTTCGTGTTATAGTTTTCGATATGAAATTGTCATTCGGGGTGACTAAGTATTTTTAAAATACTTGTTTTAAGTTACCAAGGTATATTTTGGATTTTGTTCGGGTGTTAGGCTCGATTCGCGCATTTTTTTCGTATTTGTTACGTTTTATGTTCAACGTATAAGTTTTTCAAGTATATTATTGTAAATTAATAATAACAAGTAAATAACGATTATTCTAGTATGAAAATAGGTTTACGTTACTTATGAAATGTTTCACCAACGGCCGGGTGTGTCGGATCTCATCCGATATGAAATGCACGATTTTTGCCCAATCGCGTAAGTGTATATATAGTATACAAAAATGATACATATAATTAGCCTAATACATTACTAATTGTGACAACTCTCCAAATTAGTTAAGGTTCGTTGGAACTCAAAACATGGCCCAGAGTTCACCCGGGAACGTGAGGATGAAATGCGCAAGAAGTATCCTCGAATATTTGAAACCGTGACCGCGACTCACGACACGAATTAAATCTCGGGACGAGATTTCCCTAACGGGGGGAGAATGTGACAACTCTCCAAATTAGGTACTGATTAACATTTAAGCATGTGCATTCTTACGCTAATTTCCTGATTAAGTTTAAAACAAAACTTTTGATGTGATGTAAGCCTAGTCGCCCAGTACTTTTAAACAAAAAGTATTACTAATACGTAAGTACTTAAAGTTACGTACAAATGTATCGGGACGAATCCGACAGATAAATACCGCAAGAGTTGATGACATAATATAATTAATAATTCAATTATTAATTACGAGTACTATTGTATCTATAACCTATAGATAAAACGAGTTAAATATACGTTTAACATAAAACGTATTATAAGACGAACAGAAACAATTTTAAAATGCATTCAAAGATCAAAATGAGAAGAATTCAAATTTTCTCACTCTTTCGGAAACGTTTGTAACATTACCTCAAAATATGAACCCGAAATTCGACTGAAATTTGGCACCCAATCGAATGATAGCAGTCCACTATACAAATTTGTACAATAGTCAAAAATAATGAAAATATCATTATACTGATTTTAAATAGTGAACCCGGAGAACATCTACAAAATAAAAATATAAAATGTTAAATGTTATATTGTACCAATTATACCCGTACTCAAAACTAACGGGCTTAAAATACCCCAACTAACTCCAATAATTGGAAGACCACAGACTGTGATCTCCCATACTCGACTCATTATACTCCTTTTCTTCCCTCTCCTGATCATTTGATCAATACATCCACACACACCTATCATTATCCATCTCCTCCTTCTTCTTCTTTTGAGCTAAAAAACACAGAAGAGCTAGAAGCAGCAGAAGTAGTAGAACAACAAGCCAGGGACATCATCATTCACAGCCTCTTCATCATCCTCAAAAATCCATTGTAAGGAAACACATTTTCTTTGCTTTCTACATCTCAAATTCATTATATAACATATATATATCATAATCCATGTATATAGCACATAAATTTGATGATTGTTTGAGTTGTTCTTGAGATGGATTGTATGGAACCAAACTTTAAATCATAAATCACATATGTGAAAGTTGTTACAAATGTGATATAACATTATATAATGGTGTTATGATGTGGAAATGGTGTAAAAATGAGCTAAAACTCGTAACAAAACACGTATATATATATACATATCGAACACAGACAAGAACAGAGTGCGTGAGGTTGGAGACGAACCAACCCGATCGGCTGGAACAGATGAGCCGAACGGCTCAACAAACTGAGCTGAACGGCTGGTTTGGTTGAGCCGAACGGTTTGCGACTTTTGCCCGAATGAACGAACGGGTTAGGATATGGACTGGACCCGAACGAGTAATGGACTAAATGTATTGGGCCGAGACCCCAGCCGAACGGCTGGACTACCCGAGCCGAACGGCTAGCCCAAGCCGAACTGCTGGGCTACGCAGTGGGCTGGGCTGGGCTGCAGACTGGGCCTTGGTCGCAAGCGGGCCGAATACTCCTTGGGCCTAAGACTTTGGGTTTGGACCGAGAATTGTAAAAACAAATGAATTAAATCAAATAAACGGGCCATTGGGTCAAAACTTGTTATTGGGCCAAAAACAAAACTAATCGGGCCGAGCCTAATAAACTTTAAAACATAAAACGTGACCTGATTCATTTAACGGAACGAGCATTCATAAAATGGAACTCATACACTTTATATATATATATACTAACGGACGTTTATGATTCTATATATATATATATATATATATATATATATATGTATATACATAACTAATAGCAAACGACAAACCTATATGTATACTTCATATATACATACAAATGACGACTTTTCAATGACGATAACATTTATTTATTTTTTTTAAACGGAAATAAATACAATAAGAAGTTTTATAACAAATAAAACTTATATACATTTTAATACGTAAATCACGTGTTTAGAACTTATATATATACATATATATATATACATACACACGACAAATCCAATGTGTTGAAACAATAACTATCTAATTTTCATGTATATGCACAAAAGGAACAAAACAACATTCAAACGTCTATATATATGACTACATACGTGTATATACACTTGACAAGGTATACGACGTGAGAAATATAACAATATTTCAACACAACGTCACCAACAAATGTAATGACTTACATCATTAAGAAATCAACAATTTCTTCAAACAAACCAACCGTTAACATAAGTTGATTAAACAAATTAAACGTACTTATGTTAATACATTTATTGTATATAGGTTAACACACCTTGGGCTATTACCCGTCGGCTGCTAGCTTTCCTTACCGAGCACATCACAGTGAGTTTACAGCCCCTACTTTTAAATGTTTTCTGCTTTTAAACACAGGGGTGTTAAACATAGAAATTGCATGCCAACACATGCAATCAAACTATAAATGCTTTATTGCTTTTATACAAATGTTGATTTGTGATATTACATATTCACTGTTATTTTGGGAATTTAGACAAGGTATCCTAGTACGGACCTAGACTTGGATTGTGTGCATGAAAGACCTCATGACATGCTACTGTAACCATTAGCTAGGTGACTCTAGCCACTGAGTATACGGATAGTACTATTGCCGTGAAGACCCTCCTACGGTGGAGCGTATACTTAAATGTCCGTTCAGGCAAACAACATAAGTTCTGGTTGTGGTTTGGTTATAGGGTTAGGTCGTGTTACTTTAACCTGCGAGGTTTAGCTCACCTTTCAGGGGATCACAGTCTAAGCAAATTCCCACATAATTTTAGGAAAAACGAATCCTACAACTGTTGGACACCGGAAGACATACCGGTAACTTATTTTACACTGGTAAACAACCAGTAACCTCATTTTGGGATGACATCCCACATAAAACTATACTTTAGGGTAACAACCCTACATATCTTGTATTCTTATAAATGAGTAACAATCATTTATACAAACTTGGTTTAACTAACCACATACATATACAAACCTGTAAATTCACTCAACATATTTGTTGATGACTTTCTCTATGGTTTTCAGGAAATTAGATGGGTAAGTAATCGCATGCATTCAGGATGGACAACCCTGGACTAATTAGGATGCCACATACTGTCGGGACCGCTTTTGGGGATTTCATTTGTAAAACCGCAAACATTGCGGTCATACTTATGAAATCTTATTTTAAACTTATGTATTATTGTTAAAACTAAAATGTTTTAAACTCCACTACTACTGTTACGACTTACATAGTCGTACTACTTTTGTAACAAATGTTTGAACTGGCATCCTTATCTATTATGTTGTGCGATAACCATATGCTCTGGGTATGTATGTATCTGTTGGTTGAAAATACTATTCGCAGTCCCGCCACGTCATTTAATCTTCCGCAAACTAATCACAACTAATTGTAATTACCGTTTGGCGGGGTGTGACAGACTTGGTATCAGAGCCATTGGTTATAGCGAACTAGAAGTCTTTAAGTGACCTAAAACCTTAGAGACCTAGACTATAGCCTTGGCTAAAACATTCATTTCATGCATACACACTTTGCATACATCTAACATACGATTGACACGTCACCTACGAATTCTTTGTCTCAGCATGTCGAGGCACAGTCCGATCTATTTGTATGCTTCTGATGAGGAGCCGACTGAGGATTCCTACCATAGCGACGCCAGCACCGGAGTTGCGAGTCCACCAGTTCACCTGAGAGCTCTATCTGATGACACCGGTGATGCCTACATCACCCCACCACCCACTGCACATGTGGTCCCACCTACTACTACTCCCACTGACCCTACCACTCGTATGTTAGGGTCTACCTTTATGGCGACACGCCATACGACTGCTGGACCTTCTAGAGGACCGGTACCTAGGAGGACACCATGGATGTGTGTCCGAGACTTCCCTAGAGGACCACTTGCGCCCCGTGATAAGGCGCCGATGGTAGAGGAGAGGGTGATGCACTGTGATGAGCCACCACAGAGGGTACCTAGGCTTGCTCACTTGGAGTGGATGACTCCTATGTTGGGGCGGTGGAGGTCGTTGGAGGGTTTTCCTTCTACTTTTGAGACCGGGGAGTCCTCCCGATCCTCCGCACTGCCTACTACTGGAGAGCCCGTGGAGTTGACTCTCCCTACTATTGTGGCTGTGATTCGCACATTGTTTCGTATTTCTGGTAGCAGGGGTGTTCACCTTGCAGAGCTACAGATTGATGTCTCCCGTCTGGATGGAGACATGACAGACGTGCATGAGCGTTGCCACTTCTTTTTGAGCAACGTGGTTGCTGCCCGAGAGATAGCCGAGACCGCACGTGCTCGTGTCAGGGTGCTAGAGAGGCGTGCGAGGACAGCAGGGTTGATGATTGGAGCTTGTGTGATGATAGCTGTGCTGAGGACAGCTGTGGGGTTGTTTCTACCTTATTTTCATTAGACTTGTGTATGGCGGTTTGTGCCTACTGGGCATCAGACCGACCACTTTTGGATGATGGATATGTTAGTAGGTCCATCACGTGTTGTATAGACTAGTATCAGATGGGTAGATGTATGTATGTACTAGACATGTACTAGACGGGAAAAACTGTTGATAGAATGGGTATATGTATAGGAAAACCTATTGACTTTTGTATAGCGCTAACCGCTGATGGGGCGTATTAGGGATCCCATCTTGTTTTGTATAAAACTGTTGTATCAGCGCTACACCTTTTGATATAATATAACTTATGTTTGGTTGTATTTCGTATTCATTACATTCAACAACGACTTTAGTATTATATCTACATTTACATACGTGTGTTAGAAACGGTAGCCAATCAATAACATTTGATCATTCCTTGAAAACCATGAAACATACCACACCTTGATCATTGAGTCCCATCTTGAATTTTCTTTGAACTCGATTTTGTTGAATGATGATGAAAAGAAATATGTATTTAGCATTATATAATGACACCTGGCCAACGTGATTATATTGTACTAACTACGTATGGGCGTTTCAAAGTCGTGCGACATGTGATACAAAATCTTGTCATTCAATTCTTCATAATGTTCCCTTGTTAAAAATGTGAAATCTTGTTCATCACATTCAATATTTTGGCATTGACTTCTGCATATTTATTTCATCGCAGAACGGAATCATGCCACCAAAACGACGAATGACTAAGAACAGTCGACGAACGACACCTTCTTCCAATCCTGAAACTGTTCCCCCACCCAACAACAATGAAACTACTGAACAAATGATCGCGCGTCGAATAGCTGAAGGTATTGCTGAGTATGAAGCAAGCCGAAATCGCGAGAATGGAATGAATAACAACGGGTCTACCCCTGTTAATACTGAGGCACCTGCGAATACTCACCGAGGGTGTTCATACAAGACATTCTAGGCTTGTAAGCCAGCTACTTTTCGTGGCACCGAGGGTGCTATTGGGATTATACACTGGATAGAAAAGACAGAGTCGGTATTGGACATTAGTGACTGTTCACCAGACTGTATGGTGAAATATGCCACATGCACTCATGCTGACAAGGCTCTTACTTGGTGGAACAGTCAAGTCCAATCACTGGGACGACCAGCTGCCTACTCCATGTCATGGGAAGTAATGAAAAACATGATGTTGGAGGAGTTCTGTCCCCGTAGCGAGATGCAGAAAGTCGAAACTGAGCTGTGGAACATCACTATGATTGGTGCCGATGTCACTGGTTATACAACCAAGTTTCAGGAACTAGCACGTCTAGTGCCACATATGGTGACAGCTGAGTACAAACGCATCGAGCGTTATGTATATGGCCTGGCACCGCAAATCAGGAGTTTGGTTACATCTTCCAAACCTGACACATTCAGGAGCGCTGTTGTTTTAGCGCAAAGTCTGACCAATGAGGCAGTCAGGATGGAAACACTGACCAAGAAAACTGCATCGGGCAAGGTTGAGTCGAGCAGTACTGAAGCTGGCAGTTCTGGAGGTACCAAGCGTAAGTGGAACGGCACAGGGAGTGACCGACAGGGTCAAACAAATAAGAAGGGATCTGGGAACCCAAAGTCCTATGCTGCCACCACTATGGAATCAAAGCCATACTTGGGTAACAAACCTAAGTGTGACAAATGTGGCAAACACCACGAGGGTGAATGTTGGTATTGCAACAACTGTAGAGGTTGGGGTCACAAAACCCAAAACTGTAAAGCTAACCCTACCCCTAGGGAAAGCACAGAACGCCGAAACCAAGGGTGTTTTGAATGTGGCGACACGAGGCACTATCGGAACCGTTGCCCTCAACTCAATAACCAAAACCCCAACAACAACAACCAGAACAACCAAAACCGCAACAACACCAACAACCGTGGTAACAACAACCGAGCTAACAACACCATCAATCAGCCGGCTCAAGGAAGAGCATTTGTGATTGGAGCACAAGAGGCACGCCAGGACCCTAACACCGTCACTGGTACGTTTCTTGTAAACAACCATTATGCCTCTGTGTTAATCGATTCAGGTGCTGATTTAAGTTTTGTGTCTAATGAGTTTAGACCACTATTAGAACTTGAATCACGTAAGTTAGATAACAAATATACAATTGAACTAGCCGATGGTGAGTTAATCGAGTCAGGAGAAATAGTACCGGGATGTACCTTGGAATTAGAAGGTCATCTCTTCGAAATAGACTTACTACCGTTTAAGTTGGGAAGTTTCGACGTTGTAGTCGGTATGGACTGGTTGTCTAAGAACCGTGCCGAGATCATTTGTTACGATAATTTGGTAACAAATACCACTAGTTAAGGTTCGTTGGAACTCAAAACATGGCCCAGAGTTCACCCGGGAACGTGAGGATGAAATGCGCAAGAAGTATCCTCGAATATTTGAAACCGTGACCGCGACTCACGACACGAATTAAATCTCGGGACGAGATTTCCCTAACGGGGGGAGAATGTGACAACTCTCCAAATTAGGTACTGATTAACATTTAAGCATGTGCATTATTACGCTAATTTCCTGATTAAGTTTAAAACAAAACTTTTGATGTGATGTAAGCCTAGCAGCCCAGTACTTTTAAACAAAAAGTATTACTAATACGTAAGTTCTTAAAGTTACGTACAAATGTATCGGGACGAATCCGACAGATAAATACCGCAAGAGTTGATGACATAATATAATTAATAATTCAATTATTAATTACGAGTACTATTGTATCTATAACCTATAGATAAAACGAGTTAAATATACGTTTAACATAAAACGTATTATAAGACGAACAGAAACAATTTTAAAATGCATTCAAAGATCAAAATGAGAAGAATTCAAATTTTCTCACTCTTTCGGAAACGTTTGTAACATTACCTAAAAAACACAGAAGAGCTAGAAGCAGCAGAAGTAGTAGAACAACAAGCCAGGGACATCATCATTCACAGCCTCTTCATCATCCTCAAAAATCCATTGTAAGGAAACACATTTTCTTTGCTTTCTACATCTCAAATTCATTATATAACATATATATATATATATATATATATATATATCATAATCCATGTATATAGCACATAAATTTGATGATTGTTTGAGTTGTTCTTGAGATGGGTTGTATGGATCCAAACTTTAAATCATAAA
Organism: Pseudognaphalium luteoalbum; assembly: GCA_963422505.1. NCBI lineage: Eukaryota > Viridiplantae > Streptophyta > Magnoliopsida > Asterales > Asteraceae > Pseudognaphalium > Pseudognaphalium luteoalbum. The sequence continues at coordinate 33,647,745 of OY730194.1, read as the reverse complement.
TCACATATGTGAAAGTTGTTACAAATGTGATATAACATTATATAATGGTGTTATGATGTGGAAATGGTGTAAAAATGAGCTAAAACTCGTAACAAAACACGTATATATATACATATCGAACACAGACAAGAACAGAGTGCGTGAGGTTGGAGACGAACCAACCCGATCGGCTGGAACAGATGAGCCGAACGGCTCAACAAACTGAGCTGAACGGCTGGTTTGGTTGAGCCGAACGGTTTGCGACTTTTGCCCGAACGAACGAACGGGTTAGGATATGGACTGGACTGAAACGAGTAATGGACTAAATGTATTGGGCCGAGACCCCAGCCGAACGGCTGGACTACCCGAGCCGAATGGCTAGCCCAAGCCGAACGGCTGGGCTACGCAGTGGGCTGGGCTGGGCTGCAGACTGGGCCTTGGTCGCAAGCGGGCCGAATACTCCTTGGGCCTAAGACTTTGGGTTTGGACCGAGAATTGTAAAAACAAATGAATTAAATCAAATAAACGGGCCATTGGGTCAAAACTTGTTATTGGGCCAAAAACAAAACTAATCGGGCCGAGCCTAATAAACTTTAAAACATAAAACGTGACCTGATTCATTTAACGGAACGAGCATTCATAAAATGGAACTCATACACTTTATATATATATATATATATACTAACGGACGTTTATGATTCTATATATATATATATATATATATATATATATACATAACTAATAGCAAACGACAAACCTATATGTATACTTCATATATACATACAAATGACGACTTTTCAATGACGATAACATTTATTTATTTTTTTTAAACGGAAATAAATACAATAAGAAGTTTTATAACAAATAAAACTTATATACATTTTAATACGTAAATCACGTGTTTAGAACTTATATATATACATAAATATATATATACATACACATGACAAATCCAATGTGTTGAAACAATAACTATCTAATTTTCATGTATATGCACAAAAGGAACAAAACAACATTCAAACGTCTATATATATGACTACATACGTGTATATACACTTGACAAGGTATACGACGTGAGAAATATAACAATATTTCAACACAACGTCACCAACAAATGTAATGACTTACATCATTAAGAAATCAACAATTTCTTCAAACAAACCAACCGTTAACATAAGTTGATTAAACAAATCAAACATACTTATGTTAATACATTTATTGTATATAGGTTAACACACCTTGGGCTATTACCCGTCGGCTGCTAGCTTTCCTTACCGAGCACATCACAGTGAGTTTACAGCCCCTACTTTTAAATGTTTTCTGCTTTTAAACACAGGAGTGTTAAACATAGAAATTGCATGCCAACACATGCAATCAAACTATAAATGCTTTATTGCTTTTATACAAATGTTGATTTGTGATATTACATATTCACTGTTATTTTGGGAATTTAGACAAGGTATCCTAGTACGGACCTAGACTTGGATTGTGTGCATGAAAGACCTCATGACATGCTACTGTAACCATTAGCTAGGTGACTCTAGCCACTGAGTATACGGATAGTACTATTGCCGTGACGACCCTCCTACGGTGGAGCGTATACTTAAATGTCCATTCAAGCATACAACATAAGTTCTGGTTGTGGTTTGGTTATAGGGTTAGGTCGTGTTAGTTTAACCGGCGAGGTTTAGCTCACCTTTCAGGGGATCACAGTCTAAGCAAATTCCCACATAATTTTAGGAAGAACGAATCCTACAACTGTTGGACACCGGAAGACATACCGGTAACTTATTTTACACTGGTAAACAACCAGTAACGCATTTTGGGATGACATCCCACATAAAACTATACTTTAGGGTAACAACCCTACATATCTTGTATTCTTATAAATGAGTAACAATCATTTATACAAACTTGGTTTAACTAACCACATACATATACAAACCTGTAAATTCACACAACATATTTGTTGACGACTTTCTCTATTTTTTTCAGGAAATTAGCTGGGTAAGTAATCGCATGCATTCAGGATGGACAACCCTGGACTAATTAGGATGCCACATACTGTTGGGACCGCTTTTGGGGATTTAATTTGTAAAACCGTAGACATTGCGGTCATACTTATGAAATCTTATTTTAAACTTATGTATTATTGTTAAAACTAAAATGTTTTAAACTCCACTACTACTGTTACGACTTACATAGTCGTACTACTTTTGTAACAAATGTTTGAACTGGCATCCTTATCTATTATGTTGTGCGATAACCATATGCTCTGGGTATGTATGTATTTGTTGGTTGAAATTTACTGTTCGCAGTCCCGCCACATCATTTAAGCTTCCGCAAACTAATCACAACTAGTTGTAATTACCGTTTTGCGGGGTGTGACACTAATTATATGTATAACCACAGTGATTAGGCACTAATACTAGTCCTAATTTGGCGGGTGTCACATTCTCCCCTTGTTAAGAGAATTTCGTCCCGAAATTTAGCTCTGAGTCGTGGTATGAGTGGAGTCTGTGAATAACTCTGGATACTTGAGTCGCATTTGGTCTTCCCGTTCCCAAGTGAATTCCGGACCGCACCGCGAACTCCACCGGACTTTAACGATGGGAATACGACTTTGTTTTAATTGTTTGACCTCACGGTCCATGATTTCTACTGGTGTCTCGACGAAGTGGAGTTTATCATCGATGTGGATTTCGTCGAGTGGTATGATAAGTGTCTCATCAGACAGGCATTTCTTTATATTAGAAATGTGGAATGTGGGGTGCACGCTACTGAGTTCAGCGGGTAGCTGCAAACGATATGCCACCGGACCAACCCTTTCGAGGATTTCAAATGGCCCAATGTATCTAGGGTTTAGTTTCCCGCGTTTACCAAAACTGATGACGCCTTTCCAAGGCGATACTTTGAGTAGTACTCGATCCCCAACTTGGAACTCGAGATGTTTGTGTCTCACGTCAGCATAGCTCTTCTGATGATCACGTGCGGCTTTTAACCATTGTTGGATACCAATGATCTTTTCGGTGGTTTCATGAATGATTTCTGGACCAGTGAGTTGACTGTCTCCCACTTCGGTCCAACAGATAGGCGATCGGCATTTACGACCGTAGAATGCCTCAAATGGTGCAGCTCCAATACTGGTATGGTAGTTTTTGTTATATGAGAATTCGCACAATGGTAAGTGATGTTCCCAATTAGTACCGAAATCAACTATGCAAGCTCGTAGCATATCCTCCAGTGTTTGTATAGTTCGTTCGCTCTGGCCGTCAGTTTGAGGATGATAAGATGTACTCATATCTAGACGAGTACCAAGAGATTTTTGTAGTGATTGCCAGAAGCGAGAAGTAAATCGAGCATCTCGGTCAGAGATAATTGAGATGGGCACACCGTGTCTTGACACGATCTCTTTCAGGTAAATCCGTGTCAAACGTTCCATCTTGTCAGTTTCCCTAATGGCTAGGAAATGAGTAGATTTGGTGAGTCAGTCTACGATCACCCAAATGGTATCGCAACTGCTAGAGGTTTTTGGGAGTTTGGTAATGAAATCCATGGTGATTTGCTCCCATTTCCATTCGGGGATTTCCGGTTGGTGTAGTAAACCGGAAGGTTTCTGATGTTCGGCTTTAACCTTGGAACAAGTGAGACACTTGCCAACGTAGGTAGCAATGTTGGCTTTCATGTTGGGCCACCAGTACAACTCCTTGATGCCATGGTACATTTTTTCGGCACCAGGATATATAGAGTATTTAGACTTGTGTGCCTCGTCCATCACCAAGTCTCGTAAGTTCCCGTAGTTGGGCAACCAGAGTCGGTCAGAGAAGTACTTGGCCCCGCTTGGTTTGGTTTCAAACTGTTTATCCATGCCTTGCAAGGCCTCGTGTTTCACATTTTTAGTTTTGAGTGCTTCGAGTTGAGCGGTAAGAATTTGGATTATCAGGTCGTTGTGTATAGTCATGACAAGTGCTCGGACTCGAAGGGGTTTCACTCGTTCTTTACGACTTAAGGCATCGACAACAACATTTGCCTTGCGTGGATGGTAATGTATTTCACAGTTGAAATCAGTAAGTAGTTCGACCCAACAACGTTGTCTCATGTTTAGGTCTTTTTGGTCGAAGATGTGTTGGAGACTTTTGTGATCAGTGAAGATTGTACACTTGGTACCGTATAAGTAGCGTCTCCAAATTTTGAGAGCGAATACAACTGCCCCCAACTCTAGGTCATGAGTTGTGTAAATCTTTTCGTGGACCTTGAGTTGTCGAGAGGCGTAAGAAATGACTTTGTCTCGTTGCATCAGCACGCAACCGAGACCTTGCTGTGAAGCGTCACAGTATACCATGAAGTCATCGTCGCCCTCAGGTAAGGATAAGATAGGTGCATTGCAGAGTTTTTGTTTGAGCAGTTGGAAGGCTGAATCCTTCTTATCAGTCTAATCGAACTTCCTTTCTTTCTGAGTCAGTGCAGTGAGAGGTTGAGCTATTTTTGAAAAATTCTCAATGAATCGCCTATAGTATCCGGCGAGTCCTAAGAATTGTCGTACCCCGGTGGGTGTAGTAGGTGCTTGCCAACCCTTGATGGCTTCGATTTTTGAAGGATCAACACGAATTCCTTGACTGTCAATCACGTGTCCAAGGAATTGTACAGTTTGCATCCAGAACTCACACTTGGAGAATTTGGCATATAACTCCTCGTGCTTGAGTAGTTCTAGAACGGTTCTCAGGTGTTGCGCGTGTTCTTGTTCATTGCGCGAGTAAATCAGAATATCGTCAGTGAAGACGATGACAAACTTGTCGAGGTAAGGCTTACACACCCGATTCATAAGGTCCATGAATACTGCCGGTGCGTTGGTCAAGCCGAATGGCATTACTTGGAATTCGTAATGCCCGTAGCGAGTTCGGAAAGCTGTTTTAGGAATGTCGGTATCACGAACTCGTAGTTGGTGATAACCTGACCGTAGATCAATCTTTGAGTAAACACTCGACCCTTGGAGTTGGTCAAACAGGTCATCAATGCGTGGTAGTGGGTAACGGTTCTTGACGGTTAATTTGTTGAGTTCACAGTAGTCGATGCACATGCGGAAAGAACCGTCTTTCTTTTTCACAAACAGGACCGGGGCTCCCCAAGGCGAGGAACTCGGTCGAATAAAGCCTTTATCCAGGAGTTCTTGCAGTTGAGTAGACAACTCCTGAAGTTCAGAGGGGGCTAAACGGTACGGTGCTCGTGCCACAGGTGCTGCGCCGGGCACAAGGTCAATAGAGAATTCGACTTGTCTAGTTGGCGGTAGGCCAGGAAAGTCTTTAGGAAAGACTTCTGGGAAGTCTCGAACAATAGGCACATCCTCAAGTCGCTTCTCCTCTGACTGTTTCTCTATAACGTGTGCGAGGATTGCCTGGTACCCTTTTCTCAAGTATTTCCAGGTTTTCATGCAAGAAATAATGTTAAGTCTTGTCCCACGGTCTCCCCTTGTACGATTAAAGTTCCACCGGTGACGAGAGGAATACGGACAATTTTCTCAAAACAAATAATCTCGGCGCGGTGTTTGGATAACCAATCCATACCGACGATTATGTCAAAGCTGCCGATCTTGACGGGTATAAGGTCAATAGAGAATAGCTCATCAGCTAAGTTCAACATGCAGTTAGGTATCATACTATTGGCCTCAATGAGTTTGCCGTTTGCCAATTCTACTGTGTACTTAGAATCTAAGGCAGTGGGGGTAGCGTTGAGCAATGGGCTAAATTCATCAGATATGAAACTTTTATCGGCACCAGTATCAAATAAGACTGAAGCGGTTAAGTTGTTGAGAAGAAACATACCCGTAACAACGTTCGGGTCTTGGCAGGCTTCCCCCGAGTTCAACACAAAAGCTCTGCCGCGAGCGTTGGTGTTGTTGTTCCTGTTATTACTTCTCAGCTTTGGACAGTCATTCCTGAAATGTCCGGTGTTTCCACACTCGAAGCAGGCCTTTGGTGTGTTAGAGTTTAGGATTGTGGTGTTGGTTCGACAATCTTTAGCTAAGTGCCCGAAACGTTTGCATTTGCTGCAAGGGCAAGAACCATCGTGGTGACGGTTGCATTTGGAGCAATAGGGTTTACTCCCACTGTATCCTTTCTTTTCGTCGGTACCAGCAGCATAGGCCTTTGTAGTATCCAGCCTCTTGTTTTGTTGTTGACTTTGGTTTTAGTTGTGGTTGGGATTCCATTTCCGTTTGTTATCCCCAGATCGGTTTCCAGTATCCTTTCCAGCGGATGTTCCACGACGGACTACCTGAGCCATTAAGTTATGTGCCATACGGACGGCACTCTGAATAGTCCCCAGGTTGGATGCAGTTACCATCCCCTGAATCTTGGCTGGGAGTCCCCAGATATACCTTTCGATCCTCTTGTATTCAGGGTCGACCATTGTTGGGCACAAAAGTGCCAGCTGGTGGAAGCGGGTAGTGTAACCGGTGATATCATCACCTCTCACTGTGAGATTCCAGAATTCAACCTCAAGCTGTTGTAGCTCTTCTCTTAAGCAGTACTCATCTGTCAGCATCTTCTTTAGATCTTCCCAAGGGAGTTGATAAGCGACGTCAATTCCCACAGTTTGGGCATAGGTGTTCCACCAGGTAAGGGCACCTTCCATAAAGGTGCAGGTAGAGTACTTAACTTTGCAATCCTCGGTGCAGTTGCAAATTCGAAAAACAGATTCCAGTTTCTCAATCCATCGCAGTAAGCCGATGGCTCCTTCAGTTCCCTTGAAGTTTAATGGTTTGTAGTTCAGAAAATCCTTGTATGTGCAAGGTTTGGTAGTTGGTATTGTGTTGGAGGTATTTTCGCTGCCCTGGTTCGGATTTGAACCACTGTTTCATGGTGCCTCTTGAGCAGCCAAGGCATCGGCTACTCCTTGGGCAACGAACTGGGCAAGTTCAGCAGCGGTGAAAGTCTGTTTCCTGGCGGCATGTTCCTTTAATAAAAAGTTAGGAGATATGTGAGATTTTGTACAAAGAGTATGATTATCACGGATGCATATCCATAAAGAGGTAATATACGATACCACTATAGGATAATCAATAACATATGATAGATATATTTGCAACCACTCAAGGTGCGAGTTCAAAAGATTTCAGAATTCTAAGTTCACAAAAGATGCCGGGAATATTACATCCGGTCGGGTTACAAGAGTTTACATAGCTAGCTAATAGATTACATGATAACCACTGCACTAATCTTGATGTAGGTTAAGTCGTGACAACAGAGAAGTGAGATGGTTAACAAATTCTGCAAGCTTGCTAACCATCCTAAGAGCATCCTCGGTTTCCCGTAGACGCGTCTCGCATTCTTGCAACCTTGCTTGCAGAACAGAGATTTCATTCTGGTTACTGATCACTTGATTGTGAATAGTTCCCATGGTTTCGATAGTTTCTCCCAGTTGGTCGTGAAGTGTGTCCATGTTATCCACAGTGTTCTCGTGATCCTCGGAGACTTGGTTGATACGTTCAAGGGCTGTGAGTCCAGTTCTCACGGGTCTCCTGCAGTTCTATGTCGATTTCGCGAAGTCGTCGCTCATGGTGGTTTAGCTTGGCGACTAAAGCTGGTATGGAATAGGGGTTAGTTCGAGGTGACATTGTGGTCCTCCTAAAAATCCGTGGGTTTTGTGATCCATACGGTTGAGAGCGTGACGAATTGGGTGGTGTGTTCGCCATTCTGAGATAGAGCGTTAGAAAGAATGAGGCCTATATTCATATAATACATATATAATATAGCCTAAAGTGTCTAATCACAGACATGTTTGAGTTCCGATTTCTCTCGTGGTGAGAGTCAACTAGTGTATCCCTGTTCATCATAACCATTTCAGACCTCACATCATCTTTCTTTAATTGTACATAGTTGATCAGGCTATGTTAAATTAAAGTCGTATGATGTAATTCCTGAACCAGTCATAACTAATAGGGAGATACTGCCTAACGGTCATAGTCTAGGCCCACTAAATGCAACCTAGTTCGCTATAACCTTAGGCTCTGATACCAATCTGTAACACCCCCAAATTTAATGTTGCGCGGAAGCAAGCTTTGGGTGTTACTAATCAATAATCAAGCACCAAAGTATAGCAAACGACTTCTAAATGAGACGTTTGTAAAATAGCTACATACCATTATAAAATAGGGTTTGAAAACGTACTGTTTTCGTTACAAAAGTAAGGTCCTCTAGAGTCCGCGTACGTAACGGGAGATTCTATTACATAATCAAAGTTACAAAAGATAATGTTAAAGAATCTCCATTAATGCAGTTTGGAAATCATGCGACTCTAGCTAGTAATCCTGAAGTAATCCTACTCCGTATGTGTACCTGAGAATACATGCTAAAAGGGTCAACACGAATGTTGGTGAATCTCACAGGTTTGTAAGTAAGTAATAGTTTGAACACAAGATTTTTATCAGTTGTGCCCGCAGGCGTAAATTAGGTATCTGCAACCAAGCAAATAATAAGTAAATATGTATATACCGTTGCCATGAGCTCATAGTCGAAGCTTAACCCGCAAATCGGTGGTACAACCAAGTACCGTATAGTGCCCCCGCGAGTGCCCAATCCAAACACTCGTACGAAATAAATAAAAGTCGCCCGTTTATACATAACGGTTCGTGGTAGCGCTACTACCCCGGGCGGGGAGGGTCAGTCCCTAATGGATCCATTAACTAATATTCGCGCTTAAGTCCATAACTAACGAAACTATGATGGAGGGACTTCAGTGGATTAGCAAGTAACTCATGCAAGCCCGTATATGAAAAGTAAGTAAATTAGCACTTGTGTTCAAGAAAACGTAAGCAATGCATCTCACCCCATAAGTAAAACAGTAAAAGTGGGGCTGTAAGACTTACCTGAGTCAAGTAAGCAAGCGTTTAACTTAATAAACGTAAAGTCTGAAAGCAGTAGTAATCCGTAGGTTCCGCGAACCCGCAACCTTCTAATGCCCTAAGCATATAAGGTTGTATGTATAAGTGAATGTCTCAAAAGATCATCCATGTTAGTTGTCCACTCAACTAGTTATGTCCAAGTGTTTGTTTGTACTTTTGTAATCATTTTGTAAATAAGTGTTGCCCGTTGGTGACGGAAGTGTAATAATAATTCAAATATTATTATGTGTTTTGCGGTGTTGTATACTTATTAATATATTTGTTGTTGATTGTCCAATTATTGTACCTATGTATAAGGATTTTCGGAAATAAAAAATTTATGCGACAATGGTATTGTCGGAATTACTTTTGCGACAATATGATTGTCGGATTAGAGAGTTTCAAAGCTGTGTTATATTATGCGACAATAGATTGGTTATTCACGGAATGTTATTCACGGGTAGTTATTCATGGATTGTTATTCACGGATTATTATTCATGGGATGTTATTCACGGATTATTATTCATGGGATGTTATTTCATGGATTATGACAGTGAGTTGTGCGACATTAAGTTATGCGGTATTGAGTTACGAAGTATATATGTTATGTATTGCTAAAGTTATGGTTCGAAAGTGTAGATTTTTTAAACTTAGGGTCCAAAAGTGCAATTTTTAGAGGGTCAATCCGACAGTCAAAGTCAACCCGAGAGTCAAAAAGTCAAATTGTCGGAGTCATTGTCGGAGGTCATTGTCGGATTTTTACTATTGTCAGACCTATATTTCACCCGTGTTAAAACATTAGTTTGGTCAAGTAAACCTTAACGAATCGTTCTGAAATTTTTACACAAGCTTCTCCTATGTCTTAGCTTTCGAAAACATATTTTTGCATCGATTTTAACCAAGCACAACTCCAGATAAAAAATTTTAATTTGAAGTAGGTCCAGCAGATCGTTTTTGTGACATATGCTCAATAATCTGGTCATAAGTTAAGTTTTACAAAACTTCACAGAAAGTTCCAGTAGGATTTGGAAAACTAACAAAATTTGTGATCTTTTCCCGTTGGTCTCAAGTTCTAATTCGTTCCCTATCCCAAGATATACCTTTTTTGATTTGGTCAAGATTCTGGTCAGATTCATCAGATCTGCTATGTACTTTTATTTTAGTAACTAAAAATATCAAATGAACTTCAATCTTCATGAGGCTTACAGATTTGAAAACTAGACTTCTTAAACTTGATTTTAGGCTCAAGAAATGTTAGATTTAGATTAGTTATGGGTTAGATTCTTCCGATCTAAGTCGATCCATCTTATTGTCCAGTGGTCAATGTCATTATCCAACGGTTAATAGCTTGTTCCAACAATTTTTAAGCTTGGTCTTGGAAATAAATCAGTAGAAATGGAACACTAACATGTTTATAAACTTAATCCAAGTTAAGCAAAGGAAAAAGGAGGGGTTTATACCAAACAAGAGCTGATCTACAGTCGAAATGGGTAACGAGATGCTACTGCTGTCCTCCTTTGTTCTTCTTTGCTAGAAATGACGAAAGAGCGTGATAGATGATGATGGTGAAGCTTGGTGACCCTTGGATGACGTGGGAGAGTATTGTTCTGGTGGTAGCTGGTCGTTTTAGTGAGAGGAGAGCAGAGAATTGGTGAGGTAGAGAGGGGGTGGTAAGTGTAGAATGAGAGAGTTAAAGAGAAAAAGAGATTTAATAATTAGGTTTAAATGAGGGGGGTTTGGGCCTGGTATTTGGGCCGAATTTTGGGCCTTAGGGTCGTGGGTTTGGTTCTGACCCATTACGGGTTGGGCTCGTGAATTGTTCCTCGAGTTCGTGCTACGTTTTGTTGTCGGTTAGACTTTAAACGCGTGTTTTAGAATGTAGTAGTTTTGGTCTGATTTCGTGTTATAGTTTTCGATATGAAATTGTCATTCGGGGTGACTAAGTATTTTTAAAATACTTGTTTTAAGTTACCAAGGTATATTTTGGATTTTGTTTGGGTGTTAGGCTCGATTCGCGCATTTTTTTCGTATTTGTTACGTTTTATGTTCAACGTATAAGTTTTTCAAGTATATTATTGTAAATTAATAATAACAAGTAAATAACGATTATTCTAGTATGAAAATAGGTTTACGTTACTTATGAAATGTTTCACCAATGGCCGGGTGTGTCAGATCTCATCCGATATGAAATGCACGATTTTTGCCCAATCGTGTAAGTGTATATATAATATACAAAAATCATACATATAATTAGCCTAATACATTACTAATTACATGTATAACCACAGTGATTAGGCACTAATACTAGTCCTAATTTGGCGGGTGTCACATAGGTGGAGATTTTGAAAATGAATTTCTGTAAACTGATGTCCTAGGCATCTCTCTCCCATAGTGCTGATGAGACAGTTTGGGACATTCACGAATTAAATGTCCTTGTCTTTTACAGTAAAAGCATGATCGGGTCTCAACAACTGGTTGAGGCTGAGGACTTAACACAGGAGTAGGAGAAGCATTTCTAGAACATGAACATTTCGTGCATGTCTTAGAAGATGCTTGTTTTGGTTGAGAGGTTGAAGTGGAAGATTTATCACAAAAATCGTTTGCACGTGTAGCTTTATGTTGCAAAATCTTTACAGGTGACTGTAAAGTTTGAGATTTTGTATTTAAAACCTTATCCTTTTCCTTTTTAGGTTGAACCTTAATTGTTGGTTCAACCTTTAAAACCGCTTTTTCAGATTTTACTTCAATCTTCTTTTTAAATTCAGGATACTCCTGATCAGTAATATCCTCAATCTCAACAATCTCCTCCACACTAACTGGAGATTCACATTCACACTTAACAAACTGAGGCGAAGGATACTCTGACCGTTTGGTTTTCTCCTTTGCCTGTTTGTTTTGATTATTGACCTTAGACTTGACCCCATATAACAGTGCATAGTCAACTGGAATCTCTTCGGTGTCTTCCTTAACTGGCATAGGACAGTATTCAGTGGGAGGCGGGACTACAGTATAACCTAGTCCTGTCTTAGTTTTATTATCTGTCCTTTGCTTGTTAAGGATTTCGTTGAAGGCAACCGTAGAAGAAGAGGAACCTAGAATCTTACTTTTATATTTGTCATATTCAACTTTCAGATCAGATAGTTCCTTTCTTAAAAGATCTATTTCAGCAAGATAGCTATTAATAGCATCCTGTTGACTAAAAACCTTAGATTTATACCTAAGAGTGTCCTGTTGATAAGCCTCAATTTTCTTATCATACAACTGTTCATTGGCCTTTAGGTACTTATTTGACTCACTAAGTTTTTCAACCTTTTTCCTTAAGTCTACATTATCTTCTTGAAAGCACTTTAAAGATTCAGTTAACTTAATGCACGAAATACAATTCAAAGGTTCTTCTGGTTCATTGCGTACCTCATTAGTAATGTGAGCCATGAGACACTGTTGATACTTATCAGCATACATGCTCCAGTCGGTGTTGGTAGGCTCAAAGACAACTAGTGCATCAGCTGTCGCTTGCTTCACTTCATCTTTCTCTGGAGTTCTGGGAGCATCAGGCTTCGTGAAACCCGATAGAGGAACTTTGGGTTTTTCACACTCTCTCGCAAAATGTCCAAGATTCTGACAGTTATAACAGCGAACCTTGCTCTTATCAAAACCAAAACTGGTTTTGCCATCTCCTTCCAAACTCTTGCGACCAGTCCGTTGCAAGAATTTCTTAACTCTCCTTGATATCATGGCAATATTCTAGTTTAAGTCCATTTGCTCAAGATCATCGTCATCTAGTTGAGCATAATCTTCTTTGGCAAGTTCTAAAGTAGAATTCGGTTGTGAAACTAAATCCTTGTAAGAGCTGTGAAAGGCTGTAATGATAGCAGCCTGCTCTTGAATAGCAGGGGAAACTAGAACTTGTTGTTGTGACCCTTGTGAGGGTCCAGAAGCATATACCAAATGATGAACACCGGTAGATTGCAATGAAGGTTGAAGTGGAGAACTTGTAGAAGAAACGAAAGCCATTCCACCATAAGTCTTTCCGGTGTTGACTTTTCCTCCATATAACGTCGGGTCTTGAACAAAACCACCCGATTTGCATTCCTTCTTCTTCAACTCCATCGCATGGGCTTGAAGAACACCAATTAGCTCATCCAAGTTCATTGTAGCTAATTCTTGACTTTCTTTCAGAAACTGTACTTTAACATCCCAACTACTCGGTAGAACGTCCAACAGCTTCTTATTTATTTCAATCTGAGGGAAATTATATCCTCCCTCAGTCAACTCACTAACCAACTGTGAGTATCTAGTAAACACACCCGAAGCTGTTTCATTAGGAAGAGAATCAAACAGATCATACTGTTTCTTGATCAGTTCTAATTTAGCCTCCTTGTACTTCTGGTTTCCACCACATCTTGTCTCAATAGCCTTCCAAAGATCGTATGTTATGTCATGTGTTTTGAAGAGGCGTAAGACATCTTTAGTAAGGCACATGCAGATGGCTGAATGAGCCTTTCTTTCAATATCGTACTCCTTCTTCTCTTCAGGAGACATGGCTTTGTAAGTTTTGGATGGAGGGATACCACGATAGTCTCCCTCAGCTACTGGAGCTTCATATCTTGATAAAACGTATGATTGTTTAAGCTCTAGACTTTTTAGGTCTAATCTAGGATCAATGAAACAAAGATAATAATATGTAGCGGAATAAGAACAAATCAATGTTATCACAACAAGCCCCAATTTTATTCGATCACAATAAAACGGTTATACAAATATAACAGGATCAAGAAACTTGATCTTGAGGCTAAACAAACCATTAGACGTCTACATTATGTGTGCACACTCAAACCCTACACCTAATGTCTCTTTATATAATAGAGACATCTAGGGTTACAAAGCAGACCACAGTTTCCACATCTACAGCAGAAGCAGAGTATGTTGCAGCATCAAGTTGTGGTGCACAGGTGCTCTGGATTCAGAATCAAATGATGGACTATGGTTTGACTTTCATGAACACTCCTATTTACATTGATAATACATCTGCTATTAGTATCATACAAAATCCTGTTAAGCATTCAAAAACCAAACACATTGAAATCCGATATCATTTTATAAGAGATTGTTATGATAAAAGATTGATTCATATTTTCAAAATTCATACTGATAATCAACTTACAAATCTTTTTACAAAAGCATTTGATGTAGGAAGGTTTACATTTTTGATAACTAATATTGGTATGATCAATCTCACTTAGTGTTTTGGTCAGGATTTGATACTAACAGAGGTGAAGTATATTGTGTGTGACAGGGTCAAGTGTTGCCACTGTTAGCTTCATCATGATAACAGTTGGTTCCACTGTTAGTTTCCTTATGCCACTGTCAATGTAATTTCAACCTCTGCTGTATATTTGTGTAGCTTAACCCCTGCTGGTTGTTTTTCTTAGTTTAATATTGCAGGATTCAGCCACTGTTAGGAGACATTACGAGAGCTGGAGTCTAATATTTTCTTTGTTGCTTTTTCTTTTTGATTAAAAAAATAAATAAAAAAATAAAAAAATTGTGTTATTTTATGAAGTCTACGCCCCTGCTAGTTCTAGTGTACCCCTGCTAGTACTAGTACCCCTGTTGGCTTTATTGAGGGTTATTAACGGTTGAATTTGATTAAGTGAGGTACCCCTGTTGGGCTTTAGTGTTAGTTGTGCCCCTGTTGGTGCATATCTGACAGTGCCACTGTTAGTTCTATTTACTAGGGCTTGGCACTGTCATCACATAAGTACCCAAACACTTCACTTTTTCAATTACGTTTTCAAAATTCTCAAAACTCTTTAATAACCGCTCTCGTTTGTGTTTGATCATTGTAAACCACTCTTCTTTCTTTCATCAATTTCATTCATGGCATCGTCATCTTCATCTGATTCTGGTAATTCTACTTTGAGTGTTCATTCTGAACACAACATGAGGGCTTTCTTGGACAAAGAAATCGCAGAAGAATATTTTCACCCAATTATCAATTTCTTGAGTAACTGTCCAGTTACATATGCCCTTACTGTCGCTCCAAGATTGATCAGATCTCATATTCAAGAATTCTGGAAGAATGCAAACGAAGGGAATGTTAATGGCATTACTCATATTCATTCCACTGTCAAGGGAAACAAGGTAATGGTGACTGAGATTGTTCTTAGAGAACTTCTGCAGTTTGATGATGATGAAGGAGTTCTGGAATTATCAAAAGAGGATTTGTTTCAAGGTATAAAGGATATGGGTTATGAAGGTGCTGGAAAAGCAAGGTCTGAATACACTTTCTTGAAGTCATGGTTCTGTCCTCAATGGAAGTTCTACATTCATACTTTTCTGGTATGTTTATCTCAAAAGAGGACTAGTTTTAATGAATTTAGTTCTAGTATTGCATATCCTATAATTTGCTTGGCACAGGGTCTTAAATTTAATATGTCTAGGTTTATCTTAGATAATATGATCAAAAATGTAAAGGGTGATACATTTATTATGTACCCTAGATTTGTTCAGCTTTTGTTGAATAAGCAATTGCCAAATTTGCCAGCAGATAAAAGTGTAATAGTTAGTTCTACTCTATCTTTAAAGACTATTAGAGCCATGTACCAGTATCAGAACACTTTTTCCAAGAAGGAAACTGCATTGTTTTCTACAATGTTAGTTGCTCCTTCTGCCGCTGGTGGTGTATTACCAACACCACTTGGACCAAATGATGACAGGACAACAAAACAAGTTGGTTCTGATCACACATCAGGCGGTGGCACAAAAAGAAAACAAGGGAACCAATAGCCTACCCATAGCAAAGCCAAGAAATCCAAGAAAACTAAACAGGCTATGGAGATTCCTGTTTCTCCACAGTCTCAGTCAAATGATCAATCACAACAGGTGAACATACTTGATGAAAATGTTCATTCTGGAAGGGCTGCCACTACTGTTTCTAGCCCACTGGCAGGGCAGGACAGTGGTAACATCAATAAGACCCAACCAGAGGCAACTTTGTTTGATGAACCTATGGGTAATGATTCAAATGAAGGTCCCAGTACCACGAACCAAGGGGCATCTGTATATCTTGCAAGGCAAGTGACAGATGTAGTCAATGATTCATCTAGGAGGTCACACTCCAATGTTGATGAGACTAGTCATATAACTAGGGAATTGATGATTGATGATTTGGTACATGATGTCCGGTTGATTTAGACAAAATTTGAGAGGGAAAGAGATTTAAGAAGGGAGCAACAAGTCAAGTTGGCTGCCCAAGATGAATTGATAAAGAAGCAGCAGGAGGAAATCAATGATTTGAAAACAAGATTGGCTGTGGTGGAGGATGTTGTTTTACAGGTCTTAAAGCCTGCTGCCGAATTACAGAAATCTTCAGGCAAGGGGGAGAGAAAAGATAAAGATCAATGAAACAAAGATAATAATATGTAGCGGAATAAGAACAAATCAATGTTATCACAACAAGCCCCAATTTTATTCGATCACAATAAAACGGTTATACAAATATAACAGGATCAAGAAACCTTGATCTTGAGGCTAAACAAACCCTTAGACGTCTACATTATGTGTGCACACTCAAACCCTACACCTAATGTCTCTTTATATAATAGAGACATCTAGGTTTACAAAGAAATCATAATCATACAAGGAAACTAATTAAACAATCTTCACTTTTAGTCCCTTATCTTTAATTATTTTGTATCATCAAATTAAAATATCCCAACAATCTTCCCCTATTTGATGATGACAAAATATCGATCTTCTTGAACAAACTTCCCCTTAACTCTTGATTTCTTTTAAACCATGCCATGCATAATAATAAGCTGCAAATCTTGATCTTCAATTCTTCTTCCCCTTTTTGTCATAATCCAATAGGGATCTTCTAGAAGATAAGCAACTTAAAGTTTTACAACCACATGCTATATAGTACACCACTAATCCAACCTTCTAATGTCTCAAATTACCCTCCATGACGCATCCTCAGAATAATGAATTTGGACAATAGAAAATTATACTAGCAGTAGTAATATATAACTAGCAGTAATAATGAAACAGTTATCCCCAAATAATGCATGAACATCTCCTGATGGTTAAACACTATGTCGATAAGCTTCCCCTCAAATCAATATGTTAACCATCTCTCGAATCTCGAACTTTGTAGGCTCTTTGTAATGATCACCGATGAAGAAAATAAAGTATAACAAACTTAATAAAGAAATTAAATCTTCCAAACTTGTACCTTATATCTTGTACTATCCACAACGTCGAACTTATAATCCTATGTATAAGTAGACCGCAATCTCTTTGACAAAAATCCTTATTTTCCATAATAAGTCACCGAGCACACCAAACTCTTCCAAGTGATAGCAAATGTGAGCATTGAGCATCATAAGTTTGTAAATCTCACACTTTTGCTAGATTTTGTCAAGTCTTCGTCACCTTACAAACCAAACAAGTTATCTTCAAAGTTTTTCATCCTCCACTTTGAGATATGATAAGATACAAACCTATAAAACTCAATTACAATATCCAATAAACTATAATCAATCTTCTTCGTAATCACATCTTCAAGAACAAGCCATTAAATCAATATAATTTCATTTGAGATTCAAACTATCAGTTGAACCAACAGTTGTAACCAAGTAATACGAACAGTGGAAACTATTTTGTACTAACAGTGATAATCTCCTTGCCACTAACAGTGCCAATCTTCAAAATTCATCAACAGTGGCAATATTTAAACATCCACTAACAGTGGCAAGCTTTCAAAATCCACTAACAGTGGTAAGCTTTCAAAATCCACTAACAGTGGTAAGCTTTCAGCAGTGACAACTTTGTACAAACAGTGGTACAAACCTAGCAGCGGTTGGGTTTGAGCAGTGACAACTTTGTAACTTTATATCTCCTCGATGCCGTATCCAATGAAGCTCAAATTTTAACACGAAGTCCATCAATGTTTCATTAACCACATATCCAAAAATCAAGTTGATCCAACGGTTAACGAATCTACAATAATTTTCTGACTTCAGCTGCACAAAAGAAACCATAAGTGTACTACAGCAGATTCGAATTTCAATATCTCTTTGTATAGACATCCGATCATGATGAAATTTTTACACACTGTAGAAATATATGTCTTCTATAACATATCCAAAAATCATAAACTTTCGTTTGATAACAAAGACACAGTGACCGTTTTACTTCTGCCGTTCTAAAAAACTCTAAACTTTCAGCAACCAATTACGACAATGAATATCTCTCAATCAAAAGCTCAGCTCAAAAATTCCTCCAGTCAGAATGTGCACCAATATGTTAAAAAGCTCCAGTTCAAATTTCATGACGATCTAACGGTTAACGAAGGAGATCCGAATTTTTTACCTTGGATGTGCAGAAGATGACGAATTACGAGTTTTTCTTGCAATCTTCTAGGGTTTCTTCGATATGGCTTCTCTTGCTTGTAAAACTTGTAGATCCTAGATAACGAGCCACCTTGCTCTGATACCAATTGATAAAACGTATGATTGTTTAAGCTCTAGACTTTTTAGGTCAAATCTAGGATCAATGAAACAAAGATAATAATATGTAGCGGAATAAGAACAAATCAATGTTATCACAACAAGCCCCAATTTTATTCGATCACAATAAAACGGTTATACAAATATAACAGGATCAAGAAACCTTGATCTTGAGGCTAAACAAACCCTTAGACGTCTACATTATGTGTGCACACTCAAACCCTACACCTAATGTCTCTTTATATAATAGAGACATCTAGGGTTACAAAGAAATCATAATCATACAAGGAAACTAATTAAACAATCTTCACTTTTAGTCCCTTATCTTTAATTATTTTGTATCATCAAATTAAAATATCCCAACATATCTTTCTCTGAGCGGACCTCAGAGCTCCGGACAGTGGAAATCTACGTACTGTTCAAATCGATCACGCCAATATGCGTAATCCATATCAGCCGTGAATAGAGGTGGTTTATTATTCGAACCAACATCATGATTTTGTTTTAGCATATCCCTGATTCCCCTTATATCCTCTTTATCAGCAACAACAACCATTAAAGATAAACCTGAAAATTAACTCAAAAACAAGAACTTGCAAACTAATTAGTACCGAAGGCGTCACTTGGTAAATGACACACTCAAGTGTCGCAACGACTAGCGGCACTTGGTAAGTGACGCTATCGAGTGATGGATGAAGTGACTGATGACACTGTAAGCAAGTGTCACTCAATCTAGCAAGTGACGCACTCAAGTGTCGTACTTGAGTGACGCAATAAAACAAATAGGCGTCACTAGTAAAAGTGACGCAATAAATCAAAAGGCGTCACTAACAGAAGTGACGCAAGAAATCAAACAGGCGTCACTAGCAGAAGTGACGCTTGGCACTCAAGTGACGTGCTAGAGTGACGCACGTGAGTGACGGTGGATTAAATTAGACGACACTTAAGTTAAGTGTCGTATGAACCCCAAATGACGCTCCAAGTGACTCGTTTAAGTGACGGTAAAACCCTAATTTGGAATTACGAAGTGCCGCTCTAAGTGACGCGTTCAAGTGACGCAGCGAGTGTCGCAGAAACGGCTGTAAAATCCCAAAAACCCTAAAAATCGAATTTTCGTAAACCTAACGAAAATTCCTCGAACCCTAATGAACGAAACCTGTAGTAAATGATGAATATCGTCTGGAAATCACCTTATCAACTCGAAATCCGTAGTTATTCTCGATTCTTGATCCGAACGAAACCAAAATCAACCCAAAACGTCTTCAAAACGTCAATCTAATCACCTAGTGGCTCTGATACCAGTTGTAAGTGCCCTAGTCGTTGGTCCTAAGTGATGATCAACAGCAATTGAAAGGCGGAAACAATCAATTGCACAAATCACTAATAAACGCAAACCGAAACGATTGAATTAAACAAAGTAAACGAGTTTATTAGCTTGAATAACGTAATAGAACTGATTACAGGTGAGTTTAGTCGACAAATGGTGCTAGGGTTTCGTCAACCCTAGCCGAAAACCCGTAGGTTCTATTTATACTAAAATTCTGGCAGACATGCATCACTTGTGGAAGTGTTGCATGTGGCCGCCTTCATGCGTCACTTACCTAAGTGTCGCTATGCGTCACTTAGGCAAGTGTCGCCTAAACTGTAAGTCCCTAGTTCTAGGATCGATAACTTCGTTATCTGTAGTATTAAGGTGCGGAATTCCTCAATACAATGTTATCTTACTAATAACGATTTAGTTCGCGTTTAGGTTAACCAATTGTTTTACTTTGTACGTATAAACGTCAAAGTCTAGCCTTTAGTCTATGTTTCTCTAGAAAATACTGAATTCGCAAGAATGCAATAATCCTGATCTCCAATAATTATATCCAAGTTCTGTTATGTTTTTTCACGTACAAAAACATTTATATATCTCGTCTCAACTCGCAGCCACTGGGCCTGCGAGTTGACTCGACTCGCTACGCAGCCCAAGCCCATAAAGAACTTGGCTCGTTTGTCTCTATTGAGTTCTGCGAGTTCAGATCTCATCTCGCATCGCAAAGCCTTGTGACTTGAGATCTCGACTCGCAACAAACGTCTAAACAAATAACTGAACTCACAGGAAATGTATATTGTTAAAATCTATATTCGTCTAACACTTTATCATAATAATATATTTAACAAATATTAATATCAAAACAATATCAATTTACAAATCTAAACCAATATATCAACATGATAACAATTACACTAGTCATATTGCAAAGCTAGATCTGTTGTCACAAACTATGTCTCAACAGACTCCCCCTTGACAATAGCTCTAGCATCTTTATCTTCTGTTGTCACAAACTATGTCTCAACAGACTCCCCCTTGACAATAGCTCTAGCATCGTTATCTTCACATTGTCTTTGGTTTTATGAATAAATCTTACTACCTGCAAAAATCTTCATCTTCATACAAGTCTTAATCATCATTTGATGAATCTGATAGATCTAGACTTTCCATTCCTAGAGAAAACAAACAAACACAAATATATTAATGATTTAAATTCTCTTATTGATTTCCCTGAATCAATCTAAGAATTCCAATACTAATCCTTTTGTGTAATATAAACGCGAAATATATATAACTTATAAGTCTTTTATTGATTATCCTAAATCAATCTAAGATTTCTTAAGTCTTATATCAAACACTTAACAAACATTAATTAAATTTAAACTCTAATGTATTGTGAAGAATCACCAAACATTTAAGTTTATAATTAATTAACTTATATAATTTCTAAGACTTAATTGAACTGTTATATCATAAGATCTTAACTTTCAATTATATCTTTAAAATTATATATCATTTGTCTAGTTAAAAATCATACAAATTTAACTTGTCAGTTATAAAAACTCTCAAGTCTAAAATGTTTAAGTTAAAATAAATTTTGACCGCTGAAATATATCAGAACACGCCGCTCGACTTCTCAATGAGTCGGAAGACTTTCGATCACTAATTTATTTAACCTTTTAAAAACTAATAACTCAAACAATTTCTAATTTATTTAACTTGTAATAATAATAATCTCAAATCAAATATATTACCAAAACCATTAAGTTACAAATATTTAGTTACAATTATAAATTACAATTACAGTTTAACTAAATTCTAAATACAAATAACTACACAAGTCTAAACTGTCTTACCAGCTTCACTTGTTCCTGTAGCACTTGTACCAGCAACATCACCACTTGTACTTACACCAGCAGACTCCCCCTGAATAATAGTCTGCTGACAAGTCGTTGAAGGACCAGCCAGCTCACTATCCTTCTGAGCATTGGGATCATCGTCTTTGTCATCATCTCGTTTCTTCCTCAACTCATCTTCTTTGCAAGATTCTAGATATACCAATATCTCCCCCTGAGCTGACTGTCCTGAATTCACTCTCAACACTAACCGTTCTAAGTGTTCAAGCTTCAGTCGCTGGGCAGTAAAATCATCAAGCAAAGTATTATGAGTGTTTAGCAGAGTCAAATATGATGTACTCATATGAACCATCTGCTGAGCAAGAGAGACATTTTCAGCTAACATCCCTGGAATCTTAGACGTAAGTTTCTCTAACTCCTTAACTCTGGACTCTAAGGATGTAATCCTTTCAGTATCAGTCGTAGGAGTAACAGAAATAGTATGTGGTCCAGGTGGTGTCACTGAAGCGATGTAGGAATCACGTGTAAGTCGTGGAATAGCTTGAGATAACGCTTCCGTAAGAAGAGTAGCTGCAAATCTACTAGCGTTATTGATCTCAGCCTGTTAAGGTAAACAAAATTAATTAAGTAATTGTTACAGATTAGTCTGTCTCAATCTCTAATTAATTATATAACACTTGTATAACTAAACTTATATCCCTTACCTCAATAGGTACAGATATCTGTTCAGTAACCACCGGTGTTACATTCTCCACCTGCAGTGTATCTCAAGCAACATCCTGAATGGTCAAAGTCCTGGAACGCTTACGGCGTCGAGTAATAAGAGGTGTATCCTCTTCCTCAGAACCTTCATCAACAAGACTGAAGTCAGGATCGACTTCCTTAGCCTTCCTCTTCTCCTTCAGTGCTGGATCTGGAATCATCCAAGATCGATATCTAATATAACCAGCATCTGGAGGTGGAGAAGGAGTACTATCATCATCATCTGAAGCCGATTGACCATCACGGCCTCCAGATGGACCAACATCAGGATCCTAAATATTAAATATATTAACCATTTATGATTAGCTAAAAGCCCTATCACACAAGTTCGATATATTTATGATTAATCTGATAAATACCTTAGAAGGTAAAACCTCAGATCCATCTAACTGTCCCTGCTCACCCTCAGGTCGAATGACCTCTGGGTCTGCAGTCTCAGCTAAGCAACATAAATATAACAACTAAGTACCAATATTACTATATAATCAGTATTATATATATAATCATAAAATATCGATAACATAAGTATTATATATAATAATAATGTGATAATAATATAACAACTAAGTACCAATATTACTATATAATCATAAAATTACCTCAGGTGAAGCAACATAACTATCAATATCCCATAGCAGGATATCAGTAGCATCATCAAGCTCTACTAGCACCTCCTGAATCACCTGAGCAGCAACATCTGGGTTCACCTGTTCCCCAGCATGTGTAGGTTGTTCCAAAACATCCTCAATCAGCTCTTGTGGATCATCAGCATGAACCACATTAGCTAACGGTTCAGGAACCACAGCGTCAGCATCAACATCTAGCCAACCATCGTTCGGTGGCGTCACATAGGTAGGATCAACAAGAAAACCAAAAAGCTCTCTTTCCTCAGGTTTCACTACCCCTTCCTTTCTCACTGACTGCAAAAACATAGCATTGTATCCTCTAAGGCCAATAGTATCTACACGTAAATATGGCCCAGGAATAACAAGCTCTGGCAGATGAGCACGAATGATCAGCATGCAAAAACGTGGATAAACCAGAAAGCGGGATCTAACAGAACCCGAAATCTGCCTAACCAGCTCTCCAAAAATATAATCACAAAAACTGTATGCTTTATTATAAACCAGTGACAGTACAGCTGATACAAGGGCAGGACTCAATTCGTCAAAGCCTCCCTTCTTCGGTGCAAAAACTGTGACAATCACATGCCACAAAAACCTCCATTGTCCAATAACCAGAGGTTTTTGGAACTGACGTCCCCTCCTATCTCCTGTATACCCCATACGGCCTATCGCACCCTCAACAAAATCACTAGGATACTCCGTCGGACCATTCTCCTGGTCTACTGTACCCAAGCGTAAAATCTGACGTAGATCGCCAGCAGAGAAAACAACTGGTCGATTATTGACCATTGTGCGAATAACCGGTGGATTGATCGTCTCGTCATACTGAATACCTTCCCAGAAGTTGTTCAGTATAGTCTGAGAAATCTGTGGAGACGCGGTAAGTGCATATCTAATGTGTGAACGTGCAAAGAATGTAAGCACTTGAGCTACTCGATTAGCTCCACGTGCATCAAGATCTAGATCAACAAGAATATTGTGACCTTTATCGAATTGTCTCGCCATATCTATAAATACACAAATGACAAAAACAATGAACACACGTTAATCAATTTGAAACTATAACGTATTATGAATAACAATTCATCAAACATCTTAGTTTTAACAACTATATATAACTTGTTACATGACAGTGACAAGTCGTATATAATGATTTCTAACACATATAACTTATTACTAATAAGTCGTAAGTTCAATATGTACATCCCATTAATTACTTGTTAATTTGTAATTCTCAAGTCATTAACGTTTTTGATAAATATAAGTTATACCGCTAATATAAAATTAGAACACGCCACTCAATTACCTCTTGAATTGGTAGTCTTTCGATATAAACATATATAATTTAATACAAGTCCATAATATAAACATTATTACTAAAAATCCTTAACGTTTATATAAAACCTTTCTTTTTTTTAAAAAAAAATTGCTAAGAACTGGGCTCGCATAAGTATGATGTGCGAATCGAGTTCAACTCGGTTCGCAACTCAACTCGCAACCATATCAACTCGCTAACCAAGTCAATCCGCAACTCGACTCGCAAGTGGATTCGCTAATCTATTCGGTTCGCAAGGTCAATAAGTCAAAGAGTCAATGTCAACTCGCGAAATGTAATCTGCGAATTGAATTGAAACTCAACTCGCATGGTCAAATAGTCAAGATCAGAAACTCAACTCGCATGAACTGTTATGTCGAGTTGAAACAAAAAACAATTAATCTATCTATTAAGAATGATCTATCGATTTATTTACGTTCATTAAGATTCGTTTAACATTAATCTTCAAGATTCTTGTCAAATAACATCTTAATCTACGTTAATCAGTCAAATTTTGAAACAAAACCCTAGATTCATAAAAAACTTCGATTTCATGTAATTTAAACGGTGAAATCCGTTGATTTATACCTCAAAATGTTCGTAATTTGAAAGTAGGTATACGCTATGGATCGAAAACTCTTCCTTGTAACTAGGCAAATCAAAATCAAATGAAAAGCGATGTTCGACTCGTTTCGCAATAAACTGGATTCGCAGAGTTTAAGTGAACTCGCAAATCAAATGGGTTCGGTGAGGAGTTTGAATCGCTTGACCACCCTTTTATACCCTGTACTCGATTCGCAGTGCATCTCGATTCGCAAGTGGACTAGTCAAACTCACAAAACTAAATAAAAACGCGAATTTAATGCTAATTATAAATTAAAAACCCCATTATATGAATAGTTATCTCTGTAACTATTTAGCCTAAACATTTTAAAATAAAATTTTTTCGCATAATTTTTCCTCAACGATAATCTTCTTACATATATTAACCGACTAAACCCGTGATACAGTTAATCTTGTATAAAGAAAAAATCTTCGAGCTAAAATTATTCACTTATATACCTTTATGGTCTTAAGTATAGATAAAAATATATATAAATTATAATAGAAAGATTAACCGCTGATATTAAATCAGGACACGCTGCTCAACTACACTTTGAGTTGGAAGACTTTCGATTAATATTCCACATAACCTATACAATATTTTCACTTATCAACACACGTTTGTTCAACATTTAAAATAAATATCCAGTATAATTCAATTCCAAAGGGTAAACCAGAAAAATAATTAAAACTCTTATTAATTCAAAGAAATAATTACAAACGTTGAAATTAATAAAACTACTAACATTCTAATAAAATAACTTAATATAATACGCTTAAAGTTTTAACTGCTTAGGAATCATATTAGAGAGAATAAGCGGTACTTATTAGATTGTAATAAGCCTAAGATGATTGTTAGTATACATACCTCATGAAATTCATATAAGCACAAGAAAATCACAAAATTAATCAGTAATAAACTTATATTTATAAAATTATATCTTATGTACCTTTATCCACATGATATAACATTTCATTGAAATATAACTTATGATTTCTTATTATTCACAAAAGTGAATGTTCAAATATCATAGACAGTTCAAGACAATTATCGGTATTATGATCCACATAAACAGATTACACACAGAATTCGGAGCCAATCTTTTATTGTTAATGTGCACAAAATCTAGTGTTTTCTACTATACAACATACTGAAGAATTCAAGTACAACACATAACACTGTATTTTGTATTATCAAGGTAGAGATTACTAAATGATGTTCTTTAGAAGCATATAACATACACTTGGCATGAGATACTTTGTATCTTTCATATGTAAGGTAGAGGTTACTAAATGATGCCCTTTAGAAACATATAACTCACCTTTTGACAATATGATACTTTGTATCATTTCAGAATTTTTTTATTTTAGATCATAGTGCATGGTAGTACTATCATTCAACAATTAAGACATATGTCATACGTTATATAACAGATCACATAAGATAGTACACATGACAGTTATACTTCTTAACTGCTCGGAAAACTTAGCATAACCTGCCTACCAATAAATCGTATGATGAAGCTGACTAGACTTAACTTATTCTTATCACTTGTTAAGTAAAAGGACAAGTTATAATCAGTGGATATAGGTGTATAATAAGATAAATATAAGTATAATCCTAATTAACAATCATCATTTTGATGCAACTTATAAGAATCTACTACCATATCATCCTTAATACTTAAGGTTATTATTCGAAACCTTATTCTCCTAATGTACTATCATCTCCCAAGTTGTTACAGCCAAAACTTAAAGCTTTTTGTAAAAGAACTTCGGGTGTTCTTTTATTGGAGGCGATTCCCCTCAGGTAACAAGCAAATGAATGCCATACGCCCACCTTTTTTATTTTTTATAATTATTTTTTTTTAATATAACACAGACTATTAACTATTACAAAAATACCCTTGGAAGACTAATCACTCTGGATTTCTCATTCCGTTAAGTTGAACAAACGTCTCAAATCTCGCTCTGTCAAACGTCTTGGTGTATAAGTCTGCTAAGTTATCCAAAGATGGAACCTTAACTAACTTTATCAAACTCTTTTCAGCACAGTCTCTAATAAAATGATGTCGAATATCAATATGCTTAGTTTTACTATGCTTCACCGGATTGTTGGTGATCGACATTGTAGATTCGTTATCAATCATCATAGGAGTATTGGTTATATTTAACCCGTAATCCCGCAGTTTCTGTTGAATCCAAAGAACTTGAGAACAACAGCTGCCAGCTGCAACATACTCAGCTTCACATGTAGAAATGGCTACTGAGCTTTGCTTCTTGCACTGCCAAGATACTAATCTACCTCCTAAGAATTGACATCCTCCGGTCGTAGATTTCCTATTTTGATTGCATCCTCCATAATCCGAATCAGTATAAGCTATAAGATCTAAGTCTCCATCAATCGGATACCAAAGTCCCAGCTTCGGTTTCCCTTTGAGATAACGAAGAATCCGTTTCACAGCTTGCATATGTGACTCTTTCGGATTTGCCTGATATCTTGCGCATATACAAACAGCAAACATAATGTCAGGCCTAGAGGCAGTTAAATACATTAGTGATCCGATCATGGCTCTATAAAGAGTTGGATCCACATCGCTATCACTCGATGTATTTGGACCAAGGTTGTGATTTACTGGAATTGGATATTATAGACCTTACTTTCATCCATCTTAAAGCGTTCTAATAGCTCATATATATATTTAGATTGATGAATAAAGAATCCATCCATCTTTTGATCAACCTGTACTCCTAAGAAGAAATTTAACTCTCCCATTGCAGACATCTCAAACCTTTTTCTCATGATTTTCTCAAATTCTTGACACATCTTTTCATCCGAAGATCCAAAGATAATATCATCAACATATACTTGTACTAATAAAAAGTCATGCTTATTCCATTTTACAAAAAGTGTACTATCAATTGATCCTCTTGTAAATCCATTCTCAAGTAGATAAGTTGATAGCGTTCCATACCATGCCCTAGGTGCCTGATGTAATCCATATAGAGCCTTATTCAAGCGATATACTCTCTCTGGATGTTCAGAATCAGTAAACCCTGGCGGTTGTGAAACATACACCAATTCTTCAACTTTGCCATACAAAAAGGCACTCTTAACATCTAACTGATAAACTTTGATACCCTTAAAAGAGGCAAATGCTAAGAATACTCTAATTGCTTCTAGCCTAGCAACTGGTGCAAACACTTCATTGTAATCTATCCCCTCTTATTGATTAAACCCTTGAACTACTAGACGAGCTTTATTGCGAGTAATGACTCCCCGGTCATCTCTCTTACACTTAAATACCCATCTAGTTCCAATTGGATATTCTCCCTTTGGAAGGTCAACCAACTCCCATACTTGTAACTTAGAGAACTGTTGTAGTTCTTCTTGCATAGCTTCAACCCACGAACTTTCTTTGAGAGCCATCTGCACATTTTTAGGCTCGATTTGTGAGATAAAGCATGAATATAGACATTGATTAGGAATCCCTGTCTCTTTCATAGCAGTATACAAGCTTTCTAAATCTTCAGAAGTACTTGCTTTAGATTGAGTCCTAGTCTGAACAGGAGTATTAATATCACCGATGATGTTTTCAACGGGATGATTCTTACTCATTCTTGTAACCGGTATAGGATCAACTATTAACTCATCTCCTAAGTTAGTACCAATCTCTTCTAACGAAGGGATATCTTCTGAACTTGCTGAAGACAACCTTAAATGATTCAAAGAGGTAAGAATATCATCAAGCGTTGTTTGAAGATCCTTTTCAGAATCTGCAGTTTCTTGATACTTATCCTTTGAAGGTTGTTGTGACCCACTTGAAGAAGCTTCATTTGAGTCATTTGGTGTCCTGATTCCAGATTTCGGAACACTCGATGTTGAAGAAGGACCATTGTCCAATTCTTCAGACAATAAGTGTTTAGAGATCTCTGAATCACTGACAAAGTCACTTATAGGAACTTTAAATGACTGAAAGAGATCTGAATAGTCAAATTGCCATTCTAATCCCTTATGTACAGCAGGTACATAGCTCGTAATTTCAATGTTATAAACAATTTCCAGTCGTCCTGTGACTTTATTGAAAACTCTTTTATTTGGTGAGTTGGGCATATAACCTAGGAAAAATCCTTCGTCCGCCTTTTCACCAAATTTAGCTTGATGTCCTGTTTTCAATATTGAACATGGAACTCCAAAGGGTTCAAATCCCTTCAGATTAGGTTTCTTATTATTCAATAATTCATAACAAGTCTTGTTACGCTTTTTGACCGTAAGAACCCTATTTAGAACATGACATGCTGTATTCACCGCTTCTGCCCAAAAGAAGACCGGAAGCTTTGAATCTGCAAGCATAGTTCTAGCAGCTTCAATCAACGTTCTATTCTTCCTTTCAGCTACACCATTCTGTTGAGGTTCATATGGTGCACTGAATTGATGAATTATCCCTTTGCTTAAACAATAGATGTTCAACGTTGAATTTTTGAATTCTGTTCCGTTATCACTACGAATACGCTTAACTCTAGTTTTATAGACATTCTCTACTAGATCAAATAACTCTATTAAAATTCCTGGAGTTTCATCTTTAGATCCCAGAAAGAATACCCATGAGAATCTAGCATAATCATCTGTGATAACTAAACAATACCACTTGCCACCTAGACTTCTCTTGCTTATAGGGCCAAAGAGGTCCATGTGCAGCAGTTCAAATGGCGAGGAGATTGAGTTTTCAGTCTTAGACCTGTGTGGTTTCTTGTGCTGCTTTCCTTTGAGGCAAGGAACACACTTGTCTTCAGACTCGAAACGATTTTGTGGTACACCTAGAACTAATCCATTCTTGGTTATAAAATTCATTTTTCGAAAGTTCAGATGTGCCATTCTCCTATGCCATAAAATTGCATCTGCTTCTGAGGCCTTGGATAGTAAGCATGTCGACACTATTGAAGAATTAGAGACACCCATGTTTATAGCATAGATGTCTTTCTTCCTTGGTGCCCTCATCAGTATCCATTCTTCAGGAATTGTGAAGCCTGGCTTCAGAACTAAAGCCTCCTTTTCATTAAAATGAACTGGATGACCTTTATCGCAGACTTGGGAAACACTCACTAGGTTGTGAGTTAGTTCTTCAACGTAATTCACATCCTCTAGAGTCAAAGTTCCATTTGAAACTTTTCCTTTCCCTGTAATTACTCCTCCTTTGTCTCCTGCAAAATTTACTTTTTGCTTGAAACCTTCTGTGAAGTCCTTCAGTAGACTTCGTTCACCTGTCATGTGCCTTGAGCATCCACTGTCTACATACCACCAACTGTCCTTGTTCACAGTCTGCTCCTACACATAACAAGTTGTACACAGTTAATTATCTAGAGGGACCCAAGCCATTACGGTCTTGGTTTGTCCCTGATCATCTACAATCTGAACCTCCTTAAAGTGACCATAACTGTTTCCATTTGGAGTCTTGGTAGCTTTCACAGGAGTTTGAGATTGTTTATGATCTATAGTCTTGGGCCTATGAGGAGAGTGAGTAGAAAACCTCCTAGGCACATACTTAGATCCCTGTGCACTCGAAGTAGAACCATTCTCAAATTGACTATGGTTTCTACTTGGGGTCCTAAACCTCGAAGGTGTCTTATCTCTTGGTTTATTGAAAGTATTTTCGTTTAGAGTATAAGCCCTTTTAGGTTTAGGTGGAGAGACACTATGATTACCATCTCTTTTCAGAATGTTTATAGGTTTGCTTCCTAATCCCGGTTTGGAGCCTAACCTATCTACAATCGAACTAGAAGTGGTCGGTGTCTTATCAATATTCACTAACTTATGTATAGCTTCCAACTTCTTATTTGGGCAACAAGAAGATACGTGTCCTTTTTGGTGACACTTGAAGCACGACATCTGTTTTCGTGACTTACTAACTTTGGTAACCGCTATTGGAGTCTTAGGCACTAAAGGATTAATAATATGCTCTTTATTAATCAATTCATCAATCTTAGTATCATGAATTACTCCACCCGGTACAAACTGTACTTTGGTGAAAGAAACTCTCTTACTATCATCAGATGAAGGATTCTTAATAAACTCCTTTTGTGCCTCTGACAGATCAGGTTTAGCTACTGTTTTCTCAGAACTTACTTCAGTCATTTCAGTATCTTCTGGAAGCTTTGTGTAATTCGAATTGAAAGGAGGAGGTGTCTCATTGTAACCTAATCCTGACTTATCCTTTACACTTCATTGAGCATCAAGCATTTTGTCCATCTCAGTGGTCCTATAATTTTCTATCTTTCTATTTTGCTCAACTAGCTTCAATTGACAGTCAGCTAACTCTTTCTCCTTATTAGCTATTTTCTGATTTAAGTCTTTTAGATTAATATAGAGACCATCTATGATGACAGCTTTTTCATTAATGGTATCTCTAAGTGCACTCCTATCAGAAGCATCAGACTTAATTTTATCTTTTAAATCCTGTTTATCATCACTTAACCTACGCACATCAATCTTGGCTAGTTCAAGTTCAGATCTAACAGCCTTACTAGATTCAGTCAATAAGCTAACTTGAGATGTCAGGTTTTTATTTGCTACATATAAAATACTAACCTGTGATTGCAAATCGGTAACTAAATAACAGACATCAGCAAGAGTAAGAATATCAAGACATACCCTTTTCTTGTCTGTTTGAACTTCAGCCATGCGTGCCACAAAGTCTTCAGGAGTCATGTTTTCAGTTGACT
The DNA here is from genome assembly GCA_963422505.1 of Pseudognaphalium luteoalbum. Taxonomy (NCBI): domain Eukaryota; kingdom Viridiplantae; phylum Streptophyta; class Magnoliopsida; order Asterales; family Asteraceae; genus Pseudognaphalium; species Pseudognaphalium luteoalbum. Next base: position 33,616,178 of record OY730194.1, on the reverse strand, counting down.
CCATATATAGCACATTTTCATCACTTGCTTTAGCTGCAACCTCTGGCACTTTTACCTCACCCTCTGCATCAGTAGGCATATAGGATGTAGATCCATCAATCTGAGCCATGAAAGCTTCCTCAGATTGAGCTTTCCATTCATACGATCCATCCAACTGTTTCACAACTAAGGCTTTGGAAGCGAGAGTACTTCCCGAACCTTGTTGTCCATTGCCAGCTTCTACCTTAGGTCTTTGGCACTCTCTTGCAAAGTGTCCATAACCCTGACAGTTAAAACACTTGATCTTGGTCTTATCAAACCCTGATCTATTGCCAACTACCTTTCTACCTGTCTTCTTCAAGAAATTCTTTACCCTTCTTGACAACATAGCAAGTTGGTCCTGAAGGTCTATTTCTTCTAGATAATCAGGGTCTATCTGATCGTAATCTTCGTCAAACATAATTGGATCATTGATTTTACCCTGAAGGTAGTTTTCATAAGAAGCTACAAAGGAAGCAAGAACAGATAATTGCTGTTCAGCAGATTTCACACTCATAGGCATCTTTTGATGCTCCTGAGGTGACTTCTCAGTTGGTTTGCCCTTTGCATCACTACCAGATGATGTAAGAAGACACAGATCATCGGTAATCATTTCACCTTTTCCTTCAGCATTACCAACAAATAAAGCAGTGGTCGAGCTCGAGGAAGCAGTAGAGATAGTAGATTTTCCATGATAAAGTCCCGGATCCTGAGCCTGGTCAGAATCAGTATCTCTAGTTTTCTTGGTGAAATCATAACCTCTGAGCTTATCAATTGCCTGCTCTAAGGTCATGGTTGCATACCTCTCATCGTTGTCTTTGAGCATTATGCCATGCATTTCCCACTTAGACGGTAAACCCTCAATAAATTTGTCGGTTTTCTCAGTCTCTGTAGAAATAATCTCATGATCATCTAGCTCACTCAGCAAATGGTAGTATCTTGTGGTATAAGCATCAAGATCTTCTCCTTTCATAGCTTTAAACACAGTAAACTGCTTTTTCAGGAGATTTTTCTTGCCTGCTTTAACTTGTGGACTTCCTTCACATCTCTTTTCAAGAGCTGTCCACAAAGATCTAGCAGTATGGAAGGATTTGAGTTGATGATTGAGTTCCTTAGGAAGACTCATCTTGATTGATGAATGAGCCTTGTTCTCAATCTCAAATTCCTTCTTTTGTGCTTCACTCATCTGTTGATAAGTGAGAACCACAATTGCATTTTCAACAGTCTGGGTAGGTGCCGTGTATCCATTCTTGATACACATCCAGATAGATAGATCATGGAATCTACAGTAAGATTCAAACCTATCCCTCCAGCTAAAATAGTCCTCAACTCTCAACAATTTAGGTGGAACATTAGATTTGCCAATCTCGTGTTCCATCTCAATCATTTTGCTAAGGTCTGACATCGTAAAGTTTAAAGTTAAAATGTATTTGCGAATTTAGATAAAGTAAAAATCTCGACTCGTAAAACTCAGTTCAACTCGCAATCTCAGCTCGACTCGCAGAATCTCGGTTCACAAGTCTCAGTTCGGATCGCAGTGATGTTAACTCGCAAGTGATCTCGGTTCGCAAGAGATCTCGATTCGCAGAATATATCAACTTGCAAAGAGGTTCGACTCGCAGAATGTCGACTCGCAAGGATGTCGACTCGCAAGTTCAACTCGGTTTGCAAACTTATTCTGAAACTCTAATCTCGACTCGCAAAACGGCTGAAAATTACGAAATCAGAAAGTTTTGGTATTTTTACGATTAAAACTACAAATTTCGAACGTAAACAAACCCTAAATCGTCCAGAGAATGATTTTGATCGTTTTTACACACTGATGCACGTCAAAACAATCCTAAATCACACGCGATTAACCTGAAAACTTCGAACGACACTCGTTATCTAGCCCGAAAGCTCTGATACCAATTGTAAGTCCCTAGTTCTAGGATCGATAACTTCGTTATCTGTAGTATTAAGGTGCGGAATTCCTCAATACGATGTTATCTTACTAATAACGATTTAGTTCGCGTTTAGGTTAACCAATTGTTTTACTTTGTACGTATAAACGTCAAAGTCTAGCGTTTAGTCTATGTTTCTCTGGAAAATACTGAATTCGCAAGAATGCAATAATCCTGATCTCCAATAATTATATCCAAGTTCTGTTATGTTTTTTCACGTACAAAAACATTTATATATCTCGTCTCAACTCACAGCCACTGGGCCTGCGAGTTGACTCGACTCGCTACGCAGCCCAAGCCCATAAAGAACTCGGCTCGTTTGTCTCTATTGAGTTCTGCGAGTTCAGATCTCATCTCGCATCACAAAGCCTTGCGACTTGAGATCTCGACTCGCAATAAACGTCTAAACAAATAACTGAACTCGTAGGAAATGTATATTGTTAAAATCTATATTCGTCTAACACTTTATCATAATAATATATTTAACAAATATTAATATCAAAACAATATCAATTTACAAATCTAAACCAATATATCAACATGATAACAATTACACTAGTCATATTGCAAAGCTAGATCTGTTGTCACAAACTATGTCTCAACATAAACTAAAACTTAAGTGTCGCATAATACAAAATCTATATTTCTATTAAACGACTAACGACACTTTTACAACTCAATAGACCAACTGACAGACAAACTGATATGCATCAACACAAACCGTCACCAACGGGCCATACTTGTTTCCCAAATTACAAACGGATTACTAAACAAACACTTGGATATTTCCTAGTTGAGTGGACAACTAGCATGGGTGATCTTTTAAGACACCAACTTATTTACTTGTTTGCTTTCAACCTTGTGCGTTTCGGACGCCAGAAGTTTGCAGGGTTCTGAGAACCGAAACACGGACTTACATCCGCTTTACTTGGTTGATTTCACGCCACACTTGCTAGACTCAGGTGAGTCTTAAATCCCCATATTTTTTTACTGTTGTTATACTTTGGGGTGAGATACTTAGCAACTGTTTTACATATGAACACAATGTACTAAACTGATTTTATTACTTTTTACACACAACGCATGAGTTACTGTTTATCCACTGAAAGCCTCCTATCATAAGTTGTTAGTTATAGACTTAAGCGCGAGTATTAGTAGGATGGATCCATTCGGGACTGACAATCCCCGCCCGGGGTAGTAGCGCTACCACGAACCGTTCCGTAGAAACGGGCGTTTGATACTTGTTACATATGAGTGTTGGGATAGCACTCACGGGGGTATGTGATACTGTACTTGACTGTACCATTCACACTACACTGTTAAGCTTCAACTTGTGAGCTCATGGCACTTGTGATGATTTACTGATTTACTTACTTTGCTTGATAGCAATACTGGTACATACTTGTGGTTCATAACGATTACTTATTACTAAGCCTGTAAGATTCACCAACCTTTTTGGTTGACCTTTTTAGCTTTGTATCTCAGGTACACAGACGGAGTAGGATTACCCCTGGACACTAGCTAGAGTTGCATGATTTCTACATTGTATCTAACGGAGATTCTTAGCATTATCTTTTGTATATTTCGATTATGTAATAGAATCTCCCGCTACACGCGTGGACTCTAGGGAACTACATTTTTGTAACCGAAAACACTATGTTTTCAAACTATTTTATATTGGAAATGTAACTATTTTTAAACGTCTCATTTAGAGGTCGTTTGCTGTATACCTTGTACTGTTGATATTTGATTAGTAGCACCCCAAAGCTTGCTTCCGCTAAACAGTGAATTTAGGGGTGTTACATGTTCAGGCTGTAAGTTAAAGGAAGATTGAACACCCTATCTCATCACAACTAACATCATTTAAGAAACTCAGGTTTGAATCAAAACCATCATCCCAAAAATCCTCACAAAAATCACAACCCCAACAACAACGTCCATTTCAAACTCACTTTAGTGAGTGGCCCTTATGTGATAAGTGTGGGAAGAGGCATTTAAGTGAATGTAAATGTTTCAAGTGTGGGAGACTGGACACGTGGTAACCGATTTCCCAAGTCCTTTTCGGTTATGTTATACTTGTTTTAAAAGTGATCATATTCAAGCTGATTGTCCTATGAGAAAGGAAGAGTTGAGAAAACAATAGCAGAGGAAAGATGCTAAGAAAAAGGGGACATCTACCGGATCAGGGTCCAAGCCTCATTCTTTTCTAGATAACAATAAAGGAGGATAAGGAATCACATGATGTGGTGACAGGTACCTTTATCATAAATTCTATACCTGTCCATATTTTGTTTGATTCTGGGGCTTCTAGATCTTTTGTATCTCTATCATTTTGTGATTTCCTGAATATCCCTGTATCTAAACTTGATCATCCCTTAGAAGTTGAAATAGCTGATAATAAGCTAGTAATAGTTTATGACGTTTCTAAAGAATGTATCTTTGAAATGGGGGTGATAATTTTATTGTAGATTTAATTCCAATGCAAATGCGAGAGTTTAATATAGTAATCAGGATGGATTGGTTAAGATGAAATAAATGTGTAATAAACTTTCATGAAAAAGTTATTCTTCTAAAAGCTCCTAGCAAATAGGATATAACTGTATATGGTGAACGTGTCAACCTATCTATTTCCGTATGCACTTTTGCACGTGCGAAAATATTATTGTCACACGGGTGTCGGGCCTTTTTGGCACACGTGGTTGATAAATCTAAATCCGTTGTTGTTCTTTCAGATATCCCTATTGTAAAGGAATTTTCTGATGTGTTTCCCGATGAACTCCCTGGTCTTCCCCCTGATCGACAAGTGGAGTTTAGAATTGATTTGATTCCCGGAGCGGTCCCAATTGCTAAGACTCCTTATCGTTTAGCTCCGAATGAAATGCAAGAAATGATGAATAAGTTGCAAGAACTCCTCGATAAGGGCTTTATCCGTCCTAGCAGTTCGCCATGGGGAGCTCCTTGCTATACGTTAAAAAGAAAGATGGATCTTTAAGAATGTGTATCGATTATCGAGAATTAAACATAGTGACCATTATGAATCGTTATCCTATACCTCGTATCGATGACTTATTTGATCAACTGCAAGGTGCCAGTTTCTTCTCAAAGATCGATCTCCGATCTGGCTACCATCAGTTGAAGGTAAAGGATGATGATATTTCTAAAATCGCTTTCCGAACTCGTACTGGTCACTATGAATTCATGGTCATGCCATTCGGCTTGACTAATGCTCCAGCTTCCTTCATGGATTTAATGAATCGTGTCTGTCGTCCAATGTTAGAAAAATTCGTCATTGTTTTTATCGATGATATTCTCATTTATTCAAGAAGTGAGAGTGATCATGGAATACATCTAAGGCAGGTTCTGGAGATGCTTCGATGTGAAAAGCTTTATGCTAAATTCTCTAAATGTGAATTCTGGTAGCGTGAAGTTCAATTTCTTGGACATGTGATTAACGTCCATGGTATTCAAGTCAATCCTTCCAAGGTAGTTGATGTCATTAAGTGGGACCCACCTTCGAGCCCCACTGAAGTCAGAAGTTTTCTTGGTCTCGCAGGTTATTACCGCCGTTTCATTCAAGATTTTTCAAAAATTGCTACCCCATTAACTCGAAAGAATGTTTCATGGAAATGGGATGAGGATCAATCTAGAGCTTTCCAGTTATTAAAAGAAAAGCTCTACCTGAAGGTAATGAGGATATGGTTGTTTATTGTGATAAATCTAAGCTTCGCTTGGGCTGTGTATAATACGACGTCAGAAGGTTATCGCTTATGCTTCCCCTTAACTTAAACCTCATGAGCAAAATTACCCTACTCATGATCTTGAATTAGCAGTGGTGGTCTTTGCATTAAAATGGCGACTGTCGCACCGTCAGCAATCGGTCGGATTTTACTCCGGTCGCGAAACCGGCTACTGACGGACGACGGGGTAGTTTTAAATTTATAATAGTCGGGGGGAGCCTAATCCTCCGTACTACCTACTGGAAGTGGTATGAATACCAAATACGAGTAAGCGGTAAGGATGATCCAGGGTCGTTCCTCACGACGGTAGAATTGAAACAAAGCTAGTTCCGATAAGTCAGTAATTAAGCTAGGGTTTTGAGAACAGGAAGGTGTTTGTTTTTGGTGTTTTATCTATTTAAACTACTAAACTAATAAAGCATCAAAATTAAAGGAAGACTAGCATATATAACACTTAAGGATAACGGAGACGTGGTTCACCATGACTTAGGATAGCTGAAAAAATGTTTATAGTTTGAAAATGTCTTTTAAAGGTTTGTGTCTTGCTTTCACGTAGATAACTTGTAGTGTAAACACTAGAACCCTACTAATCGGATTAACATATCAGTATGTCAATGAGTACTAGGCTATCAAAATTTTGATCAGATCGGACTGTCTTGAAACCCTTCTCACCGTCTCTTAACGAGACCAACTGACCCTCCAGATGGGGTGCAGGAATAGGGCGACAGTCCGCAATTTATCTACTGACCTTTCTTTAACACATCCAAGATCTCTAAGTTTGGCAAAGCATTTAAGATTTAAGATAGTTTGTGACTGTTAAGATATACATTAATGGTTTTGAGTTCAGCGTTATTCGGCTGTGATAATGTCTTCAACCTACAGGTTTCCCACTGCTTCCACGTATTTGTAGTCCATATAAAGTGTTTCCAGCGCTATGCAGTGTCATCACCTGTTTTATTGTCTTTCCTAGATCACAGACTATACCAGGATGTAATACACTATTCAGCCTATGGCCTTTGCTCGGCTTCCACGTGTTTGTACTTCACCAACTGGTGGTTCCAACGCTATACCGGATACTCGAACATTTTAGGGCTTTATCCTGGATTACATACTTTACGGCAATATGAACTTAATATATTTAAGCTTGTATTACAGTAAAACCATCTATGATAGCTAAACAACCCATTCACTTCATAATTCAATACCAATAAATCCCTGATTAAATCACGGTTTACTATACGATAAGTTAGGCAGTATTTCCACAACTTCATAATCAGATCATGTTTATTATGGAAAAACATAGATAGGTAATTACCGTTTGATCAATGGTTCATGACTCCTTTGTAATTAAGGTTTTAACCACGTTTATTGGAGGAAAGGTGATAGTTTATTTTAAAATCATAAATGTATAGTTAAACAATACACCAAGTTTTCAATCGTATATTTAACGTAACATCACCACTACTATCTAAATCATGGCAAACATACAAGCTCAAACTCAACAAGCATACCAAAAAACATTTCTAACATTAATAAATCACATACATCAAACAAGAACAATATGAGAATTTAATAATAGAAAGGATAGAAAATACGGATACGAATTGCGAGCAGAATAACACTTTTATTTCTTTGTATAATATCCAAACATTATATAAGCTAGCCTCTACTAATTAACTACATAATTAATCTAAAAGAAAAGGAAAGGTTTCCCTGCCTAATCATCTCACTAGTCCAAGGGTTTAAAAGAAATAGAGAGAAAGACTAGAGAGAGAACCTAGAGAGAAAATATAAAAAAATCCTAGAGAGAGAGAGAGTATTTCTAGGGAGAGAGAGAGAGAAGACATGATAATGAGGGATATGTGAAATTAGGAAATGACGTGGGTATTTATAGATGAAGTGGTAGATGTTTGGTACAAGCTATAAAGCACAAGAAACAAGCACAAAAGCTCAATCGAGGAGGGGGGGAGCAAGCAATCGGGGGGTGCAATTGGGACCTAGGGGCCATCTACCAAGGCAAAAGAGCAGGCAAACGGCACCTAGGGTGCTGTATATGGCCCTTATGGTTCCGTATACGGCCCTTAGGGGGGGGGGGGTCATTTGCCTTTCGTCTTCCGCTTGCTCCGTTCGTTGCTTGTTTTGCCCGAATCTTTTTTGTTTTAAGTCCGATTTACTTGATTCTTGCACTGTTGGATTCTTTTTTAATTTATGCTTCCAATGAAACTAAGTTGGACAAATTTGGAGGTGGATAGCTTTTGCGTGTTCCGGATGACGATCGGTTGTACTGTAAGCGCTCTATCTTCTTCATTCTTCACCCGTTTTCCATGATTCTTTCACCTCTGATCTTTTATTTTCCTATGGATTTTTAAAATAGGGATTAAGATCTATTTCATAAGATAATCAAGAATGAAATATTTAAGGTGACTATATTTGCCTCGTTTTGACTGTTATTTGGACGTTTTTTCCAATTTTTATTGCAACGTCTAAATTTAAACCACCTTAGTGATTTTTAGTGAAAAATGATCGTTTTGAAATGTTTTCACTTAAGAATAGCCTAAAAGGTGTAGAAATATGTACGTAAAAATATGACTTTTTACGTCACATCAAGTATCACACACTTAGACGTTTGTCCTCAAGCAACTACTCACTTATATTCTGCGAAAAAAAAACATTTTAAAGTCCGGTTGGGTGAGTCAAAACATTTCCAAAGTTTTACCACTTCGTCATGTGAAATAGTTATTTTGAGAATATAGGGAAAGTTAAAATGATCCTTCCAGAAATAAGTATTTGACTTTCCCAGGCATAATTTGTTGGGATATGAGCTGATTTGATAAGTATTGAAGAAGTGCTAGCCACTGTTCGCTTTATTGCTAGCCACTGTTAGAAGAATTGAAGAACTAGCCACTGCTAGTATTGAAGGCTACCACTGTTAATAATATGTAGTTGGTTTTTGTATAAAGACAACCACTGTTAGTTATAATGTATCATAGCCACTGTTGGTGCTTATAAGTCGGTTAGAGTTATTTATGGGATAGATTCGAATACCATAATAACTAGAGATTGTATAGGACTCTATGCATTATAAATAGAGATCCTTAGACCTAGATTAGGTTAAGATTAGTTTTACGCAGCTTCAAGGTTTTCTGTAACCCTAATACTTAAGTGTATTCGTCTTATATCATTAATAAGATTGAAGCTTTTGATAATCAATTGTGAATTACATATTGTTTTAATTCTTGATCTTCTTAATATTATTGAGTGTGATTCCGCAACTTCTCAATAATAATTCAAGGCTTATTGAATTGTTTATTAGATTATTCTGGGTTTAACAAGTGGTATCAGAGCATTGGTTAAGCTTTGAATACAAAAAGATCTAGGATTACTGTTTGATTGATTTTCAAAAAACTTCTTATTGAATCAATGGCAACAGAAGGTAATGAAGGAATCCAGGCAACAAAGATTCCAATGCTCAAACCCGATGAGTTTGATCTATGGAAGGTCAGGATCAAACAATATATGCTTCTCACAGATTATCAGATGTGGGAAGTTGTTGTTAATGGTCCTGCGTATAAAGTAGACAGTGATGGTGTCAAAGAAAGACCTCCACCAACATCAGAAGCTGAGAGAAAGGTTAGATCAACTGAGTACAAGGCTTTAAGTACTCTACTTTTGTCAATTCCCAATGAATATCAAAGAAGATTCAAAAACTGTGATGATGCTAAAGAATTGATGGAAGCAATACAAAAAAGGTTTGGAAGGAACGAGAACACTAAGAAGAATAAAAGATCTATGCTTAAACAACAATTTGAGAACTTTAATTCTGTCAAGTCAGAAACTTTGACTCAAACCTTTGATAGGTTCACTAAACTTGTGGGAGATCTGGAAAACCACAAGGTTAAGATTGATAAGGATGATCTGAATAGAAAGTTCTTAAGGTCATTAGGTGAAGAATGGACCATATACACTGTTGGTCTAAGACAGAGTGCAGATTTAGAAGTTAAGGAGTTAGAAGACATCTACAATGACCTAAGAAACTTTGAATCTGAGATAGAAAGCAAGAAGCAGATTTCTGGATATAGTCACAATGCAGCTTTTATGTCCATGGGTGGATTAAAGGGTGAATCAAGTCAACAAAAATCTACCTATTTGTCTGGAGGAGTAGGATCATCTGAGATCAAATCTAATGATCAGATTCTAGAATCCTTCTTTGCTAGTAATGTGAACTCTTCACCTACTAATGAAGATCTAGAACAGTTTGATGGAGATGATTTAGAAGAGATGGATATCAAACTTCAGATTGCTTTGATAACTCAAAGGGCAAAGAGATTTATGCAGAGAACTGGGAGGAATAACTTTGCATACAAGAGGAATGATGCAAACTGGTTTGATAAGAGCAAAGTTGAGTGTTTCAACTGTCATAAGATGGGACACTTTGCCAGAGAATGCAGGAGTCCCAGGCAAGAGCAGAATGGTAATGGTCAAAGGTCAGGGAGCAGTGGAACTCAATCAAGAAACATACCTGTTCAAGGTGACTCATCAAATGCTTTTGTTTCTATGGATGGATGTGGATGGGACTGGAGTGATCAAGAAGAGCATGAAGTAAAGAATCAGTGCTTCATGGCCATTGCTGAGTCTGACAAGAAGTCAGAAATTCCTTATGAGGTACAAAACAAATTATGTTCTGCTGTTTGTAAACAAACTGTTAAACATTATAGGGATCATAATCAGAAAGTGTGTGATGAACTAAAACAATGGGAAATCAAAAGTAAACACACCATAGCAGCAATTGAAAATCTTGAAAAACAGATAACTGCATATGAAGTCAATGAAACACAGTTTAAATATGACATTGCATATGCTAGGTGGGAAAGAGACACTTTTAAAGATAAGGTAGATTTGTTAACTAAGAAACTTGTTGAAGTCACATGTGAGAGAGATAGCATAAGACTTAATGTAAGTAACTTAGAAAATGCATCCAAAAGTGTCAATAAACTTATCAATTCACAGATTCATGATAAGCTTAAGACTGGATTAGGATACAGTAATGTACCTCCTCCTTATAATAACAACTACTTTCCTTCCAAAACTGATATTGATATCAATTCTCTTAAAGAAGGAATGAATGATGATGTTAAAAAGGCTGATCCAGTTAAGAGTTTAGCAGAAGATTTGGATTTTGATAAAGTTGAAATTAGTGATTGGAGTGAAGAAGATGATGAGAATAGTGATATATCTGAAAGTGAGAGATGCTCAACAAATAAATCATCCCATTCATCATCTGAAAGTAGTAAAAGAATAACTGGTCTAGTTTCTGAACTAAATGTTGATAAACTAGAAGAGGGTAAAAGATTGTTTCAAGAAAAGGCCAAACAATAGATAGAACAAGTGATCAATACTAATAAGTCTAGAAATGGTCTAGGATTTGTTAGTAAAACAGTTAAGCAGGAGTCAAAATCTGTGACAAATTTGAATGATAAATGTATTAACTGTGATTGCAAAATAAGACTTTCTTTACCAAAACCTTTTACTAAAACTGCACCAAGAGGGAATCAAAGAAACTGGAACCAAATGGTTTCACAAAGATTGGGGCAGAATTTTCAATTGGTAAAAGAAAAATCTTGTTATATCTGTGGAAAAACCAATCATCTTCAACATGATTGTTATCACAATCCTAAGAATTTCACTATGGTTGTGAAACCATTATGGACAGCAGCAAACATGATTAATAAACAAAATTTTAAATCAAAAGTTAATCATGTTGCCACTGTCAAGAGGATGAGGAATACGGCTAACAGTGGCACAACTGCAGCCACTGCTACTAATGCGGCAGTGATACCACCAAACAAAGCCAACAGAGGTAAAAAGACTAATACGGTGGGAAGTGTTACCACTGTTAAGCATGTAGCCACTGCTAGTGTTAAAAATTCAAAAAGAATGTTTACACCAAGTATGGTTACCACTGCTAGATTAATTAACACAAGCCTAAGGGTTACCACTGTTAGGCCAATTCCCACTGTTAAGTCTGAAATTAGTTGGATTTGGAAACCAAAGAACACTATTACATCCAAATGTTCCAAATCTAACAGTGCATCAAAATCAATTGTCTTCCAGAGAGTTGATTTTAATGATCCACATGGGAAACCCAAGACCAAATTGGTTTGGGTTCCCAAGAGAAACTAATTCTCTTTTTAATGTTTGTGCAGGGCAAGCCAAAGAGCTTATGGCATGTTGATAGTGGCTGCTCAAGACACATGACTGTAGACAAAGGAAAGCTATAGGACTTCAAATCATTTGATGGAGGATATGTAGCATTTGGAAGTAATCCCAAAGGTGGGAAAATTACGGGCAAAGGGACAGTGCAAAGTGATAAGATAAGTTTTCATGATGTGTACTTTGTGGAACAGTTGAGGTACAATTTGCTAAGTGTGAGTCAAATCACAGATAAAAAGAATCCAGTCTATTTTACTGACACTGAATGCCTTATCTTGTCCAAGGAATTTAAGATACCAGAAAACATGATTTTAATGAGAATTCCAAGGAAAGATAATGTATATAAGTGTGACTTAGCAAACATGTCACCTCAATCTGAATTAAACTATCTTATTTCAAAAGCAAGTTTGAATGAATCTGAATTGTGGCATAGAAGGATGTGTCACATAAATTATAAAACCATTAATAAACTTGTCAAAAACAAGATTGTTAGAGGTTTGCCTAAAAAGGTATATTCATGTGATGATCATTGTGTTTCTTGTCTAAAGGGAAAGCAACACAAAACTTCTTTTAAGTCCAAAACTGTGAATACCAACTGCACACCCTTACACTTATTGTATATGGACTTATTTGGACCAACCAATATAAGTAGTATGGGGAAAAGGTCTTACTGCCTTGTCATTATTGATGATTACACTAGATTTACATGGGTTTTCTTTCTTAGAACAAAAGATGAGACAGGTGAAATACTTAGATCATTTATAACTAAGATGGAACAGAGTTTAAAAATCATGAGATGGATAAATTATGTGAAGTTAAAGGTATTAAGAGAGAGTTTAGTGCACCTAGTACTCCTCAACAAAATGGAGTAGCAGAAAGAAGGAATAGGACATTAATTGAGGCTGCTAGAACTATGTTATCTGATGCAAAATTGCCTATGTCCTTCTGGGCAGAGGCAGTTAGCACAACTTGCTATGTTCAGAATAGGGTACTAGTTGTTAAGCCTCATAACAAAACACCATATGAACTGCTATTTAAGAACAAACCATTGGTTAGTTTCTTAAAATCTTTTGGATGTCCTTGTACCATTTTAAATACCAAAGATCACTTAGGAAAGTTTGAAAGCAAGGTAGATGAGGGTGTTTTTGTTGGTTACTCCATTCAAAGTAAGGCTTATAGGGTATTCAATCAAAGGACCAGGGTGATAGAAAAATCAATGAACATCACTTTTAATGAAAATATCACTAATCCAGCAGGAAAGGGTCCAAAGTCTTTGTTTGATATTGATGCACTTAATTCTGCTTTTAGATATACAACTGTAGACTCTAGTGCAGGTACAAGTGCAGGTACAATTGCAGGTACAAATGCAGGAACAAGTGATGAATGTGGTACATCTGAATCAGGAATGTCATCTGGAAAGAAGAAAGATTCAGTGGAATACATTTTATTTCCAATATGGTCTCCAGATCCCCCAGAAGTGTTTGAAAATAATCAGTCAAAGTCAACACAGAGATTAGAGTCAGAAGAATCAGATGAACCATCCATTAAGCTTGTTGAATCTGACAGACAAAGCATGGAAGATAGTGAAGAAGAAAATGAGATGAGTCCAACACAACAACTTGATAAGGAGAAGGAGAAGATAGATTATCTGAATTATATGAGTTCTACTCCTTTGTCAAAAAGGATCTCAAGAGAGGCATCAAGTGAAATGTCTGGTCAAGATGGTAATTATACCAATTTGGAAACTAAGATACATGAAACATCTACATCCAAATACACTGTTCATAGAGATCACCCTCTTGAACAAGTAATTGGTGATGTTGGTTCTACTGTGCAAACTAGACAGCAGACCAGGATCAATGAAGAGGAACTCCATACCTCTTTATATGTATGTTTCTTATCTCAAACTGAGCCAAAGAAGGCAGTGGAAGCTCTAAAAGATCTCAGTTGGATTGAAGCAATGCAGGAGGAATTGCTACAGTTTAAGATACAGAATGTGTGGATCTTAGTTGATCTACTAAAGGGAAAAAGAGCTATAGGCACAAAATGGATCTTTAAGAACAAAAAGGATGAAAGGGGTATTGTAATCAAGAACAAGGCAAGGTTGGTGGCACAGGGGTATACAAGGGAAGAAGGTATTGATTATGATGATGTGTTTGCTCCTGTTGCAAGAATAGAAGCAATCCGATTATTCTTGGCATATGCTTCATATCATGGATTTAAAGTCTATCAAATGGATGTCAAGAGTGCCTTTCTGTATGGGGCAATTGATGATGAAGTTTATGTTTGTCAACCACCTGGATTTGAAGACCCCAAGTATCCAGATAGAGTATGCAGATTGGATAAGGCTCTATATGGTTTGCATCAAGCACCTAGAGCCTGGTATGAAACTCTATCTGTTTACTTATTGGAGAATGGTTTTAAAAGAGGTACCATTGAAAAAACATTTTTCACCAAGAAGGTTCACAATGATATTTTGTTGGTGCAAGTTTATGTTGATGATATGATTTTTGGTTCTACTAATGATATACTGTGCAAGGAGTTTGAGAAATTAATGCATCAGAAGTTCAAGATGAGTTCTATGGGGGAACTTACTTTCTTTTTGGGACTTCAAGTTAAGTAGAGGACGGATGGCATTTTCATTAATCAAAGCAAGTACGTTAAAGACATTCTGGACAGATTTGGTTACACGGATGCTAAAGTAGCTAGCACACCAATGGAGACACACAAGGCATTACATGCAGATCTTGAGGGGGAGGATGTAGATGTGCATCTCTACAGATCTATGATTGGCTCCCTCATGTATCTCACCTCATCTAGACCGGACATTATGTTTGCTGTGTGTGTGTGCTAGATATCAATCCAATCCCAAGCAATCACATTTGTATGCAGTAAAGAGGATCTTTAGATATTTAAAGGGTCAACCACAATTGGGCCTTTGGTATCCCAAGAGTTCTTCCTTTGAGCTCATGGCATTCACAAATAGTGATTATGGTGGTGAGAATATGGATAGGAAATCTACATCAGGGGGTTGTCAATTTCTAGGAGAAAGATTGGTGTCATGGCAATGCAAGAAGCAGACCACTGTATCCACTTCAACAGCAGATGCAGAGTACATTGCTGCATCAAGCTGCTGTGCACAAGTACTTTGGATTCAGAATCAAATGCTGGATTATGGTCTGACTTTTCTAAATACTCCTATTTATATTGATAACAACTCTGAAATTAGTATCATTAACAATCCTGTTAAGCATTCTAAGACCAAACATATTGAAATTCAATATCATTTCATAAGACATTGCAATGAAAAGAGATTGATTCAAATCTTTAAAATTCATACTGATAATCAATATGCAGATCTTTTCACAAAGGCTTTCGATGTGGGAAGGTTTACATTTTTGGTCACCAGTTTTGGAATGATCAATCTAACTTAAACTATGTTTGGTATTAGAATAGATACTAACAGTGGTACTTTATAAAGAACACTGCTTTATGTTCTAAGTGTTTACCACTGCTAGCCTTCAGTTACTTTCAGTTGGTACCACTGTTAGAACATTCTAGCCACTGCTCCTTATAAAGTTGCCACTGCTTGTAAACTTGTGTATAGTACTGCCACTGTTTTTGTTTTCTAGCTAACCACTGTGCGGGTTCCTAGCTACTGTCAGAAGACATTGCTACTGCTGGAACTAACATTTTATTTTATTTGTTTGGTTTTATTTAGCTTTGATAAAAAAAAATCTGCTTATAAAGCTAAGTGCTTGGCACTGCTAGTAATAAGCTTTGGTTACCTTGGTCGGTTGCCACTGCTAGTGCTACTAGGTGCTGTTAGCTTTTTAAGTACTTTGAGTGTTTGAAAAATTGAATGTTTGCCACTGTTAAGGTATTTTATCATACCTTTCTACTGTTAGTTATGTTGGGCAATGCCACTGCTAGTTATTTTTCTAGGGCTTGACTCTGTTCTTATGACTAACAGTATATAAACTTTGAACACTTCAATTTTTCAATAGGCTTTCTTATTTTCACACATAACCACTGCGATTAAACTCCAAATCAAACCATCACTTCTACTACAATCAATTTAACAGTCATGGCTTCTTCTTCAACTGATCTTACACTAAGTGTTTATGAAGAACACAATATGATTGCCTTTCTGATGAAACCCTCATCGGCGCAAAATTTCACACAAATTATGGATTTTCTTCGTTCGAGTTATATCTTTCATGCGCTTACCGTATCTCTAAGGGTTTCAAGGGGTCATTTGAACGAATTTTGGAAGAATGCCACATTAGAAGTGATTGAGGGAAACAATCAAGTGGTGTCCACATTTCAAGGAACCAAGGTGATGATCTCAGAGGATTCTCTTCGAGAAGTACTTCTTCTTGATGATGCCACAGGTATATCCTCTATCGATGACCGAGATTTGTATGCTAATCTTAGATTAATGGGGTATGAGGGTGATTATACACGTTTTACCTTTTTTAAATCACTCTTTAGTCCTCAATGGAAATTTTTAATACATACACTTCTCCACTGCTTGTCATCTAAACGAACTGCTTTCAATGAATTTGGTACCCAAATCGCCTGTGCACTTGTGTGTTTGGCTAAGGGTCAAAAATTTAATTTTTCAAAATACATTCTTGAAGGCATGATAAGAAATATTACTAAAGGGAAAAAGGATATGTTTATTATGTATCCTAGATTTGTGCAACTTGTTTTAAATAAACAAATTCCTGATTTAGTTGCACAAGAACTTATTATTGGTGTTA
Organism: Pseudognaphalium luteoalbum; assembly: GCA_963422505.1. Taxonomy (NCBI): domain Eukaryota; kingdom Viridiplantae; phylum Streptophyta; class Magnoliopsida; order Asterales; family Asteraceae; genus Pseudognaphalium; species Pseudognaphalium luteoalbum. The sequence goes on along the minus strand of OY730194.1, from coordinate 33,599,504 downwards.
GTACTCTTTCTGCTAGAACTTTTACAGAAATGAGTAAGAATACCAATAAGAAGTTTTCTGGGAAGGAAACAGCATTGTTTTCTACAATGCTTCCTGCTCCTTCCACCACAGATGTAGCACCACCAACTACATTTGCACCAATTTGTGACAGGCCAGTAGTACCAACTGAGTCTGAACACACACCTATTGGGGGTACAAAAAGAAAACAAGGGAACAAACAACCTACCCACTTACATCCCAAGAAAAAGCAAAGAAAACAGGCAAGTGAGGTTCCTGCTGCTCACTTGTTTCAGCCATCAATTTTACCACAGCAAGTGACCCCACAGAAGATGGGTGGTCATTCTGGAAGGGCTGCCACTACTCCTACTAGTCCACTGACAGAGGAGGGCAGTGGTAACATCAATAAGACCTAACCAGAGGCAACTTCTACTACTGAACCTAAGGGTAATGAAGCAGGTGAAGGTCCCAGTACCAAGACAAAGGGGACTTCTGTTGACCATGCTAGGCATGAGGTAGAAGATGATAGTGTCAATGATTTATCTAGGAGGTCACACTCTAATGATGATGAGACTAGATCTCACATTGAATTGACGAATATACAATTGACAGAGGCAGTGGATTTACTTTTGGAGAAATTGGTGATGGAGGAAAGAGTGAATAAAGCTCAAGATGCTAAAATTGCAGAGCAGGCTACTAAGATTGTTGAGCAGGGGAAAGAAATTGATGATCTCAAAGAAAGGCTTGCTGTGTTAGAAGCTTTATTGGTGAAGAACACTTCCAGCAAGGGGGAGAATAATGCAGAGGAGGAGTTCAATGATAATGTTTTTATGTATGATAAAGAGGATGAGGTTGTGGGTGAAACAGATGCTATGTCTAACGCTAACACTGAAGTAATGGAAGATGATATGCAGACTGAGATTGTTGAAAGTGTTATGCAAAAGACTGTGGAGAGGGTTGATGGTGAGACAGAGGTAATTATTGATGTAGAAGATGGTGAAGAAGTGGTACAACCAGTTGATAATTTGGTGAGTATGGAAACTGAACAGATGGAAGGTAATGGTGATGATGCAAAGGCAGAGGGGGAGTCAAAGCCAAGATCAGATCCTAAAATTACATATGGCAGGAAGAAATCAGTACCATTGTTCAGTATCAAAGCTAAAAACATGGAAAAGATCAGAAAAGCCAAGTCAAGTAGTCCCACTGCTAAGGTGGCTACCACTGCTACCACAATTTCCCATACCACTGCTACCACAATTCCACAATCTACTCAACAACCCACTGCTACAACTACTATAAACCTACCAACCACTGCTAGAACATCAACCACTGCTAGAACTCCAGAAGTACCTTTTGTCATCAAAGAATCTAGAGTGGACAAACCTGAGTTTAAGCTTCCAAAGATTGATCCAAAAGACAAAGGTAAGGGCAAATTAGTAGAAAAGCCAAAATCAAAGGTCAAACTGGTACAAAGGAGTATTGAGCATGATCATGAATATGCATTGAGGTTGCAAGCAGAATTAGATGAGCAGGAGAGGGTAAGAACAAAAAAGAGAGCACCTGAGGTATAGAGGTCAATGCTTACATCTGAGGTTGATGAAGTGGATGTTATGCTTGAAAATGGTCAGATTGTGAAGATGACTAAAGAAGCCAGCAGAGTGTATGCAGATATGAAAGCAAAGGGGTTAAATGATGATACTGTGTATAAAGCTTATGAAGAAAAGAAAAAGGGTAATCCTCTGCAGGTGTCTTTAAAGAAGAAAATTGAAAGAGAGAAGAAGGAGAAATTGGAAAATGAAGTTGCTAGAAAAAGAGCAAAGAAACCAACAAGGGCTGAATTGAAAAATGATTTGGTGTGTAAGCTAAGAGGAGATAGGATTCCTACAGGACAATTAAGGAAAATGTCACGGGAACAATTGCAACAGATGTATGATAATAATCCTTTTGTCAATCCAGAAGCAAAGAAAAGGTTAGAAAAGAAAAGGAAAGATGATGCAGAAATTCAGAGAAGATTACAGGAAAGATATGATCTGATTGATGAAGAGCTTGAGAAGGAAAAAGAATTGAGATTGAAGATTGAAGGAGTTAGAAGATCTTTTGCTAAATTTCAGGAGATGGATGATAATGTGTGTGATTTGGATAGGGATGAGGAGATATTAGAAAAGATGGTTATAATTAAGCCTGACAGATCAGAAAACATCAATTTGGATGGTGAAGAATATTCTGAAATTATCAAGTGGGAAGTAGTGTTAATAGCGACTGATGAAATTGCTTATGAAATTAGGATTGAAAGGAAAAATGGTGTTGTCAGTTTTCATAAGTCAATGCAAGATATTCTTAAAAGAGTAAACAGGTTTGATGTATATGATATGTATAAGATTGGCTTAGAAAAGGATGTGAAAAATATTAAAGCTAGTCTTGAAAGGCATGTTTGGGAATGGATACAGATGATGTTTGAGCCTGAGGTATATGGAGATTTGTTTTATGTGCTGAAGCAGTAAGTAATTGGAGACATTTTGTTAAAGCAGGTGTACAGTTTATGGCTCTCAAAAATGGAAGATTTATCTATATGCTGGAAAAAAGAAACTATTTTCTGAGTATATCATTGTTGAAGCAGTTGATTGCAAAGAAATTGCAAGTTGCTGTGAAGAATTCCAAGAGCAAAGATATAGTCTATAGAATTATGAATCAGTACAATAAGAGAGAGAAATAGAAATTCAAAAGGTTCCAAATCTCCTACAAAAGAATGAAGCTGAATGCAGAAACTTAATGCAATGCAAGATTGATCAAGTTTAGGGGAAGATTGTTGGGATATGAGCTGATTTGATAAGTATTGAAGAAGTGCTAGCCACTGTTCGCTTTATTGCTAGCCACTGTTAGAAGAATTGAAGAACTAGCCATTGCTAGTATTGAAGGCTACCACTGTTAATAATATGTAGTCGATTTTTGTATAAAGACAACCACTATTAGTTATAATGTATCATAGCCACTGTTGGTGCTTATAAGTCGGTTAGAGTTATTTATGGGATAGATTCGAATACCATAATAACTAGAGATTGTATAGGACTCTATGCATTATAAATAGAGATCCTTAGACCTAGATTAGGTTAAGATTAGTTTTACGCAGCTTCAAGGTTTTCTGTAACCCTAATACTTAAGTGTATTCGTCTTATATCATTAATAAGATTGAAGCTTTTGATAATCAATTGTGAATTACATATTGTTTTAGTTCTTGATCTTCTTAATATTATTGAGTGTGATTCCGCAACTTCTCAATAATAATTCAAGGCTTATTGAATTGTTTATTAGATTATTCTGGGTTTAACATAATTCCAAATCTCATGATCTTGGAGTATACATGACTAGGCGATCTTACAAAAGTGGTCACTCAATTCACTCAAAGTTTATCGGGTTTCCTATCATTCTAGAACAATTGAAATCGCTCAATAAGTCAGTCATGCAGCACTCATCATGATAGGCTTGATCGAGAATCGGATCTCCACCACTTAGGACGAGGATGGTGCTAATTATCCGAAGACATTCATGAGGGTTGTAATGTTTGTGAGGGTTAAGGGGTATGGATAGTGGTGATTTTTGGTTATAAGGGTTGCTTATCTTAGGCAACCTAAGCTCATGAAAAACTTATTTGTAGAACGGAGATGATAGCTACTTATCGGATCTTCCTTTGAACGGTTAATACTTTTAAGCACTTAGTTTTATTTTCTTTTCTTTCCTTTTCTACTTTTTCTTTTATTTTTCTTCTTCAGAATTTCTTTGCCAGAGAACTTCCAAGGATATTTTTGCTTTTCTTTCGGAATTCTTTTATTTTTTATCTAGATTTCTTCGAGTCTTTTCTTGGTGCCAATTTTTCGCGCACAGATTTTCTTCAATAGATATGACTTTTCGGTGAACATGAAGGAGTAAGATAATACGGAAGGAGATTCTTCAAGATGTTTTAACCTCAGAAATTATAAGATAAAGTTTGGGAATTTGGGGAAGTAGGGTTTTATATCAGGGTTTTGAAGAAATGACAGGTTTAGGCTCAACGGGTTTTCTAAACGGATCATCGATACTAAAAATGAGAATCGGAAGGGTTTTGGGCTTGAAAAGAGGGCTAAAATGTTGGTTAATTCCTAGGGTATGTCAAGGTCGTCTAATTGCACCTATACCACGTACGGTACTCACCAATGTGGTCTCGAAGCGTATGTCAGGAGCAAGTTCTAATTCAGAGATACTGGCATCGGCACACACAAGAAATGAACAATGTAGCATTTAAGATGAATGCTTTTAAGGCCCAAGATACCTCACTGCAAATAGGGTTGTATGTGTGTAGCCATGTGCCTTTTAGATTATCAATTCTTAATTAAGAAATTTCTACCTTAATTTGCCTAATATTTCAGAACAACTGACTCATATTAGAAATGGTTCCTCCTTGAAAGATATTATAACCCAAAAATAGTAGAGCTAATCGGATGATTTGGCCCATACTTTATAATTTTTGTTAAATATTTTGAAAAAATTTGAAAATTTTGAGGAACATTTTATGAGTTGAGCTATATTGGATATAAAAAATTTAAACATCCAATCCAAGGTATTCTATACCTGGTATCCCACACTTAAAGGAACATTGTCCTTAATGTTCTCTTGAGCTGAGATTGTATTGTGAATGCAATCCCACACTTAGAGTTTGAACATATAGAAAATGTTTCTCAAGTGTTTGGTTTGAGCTGGAATCCCACACTTAGTGATAAGTTTAGGATAGAGTATAGATTACTTTGTATTTTAACAACTAACAAAGCGAAATACAATCATGAAAGCAGAGTGAAAGTTAAGAAACTCCCTGGATAACGATTGTCATTATGAAGCTGGGAACGGTAAATGAGAGGAGACGATGTGGATCTTACTCCTCTATATTCATGAACAAGGGTTCAGCTTCGGACGTATCGATATGGTGCACAGGGCCTTATATCCATACTTAGAAGATAATCATTCCATCATGTAAGTGGAGATTCTTATTAGTGAATCTAACACTTTAGCGTTTAAAGATTTGGAGGTGATTCTTGCTGAGTGATTGCAGTGTGGGTTGAGATCCCACACTTAGATCTTCGGCACGTGCGGATTTCAGAAGAAGATAGTCCACACTCCTCCAAAGATGTGTTTAAATTTTGTGGTCCGCAGGTGTGTAAGCCTTGTTTGTCTGCCTTTAACTCCACGGTTCTTCCTTTAATGCACGTCATCTCTTGAATCTTCTCAGCCATTCATCATCCACTTAAATCACTAACTTCTTTCAAAAATAACTAAGACGAAAAAGATAGATTGTAGAAAACAATGCGAAGCAATTTCATCCTCCAGACACAAGCAGAATCAACCAAGAAACACCAAATATTCGATAGAGGTTAGTAGACAAAGATCCTAATCACCAAGATCCGCTGCTGTTACTCAATTTCTCCTAATGATCTGAAAGTGCTGAATTCGATGACCATAAATCTATACCACCCAAGATCTTTTACAACAAACTGATGTAATGAATCTGATGTTGTTCTTTATTGGTAGAGATCACCAGTTTCCAAATTAATCCCGTATCTATTCCTTTGTTTGGATGGTCCCTGATGGTGATGGTTGTATGTGCGAAGGGGTGGATGGATGGGTGAATGTGGGTGGATATGGTGATGTGGATGGTAGTGATGGTTTCAGGTTCCATTATGTGGCAAGGTATAGATATTGGATTTGGAGTATATGGGTACAAGTGGTGATTATTGAGGTGATTTACTTGATGAACTAGTCATAGACAACAAGAAATCATCTTATGTGTCTGAAAGTGCCCTCTCTTCCCCTGCAAAGCAGTGCTCTAAAGATTCCCATATTAAATGAACTGTAAGCTCCCCTGGCCGTGTTTCCATTATACTCAAAGATCTTTTATCCATAGGCGCCAATCCCTATCTGTTAGGCATTTCTATAACCGAAACAAACATGATCTAACAAACAAGTGATTAACCTCCAAATCATAGATTCACTGGTTTGCGAAGGATTATCAAAGTGAGTGCTTTGAAGATGATACAAACCAGTGTATGACTTGGAGTCTAATCTCACACAAAAAGTGTTAGTTGCCAATAATTTCACCGCAGCACAAACAACAGATATGGAAATACTAGCATGAGTATTTAAATCAGATAACCAAGTATAAAGATTTCCAAAGCACATATTTTTAAACGAGTTCGAGCATAATACACATATCAACATACAAATCAGGTTTTCAGATAAATCATTTAAAGATCTTATATGTATGTTCACGGAAACATATGTAAGTACCTCCAATGCTCGAAATATGTGAATGGGTAGTGTAAGATGACTAAGGTTCCTAATTCTCATTCTAGTAGGTTTCCAAGTTTGTGAGTGAAGGGGACATAAGAACTTGAGATCTTAGATAATGGTGAAAAATGAATGTTGCAATAAAGTTCAAATTAGCGGGAGTAGTAAGTTTTAAGGTTTGACTAAAATTTGACTTTTAATGAAGTAACTTTGCAAACCATCCTATTTGTTCATAAAAATAAAGAAGATCTGGAACATTCATTTTAGGGATCATTTTCTATTTATTAGATTAGTATATTACTCAACTATCATTATTACGTTAGACACATGTTGCCTCCCGAGAAGCGCTTGTTTTTTTTCGAGTCTCTAGCTTGACTCTAGCATTATTTCTCACGCAATCCTAGGGGTTTCCTTGCATCCATCAGTAGACACAAGGGGTAATATTGGTACATACCTAAAAGTTTAAGGCATGTTAAGGCTATGATATGTCCAATATAAGGAGATGGTTCAAAGTGAGGAAAAAGTTTAACCGGAGGTATAACAGATCTCTCAACTTCTAATAACTCCTTGGGTTGGATTGACAGAATGGGTTGGTCAAAGAAATTCTTACCACTCCATGACGTATAAGACATTATATGGTGTAGGGATGGTTTGAAAAGAAACCATGACGTAGAACTCACCTTGCTTCCTATGTCTTTTGGTCAATGATAATGTTGTGCTTTGGGCATGGAGGTGGGACAATATCCGTTTTTGTCTCCAATCTTGTAGCAACATTCTCATCGACTACTTGGGTGACATGATCTATGGAATTTGAAGGTTCAACTAGATCAGGGGGTGATTCGTTTGAAAAGATAGTTGGGACATCATCAACCACAACTTGTTGCGGGATGTAGTCAACCACATCGGTTTGAATTGGAATGAGATCACTTCTCAGAGTTGGTGCGTATTCCTCCGGTCCTTCTGAAGCTGAGTATTCCATGTAGATATCCTCCTCTGGGTTCTCCATTTCTATTTCTTCGTCCACCAAGTCGTACTCGTCACCCTGGCCAGTAGCTTTGAGTTGCAGTGGTTCAGAAAGTTCCTCTAGAATGAACTCCTCGTCGGTCTCGGACGTGGATAGGCTAAGGATGGGTGGAAGTGAGGATTTAGAAGATTGGGTAGGTGAAGGGTTTGAAGGAACTTTGCAACCAGGCTCATGAGAATGAAAGTCTATGTCAAGTGATGTAGATGTGGTGTGTAGGTGCCTATCATCTTCATGTAGCCTATAATTAGTTGTAACTTGATCTCTAATTCCATTACCATTCACTTGCATTAGTGTTTGTATTTTAGACAGCCTATCAGTACATCTTTTAAGCATGGCATCTTGTTCTTTTAATAATTGTTCAAGTGGGTTGTAAGAGTGAGAAAGAGTAGCATTACTGCTGAGATAAGCTATGGGCATATCTCCCAAGTTAGAACTTTCATACGGTAGTGGTTCATATATAGGGTAGGATGAGTATGGGTAGACATTGAATGGTTCAGGATAGTAAGACTGATATTGATTTGTTTGGAAAGTATAAGGGCTATAATGATATTGTAATTGAGGATCTAAGTGCCCTATATTATCAGAACTATACCTTTGACATTCATTATCTATGTGGGCATCACTTCTATATCTACCTTGGATTGATCTAGCAAGACTATCAATTTGAACAATTAGTTGTTTTTGAGTTGCCATTGCCCAAGTTTTCAGAGAAGAAAACACAACTAAAGCTGTGTGCAAAAGGAAATTAATCTAAACTAACCTAAGTTAGGGTAATCTAGTCTAACTACGCTAATGTCGCACCCCCAAATCATGTGGCAGCGGAAGTATGAGGTGTCAAGGGGGCGCCGATCAAATCAAATATCACAACACAAGATTATAGCAAACGACCTCTAAATGAGACGTTTGAATTACATTCACAAAACATAATTGTTTACAATAGTTTTATAAATTCAATGAAGTTCGCATCCGATAAGTAGAGATACACAAGTGATGATAATATAAAATATATTAAATGCACTATAATCTCTTGTTGTTTGAAAATATATGCGACTCGAGCTACTCCAAAGGCGTCCTACTGCTGCGGGTTACCTGATAAAATACATACTAAAAGGTCAACATAAAGTTGGTGAGTTCTAATTTGACGTAAAAAGTCACATTTTTGCGTACATAATTCCCACCTTTTTAGCCCCAAAATGGATGAAATCATTCAATATCAATACTTTTTCACCATAATTCATTATTAAGGCTAAAAATAAGGCATTGCTTCAAAAATCAAGTAAAATGGCTAAATAACGTACAAAAAAAAGCATAAACGATACGGTCACGTTCTACGAGCACTTTTTAGCATATTACCTTGAAATTATTCTTTAATTAGTTCATAATGATCTTCAGGTAATTACAATCACGTAGATATAAAGAACGTTGAAAACGGATCAAGAATGAAGAAGTTATGGCCAAACGAAGTTCGACCAGTGCACAAGACTTACGATCCAGCACGCAAGACCACGACCCAGGGTTCACCACCCCTCTAGGGTCCGTATACCCCCCTAAAGGGGCCGTATACCCCCTCTACAGGGCCGTATACACCCTTCTAGGGGTGGTATACCCACTTCTAGGGGTGGTATACCCCCTCTATGGTGCCGGATACGCCCCGTTTGCTACCGAATATGCCCTATCTGCTACCGAATATGCCCTATTTGCTACCAAATACGCCCTATTTGGTGTCAAATATGCCCCTGTTGGTGTCGAATTTCATAGCTCGGGGGTGTATTTCAGTGTTAAATTGGAGCGAGGGTGTTAAGTGTAAAATCGTATCTTGGAAGCCTATAAATAGGGGCTTAAACCTCCTCATTTCTCATCAATCAACTCACCAAACAATTCACTCTCACTTTTACACATTCTTGTAATTTTCTTTCTTAGTTAGTTGGTTTCTCTCTCTAACTTCACTCTCTAGAGAAGTTAGAGAGTAGTTAGAGGGTAGCTAGTAGATTAGAGTAGAGAGTAGCTGTTGTAATCAAGGAGTATTGGTGTTCAAGCTTTTATTCAAGGATTGCAAGTTTTATTCTCTTGTTACGCTGCTCTATTATCCGGTGATATCTATTCCCTCATACTGTTATTATATCTGATTTATCCATGCGTAATATTATGGTATGTGCTTTACTTATTGCCATGTTTATTGAGTAGTGTAATATTGTAATTGTTGAAATGTAGATACTTAGGAGTAGGGATGATGTTAAATTAATCTTTAATTAAATATGTGATTGGAAATTGTTATGCTATGTATCGGGTTAAACTTTTCAAGCGGTGGATCTAAACCACCCAGTCCACCCTTTCCAAGCTTTCACGTGGCTATTACTTTAGTATTAGGACTTAGCTAACCCTATTACCGGTAGATAGTTATCTGTGTTTTTGTATGAAGCTGTGGACATGCGGTAAAACGGCCCAGTACTTAGTATAGCGCTGGAAACACCACTGGTGGAGTACAAATGCGTGGAAGCTACGGACCGGTCGTAAGCATATGACACCGAGGATACCTGGAAGTCACCCTTCTTGAAAATGGTCTAGGTATATATACAAGCTGTGGAACTGCTGAAAAACATAGTATACACCGTGAAACGAACCTAGGGATGAACGTTTGATCTCAAAGGAGGGTCTACACCTTGACAGAAGTATTTGTGCTCCTCGATTAAATCTAAGGGATCTTGAAAAGAAAGCAAACATTCAGCTGTAGTGTAAGATGCTTAAACCCCTTGATCCAACTTAACTGACAGTTTAACATACATTAGCAAGAAATAGTACGACCCTTAATAAAATGAATTAGAATTAGGTGTTAAGAAAGGTCAGAAATTAAATATCGGTCTGTTGCCTTATTCATGCGCCCAGGAGTTAACTCCAAGATGGGTCACTAGTCCTCATCGGACAGTGTTGGGGGACTGAGTAGCCTGATCTGATCAGACTCATGATAACCTAGTATTCAGTGACATGTGACTTAGGTTTTCCACTTAAATCGTAGGATACTAGTGTTGACACCAAACCTCTGTTAGTTTTATTAAAGCAAAGTCTCCAATCATCTTTTATAATGAACATCATCCCGAAACCTGAATATTAAAACTTCAGCAATCACAATCTCTATCTATCTGCTTACCCTATCCGTAGTTTAGTATTTACTTTTCTGTACTGTAGTTAATTTATAAAATACCAAAAACAAATACCTATCCAACTATCCAAAACCTCAGTTTAAGTACTAAGTTATCCGAACGAGTTCTGTTTCAATTCTACCGTCGAGAGGAACGACCTTGGATCATTCTTACCACATACTAATATCAGGTATTCGTACCTAGTAATAGTAAAAGTAGTTCGGAAGGTTTTGGCTCCCTCCAACTATTATAAATTTAAAACCACCCACCGATTGCCCGCCTTGAGCGTGAGGTCTGCAATGACAGGGAAGCGATTTCCTGACCGACCGCTCGGGGCGCGATCAGGTTTTTGGCGCCGTTGCCGGGGACGGTAGTACGATTCAAAGTTTGTTTAGACAAATTTAGTTTTTAAGCGATCCTTTTAGATTGGGATTCACCATCCCTATCTGAAGTTACTTTCTGCCCGTAGATTAGTGTAGTTAGATTAGATTAGCATAGTTTAAATTTCCTTCTCAACCCAACTTAAATTCTAAAAACCTTCTTCGTATGCTGTATTTTCTTAAAAACATGGAAATGGCTACTCTACAACAACTAAGTGATCAGTAAGATAGTCTTCTTAAATCAATCCAATATAGACGTAGGAGTGATGCCCACTTAGATAACGAATGTCAAAGGAATAGTATGATTTATTCGGATAACATAGGGTATTTAGATCCTCAATCACAATATCATTATGACCCTTATGCTTTCCAAACACATCAATACCAGCCTTACTATCCTAAACCATTCAATATCTATCCACACTCATCTTACCCTGTACATGAAGCACTACCGTATGAAAGTTCTGACTTGAGAGATATGCCCACCGCTTATCTTGGCAGTAATGCTACTCTCTTACCTTCTTACAACCCACTTGAACAATAAATGAAAGAACAAGAAGACATGCTTAGAAGATGTACTGATAAGATGTCTGAAATACAAACATTAGTCCAAGTGAGAAGTAAGGAAATTAGGGATCAAGTTACAACTGACCATAGGCTGCAGGAAGATGAGAGGTACCCACACACCACATCTACACTTGAAATAGACTTTCATTCTCATGAGTTTGGTTGCAAAATTCATTCAAACCCTTCACCTACCCAATCTTCTAAATCCTCACTTCCACCCATTCTTAACCTATCTACATCCGAAACCAATGAGGAGTTCATTCTAGAGGAACTTTCCGAGTCATTGCAACTTGAAACTTCTGGCCGAAGTGACAAGTATGACTTGGTAGACGAAGAGATAGAATTAGAAAGCCCGGAGATGGAGATTTACACAGAAGACTTAGCTTCAGAAGGACCGGAGGAATGCGCACCAACTCTGAGTAGTGATCTCATCTCAAGTCAAAATGATGTGGTTGATACTATCCCACAACAAGTTGTGGTTGATGATATCACACATATCCTTCTTGATGAATCACCCACTGATCTAGTTGTACCTTCTACCTTAGACCAGCCAGTTGCCCAAGTTGTCAATGAGAATGTTGCTACAAGATTGGAGACATTAATGGACTATGTCCCACCTCCATGCCCAGAGTACAACATTATCATTGACCAAAAGACCATAGGAAGCAAGGAGGGATCTGCGTCATGGTTTCCCTTCAAACTATCTCTCCACCATATAATCTCTTATACATCATTGAGAGGTGAGGATTCCTTTGACCGACCCATTCTATCAATCCAACCCAAGGAGGTATTAGAAGTTGAGAGATCTGTTATACCTCCGGTAGAACCATTTCCTCACTATGAACCATCTCCTTATATTGGACATACCCTAGCCTTAACCTACTTTGAACTTTTAGGTATGTACCAATATTTTCCCTTGTGTCTACTGATGGATTCAAGGAAACCCCTAGGATTGCCTGATAAGTAGTGCTAGAGTCAAGCTAGTGACTCGAACAAAAACAAGCGCTTCTCGGGAGGCAACCCGTGTCTAACGTAGTTTCAATAGTAGTTAATTTAGGATGATTCGTAAGCTAACCAAATAAGTAGAGAATGATCCCTAATATGAGTGTTCCAAGTTTTCTTTATTTTTATGAACAAAAAGGATGGTTTGCGAAATTACTTCATTGAAATTTTTGTCAAAACCTTAAAACTTCCTACTCCCACTTGTTTGAACTTTATTGCAAAATCCAATTTTTACCATTATCTAAGATCTCAAGTTCTCAGTATCCCTTTCACTCTCATGAAAACCTACTAGGAGTTAGGAGCATTAGTCATACCCACTGGCATGTTTCGAGCATTTGAGGTACTTACATATATTTATGTGAACATACATGAGATACTAATGCTTAATCTGATATCCTGATCTGTATGTCAATATGTGTATTATGCTTGAACTCGTTTAAAAATGTGTGCTTTGGATATCTCTATTCTTGGCTACCTAATTCAACTAATAATACTAGTATTTCCATATCTGCTACGGTGAAGTTTTAGGCAACTAACACTTTTAGTGTGAGATTAGACTCCAAGTCATATACTGGTTTGTTTCATCTTCAAAGTACTCACTTTGATAGTTTTTTCGCAAACCAGTGAATCTCTGATTTGGAGGATAATCACTTGTTTGTTAGATCACGTTTGCTTGTTCTACTTGTACAAATGCCTAACAAGCAGGGATTAACGCCTATGGATAAAGAATCTTTGAGAATATTGGAAAGACAACAAGGGGAGCTTACAGGTCATTAAGATTGGGAACCTTGTGAGCATTGCTTTAAAGGGGAAGAGATGGTGCTTTCAGACACGTATATGATTTCTAGTTGTCTATGACTAGTTCATCAAGGAGAGGCTTTCACTCTTCCAGTATCCGGAGGACGCCATCACTTTGCTTTATTTTCTATAATCTATCCAAGTCGAGCTCTCGACTATAACAGCAGCGCTTCTCGGGAGGCAACTTGTGCAATAAGACATGTTGATAGTTGTGTGTTGATAATTGAAGAAAATCTTTGAATATCCTTCACACTTGGATATACCTCAAAAAAAATATTTTTAAAATATTTTAAAGCCACAACTCATCTTTTGAAAAAAATCACTTGTCTCAAATAAATAGGAAACACTTTTCAAAAATTAGTTCATATGTTTCGAGCATTTGAGGTACTTGCATACTACTTTTATGCGTTATGCTCGAACTCGTTTAAAAACATATGTTCTACAAAATGATTTGTAATAGAAAACATCTTTTCATTCTGAGACAGTGATTCTTTTTCATTGCAAAAATATGGAGTTAAAAGGTATATCCAACATGTTCACACTTAAGAGATTGATTCACAAATGATGGTTTAAATGAAAGGCGAAGCCCGTATTTATAGGCAATCCCCCTAAAAGCTGAATAAATCCTCATGGAGCTGCTGCAAAAGAAAGACTTTTCTTATCGGCACATATTCAGACCTTCAGCTTTTAGCTATCTGGGGAGTTTCTTTATCCTTTCTCCGTTGTTATCATTTTGCTTTACTTAGTATTGTTAATTAATCAAAGTAATCTATACTATATCCTAAGCTTATCACTAAGTGTGGGATTCCAGCCCAAAACAAACACTTGAGAAATATTTTCTTCTATGTTTAAACTCTTAGTGTGGGATTTTACTTCTAGTAAAATCTCTACTGAAGAGAACATTAGGGACAATGTTCCTCTAAGTGTGGGATAGCGGTATAGAATACCTTAGACAGATTTTTGTGTCCAAATAGCAACTCAGAAAATGTTCCTCACTTTAAAAATTGATCAAAATTTTTAAATTTTTTGCATAAAACAAAGAAAAGCATGAGCTTAACTTCGACAGTAGATAGCTACTCATTCAGTTAACTCTGCTATTTCATTGAATTTTAATATTTCTAAGAGGAGCCATTTTAAATATGAGTAAGTTATTTTGGAAAGTAGTGTAAATAAGGTAGAAATTTCTCAAATTAAGAAATGATAATCTTAGGGGCAGCGCATGACTAAGCACATACAACCCATATTAATTGCAGTGAGGTATCTTGAGCCTATATAAGCATTCATTTTAAATGCTTCACTATTCATTTGTTGTGTGTGCCGATGTATGCATTTCTGGATTAGAACTTGCACCTGGTATGCATTTCGAGACCATATTGGTGAGTACCGTACGCGGTATAGGTGCAATTAGATGACGTTGACATTCCCTAGGAAATAAACCCATTTTTTTCTCAAATCTCTTCAATCCTAACCCTGTCGATACTCATTTTTAGTATCGATGATCTGCTTAGTAAACCCTGTTGAGCCTTAACCTTTTCATTTCTTGAAAACCCAAGTTTTAAAACCCACTCACTTCTATACCTACCAAAACCTTATCTTGGAATTTTAAATTTTATAAAAATGCTATTTAGGTATTCTTTTTGCTTTCATTCAAAAATCATAAATCACGTGTTTTACTCAAAGTTTCTCGTATGCGTTTCAAAAATCAAAATCTCAAAAATATCGAGAAAGTATGAAGGTGTGAAAAATTGACACCAAGTAAAATTCGAAATATCAAAAGATTGAAAAAATGAAAGTAAGAAAGGATCTCAAAAGGCAGAAAAAAAAATCTCTTAGAATCTCCTTGGCAAAGAAATTCTAAGCCAAAAATATGTCGTAGAAATAAAGCTAAGTGCTTCAAATCTCTCAAAAACTCCGATCTTTGAAAAATATATATTCCATGTGTTTTCAAAGATAGAAGTCAGCTATCTTTACTTCCTTACCGTTATCCATTTCCGTTTTCATTAAAAAGCGTATCTAAATAAAGTTTTGCATAAGTTTAAAAGTCCTGAGATAAGCATACCCCCTTTAAAACCTTAAAAATATCCACTATCCATACCCTTTAACCCTCACCTCACACAAAACCCCGATGAATATCTTGGAATAATTAGCACCGTTCTCACCTAAGTGGTGGGGATTTGATTCTCGATCAAGCCTATGATGATGAATGTTGCATGCCTGGCTTTTGAGCGATTACATTTGTTTAGAATGATAGGAAAACCGATACACTTATGAGTGAATTGAGTGACCACATGGTGAGATTGCCTAAGTCATCTGTATGCCAAAGATCACGAGAATCAGAAGCATGCCCAAAGATATTCATTTCTTATTTTTGGAACAAATATCTTATGTGTGTCGATTTTCTAAAACAAGTTACTTTTATGAAGAATGGTTGTTTTTAGAAATATTTAAATTTACAAAAATCGGACCTAAAACATCTTTTTAAAGTGAGGATAGTTGAAGTATTGCTTGAGGACAAGCAATGTCTAAGTGTGGGATATTTGATTTGACGTAAAAAGTCACGTTTTTGTGTACATAATTCCCAACTTTTTAGCCCCAAAATGGATGAAATCATTCAATATCAATACTTTTTCACCATAATTCATTATTAAGACTAAAAATAAGGCATTGCTTCAAAAATCAAGTAAAATGGCTAAATA
The DNA here is from genome assembly GCA_963422505.1 of Pseudognaphalium luteoalbum. NCBI lineage: Eukaryota > Viridiplantae > Streptophyta > Magnoliopsida > Asterales > Asteraceae > Pseudognaphalium > Pseudognaphalium luteoalbum. The sequence continues at coordinate 33,583,594 of OY730194.1, read as the reverse complement.
ACGTACAAAAAAAAGCATAAACGATATGGCCAAACGAAGTTCGACCAGTGCACAAGACTTACGATCCAGCACGCAAAACCACGACCCAGGGTTCACCACCCCTCTAGGGGCCGTATACCCCCCTAAAGGGGCCGTATACCCCCTCTACAGGGCCGTATACACCCTTCTAGGGGTGGTATACCCACTTCTAGGGGTGGTATACCCCCTCTATGGTGCCGGATACGCCCCGTTTGCTACCGAATATGCGCTATTTGCTACCGAATATGCCCTATTTGGTGTCAAATACGCCCCTGTTGGTGTCGAATTTCATAGCTCGGGGGTGTATTTCAGTGTTAAATTGGAGCGAGGGTGTTAAGTGTAAAATCGTATCTTGGAAGCCTATAAATAGGGGGCTTAAACCTCCTCATTTCTCATCAATCAACTCACCAAATAATTCACTCTCACTTTTACACATTCTTGTAATTTTCTTTCTTAGTTAGTTAGTTTCTCTCTCTAACTTCTCTCTCTAGAGAAGTTAGAGAGTAGTTAGTGGGTAGCTAGTAGATTAGAGTAGAGAGTAGTTGTTGTAATCAAGTAGTATTGGTGTTCAAGCTTTTATTCAAGGATTGAAAGTTTTATTCTCTTGTTACGCTGCTCTATTATCCGGTGATATCTATTCCCTCATACTGTTATTATGTCTGATTTATCCATGCGTAATATTATGTATGTGCTTTACTTATTGCCATGTTTATTGAGTAGTGTAATATTGTGATTGTTGAAATGTAGATACTTAGGAGTAGGGATGATGTTAAATTAATCTTTAATTAAATATGTGATTGGAAATTGTTATGCTATGTATCGGGTTAAACTTTTCAAGCAATAGATCTAAACTACCCAATCCGCCCTTTCCAAGCTTTCACGTGGCTATTACTTTAGTATTAGGACTTAGCTAACCCTAGTATCGGTAGATAGATATCTGTGTTTTTGTATGAAGTTGTGGACATGCTGTAAAAAGGCCCAGTACTTAGCATAGCGTTGGAAACACCGTTGGTGGAGTACAAATGCGTGAAAGCTATGGACCGGTCGTAAGCATATGACACCGTGGATACCTGGAAGTCACCCTTCTTGAACATGGTCTAGGTATATATAAAAGTTGTGGAACTGCTGAAAAACGTAGTATACACCGTGAAACGAACCTAGGGATAAACGTTTGATCGCAAAGGAGGGTCTACACCTTGACAGAAGTATTTGTGCTCCTCGATTAAATCTAAGGGATCTTGAAAAGAAAGCAAACATTCAACTGTAGTGTAAGATGCTTAAACCCCTTGATCCAACTTAATTGACAGTTTCACATACATTAGCAAGGAATAGTACGACCCTTAATAAAATCAATTAGAATTAGGTGTTAAGAAAGGTCAGAAATTAAATATCGGTCTGTTTCCTTATTCGAGCGCCCAGGAGTTAACTCCAAGACAGGTCACTAGTCCTCATCGGACAGTGTTGGGGGACTGAGCAGCCTGATCTGATCAGACTCATGATAACCTTGTATTCAGTGACATGCGACTTAGGTTTTCCACTTAAATCGTAGGATACTAGTGTTGACACCAAACCTCTGTTAATTTTATTAAAGAAAAGTCTCCAATCATCTTTTATAATAAACATCATCCCGAAACCTGAATATTGAAACTTTAGCAATCATAATCTCTATCTGATTATCCTATCCGTAGTTTAGTATTTACTTTTCTGTACTGTAGTTAATTTATAAAATACTAAAAACAAATACCTATCCAACTATCCAAAACCTCAGCTTAAGTACTAAGTTATCCGAACGAGTTCCGTTTCAATTCTACCGTCGAGAGGAACGACCCTGGATCATCTTTACCACATACTAATATCAGGTATTCGTACCTAGTAATAGTAAGTAGTTCGGAAGGTTTTGGCTCCCCCCGACTATTATAAATTTAAAACCACCCACCGATCGCCCGCCTCGAGCGTGAGGTCCACAACGACAAGGAAGCGATTTCTTGACCGACCGTTCGGGGTGCGATCAAGTTCATAGGTTTGTAAACAGTTGTTATCAGTAGGAATCACAAGATTTAAAAGTTTGTATCATTCAACAATGACAAGTAAAAGTATTGTCTACCACGGTAGATTATGTAGCTTTGAACATTTACACTCCTTTTGCATAATGTCAACTATTTTCTACTTTATTTCTAAAAATAAAAGTGTTGAGAAGGTGTTAGTTACATATAAAACTTATATAAATATAACATAAATATTACTATATGTGTTATTAAGAATGAGTGCTAATATACAATTATACAATACTATATACACTTGAACATAATAACTATTTTAAAATTTATAAAAATATAAACATTCTTAATTATATTTATGTTAATTTTTAGTAGTTATATTTATTATTTTTATATTCACGTCTCTTTATGTCATTTTACATTTTAAAGTTACAGCTACAACTAGTTACCAAACAGTTATACACACACAAAAAGTTACAGCTTCAGCCTACAGCTACAACTTACAGCTAAAGTCTACAGCTACAACCCAAAGCTAAAGCTACATCTTACAGCTAATTTACCAAACATACCCTAAATGTAGAACTTTATTTCATGTATTATGTTATAGTCAATTTTATGCAATAATTAGTCAATTTATGCATCACTAGTCAGTTTATGCAACACTTAGCCAATTTATGAAACACTAGCCACTTTATGCAACACTTAGCCAATTTGTGCAATACTAGTCAATTTATGCAACACTTACCCAATTTATGCAACACTTAGCTATTATCTCAATTTGTGATTTAAAGTATCCAGTCCATGTGTTCTAAGTGTCGGTTTTTCGTTCGGAAGTATTTGCGGGTCTCATTTTTGGTCCTTGTTACTAAATATGTCACCCAACCCATTTTTGTTACCATTCTTTCCAAAAATAGTAAGTTTTCCGCTTTCGAAAACGAGGCGTGTATTTGTTGATTTGGTCAAACCTTCTCAGTTTGACCTGATACTTTTATCCAAACCTCAAATATGTCCATAAGTCACTATAAGTTAGTCTTTCCCTATATAGCAAGTCCAAAAGTGTCAGTTTTCATCTTTTACTAAAATCAGTCCACACTTGATATTTTTTTAGAAAATGCACCACTTTGTCAAATTTTTATAAACTTCGATATTCCGAATCAGTTCCCAAGAAAAATACCAGTTGTTTTCCCATGTGTTATCCATTTCCAGTAATTTTTCCATGAAATTTAGTGTAGTTAAAGTATTTTTAAAAATTATATGTATCCTCTGAGGTCCAACAGTTGACCAATCTGGACACATGCATAAAGATTGAGCTTTTTGGCAAAATCTATAAGTTTTTAGGAATAAGTCATCACTACAACGTTTATATATAACAAAAATTTTGAGATTTTGGAGGTGGTTTTAAGTAATTTTGAGTTGTGTAGCTCAAGATATGGTCAAAACAACAAGACTAAAGTTTCTTACTTTTTCTAATAGCTTGAACACTTTTTCTTACATGAATTATTAAAAATATTAGTTGAGCTCAGAAAAATATGCGGTTTTCGGGGTTAGAAAGCTTACTTTCTGAACTTGATTTTTGACTACAAAAACGTCTATTTTCGTGAAGAAGTGAATTTTATAAAAATCATGGTAATGGACACAACTTTCTGGACTGAAAGTTTTCTTGCATATTTATGAGTTTTAAGTTAAGAAAAGTTGGTTTTTAAGTTTGTTTAAGAACATAACCCTTTGAGTGAACTTGTAAATCATGTTATAAAGAGTATTATAAAGGAGAAAGGATCCTCACAATGATGTAAATGATCCAAGAATGGCAGAAAAGGAATGAGGATGTCTTGGTGTCTTGCTTTCTTGAAAGATCCTTGCAAAATGATGAGTTCTATGGTGGTGGAGCTATGGTGGTCAAAGGTGGCTATTGGTGGTCAATGGTGGGCTTATGGTGGAAGTGTGGAGGTGTAAATGACTGATTTAGTTCAGTTATTGAGAGAGAATGGATAGAGAGTGAGAGAGAATAATGAGAGGAATGAAATGAGGGGAAAGATGTAAGTCTAGCATGAAGTATGAATGGAGGTTGTAAGAAATGAAATTATGAGTTTTTGCATGAAGTTAGATAGGGGAAGATGGGTGGCTGGTCATTCTCATGGGATCCACCATGAGGGTGTGTGATTTAATTTCCAGTCTCAGACTGTGTTTACGTATTTTGGTCATTTGCTCGTTATTTTTGTTAAATCGCCTAACGTTTTCTTGTGTCATTTTTATTAATGATATGTTTGGGATTATTTTTATTGAAGCATTGTTATAATACTTTATTTTGGGTTACCAAAATGTTTATCGAGTTTTGTTTCGTTGCCAAATGCAATTCACGCGTTTTTACCGTGTTTGGGACGTTTTAGCCAAAATGTTTAGGTTTTTTTTTTGTATTATTTCAACAAAATAATAATATATGATAAATAACTTCTAAAAATAGATTCAAGTTATTTATAGAAATTTTTTCACCAACGTCGTATGTTGTGTCGGACTACGTCTGATCCTTTTGCGCAATTATAGATACACACATAATCACGTAAGTATATATTATAATATACATGTAATTACAAATATTTAGCCTAATAAAAACTAAATACAAGCAATTAGGATTTCCAGCTAAGTTTAAAAGTTGACCTAAGTTGACGGGTGTCATAGCTAATCTATGGCAAAATAACTTTTGAAAAAAAAGGTGAATTCCAAGTCAAAAGCATCGCTTAGAGACTAATTTATCTAAACAAGCTCCGAATCGTACTACCGTCCCCGACAGCGGCGCCAAAAACTTGTCGCGCCATCAGCAGTCGGTTGGATTTTACTCCGGTCGTGAAACCTGCTATTGACGGACGACGCGGGTAGTTTTAAAATTTATAATAGTCGGGGGAGCCTAATCCTCCGTACTACCTACTGGAAGTGGTATAAATACCAAATATGAGTAAGTGGTAAGGATGATCCAGAGTCGTTCCTCATGACGGTAGAATTGAAACAGAGCTAGTTTCGATAAGTCAGTAATTAAGCTATGGTTTTGATAACAGGAAGATGTTTGTTTTTGGGTTTTTATCTATTTAAACTACTAAACTAATAAATCATAAAACTAAAGGGAGACTAGCATATAAAACACTTAAGGATAACAAAGACTTGGTTCACCATGACTTAGGATAGTTGGGATGATGTTTATAGTTTGAAAATGTCTTTTAAAGATTTGTGTCTTGCTTTCACGTAGATAACTTGTAGCGTAAACACTAGCACCCTACTGATCGGATTAACCGATCTGTATGTCACTGAGTACTAGGCTATCAAGATTCTGATCAGATCGGACGGTCTTGAAACCCTCCTCACCGTCTCTTAACTAGACCAAGTGATCCTCCAGATGGGGTGCAGGAATAGGGCGACAGTCCGTAATTTATCCACTGACCTTTCTTTAACACATACAAGATCTCTAAGTTAGGCAAGGCATTTAAGATTTAAGACAGGTGGTGAGTGTTAACTGATGCGTGTGAAAGCGTCTAGTTTTATTATTTATAAAGTACAGGATATACCAATCACTACCATCACACAACTAGGCAAGAATACCCGATCGGAATAGTATAGCTACGGTAAGTCCAGGTTGAACATTGGAATAATGTTATTCAATTAAATTGGAATTATTTACTAAACTAATAAAGCAGTAACATAGGGGTTACGTTTTAGTTCCGTACGAACGTTCAATAAGAACTAAATAACTAAACCAAATAACATAAAACAAGGTAATGTGGAAAAGATAAAGAATTGAAGATAGACATGTAATTACTTAGAGTCTTCCACTCAGATTCATATTATCCGGTTTATGAGTTTTGATTGTCTGATTGTGATTTCTTTTATATCAACTTAGATACTAATCAAAGAGTCCAAGTTAAATGTCAATTACTCTCTGGTTCTGGTTAAGTATCTACAACCTAGGGTCCCACATTAAATATCGATTCGACATCACAAGAATATTGCTCTATTGCGTGCTTTTCCCTATATTGTGCATTAAGTGTTCAGGACTTTTTACGGCTAATCCTCGCGGTATGACTCAACAATACCTTCTAATAATCTCATTCAAATCTTATTAGCTCATTCATTTTAGATTAGTTAATTACTATGCTCTTAACCTATCAAACTCGATCTATTTAGCAATAATTATAAACCTAAGTCTATAATCATCAATAATCAAGAATGTCAAAGGAACTCAATCTCGACAACACTATTGACCACGTGAAGTAGCAACTAATAATCACCAACAAACAAGGATCCACGGATAACGTAATAATCTTCAATTAGACAACTTATTCAAAACACAATTATAACTTTCAAACAATCATAATCCAAGGTTATTACACTAAACAATATACATAACATCTAATCTATGATTCAATTACACAAAAATCGGATTCATGAACTCAAATGAAACACATAGATGATGTTCGAATTGAAATCATAAACCGCACGAAGTAGAATCAATAGGAATCGATCCTAGCCTTTTACGCCTCCAAATCGTCATTGATTCACCGTCAAAATGGGGGAAAAACCCCTCTGGTCGGCTGTTGCTATGTGGTTTTGTGTATTGGAAGTTAGGGTTAAAATGAGGAAAATAGGGATTTAAGGGTTTTCTGCCAACTCAATCCATCCGCTGGATGGAACTTCCATCCGCCGGATGGAGTCAAGCTCCAACTGGCTCGTCAGGCATATATATCAGCCAACTAAAAATCAATCCATCCGCCGGATGGATGAGTTTTCCCCAAAAATTCAGCCTTTTACACTTTTCTTCATTTTTAGCTCATCTTTCGTTCTCTTTCCGATTCAAGCTTCATATACACCAATTCCAATTCAATCTTGCCTATCTTCATTCTCTTATCTTCTTTTCTTCACGATTAGCTCGTTCTCTGTTTCTTTTCGATTGAAGCTCTGATTAAACTCCTTAATGCAAATATGAACGAAATAAGTATCTTATTCACCTAAAATGCATAAGAATTCTGTCAAAAAAAAGGTAATTAGTACAATAATCTAGTACATTTTGGCATTTATCAAACATCCCCCACTTGAATCTTACTTCTCCTCAAGTAGACTATCGATTTGAAACTTCAAAACTACAAAATTTCCAAAATATTTGGCAAACAAGGGCGCGTTGGGACTTACATACTAGCTAGCATTTCGCAAACCAAATTTTTAGCTTAAAAATAATTCAACTTTAAAATTTAGCTATCAAGACACTCTTCTAGGAAACCCAATTATTTCATGCATTATTATTATGTATACAAGATGGCTCACAATGATTACCGATATTGTTGCCCACCTAAACAATCTATACTTGGGTAATTGAGCTTGACTTATCATTATTCTAGCAGCTTTACCCTTGATTCCCAATAGCAAAATACCCTCATACATATAACGTGCTAATATTACACATATTATGGATATCCAATTAAAATAATCATTTTTCAAGTCAAAACATTGGTGACAGGTATGTGCCTCAACACAACAGAGCGATATAACTTGACCTTGGTTTAGCACAATGACTTTTTAGTCAAATCATTGGTGGAAGGTCTTTACCTCAGTACAACAAAGCAACATAATTTGACTACATTTTTAAATCACGAGTTCATTTAAACTCTTTATGCTCTTTTTTTCATTAAATATACTGACGGAGACCAGGTCTGTACTTACGTACAACAGAGGAAACAAAACCCAGTATATCCCCAAATGATATTAATTAAATTCTAAAAATATGGCATATCGCACACTATCATATTTAAGAATTAAGACTAGAGTCATACATTGCTAAAGTTCCTCTCGGAATATCGCATACTTCTTACATTTATTTTATTTAATAGCTCAACACTTTATACATAGAGAGCCTATCGATACATCACATGATGAACTATCTAATATTTTCAAGTTCATTTCATCCTTTATATTTCCCAGATATGTTACAAGATTTGCTAAACTTAAAAAGAATACATTTTAAAAGAATAATTTGGGCTAAAAAATGACCAACATAGAAAGCCCTCTAGCTTGAAATTTACCAATATTTACCATTCATAACTTAGGATAAGCACACTTCTTTTCCCCATCCCCCACTTAAAATAAAGCAATGTCCTCATTGCAACACAAGGAATCGTAAAATAGGGAATAGAAAAGAAGTGAACAAAAAACTCCCCTGATCTTGAAGAAAAATGCTTTCTTGATCTGTAAGTCCCTAGTTCTAGGATCGATAACTTTGTTATCTGTAGTATTAAGGTGCGGAATTCCTTAGTACGATGTTATCTTACTAACAACGAATAAGTTCGCGTTTAGGTAATCTAATACTTAGCTTTAAACAAATAAATGTCAAAGCCTAGCCGTTAGGTTTTGGTTTTTCTCTGGATATTGAATTCGCATGGAATGGCAAAAGTTTTTCCAAAAGTTTTTTTAAGTTTTTACCAAGGAAAACATATAAATATGTCATCTCAACTCGCAGCCGCTGGGCCTGCGAGTTGACTCGACTCGCTATGCAGCCCAAGCCCATAAACAGACTCGGCTCGCCAAGCTCTTTATGATCATTGCGAGTTCAGGTCTCATCTCGCTCGCCAAGCTCTTTATGTCATCTCCTAATGTACTATCATTTCCCAAGTTTTTACAGCTAAAACTTAAAGCTTTTCTAAAAGAACTTCGGTTGTTTGTTATTTGAGGCGATTCCCCTCATGTAACAAGCAAATGAATGCCATACGCCCATCATTTTTTTAATTTATTTATAAAAGCATAAAACGTACTACTAACTATTACAAAAATACCCTTGGAAGACTAATCACTCTGGATTTCTCATTCCGTTTAGTTGAACCAACGTCTCAAATCTTGCTCTGTCGAACGCCTTGGTGTATAAGTCTGCTAAGTTATCCAAAGATGGAAGCTTAACTAACTTTATCAAATTCTTCTCAGCACAGTCTCTAATAAAATGATGTCGAATATCAATGTGCTTAGTTTTACTGTGCTTCACCGGATTATTGGTGATCGACATTGTTGACTCATTATCAATCATCATAGGAGTATTAGTTATGTTTAACCCATAATCCCGCAGTTGCTGTTGGATCCAGAGAACTTGAGAACAACAGCTGCCAGCTGCAACATACTCAGCTTCACATGTAGAAATGGCTACCGAGCTTTGCTTCTTGCACTGCTAGGATACTAATCTACCTCCTAAGAATTGACATCCTCCGGTTGTAGATTTCCTATTCTGATTGCATCCTCCATAATCCGAATCAGTATAAGCTATGAGATCTAAGTCTCCATCAGTCGGATACCAAAGTCCCAGCTTCGGTTTCCCTTTGAGGTAACGAAAGATCCGTTTCACAGCTTGCATATGTGACTCTTTCGGATTTGCCTGATATCTTGCGCATATACAAACAACAAACATAATGTCAGGCCTAGAGGCAGTTAGATACATTAGTGATCCGATCATGGCTATATAAAGAGTTGGATCCATATCGCTATCACTTGATGTATTTGGTCCAAGGTTATGATTGACTGGAATTGGAGTATTGTAGACCTTACTTTCATCCATCTTAAAGTGTTCCAATAGCTCATATGTATATTTAGATTGATGAATAAAGAATCCATCCTTCTTTTGATCAACTTGCAATCCTAAGAAGAAGTTTAACTCTCCCATTGCAGACATCTCAAACCTCTTTCTCATGACTTTCTCAAATTCTTGACACATCTTTTCATCAGAAGATCCAAAGATAATGTCATCAACATACACTTGTACAAGTAGAAAGTCATTCTTGTTCCACTTTACAAAAAGTGTACTATCAATTGATCCTCTTGTAAATCCATTCTCAAGTAGATACGTTGATAGTGTTCCATACCATGCCCTAGGTGCTTGATGTAATCCATATAGAGCTTTATTTAAGCAATATACTCTATTTGGATAGTCAGAATCAGTAAACCCTGGTGGTTGTGAAACATACACCAATTCTTCAACTTTGCCATACAAAAAGGAACTCTTAACATCCAACTGATAAACTTTTATACCTTTAAAGGAGGCAAATGCTAAGAATACTCTAATTGCTTCTAGCCTAGCAACTGGTGCTAACACTTCGTTGTAATCTATTCCTTCTTGTTGATTAAACCCTTGAACCACTAGACGGGATTTATTACGAGTAGTGACTCCCCGGGCATCTCTCTTACACTTAAATACCCATCTAGTTCCAATTGGATATTCTCCCTTTGGAAGGTCCACCAACTCCCATACTTGTAGTTTTGAGAACTGTAACAGTTCTTCTTGCTTAGCTTCGACCCACGAGCTTTCTTTTAGAGCCATTTGCACATTTTTAGGCTCAACTTATGAGATAAAGCATGAATATAGACATTGATTAGGAATCCCTATCTCTTTCATAGCAGTATACAACCTTTCTAAATTTTCAGATGTACTAGCTTTAGATTGAGTCCTAGTTTGACCAGGAGTATTAATATCACCGATGATGTTTTCAACGGGATGATTCTTACTCGTTCTTGTAACCGGTATAGGGTCAACTATTAACTCATCTTCTAAGTTAGTACCAATCTCTTCTAATGAAGGCATATCTTCTGAATGATCTGAAGATAACCTTAAGTGTTTCAAAGGAGTAAGTATATCATTAAACTTTGTTTGAAGATCATCCTCAGAATCTTCTATTTCTTGATACTTATCCTTTGAAGGTTGTAGTGACCCACTTGAAGAAGCTTCATTTGAGTCATCCGTTGTCCTGATTCCAGATTTCGGAACACTCGATGTTGGAGAGGGACCATTGTCCGAATCTTCATACAATAAGTGCTGAGAGATCTTTGAATCACTGACAAAGTCACTTATGAGAACCTTAAATGACTGAAAGAGATCTGAATAGTCAAATTGCCAATCTAATCCCTTATGTACAGCAGGTACATAGCTCGTAACCTCAATGTTATAAACGATTTCCAGTCATCCCGTGACTTTATTGAAAACTCTTTTATTAGGCGAATTGGGCACAGAACCTAGGAAAAATCCTTCGTCAGCCTTTTCGCCAAATTTAACTTGATTTCCTGTTTTCAATATCGTACATGCAACTCCAAAGGGTTCAAATCCCTTCAGATTAGGTTTCTTATTATTCAATAATTCGTAACAAGTCTTGTTACGCTTTTTGACCGTAAGAACCCTATTTAAAACATGACATGTTGTATTCACTGCTTTTGCCCAAAATATGACCGGAAGCTTTGAATCTGCAAGTATTGTTCTAGCAGCTTCAATCAACGTTCGATTTTTCCTTTCAGCAACACCGTTCTCTTGCTTATAGGGTAATCTAGAGTAATCATCTGTGATAACTAAACAGTACCACTTGCCACCTAGACTTCTCTTGCTTATAGGGCCAAAGAGGTCCATGTGTAGCAATTCAAATGGCGAGGAGATTGAGTTTTCAGTCTTAGACCTGTGTGGTTTCTTGTGCTGCTTTCCTTTTAGGCAAGGAACACACTTGTCTTCGGACTCGAAACGTTTCTGTGGTACACCTAGAACTAATCCATTCTTGGTTATGTAGTTCATTTTTCAAAAATTTAGATGTGCCATAAAAGTGCGTCTGCTTCTGAAGCCTTGGATAGTAAGCATGTCAACACCATTGAAGAGTTAGAAACACCCATGTTTATAGCATAGATGTCCTTCTTCCTTGGTGCCCTCATTAATATCCATTCTTCAGGAATTGTGAAGCCTGGCTTCAGAACTAAAGCCTCCTTTTCATAAAAATGAACCGGATGACCTTTATCGTAGACTTGGGAAACACTCACTAGGTTATGAGTTAGTTCTTCAACATAATTCACATCCTCTAGAGTCAAAGTTCCATTGAAACTTTTCCTTTCCCAGTAATTACTCCTCCTTTGTCTCCTGCAAAATTAACTTTTTGCTTGAAACCTTCTTTGAAGTCCTTCAGTAGACTTCGTTCTCCTGTCATGTGCCTTGAGCATCCACTGTCTACATACGACCAGCTATCTTTGTTCACAGTTTGCTCCTACACATAACAAGTTGTACACAGTTAGTTTTTAAGAGGGACCCAAGCCATTACGGTCTTGGTTTGTCCCTGATCATCTACAATCTGAACCTCCTTAAAGTAACCATAACTATTCCCATCGGGAGTCTTGGTAACTTTCACAGGAGTTTGAGATTGTTGATGATCTGTAGTCTTAGGCCTATGAGGAGAGTGAGTAGAAAACCTCCTAGGTACAAACTTAGTTCCTTGTGCACTTGAAGTAGAACCATTTTCAAACTGACTATGGTTTCTACTGGGGGTCCTAAACCTCGAAGGTGTCTTATCTCTTGGCTTATTGAAAGTATTTTCGTTCAGAGTATAAGGCCTTTTAGATTTAGGTGGAGAGATGCTATAATTACCATCTCTTTTCAGAATGTTTACAGGTTTGCTGCCTAATCCCGGTTTGGAGCCTAACCTATCTACAATTGAACTAGAAGTGGTCGGTGTCTTTTCAGTATTCACTAACTTATGTGATGCTTCCAACTTCTTATTTGGACAACAAGAAGCCACATGTCCTTTTTGGTGACATTTGAAGCAGGACATATATTTTCGTGACTTACCAACTTTTGCATCCGCAGTCGACGTCTTAGGCACTAAAGGATCAATAACATGTTCTTAATTAATCACTTCATCAGTCTTAGTATCATTAATTACTCCACCCGGTACAAACTTTACTTTGGTGTGAGGAACTTTCTTACTATCATCAGATGAAGGATTCTTAAAAACATTCTTTTGTGCCTCTGACTGAGCAGGTTTAGTTACTGGTTCTACAGAACATACTTCAGTCATCTCAGTATCTTCTGGAAGCCTAGTGTAATTTGAATTGAAAGGAGGAGGTGTCTCATTGTAACCTAATCCTGACTTATTCTTTACACTTCGTTGAGCATCAAGCATCTTATCCATCTCAGTGGTCTGTAATTTTCTATCTTTTGGTTTTGCTCAACTAGCTTCAATTTACAATCAGCTAACTATTTCTCCTTATTAGCAATTATCTGATTTAAGTCTTTTAGATTCATATAGAGACCATCTATGATAACAGCTTTTTTATTAATGGTATCTCTAAGTGCAATCCTATCAGAAGCATCAGACTTAATTTTATCTTTTAAGTCCTGTTTATCGTCACTTAACCTACGTACATCAATCTTAGCTAGTTCAAGTTCAGATCTAACAGTCTTATTAGATTCAGTCAATATGCTAACTTGAGAAGACAGGTTTTTGTTTGCTACAGTTAAAACACTAACCTGTGACTGAAAATCAGTAACTAAATAACAGACATCGGCAAGAGTAAGAATATCAATACATACCCTTTTCTTGTCTGTTTGAATTTCAGCTATGCATGCTACAAAGTCTTCAGGATTCATATTTTCAGTTGAATCCATATACAGCACGTCTTCGTCACTTGCTTTCATTTCAACCTCAGGCACCTTTACATCACACTCTGCATCAGTAGGCATGTAGGATGTAGACTCATCAATCTCAGCCATGAAAGCTTCCTCAGACTGAGCTTTCCATTCATAAGAGCCATCCAACTATTTCACAACCAAGGCTTTGGAAGCGAGAGTGCTTCCCGAACCTTGTTTTCCATTGCCAGCTTCTACCTTAGGTCTTTGGCATTCTCGAGCAAAGTGTCCATAACCCTGACAGTTAAAACACTTGATCTTGGTCTTATCAAACCCTGATCGATTGCCAACTACCTTTCTACCAGTTTTCTTCAAGAAATTCTTTACTCTTCTTGACAACATAGAAAGTTGATCCTGAAGTTCTATTTCTTCAAGATAATCAGGGTCTATCTGATCGTAATCTTCGTCAAACATAATTGGATCATTGATTTTACCCTGAATGTAGTTTTCATACGAAGCTACAAAGGAAGCAAGAACAGATAATTGATGTTCAGCAGATTTCACACTCATAGGCATCTTTTGATTCTCCTGAGGTGACTTCTCAGTTGGTTTCCCCTTTTCTTCACTACCAGATGATGTAACGAAACACAACTCATCAGTAATCATTTCACCCTTTCCATCAGCATTACCAACAAACAAAGCAGTGGTCGAGCTCGAGGAAGCAGTAGAGATAGTAGATTTTCCGTGATATAGTCCTGGATCCTGAGCCTGATCAGAATCAGTATCTCTAGTCTTCTTGGTGAAATCATAACCTCTGAGCTTATCAATAGCCTGCTCTAAGGTCATAGTTGCATACCTCTCATCATTGTCTTTAAGCATTATGCCATGCATTTCCCACTTAGACGGTAAACCCTCAATAAACTTGTCAGTTTTCTCAGTCTCAGTAGTTACAATCTAATGGTCATCTAGCTCACTCAGCAAATGGTAGTACCTTGTGGTATAAGCATCAAGATCTTCTCCTTTCAAAGCTTTGAACACAGTAAACTGCTTTGAAAGGAGATTCCTCTTGCCTGCTTTAACTTGTGGAATACCTTCACACCTCTTCTCAAGAGCTGTCCACAATGTTCTAGCAGTTTGGAAGGACTTCAGTTGATGATTAAGTTCCTTAGGAAGACTCATCTGGATTGAAGAATGAGCCTTATTCTCAATCTCAAATTCCTTCTTTTGTGCTTCACTCATCTGTTGATAAGTGAGAACCACAATAGCATTCTCAACAGTTTGTGTAGGTGCCGTGTATCCATTCTTGATACACATCCAGATAGATAGATCATGGAATCTACAGTAAGATTCAAACCTATCCCTTCAGCTATAATAATCCTCAACTCTTAGCAATTTAGGTAGAACATTAGATTTTTCAATCTCGTGTTCCATCTCAATCATTTTGCTAAGGTCAGACATCGTGAAGTTTCAAAGTCAAACTGTATTTGCAAATTCAAAAAAAAAAAACTCGAATCGCAAAAACTCAATTCAACTCGCAATCTCAGCTCGACTCGCAGAATCTCAGCTCGACTCGCAGAATCTCGGTTCGCAAGTCTCAGTTCGGATCGTAGTGATCTCGGTTCGCAGGAGATCTCGGTTCGCAGAATATTTCAATTCGCAAAAAGGTTCGACTCGCAGAACTCACTTCATTTTGCAAGTTCAACTCGGTTCGCAGACTTATCTGAAACCCTAATCTCGATTCGCGAAACGGCTGAAAAACCCCGAAAACAAAAATTTTAGGTATTTTTACGATTGAAACTGGAAATTTCGACCGTAAACAAACCCTAAATCATCCAGAGAGTGATTTTGATCGTTAATATGTACTAATGCACGTACAAACTATCCTAATCAAACGTGATTAACACTAAAATCTCGAAATTTACTCGTATTTAGCCCGAAAGCTCTGATACCAATTGTAAGTCCCTATTTCTAGGATCGATAACTTCGTTATCTGTAGTATTAAGTTGCGGAATTCCTTAATACGATGTTATCTTACTAACAACGAATAAGTTCGCGTTTAGGTAATCTAATACTTAGCTTTAAACAAATAAATGTGAATGCCTAGCTGTTAGGTTTTGGTTTTTCTCTGGATATTGAATTCGCACGGAATGGCAAAAGTTTTTCCAAAAGTTTTATTAAGTTTTCACCAAGGAAAACATATAAATATGTCGTCTCAACTCGCAGCAGTTGGGCCTGTGAGTTGACTCGACTCGCTACGCAGCCCAAGCCCATAAACAGACTCGGCTCGCCAAGCTCTTTATGATCATTGCGAGTTCAGGTCTCATCTCGCTTCACAACACTTGAGACCTGAGAACTCGACTCACAGAAAACGTATTTGTTAATTACAAAATTTCATCTACTATAAATTTAACAAATATTCATTTACAAATCTAAACCAATATATCAACATGATAATAATTACACCAGTCCTATTTCAAGCTAGATCTGTTGTCACAAACTATGTCTCAACATGACCAGATTATGAAAATATACAATAGCACACTTCCGTAGGCATCACGGTTGCATTTAGCATATGCAACAAGCCTTTAAACCCCTCAGTATGCCGAGTGGACGAGTTATAGTCTCGTGAGGGTTTCCAGGGAACACACCCACAAAATTCAAAACTGCAAACAAAAAACAAGAAAACAAAATATAAAATAACTAAAAGTCAAAAATACATATTAACAAACCATAACCTACATAAAGTAAGGAACAAGAAATAAACAATAATACTTATTACAGAATATACATAACAAATAGAGCAAATAACAGAATTTTGTCGCAAAAACAACCCTTTCAACCGCTGGTTGGTGCGCACAACCACCGGTTGAAAGTCTGTGCAAACCAAATTCAAAAACTTCGCTCCATTTAATAATAAACTATATAAAATGCATATACATATAATTAACAAACAAAAAATTATATACAGCAATTAAATAAATTTTTTTATATATATAGTTTCCAACTTAATTAAATAAGCACCCATTCTCGGTCAGAATATTAGTCCAACCGGTTAAGTGTTCCCCAGCAGCAGCGCCAAAAAATTGATGCGTGTGAAAGCATCTAGTTTTATTATTTATAAAGTACAAGATATACCAATCACTACTATCACCCAACCAGGCAATAATACCCGATCGGAATAGTATAGCTATGGTAAGTCCAGGTCGAACACAGGAACACTGGAACAATGTTATTCAATTAAATTGGAATTATTTACTAAACTAATAAAGCAGTAACATAGGGGTTACGTTTTGGTTTCGTACGAACGTTCAATAAGAACTAAATAACTAAACCAAAGAACATAAAACAAGGTAATGAGGAAAAGATAAATTACTTAGAGTCTTCCACTCAGATTCATATTATCCAGTTCATGAGTTTTGATTGTCTGATTGTGATTTCTTTTATATCAACTTAGATACTAATCAAAGAGCTCAAATTAAATGTCAATTAGTCTCCGGTTCTGGTTAAGTAATATCTACAACCTAGGGTCCCACATTAAACATCGATCTGACATTGCAAGAATATTGCTCTATTGCGTGCTTTTCCCTAGATTGTGCATTAAGTGTTCACGACTTGTTACGACTAATCCTCACGGTATGACTCAACAATACCTTCTAATAATCTCATTCAAGTCTTATTAACTCATTCATTTTATATTAGTTAATTACTATGCTCTTAACCTATCAAACTCAATCTATTTAGCAATAATTATAAACCTAAGTCTATAATCATCAATAATCAACAATGTCAAAGAAAGTCAATCTCGATAACACTATTGACCACGTAAAGTAGCAACTAATAATCACCAACAAACAAGGATCCACGGATAACGTAACAATCTTCAATTAGACAACTTATTCAAAACACAATTATAACTTTCAAACAATCATAATCCAAGGTTATTACACTAAACAATATACATAACATCTAATCTATGATTCAATTACACAAAAATCAGATTCATGAACTCAAATGAAACACATAAACGATGTTCGAATTGAAATTGGAAAAAGATATGCAAACCAAATCATAAACCACACGAAGTAGAATCAATAGGACTCGATCCTAGCCTTTTACGCCTCCAATTGTCATTGATTCGCCCTCAAAATGGGGAAAAAAACCCCTCTGGTAGGCTGCTGCTATGTGGTTTTGTGTATTGAAAGTTAGGGTTAAAATGAGGAAAATAGGGATTTAAGGGTTTTCTGCCAACTCAATCCATCCGTCGGATGGATGTAAAGCTTCAACTGGATCGCCCCGCGTATATGTCAACCCACTAAAAATCAATCCATCTGCCGGATGGAATTTCCATCCGCCAGATGGATGAGTTTTCCCCAACAATTCACTCTTTTACACTTTTCTTCATTTTTAGCTCATCTTTCGTTCTCTTTCCTATTCAAGCTTCATATACACATATTCTAATCCAATCTTGCTTATCTTCATTCTCTTAGCTTCTTTTCTTCACGATTAGCTTGTTCTCTGTTTCTTTTCGATCCAAGCTCTGATTAAACTCCTAAATGCAAATATGAACGAAATAAGTATCTTATTCACATAAAATGCATAAGAATTCTATCAAACAAAGGGGTAATTAGTACTATAATCTAGTACATTTTGGCGTTTATCATTAACATATACATTAATGGTTATGATTGAGTTCAGCATTATTCGGCTGTGATACAGTCTTCAACCTACAGGTTTCCCACTGCTTCCACGTATTTGTACTCCACATAAAGTGCTTCTAGCGCGATACAGTGTCATCACCTATTTTATGATCTTTCCTGGATCACAGACTATACCAGGATGTAATACACTATTCAGCCTACGGCCTTTCCTTGGCTTCCACATGTTTGTACTTCACCAACTGGTGGTTCCAATGCTATACCGGATACTCGGACGTTTTAGGGCTTTATCCTGGATTACATACTTTATGGCTATCTGAACTCAATATTTCTAAGCTTATATTACAGTAAAACCATATATGATAGCTAAACAACCCATTCACTTCATAATTCAATCCCAATAAATCCTTGATTAATTCACGGTATACTATACGATAAGTTAGACAGTATTTCCATAGCTTCAGAATCAGACCATGTTTATTATGGAAAAAGGTAGATAGGTAATTACCGTGTGATCAATGGTTCATGACTCCTTTGTCATAAAGGTTTTAACCACGTTTATTGTAGGAAAGGTGATAGTTTAGTTTAAGATTATAAATGTATAGTTAAACAGTACACCAAGTTTTTGTGACACCCGTCAAATTAGGACTAGTGATTAGTGCATAATCAAATGTTAATACATGTAATTAGTTCTGTGTTAGGCTAAATTAATGTATCGAAATATATATTGTTGAATATATACAATTATGCGATTTGATTAAATCGTACGCAATTCAGATCGAATGTAATTCGATTCAATTAATACGGACGTTGGTGAACAATTTTATTAAATAATATAACATTATTTAATAATTCTACTTTATTCAAATTATTATTTTGATAACATTTCGTACACAATTCGTATCGTACAAATAATGACTACGCGACTAAAATATTAAACCCGCAAACAATCGAAACGAAGTTAAGCTATAATTTATAACTCAAATATTAAGTATTTGGTGAAATACTTCAACAAAAATATTCGTATTTTAAAACATACAATTAAACGCGTATTAAATTATTTAAACGATTAAACGATCGGAAAAACGAACACCGCACGGAGCACGAACGCAAGGGAACAAAATTTGGTGAAGTCCACACATGGTGGACCCCACCATAACCGGCCCAAGGGAGGGGACATCACCCCCCTCACCTCACTTCATTCCTCATTCACAACACACACACACACATCTAATCTCTCTCTCTCTTCTTTCCTTCTTTCTTTCAAAATCACCTCCACCATCCACCTAAATCCACCAAAAAGCACCACCAAATGACCTTAAATCACCGAATCCATTTAGAGGAAAACGTTCACGACATCACGATCTACGTTTCCATCTTTTCGGTTTCTCCCGGCGTTAACTCATAAGTTTCCGATAAATCTCGAAAAACACTCCGATTTCATTTATTTTACTTGTTTGTGGTTTGTATAAACTTGAAATGTCCAAATATGGGTTGGGTAAAAGTTTTGGGCCAAACGGAAACCAGAAAACACGTTTTGGACTCAAAAATCCCGATCAGCCGGGAGTGTCGCACGGCCAGATCCAGTGATGCATTTGTGAGTGCCCCTAGTCATGGATCCAGATGATGGTTGACAATGATTACAAGGCGGAATCAAGTAATCAATCAAAACACAAAACAAACCAAAACCAAAATCGAATAATCAATGTATATTAGCTTATTGTATTGATGTATATACGATTGGAACTGTTTACAAAGATGTTTAGTCGACAAATGGTGCTAGGGTTTCATCAACCCTAGCCAGAAACCCGTAGGTTTGCTTAAATAATAACACAAATCGGCAGACATGCGTCACTTGGCTAGTGACGCATGTGGCCGCCTTCATGCGTCACTTACCTAAGTGTCGCTATGCGTCACTAAGGTAAGTGTCGCCTAATACTAAAGTTAAGTGTCGCTATACATATAAATGACTTTTCTATTACAATCAACTAACGACACTTACAACTCAATAGACCAACTGACTGACACACTAAATGTACCAACAAACTCCCCCGTGTCATCAGCTTGGTCTTCTAAATCTTCAATCTAAACACTTCTCTCATCAGCATCATCCTTCTGGGAATGTTCCACCAGCATGAACACCCATTTTAACACAAACCTCGACAACCTTTATGAATTTGACAGCTTCCTCATGATCAATCTAATTGTATCGCATCTTGTTTTTGTGAAGAGCTTTCAAATCATTCTTTGACATATTGATAAGGCTGAGCGGGTCAAACACACGAACATTCTTACCAAGAGCTCCTTTGATATTCCATTCAGTCTTTTCTTTCTCAAACTCTTTCTTTGTAGAATATTCAATAACGGCTTCTTGTGTATCAGAGTCAAACCACCAATATCGCATATACTTGAGAAAATTTAGTGGTAGTGACTGTAAGGGAACTTTCTTAAGAGAAGCAGCTGGCGGATAATGATATTTCACTATTGGTTCTTGAGTTCTTGGATCAATATTCTTCTTGTAACAAAAATGAACTCCCAGCTCTAGTCTAATCCACATATACGTCTTACTGTAAATCTCTTTCCTTAAAATCTTCTGAAACATATTTCCTCAAAAATCATCTGTATGATTAACTATGTTCAGCCGAACAAGACGATTTAGTTCAACCTTTGGCAATGTGCTAATATGATTAAATCTTGTTTTGAAATATTGCACGCCGTCTCTTCTTTTAATCAAAATCAAAAAAAATTCTGCATCAAATTTCCAACTTTTGATCAAACCTGTAAGTTCACCTCGAACCTCGAAAAATTTGCACTTCTTCAATTCTGGTTTGGCTGGAAAATAACTCAAATGCGGCTTTGTCAAATCTCGAATAACAGATATCGATTCACCCTCTGGTACTGAATGAGATGACGATTCAGGAATTGATTGAACAGTTGGTTGTTCCTGAATATTTTCAAACACTTGTTCTTCCTCGTCTTCTGAAGAATCCGAATCTATGATTGGTGCATCAAAATCATATAGTTGAGCCGGTTGAACCTGAATAGGTTCAGGTTCTCTTTCAGGCGCCGGTTCTTGATTCAGGTTTTCCATATAAACCTCATCCGGCCCTGGAACCTCTGCATCCATTTCTACATCATCAGGATCAACTGATCTATCATTTTCATCAATCAGATTAATCAAACTCTGGAGATACGTGAGATTAATATTTGAGTAATCAACAGCAATCGGTCTCGGTTGACCCTGAACCTTAACAAAATAGTCTAAAGCGATATTTTCATTAACAACAGAATTTTGTACATTTTCCGGTTCTAGGGGAGGAGTTACATTTGTTTCTAAATCCTTAGGATCATCCTCCCCTGAAACAATAGTAACTGACTCCAACTCTAACAACCTAGACTGTAGATCTGTCACTTGAAGCTTTAAGTTGTCAACCTCAGCAGCGTTGGTCTGTAATTCCTTGATCTCCGCAGCGTGAACTTCAATAAGCGCAGATTGATCATCAAAACGCTTGTTCATCCTTTCAATCTGAGCCAGAAGCTGTTGAAGAGAAGGAAGTTGTGGCTGTTGTGGTTGTTGTTGTTGAGTGGGTCGCTGACCAGGTTCTTGTATTGAAATTCAAGTTCTCTGGCGTCTCCTCGGAGGTAAGTCAGAATAAGACGGAGAAGACCCAGCTGGTCTCTTTCCAGGGTTCCTCGGTACGTGAACCCTTCCCGCAGAAATTCGTCGCAAAGTACGCTTAAAGCGTCTAGGATCGGCGATCTGAATACCGTCCAAAGCATTCGGTGGGGGCACATCACCCTCAGAGTCGGGTGGTGTGACCCCACCATCATCATCATCCTCGGCATCAACATTCTCGACCTGATCGATGTCATCCAAATCCTGAGGGACCTCCGTATCAACCAAGCCATCCTCATTCATCGGAGGTATCATGACATCCTCAAAACCGTCATTCGGTGGCGCAACATAGTTTTCATTGACTATGTGCCCAAACAGTTCACGATCAGCCAAAATCTGTTCACCCTTTGGCGCTAACTTGTAGTCGTTGAAAACGCGTAGAAGCATTGGTGTCGGAACAAATAACGAGCGCTGATCTGGGTGATCTCCAAATTCAAATCATTCAAAAGAAGCTGCAAAAACCTCGGATATTGCAGCCACTTATCTTTACCAGCTCGGACATTTTCAACCATGTTTCCAAAGATATATCTGCTAAAGTTGTAGGGTTTGTTGTAAATCGGTGCCAACATCAAAGATAACGTGAGATGACTGGCTGCATCATATCCACCTTTCCTCGGGGATAGGCAGACAATAACGATATGGCATAGATATCTCCATACCCTGCAGAGATATTGCTTTCGGAAGTCGGATAGCTGGTTTGCAGGATAACCCATCCTTTGGAGTCCACCGTAAATAAATGTCGTCTCAAACATGGTCGGCATCTCATGCGTATCATTGAACTGGAGAACTCGACGAACGGAATCCTCAGTAATCTCAATCTCCTTGCCAAACATTTTCGAGACAATTCGCGGCACATCACCCTGAGTTCGGATAAAGGCGTGATCATAGAACTCCTCAATCTGATTCATGTACACCGGAGTGGATGTAGTGATAGCATAATGAATGCTTGATCGGCGTAAAAACTCAATCATCGGTCGGAATGGAATTGAGTTCGCATGCATTGACTCGAAAAACGCAACGATGTTGTGGCGTGTGTTGGTGCGGCGATAATAGTTTTGCAGAGCAACCATCTGTAAGCTAAAATACGGAACAAAGATAACCAGAAACATTGTTATAGAATTAGCACAAATACACAGAACATATTAAACAAAATTCTGATTTAGGCATCACTTGGGAAGTGATGCATGAACACTATCGACACATAGAAAGTGTCGCAGGAAATAGTGTTCAAAATCAGAAATCAAGTATAGCGTCACTTAGGGTAAGTGACGCTATCAGGCGTCACTGGTGTAAGTGACGTGGCCAAATCATGCGTCATTAGATATGACACTTAAGGATTGTCGGTACAAAATTATGTGTCATTTATCATAGTGACGGTAACCTAGGTGAGTCACTAGGGAAGTGACGGTATAAGTGTCGGTATAGACACGGGCGTCACTAAGGGAGCCACTTAAGAAGTGACGCATAGATGGGCGTCACTCAGACGAGTGACGGGTTAAGCAATTGATACAGGCATATGCGTCACTAAGAGAGTCACTTAAGAAGTGACGCAGTAAGAGGCGTCACTGAAGAAGTGACAGTATGGATTCTAAATTGCCAAATAGCATCACTTAAAGGAAGTGACGCATTAAGTGACGCAACGATGAAGATCATCGTGGCACTGTTCAAACCCAGAAATCACAACGAACCAGATTTGGGGTTTTTGAAAAACAAGGTTACCACGAGGTGCGTATGATAAAGACGAGTAAAACACACTACATATTAACATATAACATTAACAAACAACTCCCAAATCGAGTGATTTCCTTAAAAACATTAAACCCGTAACCGTAATTAACGATTAAAGCATGAATACGTAATTACAGGGGTTAAAAATGGTACCTAATGATGCGTAATCAAGTGGGGAACAAGAAGGTAATGCCCGATTGCACAAACACAGCCTCAAAATCAACAAACGATCAAAGAAAAAATTCAAGTCGAAGTGACGCAGAGACACACGAAGTGACGGTATGTCAGTGGAAGTGACGCTAGAGTAATAGTGAAAGTGATGAGATTGAGTGTCGTGTGAAGGGGTATTTATATGAAAACCCTAATACGCGTCACTCAACCCGACACTTATAGAGTCACTTGAAGCGTCACTAGTGGCGTCACTTACGAAGTGACGCCACTTAGTAAAAAAATTTTGGAATTATGAGATTTTGTCAATTTTGTGCGTTTTGATTTTGGTACTCAAATTTGAAGATAACTGTAACTTGGCTTTAACACAAAATAAAACTAACTGATATAAAATAGATTAACACAAAATTAATGCAAATTTACAAATACAAAATTAACACATTCTTTTTGGTGACGGAGTTGATTTAATCTGGTTAGGGATCATATCGGAATAACATGCAATTATTAGGAACAGTAAGTGTTATTTCGATCATCAGTATATTTGTCCACTTTAAATTTACTTGGCATGCTAAAAACACTTTTTATAAAAATTATTTCAAAACGACTATCAGTATGTTTGTCCTCTTAAACATGTTACACTCACATCTAGGAGCTAATTTTATTATTATTCGTATGTATATTTCGTTGTGGTTCCCACCATAGATATACATCTTGTAACACCCCCAAATTTAAAGATTCGCGGAAGCATACTTTGGGTGTTACTAATCAATAATCAAGCACACAGATATATAGCAAACGACTCTATATGCGTCGTTTTAACAAAATGTATTAATATTAAAAGGTTTACAACAGTTTGAACTCATACATAGCTCGTGTTCGTAATATGAGAGATTTAAGTACATAATTAGTTATACAAAATCTAATAATGCAATGAAATCTCTGAAGTTTGCATGAAGACTCGAGCTAAGATGCATCCTGATGGGCAGTCCAAATCTACTGCTGAGTACCTGTGATACATGCTAAAATGGGTCAGCTAACGCTGGTGAGCTCACAGGTTTGAGTATCAAATAATATTCTATGAACCGCAAGATTTAAGTATTGGTTTGCATCCAGCAAATAAAGTTACAGGTAATGTATACAACCATGAGTGCATAGTCTGAGCTTAACTCGAGGGTCGGGTCCCATATAGAGAATTCCGAGCGAGGTGCCTCCACGAGTGCCTAATCTACACTCGTCTTCCCAAATATTAGTACGTCCGTTTACCCGGTTAGTGCTTGCTAACCCGGACGAGGAGTGTCAATCCTATATGGTACCATATACTAATATTCACGCTACTTTCGTATTACCAGACTATACTGACGGAGGACTTTGGTTTGATTAGTTGAAAACAACTCATGTAGTATATTGAAATATGTACTCGCGTTCATGTGTCAAAAACA
Organism: Pseudognaphalium luteoalbum; assembly: GCA_963422505.1. Lineage (NCBI taxonomy): Eukaryota > Viridiplantae > Streptophyta > Magnoliopsida > Asterales > Asteraceae > Pseudognaphalium > Pseudognaphalium luteoalbum. The sequence goes on along the minus strand of OY730194.1, from coordinate 33,558,530 downwards.
GATCAATGTATCACACCCCTAGTAAAACAGTAAAAAGAGGGGCCATGAGACTCACCTGAGCCTGAATAGTTTATCTAAATAAACTGAGATTGATTAGCCAAGAATCGAAGTCCAAAGACTTGTAACCTGAGGGTGTCCATGACACGCGATGGTTATAAACATGTGAAGGCGTCTAATAAGACTACCTTGTAGTTGAATGTCCAACTAGAATGTCCAAATGATTACAATTTGGTTGATTATTTAAGTGTTTGAAAATGTGTACGGCCCGTTGGTGATTGTTTGAAATAATAATCCCACATTACTATTTTGATGATTTTGAAGTGTTATACCTAAATGTAAATTCCAATGTGTTTTAGAAGTTGTGTCGTATTCGTGTTTGATGTTATACAAGTTCAACACCTTGTGTGTAAGTTCAGACGTAACACCTTTACTCGTGACTCTAGGGTAAGGGCGAAGCCCGTTAATGACGGGGGTCCGGGGGCAGCACCCCTGGTAGCGGGGTCCAAGGGGCGGCAGCCCCTGGCGGGGTCCAAGGGGCAGAGCCCCTGGCTGGTGAAAAACGCATCTGGACCTGAATTTGGGTGCAATCGAGTGATAAAATTTTAGGTCTCAACACTTAGTAAAATCTGAGTTTTCTAGTACCTGTCATCTGCGACATTGTGTACGACGTAGGTTGTTATGTCGCAGGTCATGACTGCGACATTGGTCATGGCGTCGCTAAGTGCGACTTCGCAATTTATTGCGACGTTGAGTCTGATGTCGCTATATGCGACGTTGTTGGTTTTTTGCGACGTAGGGATTGATGTCTCTATGTGCGACGTTAGCAATCTAATGCGACGTTGAAGCTGATGTCGCTATATGCGACGTCGTGGGGGTTTTGCGACATTGCAGCTGATGTCGCAATTGGGCCAAGCCAACAGCGACATCGGCGTCTGACCGGATTTCGGTGGCCGGAAACTTGGCCGGGAGACTTTGGTTTAGTCCGAAACTTTTACCCAACCCTTATATGGACATTTTAAGCCTAGACAAACAATTATACGTTGAAAACAATAGAAAACGAGAGATGTCGGGATTTGTCGGAAACTTACGAAGTTAACGCCGTGAAAATCCGAAAAGATGGAAATGTAGATCGTGAAGTGGTGAACGTTTTTCCCTAAATGAGCTTGAAGATTTGAGGCCGTTTGGTGGTGCGTTTTAATGATTTTAGATGATGGTGGTAGTGGGTTTGTTTTGAGAGAAAAGAGAGGAGAGATTGATAGAGAGAGAGAGAAGATAGGTGGAAATGGGGTGGGGAGGTGGTGACCTCACCCCCTTTTGGGGCTGATCATTGGGAAAAGAGGGAGGGGATCTCCCGAATTTTAATCCCCGCGTTTTCGTTCCGTGCGGTGTTCGTTTAAACGTTAAATATTTATTTTATACGTTTAAATATATGTTTTAAAATACAAATGTTTACTCAATATTTTGTTGAAGTATTTTACCGAATACTTAATAACTTAAATGATTTCGTTTGTTTGTGTGTTAAATGTCTAAGTCGCGTTGACGTTTATTACACGGTACGAAATGTAATTGAAATATTATCAAGATAATATTTTTGGGTATGATATCGTTATTAAAAATTTTATGGTATTTAATAAAATTGATTTACCAACGTCCGTATTTACTTGAACCGAATTACATTCGATTTGAAATTTATACGATTTAATCAAATCGCATATTCGTATATATATATTCAACAATATATATATTTCGATACATTAATTAGCTTAAAACCAACTAATTACATGTATTAACAAGTGATTAGATACCAATCACTAGTCCTAATTTAGCGGGTGTTACACATCTTAACTTAAGACATAGACCATGCTTCCATTTACAGAGAGAATATAAGAAAATCAATTTTAAGAATCAAGTCAGCGGTGACAGGTCTGTACTTACGTACAACAAAACGACATAGCTTGATTCAGGTTTAAGCAAAACCAGACTCGGTCATACCGTTTTGGCGACCTTGTTAGGTATCTTAATTTTAAAGACTTTGCAAGTACTTTGACTTGTGTTTGCTTAATTTTTAAGTATATATTAACAGAGACCAGGTCTATACTTACGTATAACAGAGGAAACTGTCAATATATACCCCCAAATGATATCAAATAAACTTCTTTCGCGAAAACATGTCTAGCATAAGTAAGATATTAAGACTTTTGTCATACATCTAACGGTGTTATACCACTTGAAATAAACAATTGTATATTAGGCTTCTTAAGAGGTCTCAAAGAGTTTTGCATAACATGCCTACTAATATATCGTATGATGAAGATAATGTCTATAAAAACTATTTTCAACATGTCAGATAAATCTACTGACACATCCAAGAAAAATCTTAAAATTCCATTTTGTGCATGGCACCCGATGTACTATCATATCCCAAGTTGTTTACAGACACAACTTCAACGTCTATTTTAAAATGTAGCAACCGTGCATTTCTTTAATACTAAAAAGTATAAAGAGTGGTTGTGCTCTGATACCAGTTGTGAGTGCCCCTAGTCGTGGATCCAGATGATGGTTGACAATGATTACAAGGCGGAATCAAGTAATCAATAGAAATAAAAAACAAACCAAAACCGAAATTGAATAATCAATGTATATTAGCTTATTGTATTGATGTATATATGATTGGAACTGTTTACAAAGATGTTTAGTCGACAAATGATGCTAGGGTTTCGTCAACCCTAGCCAGAAACCCGTAGGTTTGCTTAAATACTAACACAAATCGGCAGACATGCGTCACTTGGCTAGTGACGCATGTGGCCGCCTTCATGCGTCACTTACCTAAGTGTCGCTATGCGTCACTAAGGTAAGTGTCGCCTAATACAAAAGCTAAGTGTCGCTATACATATAAATGACTTTTCTATTACAATCAACTAACTACACTTACAACTCAATAGACCAACTGACTGACACACTGTGACACCTGCCGATATAGGGTTACTGATTTCCTGCTGAAAACCCTAATTACGTGTGTTTAGTTTAGTATTAGGATAAATACTTGTAATTACTTGTAACTATTTGTATATTTATGTGAATATACAGTCCCGTAATTGTTTTATATTACGCATACGTAATTAGTTATAATTACGCGAAACAAACGGATGGAGTCCGACAGAATATACGACGTTGATAAAAACATTTCTACAAATAACTTAAATCAATTTTTAGAAGTTATTTATCATATATTATTTTTTTTTTTTAATAATACACGAAAAACATAGACGTTTTGCTTAAAACATCTTAAACGCAACGAAAATACGTGAATCGAATTTGGTAACGAAACGAAGGTCAATAAATATTTTGACAACTAAAAATAAAGTATGTTAACAATACTTCAATGAAAAATAATCCCAAATATATCATGAATTAAAACAACACAAGAAAACGCTACGTGATTTAGCGATTAACCGAATAACGAAAATAACGGGTAAACAAACACTGTACATAACACAGTCTAAAAATCAGAAATTTAAACACTCCATCCAACTTTTGGGCCCCATTTTGGACTGCCCAAGGCACCACCCCCTTTTCCCCCCACTCAAATCCCATGCAAAATCCCACAACCCCAAAACACTCTTTCATTTCATCATTTTCTTCACCTCTTTTCCCTCAACTTTCTCTCCGACTCCACTCTCTCTCTAGAACGAATTTTCCAGCCCAAATTCAGTCATCGGAACCACCACACAACCACCATTGACCACCATACAAACCCCCTTTGACCACCATACAACCACCAACAACCACCACTTCAAATTTTCATCTTTTTACAAGGAATCAAGTTCAAGACTTCATCTCTGCCCTTCTCATCTCATTCCCATTGTGAGGACTCTTTTTCATGCTTCATATTACTCTCATAACATGATATAAAGTTCACTCAACAAGTATTATAACAAAATCTTACTTAAAACCCACTTTTACTAACAAAGAATGTCACAAAAATGTAACTTTTGTTTCTGTCCAGAAAGTTTCATCTACATCTACGAATTTTATAAAATTAATTTCTCCATAAAAATGGACGTTTTCATAGTCAAAGCTTAAGTTCAAGATGTTAGCTTTCAAACACCGTAAACCTCGTATCTTTTTGAGCTGATTTACTATTTTTAATAATTTATATAAAAACACATATACAAACTGCTCTGAAAAGTCGGAAACTTTGTTCATATGGTTTTGACCATATCTTGAAATACACAACTCCAAATGACTTGAAACAACCGCCAAAATCTTAAAATTTTGGTTAGCTACAAAAGTTGTACTGATAGAGTTTTCTTGAAAAGTTGTAGATTTTTCTCAAAAACTCGATCTTCATGCATGTGTCCAGATTGGTCAACTGTTGGACCTCAGATGACACATGCAATTTTGATAAATACTTAGACTACTTTAAAATTCATAGAAAAATTACTGAAAGTGGTTAATATGTGAGGAAATAAATGGTATTATTCGTGAATATAATTTCGGAATAGATGTATTTTTAATAAATACAATAATGAGATGTATTTTCTGGAAATGGTAAAAAGTAGAATGATTTTGATAGCTTTTAAAAACCGACACCTATGGACCTACTATAAAGAGAAAGACTAACTTTTTATGATATATGAACATAACTAAGGGTTGGGTAAAAGTTTCGGGTCAAACCGAATAGGTTTGACCAAGTCAACAAAAACGGGACTCGGTTCCTAAAAATGACAAACTTACTATTTTTGGCAAAATGGTAAAAAAAAATAGGGTTGGGTGAGTTAATTAATGACTTTGACCAACTTTGACCAACTTTGACCAACTTTGACTAGGTTTGACCAACTTTGACCAGCTTTGACGAACGAGTTGACCAACTTTGACCTACGGTTTAAGGTTTTTACCAACATAATAATCCGTTTGCAATATACGATATGTACTAATAAATAATATACAACAAAACAAACTTAATAATAATGTCTAAATTAATTATTATTACAAACTTTCACCAACGGGTCGTACATGTATTTAATAAACGAACTTGAACAACTTACTTGGACATACTAGTTGAGTGAACTAGCTTTAGGTGGACATAAACCCCCACCTACCTGATTGGTTTAAGTGGGCATAACCCCCCCCCCCCCCCCCCCACTTATACAAAAACTGTAGATGGTCTTTTGAGACATCTATTTACCCAACCTTATATGTTTAGGATGTTAGAAGGTTGCGCTTTGGACTTTGCTTGCTATTTGATTATTGCTTGCTACTTGCTAACCTAAGTTGAGTTTCATAGCCCCTTTTTACTCGTTTTAACTATTTTGGGGTGAGAATACATACACACATTTTTACAACTGTCTTTATACATGATTTATACAACTGTTGTTATGCAACTGTTTTTATACAACTGTTTATAAACAATGGATAACAAAGGAAACAAAGGAAAACAAAGGAAACAAGGATAGTAAGTTGGATAGATCTATCGGGGATTGACACCCCCGTCCGGGTTAGGTTGCTCTAACTGGTAAAACGGACGCAGTATTATTTGTTTAAGTGAGTGTTCCGGATTAGACATTTGCCGAGGCAACAACCAGGGTTAAGCTTCGAACTATGAGCTCATGATGCAAAGGATAACAAATGAAAACAAAGGATAACAAGGATAACAAAAGATAACAAAGGATAACATGATACTTTTTACAAATGTTTTCGCATTCGTGCAATGCAAAAGAAATCGTGTGTTTCATACTTACGTTTTTAGCTGTTTAAACCTATGAACTCACCAACTTTATGTTGACCCTTTTAGTATGTATTCTCAGGTTTACATACGCAATAGGACTACCCACAGGAATCAAGACAGTAGGATGCTTTTGGATAGCTTAGTTCGAGTCGCATTGTTTTCAAACATCAAGGAATTTGAATTGCATTTATTATATTACTAGTTATAATTATGTAATTCTACTTTTAGTATGCGAACTCCAAATACTTTTGTAAGCTTTTGAATTATTGTAATGTAACTATTTTCAAACGTCTCATATAGAGATCGTTTGCTTTAATCTTGGTGTTATGATATTTGATTTGGTCGGCGCCCCCGCGACACCTCATACTTCGGCTGCCACGTGTTTTGGGGGTGTGACATATTGGTATCAGAGCCAAAGGTTATAGCGAACTAGGATTGCATTAGTGACCTAGACTATAACCATTAGGTTAGTATTCTTCATTTAGTATGACTGGTTCAGCGATTGCATCATTTGTATTTAATTTAACATAGCCTGATCAACTATGTACAATTAAAGGAGATTCGATGCAAGACCTGAAATGGTTATAGTGAATGAGAGTACATTAGAAGACTTTGACCAAGGATAGAAATGGGACCAACCTTTTTACGTGCTTATGTGCTAGGTTACTATATTTATATATATATATATATATATATATATATATATATATAACCTTAACTTCTCGTATACTAAAATTCTTGCCACAAAAAATGGCAACCACTCCCACAACTACGTCACCTAACATCGAGAACAGAACACGGACCTTACTTACTACTGTGGAGACTTCCATGGTACCCGCTCGCCTAATCGCACCAGGCAAAAACATAATTTATGAGGAATCACTTGAGGAGAATCCACCTAAGGATTCGCCACCCAAACAAGTGACGCCTACTTCACTCTCTTCCTCCCTCTACTTCACGCTCTTTCTCCATCGCTTATCATAGACCAAACTAATCGCGTGTGTTATACATAACTAGAAGGACTGACAGACCATCACGAACTTGACCTTTCGTTAACTATACTACTACTACCTATACTCCACCCAATAGGACCCGTCTTTGAGCAGACGCCGCCGATGCAATTGGTCAACCACAACACCTACACATTGGAAACGTTTCCCCAGCACTTTGATGAATTCCAACGATTTACGCATCTTTTCTCCGAACGAATCAAGGATAGGATTCACTACTGCAGAAAGTAGCTACTACCTTAAAGCAAAGGAAAAAAAAAATGTGGAACTAATGAATGTACAAACAATCAACAGAGGATATCTTAATCCATCATGCGCCTCTACGATACAGAGTCATGCTTGAAGCACGTTACTACCCTCACGACCTGAACCTAGAATAGATTAGAAGTAGAAAGACGTTCCTGAATGACAGAGAACATAGCTAGAGTTAGCTCGATGATGACTGGACTGACGACTGTCGGGGAGATGCAACCATTTTGATAAGCTCACGTATGATGAAATTACGCCTACCTCTTGTTATATTAAAAACTTCTATCCCGATGAGTAGATAAGAAACCCCATCAAATTTTAATTTAAGACTTTTGTATTCGTCCGGATGTAACAATGCTCGGCATATTTTGTAAACTTCAAATTCTGTAATCTATTAATCTTGCACCCTATTGGTCACTAATCATATAACCTTGTACCGATTAATCATTGTACCGATTAAACACGTCTGCGATAATCTTAGTTCTCATATAAGGATCTCGTTCATTCTTTTATCTCTTTTCGTTTAAGGATATGCCACTACGAGAATCAACTGAAATATTCAACACTTTATAGTAACAAGATTTTTCAACAAATTCCTACCAATCCAAAGCTTTTAAAGGATTTTCACCAAACATCTACCCGGAATTATTTACAACTTCTAATTTTCAACTGATTTGGTTTGATAGAGATTTTCAACGTCTTGTCACGACAGGAGTTTCCAACATATTTCAATTGTCTCAACTTTTCGACGGACATTAAATTTTCGAACATATTTTTATCATAGAAATTTTCGACAGATCTTACACCGGCTCTTTCACAAAATGTTTCATAAAAGTTTCCGAAATACTTAAACTACTTATCTATTTATTTTTGCAAAGTCCAAATCCTGAAATTTTTAGCAAAATTACGTTGACGCTTTAATAGATGAAAACTTTATATAAGAACAAGCACTTGATTTTCACTCAGCCTTTCTAAAGACAGACCTTGACGTTAACAATACTGGTGTTGGCATTGATTTAACCAGAAATCGTACCGGCAGTTTTGTAATAAAACATGAGATAGTTACAACTCTTTTCGTATACCAGAAATTATGTAACTTTAGAGGCTAACACTTCTTTTACAAATTCACTATTTTAATAAAACAATTTTCTCGTAGGAAATGGCAAGTCCCTCTGTAGAAAAACACGTGTCTGACAAAAACCAACTCTGTGACGAACCAACAACATTCCCATACCTACTTACTTTAGACGACGATATGAAATTATTGAAATATGAACCCTTGGAGGCGATGGCACTTGAGAAAAAATTTGAGGAATCTTCACCTAACCCTATGGCAGCATGGATGTTGCTTACCACCTGGAAAGCTGCTGAAATACTCCAAGCTGGACCCATCCCTAACCTTAATACTACTACCTCTACTACTGCTTCATCCACTGCTACTACTCCTATTGCCACTATACGACATCGCTCCCACCGAAACACATCGTAGAATTTTCCCTTTGAGTTTAACAAGCGAAATCCTCCATATTGGCTTTATAGATTACGATCTATGTTCTCTAACCATCAATAACTGCTTGTACTTTAAAAGACCTGCGGGACTTCTAACGATTTACATATTGGAAATACGTTTACAACGATTTATATTGGATGTGATCCAACGAATTACTCATAACTTGCGAATTATTTACAAATTGGTTTATTGACAGTTTTAACAAACTATATATTGGAATCCAATTACTACTTTCATTTTTTCTTTTATCAAGATTTGATCACTACTTTGACTTGTACGTCAACGAATTACCCTCTACCCGAGACATAATACACGTTTCCAACTACGATTCCTACAACGAACCACAGATGAATGTTTTCCTACTACGAACCCTATAGTAAATGACCTTACTACGACCGACTATTTAAGAATATCCTACTTATAGTACACGGGGATAATTTTCCAAACGTATACGAATGGATGTGTTTACATCACGAAATAACAACCAGAACAACAACGCTCGATAGAACCAATAACATTGTTACGGGTATGTTAGCGATCTATAATTTGACTCTTTTCAATCCTATTCGGTACTGGATTACACAATCACACCCCGCCGACTTAGAAGCTAAGAATAACGCATAAATAACATATTGATTTTAGCCGAGTAATCATAATTCAGAATTAAGCAGACAAAACTTTTCTCACTAGACTTAATAAACCATCGAGAGCGAAACTTCCTCTCTTTTCCTTTCTTGATGCTATCTAAGAATCCCATCCGAGTCATTGACATAAGAAACCTACGGGAACCTTAAAACAGAAAACCAAGAACTTAGATCCTAATGGCTTACCCATCATAAAGGCCCGGTGAATCTCAAGTTGAGGTCCCGATTCACTTGTGGATAAGAAACTCGGATACGATAGAAACACATACTTACTCTCTCAAAGACACCACACAGACCGTAACTGCAAACTAATTTCAGGACGAAATTCTCCTAACAGGGGGAGAATGTGACACCTGCCGATTTAGGGTTACTGATTTCCTGCTAAAAACCCTAATTACGTGTGTTTAGTTTAGTATTAGGATAAATACTTGTAATTACTTGTAACTATTTGTATATTTAAGTGAATATACACTCCCGTAATTGTTTTATATTACGCATACTTAGTTGTAATTACGCGAAACAACCGGATGGAGTCCGACAGAATATACGACGTTGGTAAAAATATTTCTATAAATAACTTAAATCTATTTTTAGAAGTTATTTATCATATATTATTATTTTGTTTTAATAATACACGAAAAACATAGATGTTTTGCTTAAAACATCTTAAACGCAACGAAAATACGCGTTTCGAATTCGGTAACGAAACGAAGGTCAATAAATATTTTGACAACTAAAAATAAAGTATGTTAACAATACTTCAATGAAAAATAATCCCAAATATATCATAACGCTACACGATTTAGCGATTAACCGAATAACGAAAATAACGGATAAACAAACACTGTACATAACACAGTCTAAAAATCAGAAATTTAAACACTCCATCCAACTTTTGGGCCCCATTTTGGACTGCCCAAGGCACCACCCCCTTTTCCCCCACTCAAATCCCATGCAAAATTCCACAACCCCAAAACACTCTTTCATTTCATCATTTTCTTCACCTCTTTTCCCTCAACTTTCTCTCCGACTCGACTCTCTCTCTAGAACGAATTTTGCAGCCCAAATTCAGTCACCACAACCACCACACAACCACCATTGACCACCATACAAACCCCCTTTGACCACCATACAACCACCAACAACCACCACTTCAAATTTTCTTCTTTTTACAAGGAATCAAGTTCAAGACTTCATCTCTTCCCTTCTCATCTCATTCCCATTGTGAGGACTCTTTTTCATGCTTCATATTACTCTCATAACATGATATAAAGTTCACTCAACAAGTATTATAACAAAATCTTACTTAAAACCCACTTTTACTAACAAAGAATGTCACAAAAATGTAACTTTTGTTTCTGTCCAGAAAGTTTCATCTACATCTACAAATTTTATAAAATTAATCTCTCCATTAAAATGGACGTTTTCATAGTCAAAACTTAAGTTCAAGATGTTAGCTTTCAAACTCCGTAAACCTCGTATCTTTTTGAGCTGATTTACTATTTTTAATAATTTATATAAAAACACATATACAAACTGCTCTGAAAAGTCGGAAACTTTGTTCATATGGTTTTGACCATATCTTGAAATACACAAATCCAAATGACTTGAAACAACCGCCAAAATCTTAAAATTTTGGTTAGCTACAAAAGTTGTACTGATAGAGTTTTCTTGAAAAGTTGTAGATTTTTCTCAAAAACTCGATCTTCATGCATGTGTCCAGATTGGTCAACTGTTGGACCTCAGATGACACATGCAATTTTGATAAATACGTAGACTACTTTAAAATTCATAGAAAAATTACTGAAAGTGGTTAACATGTGAGGGAATAACCGGTATTATTCGTGAATATAATTTCGGAATAGAAGTATTTTTAATAAATACAATAATGAGATGTATTTTCTGGAAATGGTAAAAAGTGGATTGATTTTGATAGCTTTTAAAAACCGACACCTATGAACCTACTATAAAGAGAAAGACTAACTTTTTGTGATCTATGAACATAACTAAGGTTTGGGTAAAAGAGAAAGACTAACTTTTTGTGATCAATGAACATAACTAAGTTTGACCAAGTCAACAAAAACGGGACTCGGTTCCTAAAAACGACAAACTTACTATTTTTGACAAAATGGTAACAAAATAGGGTTGGGTGAGTTAATTAATGACTTTGACCAACTTTGACCAGGTTTGATCAACTTTGACCAGCTTTGACGAACGAGTTGACCAACTTTGACCTACGGTTTAAGGTTTTTACGAACTAAATAATCCTTTTGCAACATACGATATGTACTAATAAATAATATACAACAAAACAAACTTAATAATAATGTCTAAATGAATTATTATTACAAACGTTCACCAAGGGGTCGTACACGTATTTAATAAACGAACTTGGACAACTTACTTGGACATACTTGTTGAGTGAACTAGCTTTAGGTGGACATAAACCCCCCACCTACCCGATTGGCTTAAGTGGGTATAACCCCCCCCCCCCTACTTATACAAAAACTATAGATGGTCTTTTGAGACATCTACTTACCCAACCTTATACGTTTAGGATGTTAGAAGGTTGCGCTTTGGACTTTGCTTGCTATTTGATTATTGCTTGCTACTTGCTAACCTAAGGTGAGTTTCATAGCCCCTTTTTACTCGTTTTAACTATTTTGGGGTGAGAATACATACACACATGTTTTTACAACTGTCTTTATACATGCTTTATACAACTGTTGTTATGCAACTGTTTTTATACAAATATTTATAAACAATGGATAACAAAGGAAAACAAAGGAAACAAGGATAACGCATGAGTGAGACCGTAATCCAACAAAGCCCTCGCACATCGTAGTTCGTTAATTTTGAAGCGTGAATATTATTGGATAGATCTATCGGGGATTGACACCCCCGTCCGGGTTTGGTTGCTCTAACTGGTCAAACGGACGCAGTATTATTTGTTTAAGTGAGTGTTCCGGATTAGACACTTGCCGAGGCAACAACAAGGGTTAAGTTTCGAACTATGAGCTCATAACGCAAAGGATAACAAATGAAAACAAAGGATAACAAGGATAACAAAAGATAACAAAGGTTAACAAAGGATAACATGATACTTTTTACAACTGTTTTCGCATTCGTGCAATGCAAAAGAAATCGTGTGTTTCATACTTATGTTTTCAGCTGTTTAAACCTATGAACTCACCAACTTTATGTTGACCCTTTTAGTATGTATTCTCAGGTTTACAGACGCAGTAGGACTACCCACAGGAATCAAGACAGTAGGATGCTTTTGGATAGCTTAGTTCCAGTCGCATTGTTTTCAAACATCAAGGAATTTGAATTGCATTTATTATATTACTAGTTATAATTATGTAATTCTACTTTTATTATGCGAACTCCAAATACTTTTGTAAACTTTTGAATTATTGTTTGTAACACCCCCAAATTTAATGATTTGCGGAAGCATACTTTGGGTGTTACTAATCAATAATCAAAGCACATAGATATATAGCAAACGACTCTATATGCGTCGTTTTAACAAAATATGTTAATATAAGAAATAAGAAATGTTTACAACATTTGAAGCTGTACATAGCTCGTGTTCGATTAAACGAGAGATTTCAGTACATGAGTTCTTGTACAAAATATACTAATGCAAGAAAATCTCTAATGTCTGCATGCTGACTCGAGCTATAGTAGTCCTGAGGGCAGTCCAAATCTACTGCTGAGTACCTGTGATACATGCTAAAATGGGTCAGCTAACGCTGGTGAGCTCACAGGTTTAAATATCGAATAGTATTGTATGAACCGCAAGATTTAAATATTGATTTGCAATCCAGCAAATGATAATGTATAATGTATACAGCCATGAGCGCATAGTCTGAGCTTAACTCGAGGGTCGGGTCCCATATAGAGAATTCCGAGCGAGGTGCCTCCACGAGTGCCTAATCTACACTCGTCTTCCCAAATATTAGTACGTCCGTTTACCCGGTTAGTGCTTGCTAACCCGGACGAGGAGGATCAATCCTATATGGTACCATATACTAATATTCACGCTACTTTCGTATTACCAGACTATACTGATAGAGGACTTTGGTTTGATTAGTTGAAAACATCTCATGTAGTATATTGAAAACTTTGTACTTGCGTTCACATGTTAAAATTAAGCAATGAATCACACCCCTGAGAAAACAGTAAAAGAGGGGCCATGAGACTCACCTGAGTCTTGAGAGTTTATCTTAATAAACTGAAGTTGATTAGCCAAGAATTAAAGTCCAAAGACTTGTAACCTGAGGGTGTCCACGACACGCGATGGTTATATACATGAGAAGGTATCTAAAAGATCACTCTTGTAGTTGTTTGTTCAACTAGAATGTCCAAATTACCACGATTTGGTTGTTTGTTTAAGTGTTTGAAAATGTGTACGGCCCGTTGGTGATTGTTTGTAATAATAATCCCACATTATTATTTTGATGATTTTGAAGTGTTATACCTAAAAGTAAGTTCCAATGTGTTTTAGAAGTTGTGTCGCATTCGTGTTTGATGTTATACAAGTTTAACACTTCGTGTGAAAGTTTAGATGTAACACCGTTACTCGTGAACCTAGGGTAAGGGCGAAGCCCGTTAATGACGGGGGTCCGGGGGCAGCGCCCCTGGTAGCGGGGTCCAAGGGGGAGCAGCCCTTGGCAGGATCCAAGGGGCAGAGCCCCTGGCTGGGGTCGAGCTGGGTATCATTAAGTGAAAAACGCATCTAAGATTTGAATTTGGGTAAAATCAAGTGATAAAATTTCAGGTCTCGACCCTTGGTAAAAATCTGGGTTCCGTTTCATGCGACACTTATAGCGTCACTAGAGGGCTTAGGCGTCACTTAGGAAGTGACGCATGAAAAGGCAGAATCTGAGTGAGGGCGTCACTAACGGAAGTGACGCATACTGAGGCATCACTAAGGTAGCTTGGGCGACACTTAGGAAGTGTTGCATAAAATTGGAAATTCTGAGTTTAGGGCGTCACTTAGGTAAGTGACGCATAAGGTGGCGTCACTCCATTAGTGTCGGGTATGAGTGTCGGTTAAGGCTTCTAGGCGTCACTAAACAAGTGACGGAGGTAAGTGTCGGGAAAAAGGGGTTTTATGCGGCACTTATGCAAGTGACGCATGATTAGGGCTTTTAGCGACACTCAATGCGTCACTTAAGTGACGCATGAAGTGACGCTATACTGCACCTTCGTTGCGACACTTAAGGCTGTTAACGAATTTTTGAGCCAAAAATGAGTTTACGGGTTTCCGTTTGGTCTGATCCTTTTACCCAACCCTTATAAGGGCATTCTAAGCTTAAAGAAACAACTAAAACTTAAAAACACTTAAAATCGAGAGGTTTCGAGTTTTCGTCGGAAATTTACAAGTTAATGAATCAAGATTCCGGAAAGGTAGGAGTGTAGATCATGACGCGGTGGTTCTTTTCTTCCAAACGAGCTCAACGATTTAATGAAGCTTGGTGGTGTGTTTTAGTGATTTTTGGTGTAGGTGGTGTGGATGGTTTTTGAGAGAAAAATGGGAGGGAGAGAGGAATGAAATGAAAAGAAAATGGGAAATGAGGGGAGGGGCTTTTTGGGGCAGATTTTGGGGCAGGGAGGGGGAGAGTTTCTCCCAACTTTTTAATCCCCGTGGTTGCGCTCCGTCCGGTGTTCGTTTCCCCGATCGTTTAAAACGTTAATTAATTATCTTGTACACTTAATTATAAGTTTTAAAAATACAATTGTTTATTTAATATTTTTGTTGAAGGATTTTACCCAATACTTAATGACTTAAATTGTTTCGTTTGTCTGTGTGTTAAATGTATAAGTCGTGTAGAAGTTTATTATACGATACAAAATGTAATTGAAATATTATCAAATAATATTTTGGATATAGTAGCGTTATTAATTAATGTTATACTATTTAATAAAAATATTCACCAACGTCCGTATTTACCTGAACCGAATTACATTCGATTTGAAACTTGTACGATTTAATCAAATCGCATATTCGTATATATTCAACAATATATATATCGGTACATTAATTAGCCTAACACATAAGTAATTACATGTATTAACAGAGAATTATGCACTAATTGCTAGTCCTAATTTGGCGGGTGTTACATTGTTTGTAACTATTTTCAAATGTCTCATATAGAGGTCGTTTGCTTTAATCTTGGTGTTATGATATTTGATTTGGTCCGCGCCCCCGCGACACCTCATACTTCCGCTGCCACGTGTTTTGGGGGTGCGACAAACAATAAATGTACCAGCAGCATTAAATGTCGCTTAAAACCCTAATCTTGCATCACTTGTCTAAGTGCCGCATAAAACCCCTTTTTCCCGACACTTGCCTAAGTGTCGCAAATTCAATACCTGACACTTGAACCGATACTTATACCCGACACTTGCCTAAGTGTCGCCCCTTATGCGTCACTTCCCTAAGTGACGCTAACACTATAGAATTTCCCATTTTATGCGGCACTTTCTGAGTGTCGCATAAACCCCTAAGTGTCGCTATAAGTGACGCTAAAAATAAAATGTTTGCAACTCATTGTTTTTACTAAGTGTCAAGACTTGAAAATTCATCACTTACTGATACCCAGCTCGACCACAGCCAGGGGCTCTGCCCCTTAAACCCCGCCAGGGGTTACCACCCCTAGAACCCCACTAACCAGGGGCGCTGCCCCCGGACCCCTGTCACCTAAAGTTGTAAATTAATATTTTTTAGTACAACATTTTGAAATCAAAATAATAATGTTGAAGATTATTATTACAAACAATCACCAACGGGCCGTACACATGTTCAAAACATAATCAAATCAACCAAACCGTAGTCATTTGGACATTCTAGTTGGACGAACAACTACAAAGGTAGTCTTTATAGATACCTACTCACGTTTATAACCATCGCGTGTCATGGACACCCTCATGTTACAAGTCTTCAGATACCACAATTCGCCTAATCAACTCAAGTTTATTAAGTTAAACACTCCAAGACTTAGGTGAGTCTCATAGCCCCTATTTTACCGTTTTACTCAGGGGTGTGATATACTGCTCGTTTTGTTTTACTATATGAACGCACGTACGAAATCAAACAAATACTAGATGAGTTATCTCACTAATCTTTTCAAGCCCTCCTCAGCATAGTTTGGTAATATGTTGTAGCGTCAATATTAGTATATGGTACCATATAGGATTGACCATCCTCGTTCGGGTTAGCACTAACTGGTTAAACGGACGTATTAATATTTGTTCAGACGAGTGTAGATTACGCACTCATGGGAGGCACCTCAATCAGGATATCTTAAATGTGGACCTGACACCTCGAGTTAAGCTCAGACTATGTGCTCATGGCTGTATAACTTCTCATTTGCTTAATTGCACTTTAAATTCAATTAAATCTTACGGTTCATACGATATGTTTTTACATACAAACATGTGAGCTCACTGGCGTTTCGCTGACCCATTTTAGCATGTATCACAGGTACTCAGCAGTAGGTTGGACTGCCTTCAGGATATCATTAGCTCGAGTCATCATGCAAAACATTCAGAGATTTAGCTGCATTATTATATTTTGTATAAATTAATTATGCATGTAAATATCTCCATTTAGAAATTGAGCTAATGTAAACTATATTTAATGATGCATATAATGGTCGTTCATTATATAGCTTGTGTGTTTTGATTATTGATTAGTCGCACCCCGACCCGATTCGCTTCCGCAACCCAAATTTAGGGGTGTGACAGTTTTCAATCGTATATTTAACGTAACATCACCTCTACTATCTAAATCATGACAAACATACAAGAAACTACTCAACAAGCATACCAATCAACATTTCTAACATTAATAAATCACATACATCAAACAAGAACAATATGACAAATTAATAATAGAAAGGATAAAAAATACCGATCCGAATTGTGAGCAGAATAACACTTGTGTTTCTTCGTATAATATCCAAGCATTAATTAAGCTAGGCTCTACTAATTAACTACATAATTAATCTAAAAGAATTAGGAAAGGTTTCCCTCCCTAATCATCTCACTAGTCAAAGGGTTTAAAACCCTAGCAAGAAACTAGAGAGAAAGTCTAAAGAGAGAAACTATAAAGAAAACCTAGAGAGAGAGAGTTTTTCTAGAGAGAGAGAGAAGAAATGATAATGAGGGATATGTGAAATGAGGTGCATATTTATAGATGAAGGGGTGGATTCTTGGTACAAGCCACAAAGCACAAGAAAAAAGCACAAAAGCTCAATCGGGGAGGGGGGGGGGGGGGGGAGCAAGCAATCGAGGGGTGCAATTGTGACCTAAGGGCCATCTACCAAGGAAAAAGAGCAGGCAAATGGAACCTAGGGTGCCGTATACGGCCCCTAGGGGGGGTGGTTTGCCTTTCGTCTTCCGCTTGCTCCGTTCATTGCTTGTTTCGCCCGTATCTTTTTCGTTTTAAGTCCGATTCACTTGATTCTTGCATCGTTGGATTTTTTTTCCGTTACGCTTATAATGACACTAAGTTGGCCAAATTTGGAGGTGAATATCTTTTGCGTGTTCCGGATGACGATCAGTTGTACTGTAAGCGCTCTATCTTCTTCATTCTTCACCCGTTTTCCATGATTTTTTCACCTCCGATCTTGTATTTTCCTATGGATTTATAAAAATATGGATTAAGATATATTTCCATAAGATAATAAAGAATGGAATATTTAAGGTGACTGTATTTGCCTCGTTTTGACCGTTATTTGGACGTTTTTGCTCATTTTTATTGCAACGTCTAAATTTAAACCACCTTAGTGATTTTTAGTGAAAAATAAATGTTTTGAAATGTTTTCACTTAAGAATAGCCTAAAAGGTGTAGAAATATATATGTAAAAACATGACTTTTTATGTTACATCAACGACATTACCTATATGGAGTCAAGTCTACCATTTATATTGACGACAAAAGCTTGAAATATTTCTTTTATCAGCAGGATTTAAATAATCGGCAGAGAAGGTGGTTGGATTTGGTCAAAGATTATGATTGTGACATTCTTTACCACCCTGGTAAAGCTAATGTTGTTGCTGATGCTCTTAGCTGAAAGGCTACTCATTACATTCTTTCTGTGAAATCACTCAGTATGATTGTGTTTCCTCAATTGCTTGATTCTATTAAAGCTGCTCAGCTGGATGCATTATCTTCTGATGACCTTAATAAACAACGTTTAAAAGGTCAACTTTCTGAATTTACTGAAGATTCTGGGGGTTTGAGAACTTGTTATGGCAGAATCTGGATACAAATAATGAGTGATGTAAAGACATTGTTGTTGGACGAAGCACATAAATCAAAATATTCAGTTCATCCAGGTGCTACCAAAATGTATCATGATTTGAAATGTGATTATTGGTGGCCTGGTATGAAACGTGACATCGTTAAACATGTTCAGAATTTACTCACATGTTTGCAAGTTGTAGCTGAGCACCAACAACCATATGGAACACTCTAACCTTTGGAAATTCCAGTATGGAAATGGGAACTTATCACCATGGATCTTGTTACAAAGCTACCGAGAACTCCTCGTCAGCATGATGCTATTTGGGTGATAGTGGACCGATTAACTAAAAGTGCTCTTTTCATACCAATTAAAGAGGCATCTTCATCTGAGGTATTAGCTGATATCTATATTCGTGAGGTTGTTGCCCGTCATGGAGTACCTATTTCCATCGTTTCTGATTTAGATATTCATTTCACCTCTCAATTCTGGAAGAAATTTCAAGAAGATATGGATACTCAATTTCATATTAGTACGGCTTTTCATCCTCAAACTGATGGACAAAGTGAACTGATTTGACATAAAAAGTCACGTTTTTGCGTACATAATTCCCACCTTTTTAGCCCCAAAATGGATGAAATCATTCAATATCAATACTTTTTCACAATAATTCATTATTAAGGCTAAAAATAAGGCAATGCTTCAAAAATCAAGTAAAATGGCTAAATAACGTACAAAACAAAGCGTAAATGATACGGTCATGTTCTACGGGCACTTCTTAGCATATTACCTTGAAATTATTCCTTGATTAGTTCATTATGATCTTCAGGTAATTACGATCATGTGGATATAAAGAACGCTGAAACGGATCAAGAATGAAGAAGTTATGGCCAAATGAAGTTCGACTAGTGCACAAGACCACGGACCAAGGGGATACCACCCCACAAGGGCCGTATACCCCCTCTTTGGGGCCGTATACCCCCCTGTAGGGGTGGTATACCCCCTCTACGGTGCCGGATACGCCCCGTTTGCTACCGAATACACCCTATTTGCTACCGAATACGCCCTATTTGGTGTCGAATACGCCCCTTTTGGTGTCGAATTTCATATCTCGGGGGTGTATTTCAGTGTTAAATTGGGAGCGAGGGTGTTGAGCGTAAAATTGTATCTTGTAAGCCTATAAATAGAGGCTCTCACCTTCTCATTTCAACAACTCACCACACATCAATCCATTCACCACTTTCATACACACACACTTTCTCTCTAGTTTAGGTTAGTTAGTTAGTAGTTAGTTTCTCGTTAATATTTAACGGGACTAACAAAGGGGCTACTTTGTAATATTTGTTGGAGATACTTGGAGGGGTGCTTTTGTAATATTCGAGGCTCTGCTCGTTGTAATCTTTCAGCTTATATTCAACTACGCATTTATCACGGTTATCTCATTCCTTATATGTATAATGCATGCTATTGTTATTATGCTAGATATAGGATTCGTTGCCATGATTAGTGAGTAGTTAGCTTGTGTGTTTGTTGTGATGTAGTTAGCCATTATAATGGGGGATGATGTTAACTTAAATATATAACTGAAAACTATGTCTGTTTAACTTTTCATCTATGATATAAACTTTTCATCAAACTATCTCCTTTCCTCCAATAAACGTGGTTAAAACCCTAACAGACAAGGAGTCGCGAACCTTGTTCTGAGGGTAATTAATTATCTGTGCTATCTATGCATGGTCTGATTTCGAAGCTTTGAAATACTGCTAAACCAAATGTATAGTACAACGTGAATAAATCAGGGATTTATTGGGTATTATTAAGTGAGGGATGGGTTTATATCATAGATGGGTACGCTTTAATACAAACTGAGTTTAAAAGGGGTTCACAGTGCCCCAAAATATGCAACATGTGTGGAATACCGTAAAATGACCTATTACTTAGTATAGTGATGGAATCACCTCTGGTGTAGTACAAACGAATGAAAGCTACGGAACGGTCATCGGTGTATACACCCTAATTTGCATTAGTGCGCAAGGCATGGAATGCCGTAAAATATCCTAGTACCTCGTGTAAGTTTCGGAACCATCATTTGGGAATGGTTCCCATACACCCAAGCTATGGAACAGACGTCGGTGTATACATTCTGAGCAGCACTGGGTCACCCACCAGCTTTGAACCTAACAAACCATCAATGAAAAGTTAACAGACGCTTTCCGAATTAGTTCTTAAATGCTCTATTTTGAATTAGAATACTTTATGGTATCAAAGAACGGTCAGAGATTAAATATCGGTATGTTACCTTATTCATGCGCCCAGGAGTTAACTCCAAGAAGGGTCACTAGTCTTCACAGACAGTGTTGGGGGTAGAGCAGCCTGATCTGATCAGAATCATGACAACCTAGTACTCAGTGACATGTTATCTGAGGAATCAGATGGTAGGGTGCTAGTGTTGACACCATAAAGTACCTAAAACTGTAGAACACAAATACTTAGAAATAACGTTTTCAAAATATCAAACCCAAACATCATCTCCCCTTTAGGCTGATGAAATCACAACAAACATTCCTCTCCATACTGATTATCACCTATTATTTTATTTTGCTGTTTATTTAGTTTAATTTAGGACCTAAGTAAAAACCCAAAAATCAAATCTCTTGTTTACAAACCCTACTAAATCGAATCGATCGTCTTGACTGCTTGGTTTCACAATACGGTTGATCTTAAGAACGACCCTAAGTCATTACTTGTCGCTAACTACCCTTAGCTATAGTAAAACTTAGGTCCCCAGCTCTATAAATATAAAACCACCCGTCTGATCGCGCGGTCCCGATTGGGAGGTCAGCAATGACAAGGAAGCGATTCCTTAACCGACCTTCTGGGACCCGATCATGAACGTACTATTCAAACTCTTGAGGATATGCAACAGGCATGTGTTATCGATTTTGGTGGTAGTTGGGATTTTCATCTCCCATTGGTGGAATTTTCTTACAATAAATGTTATCATTCTCCGATCAAAATGCCACCATATGAAATGCTTTATGGTTAAAAGTGTCAAACTCCAATTTGCTAGGGGGAAATCGGTCAACGTGAGCTGGCAGGTACCGATATAGTTCAATTAACCATTGAAAAGATCGATCAAATTAGTGATTGATTGAAAATGGCTCAAGACCGATAGAAATCTTATGATGACAAACGCCGATGACCAATAGAATTCCAAGTTGGTGATAAAGTGATGTTAAAAGTTTCTCCCTGGAAAGGTATAATTCGGTTTCGAAAGAGAGGAAAACTAAGTCCAAGGTATATTGGACCTTTCGAAATACTTGATCGTGTTGGTCATGTAGCTTTTCTTTTACAAATACCAAATGAGCTCGGTGGTATTCATGATACATTCCACGTGTCACAGCTTCGAAAATGCCTTGTTGATGAAGCTTCATACGTGCCTCTCTCTGAAATCCAAATAATGAGAAATTAAATTATGTAGAAGAACCTGTCCAAATTCTTGACCAAAAAGTTAAACAATTGCGAAATAAGACGGTTTCAATTGTCAAAGTTCAGTGGAGACATCGAAAGGGTTCTGAATTTACTTGGGAACCCGAGGAATGCATGATTGTGTACTATCATGTGGTGCATCAGGAACGGTTCGTGAGGACACAAACAGAATAAGTGGGGGAGACTTGTAACACCCCAATATTCGAGGTATTATTTTAGTGTATCCAAAAATATAAGTATTATGAAATATTATTACATAAATAATGAAATATAATAGAAGATGTAAATAAGTTTCTCAGTTCCATACTATATGAAATAAAAGGATTTAAATTTATAAACACAAATACGTATTCATTCCTATGCTCTCTTAAACATTCCAGAAGTTAAACTCGTGAAGTATAAAATCGTGGATCATCACCATCTTCATCAATTCTTTGATTTTCATCTCAATTCAAGTTAGGAATCTTCATATAATCATCTCCTTCATCTTCTTTAACTCCTTGTAAATGAAAACTTCATGTATCATAATCTAGGGTTTATCTGGTAAATGGGTTTTGGTGATTTTCACCAAATTGATTTGAATTTGAGCATGGGATCAATATAGTTAATGTTCATTAATATGATTATCACTAATGGTGATCATTTCAATTCATAAAAATGATGAATTCACCATTAGTGTTCTTAATGAAATTATGGGGTTTTGCTAAAACTCTTTTGAAATGAGTTTATTGACATAAAGAATAATTAGTTATGATGATAGAAGTATCAATAGATTATATTAATAAGAATTCAAGAAATCTAGGTATTCAAGGATTTGAAATAATTATGAAATTTAAAATTAACTTAGATTAGTGAAATAATGAATGATTTAGACTAATCAAAGTGGGGGAGAGTGAATTGCGAATTCACTAACTAGTTATTATAAATTAAATTCTAAATATATCATTATCTATCATATGTATAGGTGTGAAAGGATTGGAATAGCTTGTATCATTGTTATTTGAGATAATCATCAAGTAATAAGGTGAGTATATAGAGAATCGGTTAAGTGAAGGTTATTTAATTCCGGATTGCTTGCAAGCAAGAAGTTTTACATAATCATGTATTTGTTGTTATCATTATATATTGTGAATTTAGTATCATGATATGCTTTTGTTATGAATTATGTGTTTGAGCATTAGAGTAGAGATTCCTTGTTACGAAATAATGATCATATGAAATATTATTTATACGAAATATGTGCTAAACACAATGGTATCTTATGGACCGCAGATCCGTTTGGGAGTTAAGTCTCTACCTAAGCTCAATTGTTGGTTGATTATGATTATATGTGTAAGTGTATCAATTATATTTAAGAATCTATGTTATGTTTTATATGATTTACTTAATTGATTGTTTATATATTCACTAAGCCTTTTATGCTTACTCCGTATCTGTTTATGAATTGTAGGTAGTAGTTCACATCGTGAGGGCAAAGACATTAAAAAGGAATAGCGTGGATTGGCTTGCTTGTTTGTAAGTAGCAAGTTTCTCTCTAAGTATCATTTTTGATTCACTTGTGTAATACGCCCCAAATGTGGTTTTGTAATATTAAAGAAAGTGTCTAACATGATATTGATAATAGTTGACTTTGAAATTCAATAACATATGTACATGATGTATCTTAGTATGTTAAAGTATTTGTTATAGTCAAAGTAATGTTTTGGTCAATTCTGGATATTGACACTTTGTTTAATATTTCATTTGTCTATTATGGATTATGGTTGATTATTGAATGGGTCGATTTAGCCTCTATGAGCTAATTGGTCAAAAATTGTCCATTTGGATCCTTCATTGCCCCTATTGTCCATATCTAATTAGATAAAGGCTATGGCTAAATTATTAAGTCTTACAACTTTGTTTTGAAGTATTGAAGGTATAGTCATAAGCTCATAATCACATTACTTGTGATTTGAGACTTGAGACTTGAGACTTGATGTGTCCACCAAAAGTGTCATAAATGGACTAAAAAGGGTCATAAGGTCAAAATGGTCATTTTGATGAAATTCGAAAAAGTGTCAAAAGGAAAACTTTCATATTGGTATTATGGAGGTGCTTGTAAAATTTTAGCTCATAACTCTTAACGGGTAAAAAGTTATGCGCGTTTGAAGTTTGTACTTTTGTAACTAAATCTACAGGTCTGAAAAACGTATGAGTACGCGATCCCAGGTTAAGAATTGGATCGCGTAAGTATGTGTATTTTGATCACAGAATGATTGTGTCTATAGTACACGATCCTAACTCAAACTTCGGATCGTGTAACTCACTGTAAATCCGTTACATAATGAAACCTTCTTTAATACGCGATCCGGCTGGAAGCTTGGGATCCCGTATGTCTGCTGAACTTGGGTATTTTGGTCATTTTTTATTTTAACTATTTTATGATATATGTATTCATTGGTGATGGTACAAGATGAATTATCAAAGAATTAATGGGACCTAAATATGCATTGTTTAGTATTAAAAATTTTTTTGGCGTTTCAGTGTAGCGAGAATATTACAACAATTAATGGCCCCTGGAAACGGGTCGGATGCAAACGTGTAGCGAGAATATTACAACAATTTCATACATATGTATCTTATTTTAAAAATTATGAGTTATAGTGTTAAATTGAAATTGACTTTTGATCTTTCAATATTAGATGATCAAGCATCAAGAGATATTGCTTTTAACAATTGAGTATATTTTCATCCTTATAATACTTCTTTTTATTAAAATTTTTAACTTATATGAAAAACAATAGATAAAGCTTTAGTAAAATTATAAAACATAGCTCTTCTATAAAACCATAATCGATGTCATTTCCTTTCCTTTAATATCAATTTATTAATGAATATTCCATCAAGTTCACAATTTTATTTATTATATATGTTTGATCGCGGGGTAATTTAAAATCTTTCATGAATTATGTGAATAAGTATTATTTGATTGAATATACATCTTTAAGATTGAGTAAGATTTATATTGTAAAAAAGTTTAAGAAGTTAATTAAATTAATTATAATTTATGGTGTAAGTTTCTTAGTTAGATGTTTATATTAGTTAGTTAAAATTAATAGATCAAGTATTATACTTAAAAGTTATTTAGTTGATTATTATTAGAAATAGTTAAGGTTTTTTAGTAATTTTAAATGATTTGATAATTTGTTAAGTGGGTGATGTGTCATCTTTATAGGTGATGTAATTTGCTTTATAATATAAGCAGTGATAAATTGATAAAAATATAGAAGAAAAAAACCATGATGTATAATATGAGACTCGATTATTAAAAATTGTACAATGGTAGAACATCATATATTGTTAGATATTAACTAATTTGCTTATTTGTCATTTAGAAATATAGAAAGAGATAGTATAAAGTAAAAATGTTTATAATTTTGTATTCTGAAATGGACTATAAATTTTAACAACATAGTATACAATTTAATTTCACCTAAAAAATACATGCATATCTTCAAATAATATATTAGAGAATGTTTGTAATATTTTATATTCATTCAAGTTAATGTTGGTACATCTATATGTGTCTGTCAGTTGGTCTTAGTCTGTAATCGTGTCGATATTATAATTACGTGTTGAATAGTGTTAGACTTAGTTTAATTATAATATTTGTAAATCATGCGACACAAGGATTGTGTCGTAGAATCATTACATGCGACACAAGTATTGTGTCGCAGAAACTCTCTATGCGACACAAGTATTGTGTCGTAGATTGTCTGCATAAGGCTATAAATAGAAGCTCGCCAGCTTCTATTTGGGTAGACTTTCACACACATAACACTTCTGTTTTTCATAGAAAATTCACTAGGTTGTGTTATTTTGATCTTTGTGTGTTTGTCCAAGTGTATGTATTGTTGCTAGTTTATTATATATAAACATACACCTTTGTGTTTTGGTTATTTATTGTGTTAATCTTGCATATCTTGGTGTGTTTGATTTTCGCTCTAACACACAAGTTAAACTACTCGATTTAGTCCGTACACAAGGAACCTACAATTTACGACACAAGTATTGTGTCGTATTGCTGTAGTGCGACATAACTTTTGTGTCGCAGTTATTTTTTTTGGTAGTAACGCTAACGCATTTCGAGCTTTGTTGTATTATTGTTATGTTTTGCAGTAATGGCTGAACAACAAGCTGCTCAACCCGCCGAGATCGATGTCACAAAATATTTCTGGGAACCACGTCACAATATCGTGGCATTCTTGAACACCACTGTTGAGTCTTCGCGCCCGTATCATCCCATGATAGCCTTTCTTCGTCGTTCCCGAATTTACAAGGCAATCACTGCTGACACTAGGATCTTAACAAATCATATTACCGAGTTTTGGGACAATGCGGTCGTCAACAAAGATGAACAGGATACTCGTATCATGTCTAGGGTTTGTGGCCGCGAAGTTATCTTCTCCGAGCAGCTTATTCGGGATTTCTTTGAGTTTGGTGACAATTCTGACATGATCATTCAGTTCAGTGCTGCTGCAATCGCCAAAGGCATGAGATCAATTGGATATCAAGATATTCCTGTTGATCAATACAAGAAGACCTACATGACGAAGGTCTGGAGATATCTGGCACATATTGTGATCGTGTGTTTGTCTAGTCGCAGGGCAGGCCTTGAAGGGATGAGATATTCGACTGCCTCTGCTATTCTTACTTTGATCTACAACAAACCCTTTAACTTTTCAGGTTATATCTTCAGGGGTTTTGTCAACAATGCTTTGGATACAAAAGAAAAATGGGTTGTGTATCCTCGGTTTACTCAGTTATTGCTCAATCATTTGCAACCAGATCTTCCTGTGACTGCTTCTTTCACTTTTAAGCAGACGCCGATGAACACCAGAATCTACATTACTTATGCTTCTTTTGCCAAGCAGGGACAGGCACCGGATCGTGAGGTTGCTCTGTTCGGTCACATAGTGGATCCTACGTATGTTGCTCCTCCAGGTGAACAATTCGTTGCACCGAGACCTGAACATCCAATCCAGCATCCTCCAGTCCAACAACCTCCAGTTCAGCTACCGCCGGTTCAACCAGATCTCGTGGATCCGGAGTTAGTGGATCTTGATCGTGAGATTGATGCTTATCAGCCACCTTCTCCACGTCCTGAATCCTCCAGCCACAGAAAAAGGGCTCGAGACACTTCTGATTCTACTGATCTGAATCTTCTGGTCACACGTTCTCGCCCTTCCACCTCTACATCTTCTGAGCTCCCAAGAACTGAAACTCCGATCACCCCTCATCCAACAGTCATTCAAGAGCTCCTGAGCAGGATTGATCGAATGCAGCATGATATGGCCGCTCAGGCAGAAAAATTTGAAGCTCAGAATGCCAGGATCTCCCGTATTGAAAAAGAAAATGCAGAGCTGAGATCAATGGTTTTGAAGCTGGAAACCCAAGTTATTTCTTCGGGGGAGAAAGGCCCACCGGCCTTAGAATCAACACCTAGGGTTTCCGCCGAGGGCGATGAAAATGTAAATTCTGATAATGTAACTGATTCTACTATTAATGAAACAACTCTTGTTTTGGATTACTTTATTGAGCAACCAGGGCAACCAAAACCGCTAGCTGTAGATTACACCTACTGTAATTTGACATACTTTCAAGCTGTGGTCAACGCAGGCGGTCATGCACCTGAAGAACCTTTTGACTTTGAAACTGTTAATAATGATGATGAAGTTAATGTTGAACAAGAAGAGCTTGAACCAGATGAAGAATATACCGATTGTCCAGCTTACCCACAAGAGGGTAATGTCGTATCTGATTCTTCTAATGATGAGTCAGGGACTGCATTTAAGTACGTACCAGAATCTACTTCTCAAGCTGCTCCTGCTCAAGAATCGTCTGAGACTGCCGGCTTTTCACTAGAAAAATCAGTCCCTGTTCGTGAATCGACAAATTATAATGACATTTTCCCACAGGATACATATGAATATGTTCCTTCTGACAAAGAAATGTCCATCAGGGATAACTGGTTTTCAAAGGAAAAAATCCTGAACCTGTTCCTGTTACATGCAAGAAATACAAGGTTGGCGGTGATTATTCAGGTCTTATAAAAAGTTAGAAGGTTAGCAAAGGGAGGTTATGATCAAGAGACTTGACGGTATTCAGTATTTTCGTCGTTCTCTGAAGAAACTGAGTACGTTGCCGAAGCATGACATTGTTCGTCTCACTCAGCTTCAGTTGATAAATCCTTACAAAGACGGAATTGCAAATGCTATTCAAAAGGTCATGCATGAAGAAATTCGACTGAAGAAATATCATTATGTCAAACCAATACTGGGTAAAAGGTATACACTCAAGAAAAAGCTCGATTCAAAGTCCAAGCAGCCAATCGTAAAGGTTTACTATCCTCCTGCTGAATGTCTGCGTGAAATTGCTCTGGAAACAGTTCCTTTAAATCTGCTGAAGCATTTTCACTACTGGGAACTGGATGATCACACTGGCGAAGCCGTTCTTGTTTATGTGCCAGATTCA
Source organism: Pseudognaphalium luteoalbum (assembly GCA_963422505.1). Lineage (NCBI taxonomy): Eukaryota > Viridiplantae > Streptophyta > Magnoliopsida > Asterales > Asteraceae > Pseudognaphalium > Pseudognaphalium luteoalbum. The sequence continues at coordinate 33,530,130 of OY730194.1, read as the reverse complement.
GTGCCACAGACTGGATCTAGTTCATTGTGGGGTCTACAAAAGGCTGAATTCAGAATATTTGACCCAATGAGCCTGATAAATCTGTCAAGAGATGATATGAAGAAGCTATTTAACAATCGGATTCGCTACAACCCAGGAAACGAGTTCAATACAGTATTAGCGAAGCAATTTCAGAAAATCATTGATATATGCTTCACTTTTGGCATACATGCTGGCGGAAAGTTTCCACCCGGATGGGTTTGAAATTCAGGCGTTTGAAGATCTGCAGTTTTGAAGTCTAAAGCCAATCGAAGAATTCTTGAAGACCAAGCTGAAGACACGGGGGAGTTTGTTGGTACATCTATATGTGTATGTCAGTTGGTCTCAGTCTGTAATCGTGTCGATATTGTAATTACGTGTTGAATAGTTTTAGACTTAGTTTAATTACAATATTTGTGAATCATGCGACACAAGGATTGTGTCGTAGAATCATTACATGCGACACAAGTATTGTGTCGCAGAAACTCTCTATGCGACACAAGTATTATGTCGTAGATTGTCTGCATAAGGCTATAAATAGAAGCTCTCTAGCTTCTGTTTGGGTAGACTTTCACACACATAACACTTCTGTTTTTCATAGAAAATTCACTAGGTTGTGTTATTTTGATCTTTGTGTGTTTGTCCAAGTGTATGTATTGTTGCTAGTTTATTATATATAAACTTACACCTTTGTGTTTTGTTTATTTATTGTGTTAATCTTGCATATCTTGGTGTGTTTGATTTCCGCTCTAACACACAAGTTAAACTACTCGATTTGGTCCGTACACAAGGAACCTACAGTTAATTACAATAAATAGCATAAATAATAAATTTTAAGATTTCCTTATGGTAATAAAGATGGCATATATTTATATATATAAATATAGTGTTAGATTCAAATGAGAACAAAATTAAAAGTTGAGAACCTTAAGAATTACTAAATAACGTGTTTGTTCACATGTGATTAACTTCATTCACATGTAAACATTTATTTAGGTTAGATTAAGAAAGAAAAAATGTCAAAAAAAATTTTAAAATTACGTCTTAAAACACGTTTTACCTGATTTGTTCACATTATCATTCACATGTTGACATATATTTATTTTTTGTGTTTTTCGATATAATTTTATGATTTTTTTTACACTTTCTTTATCAATAAAATGTACATTAATTTTCACATATGATAGATGTTGAGTCATATTAGAGTGTCTATCAGTTGGTCTTGAGTCTGTAATGGTTTAGATTAGAAAAATAGATTATTTTCTGTTTTGGGCGACACTTATCTAGTGTCGCATTCATGCGACACTCAGTTAGTGTCGCACTAGGGTTATGATCTGCGACACTTAGCAAGTGTCGCAGGATCGATCTGTTTGTATAAATAGAGCCATCACGGCTCATTGCGAGGGTTGAAAAAAAAACTGAGCTCAATTTGTCGACTAAACGTTTTGTAAATCAGCTAGTAAGCATTTGATAGTTCAATACAAATCATTATTACTCAATTCCTTATTGTTTTGATTTGTGTTTCATATTAGTTAATTCAATTGTGTGATTCCGCCACACGATTGGTTGATTAAAGCTGTTCTAGATCCTAGGTTAAGGGACAACAAAGTGGTATCAGAGCCGTTGGGCTTTTTGTTTCAGTTTTAATCAAGTTTGGTTCTCGTTTCGGTTGAATTTGAGAAATCACTAGCAAGGTTTCGAGGATTAAAAAGTGTTTGGTCTTCAAATTATTGTTTCTAACTTGTTTTTGCAGGTATTGTTCGACTGGGAAGAAGTATTTTTGATTAGGGTTTCGAAAAATACGATTTTTAGGGTTTCTGGTCTGCTGCTGCTCGTTTCTGCGACACTTCAAGCGACACTTGCCTTAGTGTCGCCTTTAGGGTTTTGCAAAACTTACTTGTGACACTTAAAGCGACACTCATCTCAGTGTCGCCTTAGGTTTTAGCGACATTTCAAGCGACAATAACTCCAGTTAGGCTAGCGACACTTGTTAGCGACACTTGCTAGTGACACTTCCCTGCGACACTTGTTCTTAGTGTCGCCTTTGCTTAAATTTTTCACCATTTGCGACACTTGTCTTAGTGTCGCCTGTCAGTCTGCGACACTTTCTTAGTGTCGCTTGAGTATTTTTAATCAGTTTCATTTTAAAGTTTAATTCATAATGTCGATGCAAGCTTTTGCTCAAATGTTTAAAAACAGTAATGAAGCTGGTAGTACTAATAAGGCTCCAATTTTTACATCTAGTTCAAATTATGTTGAATGGAGACAGAAATTTGAAGCCTTTATTTCTTTTAATGAACCGGATATGATGATTCCCTTGCTCGAAAGGTATGAACATCCAAAGCAAGATGGGGTATTTGAGGGAATTGCACCTCCCAAATCTATTCGGGCATTAAATGCGGATGAAAAGAAAGCGTGGGACATGGAAAGAAAAGTTCATTCAGCTCTTGTTATGAGCTTATCTTCTGAGGTTCTTAAGATGTTTAAACATCATGACATCGCATTTGACATGTGGAAGGCCCTTGAGAGAAGATGCGGTGGAAGTGATAAGTATAAGAAGAGTAGGCTGGAACTGATCAAACGACAATATGAGTTGTTTGATATGTTGGAGAATGAGTCTCTTAATGGTTTATTTGTTCGTTATTCACATCTTGTGAGTGAGCTTTCTGATGGTGGAGTAATTATGCAAGCTGTAGACATTAATAAGAAATTGTTAAGTGCTCTACCTAAGAAATGGGATCATAGAGTGATGATGATGGAAGAAGACGAAGGTTTAATGTCTTTGTCTCTAGATGATTTCATTGGTCAACTACAAGCATATGCACTAGATATGCAACGTAAAGAAACTAAATCTAGTGCCCATGTTCAAGATCCGAGCATCTATGGAAGTAAATTTTCTGCTTCTGGAGTTGCTTTGCTATCTGGAGGAGGTATGTCATCCTTTCCCAAAACGTCAATCGCCAATGGTGGTGGTGTCTCCAGTGGATCATATTCTTTTTCTGGTAGATTGCCTTCATCTTCCGAAGAATCCAAAAGTAATCAAGCTTCTTCAGCTACTGAGGAGAATGCTGCTGTGTTTCAAGCATTTTTGAGTGCTTACGATAGTTTTCTATCAAAGAAAACTAGTTCCATTGATTTGACAGATGAGGATTTTGATCAAATCAATCCTGATGATCTTGAACGAATGGATATCAGATGGAACTTTGCCATGTTAACTAGGAGGGCAAAGCGTTATTTGAGAAAGACCGGGAGAAAGAATCTGGAAGACGAAAGTGATTCGGGTTTGGGCTTTGACAAAAGCAAGGTTAAATGCTATAGGTGTCACAATCTTGGACACTTTGCCAGAGAATGTGAGAAGTCCAAACAACCTCCTTCTGGTTTCTCAAAGCCTTCTGTGTTTAAGAATTCTACTGCTAAAGATGCTGATAAACTTGAAGAAAACATCAATGAAGCTCTTCTCCTTTCTAATAATGAATATTATAACTGGACTGATGCAGAGGACAACATTCATAACACAGCTCTTATGGCAGAGATTACAGATGAGGTACCAATTGATGAACCCCTTTCTTGTGTTAGTTGTATCAAATTAACTGGTAAAATTAACAGATACTCTGAGGATAATGCTCGCTTGTATTCTGATTTAGATAAACTTAGACAGGCGAACCAATTGCTAAAAGAAAATGAAAAGATTTTTGACAAAAAGATTAATGCCACTATGACTGAAAGAAAAGATCTAAAGGCTAAGATTTATAGTCAACAAGATGCTATTGACAGTTATCTTAAGAAAATTGTCGATTTACAAAAAGCTCTTGATGAATCTAAAACTTATATTATTGATCTTAATCAAAAACTTTCAAATTTTAGCACATCCTCCGTTGTTTTTGATGAGATCCTTCAAGTGCAAAGGATCAATACAAAAAGTAAGTCAGGGATAGGATACCAAGCGGTACCTCCCCCAGCTAACTATGAACCTATGCCATCGAAGGATGACATTAAAATTTTTTTGCCTTCAACTGACAGAGAAGGCAAGTCATCTGTTAAAGAACCAGTTACTTTGGTTTCATCTGAGAAGGGAGATAAACCCATCTCCCAAAAGAAAGCAAAATCATTACCTGTACTTCCTACTATTGAGGAGGAAGTAATTGAAATTGAGGATGTAACTGATGAGATTGATACAAAGGTTCGTAAATTGGATGTAAAGCCTGAAAATTTTGTAATTACAAATGAACCGTGTAGTGAAATCCCTTCACTAAAGTTTAAATCTAAGGCTATTCCTAAGGTTAAGACGGAACAAAATTTTGCTTCTTCTAAACCAATCAAAAATAATTCCAAAAGCAAATCAACATCTTTTTCACGTACCAATTCATCTTGCACATTTCAATGTGCCTGTTCAGTAAATAAAAATATCAAATCCTCATCAGATTGGCAACCTCACTTTCAATCGGTCATTGAGAGAAGATCCTGTTTCTACTGCAAAAAACAGGGTCATTTGATAAGTGTTTGTCCGTTGCTTTCTAGACAAAGGTTTGGAAGGACAGTGCCTAGATCTTCAGTTTATAAATTTTTTTCAAAACCTCAACCTAGGCACAATTCCTCATCTACCAAACCTGTCAAGAAAACTGACAAGAAAAGGCCGGTTACACCTATCTGTAATCAGCAAGTTCTTGTCAAAAAGCAACCATCCAAACCTCTTCAGATTTGGAGAGTCAAAGAGTCCAAAGAAGACTCTTCATCAAATAATACCACATCAGTTACAAAACCTGAAATTTTGAAAAACCATGTACTCACTGATGTGGTTATTATGGATGATGCTGGCAGACCCAAGTCCATCAAGGCTTGGGTCTCACACTCAAACTAATTTCTTTGTTTTCATGTGCCTACAGCTATCTGAAGAAGTTATCAAGAGTCAATGGTATGTAGACAGTGGCTGTTCAAGGCATATGACTGGCAACATATCTCTTCTATCTGATGTTCAACCTGTAAAAGGGGGATATGTAGCATTCGCTGGCAATAAAGGTGGAGAAATTACAGGTCGGGGAACACTCACTAATGGATCAGTGAGTTTTGATAATGTGAACTACGTGGAACAACTAAACTACAATCTTCTCAGCGTATCACAAGTGTGTGATAAAAAGTTCACAACCATGTTCACAGATACTGAATGCCTAATACTCAAACCAGGCTATAAAGTGCCTGAGGAATGGGTGCTTATTCGAGCACCAAGAAAAAAGGACACGTATATACTTGACATGAGTACTGTATCAACTACTACATCAGAGCATACATGTCTAGTGTCCAGGGCTACTCCAAAGGATTCCCTTTTATGGCACAGGCGAATGGGACATATAAATTTTCGCAAGATGAACTATCTTGTAAAAAATGAGCTTGTTACTGGTGTGCCTAAACTCACATTCAGTTTGGATGATAATTGCATTTCCTGTCTTAAAGGAAAACAACACAAGCAGTCTCATAAGTCGAAAAAGGTGAACTCCAATACATTGCCCCTAGATCTATTACACATGGATCTATTTGGGCCGGTTAATAAAAGGAGTATGGGAGGCAGTACTTATTGCTTAGTAGTCACTGATGACTACTCTTGCTTTTCTTGGGTGTACTTTCTTTCTACAAAGGATGAAGTCCCCGAGATATTAATATATTTGTTTGACAAGTTGGAGAACTTGTGTGGAAAGAGAATCAAGAAGATTAGAAGTGATAATGGAACGGAATTCAAAAACAAAACCATTGAGATGTACTGTTTAAGGAAAGGTATTCATCATCAGTTCAGCTCTGCTTATACACCTCAACAAAATGGTGTCGCTGAACGCAAAAACAGGACTCTTATTGAAACTGCGCGTACTATGTTATCTGACTCTAAGCTTCCAATCACTTTTTGGGCAGAGGCGGTAAATACCGCATGTTTTGTTTTGAACAGGGTTTTGACGGTTAAAAAGGAAAACAAGACATGCTATGAGCTGTTTAACAACCGTAAACCAAATTTACAATTTCTGGAACCCTTTGGTTGTCCTTGCGCCATTCTGTTACAAACTCAAAAGGACAAGTTTGGTGAAAAATCAATGGATGGAATATTCTTGGGATATTCTGTAAATTCTCCTAATAGGAGAGTTTATAATTTATCTACAAAGCGTATGGAGGAGCATTATGAAGTCAAGTGTTTACGCTATACGGCTCCTCCCGAAGGCAAAGGACCAGAAAATCTGTTTCAATACGATAGCTTTTTTGATTCATTCAATATTCCAACACCTGAGAATGTTGATGATGAAGAAACTATTGTTACTCTTCTACATGGTTTGGATATTAATGCAGCTCACACACCAACTGTCCAATCTAATACATCTTCCACCTCAGCATCAACACCATCAGTTGATGCATCCATTCCAACAACAGATTCTCCATCTCCTCAACCGTTAAATATGGCTAGTCCCTCAGAAGACAATGTTGAAGCCAACGATCCTCCATCTGAGTCAAATGCTACTGAAGGAGATCTCAATAATTTGGAATTAGTTATTGTGCCTAACCCAATTCCACAGACTCGGATTCATAAAACTCACCCCACTGATAATATCATTGGTGAGTTAAGTAAAGGTGTTCAAACTAGACATCAATTGGCTGTGACCGACACGTCTACTTCAACCTCTAAAGTACCTCCCTCAGCCTCCTTGGAATGTCTTGTCACTGAGATGGAAGAATGTTTTCTATCTCAAGTTGAACCAAAGAAAACAGCTGATGCATTAAAGGACCCACATTGGGTCGAAGCGATGCAAGAAGAACTGCATCAATTTGAGAAGCTGAAAGTTTGGGAATTAGTCCCTCTACCCAAGGGTGTCCATGCAATTGGAACTCGTTGGGTATATCGTGTGAAAAAGGATGATCGCGGTGTAGTGGTTAGGAATAAGGCTCGATTAGTAGTTCAAGGCTTTACACAAATTGAGGGATTGGACTACGATGAAGTATTCGCCCCTGTTGCTAGACTGGAATCGATTCGCATATTTTTGGCTTATGCTTCATTTAAAGGTTTTCGGGTTTATCAACTAGACGTAAAGAGTGCATTTCTTTATGGACAAGTTGTGGAGGAAGTCTATGTTAGGCAACCTCCTGGTTTTGAAGACTCAATACATCCGGACTATGTCTGCAAGTTAGACAAAGCTCTGTATGGTCTTCATCAAGCACCAAGAGCATGGTATACGTGGACGACATCATCTTTGGCTCTACAAGTAATGCTCTCTGCAAGGAATTTGAGCAACTTATGAAATCTGAGTTTGAGATGAGTGCAATGGGAGAACTCACATTCTTTCTAGGTGTTCAAGTTGAACAATCTGACAAAGGCATTTATATCCATCAGTCAAAATATGTCAATGACATGTTGACTAGGTATAATTTGCATGATTGTAAAACGTATGGCACCCCCATTGAGGCATCTCACAAACTTGGACCAGCTGAGGAGGATGATGATTGTAACGAGAAGGACTATCGTTCTATGATAGGTTCTCTTATGTACCTTACTGCTTCACGACCAGACATTGTTTTTGCTGTTTCTTTGTGTTCCAGGTACCAAGCTCACCCGAAGGTTTCTCATATGAAGGCAGTTCAGCGGATTTTTGGGTATCTCCAATATAGACCCACTCTAGGTCTATGGTACTGAAATGAAGACGACTTCACTCTGACTGCTTATTCAGATTCTGATTATGGCGGATGCAACAAGGATAAGAAGTCCACATCTGGTGGATGTCAGTTTCTTGGACCGCGCTTAGTGTCATGGCAGTGTAAAAAGCAGACAACCGTTTCAACTTCTACAGCCGAGGCTGAATATATCGCTGCTGCCAGCTGTTGTTCACAAGTTCTGTGGATTCAGCATCAACTTCGCGATTATGGTTTCATCTTAACTCTTACTCCTATACATATAGATAACACTGCAGCCATATCTATCACACGCAATCCCGTACAGCACTCTAAAACAAAACACATAGAGATTAGATTTCACTTTATACGGGATTGCTATGAGAAACACCTTATTGACCTTATCCAAATAGAAACACTTAAGCAAAAGGCTGACTTGTTTACTAAGGCCTTTTCCCGCTCTCGTTTTGATGAATTAGTTTCTATGCTTGGCTTACGATTTTTTAAATCGTTACACTGACATCGATTTTCATTAAAAAATAAAAAAAAAATAAAAAAAATTTTTTTTTGCAAGAGCCACACTTTATACTTCTTAGTATTAAAGTAATGCATTATTGCTATATCTATAAAAAAGACGTTGGGTTGTGTCTGTAAACAACTTGGGATATGATAGTACATTAAGCATCATTCACGAAATGCAAATGTTAAATGTTATCTCTGATGTATCAGTAGGTTTAGTAATGTATTTATCATAAATTTCTTCACATACAGCTTCATTATATGATATGTTCATAGGCAACTCCCTATTTGTTCTCAGAGATATTAAAAAGTAATTCCAACTACTTGTTCATTTTATGTAGTAAACATCATATGACGTACGACGATGTGTCTAAATTCCTATATTTAATATGGACAATTTTTATATTCTGAAATTTTATATCAACTTATTTGGGGGATATAGTATTGGTTTCCTTTGTTGTACGTCGGTACAGACCTGGTCTCTGGTACTATATCTTAAAAATTAAACAGCTGTGAGTTAATCAGACTTGCAAAATCTTAGAGTTTCAAATAAAAATACATACTTAAGTCAAGTTAAGTCGCTCTGTTGTACGGAAGTACAGACCTGTCACCAATGACTTGACGAAAATTGATTTTGTTTAAACCTGAATCAAGATAAGTCGCTCTGTTGTACGTAAGTACAGACCTGTCACCAATGTCTTGATTCTTAAAAATAAGTTTCATATAATTTTTCTTAATATAAAGATTAACCATATGTAGATGTTAGGGGTATGTCATATGTGTGAACTGCAATAGATTGAACATATTAACAATAAAAGGTTATCTCTGATGAATGAAGGTTAGTTGTTTAATCGGATAATAATATGAACAATTGTCTTGAACTGTGTGTTATTAAATTTATTTTAAATATCTTATGTAAATTTAAAGAGGACAAGTATACTGATAATTGGAATAACAGCAAACATATGTAAAGTAATGTATGATGACTTAATATGATCCCCAATCAGACCCAAAACAACCCCGTCACCAAAAATAGTGTATTCGTTTTGCATTCTTAGTTAAGCTGTAATTATCTTCAAATATTTTGTTTTACTTAAAGTCAAATGTCACTGAATAGCCAAAATCGAATCGCGAAAGAGTTTGAAAAAGTTAGAAAATTTTTCAAAATTCTGAGTCTGCGACACTCACTGAGTGTCGCATAGAGTGTCGCACTGAGTGTCGCCTATAGTATGTAGTATATAAACACCTTCCTGCGACATTTATTCTCACTCATACTTTGCGACACTCACTCAAAATCTGCGACACTCGCTCTCGATCTAGCGACACTTGATCTGTTGCGATTTCTGCTACGATTTTTCGAAGATTTTTGAAATCTGTGCTTTGCATCTTGTTCTTCTAGTTCACGCGAACATTAAGGTACTAACCTCAATCGAAATCCTTCATTATTTAGTGATAATCTGTAGATTTAAGTTACGGGTTTTAGGGTTTGATCGTTTTTTCGTGATTTCGTACATATTAATGTGTATAAAGGGTTAATATCTTGTGCATTATAATCGATTTACATATATCTACCAAGTTATTACCCGGTGTTAGCCTAAATTTGAAGTTAGTTAAAAATTTGAATTCTGTGTTTATGGTTACTGGGCTCATGTTCATCTTTGCGACACTCGTAGCGACACTTACCACAAGTGTCGCATCTTGGTAATTCAAACATAAACTGCGACACTCAACTTGAGTGTCGCCCAGCTGTTACGCGACACTTGAATAAGTGTCGCAGATAAATGAACATCAATTCGTTGCGACACTTAATTAAGTGTCGCCTTGTCTTTTGCGACACTCAACTTGAGTGTCGCCTAGCTGTCACGCGACACTTGTGTAAATGTCGCCTTACTGCAATGCGACACTTGGTTAAGTGTCGCTGTTAAATGAATATCAATTGGTTGCGACACTGAATTAAGTGTCGCCTTGTCTATTGCGACACTTAGCTTAAGTGTCGCCTACAGTTCTTCTTAAGTGTCGCCTTTGATTTGCAATGCTGCGACACTTACCTTAAGTGTCGCATAGTAAATTTTTTGACTATTGAGCGACACTTACTCAAGTGTCGCTACTTTATTTAGCGACACTACTTAAGTGTCGCCTGACGGTAATTTTGAAAGATAAGTTTATACTTTATGTGTTCTAACAGTATAACCTTTTCTTTGTGTATTATCTATGTTTTATTTTTGTGCAGATGGCAAACTTAGCTATTTACGCTCGCCGTACACAACCACGACATAATGTGGTGGCTTTTCTCGACGACACGCATGCCAATTCAATTCCTTTTCATCCGATGATCCAATTTTTGCGTCGATCGAGGATTCATCATGCTATCACTGCATCTTGTCCGATCTACCTGAATCAGATCGAGGAATTTTACGCGAATGCTGTGATTAACACAGAAGGAGATTATCGAAGGATCTTATCAACTGTTTTTGGTCATCGTATCGAAATTATGGAGGATACGATACGAGAGGTTTTGGGTTTTGATGACGATTCTGAGTTTCCAACTCAGTTTGAGAATAGTTTCATTGCTGGAGGTCTTCAGCGTATGGGCTATCCAGCTATTCCTCCTGATCAATATAGGAAACAGCATTTAAGTAGAGTCTGGAGGTACCTGGCACACATTATTATTGTGTGTCTCTCGCCACGTAAGGCAGGATTTGACGGAATGAGTTACGGCACAATCTCTCTGATGCTAGGATTGGTTTACAACAAACCTTTCAACTACTCCGGATATATTTTTGGGCATCTAGTGGATAATCTCCGAGCTGGAGATAACATGTGGTTTCTATATCCACGGTTTTTGCAACTGATTCTGAATTCCCTGAATCTAGGGATTCAGCCTGACCCAAGGTCAATTCTGACTTTGACTCCGATGTTGGTCAGGGTATTTGGGGATTGTGCCACACCCCCAAAAGGTCAGGCAACTCTGCCTGATGTTCCTTTATTCGGCCATGTGATTGATGAACAATATGTGGCTCCGCCGGATAATGGATTTCTTGATGTTGAAGCTCCACCACCGCCCGTTGATGAAGCGGTTTTGGAAGAAGTTTTGGTCGATATTGAAAATTTTCCAACTTCTACACCTGCTGCTGCTACAACTTCCGCTGCTGATAAGGGCAAGCGGGTTCGAGATTCCTCTGACACAGAATCTGATGATATTCCTCTACAGCGTCGTCAACGAACCTCGACTCCTGCTTCTGATGATATTCAGCCCCAGCCGGAATTTTTGAAGAAATTGATGGAAGATATGGCGCAAATGAACCAGATGCTTCACGATCAACAAGCTCTTATACAGGTTCAAGCGTCAAGACTTTTGGAGCTCGAGACCACGGCTGCTCGTGTACCGGAACTTGAGCGTCGTGTGTTAGAATTAGAAACTATGGTTGTGGTTCCGGGGGAGTTAGAACCGGAAACCACAGGCCAAGAAAATGTAAATGTAATTAATGATTCTGATGTAAATGAAAATATCAGTTTGGATTACTTTGCGTCTTCTTCTCACGTTCCTGGTCAACCAATGCCACTAAATGTTGATTACTCACATGCAAATCTAGAATATCTACAAAATTTAGTATTTGGGGCATCTGCTGAGGATAGGGGTCCGAGCATATTTGATGAAGAAGTGGAATTTGAACCTGACGTAGTCTCTGATGAAGATGTGTTTGAAGAAAATCCATATGAGGAGGTAAAATCAGATGATGATACCGTTCCTGCTGTTTCTCCTGCAGCCTCTGTCGAACCTTCTTCTCATTCTGCTGGTACCTCAACGTCCACTGCTCAACCTAAAAGGTATCCAGAATGGATATTGCCTCCAACGCCCGAGCTAAAAAGATGCCGAGCATATTCTGTTCGCGGTGATCTATCTGGGCTAATAAAATCATGGAAATTTGATGCTGATTTTAGATTGTTTGTTATCAAAAGAAAGGATGGCATTCAATACTTTAAGGTAAGGTTAGACCATCTGACCACATTGCCGAAGGTTGATTTGAATAGACTAGCTCAGTTGAATATGATCAATCCCACTGATAATCATGAAGCTGAATTCTTTCAGAACATCCTGCGTCGAGAAATCAACTCAAAGAAATTTAAGTGGATTCGACCAGTGATGGGGATTCGATTCTCTAACAAAAAGAAGCTGGATCCGAGGACGCGTCAACCCATATATGGTTATCATTATCCTCCAACCAAGAACCTTACCCAAGTGCCATTTGAAAAGTTACCATTGGATGTGCTGGGAAATTTTAGGTTTTGGTGGTATGACACGGTTTCTGGAGAAGCTGTTATTGAATATTTTTCTCAGAAAGGACCAGGACGTGAAGCTAGAGAATGGAAACATGTTAATGGCTATACACTTAGAGTTTTTGATCCTCTTAGCCTTATTAATATGTCTAAAGATGATCTTCAAGCTCTTCATGAAAATAGACTGCAATATGAAATGATTGATCAAGAAGAGGCTGTGAAGTTTCAGAAAGTTGTGGATCTCTGCATAGCTAAGGGAATTCATGCAGGTGGGAATCTCCCGGCAGACTGGATTTGATACTGAAAATATTTTAGAGACCAAGCTGAAGACACGGGGGAGTTTGTTGAGTCATATTAGAGTGTCTATCAGTTGGTCTTGAGTCTGTAATGGTTTAGATTAGAAAAATAGATTATTTTCTGTTTTGGGCGACACTTATCTAGTGTCGCATTCAGGCGACACTCAGTTAGTGTCGCACTAGGGTTATGATCTGCGACACTTAGCAAGTGTTGCAGGATCGATCTGTTTGTATAAATAGAGCCATCACGGCTCATTGCGAGGGTTGAAAAAAAACCTGAGCTCAATTTGTCGACTAAACATTTTGTAAATCAGCTAGTAAGCATTTGATAGTTCAATACAAATCATTATTACTCAATTCCTTATTGTTTTGATTTGTGTTTCATATTAGTTAATTCAATTGTGTGATTCCGCCACACGATTGGTTGATTAAAGCTGTTCTAGATCCTAGGTTAAGGGACAACAATAGAAGTTAATCACATGTGAACAAATATGTAATCTAGTAGTTTTCAAGGTTCTCAACTTTTACTTAGAATATATATATATATATATATATATATATATATATATATATATATATATATATATATATATATATATATATATATATATATTAATTGTTTTGATGTTTTTGTTTTAATAAATTAAAAACTTCTGACATCATATAATTTTTAGTATTTGGAAATATCTTAGTTTGTTCTGAAGAGGTTGATTCTTCTTCATTTAATAGTTCTTCAATTACTTCAGACTTTATTTCTGGATCTTTAACTATTTTTATTAATTCAAATGTGTCTTTATTTAAAACATTTATTTTCAAGTCTTCAAATTGAGCTTGAATTTTATATATTTCATTTTCAGATATAGATTCTTGACACTCACAATCTATGTCTGAAACTAAAGATTCATTATCTAAACATTATAAATTATCTTCATTTGAAGATTCATCAGATTCATCTATGAAATTTTCTGTCTCAGAATTATCAGAATTTAATAATAGTTTAAATGACCATTATGATCATGAGAAAAAAATACTATACTAATATATAATCATTAAATGACCATTATGATCATGAGAAAAAAAATACTATACTAATATATGGATTTAATACATATTTATGATGACGGGTCCATATGTTTATATAGTATTTTAAAATATATATTTCAATATCATACGTAGCCTTTGAAAACTTATTATTAAAATTAATATTAAAATATTAAAATATAAAAATTGATAATAAAGATGGTAAGGATTCGATTTACAACCTGCATGGTCAAAGGGTTTTATTTACCATCTGGTTGTCAAATACATTAGATATCAAAATCCCAGGTAGTCAATGATCAAAATGCCCGACACCACATCCAGGTATAAATGGGCTTACTCATGACAAAGGGTTTGATTTCTAACATATAAGGGACCAGATTAACCTTGACTAAATGGCACAGTCGACCTTAGTATCCATATTTCAATTTTCATACAATTTTTTTTTTTTTAGACTTGTTAGCTCATTTCCATGAATTTAGTATTCATAAGATTAGTGTTATCCAATAGAAGAATTTAGCCTGCCAGATAGGCGGCGTCTATTTGCATAAATTTAAATATCAAAGTAAAAGAATAAGAAAACTTACAAATTAGACGGTGGCACCAATGGAACTATTTATTAAAGCTTTCAAGAAAAATTTACAATAGGAGAGTAACAAAAAGAAAGATAGTAAAAGAGATATGAAAAAGATACATCACACAATGTTTGAGTCCCTTTTTATAATAGGCGGAACTTCAAACTTTCAAATTGTGGCTAACATGTTTCAATTATTTTGGCCAATTAATACATTTGAAAACAACCAAATAAAGTAGCCGACAATGATGATTTATTATTGACCTATTATTATAATTCTTCACATGGCTATAGTAACTCGGAATTATTAGTCTGCAATTTCTTTTTTCTTCTTGTCTTTATGTTTTTTGTCTTCTTCCATTTTGGAGGGTTCTGATTTAATCTTCAAAATTTGACTTTTCAGGATATCAAAAATTTCAGGAATATCCAATTCTTCATCTTCATTTGGGTCTTGAGATTCTCCAGCAAGACATTGAAATTGATTTTCACCAGATGTGCTTCCCATTGAGATATCTGACTTGGCTTTTGCTTGTGAAAAATTAAGCAAATCTTGTTGAATTTGAGTCATATATGCCTCCATAATTTCTTGTTGAGTCGGATTTTTAACTCCTTTAGCTACTAATTGAGCTTCTATGATTTGTGATGGATTGAAAGGAGCTAATTCTTTCATCTTTTCTTTCTGCTGAATTTGTTGTTGATCTTTATATCTGAGCAATGTTGATTGAATGAACGCTATTGTGTCATTGGCATTGATTTGTCCTGTTTTTTCATCTATCTTAACCATTCCTATCCAGAATTTGGTAAAAAATGCTCTCTTTAATTGTGGTAATTCTTTGTCACCATATTCAATTTCAGGTTCCCATTTCCAGATCCATGGGATTGAAAATTCAATGAAGAATATTAAAGAGGGAATAATTTCCTTCACACTATCTGCTTTATGAGTGACAACATCAAATAATTTTGGACATGTATTTGCCCATTCCACATATAATTCTTTGAATGGTTCAACTAATATTTGAACTGATGGACCATATGATTTCCACCAATTAAAAAACCAATTTGGTAGCTTTGGGTTATAAACCGTAGAAGATACTTTGATAAACCATGAGTGCTTCCTTCGTGGATTTTGATAAAGAAACACTTTAGAAGACCATCAACATAGTCCCAATAATTATATTTTATCACAGAATTATTTTCAGGGTTAGTAAATTGTTTTTCCCTGAAAGGAGATAATCCCCATTCTTCTGCAATAATAATTCTTTGAATAGTAATTTTACTGTAGTTATAGAATCTAACATTATTTTTATGATCCTCTTTTGAATAATGTTTAATTTCAACCGTAAAGGTATCCAAAAGTAATTTTTCATAATAATTTCTGGACTTATATGCTGATGCAGCAAATGATTGATTGTCCAGATATCTTGATAAAATTTCCCAAGGTTTTCTTGAAAATTGTCTTTTGATAATTCAAAATAATTCATAACATCTTGATATTCAAGAGTAAGAATTGTTTCCTTATGAGGAGTGTTAAAATAATAATCTGAATAGATATCATTATCCTCTTCTTGGATGATTGCATCCTTAGAAGGAGTTTTATTTACCCCTTGCTGTTGCACAAATTGCAGAATTGTTGATATAATTGTTCATTTCCTTGTAATAAAGGAAATTGAGAAGAGAATTGGGATGACCCTGCATTTTGGGGTGCATGGTTCTTTATTGAACCTTGCGTAATTGCTTCATTGAATAATTGACCTCTGCCATTTGAAATTATGGCTTTTCCTCTTCCTCCTCTATTAGAGGATTTGTTTGAACCTCTTCCCCTACCTCGAGGAATCATTCCTGCAAAAATTCTCTGGTTAAGAAATCAGGAAGAGAATTGTCTTCCCCTTTCTTATAAATAATTGTAAAATCAAATTGGGCTAAATGAGCCTGCCATCTAGCAAACATTTATTTTGAAATATCATGTTTAAAATCTTTGGTAAACATAAATTTAGCAGATTGACAATCAGTTTTAATTGTAAAATGTTGATTGTATAAATCATCTTGAAATTTTAAAACACATTTAACAATTGATAAGATTTCCTTAGCAATTGTAGCATAATTCTTTTGACCATTATTCCATTTTCTAGAATGAAATCTAATTAAATATTCTAACTTATTTTCTGGATTAATTTGTTTTAATATTCCTTAAAATCCTATATCTGAGGCATCAGTCTCAATTATTTTTCTCAATTTGGATTTGCTTATGATAAACATGGTAAAAACATTTACTTTTGCTTTGATTCTTTGAACAGTTCTAGTATGTTCTTCTGTCCAAGAAATATGCACTTTTTTTAATCTATCATACAAAATTGTTGTATCTTGTGCTAAATTTTTATAAAATGGGGAAATATAATTTAAACTTCCCAAAAATCTTTGTAATTGTGTTTTATCTATTATTTCATCTGGGAATTTAGAAGCAAATTCAATACTTCTATTTATAGGAATTATATTTCTCTTTTCAATATTATGACCAAGAAACCTAACCTTAGTTTAAAATAACATCATTTTTGGTTTAGAAATTACTAAACCATTTTGAATTATTTATTTTTCAAAGATGTCCAAGTGTTTAAAATGTAATTCAATATTTTTAGAAAATATTAGTATATCATCAATATAGACAATAATAAATTCACCATATGGATTAAAAATATCATTCATAATTTTTTGAAATTCAGATTGAGCATTTTTTAATCCAAACAGCATAACATTCCATTCATATTGACCAAATAGAACATTAAAAGCAGTTTTATATCTATCTACTTCATCTATCTGAATTTGCCAATATCCAGATTTTAGATCAAATTTGGAAAATATATTTGAATCATGTAATCTATCCAACAAATCCGTTTTATTAGGGATTGGATATCTAATCCATTTTAAAACTTTATTCAATGTCTTATAATTTATAACAAGTCTAGGTACTCCCCTTTCTTGCTCCGCATGTTTATTAACATAAAAAGCAGTACAAGACCATTGAGATTTTGATGGTCTTATTAGTTTTTTAGTTATTAAAGATTCAATTTCTTTTTTACATAATTGTAAATATTCAGAATTCATTTGGCAAGGTCTTGCCTTTGTAGGAATTTTTTCTTCATTAAAGTATTCTTCATAAGGAAGACTCACTGTATGTTTTTTTCTGTTCCAAAAAGAATTAGGATGATCATTACATATATTTAATGAGAATTTATTTGTAACTAATTTTATCTTATCTTGTAATTTGGGATTTTGTAATTGCTCATCAATTAAATATGTTTGAATCTCTTGTTTAAGAAAATTTATCTGATTGTTTTTTGCAATCAAAAGATCTTGTAATTCATTTACCATTCTATTTATTGGCCTAGTGATAAAATTCGAATTTAATTGCTTTTCCATCAAAGGTTCCAATTATACCAGTGGAATCTACTCTTTGAAGAGGAAATATTTTATTTATAATTGGTTCTCCCAAAATCATTTGGTTGGTTATATTTCTTACAAGGACAAAATTTGTAGTAATACAAACCTTGTCTTGACAAACTCTTGCATTTGGTAATTTGTAACGGCATTTCATTTGCAGCCCTTAAACCTTGAGTGGTTTTTTCAAAATATCTAGTAGGAATTAACCCTTCTTGCAAGCAATTTAAATCTGCTCCACTATCAATAAGAGCAATAAATTCGTTTGTAAAATTATTTGCTACTAGTAATTTAATTTTTACTAGCCATTTTTGAGATGTTACCATTTCTAAAATATTTAAAAATTCATTATTTTGTGAAACATCTTCTTTAATTATAGATTTATTTTTTCTAAATTCGTTATTCTATTTTCTAATAATAAATTATTTTTCTTAATATCTTGTATTTCTTTTTTGAGATTATTAATCTCAATTATCAAATCTTCTTTTGTTATTTGATAATTGTTTTGATGTTTTTGTTTTAATAAATTAAAAACTTCTGACATCATATAATTTTTAGTATTTGGAAATATCTTAGTTTGTTCTGAAGAGGTTGATTCTTCTTCATTTAATAGTTCTTCAATTAGTTTAGACTTTATTTCTGGATCTTTAACTATTTTTATTAATTCAAATGTGTCTATATTTAAAACATTTATTTTCAAGTCTTCAAATTGAGCTTGAATTTTATATATTTTATTTTCAGATATAGATTCTTGACACTTACAATCTGTGTCTGAAATTAAAGATTCATTATCTAAACATTGTAAATTATCTTCATTTGAAGATTCATCAGATTCATCTATGGAATTTTCTGTCTCAGAATTATCATAATTTAATAATAGTTTTGATAAGCTTTCTTTAAGTTCATCACTAATTTTTAAACTATTTATTTTTCTTTTCATTTTACATTTATTTGCAAAATGTCCTGGTTTACCACATTTAAAACAAACTTTAGATTTTTTGTTTAATTTGTTTTCAAATTTTCTTTTTGACTTATAATTCTGTCTTTTATTTGAAAATTTCTTTTTCTTTCTAAAATCTTTTTGTTTTTCATAAACTTTTGGTTTGGATGTAGAACATTCCATCCCAAATTGTTCACAGAAATGACATAATTGTTTTCATTCTGTTAATCTATTTTTCTTCATTTGTTCATTTAATTTGATTTCATTACAAAGTCCTAATCCTTCTTGAACACAGACTCCTATTAATTTTCTATAAGTAAAATTTTCATATTTTATTGAGGATTCATTTCCTCTCAAAGCTGTCCTTACCCTTTCTGCAAATAAACTGGGTAGGCCATCAATAAATTTTGACTTCCAATGATTACTATTAGTATCTGGAAGTTCCATAACTCTTGATAAAAATATATCTTTATACCATCTAAAAGATGTCAATGTAGGGCATTTTAATCCATTAAGGAGTGTTCTGATTGTATCAGAATTATCAGACCATCTTCTTGTAAAATGTTCAATTATATTAACAACTAAAGTGTATACTGCCTGGGTATTTTGTCACACCCCCAATTTCATGCTTTGCGGAAGTGATTGTTTTTGTGCATGACTAATCAAATATCAAGCACAAAGATTAAGCAAACGACTCTACATGAGACGTTTTTGAAAAATACATTACATTACAAAAGTAGTACAAGATTTTAAGTCATAAGTATACATCATTAGTGAGTTCGCAAAATGAATCTGAAGATTTTAAATACATAATCATAGTACAAAAGATAATGCGAGTAAAATCTTCATAAGCGTGTATGCATGCAACTCGTACTAGCTTAGCATATAAGTAGATCCTGCTGGGCCATCCTACTGTGGCTGCGTACCTGAGAATGCATTACTAAAAGCGTCAACCAAAAGGTTGGTGAATCTCACAGGTTTGTAGTATATAGTAATAGAAAATCCAGCATAGTTCAATAAGTAGAAACAATTACACCAATTGTAATTATGTAAGCAGTAACAATTACATCACGGTAATTAAGTAAGTAATATCAATTACACAACGGTAATTCAGTAAGTAAGTATCAATTACACAACGGTAATTCAGTAAGTAAGTATCAATTACACAACGATAATTTAGTAAGTAAGTATCAATTATGCCAAGGTAATTAGGTAAGTAAGGTCTGCCATGAGCCATCATAGTCGAAGCTTAACAAGTCTGTAATTTGCCCCCGTGAGTGCTAATCCAAAAACACTCATACGAAACGAGTAGAAAACACCTGTTTATACGAGTACGGTTCGTGGTGGCGCTACCACCCCATGCGGGGATTATCAGTCCCATATGGATCCATATACTAAAACTCGCGCTTATCCCATATCCATATACTAAAACTCGTGCTTATCCCATAACTAACAACTATGATTCAGAGGAATTTATTGGATTAAGACGTAACTCATGCAATTCAGTAAGTCTGTAGGTCAGTAGGTCAGTATAGTTTGTAACATGGTAACTTGTAAGTTAACCATGCAGTAAGTATATAAGTTGGTTAAACAGTAAGTATAGAAGTCGATAAGACAGTAAGTTTGTAGAGTAGCAAGTCAGTAAAGTCTGTAAAGTAGTATTCCACTAAAATAGTAAGTTTATCAGTCGGTCAAGTGGTAAGTATAAGTCGGTAACCTTGTAAAGTAGTAGTGTAGTAAATGCGTCAAGTAGTAAATCGGTAAAGTAGTACGTTTGTAAAGTAGAAAGTATGTAAAGTAATAAGTTCGTAATGTATTAAGTCTGTAAAGTAGTATAGTAGTATTCAGTAATTTAGTAAAGTAGTATGTCTATCAAGTAGTAAATTTACAAGTCGGTAAAACCATACATACATATATGTATACAAGTAAAACAAGCAATGCGTCTCCCCCAAAGTAAAGACAGTAAAAAGGGGCCGTGAGACTCACCTGAAGAGCAAGCAATCCTAAAGTACGTGAGTTGTTCCAATGGTAATCTCCTAATGCCCTAAACATGTGAGATTATAACGAGTAAGTGGATGTTTAACTAAACCATCCGTATAAGTGTTTGTGTTTGAGTTTGTGAAAAGGTATACGGCTCGTTAGTGACGGTTTGTAATAATAATTTCAAACTATTATTATACATGATTTGTTGTACTTATAAAAGTATATGTGTTTCGTGTGAAGTCGTATCGTATAAGTTTAGTTGTTACTCAAGTTCGTCACATCCGTTACATTTTATTTCATAAGTTACGAAATTTGGTACGGGTCCGAAAACTGAAATATGTCATTTTCGACCCCTAGACGACCCCGAAAGGCCTAAAACCGCCTAGGCTATGGTACATAGCCTTGATCATTGGGCCGTTTTTGAGTGACCGTGTAACTTTTAGCCCAAACCGTTATAATAAATTTTTTACACATTTTTACAAAAACTGTTCTGTTTGAGTATTCCAGCCGTTCGGCTATAAAGGTCCAGTCGTTCGGCTATGGAGGGCCTAGTCGTTCGGCTATGAAAGTCCAGCCGTTCGGCTATGAAGGACCTAGCCGTTCGGCTAAGGAAACCTAGCCGTTCGGCTGATGAAATCCAGCCGTTCGGCTGCTGATTTCCAGCCGTTCGGCTCAGGTACCAATTGCAGGTCTGTTCGTGCAGTTCATCCCCAAACTAGTTTTTAACTTCATTTTTAACCAAATTCTCAAATATAAAACACTAGTATATGATAATATAAGTATTATAAACGCGAAATTAAAGTAAAGTTTGAGTTTCCTTACGAATTAAAATTTGAACCTGAGTGAAGAAGACAATGGTGATTGATGAGCCGATTATGAAGAAGAAGATGATGATGATTATGTTGCTTCTGCTGTTGTTGGTGATGATCAAGAATGATGATGATTTTGGCGATGAACCGAGAGCGAACGAGATGGAGATGGATGAAGAAGAAAATGAAATGAAAAGGAAGAAGGGTGTGTTTGATGTAGCTGGACAACTCCAATTATTGGAGTTGGTTGGCTCCCGCTTACGGTACAAAATACCTGTGTTCTTGTACCCGATCGAAAAGTAGTATAATGTTTTCAAATGATAAATTTTTAAAAATATAAACGTTTATATTTTTAATCGAAGTATCTTATAAAAATACTTTTAGTGAGATATAAAAATATATCTTTGCTTCAACTAATTTTGACGGATAGTTTTCAGTGTACAAAATGTGTTTAAATTTGCAACCAAGTAAATAATTATTATTTTCGTCAATAATACATTATTTAAAAAATATTTTTCACCAACGTCCGTATTTAGGTTTGCGCGTTCTTTCATATTTGTTTGTACTCGATTATTTAAATAATCTTTTAACGTTATTATATATACTTTTGTATATATAATACTTGTACACTTCAGTAGTTTGAGTATTTAATACTTGAAATAAAAGTTTAAGTTTTGACCAAATTTTGGGTCATTTTTGATCAGGTGTCACAATTTTCTATACCATTTTCTATTTTTATGGTATTTAATATTGTTGTATGATCTTCTAGTGTTAAATAATTATCCCACCATCCTTTTAGTTGGCCTGTAAAACCCGCTATTATCATATTAGCTATGGTTTTATCATTATTGCCGTTATTTCTAGCAATTGTACTATACATGAGCATTCTATGTGCCAAATTATAAATCTGTCATTCAGAATATCCATCTATATTCCATTCATAAATATTTTTACCATTATAGCTATTATTAAATGTATATTCCTGTTCCTCATATATAATATCTTGAGGAGTAGGTCTCGGATAGTAAAACATTCTTTGATTTGGTTTATTTGAACATTTATTTGAATATGTATTATCATATTTACTTATTTTATTCATTTCGTCTGTAATATAATTTTTATATTCTTCGTCAGAAGATTTTTCTAATTCTTCTTCTAAAGTATTAATTTTAAAATTTTTTAATTGTTCACTTAAAACTTTTTCTAATTCATTTGTATTTCTTAATTTGAAATCTGTAATTTCTGGTGGAGGTTGTATACTGTTTATTATTTTAGTTTCTTTTGATTCCTCCCTTTTTCTAAAATGATTTAATAATTGTTTAACTCTATCATTTAAAGAAAATAATTGTTCTCCTAGAATAATAGAATATAAATTTGTAAAATTCTGTTGCTGAATAAGAGCATTTATTTGTTCTGTTGTATTTAACAAGGTATTTTCATTAAATAATTTTTTAAATGCTTCAAATTGTAGACTAATTTCTCCTTTTTTAATTGCAAAAGAGATTTTGGAGGAAAAATTTCTTTTATTATTTTACAATCTCTTATATATTCTCTTTCTAAAGTAGAAATATAATGTGTAATATAATTATCAAAATACCATAAAACAAAATATATAATTTGATTAATTTATTCTGAGTAGTTATAAAACTGATTTTGAAGGAATGTTTGGTCTTCTCTTGAAATATTTTCAAAGAACCAATTTCAAAATAGCTCCCATTTAGGTAGCCTAAATTCTTTTGCAATTAAGGATCTTGCCTCTGATCCTTTTGAGAAATCAATTTTTTCTTACTTATCCATTAAATAATATCAAAATCAACTTCCGAGGCAGGAATTTCCTCATCATAATTACCTTGAATAAATTTATCATTTATCTTTAAGCTTCCAATTTTTCTTTCTCTTATTTGAGAGGTTGAAGCCCTTGATGGAATTGATGGAGGAATTTCTACTGTATAATCAAATGGAGAAAATTGTGAATAATTAGATCTAGTTCTATTTGATTTACTTCTTATTATTAAAGGAGATTCATCATCTTCTTCCTTTTCATTTTCAAATTCAATTTTTATTGTTCCATCAAAACTTTGAATAATACTTGTTAAATTACTATTAATTTTAGGTTGAGGAGGGACTGCTTCCTCTATTATCCAATTTGTTGGAAAATCATTTTCATCCCATTTAATTATTTTTCTAGTAGAAATTTTTGATAAACTAAAATTAGTTTCTATTAAAATTGTTTCATTCTTTGGTTTATTAACCCTTTTACATTTAGGGTTCATAGTGACTAATGGCTTATAATAAATTCTGTAACATATACAAATTAATTCAGACCCTGGCATATAATTATACCCATGAGTCTTAACATTTAAAGTTAATGCATATAGAATATTAACATCTGTCAAAGATAACTGTAAATTAGGATATACATCAAAATAGACTGGACCATGTGCCAAACTAGATTGTATAATTCCAATTAGAGATTGTTTCCGATTTCTATTTCTACCATCTCTTAATACAGCCATAAAGCTTTCTGGTAGACCTTGTAATGTTAAAGGTTTAAATGCAATTTGCACCAATCCTATATGTAAATAATTATATTCATTTTTTATATTTATGAATATCTCTTTGGTTAAGTAATTGAATAACCATATCATCATTATCTAATGTTAATGTTTCTTCTGAGGTTTTTACAGTTTGAATTAAACCTAATTCCTCAAAAATTCCTAATTCATATAAAATTCTTGGTTGAATTTTTGGAATAGTCCATTTATTTAGCAAATCTAAATTATTAGGAATTTCATATTCCTCAAGCAAATTGTTTTTAATGTTTTTATTATTTTTTTTAAAAATACTTATTAAATTCATTTTTAAATTATGCTGGATAACACTTCTCAAAATCCTACTAACCCCATGGCTCTGATACCATACAAGCCCCAGTTTTTAACATAAAAGGAAAAATATACAAAGTCATACGTACTATACGAATACATATTTTAAAATACTATATAAACATATGGACCCATGATCATAAATATGTATTAAATTCATATATTAGTATAGTATTTTTTTTCTCATGATCATAATGGTCATTTAATGATTATATAATAATTTAATATATATATTTCAATATCATACGTAGCCTTTAAAAACTTATTATTAAAATATTAAAGTATAAAAGTTGATAATAAAGATGGTAAGGATTCGATTTACAACCTGCCTGATCAAAGAGTTTTATTTACCATCTGGTTGTCAAATACATTAGATATCAAAATCTCAGGTAATCAATGATCAAAATGCCCGACACCACATCCAGGTATAAATGGGCTTACTCATGACAAAGGGTTTGATTTCTAATATATAAGGGACCAGATTAACCTTGACTATATGGCACACTTTAAAAATACTCATTAAATTCATTTTTAAATTATGCTGGATAACACTTCTCAAAATCCTACTAACCCCATGGCTCTGATACCATACAAACTGTAAAAATATGGTATGGCTCTGATACCATACAAGCCCCAATTTTTTAACATAAAAGGAAAAATATACAAAGTCATACGTACTATACGGATACATATTTTAAAATACTATATAAACATATGGACCCATGATCATAAATATGTATTAAATCCATATATTAGTATAGTATTTTTTTTCTCATGATCATAATGGTCATTTAATGATTATATAATACTTTAATATATATATTTCAATATTATACGTAGCCTTCGAAAACTTATTATTAAAGTTAATATTAAAATATTAAAGTATAAAAGTTGATAATAAAGATGGTAAGGATTCGATTTACAACCTGCCTGGTCAAAGGGTTTTATTTACCATCTGATTGTCAAATACATTAGATATCAAAATCCCAGGTAGTCAATGATCAAAATGCCCGACACCACATCCAGGTATAAATTGGCTTACTCATGACAAAGGGTTTGATTTCTATCATATAAGGGACCAGATTAACCTTGACTATATGGCACACTTTAAAAATACCCATTAAATTCATTTTTAAATTATGCTGGATAACACTTCTCAAAATCCTACTAACCCCATGGCTCTGATACCATACAAACTGTAAAAATATGGTATGGCTCTGATGCCATACAAGCCCCAATTTTTAACATAAAAGAAAAAATATACAAAGTCATACGTACTATACGAATACATATTTTAAAATACTATATAAACATATGGGCCCATGATCATAAATATGTATTAAATCCATATATTAGTATAGTATTTTTTTCTCATGATCATAATGGTCATTTAATGATTATATAATACTTTAATATATATATTTCAATATCATACGTAGCCTTCGAAAACTTATTATTAAAATTAATATTAAAATATTAAAGTATAAAAGTTGATAATAAAGATGGTAAGGATTCGATTTACAACCTGCCTGGTCAAAGGGTTTTATTTACCATCTGGTTGTCAAATACATTAGATATCAAAATCCCAGGTAGTCAATGATCAAAATGCCCGACACCACATCCGGGTATAAACGGGCTTATTCATATATATATATATATATATATATATATATATATATATATATATATATATATGTATATATACTAATAAAATGCACAATGTCAATGAACATGGATACGATTTTTGAAACAAAACATTCTAAGAAAACAACAAAAAAATAAATGCTAAGAACCAACAAAAAAATGTAATGAGAAAGTACCTACCCATAACTCAACAACAAAACAAGTTCATTCGGATTTCTTCAATATGTTTAAGTGTATATTAGCAATGAATATTATTAGCATTCTACATATGACATCCCATGACTATAATGACATCCATTAGTTGGTCATGAAGAACGAACATGTTTCTTTCGGCTATTATTTCATATTTTTATATGCATTAGATGGTCATTTTCGAATCATTAGTAAGAAGTGTTCGATGAAGGTCATGAAAATCGGCAATATATATGTAATACCTCAAAATTTAAAAGTATTATATTGATTATTTTAAGTGGTATAAAATAATAATTATTGTGATTGGTTCTATAGTTCCAAACAATAATAATTACGGGGAATAAAATTTACAAACTTCCATCTATTCTTATATTTACATACGTACGCATGCATACATACGCTAGCGAGTTCCAGAAAGAGAGAGAGGGACAGAGAGAGATCACGAGGGAGAAGAGAGGAGGAGAAAACAACCGTAAGTCATGAAATTGAAGCTTGATAAATCGGATTTAAGCTTCTATATTGATATCGCGTAAAAAGTCACGGTTTTACTACCGATATCTCTCTCATTCTGGAATAATACTTGACAAATAGACTCAAATAATATGCAAATCAATGAAACTTTGTCAAGAAGGTCAAAATAGAGTTGCACGGGAAAAATCAAGCAAAACGAACGAAAAAGGAAGATTCCACGCACGATTGAAGATTCAAGGCATCTGAGACAAGATTTGAGACAAAGTACCCATCAATGATATTTTTCTTATCCAATATCTTTGTTTTCAAATTACGAATCTAACAGAAAAAGAATCAGCAAAAACGTACGAAAAATGAAGATTCTACGTACGCCGAAAGATTCAAACGATTCGTACAAGACATCTAAAGTTCAAAGACACATCTCAGGGATTTCCTTTCAGCAAAGTCTTCGTTTTTGAAAAACGAATCCAACGAAAATAATCGACGAAAACGAACGCATAACAAAGAAGATACGCACGAAACAAGAAATGAGCGAACGGACACGAACCGGGACGGCCGGCCACAGGCCGCCGCCGGCTGGCAGCCGCCCGTCCCCTCCTCCTTTTTTTGTCCTTGCACGTACTCGTCTGGTACATGTGCTAGCACTTTCTGAAACTTTAGGGTACACGTGCTACCACTTTCCACGCGTTTAAGGTACATATGCTACCACTTTCCGAGAAAGGACCACCCCCAAAAACATGCTAACTTGCACCTTGGATGGCTAACATACACCAGATTTCAAGTATAAATAGAGGCATCATGGTTCATTTCAAGACACATGTTGGGATCTGAGCTGATTTGATCAAGTGTTGAAGTGAAGTGCTAGCCACTATTACGTTGTTAATTGCCACTGTTAGAAGAATTGAAGAACTAGCCACTGCTAGTATTGGAGGCTGCCACTGTTTGACATATGTATTTGGTTTTTGTATAAAGTTAACCACTGTTAGTTATAATGTGTCATAGCCACTGTTGGTGTAAACTTATAAGTCAGTTGAAGTTTGTTAGAGTTATTTATGGGATAGATTTGAATACCATAATAACTAGAGATTGTGTAGGACTCTATGCATTATAAATAGAGATCCTTAGACCTAGATTAAAAAAAACATTGATTACGCAGCTTCAAGGTTTTCTGTAACTCTAATACATTAAGTGTATTCGTCTTATATCATTAATAAGATTGAAGCTTTTGATATTAACTGTGTCTTACAAATTTTTATAATTCTCGATCTTCTTAATATTATTGAGTGCGATTCCGCAACTTCTCAATAATAATTCAAAGCTTATTGAATTATTTATTAGATTTGTCTGAGTTTAATAAGTGGTATCAGAGCTTTGGTTAAGCTTTGAATACAGGAAGATCTAGGATTACTGTTTGATTGATATTCAAAAAAAATTTAAGATCTACTTATTGAATCAATGGCAGCAGAAGGTAATGAAGGAATCCAGGTTACTAAGTTTCCCATGCTTAGGCCTGACGAGTTTGATCTATGGAAGAACAGGATCAGACAATACATGCTTCTCACGGATTATCAGATGTGGGAAGTTGTTGTTAATGGTCCTCCAGTAACACTTGATAGTGATGGTGTTGCACAAGCAAGACCACCACCAACTTCAGAAGCAGAAAGAAAAGTTAGATCAATAGAGTATAAAGCATTAAGTACTATGTTATTATCTATTCCTAATGAATACCAGAGAAGGTTTGAAGCATGTCAGGATGCTAAAGTTCTCATGGAAACTATTGAAAAGAGATTTGGTGGTAATGACAGTACCAAAAAGAATAAAAGATCTCTTTTAAAACAGCAATATGAGAACTTCAACTCTGCAAAATCAGAAACTTTGACTCAAACCTTTGACAGGTTTTCAAAGTTAGTAGGAGATCTGGAGAATCATCAAGTGAAAATTGATAAGGATGATTTAAACAGAAAGTTTTTGAGGTCATTGGGTGAGGAATGGACAATCTACACAGTTGGGTTGAGACAAAGTGCAGATTTGGAGTCAAAAGAGCTTGAAGATATCTATAATGATCTGAGGAACTTTGAAACTGAAGTGGAAAGCAAGAAGCAGGGTTCTGGAAACAACAACAATGCTGCTTTTATGTCTATGACTGGAACTAAAGCAGAGCCAAGTCACAAAGGCTCTACTTATGTTTCAGGAGGATGTGGATCATCATCAAACTGTTCGAATGATCAGATATTGGAATCTTTCTTTGCTAGTAACGTGAACTCTTCACTCACTAACGAAGACTTAGAACAATTTGATGGAGATGATCTAGAAGAGATGGATATTAAATTGCAAATTGCTTTAATCACTCAGAGGGCAAAACGATTTATGCAGAGAACTGGGAGGAACAACTTTGCATATAAAAGGAATGATGCTAGTTGGTTTGATAAGAGTAAGATTGAATGCTTCAACTGTCATAAGATGGGACACTTTGCAAGGGAATGCAGAAGTCCAAAGAATGATCAGAATAGTAGTGGGAATGGACAAAGAACTGGAAGCAATGGGGTTCAAACAAAGAATGTACCAATCCAGAGTGCTTCATCAAATGCTTTTGTTTCTGTGGATGGATGTGGATGGGACTGGAGTGATCAAGAAGAGCATGAAGTAAAGAATCAGTGCTTCATGGCCATTGCTGAGTCTGACAAGAAGTCAGAAATTCCTTATGAGGTATAAAACAAATTATGTTCTACTGTTTGTAAACAAACTGATAAACATTACAGGGATCATAATCTGAAAGTGTGTGATGAACTAAAACAATGGGAAATCAAAAGTAAACACACCATAGCAGCAATTGAAAATCTTGAAAAATAGATTAATGCATATGAAGTCAATGAAACACATTTTAAATATGACATTGCATATGCTAGGTGGGAAAGAGACACTTTTAAAGATAAGGTAGATTTGTTAACTAAGAAACTTGCTGAAGTCACATGTGAGAGAGATAGCATAAGACTTAATGTAAGTAACTTAGAAAATGCATCTAAAAGTGTCAATAAACTTATCAATTCACAGATTCATGATAAGCTTAAGACTGGGTTAGGATACAGTAATGTACCTCCTCCTTATAACAACAACTACTTTCCTTCCAAAACTGATATTGATATCAATTCTCTTAAAGAAGGAATGATTGATGATGTTAAAAAGGCTGATCCACTTAAGAGTTTAGAAGAAGATGTGAATTTTGATAAAGTTGAAATTAGTGATTGGAGTGAAAAAGATGATGAGAATAGTGATATATCTGAAAGTGAGAGCTGCTCAATAAATAAATCATCTCATTCATCATCTGAAAGTAGCAAAATAGTATCTGGTCTTGTTTCAGAACTTAAGGTTAATAAACTAGAAGAGGGTAAGAAGATGTTTCATGAGAAGGCTAAGCAACAGAAATAATGTGTAAGTAAAGCTAATAAATCTAGGAATGGATTAGGTTATATTAGCAAAACAGTTACACAAGAGTCTAAACGTGTGAATAATGTGAATGCTAAATGTGATAACTGTGCTTGTAAAACAGGATCTTATGCACCAAAATTATTTAATAAAAGTGCTCCCAGAGGAAATCAAAGAAATTGGAACCAAATGGTTTCACAAAAATTGGGGCAAAATTTTCAATTGGTGAAAGAAAAATCCTGTTATATTTGTGGAAAAATCAATCATCTTCAACATGATTGTTATCACAATCCTAAAAATTTCAATAGGATTGTGAAACCATTGTGGACAGCTGCTAACATGGTTAATAAACAAAATTTTAAATCAAAAGTTAATCATGTTACCACTATTAAGAGGATGAAAATTAAGGCTAACAATGGTACAACTGCAGCCACTGCTAACGCTGCTGCAGTGGCACCACCAAACATAGCCAACAGAGACACAAAGACTAAGACAGTGGGAAGTGTTGTCACTGACAGGCAGGGAACCACTGCTAGTGTTAAACACTCCAAAAGAATGTTTACACCAAGCAATGCTACCACTGCTAGAGTAATTAACACAGGTCTAAGAATTACCACTGTTAGACCAATTTCTACTACTAAGTCTGACATTAGTTAGGTTTGGAAACCAAAGAACACTTTTACATCTAAAGCTTCCAGATCTAACAGTGCATCAAAATCAATTGTCTTTCAGAGAGTTGATTTTAAGGATGCACATGGGAAACCTAGAACCAAATTGGTTTGGGTTCCCAAGAGAAATTAATTCTCTTTTGATTGTTTGTGCAGGGCAAGCCAAAAGGCTCATGGCATATTGATAGTGGCTGCTCAAGGTGTAACACCCCCAAATTTACTGTTTAGCGAAAACATACATTGGGTGTTACTAATCAAATATCACAAGCACAAAGATATAATGAACGACCACTATATGCGTTGTTTTACATTTGTATTAATAAAAACCAAAGTTTGCATCAAAAATAGAGTTACATTAGCTCGATGGAAATTGAGAGATTTAAGTACATAATTAATCTATACAAAATATAATAATGCAGCTAAATCTCTGATTGTTTGCATGCTAACTTGAGCTAATTGATCTTGATTGTGCAATCCAACCTACTGCTGGTCACCTGTGATACATGCTAAAATGGGTCAGCGAAACGCTGGTGAGCTCACAGGTTTGTATGTCAACACATAATTGTATGAACCGCAAGATTTATAATTGAATTTATAAAGCAATTAAGCAAAATAAAAGTTATACAGCCATGAGCACATAGTCTGAGCTTAACTTGAGTGTCAGGTCCAATTAAGGAAACCCAACTTGAATGCCTCCTACGAGTGCCTAATCCACACTCGTCTTCCCAAATGCTAATACGTCCGTTTGACCAGTTAGTGCGTGCTAACCCGGACGAGGATTGTCAATCCTATATGATATCATATACTAACATTCACGCTACTACGTATTACCAGACTATGCTATGGATGGCTTTAAATTGATTAGTTGAAGTAACTCATGTAGTATTTGATTTTGATTTGTACTTGCGTTCAACTTGTAAAACAAAACGAGCAATAATATCACACCCCTAATTGAAAAACAGTAAAATAGGGGCCATGAGACTCACCTGAGCCTGAGAAGTTTATCTAAATAAACTTTGATTGATTAGCCGAGTATCGATGTCCGAAGACTTGTAACTTGAGGGTGTCCACAACTATATATGTCCAAATTACTACGATTTGGTTGATTATTTGGTTTGTGTTTTGAAAACGTGTACGGCCCGTTGGTGACAGATTTATAATAATAACCTTAACTATTATTATTATACTTTGATTTATCCATTTTTGCGTATTAATCGTATTGTATTTGGTTTGGTTATTGAAAAGTGATTTTTAAACACTTAGAATGTTTTTGGCTTCTGTTTTTGGGTTTCTGCGACACTAAATGCGACATAACCCTTGTGTTCTGCAACACAAGGCTTGTGTTCTGCAACACAAGGCTTGTGTCTCATGTCTGCGACACAATATGCGACACAATGCTTGTGTTCCGCAACACAAGGCTTGTGTCTTATGATATGCAACTTAATGCGACACTAAATGTGACACAATGCTTGTGTCTTATGTTTTGCGACACTAAATGCGACACAATGCTTGTGTCTTATGTTTTGCGACACTAAATGCGACACAATGCTTGTGTCTTATGTTTTGCGACACTAAATGCGACACAGTGCTTGTGTTCCGCAACACAAGGCTTTTGTTCCGCAACACAAGGCTTGTGTCGCAAAGATGAACACCAGCCCAGAACCCAGCGGCTGTCGCGATTTTTCAACCTAAAACCCAAATCTAACTCATTTTTAGGCTGCAAAATCGTGTTTTCCTCATACATTTGGACAATACTAAGTTGTGTAAACATTATAACACCGAAATAATACACCAAAATGAGTAGATCTAAATATTTAGAGAA
Organism: Pseudognaphalium luteoalbum; assembly: GCA_963422505.1. Lineage (NCBI taxonomy): Eukaryota > Viridiplantae > Streptophyta > Magnoliopsida > Asterales > Asteraceae > Pseudognaphalium > Pseudognaphalium luteoalbum. The sequence goes on along the minus strand of OY730194.1, from coordinate 33,497,506 downwards.
TTTCTTACAATTGCAAATCGAGACAAACGAGGAAGAAAACGAGGGTGGTGCCTTTGTTAATCTTGTTCCTGTCTTGATGGTGATTCCGAAAATGTAACTTTTGTTGTCGGTTATGCTAGATCCGAAAATTTGGTGGTGATGGGTTTGAGAGTGTTTTTGTGGTGTGTGTGTGTTTTTGTTGAAATGAGAATGAAAGAAAGAGGGAAAGAGAGGTGGGTGTAGGTGAAAGTCTCACCTTTTTTAGTCTCCGCAATCGCGCTCCGTGCGGTGTTCGGTTTCCCGTTCGTTTAAACGTTAAATGTTTATTTTATACGTTTAAATATACGTTTTAAAATACGAATAATTACCCAATATTTTTGTTGAAGTATATTACCAAATACTTAATGGTTGCGTTATAAAATATAACTTTAACTTGTTTCGATTTGTTTGCGCATTTAATAATCTAATCGTGTAGTCCTTGTTTCGATTTGTCAATGATTCATCTAGGAGGTCACACTCTAATGATGATGAGACTAGACCTCACATTGAATTGACGAATGTACAATTGACAGAGGTAGTGGATTTACTTTGGGAGAAGTTGGTGAAGGAGAAAAGGGTGAATAAAGCTCAAAATGGAAAAATTGCAGAGCAGGCTGCTAAGATTGTTGAGCAGTAGAAAACAATTGATGAGTTAAAAGAAAGGCTTGGGGTGTTAGAAGCTTTACTGGTGAAAAACACTTCCAACAAAGGGGAGAATAATGCAGCGCAGGAATTCTATGATAATGTGTTTATGCATGATAATGAAGATGAGGTTGTGGGTGAAACAGATATTATGTCAAATGCTAACACTGAAGTATTGGAAGATGATATGCAGACTGAGATTGTTGAAAGTGTTGTAGAAAAGACTGTGGAGAGGATTGATGGTGAAACAGAAGTGATTGCTGATGTAGAAGATGGTGAGGAGGTGGTACAACCAGTTGATGATATGATGAGTGTGGAAACTGAACAGATGGAAGGAGATGGTGATGATGCAGAGGTAGAGGGGGATGAGGAGTCAAAGCTAAGATCTGAGCCTAAAATTACATATGGTAGGAAGAAATCAGTACCAGTGTTCAGTATCAAAGCTAAAAAGATGGAAAAGATCAGAAAAACCAAGTCAAGTAGTCCCACTGCTAAGTTGGCTACCACTGTTAACACTACCTCTGTTAATACAGAATTTACCACTGCTATTACAACTCCACAACCCACTGCTACAACAACTACTACAACACTACCAACCACTGCTAGAACACCAGAAGTACCTTTTGTCATTAGAGAATCAACTAGAGTGACTAAATCTGATTCTAAGCTTCCAAAGATTGATCCAAAAGATAAAGGCAAGGGTAAATTGGTAGAAGAGCCTAAGTCTAAAGTGAAACTGGTACAAAGGAGTGTAGATCATGATCATGAATATGCTTTGAGGTTACAAGCAGAATTGGATGAGCAGGAAAGGATTAGAACATAAAAAAGAGTATCTGAGGTACAGAGGTCAGTAGAACCTATTCAGACTCCTGCATCTGAAAGTGATGAAGTGGATGTTTTACTTGAGAATGGTCACGTTGTGAAAATGACCAAAGAAGCTAGCAGAATATATGCAGAAATGAAAAAGAAGGGGTTAAAAGATGATTCTGTTTATGAAATATATGTTGAAAAGAAAAAGGGAAATCCTCTGCAAGTGGCTTTAGAGAAGAAAATTGAAAAGGAAAAGAAAGAAAAACATGATAGAGAAGTTGCTAGGAGGAAAGCAAAGAAATCAACCAAAACTGAATTGAAAAATGATCTGGTTTGTAAACTTAGAGGAGGTAGGATTCCTACATTGAAATTGAGAAGAATGTCATTAGAAAGATTGCAAGAAATGTACAACAATGATCCATTTGTGAATCCTGAAGCAAGAAAGAGATTGGAAAAGAAAAGGAAAGAAGATGCAGAGATTCAGAGAAGGCTGCATGAAAGATATGATCAAATTGATGAGGAGTTGGAGAAGAAAAAGGAGCTGAGATTGAAAGTTGAAGGAATTAAAAGATCATTTGCTAAGTTTTAGGAGTTGGATGATCAAATAGGTGATTTGGATAGAGAAGAAGAGGTTATAGAGAAAATGTTGGTGGAAAAGATTGATAGGACTGAGAATACTAATGTAATTGATGAAGATTTTTCAGAGATTATTAAATGGGAAGGAATTTGTTTTGGATCCAGTATAGAGTCCTCTGAAATAAGGATTGAGAGAAAGAATGGAGATGTAAGCTTTAACAAGTTAATGTAGGATATATTGAAAAGAGTTCATAAGTTTGATGTATACGACATGTACAATCTTGGTTTGGAGAAGGATGTAAAGCAGATGAAAATTGCACTTGAAAGGCACATATGGGAATGGTTGCAGATGATGTTTGAACCAGAGTTGTATGGTGATATATTCTTATGTGCTGAGTTGGTTGCATACTGGAGACATTTTGCTAGAGCTGGAGTGCATTGTATTTCTCTTAAGAATGGTAAATATGTGTATATGTTGGAAGAAAGAGAATACATTCTGAGCATAGTATTGTTGAAGCAACTGATTGAGAGAAAATTGCAAGTTGCTGTGAAGACTGAAAAAGGAAAAGACATTATCTACTGGATTATAAATCAATACAGAAAGAGAGATCAATCAAGCAAGAAAAGATAGAGATCTCCTAAAAAAATGAAGCTGAATAAAGAAACTTAATGCAATGCAAGATTGATTAAGTTTAGGGGGAGATTGTTGGGATCTGAGCTGATTTGATCAAGTGTTGAAGTGAAGTGCTAGCCACTATTACGTTGTTAATTGCCACTGTTAGAAGAGTTGAAGAACTAGCCACTGCTAGTATTGGAGGCTGCCACTGTTTGACATATGTATTTGGTTTTTGTATAAAGTTAACCACCGTTAGTTATAATGTCTCATAGCCACTGTTGGTGTAAACTTATAAGTCGGTTGAAATTTGTTATAGTTATTTATGGGATAGATTTGAATACCATAATAACTAGAGATTGTGTAGGACTCTATGCATTATAAATAGAGATCCTTAGACCTAGATTAAAAAAAACATTGATTACGCAGCTTCAAGGTTTTCTGTAACTCTAATACATTAAGTGTATTCGTCTTATATCATTAATAAGATTGAAGCTTTTGATATTAACTGTGTCTTACAAATTTTTATAATTCTCGATCTTCTTAATATTATTGAGTGTGATTCCGCAACTTCTCAATAATAATTCAAAGCTTATTGAATTATTTATTAGATTTGTCTGGGTTTAATAACACACCTTACACACTTTCCATACATCTCTTTAGACTAATAATACTCTCTAGTTATTAGCTCTACTTTCTCCTTCTATTTTCTTATTCGAAATTAGTATTAGGCTAGTTTAGGAAGCTTGTTTAGAATAGAACGAAAGTAAGAAACGTTTTGTAATCTTTGGTATACGCTTGGAGTTACGCTTATTAATTCAAGTCTATTTCTTCTCGCATTTAATCCTGGTTCTTTCTATCCTTATCTATCTTAATTAATTAATTTTATATTGATTATACTAGATTTAGTTATTGCCATGATTAGAGAGTAGTATACCTGTTGTATTTGCTTGCGATGTAGTTAGTTAATTATGAGTTGATTTATAATTAAATATTAAAGTAATATGATGGCCCCTATTCGACTGTTACTCGATATAGTACTGGAAACACTTCAAGGTGAAGTACAAATGCATGGAAGTCGAGGAACGACTGAAGGTAGTCATACTACAAAACGGTACAATATTACGAAGTAATATGACGGCCCCTATTCGACTGTTATTCGATATAGTATTAGAAACACTTCAAGGTGGAGTACAAATGTATGGAAGTCGAGTAACGACCGAAGGTAGTTATATTACGGACTAATATATAAAATGAGAAACCTAGTTTAATTAACTTTTCTAAATAGACTTTTATACTTCAAATTAATCTAATCATCTTTCCACCAATAAACGTGATTACAACACCTTTTTAACGAGGTCCAGTTAAAAGGTAGTCAGTCATCTGTGTCAATATAATTTTTCAAAGGTATGAAACTATGGAACCGCAAGGCTACATGAGGATTATCGTAGGACAAGACATGGCGAAGGTTTGAAGCGGCGGAACCACTTTAAGTGAGGAACGATGTGGATAATTAGGAGATTTATTGGGTAGTCTTAAGCAAGGGCTGGTTTAAAGTCATGAATGAACTTTTTAAATATACGAATCTAATAAGATGATGAGGAATCGTTATATGATTCAGTTTTGTCTAGTACCTTTAGATTTTGTTCCCGTTCATATGAAAGTATTATTAAACCATAATTAAGATTTTGCTTATTATTCTAAATACTTTGTAATGTAACCATAACCTATCTCCCGGTGTGACATACTAATGGAACTTTAATTAGTAGGGAATCTAGTGTTTACATCACAAGTATCCAAGAGTAACAATTAACTAATATCTTTCAAAACAGCTTCTCCAAATATCATCCCATAACTTAATTAACGAAGTCTCAGCAAACACTACCTTTATCTTATCTGCTTTATCTTAATTTTAATTTCGCTTTTATTTATTTACTTGCCTAAGTTAGTTAATAGAAAAAAATAAAAGTTCTCCACTATTTTATAAACCCTTCACTAGTTTGAAAGCCCTCATCTACCACGCCTTAGTTTCAATTCAGTCGGTTTGAAGAACGACTCTAGGTCATACCTACCACTTGCTCACCCTTAGGATTAGTATTGTTAAGGAAAACTTAGGCCCCACAAATACAATTTTAAAACACCCACTAATCTCCATCTCCAGTAGCCGGTGTAACGACGAGGGTAAAATCATTACCGACCGCTGGTGACGTATCAAGTTTTTAGCGCCGCTGCCGGAGAACCAACTGTACGATCCATAGGCGTCAAGATGAACTTACTCGCTGGTGAACCTTTAGGATTAATTGTTTTCCTTAGACCCCTATGTCTTTCTTTATTTTTCCTTCCTTTTACTACTTTCACAAATTACGTTATCCCTATCCACTCAACTAGTCAACCTGTCGCACCCCCAAAACACGTGGCAGCGGAAGTGGGAGGTGTCACGGGGGCGCCGACCAAATCAAATATCATCAACACAAAGATCAAAGCAAACGACCTCTATATGAGACGTTTGAAAATATTACATTACCATAATTCAAATGTTTACAAAATAATTCTGGAGTTCGCATGACAAAAGTAGAATTACATAACTATGATTCTAAAATATAGTAAATGCAATCTAGTTCTTTGATGTTTGAAAACGATGCGACTCGAGCTAAGCTATCCATAAGCTTCCTATTGCGGCGGGTTACTTGAGAAATACATACTAAAAGGTCAACATAAAGTTGGTGAGTTCATAGGTTTGTTAAGTAATCAGTTGCTAAAATGATCCACAAGATTTCACAAGTTTTGCATCATTCGTCAATGATAAGTAAAAGTATCGTTAGCCAACGACAAGTAAAAGTATTGCATACAGCAATATAAGTATACCATTTGCATGAGTCTCATAGTCAAGCTTAACGTTGTTTGCCTCCGGTAAGTGTACTAATCCGATACACTTCTAAATCACAAGTAATACTGCGCCCGTGGGTTGGCTAGCGCGACTAGCCCGGACGAGGTTTGTCAAACCCTGATGGTACCACCCAATAATACTCACGCACAAATTTTAATGACTATGATAAGTAGAGGACTTTAGTGGATTAATCAGGTCTCATGCAATCCGTACAAAAAGTTGTTTCCAGTACTTGTGATCATAAAGCAGTTTATAAAACAGTTGTATGTATTCTCACCCTAGTGAAAGAAAGTAAAAAGGGGCTATGAAACTCACCAGAGTTGAGCAGGTAGCAAGCAATATCAAATATTAGCAAGTAGTGGGTGTTCTCGTTCCCGTGTGCAACCTCCTAACGCCCTAAACGTATGAGGTTGTATAAGTAGATGTCTCAAAAGACCATCTATAGCGATTGTATAAGTGGGGGTTAATGTCCACTTAAGCCAATCAGGTAGGTGGGGGTTTTATGTCCACCTAAAGCTAGTTCATCAACTAGTATGTCCAAATAGTAGTTCAAGTTCGTTTATCGAAAACGTGTACGACCCGTTGGTGAAAGTTTGTAATAATAATTCTTTAAGACATTATTATTAAGTTTGTGTCATCGTATACTTTGTTACTGTATGAATCATGTGTGGTTATAATTTGTTACTCATGTTCGATACTTAGCGAAAAACAAGTTTAAAACATTCTGTCCTTAGCGACACTAGTAGCGACACTAGTGTCAGTGTCGCATGTCATGCGACACTCGGGTAAGTGTCGCAGTGTAGCCACTGCTAGTGTCGCAGAAGGTTACCACTGTTAGGTATGCGACACTAGGGGTAGTGTCGCAGGTAGTGTCGCAAGGTTTGAAGTCACTGATGATAGGTCAGCAACACAGAGGGGTGCGACACTATGGTTACTGTCGCAGGTTACGCGACATTAAGGTTAGTGTCGCATGGTCATGCGACACTAAGGGTCTGTCCAAAAATTCGATTTTTGTCCAAGTGTTTTCAAGTGTCGGTTTTCGTTCGGGAAACTTTCTAAAATTAGTTTTTGGTCCAAGTTGCTAATTAAGTCATCCAAACCCATTTTTGTTACCATTTTCCAAATATAGTAAGTTTTTCGAAAACGAGCCACTTTTGTTGACTTGGTCTAACTTACTCGGTTTGACCCGAAACTTTCACCCAACCCAAATATCAGTTTATAGGGTCTAAATATGTTGTCGGTTCATGCCGGAGTTCACCAAAAGTGTCGGTTTTTATAAAATTCCTAAATCTTCAAGATTTCACATTTTCGACTTTTTGTCGGTTTATTTCACCAAGTGTTTTACCAATTTCTGGTCCAAGTCAAGTCTCACAATTTTTATCAACTGATCTACTATGTGTGTAGTGTCTAACTTATGTTTTCCAAGAGTTTTAAGTCCCATAATCATAGTGAAGCAAAATAATTAGTCATGCATAGTCTAGATTCTGATTTTACCCAGGTCAGTCTCACAAATCGTCCAATAGAGAAAAACGCGTAAGTTTCTGGAAAAAGTATAAAACACGAAAGCTGTAGATCTTTTCAATACGCAAATTTTTAAAACAAAATGCATCTTCTAACTCTTCCTATAACTCAAGATATGACGTTTTTAGTAACTTGTGTTTTTGAAGACAGATTATGTATCTTTGTGTATAAAATCATAAAAAAATGTATTTTAAGCTTATATTTGGACATAATCTTGTTAGATGAACTTTATAACATGTAAATCAGTAACATGAAAGTGAAATAAGTGAGGGGGTTAGTGGTTCTCACAAAGGATGATGAAGAAGAACAAGAGAGGATGTGTTGGTGATGATGATTCCTTGAACTTCTCCTTCTTGAATCTTGATGAATGATGGTGATTTAATGGAGGTTTTTGGGTGGTTAATTGGGGCTGAGATATCTCTGGAAATGGAGAGAGAATAGAGAAAGTTTTGAGAGTGGTGATGTAGAGAGAATAGGAATGAAAGAGTATTTGTTGAAGTGGTGCATGTAGGTTGAGTGGAGAGATTAAATCTTGCATGTAACATGAGAGGGGGAGGGGAATGGGCAGCCATGTGGGGGGAGAGGGGGCCGGCCAAGGGGGGGGGGCACTCAAGGGTATTTTGGTCATTTTCTCATTTATCCGATTTGTGCTTTGCGCGGTGTTCGTTTTCTCGTTCGGTTTGGTGTTAAACGTTTAATACACGTTTTTAAGTAACGATTTAAATTTCAATATTTTCACTTGAAGTATTCATTCTAAATACTTGAAAAACATTTATAAAAATGATTCGTTAATTTAGTGATCTCGATTTGCGCGTTCGTTGTACGGATTCTAAATCGCGTGACGTTTTATTTGGACGTTTTTCGTTATCGTTTAAAGACGCGATATATTAATTGATAGTTTTACACTAAATAATATATTTTAGATTCAAAAATGTATTTTGACTTTCGTTCGATTGTCGGGCGCGTTCTGCGCGTTTTCGTTGCGTTTGAGACGTTTTAATCGAAACGTCTAGGTTTTTCGGGTATTATTATATTAAAATAATAATATATGATAAATAACTTCTAAAAATAGATTCAAGTTATTTATAAAGATGTTTTCACCAACGTCGTATTTTATACAGTGTCGGACTCCGTCCGGTTGTTTTGCACAATTTTACCAAATTGCGTAAGCGTAATTACAATTAATTACGTAGCGTAATATAAATCAATTACGGAGGTGTATATTCACATAAAATATACAAATAGTTACAAGTAATTACAAGTATTTAGCCTAAAACTAAACTAAACACACGTAATTAGGGTTTCTAGAGGGTTAATCAGTAACCCTAAATCGTCGGGTGTCACATTCTCCCCCTGTTAGGAGAATTTCGTCCCGAAATTAGCTTGCTGTTGTGGTCTGTGAGGTATCTAAGAATAGATGTGGATGTTTCAGTCGCATTTGAGCTTCCCGCTCCCAAGTTAATTCAGGACCGCGCCTAGAATTCCACCGGACTTTAACGATGAGAATACGACTCTGTTTCAAGCGTTTGACCTCACGGTCCATGATTTCAATTGATTCCTCGACGAAATGGAGTTTGTCATCAATGTGGATTTCGTCGAGCGGGATTACAAGTGTCTCATCAGACAGACATTTCTTTAGGTTAGAAATGTGGAACGTGTTGTGCACGCTACTTAGTTGTGGTGGTAGCTGCAGTCGATATGCCACCGGACCAATTCTTTCACGAATCTCAAAAGGTCCGATGTACCTGGGGTTTAGTTTGCCGCGTTTGCCAAAATGAATAACACCTTTCCAAGGTGACACTTTTAAGAGTACTCGACCCCCAACCTGGAACTCGAGTGGTTTGCGTCTCACGTCAGCATAGCTTTTTTGACGATCACGTGCGGCTTTCAGCCGGTTTTTAATAGTCACGATTTTCTCGGTTGTTTCATGGATGATTTCAGGACCAGTGAGTTGGCTTTCGCCGATTTCGGTTCAACAAATGGGTGATCGGCACTTTCTTCCATAGAGTGCCTCGAATGGTGCAGCATCAATGCTAGTGTGGTAACTGTTGTTGTAGGAAAATTCACACAAAGGTAGGTGGTTTTCCCAAGTGTTTCCGAAGTCAACTACGCAAGCTCGTAGCATGTCTTCTAAGGTTTGAATGGTCCGTTCACTCTGACCATCGGTTTGCGGATGATAAGCAGTACTCAAATCGAGGCGAGTACCAAGGGCTCGTTGAAGCGTTTGCCAAAATCGAGAGGTGAAGCGGCTATCTCTATCTGAGATGATTGAAATGGGAATACCATGTCGTGCCACAACCTCTTTGATGTAGATGCGAGCCAGACGCTCCATCTTGTCATTTTATTTGATAGCTCGGAAATGGGCAGATTTCGTGAGACGATCAACGATCACCCAAATGGTATCGCAACCGCTCGGTGTTTTCGGTAGTTTCGTGATGAAGTCCATGGTTATGTTTTCCCATTTCCATTGAGGTATCTCGGGTTGTTGTAGCAATCCGGAGGGTTTCTGGTATTCGGCCTTAACCTTGGAACAGGTTAAACATTTGCTAACATAAGTGGCTATGTCAGCTTTCATGTTGGGCCACCAATACTGTTGTTTGATGTCATGATACATCTTGTCGGAACCAGGGTGTATAGAGTATCGAGATTTGTGAGCTTCATCCATCACCAAATTTCGTAGGTTTCTAAAGTTTGGTAACCAGATTCGGTTGGAGAAGTATCGGGTTCCGTCGGGTTTGATTTCGAATTGTTTATCCATGCCTCGCAAGGCCTCGTTTCTGATGTTGTCGTTTTTGAGTGCTTTGAGTTGAGCGGTGTGGATTTGAGTAATGAGATCATTGTGAATGGTTAAACTAAGGGCTCGAACACGGAGGGATTTTGAACGTTCTTTTCGGCTGAGGGCATCAGCAACAACATTTGCTTTGCCAGGATGGTATTTAATTTCGCAGTCATAATCGGTAAGCAACTCGACCCAACGACGTTGCCTCATGTTGAGATCCTTTTGATCAAATATGTGTTGGAGACTTTTGTGATCGGTAAAGATGGTGCACTTAGTGCCGTAAAGGTAGTGTCTCCAGATTTTGAGAGCAAATATGACAGCTCCGAGTTCAAGGTCATGAGTGGTATAATTCTTTTCGTGGATTTTGAGCTGTCGAGAGGCGTAGGTGATGACTTTTTCACGTTGCATTTACACACAACCTAGTCCTTGGCGTGAGGCGTCGCAGTATACTACGAAATCATCGGTGCCTTCGGGTAAGGACAGGATTGGTGCACTGCAGAGTTTCTGTTTCAGAAGTTGGAAGGCGGACTCCTGCTTATCGGTCCAGTCAAATTTCTTGTCTTTCTGAGTCAGTGAGGTTAAGGGTAAGGCTATTTTGGAGAAATTCTCAACGAATCGTCGATAATATCCGGCGAGACCTAAGAATCGTCGTACCTCAGTTGGTGTGGTTGGCGCTTCCCAACCCTTAATGGCCTCCATCTTGGCTGGATCAACACGTATCCCTTGACTGTCAATGACATGCCCTAGGAATTGTACTGTTCGTATCCAGAACTCACACTTGGAGAACTTGGCGTATAACTCCTCGTGTCTAAGTAATTCCAAGATGGTTTTCAGGTGTTGGCCATGTTCGGTTTCGTTGCGAGAGTAGATCAAGATGTCGTCAATGAACACGATGACAAACTTATCTGGATAGGGTTTGCACACCCGATTCATAAGGTCCATGAATACAGCCGGTGCGTTGGTTAAGCCAAAAGGCATCACTTGAAATTCGTAATGTCCATAGCGGGTTCTGAAAGCTGTTTTTGGGATGTCGGAGTCTCGAACTCGAAGTTGATGATAACCCGACCGTAGGTCGATTTTCGAGTAGAAGCTCGAACCTTGAAGTTGGTCAAACAGGTCATCAATTCTTGGAAGTGGGTATCGGTTCTTGATGGTAAGTTTGTTCAGTTCACGGTAGTCAATACACATTCTGAAGGATCCATCCTTCTTTTTAACGAATAGGACCGTAGCTCCCCAGGGTGAAGAACTCGGTTGAATGAATCCCTTGTCCAGGAGCTCCTGTAATTGGGTGGATAACTCCTGCAACTCGGATGGGGCTAATCTATACGGGGCTCGTGCCACGGGTGCAGCACCGGGCATAAGGTCAATTTGGAATTTGACTTGTCTAGGCGGGGGTAGGCCTGGCAAGTCTTCGGGAAAGACTTCTGGATAGTCTCGGATGATGGGCACATCCTCAAGTCGCTTTTCAGCCGACTTCTTTTCGGTTACATGTGCGAGGATTGCCGAGTACCCTTTCCTCAGGTACTTTTGAGTTTTCATACAAGATATGATGTTCAGGTTTCGCCTACCAGTCTCCCCATGTATGATCAAGGTTCCACCGGTAATGAGAGGTATACGCACGATCTTCTCGAAACAAACGATTTCAGCATGGTGTTTGGACAACCAGTCCATGCCTACGATGATATCGAAGCTTCCGATTTCCACGGGGATGAGGTCTATAGGGAATAGTTCGTTGGCGAGGTTTAAAGTGCAATTTGGTATTACACTATTAGCCTCGATCAGTTTTCCATTCGCTAATTCTATAGTGTACTTAGCATCTAAGGCAAGGGGTGTGATGTTTAGTAATGGACAGAATTTATCGAATATGAAACTTTTATCAGCTCCGGTATCGAATAAAACAGAAGTGGTTAAATCGTTGAGGAGGAACATACCAGTGACAACGTTGGGGTCTTGACGAGCTTCTCCAGCATTGAGTACAAAAGCTCGACCGCGAGGGTTGTTGTTATTATTGTTGTTCCCGTTGTTGTTGTTGTTACGTTTCGGGCAATTGTTTCTAAAGTGGCTAGTGTCGCCGCACTCGAAACAAGCCTTTGGTGCATTAGGGTTGGTGTTTGGGTTGGGGTTTCTGCAATCTTTGGCTAGATGTCCCTGTCGTTTGCACTGGGTACAGGTACAAGGGCCATCATGGTGTCACGTACACTTGGAATAGTAAGGTTTGTTCCCAACGTACCCTTTCCTGTCCCCCGACCCTGAACCAGAGGTGTAGGCCTTAACAGTCTCGGCCTTTTTGTTTGGCTGTTGCAGATGTTGGTTGTGGTTGTTGCCAGACCATTTCCTTTTGTTGTCCCCGATGGCTTTCTCAGTGGTTGTCCCTCGGCAGACAATCTGGGCCATGAGTTCATGTGCCATGCGGACAACACTTTGGATGGTCCCGGGTTTTGATGAGATGACGTTCCCTTGGATTGATTCTGGTAGCCCCCAAATGTATCTCTCAATATGTTTGTATTTGGGGTCCACCATGGATGGGCATAGGACAGATAGCTGGTGGAATTGAGTGGTGTAGGTGGTGATGTCATTACCCTGAACAGAAAGTTTCCAGAATTCTTCCTCAAGTTGTTGCAGCTGTTCACGGGGACAGTACTCTTCCCTGAGCATTGTCTTGAAGTCTTCCCATGGAAGTTGGTATGCGGTATCAATACCCACAGTTTGGGCATAAGAAATCCATAGGTGAGGGTGCCGTCAGAAAGGGTGCATGCGGAGACTTTAACCTTGTCTTCCTCAGCGCAATTGCAGATTCGGAAAACAGATTCTGTCTTTTTGATCCAACGTATCAGACCGATAGCTCCTTCAGATCCTTTGAAATACAAGGGTTTGCAGTTCAAGAAATCTTTGTAGGTACATGGTTTTGGAGTAGATGTGTTAGCAGGTGCGCCTCCGCCGCCGGATTTTGTTGGGCAACAAGGACTTTAGCTACGCTCTGTGCAATGACTTGAGCGATTTCGGTGTCGGTGTAAGTATGTCATCTTGGAGGCATGATGCTGAACAACAATGAAATGATACATATAAGAGGTTTGCGCGAGGTTATGATATATCAGATGTGTATATATAATGAGGTAATATACAACAATACAGAATGATAAAGATAATTCATTAGATAGAAAGGTTGAATACAGAGTACGAGTTTCAAAAGACAACAATCACAAGGATTACAAAAGATGACGGGAATGTTACTTCCGGTCTGAATTCGAAAGTTTACAGAACATGAACATAATAAAGGATAATAAGTTTGAGTACATCCTGCCTCAATAGGTTACAATAGGAGGAATAGATCTAGTCTTGACGCAGGTTTACTCGTGACATTAGAGTGACAAGGCGATTTATAGTATCCGCAAGTCTGCTTGTTTGCCTGGCACTTTCTTCAGCTAAGGTTAGTCGTTGCTCGAGTGCACGAGCATACTCCTCGGCTTCCCGTGAACGTTGTTCACTTTCTTCCAACCTTGCTTGTAGGATGTCGGTAGCGCTCATGTTGTCTATAACCTGTTGATGAATCATTTCCAGAGTACGGTTCGTGCCTTCCTGTTCTTGAAGAAGTTGTGTTATGCGATCGTCGGTTCGGTACAACAGGTAGTTTTCTACTATATAATGATCTCGTTCTAGGGTTTCGAGCCTTTCTTCATGACGATGAAGTCGGGCTGCTAACACCGGTACAAAAGGGTGTACTGGTTCTTGTGTGTACGGGGAGATGTCCATGGGGTCAGCAGAAATCTGTATTGCTTCCTCAGACCTCCAAGTGTTTAAGGTTGTGGGTAGCCAGTCCCACCTACGGGCGTATGCCGAACGACGGGTATTAGTCGTGGTGTTAGCAATGGAGTTTGAGTAAGGGTTTGCTCGGGATGATCCGACATTCCCTCGGCGTCTTCGTACTACCCGGGCTTCGCCGGTCAAGTAGTAAAGAGTTTCGGGAGAGTTTGGTGTCGTAGTGGTAGGTAAAGGAGTGGTACCCCTAGTAGTGGACAGCGTTTGAGGTTCGTTGTTCAAGCCGGTTGACGATACGTTAGAGGAGTCTGCCATTTCTGTGGCAAGGAGTTTAGTATACGAGAGGTTAAGGTTATATATAGAAATATAATAACCTAGCACATAAGCACGTATAGGGTTGGTCCCGTTTCTATCCTTGGTCAAAGTCTTCTAATGCATTCCCATTCGCTATAACCATTTCAGGTCTTGCATCAATTATCCTTTAATTGTACATAGTTGATCAAGCTATGTTAAATTAAATTCAAATGATGCAATCGCTGAACCAGTCATATTAAATGAGGAATACTAACCTAATTGTTATAGTCTAGGTCACTAATGCAATCCTAGTTCGCTATAACCTTTGGCTCTGATACCAATCTGTCGCACCCCCAAAACACGTGGCAGCGGAAGTGGGAGGTGTCACGGGGGCGCCGACCAAATCAAATATCATCAACACAAAGATCAAAGCAAACGACCTCTATATGAGACGTTTGAAAATATTACATTACCATAATTCAAATGTTTACAAAATAATTCTGGAGTTCGCATGACAAAAGTAGAATTACATAACTATGATTCTAAAATATAGTAAATGCAATCTAGTTCTTTGATGTTTGAAAACGATGCGACTCGAGCTAAGCTATCCATAAGCTTCCTATTGCGGCGGGTTACTTGAGAAATACATACTAAAAGGTCAACATAAAGTTGGTGAGTTCATAGGTTTGTTAAGTAATCAGTTGCTAAAATGATCCACAAGATTTCACAAGTTTTGCATCATTCGTCAATGATAAGTAAAAGTATCGTTAGCCAACGACAAGTAAAAGTATTGCATACAGCAATATAAGTATACCATTTGCATGAGTCTCATAGTCAAGCTTAACGTTGTTTGCCTCCGGTAAGTGTACTAATCCGATACACTTCTAAATCACAAGTAATACTGCGCCCGTGGGTTGGCTAGCGCGACTAGCCCGGACGAGGTTTGTCAAACCCTGATGGTACCACCCAATAATACTCACGCACAAATTTTAATGACTATGATAAGTAGAGGACTTTAGTGGATTAATCAGGTCTCATGCAATCCGTACAAAAAGTTGTTTCCAGTACTTGTGATCATAAAGCAGTTTATAAAACAGTTGTATGTATTCTCACCCTAGTGAAAGAAAGTAAAAAGGGGCTATGAAACTCACCAGAGTTGAGCAGGTAGCAAGCAATATCAAATATTAGCAAGTAGTGGGTGTTCTCGTTCCCGTGTGCAACCTCCTAACGCCCTAAACGTATGAGGTTGTATAAGTAGATGTCTCAAAAGACCATCTATAGCGATTGTATAAGTGGGGGTTAATGTCCACTTAAGCCAATCAGGTAGGTGGGGGTTTTATGTCCACCTAAAGCTAGTTCATCAACTAGTATGTCCAAATAGTAGTTCAAGTTCGTTTATCGAAAACGTGTACGACCCGTTGGTGAAAGTTTGTAATAATAATTCTTTAAGACATTATTATTAAGTTTGTGTCATCGTATACTTTGTTACTGTATGAATCATGTGTGGTTATAATTTGTTACTCATGTTCGATACTTAGCGAAAAACAAGTTTAAAACATTCTGTCCTTAGCGACACTAGTAGCGACACTAGTGTCAGTGTCGCATGTCATGCGACACTCGGGTAAGTGTCGCAGTGTAGCCACTGCTAGTGTCGCAGAAGGTTACCACTGTTAGGTATGCGACACTAGGGGTAGTGTCGCAGGTAGTGTCGCAAGGTTTGAAGTCACTGATGATAGGTCAGCAACACAGAGGGGTGCGACACTATGGTTACTGTCGCAGGTTACGCGACATTAAGGTTAGTGTCGCATGGTCATGCGACACTAAGGGTCTGTCCAAAAATTCGATTTTTGTCCAAGTGTTTTCAAGTGTCGGTTTTCGTTCGGGAAACTTTCTAAAATTAGTTTTTGGTCCAAGTTGCTAATTAAGTCATCCAAACCCATTTTTGTTACCATTTTCCAAATATAGTAAGTTTTTCGAAAACGAGCCACTTTTGTTGACTTGGTCTAACTTACTCGGTTTGACCCGAAACTTTCACCCAACCCAAATATCAGTTTATAGGGTCTAAATATGTTGTCGGTTCATGCCGGAGTTCACCAAAAGTGTCGGTTTTTATAAAATTCCTAAATCTTCAAGATTTCACATTTTCGACTTTTTGTCGGTTTATTTCACCAAGTGTTTTACCAATTTCTGGTCCAAGTCAAGTCTCACAATTTTTATCAACTGATCTACTATGTGTGTAGTGTCTAACTTATGTTTTCCAAGAGTTTTAAGTCCCATAATCATAGTGAAGCAAAATAATTAGTCATGCATAGTCTAGATTCTGATTTTACCCAGGTCAGTCTCACAAATCGTCCAATAGAGAAAAACGCGTAAGTTTCTGGAAAAAGTATAAAACACGAAAGCTGTAGATCTTTTCAATACGCAAATTTTTAAAACAAAATGCATCTTCTAACTCTTCCTATAACTCAAGATATGACGTTTTTAGTAACTTGTGTTTTTGAAGACAGATTATGTATCTTTGTGTATAAAATCATAAAAAAATGTATTTTAAGCTTATATTTGGACATAATCTTGTTAGATGAACTTTATAACATGTAAATCAGTAACATGAAAGTGAAATAAGTGAGGGGGTTAGTGGTTCTCACAAAGGATGATGAAGAAGAACAAGAGAGGATGTGTTGGTGATGATGATTCCTTGAACTTCTCCTTCTTGAATCTTGATGAATGATGGTGATTTAATGGAGGTTTTTGGGTGGTTAATTGGGGCTGAGATATCTCTGGAAATGGAGAGAGAATAGAGAAAGTTTTGAGAGTGGTGATGTAGAGAGAATAGGAATGAAAGAGTATTTGTTGAAGTGGTGCATGTAGGTTGAGTGGAGAGATTAAATCTTGCATGTAACATGAGAGGGGGAGGGGAATGGGCAGCCATGTGGGGGGAGAGGGGGCCGGCCAAGGGGGGGGGGCACTCAAGGGTATTTTGGTCATTTTCTCATTTATCCGATTTGTGCTTTGCGCGGTGTTCGTTTTCTCGTTCGGTTTGGTGTTAAACGTTTAATACACGTTTTTAAGTAACGATTTAAATTTCAATATTTTCACTTGAAGTATTCATTCTAAATACTTGAAAAACATTTATAAAAATGATTCGTTAATTTAGTGATCTCGATTTGCGCGTTCGTTGTACGGATTCTAAATCGCGTGACGTTTTATTTGGACGTTTTTCGTTATCGTTTAAAGACGCGATATATTAATTGATAGTTTTACACTAAATAATATATTTTAGATTCAAAAATGTATTTTGACTTTCGTTCGATTGTCGGGCGCGTTCTGCGCGTTTTCGTTGCGTTTGAGACGTTTTAATCGAAACGTCTAGGTTTTTCGGGTATTATTATATTAAAATAATAATATATGATAAATAACTTCTAAAAATAGATTCAAGTTATTTATAAAGATGTTTTCACCAACGTCGTATTTTATACAGTGTCGGACTCCGTCCGGTTGTTTTGCACAATTTTACCAAATTGCGTAAGCGTAATTACAATTAATTACGTAGCGTAATATAAATCAATTACGGAGGTGTATATTCACATAAAATATACAAATAGTTACAAGTAATTACAAGTATTTAGCCTAAAACTAAACTAAACACACGTAATTAGGGTTTCTAGAGGGTTAATCAGTAACCCTAAATCGTCGGGTGTCACATTCTCCCCCTGTTAGGAGAATTTCGTCCCGAAATTAGCTTGCTGTTGTGGTCTGTGAGGTATCTAAGAATAGATGTGGATGTTTCAGTCGCATTTGAGCTTCCCGCTCCCAAGTTAATTCAGGACCGCGCCTAGAATTCCACCGGACTTTAACGATGAGAATACGACTCTGTTTCAAGCGTTTGACCTCACGGTCCATGATTTCAATTGATTCCTCGACGAAATGGAGTTTGTCATCAATGTGGATTTCGTCGAGCGGGATTACAAGTGTCTCATCAGACAGACATTTCTTTAGGTTAGAAATGTGGAACGTGTTGTGCACGCTACTTAGTTGTGGTGGTAGCTGCAGTCGATATGCCACCGGACCAATTCTTTCACGAATCTCAAAAGGTCCGATGTACCTGGGGTTTAGTTTGCCGCGTTTGCCAAAATGAATAACACCTTTCCAAGGTGACACTTTTAAGAGTACTCGACCCCCAACCTGGAACTCGAGTGGTTTGCGTCTCACGTCAGCATAGCTTTTTTGACGATCACGTGCGGCTTTCAGCCGGTTTTTAATAGTCACGATTTTCTCGGTTGTTTCATGGATGATTTCAGGACCAGTGAGTTGGCTTTCGCCGATTTCGGTTCAACAAATGGGTGATCGGCACTTTCTTCCATAGAGTGCCTCGAATGGTGCAGCATCAATGCTAGTGTGGTAACTGTTGTTGTAGGAAAATTCACACAAAGGTAGGTGGTTTTCCCAAGTGTTTCCGAAGTCAACTACGCAAGCTCGTAGCATGTCTTCTAAGGTTTGAATGGTCCGTTCACTCTGACCATCGGTTTGCGGATGATAAGCAGTACTCAAATCGAGGCGAGTACCAAGGGCTCGTTGAAGCGTTTGCCAAAATCGAGAGGTGAAGCGGCTATCTCTATCTGAGATGATTGAAATGGGAATACCATGTCGTGCCACAACCTCTTTGATGTAGATGCGAGCCAGACGCTCCATCTTGTCATTTTATTTGATAGCTCGGAAATGGGCAGATTTCGTGAGACGATCAACGATCACCCAAATGGTATCGCAACCGCTCGGTGTTTTCGGTAGTTTCGTGATGAAGTCCATGGTTATGTTTTCCCATTTCCATTGAGGTATCTCGGGTTGTTGTAGCAATCCGGAGGGTTTCTGGTATTCGGCCTTAACCTTGGAACAGGTTAAACATTTGCTAACATAAGTGGCTATGTCAGCTTTCATGTTGGGCCACCAATACTGTTGTTTGATGTCATGATACATCTTGTCGGAACCAGGGTGTATAGAGTATCGAGATTTGTGAGCTTCATCCATCACCAAATTTCGTAGGTTTCTAAAGTTTGGTAACCAGATTCGGTTGGAGAAGTATCGGGTTCCGTCGGGTTTGATTTCGAATTGTTTATCCATGCCTCGCAAGGCCTCGTTTCTGATGTTGTCGTTTTTGAGTGCTTTGAGTTGAGCGGTGTGGATTTGAGTAATGAGATCATTGTGAATGGTTAAACTAAGGGCTCGAACACGGAGGGATTTTGAACGTTCTTTTCGGCTGAGGGCATCAGCAACAACATTTGCTTTGCCAGGATGGTATTTAATTTCGCAGTCATAATCGGTAAGCAACTCGACCCAACGACGTTGCCTCATGTTGAGATCCTTTTGATCAAATATGTGTTGGAGACTTTTGTGATCGGTAAAGATGGTGCACTTAGTGCCGTAAAGGTAGTGTCTCCAGATTTTGAGAGCAAATATGACAGCTCCGAGTTCAAGGTCATGAGTGGTATAATTCTTTTCGTGGATTTTGAGCTGTCGAGAGGCGTAGGTGATGACTTTTTCACGTTGCATTTACACACAACCTAGTCCTTGGCGTGAGGCGTCGCAGTATACTACGAAATCATCGGTGCCTTCGGGTAAGGACAGGATTGGTGCACTGCAGAGTTTCTGTTTCAGAAGTTGGAAGGCGGACTCCTGCTTATCGGTCCAGTCAAATTTCTTGTCTTTCTGAGTCAGTGAGGTTAAGGGTAAGGCTATTTTGGAGAAATTCTCAACGAATCGTCGATAATATCCGGCGAGACCTAAGAATCGTCGTACCTCAGTTGGTGTGGTTGGCGCTTCCCAACCCTTAATGGCCTCCATCTTGGCTGGATCAACACGTATCCCTTGACTGTCAATGACATGCCCTAGGAATTGTACTGTTCGTATCCAGAACTCACACTTGGAGAACTTGGCGTATAACTCCTCGTGTCTAAGTAATTCCAAGATGGTTTTCAGGTGTTGGCCATGTTCGGTTTCGTTGCGAGAGTAGATCAAGATGTCGTCAATGAACACGATGACAAACTTATCTGGATAGGGTTTGCACACCCGATTCATAAGGTCCATGAATACAGCCGGTGCGTTGGTTAAGCCAAAAGGCATCACTTGAAATTCGTAATGTCCATAGCGGGTTCTGAAAGCTGTTTTTGGGATGTCGGAGTCTCGAACTCGAAGTTGATGATAACCCGACCGTAGGTCGATTTTCGAGTAGAAGCTCGAACCTTGAAGTTGGTCAAACAGGTCATCAATTCTTGGAAGTGGGTATCGGTTCTTGATGGTAAGTTTGTTCAGTTCACGGTAGTCAATACACATTCTGAAGGATCCATCCTTCTTTTTAACGAATAGGACCGTAGCTCCCCAGGGTGAAGAACTCGGTTGAATGAATCCCTTGTCCAGGAGCTCCTGTAATTGGGTGGATAACTCCTGCAACTCGGATGGGGCTAATCTATACGGGGCTCGTGCCACGGGTGCAGCACCGGGCATAAGGTCAATTTGGAATTTGACTTGTCTAGGCGGGGGTAGGCCTGGCAAGTCTTCGGGAAAGACTTCTGGATAGTCTCGGATGATGGGCACATCCTCAAGTCGCTTTTCAGCCGACTTCTTTTCGGTTACATGTGCGAGGATTGCCGAGTACCCTTTCCTCAGGTACTTTTGAGTTTTCATACAAGATATGATGTTCAGGTTTCGCCTACCAGTCTCCCCATGTATGATCAAGGTTCCACCGGTAATGAGAGGTATACGCACGATCTTCTCGAAACAAACGATTTCAGCATGGTGTTTGGACAACCAGTCCATGCCTACGATGATATCGAAGCTTCCGATTTCCACGGGGATGAGGTCTATAGGGAATAGTTCGTTGGCGAGGTTTAAAGTGCAATTTGGTATTACACTATTAGCCTCGATCAGTTTTCCATTCGCTAATTCTATAGTGTACTTAGCATCTAAGGCAAGGGGTGTGATGTTTAGTAATGGACAGAATTTATCGAATATGAAACTTTTATCAGCTCCGGTATCGAATAAAACAGAAGTGGTTAAATCGTTGAGGAGGAACATACCAGTGACAACGTTGGGGTCTTGACGAGCTTCTCCAGCATTGAGTACAAAAGCTCGACCGCGAGGGTTGTTGTTATTATTGTTGTTCCCGTTGTTGTTGTTGTTACGTTTCGGGCAATTGTTTCTAAAGTGGCTAGTGTCGCCGCACTCGAAACAAGCCTTTGGTGCATTAGGGTTGGTGTTTGGGTTGGGGTTTCTGCAATCTTTGGCTAGATGTCCCTGTCGTTTGCACTGGGTACAGGTACAAGGGCCATCATGGTGTCACGTACACTTGGAATAGTAAGGTTTGTTCCCAACGTACCCTTTCCTGTCCCCCGACCCTGAACCAGAGGTGTAGGCCTTAACAGTCTCGGCCTTTTTGTTTGGCTGTTGCAGATGTTGGTTGTGGTTGTTGCCAGACCATTTCCTTTTGTTGTCCCCGATGGCTTTCTCAGTGGTTGTCCCTCGGCAGACAATCTGGGCCATGAGTTCATGTGCCATGCGGACAACACTTTGGATGGTCCCGGGTTTTGATGAGATGACGTTCCCTTGGATTGATTCTGGTAGCCCCCAAATGTATCTCTCAATATGTTTGTATTTGGGGTCCACCATGGATGGGCATAGGACAGATAGCTGGTGGAATTGAGTGGTGTAGGTGGTGATGTCATTACCCTGAACAGAAAGTTTCCAGAATTCTTCCTCAAGTTGTTGCAGCTGTTCACGGGGACAGTACTCTTCCCTGAGCATTGTCTTGAAGTCTTCCCATGGAAGTTGGTATGCGGTATCAATACCCACAGTTTGGGCATAAGAAATCCATAGGTGAGGGTGCCGTCAGAAAGGGTGCATGCGGAGACTTTAACCTTGTCTTCCTCAGCGCAATTGCAGATTCGGAAAACAGATTCTGTCTTTTTGATCCAACGTATCAGACCGATAGCTCCTTCAGATCCTTTGAAATACAAGGGTTTGCAGTTCAAGAAATCTTTGTAGGTACATGGTTTTGGAGTAGATGTGTTAGCAGGTGCGCCTCCGCCGCCGGATTTTGTTGGGCAACAAGGACTTTAGCTACGCTCTGTGCAATGACTTGAGCGATTTCGGTGTCGGTGTAAGTATGTCATCTTGGAGGCATGATGCTGAACAACAATGAAATGATACATATAAGAGGTTTGCGCGAGGTTATGATATATCAGATGTGTATATATAATGAGGTAATATACAACAATACAGAATGATAAAGATAATTCATTAGATAGAAAGGTTGAATACAGAGTACGAGTTTCAAAAGACAACAATCACAAGGATTACAAAAGATGACGGGAATGTTACTTCCGGTCTGAATTCGAAAGTTTACAGAACATGAACATAATAAAGGATAATAAGTTTGAGTACATCCTGCCTCAATAGGTTACAATAGGAGGAATAGATCTAGTCTTGACGCAGGTTTACTCGTGACATTAGAGTGACAAGGCGATTTATAGTATCCGCAAGTCTGCTTGTTTGCCTGGCACTTTCTTCAGCTAAGGTTAGTCGTTGCTCGAGTGCACGAGCATACTCCTCGGCTTCCCGTGAACGTTGTTCACTTTCTTCCAACCTTGCTTGTAGGATGTCGGTAGCGCTCATGTTGTCTATAACCTGTTGATGAATCATTTCCAGAGTACGGTTCGTGCCTTCCTGTTCTTGAAGAAGTTGTGTTATGCGATCGTCGGTTCGGTACAACAGGTAGTTTTCTACTATATAATGATCTCGTTCTAGGGTTTCGAGCCTTTCTTCATGACGATGAAGTCGGGCTGCTAACACCGGTACAAAAGGGTGTACTGGTTCTTGTGTGTACGGGGAGATGTCCATGGGGTCAGCAGAAATCTGTATTGCTTCCTCAGACCTCCAAGTGTTTAAGGTTGTGGGTAGCCAGTCCCACCTACGGGCGTATGCCGAACGACGGGTATTAGTCGTGGTGTTAGCAATGGAGTTTGAGTAAGGGTTTGCTCGGGATGATCCGACATTCCCTCGGCGTCTTCGTACTACCCGGGCTTCGCCGGTCAAGTAGTAAAGAGTTTCGGGAGAGTTTGGTGTCGTAGTGGTAGGTAAAGGAGTGGTACCCCTAGTAGTGGACAGCGTTTGAGGTTCGTTGTTCAAGCCGGTTGACGATACGTTAGAGGAGTCTGCCATTTCTGTGGCAAGGAGTTTAGTATACGAGAGGTTAAGGTTATATATAGAAATATAATAACCTAGCACATAAGCACGTATAGGGTTGGTCCCGTTTCTATCCTTGGTCAAAGTCTTCTAATGCATTCCCATTCGCTATAACCATTTCAGGTCTTGCATCAATTATCCTTTAATTGTACATAGTTGATCAAGCTATGTTAAATTAAATTCAAATGATGCAATCGCTGAACCAGTCATATTAAATGAGGAATACTAACCTAATTGTTATAGTCTAGGTCACTAATGCAATCCTAGTTCGCTATAACCTTTGGCTCTGATACCAATCTGTCGCACCCCCAAAACACGTGGCAGCGGAAGTGGGAGGTGTCACGGGGGCGCCGACCAAATCAAATATCATCAACACAAAGATCAAAGCAAACGACCTCTATATGAGACGTTTGAAAATATTACATTACCATAATTCAAATGTTTACAAAATAATTCTGGAGTTCGCATGACAAAAGTAGAATTACATAACTATGATTCTAAAATATAGTAAATGCAATCTAGTTCTTTGATGTTTGAAAACGATGCGACTCGAGCTAAGCTATCCATAAGCTTCCTATTGCGGCGGGTTACTTGAGAAATACATACTAAAAGGTCAACATAAAGTTGGTGAGTTCATAGGTTTGTTAAGTAATCAGTTGCTAAAATGATCCACAAGATTTCACAAGTTTTGCATCATTCGTCAATGATAAGTAAAAGTATCGTTAGCCAACGACAAGTAAAAGTATTGCATACAGCAATATAAGTATACCATTTGCATGAGTCTCATAGTCAAGCTTAACGTTGTTTGCCTCCGGTAAGTGTACTAATCCGATACACTTCTAAATCACAAGTAATACTGCGCCCGTGGGTTGGCTAGCGCGACTAGCCCGGACGAGGTTTGTCAAACCCTGATGGTACCACCCAATAATACTCACGCACAAATTTTAATGACTATGATAAGTAGAGGACTTTAGTGGATTAATCAGGTCTCATGCAATCCGTACAAAAAGTTGTTTCCAGTACTTGTGATCATAAAGCAGTTTATAAAACAGTTGTATGTATTCTCACCCTAGTGAAAGAAAGTAAAAAGGGGCTATGAAACTCACCAGAGTTGAGCAGGTAGCAAGCAATATCAAATATTAGCAAGTAGTGGGTGTTCTCGTTCCCGTGTGCAACCTCCTAACGCCCTAAACGTATGAGGTTGTATAAGTAGATGTCTCAAAAGACCATCTATAGCGATTGTATAAGTGGGGGTTAATGTCCACTTAAGCCAATCAGGTAGGTGGGGGTTTTATGTCCACCTAAAGCTAGTTCATCAACTAGTATGTCCAAATAGTAGTTCAAGTTCGTTTATCGAAAACGTGTACGACCCGTTGGTGAAAGTTTGTAATAATAATTCTTTAAGACATTATTATTAAGTTTGTGTCATTGTATACTTTGTTACTGTATGAATCATGTGTGGTTATAATTTGTTACTCATGTTCGATACTTAGCGAAAAACAAGTTTAAAACATTCTGTCCTTAGCGACACTAGTAGCGACACTAGTGTCAGTGTCGCATGTCATGCGACACTCGGGTAAGTGTCGCAGTGTAGCCACTGCTAGTGTCGCAGAAGGTTACCACTGTTAGGTATGCGACACTAGGGGTAGTGTCGCAGGTAGTGTCGCAAGGTTTGAAGTCACTGATGATAGGTCAGCAACACAGAGGGGTGCGACACTATGGTTACTGTCGCAGGTTACGCGACATTAAGGTTAGTGTCGCATGGTCATGCGACACTAAGGGTCTGTCCAAAAATTCGATTTTTGTTTAAGTGTTTTCAAGTGTCGGTTTTCGTTCGGGAAACTTTCTAAAATTAGTTTTTGGTCCAAGTTGCTAATTAAGTCATCCAAACCCATTTTTGTTACCATTTTCCAAATATAGTAAGTTTTTCGAAAACGAGCCACTTTTATTGACTTGGTCAAACTTACTCGGTTTGACCCGAAACTTTCACCCAACCCAAATATCAGTTTATAGGGTCTTAATATGTTGTCGGTTCATGCCGGAGTTCACCAAAAGTGTCGGTTTCTATAAAATTCCTAAATCTTCAAGATTTCACATTTTCGACTTTTTGTCGGTTTATTTCACCAAGTGTTTTACCAATTTCTGGTCCAAGTCAAGTCTCACAATTTTTATCAACTGATCTACTATGTGTGTAGTGTCTAACTTATATTTTCCAAGAGTTTTAAGTCCCATAATCATAGAGAAGCAAAATAATTAGTCATGCATAGTCTAGATTCTAATTTTACCCAGGTCAGTCTCACAAATCGTCCAATAGAGAAAAACGCGTAAGTTTCTGGAAAAGTATAAAACACGAAAGCTGTAGATCTTTTCAATACGCAAATTTTTAAAACAAAATGCATCTTCTAACTCTTCCTAGAACTCAAGATATGACGTTTTTAGTAACTTGTGTTTTTGAAGACAGATTATGTATCTTTGTGTATAAAATCATAAAAAAACGTATTTTAAGCTTATATTTGGACATAATCTTGTTAGATGAACTTTATAACATGTAAATCAGTAACATGAAAGTGAAATAAGTGAGGGGGTTAGTGGTTCTCACAAAGGATGATGAAGAAGAACAAGAGAGGATGTGTTGGTGATGATGATTCCTTGAACTTCTCCTTCTTGAATCTTGATGAATGATGGTGATTTAATGGAGGTTTTTGGGTGGTTAATTGGGGCTGAGATATCTCTGGAAATGGAGAGAGAATAGAGAAAGTTTTGAGAGTGGTGATGTAGAGAGAATAGGAATGAAAGAGTATTTGGTGAAGTGGTGCATGTAGGTTGAGTGTAGAGATTAAATCTTGCATGTAACATGAGAGGGGGAGGGGAATGGGCAGCCATGTGGGGGGAGAGGGGGCCGGCCAAGGGGGGGGGGCACTCAAGGGTATTTTGGTCATTTTCTTATTTATCCGATTTGTGCTTTGCGCGGTGTTCGTTTTCTCGTTCGGTTTGGTGTTAAACGTTTAATACACGTTTTTAAGTAACGATTTAAATTTCAATATTTTCACTTGAAGTATTCATTCTAAATACTTGAAAAACATTTATAAAAATGATTCGTTAATTTAGTGATCTCGATTTGCGCGTTCGTTGTACAGATTCTAAATCGCGTGACGTTTTATTTGGACGTTTTTCGTTATCGTTTAAAGACACGATATATTAATTGATAGTTTTACACTAAATAATATATTTTAGATTCAAAAATGTATTTTGACTTTCGTTCGATTGTCGGGCGCGTTCTGCGCATTTTCGTTGCGTTTGAGACGTTTTAATCGAAACGTCTAGGTTTTTCGGGTATTATTATATTAAAATAATAATATATGATAAATAACTTCTAAAAATAGATTCAAGTTATTTATAAAGATGTTTTCACCAACGTCGTATTTTATACAGTGTCGGACTCCGTCCGGTTGTTTTGCACAATTTTACCAAATTGCGTAAGCGTAATTACAATTAATTACGTAGCGTAATATAAATCAATTACTGAGGTGTATATTCACATAAAATATACAAATAGTTACAAGTAACTACAAGTACTTAGCCTAAAACTAAACTAAACACACGTAATTAGGGTTTCTAGAGGGTTAATCAGTAAACCTAAATCGTCGGGTGTCACACAACCACCTGCGAATGAGACTGTGACAGCTACACGTATAACTCTCGCTGAAAACTCTAAACCTTTGATTGAAGGGCGATCCTCACAGGGGGTTACTCAATTCACTCAAGAAGTGTATCAGGTTTCCTAACATTCTAAACAAACGAAATCGCTCAAAGCCAGTCGCAGCGCTTATCATCATAGGCTTGGTCGAGAATCGCATCTCCACCACTCCAAATGAGGACGGTGCTAATTATCCCAAGGCATTTTTGTTGACTTGTAATGTTCGGGTGAGGGTTAAATGGGTATGAAAAAGGGTTGTTTCAAGGTTTAAAAGGTATGCTTATTTTAGGAATTTTCAAATTTTATAAAAAACTTTATTTAGATATGCTTTTTAATGAAAATGGAAACGGATAACGGTAAGGAAGGAAGATAGCTATTTTGACTTCTATCTTCTTGAAAACACACGGAAGATTTACGTCTTTCAGAGATCAAAGATTTCGGGAGATTTTGAAGCACTTAGCTTTATTTAGATGATAAATTTTTGTTTAGAATTTCTTTGCCAAAGAATTTTTCTAAGGATTTTTTTTCTTTCTTACTGCCTTTTGAGATCCTTTCATATTTTCATTTTTTTCAGACTTTTTGATATTTCGAATTTTACTTGGTGCCAATTTTTCGTACCTCAAGATTCTCGATCTTTTAAGATTTGATTTCTGAAACGCACGCGATAACTCTTTGAGTAAAACACGAATTTTGTGATTTTTGGAGTGAAAGCAAAAAGAATATTTAGATATCATTTTTCAAAATTTTAAAAATTCTAAGATAAGGTTTTGGTGGGTATGGAAAGGAATGTGTTTTAAAATATTTGGATATTTAAGAACTGAAAAGGTTAAGGCTCAACAGGGTTTACTAAGAGGATCATTGATACTAAAATTGAGTATCGGCAGGGTTAGGCTTGAAGAGATATGAGAAAAATGAGTTTAATCCTAATAAATGCCAAGATCCTCTAATTGCACCTATACCGCGTACGGTACTCTTTGGTATGGTCTCGAAGCGTATACCAGAAACAAGTTCTAATTCTAAGACGCATGCATCGGCACACACACAGAAATGAATGGTGAAACATTAAAAATGAATGCTTATTAAAGGCTCAAGTTCCTCACACAACAATATAGGGTGTATGCGCCTAGTCATGCGATGCTTCGAAGATGACCATTTCATTTTTAAGGGATCCTTATTCTGCCTTATCATACCTTCAAAAGTAATTTATTTATTCTTAAAAAGTGATTATCCTTAAAAAGTATTTTTCTTACTAAAAGATCTAAAAATTTACAAAAGTCAGTCTACTGAATGAGTAGTCCAACTACTGTCGAAGCGGGACTGTTTTTATAGCGAAATTTTTTTTGAAATATTTGACAAAATAGAGTTTGATTTTAAAAATTTTTTTTGTAAAAATTTTGAGCAAGAAATGAGTTTAAGAATTTACGTTGGAGGACAAGAGGTCAAGAACTTTACGGTATGACATACCGTGTATCCCACACTTAAAGGAACATTATCCCTAATGTTCACTACTAAGGCGGAGATCTTTTGGGGGATCCCACACTTAGAGTTTGATTATAGGATATGCTCACTTTAACGTGTTTTGAAAATGGTGGAATAAAATCCCACACTTATAGATTAGGCATAGAGGATATGGTATGAATATTTCAAGAAGACAACGGAAAAGAATGAAAAACTCCCCTCATGGATTCACGAGATGAAGATGATTTGGCTGAAGAAGGATGCATTACTTGCTAGAGATTTCAGCTTATTTCCGTCTAAGAACAGCCTTCCGGTTTAGTGCGTGTCATCTAGTCGTGAATCGATCCCATCATTCTCAACAATCACTTCAACCACATTTTGATCTACTAAAATAAACCAAGAAAATGTAAGCATAAAGATAAATAGATAGATCATCCAGCTAAGTAGCAAGCTGGGTGAAAAGTACCAAAAGATCAAAACAAGTTCACAAGTTATCCCACCATAATAGTTAGTGCTAATACAGACCAATAATAATAATAATAAAGTATTGGAGATGATAAAGTCTAAGGACAAGGAGACCCCTGATCAGTCACATGAAGATCAAATGCAGAAGTGGAAGGGTTATTTCCTGCAGCCGAAAGCTCTCCACTAGTGGCTCTCCCTGATACAGTCTCTGATGTAATAATCCTGTGTTGCCTCAATACATCCCTCAAGACATTTGTCGGCAAGTCATCTACATATTCAAAACCCCACTCTTGTAGGCATTGAGCTGTCATGTGTGCCTCCTCATGTAATATCAAGTAACCTCTCCTAATGTCGTTCTCATTTGGAAGCTCATTTTCTGGAATAGCATCAAAGTTGAGTATCCCTAAGAATCCTAAGAATCTAAGGCCGTCAGCACTAGTGGTGGGCATGACTGGGCGATAAACATTTGGATCATTAGGCCTCGGGATCTCATAAATCGGAGATAAGACATGGGTAGCTGGGGATGGCTTCCGTGAGGTAGATGGAGCAGCTAAGCTGTGTATGGAATATACTGGCTCATAGCGAGATGTGGTGGGCATGGTGTATGATGGAATAGTGGTGGTAACTGGGGCAAAGGTGGTGGTGACTGGTGGAAATGTGGATGATGGTGTCGCAAATCTATACATCAGTGGCTCTGGTATCGGTAATCTAAATCTGCGAGCTACATTTATGTCATGAGCATGTCTAACCTGAAGTGCATGAAAAGTCCAATACTGAGAAAGTGGAGTCACTGGTGTAGTCCAGTCAACAACACTCTGAACCCTAGATGTAGAGCCAGGTGCCCTAGTATCCTCCTGCGGTGCTCTAACATCTCTATCATCATCTGGTATCTCAATCGGCTCATCATCCTCAACATCCCTGTCTCTCTTACTACTCTTCCTCTTCAGAACACAACCAGGAATGGCCTGTTTGGTAGCTCTCCAGAATGCCTGCCCGCTCGAATCAGTAGATATCAACCATATAGCGCGGAAGTACTCTAGATCAAATGGCAGGGATCGAACATAAGGCGAGCTAGTGTACTCGCTCATGTGATCCTCTGTGAGCAAAACCATACGGCTACAAATCCTGGTTATGAAAGCTCCCATATAGATATACTTTGTAATCTCAAATGTTGTCTCTCTTTGAATCCTCTCGGCTACTAAGAAAGCTACATTCACATTCTTCTTCTTAATCATTGCGTTCATCACAAAGAGATCATCAGCTCCAACAGCTCCTCCTGTTTCTTTCTTTCCATGTAGTGATACAGCTAGTAGCTTGTGCAGGAGTCGATGCTCAACTTTGAAGAACGCGGAGGCTTTTACATTTGAATGAAAACTAGTACCCGTTAGATTGTCCCAAATGAGCCCATGGTATTCATTACATGAAACACCCCGTGAACTATCGAAGAATATCTGAGAATGTGTCTACTCCTCTATGTAGAACCCAAGATATACCGCAAGCTCAGCCAAAGACACATGCTACTTCACCCCTCTATAATTAAAGCTGATTATTCGCTTATCTGTAATATTGGAGATGCAAGGGTTGAATTTGTAGGTCAACATGAACTCAATAACTAGCTCTCTGTAAATGTCTTCATTGAGGGCGAACATCTTGTACCAAGCATCCATTTGCTCATCATTGATCTTGTATTTCACTAACTTCCTCAGTTCACTCTTGTACCCAAGTGCCTTTACATCTCTCCAGACGATAAATCTGTTCTTTCCAAATGGCCGGTTCATCCAATCCTTAATTAGTTTCTTCTTTTTGGCGGAAGTGGTCAAGTATTCCAAAGTAGGATGGATATCTTCAGAAGCAGACTTCATCTGTCAAGATAAAAGACAATTAGTGCGCATCATGATCATAGATATATGGATTTACTATGTTATCCCAATTTTATATAAAAATTTGAAATGTAGGCTTTAAAAATCGAATAATCCATAACCTAGAAAGATACATTTTTAACCAAACCGCAATCACCAAACCACAAATTTATCACCAATAAGTTTCTTAAGCTATGGTAAATATTGTAAGCATTTTTCTAGGACAAAAGGTCTTATTTTATGAATGATTCCTAGAAAAGGCTTTAAACAATGAAAATGCATTAGTAATTAACTAAGTAAGCATTTAAGATTTTAAAGAAACCTTGTAATTACCTTACTTTAATCAAAACTTTGCAATTTACCATAAACTTAGAAAACTAGTGATGAAACTTTGACCATTTTATGTATTTAAAGATATTAATATCAAGTGTTAGTCAAATTTTGAAAATTGGTGTTTTATGATGTGAAATTGACTAACAACTTAACATTCCATCTTTAAATGGCATAATTATAATATTGGTTCCTTAGAAATATGACTTGCTATTCGAAAATCTCAAACACTTTATGATGCAACTTTCATATTGCAACTAGTCATTTTAATCTTTTTAAGAACAAGATTCAATAATTCAAGTAAGCTTTATCATGCCAATATTTGGTTTGTAAAAGATTTTAATTAAAATAATGATACTTCACATATACTCATAAAAATGCTTACTTTAATTCTTAAAATTCTTTAAACCAATCATCTAACTAATTAAAACTAGTTTACTCATGTTCAACACATTATTATAAGCAATTTTAATCTACAAAAGTCAAACATGAGTAATTCTAGCCAAAAAGTCAACAAAATGTCAAAGTTCATTACTTTGAAAATCAAAGTTCACCAATCTCTCATGAAATTACTAGATTACTATCAATCATCATCATGCAAACATCCAATAGCAAGTAATAACACCTAAAGTCCTAATCTTTAGCCCTAAATATCACGTTTCAAATTGAAACACTAACTTTTGGGTAAAATCATGAACTAGAGATTTTAAGTTATAATTGGGTAAAATTGTTATAATGTATATGGCATGTCATATACATTTAGTTTTTGCTTTTTAAGCATAGCTAGTGCTTTCTCGAGGATAATGTGGAACTCATCCACATTTTTATTGTACTTAATGGTTTGAGGTAATAAAAATTCACCGGGGTTAAACCCTTTACCCAAAAAAAAAAAAAGATTTTAAGTTAGAAATTTACCTTAGAAATGATGCAATGATGAAAAATGAAGCATACAAGTAATGAAAATGAAGAATGTAGAGCTTGAAATCTTCAAGAATGGTGGAAATTTGATGGTGACATGGTGGTTGGGTGGGTTTCGGCCGAACAAGAGGAGGGAGATGAGTGAAAATGTTTTCATTTTTGCCTTTTAACCTCCTTTCCCTTTTTACTTTTTACCATTTTACCCCAAGTGGTAATTTTAGTGAAAGTAAATGGTAATTAGGTTAAAAAGAGTTTATTAAAAACTTAAAATATTTTTGTGTTCTTAAAAATTTAAATCCCATTAAAACTTGTTAAAATTTGCTAATTATTAAATTTGTGGTTTAATAATTGAACAAACTTTAAACTTTGCGTGATAAACGATGAGATAAAATTATAAAGAACGTTTTTAAAGAAGATTATTAAAAAAATTAAAATTTTAAATCTTAAATAAACTGAAAAATTAAACTACTTAATTTATTAAAATTGGATTGCCTCCCAATAAGCGCTTTGTTTTAAAGTCAACTGCTCGACTTTTCTAAATAATTAATTCGGGGCCCGAGGCTGAGGAAAAGTATTGTAACACCCGCCAAATTAGGACTAGTGATTAGTGCCTAATCAACTGTTAATACATGTAATTAGTTCTGTGTTAGACTAATTAATGTATTGGATTTTATATTGATGAATATATACAATTTTTGCGATTTGATTAAATCGTACGCAATTTAAATCGAATGTATTTCGGTTCAAGTAAAATACGGACGTTGGTGATCAATTTTATTGAATAATATAAAAATTATTTATTGACAATAACGTACCAAAAATATTATTTTGATAATATTTCAAGTTCACTTCATATCGTATTATAGGCGTCTGCACGACTTAGATATTAAACGCGTAAACAAACGAGGCCAATTGAATTATTAAGTAATTGATAAAATACTTCAACAAATTTATTTAATTAACTTTCATCTTCTTTAAAACTTGCACTTTAAACACTTAAAATAATTATTTAACGATTAACGATCGGGGAAACGAACACCGCACGGAGCGCGAATACACGGAGCTAAAAGTGGAGACCCACACATGGGTGGGCCCCCACCCAAAAATCTGCCAAAGGGTGAGGTCATCACCTCCCCACCCTCACTTTACTCTTTCTCTTTTCTCCCTCTTCTCTTTTTCTTTCAAAATTCCACCATTTCCACCACCATCTTCCACCACAAAATAACACCACAAAAACGCCTCAAATCACCTCGCTCGTTTGGAGAAAAAGACTCATCTCGCAAGGATCTACATTTCTATCTTTCCGGATTCTCCGCGAGACGATTTGTAAGTTTCCGACAAATCTCGAAACTCTTCGATTTCGTTTATTTTTACATAAAAATTGTTTATATAAGCTCAAAATGTCCATATAAGGGTTGGGTAAAAGTTTCAGGCCAAACGAAAACCGAAAAACTCATTTTTGGCTCAAAAATCCGTCATCAGACTTAAGTGTCGCATAGACAGCAGCAGCTATGCGTCACTTCATGCGTTACTTAAGTGACGCATTGAGTGTCGCATGAAACCCTAATTTTGCCTAAGTGTCGCATGAAACCCCTTTTCCCGACACTCCTACCGT
Source organism: Pseudognaphalium luteoalbum (assembly GCA_963422505.1). Classification (NCBI taxonomy): domain Eukaryota; kingdom Viridiplantae; phylum Streptophyta; class Magnoliopsida; order Asterales; family Asteraceae; genus Pseudognaphalium; species Pseudognaphalium luteoalbum. The sequence goes on along the minus strand of OY730194.1, from coordinate 33,464,037 downwards.
CACTTGACTAGTGACGCACAACAACTTTAACCGACACTTCTAGCGACACTTCCTAAGTGAAGCCTAGACCCATACCCGACACTTCTAGCGACACTTCCTGAGTGACGCCTAGACCCATACCCGACACTTATAGCGACACTTACCTTAGTGACGCCCTACCATGCGTCACTTCCCTTAAGTGACGCATATGCTCAGATTTACTATTTTTAGCGACACTTCCCAAGTGTCGCCCAAGCCCCTAAGTGACGCTATAAGTGACGCATAAACAGAAAGTTTTAACTAATTTTACACTAAGTTTTGAGACCCAAATTTGACGCCCCATTTCACCCAAATTCGACCCCAGCCAGGGGCTCTGCCCCTTGGACCCCGCCAGGGGCTGCCGTCCCTTGGACCCCGCTACCAGGGGCGCTGCCCCCGGACCCCCGTCATTAACGGGCTTCGCCCTTACCCTAGGGTCACGAGTAACAGCGTTACATCTAAACTTTCACACAAAGTGTTAAACTTGTATAAAATCAAACACGAATGCGACATGACTTATAAAACACTTTGGAACACGTTTTTCAAGAACAATGATAATATTACCAACAATCATTAACGGGCCGTACACATTTTCAAACACTTAAACAATCAACCAAATTGTAATCATTTGGACATTCTAGTTGGACAAACAACTACAAGGTAGTCTTATTAGATGCCTTCACATGTTTATAACCATCGCGTGTCATGGACACCCTCAGGTTACAAGTCTTTGGACTTCGATTATTGGCTAATCAATCTCAGTTTATTAAGATAAACTCTCCAGGCTCAGGTGAGTCTCATGGCCCCTCTTTTTACTGTTTTACTAGGGGTGTGATACATTGCTCTGTTTTTAACGCATGAACGCGAGTACATATTTCAATATACTACATGAGTTGTTTTCAACTAATCAAACTAAAGTCCTCCGTCAGTATAGTCTGGTAATACGAAAGTAGCGTGAATATTAGTATATGGTACCATATAGGATTGACCCTCCTTGTCCGGGTTAGCAAGCACTAACCGGGTAAACGGACGTACTAATATTTGGGAAGACGAGTGTGGATTAGGCACTCGTGGAGGCACCTCGCTCGGAATTCTCTATATGGGACCCGACCCTCGAGTTAAGCTCAGACTATGCGCTCATGGTTGTATACATTATCTATAACTCTATTTGCTGGATGCAAATCAATACTTAAATCTTGCGGTTCATAGAATATTATTTGATACTCAAACCTATGAGCTCACCAGCGTTAGCTGACCCATTTTAGCATGTATCACAGGTACTCAGCAGTAGATTTGGACTGCCCATCAGGATGCATCTTAGCTCGAGTCTTCATGCAAACTTCAGAGATTTCATTGCATTATTAGATTTTGTATAACTAATTATGTACTTAAATCTCTCATATTACGAACACGAGCTATGTATGAGTTCAAACTGTTGTAAACCTTTTAATATTAATATATTTTGTTAAAACGACGCATATAGAGTCGTTTGCTATATATCTGTGTGCTTTGATTATTGATTAGTAACACCTAAAGTATGCTTCCGCGAATCATTAAATTTGGGGGTGTTACTGATTGGTATCAGAGCCTAAGGTTATAGTGAACTAGGTTGCATTTAGTGGGCCTAGACTATGACCGTTAGGCAGTATTCCTTATTAAGTATGATTTGGTTCAATGACTACGTGGTATTGGTTTAATTTAACATAGCTTGATCAACTATGTATAATTAAAAGAATATGATGTGGAATTTGAAAGGAATCATGACTAAAAAGGATACACTAGTTGACTCTAACCACGAGAGAAACCGGGACTCAAACATGTATGTGTTAGACACCTTAGGCTATTATGTAATATATATGTATATACATAGATAGGCCTCACTCTTTTTAACGCTTTGTCTCAGAATGGCAAACACACCACCCAATTCGTCACGCTCTCAATCCGGGTCGCAGAACCCGAGGGTAGCTAGGAGGAACGCCAGGTTGCCTCGAGCTGGCCCGTATCCTACCCACTTCACTCTGCCGGCCTTGGCCGCTAGGCTGGACGGTCACGAGCAACGACTTCGTACCATGGATGTCGCTTTGCAAGAAACCAATGAAAATTGGAGACTCACAGCGCTTGAGCGTATCAACCAAGTCTCCGAGGACCACGAAAACACCGTTAACAACATGAACATACTCCACGACCAAGTGGTGGAATCAGGAATAGAAGTTGAACTTTTGCGACTCAGGTTGGAACAATGCGAGCAGCGCCTGCAAGAGGCTGAAGAATACTCAAGAATGCTGGTACAACGACTTGCATTGGCAGAAGACAACGCCCGACAAACAAGCAGACTCGCAGCCACCGTTGATCGACTCGTCACACTAATGGAAAGGATCAACTTGCATTAGAACTAGTGTGGCTGTCATCTTGTAATCTATATCTACCTATGTAGGACTTTCATTATTCTAACCGGATGTAACAATTCCCGGTACCTTTTGTACTCCCCGTATTATGTAATCTTTTGAAAACTCGTGTCATGTACCAGACTTGGTTATTTAAATGAAATATAATTATCACTTTATATCGTATATTCCATCATATACACATGTGAAACATCAGAATTTCACACAAGAATCTCATTGTCTTTTCTTGATCTTGTTCAGCAAGATGCCACCGAAGCGATTCACCTTCAGCGAAACTGAAATCGCCCAACTCATAGCCCAAAGCGTGGCTCAAGCTATGGCTACCCGACAACCCAGTTCGGGCAGCGAAGACACAGCTGCCAATGGGCCACAATCCAAGCCTTGTTCATACAAGGACTTCTTGAGCTGCAAACCCTTGAACTTCAAGGGAACTGAAGGAGCCATCGGACTGATCAGATGGTTCGAGAAAATGGAGTCCGTCTTCCACATCAGCAAGTGTGCGGAAGAGGACAGAGTCAAGTACTCCACCTGCACCCTCGAAGATGGTGCTCTCTCATGGTGGAATTCATATGCCCAGTCTGTGGGTATTGATACCGCCTACCTACTCCCTTGGGAGGAACTGAAGACAATGCTTACTGCTAAGTATTGCCCCATCGAACAACTCCAAAAGCTGGAGGAAGAGTTCTGGCACCTAAAGGTGCAGGGAACTGACATTGACGGATATACCGTCAGATTCCAACAGCTTGCCATCCTTCGCCCAACAATGGTGAGCACCGAACCCGATAAGATCCGAAGGTACATCCGCAGTCTTCCGGAACCTGTCCGGGGGAACGTCGCCTCCTCAAATCAAACCACCATTGATGGTGCTATCCGATTGGCCCATGAACTCATGGCCATGAACGAGGACCCAGAACCACCCACTTCTTCCTCCAACTACCTCAAAAGGAAGTGGTCTGACAACCACAGCAACAACCAAAACAAGAAACCCGACACCATCAAAGCCTACAACTCAACCACCGAACCCAGGCGTGGTTACACTGGGAACAAGCCCTACTGTTCCAAGTGCAACCGCCACCATGAAGGTCCTTGCGGTCCTTATTGCAACAACTGCAAGAGGTACGGACACCTCACCAAGGACTGTAGATCCCCCACCAACAACAACAACTCCAACTACAACCCCAAGGCGCCCAAGACATGTTTCGGGTGTGGAAACACCGGGCACTTCAAGAATGATTGCCCAAACCTGAAGAAAAAGAGCAACAACAACAACAACAACAACAACAACAACAACAACGCAAAAGGTAGAGCGTTCGTACTCCACTCTGGGGACGCCCGGCAGGACCCGAATGTGGTCTCGGGTATGTTCCTCCTCAACAACTTAACTGCTTTTGTTCTATTTGATACTGGTGCCGATAGGAGCTTTATTTCTGATGAGTTTTACCCCTTACTTGACATCACTCCTATTGCCTTAGATGTTAAGTACACTGTAGAGCTAGCAAACGGTAAACTCATAGAAACCAATAGTGTGATACCTAATTGCACTTTAAACCTAGCCGATGAAACCTTTTCATCGACCTTATGCCTGTTGAAATTGGGAGTTTCGACGTCATCATTGGAATGGACTGGTTGTCCAAACATCGAGCCGAAATCGTCTGTTACGATAAAATCGTCCGCATCCCTCTCGCCGTCGGTAGAACCTTGATCATACAGGGGGAGACTGGCAGTGCGAGACTAAACATCATCTCTTGTTTGAAAACCCGAAAATTTCTGAGAAAGGGTTATCCAGCAATCCTCGCGCACATCACAGAGAAAAAGTCGGAGGAGAAGCAACTTGAGGATGTGCCCATTGTTAGAGACTTTCCCGAAGTCTTTCCGGAAGAACTACCTGGCTTACCTCCACATAGACAGGTTGAGTTCTCAATCGATCTCGTGCCGGGTGCCGCACCGGTAGCCCGAGCACCATACCGCCTAGCCCCATCCGAACTTCAGGAGTTGTCCACCCAGTTACAGGAACTCCTGGACAGAGGATTTATTAGACCGAGTTCTTCACCATGGGGAGCTCCGGTCTTATTCGTGAAAAAGAAAGACGGTTCTTTCCGAATGTGTATCGACTATCGAGAGTTGAACAAGTTGACCGTCAAGAACCGGTATCCACTTCCTCGCATCGATGACCTGTTTGACCAACTTCAAGGGTCGAGTATTTATTCAAAGATTGATCTTCGGTCAGGTTATCATCAACTTCGAGTTCGCGACACCGACATTCCGAAGACTGCGTTCCGAACTCGTTATGGGCATTATGAATTTCAGGTGATGCCCTTCGGTTTAACAAACGCACCGGCTATATTCATGGACCTTATGAATCGGGTGTGCAAACCCTATCTCGACAAGTTTGTCATTGTCTTTATCGATGACATCCTCATCTATTCGCGCAACGAACGAGAACACGCACAACACCTCAAAACCATCCTAGAACTACTTAAACACGAGGAGTTATATGCCAAATTCTCCAAGTGTGAGTTCTGGATACAATCCGTTCAATTCCTTGGACATGTTGTTAATAGTCAAGGAATCCATGTCGATCCATCAAAAATCGAAGCTATCAAAAACTGGCAAGCGCCAACTACTCCAACCGAAGTGCGCCAATTTTTGGGATTGGCCGGGTATTATCGTCGTTTCATCGAAAATTTCTCCAAAATAGCTCAACCACTCACGACACTGACTCAAAAGTAAAAGAAATTCAATTGGACTGATAAACAAGAGTCAGCATTCCAGCTATTAAAACTCAAACTCTGCAGTGCTCCTATTCTATCTCTACCCGAAGGCACTGACGACTTCGTGGTATACTGCGATGCTTCCCACCAAGGTCTCGGTTGCGTGTTGATGCAACGAGATAAGGTCATTGCTTACGCTTCTCGACAACTCAAAGTTCATGAGAAGAACTACACGACTCACGACCTCGAGCTAGGGGCCGTGGTGTTCGCCCTCAAAATCTGGAGACACTACCTTTATGGTACCCGAAGTACCGTATTCACCGATCATAAAAGTCTCCAGCAGATATTCGACCAAAAAGACCTTAATATGCGACAACGTCGTTGGGTCGAGTTGCTCACCGATTATGACTGCGAAATCAAATACCACCCAGGCAAGGCAAATGTTGTTGCCGATGCCCTCAGTCGAAAGGAACGGCCGAAACCCCTTCGAGTTCGAGCCCTCAGTATGACCATTCATAATGATCTCACCATTCAGATTCATACCGCTCAACTCAAAGCTTTGAAACCCGAAAATGTCAAAAGCGAAGCCTTACGGGGCATCGATAAGCAATTCGAAATCAAACCTAATGGTGTTAGGTACTTCTCAAATCGAATCTGGTTACCTAGTTTTGGAAACCTGCGAGACTTGATGATGGACGAAGCTCACAAGTCTAAATATTCTATACACCCTGGATCCGACAAAATGTATCACGGCATCAAAGAGTTCTATTGGTGGCCGAACATGAAAGCCGAAATCGCCACATATGTCAGCAAGTGCCTTACTTGCTCGAGAGTCAAAACCGAACATCAAAAACCTTCTGGTTTACTTCAACAACCCAACATTCCTGAATGGAAATGGGAACAAATCGCCATGGATTTCATAACCAAACTACCCAAGTCATCGAGCGGTTGCGATACCATTTGGGTGATCGTCGATCGTCTCACCAAATCTGCTCATTTCCTGGCGATCAAGGAAACCGATAAAATGGAACGCCTCTCACAAATCTACATCAAAGAAATTGTTTCTCGACATGGTGTTCCAACCTCAATTATCTCTGACAGAGACGCTCGTTTCACATCTCACTTTTGGTTTTCCTACAATAACAGTTATCATACCAGCATTAAGGCTGCACCCTTCGAGGCACTGTACGGTCGTAAGTGCCGATCACCGATCTGTTGGACCGAAGTGGGAGACAGCCAACTCACTGGTCCTGAACTCATACACGAAACCACTGAGAAAATTGTCGAGATCCAAAACCGACTTAAAGCCGCACGTGATCGTCAGAAAAGTTATGCTGACGTGAGACGCAAACCACTCGAGTTCCAAGTTGGGGATCGAGTACTCCTTAAAGTATCGCCTTGGAAAGGCGTAATCCGATTCGGCAAACGCGGGAAGTTAAACCCCAGGTACATTGGGCCCTTTGAGATCCTTGAGAGGATTGGCCCCGTGGCATATCGATTGCAGCTGCCAGCTGAACTCAGCAGTGTGCACCCCACCTTTCACATTTCTAACTTAAAGAAATGCCTGTCTGACGAGACACTTATCATCCCACTCGACGAAATTCGCATTAATAACAAACTTCATTTTGTCGAGGAACCTTCGGAAATCATGGACCGTGAGGTCAAACAACTCAAACAAAGTCGTATTCCTATCGTTAAGGTCAGGTGGAATTCGCGGCGTGGTCCGGAATTCACTTGGGAACGGGAAGACCAAATGCGACTCAAGTATCCTCAGCTATTCCCTGACTCTACATCAAACACGACCACGAGCTAAATTTCGGGACGAAATTCTCCTAACGGGGGGAGAATGTAACACCCGCCAAATTAGGACTAGTGATTAGTGCCTAATCAACTGTTAATACATGTAATTAGTTCTGTGTTAGACTAATTAATGTATTGGATTTTATATTGATGAATATATACAATTTTTACGATTTGATTAAATCGTACGCAATTTAAATCGAATGTATTTCGGTTCAAGTAAAATACGGACGTTGGTGATCAATTTTATTGAATAATATAAAAATTATTTATTGACAATAACGTACCAAAAATATTATTTTGATAATATTTCAAGTTCACTTCATATCGTATTATAGGCGTCTGCACGACTTAGATATTAAACGCGTAAACAAACGAGGCCAATTGAATTATTAAGTAATTGATAAAATACTCCAACAAATTTATTTAATTAACTTTCGTCTTCTTTAAAACTTGCATTTTAAACACTTAAAATAATTATTTAACGATTAACGATCGGGGAAACGAACATCGCACGGAGCGCGAATACACGGAGCTAAAAGTGGAGACCCACACATGGGTGGGCCCCCACCCAAAAATCTGCCAAAGGGTGAGGTCATCACCTCCCCACCCTCACTTTACTCTTTCTCTTTTCTCCCTCTTCTCTTTTTCTTTCAAAATTCCACCATTTCCACCACCATCTTCCACCACAAAATAACACCACAAAAACGCCTCAAATCACCTCGCTCGTTTGGAGAAAAAGACTCATCTCGCAAGGATCTACATTTCTATCTTTCCGGATTCTCCGCGAGACGATTTGTAAGTTTCTGACAAATCTTGAAACTCTTCGATTTCGTTTATTTTTACATAAAAATTGTTTATATAAGCTCAAAATGTCCATATAAGGGTTGGGTAAAAGTTTCAGGTCAAACGGAAACCGAAAAACTCGTTTTTGGCTCAAAAATCCGTCATCAGACTTAAGTGTCGCATAGACAGCAGCAGCTATGCGTCACTTCATGCGTCACATAAGTGACGCATTGAGTGTCGCATGAAACCCTAATTTTGCCTAAGTGTCGCATGAAACCCCTTTTCCCGACACTCCTACCGTCACTTGACTAGTGACGCACAACAACTGTAACCGACACTTCTAGCGACACTTCCTAAGTGACGCCTAGACCCATACCCGACACTTCTAGCGACACTTCCTGAGTGACGCCTAGACCCATACCCGACAATTATAGCGACACTTACCTTAGTGAGACCCTACCATGCGTCACTTCCCTTAAGTGACGCATATGCTCAGATTTACTATTTTTAGCGACACTTCCCAAGTGTCGCCCAAGCCCCTAAGTGACGCTATAAGTGACGCATAAACAGAAAGTTTTAACTAATTTTACACTAAGTTTTGAGACCCAAATTTGACGGCCCATTTCACCCAAATTCGACCCCAGCCAGGGGCTCTGCCCCTTGGACCCCGCCAGGGGCTGCCGCCCCTTGGACCCCGCTACCAGGGGCGCTGCCCCCGGACCCCCATCATTAACGGGCTTCGCCCTTACCCTAGGGTCACGAGTAACAGCGTTACATCTAAACTTTCACACAAAGTGTTAAACTTGTATAAAATCAAACACGAATGCGACATGACTTCTAAAACACTTTGGAACACGTTTTTCAAGAACAATGATAATATTATCAACAATCATCAACGGGCCGTACACATTTTCAAACACTTAAACAATCAACCAAATTGTAATCATTTGGACATTCTAGTTGGACAAACAACTACAAGGTAGTCTTATTAGATGCCTTCACATGTTTATAACCATCGCGTGTCGTGGACACCCTCAGGTTACAAGTCTTTGGACTTCGATTATTGGCTAATCAATCTCAGTTTATTAAGATAAACTCTCCAGGCTCAGGTGAGTCTCATGGCCCCTCTTTTTACTGTTTTACTAGGGGTGTGATACATTGCTCTGTTTTTAACGCATGAACGCGAGTACATATTTCAATATACTACATGAGTTGTTTTCAACTAATCAAACTAAAGTCCTCCGTCAGTATAGTCTGGTAATACGAAAGTAGCGTGAATATTAGTATATGGTACCATATAGGATTGACCCTCCTCGTCCGGGTTAGCAAGCACTAACCGGGTAAACGGACGTACTAATATTTGGGAAGACGAATGTGGATTAGGCACTCGTGGAGGCACCTCACTCGGAATTCTCTATATGGGACCCGACCCTCGAGTTAAGCTCAGACTATGCGCTCATGGTTGTATACATTATCTATAACTCTATTTGCTGGATGCAAATCAATACTTAAATCTTGCGGTTCATAGAATATTATTTGATACTCAAACCTATGAGCTCACCAGCGTTAGCTGACCCATTTTAGCATGTATCACAGGTACTCAGCAGTAGATTTGGACTGCCCATCAGGATGCATCTTAGCTCGAGTCTTCATGCAAACTTCAGAGATTTCATTGCATTATTAGATTTTGTATAACTAATTATGTACTTAAATCTCTCATATTACGAACACGAGCTATGTATGAGTTCAAACTGTTGTAAACCTTTTAATATTAATATATTTTGTTAAAACGACGCATATAGAGTCGTTTGCTATATATCTGTGTGCTTTGATTATTGATTAGTAACACCTAAAGTATGCTTCCGTGAATCATTAAATTTGGGGGTGTTACAAGTATAACGAGGAATAAATGAAAGTCGGAGCACTTCAGTGATACGATAAATTAGGTCGGCAGAATTTAAGAAAAATATTTCAAATTCATTTAGAAATCTTCTCTCCTCGTGTCCTAATTTTATAAGTGCATCAACGAAATTATTAAATTCCCGTTTAACTTTCTTGGGATTTGAAATTCCATCTCGTGGTCCGTCGTCTAAAAAGTTAAGATCATGAAGTAATTTATCCAATATTTTCAAAAATTCCTTTTCTTCTTTTGAATCAGGATTTCCGGTAGTAGCGTGAACTGCTACCGATGATTCTTTAAAAAGTAATTTTTGTTGAAGCGTGAAAGGAAATTTTGATTTTTGAAATAACAGAGTTAGCTTAATTTGAATTTCTTTCCGTTTTTCACAGAAAGATTTCTCAATAGCCTCCTCATTTGCATTTGGAAAAAATTCTATCAGTTTATTGATTAAATAGACGGCAGGATCGATAAAGAATGGTATTTTCCCAGGGAGTAAGATTGGAATTAAAGGGTCACGCTTTATCCATAATTCAAGCTCACTAATCGGATCTGAAATATACCGATTAATCCGTGTTGATGAAACAGGATGGTAATCAGTATTAGCAAGTAATTTCATTAACAGGTCTAGGTCTGATATTAGTAGTAGCTCATCTTTTCCAGTGTAATTAGCGCGAAGTCCTAAAATTAGAATATCGATAGTCACGAAGGTCTTTCTTTGGTCAACCGAAAAGGGGAAGTCTGATATTTTAAGGTATTTAAGAAAGTTGGCACAAATATCTATCCTCCTATCTGGTTTAAAAGAATTTCCGACATGACGTTCGATTTCAGTCTCGCGTGGAATATCTATGATTTCAATGATGTATGTGGGTGGTCCACTTAGTACGGTTTTAGCTATGGTGTACCTGGGTTGGACTGGACAACTTTGAAATGGTTCATCTATGTAGGGGGTTCCTGATTTGAATGTATGATTTTCCGAACATGAGAGATGCTTATCTTGTGAATAAGTTCTCAAAATGTCAGGGAGATCGTATTCAAAGTATTCATCCAAGCAGTGAAGGCGTTCATTTCTATCTAATCCTAACATAGGTGGATAAATGTAAACCTCAGTGCCGAATGGTACTTCTTTGGGAAGGTCAGGTGGCCTAACATAGTGTGGGTATTTGGCCAGAAGTGAAGAGATCTCAGGGTCAAGGGTAAATTGACTACTTGAAGTGTGAGTAACAGAAGTTGATATCTTCTGCTGAGATTCCTCTACTTCTAGGTCAAAGTGTTTTTGCTTGATATAAATTTCTTGGATGTTTAAGATTTTCTTGACATTGGGGTATGAAGAACAAGAAGAGTTATCCTCTAATTCTTTTTCCATAAAATCAAAAAAGTCAGAATCATCCATTGTCATCATCTCATCTGTTGTCTTGTAAGAGAACAGAGAGACGGGGCTAGAAACCGAATCATATGGTTTTTGATTTTTCATATTTTTATATTTTTTGTGTTTTAATAACTATTCTAAGAAAGCAGTAACTTTCGAACAAGTTAGACTTGAACAAAAGGTTCTCCTAAGGGCTTCTAACTTAAAGGTATGTTTTTCAAATCACAAAGCTCGTCGATCCCCAGCAACGGCGCCAAAAAACCTGATCGCGCCCCAACGGTCGATCAAAGAATTGCTTCCCCGTCGTTGCGGACCTTCCAGTCGGAGGCGGGTGATTAGTGGGTTTTAAATTTATAATGCTAGGAAGCCTAAGTTTTATTACTACCTACTGCTATGACTCAGGTGTCATTCTTAAAATCGGAGCGAATCGAAATGAAGTAAATACCTTAAATAATAGAAGCTAATAGGATGGGTTTAAAAGAGCAGGTAGGGTTTGTTTTTGGTATTTTCTAAATTAACTACAATACAGAAAAGTAAATACTAAACTACGGATAGGGTAAACAGATAGATAGAGATTGTGATTGCCGAAGTTTCAATATTCAGGTTTTAGGATGATGTTCATTATAAAAGATGATTGAAGACTTCCCTTTAATAAAATTAACAGAGGTTTGATGTCAACACTAGCATCCTACAATTTAAGTGAAAACCCTAAGTCGCATGTCACTGAATACTAGGTTATCATGAGTCTGATCAGATCAGGATGCTCAGTCCCCCAACACTGTCCGATGAGGACTAGTGACCCATCTTGGAGTTAACTCCTGGGTGCATGAATAAGGCAACAGAATGATATTTAATTTCTGACCTTTCTTAACACCTAATTCTAATTGATTTTATTAAGGGTCGTACTATTGCTTGCTAATGTATGTTAAACTGTCAGTTATGTTGGATCAAAGGGTTTAAGCTAACTACACTACAACTGAATGTTTGCTTTCTTTTCAAGATCCCTTAGATTTAATCGAGGAGCACAAATACTTCTATCAAGGTGTAGACCCTCCTTTGCAATCAAATGTTCATCCCTAGGTTCGTTTCATGGTGTATACTACGTTTTTCAGCAGTTCCACAGCTTTTATATATACCTAGACCATGTTCAGGAAGAGTGACTTCCAGGTATCCACGGTGTCATATGCTTACGACCAGTCCGTAGCTTCCACGTATTTGTACTCCACCAGCGGTGTTTCCAGCGCTATACTAAGTACTAGGCCGTATTACAGCATGTCCACAGCTTCATACAAAAACACAGATAACTATCTACCGATACTAGGGTTGATCAGGTCCTAATACTAAAGTAATAGTCACGTGAAAGCTTGGAAAGGGTGGAATAGGTGGTTTAGATCTACCGCTTGAAAAGTTTAACCGGATACATAACATAACAATTTCCAATCACATATTTAAGTAACGATTAATTTAACATCATCCCTACTCCTAAATATCTACATTTCAACAATCACAATATTACACTACTCAATAAACATGGCAATAAGTAAAGCACATACCATAATATTACGCATGGATAAATCAGACATAATAAGAGTATGAGGGAATAGATATCACCGGATAATAGAGCAGCGTAACAAGAGAATAGAACTTGCAATCCTCGAATAAAAGCTTGAACACCAATACTCCTTGATTACAAAAGTTAATCTCTACTCTAATATACTAGCTACCCACTAACTACTCTCTAACCCTCAAGAGAGAGAAGTTAGAGAGAGAAACTAACTACGAAATGAAAATACAAGAGGAATGTGTTGTGTTGTGTTTGATTTGAATGGATTTCAATTGATGAGAAATGAGGAGGTGAAGGCCTCTATTTATAGGCTTACAAGATACAATTTTACACTCAACACCCTCGCTTCCATTAACACTGAAATACACCCCCGCGCTATGAAATTCGACACCAAAAGGGGCGTATTCGATACCAAAATGGGCGTATTCGGTAGCAAATAGGGTGTATTTGATAGCAAACGGGGTGTATCCAGAAGGGCGTATATGGCTCTGTAGAGGGGGGTATACGGCCCCTTTAGGGTATACGTCCCCTAGAGGGGTGGTGAACCCTGGGTCGTGGTCCCGTGTGCTGGATCGTAAGTCTTATGTGCTGGATCGTAACTCGTTTGGCCCTATCTTCTTCGTTCTTGATCCGTTTATGACAATCTTTATATCCACGCGTTCGTATTCTCCAGACCTACATTTTAAGATACTTATTAATTCCTAGATCGGAGTTGTACGATAAAATAGCGTGTTGAACAAATTATGCCTTTTTAAGTGTGTTTTTTGTCCATTTACCATTGTTTTTAAATACTTATAAAGTTTTGACCTTTTTAACAAAATGTGGTAAATGTGGACTTTATTGTCATGATTTTGTTAATTAAGTGCTAAATATGAGGTAAAAGATGTGCGTAAAACATGACTTTTTATGTCAAATCAGAGTCAGTGGCCCTTATTATTGAACGCATTTGCTCGTGGGCGAAGGAACAGAGTAGCAAGTCCAAAACAAGTCTAACCGTTCTTGATACCACAAGTCTACAAATCCGGCAAACAACTAACTTAGAAAATATGTTCGGACTTATTTGATTAATTCCTATTAATGAAACTCATGCATGATAAGCGAGGGAAAGCATTTAGGTTTCTTGCGTACCTTACTTTAGGTTTCGTGTTTTAAGGAAAAGTATCATTTTAAATTGGATTTTAAACTTTCCTTTCTCAATACAATTAACAAATCCCTAGGTTTTCGTGAATGGTTATTTAGCCTATAGCCTACCTACTCTACTCTAATCTAAACTAATCTAATTAAAATGCTGGCGGCTTTTGCATAGAGTTAAACCCAGACCATATCGGAAAATACTATGGTAGTTCATGATGTATTTAATTGTTAATCGATGTTTTCGTTGTGAATTTAATTGTTTCGCAATGCTTTCATGATAAGTACATTATGATTGGAGGTATACTATACTCATGGCAATTCCACGTAATCACATTGCATTTTATGATGATTGCATGACGTTACAGTTAAACCATAGTTTTGACACAGATAACTATTGACCAAACATTGAGGTTCACGACTCCTCTTTACAAGGTTACAATCACGTTTGTTAATCGAAAGGCGAATATAAGTTTTATGTTTAAAAAATAGTTTTATGTTTAAAAATCACAAGATAAGTCCGTTCATAAAGTTTCCATTTTTATAATGTCGATCCATAATACAACTACCTTCGGTCGTTTACCGACTTCCATACATTTGTACTCCGCTTAACAGCGTTTCCAGTACTATATCAAGTAAACAGTTGAAAGAGGGCCGTCATATTACTTCATGACATATTTAAGGTCATCCCACAATTATTTATGCTAACTACATCACAACAAATACAATAGTAATCTACTCGCTAATCATGGCACAAACTATCTCTAGCATAATTAAAGTACACATATTTAACTAAGATAGATAAGGATAGAAAGAACCAATATTAATGCGCGAATAGGAATAGACTTGAATTAATAAGAATAGCTCCAAGCTTACACCAAAGATTACAAGCACGTTCCTTGCTTTCGTTCTATTCTAACAAACTTCCAAAACTTAGCTTAATACTAATTTAGAAAGTAAAACTAGATAAATGAGAAAGATATGGAAGGTGTATGAGGTGAGAAAAGATGTGTAAGTGTGTATTTTTTGAGGTGTGTCTTGAAATGAACCAAGGAGCACCTATTTATACTTGAAAATTGGTGAATTTGGCAATTAGGAGCACATGTTAGCAAAAGGTGGAAAAGTTGTTAGCACATGTACCCTAAAGCAAGAAAAGGTCTAGCACGTGTACCCTAAAGTTGCGGAATAGGCCTAGCACGTGTACCCTGTGAGTACAAGCAAGGACGGAAAAGAGGATGGGGGACGGGGGACAGGCAGCCAGCGCCGCCACCCATGCTGCCGGCGGCGGCTGGCAGCCTACCGCCCCGGTTCGTCGTCTTTCGCTTCGTTTTTCGATTTGTGTGTATCTTCTTCGTTATGCGTCCGTTTTCTTCGATTATTTTTGCTTTGGATTCTTTTTTTCAAAAACAAAGACTTTGATGAAAAGAAATCTATGAAATGTTTCGCTGGTCTTTAAATGTCTCGTGCGAATTGTTTGAATCTTCCGACGTACGTAGAATCTTCATTCTTCATCCGTTTTTGTTGATTCTTCTTCTGTTAGATTCGTATTTTGAAAACGAATATCTTGGATAAGAGAAATCTCAGTGATGGGTACTTTGTCTCTAATTCTTTTCTCTGATGCCTTGAATCTTCAAACGTGTGTGGAATCTTCGTTTTTCGTCCGTTTTGCTTGATTTTTCTCGTGCAACTCTATTTTGACCTTCTTGAAAAAGTTTCATTGATTTGAACATTATCTGAGTTTATTTGCCAAGTATTGTTTCTGAATGAGAGAGATATTGGTAGTAAAAACGTGACTTTTTACGCGATATCAAGTATCCCACACTTAGAACTTTGCTTGTGCTCAAGCAAACTTGAATTTCAAGCATGGTTAGAAATAAGTAGATAATGAAATATTTCGAGGCGGAACTTTTTACTGTAGGGGTTTTGGAAAAATAAAATATTTGTGCTTTTGAAAAAGTGATGTTGTAATCTTTGGGAGCATGCTTTTGATCTTTGATCTTAGATACATGACTAGGCGATCCTCTCACGGTGGTCACTTCAATCACTCAAAGTGTTTAGGGTTTCCTATTCTAATTTTATCAATCACTCAGAACGCCAGTCATGTGTCGTTTATCGTCATAGGCTTGATCGAGAATCAAATCGTTACCTTTTAATTGAGCATGAAGTCGATCTAGCCACAATCATTCTAAGAGAAGTGATGTAGGGCTTTTGGAGTGTTGGTGGTATGAGAGGAGATTGAGTTGGTTTTTCTTTCTTCATAGGTTTATATAAAAACAAATTGTGAAGAGGAAAGCTGGAATTTTTGGGAGGATAGACGCTCTTTTCTCATGATTTTTGATAGGAGTCTTTTTCTCCAAGGGACTTTGTTTTCTTCGAATTCTTTTCTTTTGATCTTCTTTTTTCGACGTCATATCCTTGTAGCTTCTCTTCTTTCATCTTTGGAACTTTCTATGAAGTTTGAGGGATGCTTTTGAGAGGGTAGGGATAACGTATTTTCATTTTTGGGTGTATGGATGGGTTTAAGAATGATGTGATTCAATCTCCTTTTCACTCACCAATTCGGATTCGAAATGCATAACGGGAGCAAGTTCTGATTCTAAACGCATACTTCGGCACACTCAAGAATCGAAGAAGTGAAGCATTAAAAATGAATGCTTTATATGGCTCAAGATACCTCACGAATCGAAAATTGGTTTGTTGTGTGCCTAGTCATGTGATGCTCTTTATGGGATTACTAAACTAATTTTTCAAAGTAATTCATATTTTATTTATCTTTCTTCCCCAAAGTAAATCATTCTTTTTCTAAAAATTTTCATTTTCAACTCAATTTTGAAAAATTGTATTTACTTATTGGAGAAGGATGGTCTAAAGAGCAACGAGCTTAGAATCAAGCATACACCATTATCCATTTTACAGTAGTGTAACTACTGCTATCCCACACTTAAAAGAACATCGTCCTCGATGTTATTCTAAGCTCTGACTGGGGTAAAATCCCACACTTAAGAATTGAAACATGTAAGACGTATTCTTTCAGCGGTGTGTGTTGGGTTTGAATCCCACACTTAATAATAAGCATAGTGGATATGGTATATTTGTAACGAAGGAAAAAGATTGGCAAAGAGGTACTCCCCAGTAGTTGTAGTTTTCCTTGGTACGCGTCTGCCGAACTTTGTGTTGCTGGGTTCACTCTTAATCAAGTCTTCTTGTGATTGGTCTCATAGGTGTGAACACATTGGATATAAGATGCTTATACTTCCTTGAAGGAGGAGGTATTCTTTGCATATTCGAGTGTGAAAGATAGTTGGAGATTTCATCACTTCTTGGAAAGTAAAATTTGCAGAAATGTAAAACACAGGTTGCCTCCCGAGAAGCGCTCTTTTAAAGTCGAGAGCTCGACTTAGTCCTTTTTTCAGATGATGATGTTGGATACGTCCCAGGTGCTGGAGTTGTGATCGCGCTCCAACGTTCGGCAAGGAATCACTTCCTTGTCATTGTGGACCTTCCAGTCGAGACCGGGGATCGGAGGGTGGTTTTTAATTTATAATAGTTGGGGGGAGCCAAAACCTTCCGAACTACTAACTATTACTAGGTACGAATACCTGATATTAGTATGTGGTAAGGATGATCCACGGTCGTTCCTCACGACGGTAGAATTGAAACAGAGCTAGTTCTGATAACTTAGTAATTAAGTTGGGGTTTTTATAGATTGAAGGGAGATTGTTTTTAGGTTTTTATTTATTTAAAATACTAAGAAAGCATAAAAGTAAAGGGAGGCTAGCAGATATGTAACACTTAAAGATAACAAAGACGTGGTTCACCATGATTTAGGATAGGGTATTATTGGAATGATGATTATTGGGGACACATTCAGCTAACAGACAAATAAACTTCGGTGTAAACACTAGTACCCTACTTATTTAGTTCTGGTTCTAAATTAGTATGTCACTAAGTACCTAGGCTATCATGATTCTGATCAGATCAGGTTGCTCAACCCCCAACACTGTCCGATAAGGACAAGTGACCCTTCTTGGGGTTAACCCCTAGGTGCATGAATAAGGCAACAAACCACCATTACAGGATATTCTGACCGTTCTTAACACCTATGTCTAAATGTTATTACCTAATTGTGTACTGGTTGTTCACTTTGTTATTCTAAACTATCGGCTAAGTGGAATTAAGGGGTTTAAGCATCTTAGACTACTGACGAGTCTTCGCTTTCTTTTCAGAATTCCTTTTTTTACTTATTTTAAGCTCAAATCCTTCCGTCATGAAATAGACCCTCCTTTACAATCAAACGTTCATCCCTAGGTATACTTACGGTTTATAATGCATTCAGTTATTTCCACAGCTCGTATAAATCTAAGTATACTCACGGTGTATAATACTGCAAAGGTTTAGCATTTCCACAGCTTATATCCTAGACCATGTTCAGGAAAGGTAACTTCCAGGTATCCATGGTGTCATATGCTTATAACCGGTCCGTAGCTTCCACGCATTTGTACTTCACCAGAGATGTTTCCAGCACTATACTAAGTACTGGGCCGTTTTACAGCATGTCCACAGCTTCATACAAAAACACAGATAACTATATCTATGTAGTATTATGGTTTGCAAAGTCCTATCCTAAGAGCAATAGTCACGTGAAAGCCTGGAAAGGGTGAATGATAAGGTCTATTTATGCAAAGTTTAGACTGATAATAAAGTATAACAACTCCCATTTATACAGAGAATTAATGTAACATCATTCATAACTATCTAAATCATGGCAAACATACAAGCAACAAATCACAAAGCATACCAATAAACATTTCTATCATTAATAAATCACAAACATCAAACAATAACATTATAACAAATTAATAATAGAAAGGATAGATAATACCGATACGTATTGCGAGCAGAATAACAACTTGTATTTCTTCGAATAATATCCAAATATTACAACTGCTAGCCTCTACTAATCAAATTACATAGCTATTCTAAGTAGAAAAGATTCTCTCCTAATCTTCCCACTAGTTCCCTAGAGAGAGAAACTAGAGAGAGAAAGTCTAGAGAGAGAATGTAGTGTGTGTGAAATGAGTTGGGTGTTGTGAGGGATGGATTGATTGAAAGTGTTGAAATGAGGAGGTGAGAGCCTCTATTTATAGGCGTACAAGATACAATTTTACACTCAACACCCTCGCTCCCAATTTAACACTGAAATACACCCCCGAGCTATGAAATTCAACACCAAAAGGGGCGTATTCGACACCAAATAGGCGTATTCGGTAGCAAATAGGGCGTATTCGGTAGCAAACGGGGCGTATCCAGCACCATAGAGGGGGTATACCACCCAAAAAGGGGGGTATACCACCCCAAAAGGGGGTATACGGCCTCTGTAAGGGCGTATACAGCCCCTAAGGGGGGGGGGGTTATACGGCCCTTTTAGGGGTGGTGTAGCCCTGGTCGTGGTCTTGTGCACTGGATCGTAAGTCATGCGTGTTGGATCGTAATTCCTTTGTGTAACACCCCCAAATTTACTGTTTAGCGGAAGCAAGCTTTGGGGTGCTACTAATCAATAATCAAAACACATAAGGCGTATAATGAACGAATCTATATGCGTCGTTTTACAGATACAATGATAATATAATGTTTTACAATGTATAAATGTTTCCAAAAGCTCAATAATTACAATGTTTAGAGATTAATCGGCATAACTTAGTTACAAAATGTAGTAATGCAAAATAATCTCCTGATGTGTATGCTGACTCGAGCTGTGGGCATCCTGAGTGAACAGGTCCTACTGCTGTTGGGTACCTGAGAACACATGCTAAAGAGGTCAGCTAACGCTGGTGAGCTCACAGGTTTGCATAATAAATATGTAAGTGTGAACCACAAGATTTAATGATAACCATTTGAAATGAATCAAATGATGTATATGTCTGCCATGAGGTCATAGTCTGCGCTTAACGTGGGTGTCAGGATCACAATAAAGTGCCTGATCATGGGTGCCTCCAGGCGAGTGTCTAATCCACACTCGTGTGAACAAATGCTAATGCATCTGTTTAACCAGTCAGTGCTTGCTGACCCGGACGAGGATGGTCAGTCCTATATGGTACCATACACTAACATTTGCGCTACATAAAGTATTACCAGAACTATGATCGTAGAGGACTTAAAAGTGATTAGAAAATAGCTCATGCAGAATATAGCGAGTTTTGTACTCGTGTTCACGTGTAAAACAGTTAGAGCATGTATTCCCACCCCGGGAGTAAAAATAGTAAAAAGTCGGTGTTAAACCCAGAATTATCTAATAAATAATTCAACAAGCCTTGAATTATTATTGAGAAGTTGCGGAATCACACTCAATAATATTAAGAAGATTAAGAATTATAATAACTTGTAATACACAATTGAATATCAAAAGCTCCAATCTTATTAAAGATATAAGATGAATACACTTAAGTATTAGGGTTACAGAAAACCTTGAAGCTGCGTAAAACTAATCTTAACCTAATCTAGGTCTAAGGATCTCTATTTATAATACATAGAGTCCTATACAATCTCTAGTTATTATGGGAATCAAATCTATCCCATAAATAACTCTTACCGACTTATAAACATCAACAGTGGGAACAACTTACTTTATACCAACAGTGGTAGTAAGTTCCCTTTACAGACACAAGTATACTTACACTAACAGTGACACTGCTGCTACAAATATACTAGCAGTGGCTAGTTCTTCAATCCTTCTAGCAGTGGCACTGCTTCTACATTAACAGTGGCTGTCATTATAATGAACAGTGGCTAGCACTTCCATCACTTTGTCAAATAAGCTCAGATCCCAACAATCTCGCCCTAAAATTGATCAATCTTACATTGCATTAAGTTTTTGCATTCAGCTTCATTCTTTTGTAGGAGCTTTGGAATCTTTTGAATCTCTATTTATCTCTCTTATTGTACTGATTCATAATTCTGTAGACTATATCTTTGCTTTTGGAGTTCTTCATAGCTACTTGCAATTTCTTCGCAATCAACTGCTTCAACAGTGCTACACTCGGGAAATAATCTCTCTCATCCAGCATATAGATAAATCTTCCATTTCTGAGAGCTATCAACTGTACACCTGCCCTGACAAAATGTCTCCAATTACCTACTGCTTCAGCACATAAGAACAAATCCCCATACATCTCAGGCTCAAACATCATTTGTACCCATTCCCACACATGCCTTTCAAGACTAGCTTTAGCATTTTTCAAATCCTTTTCTAACCCAATCTTATACATATCATACACATCAAACCTGGTTACTCTCTTCAGAATATCTTGCATTGACTTATGAAAACTAACAACACCATTTTTCCTTTCAATTCTAATTTCATAAGCAATTTCTTCAGTTGCTATCAACACTGCTTCCCATTTGACAATTTCTGAATATTCCTCACCATCCAAGTTGATGTTCTCTGATCTATCAGGCTTAACTACAATCATCTATTCCAATATCTCCTCATCCCTATCCAAATCACAAA
This sequence comes from Pseudognaphalium luteoalbum, assembly GCA_963422505.1. Taxonomy (NCBI): domain Eukaryota; kingdom Viridiplantae; phylum Streptophyta; class Magnoliopsida; order Asterales; family Asteraceae; genus Pseudognaphalium; species Pseudognaphalium luteoalbum. The sequence goes on along the minus strand of OY730194.1, from coordinate 33,442,849 downwards.
TATTATCATCCATCTCTTGAAATTTAGCAAATGACCTTCTAACACTTTCAATTTTCAATTTCAGTTCCTTTTCTTTCTCCAACTCCTCATCTATTTGATCATATCTTTCCTGTAATCTCCTTTGAATTTCCTCATCATCCTTCCTTTTCTTTTCTAACCTCTTCTTTGCTTCAGGATTGACATAAGGATTATTATCATACATCTTTTGCAATTGTTCCAGTGACATTTTTCTCAATTGACCTGTAGAAATCCTATCTCCTCTTCACTTACATACTAGATCATTCTTCAATTCAGCCCTTGTTGGTTTCTTTGCTTTCCTCTTAGTAGCTTCTTTTTCCTTTTTCTCCTTCCTCTCTCTTTCAATTTTCTTCTTTAATGCCATCTGCAGAGGTGTGACACCTGCCAAATTAGGACTTTTAATTAGTGCCTAATCAAGTGTAATACATGTAATTAGTTCTGTGTTAGGCTAATTAATGTATCAATAAATATATCTTGTTGAATATATACAAGTATTAGATTCGATTAAATCGTATAAGTTTCAAATCAAAAGCAATTTGATTCAATTAATAAGGACGTTGGTGAACAATTTTATTAAATAATATAACATTATTTAATAACGCTATTACATCTAAAGATATCATTTTATAATATTTCAAGTTAAACTCGTATCGTACAAATGACAATTTACATAATTAAAATGTAAGATCGCACGATAAAACAAAACCAGAAAACGTTAAATTTAATAATTCAATTATTAAGTATTTTAATAAAATACTTCAACCAAATTATCGGGAATTTATTTGGTAATTTAAAATGTATATTTAAAAGTAATTAATATTAATTTAACGTTTAAACAATTGGGAAAACGAACACCGCATGGAGCACGATTGCAGGAGCTGAGGAAGTGAGGCTTTCAACAAAACCCCACTCCCTCCTCATTTTCTTCTTCATTTCCACCAACACTCTCCCCTTTCTCTCTCTTTTCTCTTTCAAGATAAGCATCACCACCATCACCTTAAAACACTAAAATACACCACCAAACGCCGCCGAAATCTCGAAGCACTTTGGAGAAAAACAACCACCACGCAACGATCTACAACTCTATCTTTTCGGAATTTCATTTCGACACTTTGTAAGTTTCGACAAAAACCCGAAACTCTTCGATTTCACTCACTTTTACATGTTTTTTGTTTATATAAGCTTAAAATGTCCATATATGGGTTGGGTAAAAGGATCGGACCAAACTATGGCCGGAAAACTCGTTTTAGCTCAAAAATCCGTCAAACAGACCTAAGTGTCGCAAAGACGACCAGTATAGCGTCACTTCGTGCGTCACTTAAGTGACGCATTGAGTGTCGCATGAAACCCTAATTTTGCCTAAGTGCCGCATAAAACCCCTTTTTCCCGACACTCCAACCGTCACTTGCTTAGTGACGCCTAGGACCCTTACCGTCACTAATAACCCGACACTGCTTTAGTGACGCCCAAGTATGCGTCACTCCTTTAAGTGACGCCTAACCGACACTTACACCCGTCACTGATGAAGTGTCGCCACCTTATGCGTCACTTACCTAAGTGACGCCCTAAACTCAGAATTTCACATCTTATGCGACACTTCTTAAGTGCCGCCCAAGTTACCTTAGTGACGCCTCAGTATGCGTCACTTCCGTTAGTGACGCCCTTACTCAGAATCTGCCATTTCATGCGTCACTTCCCAAGTGACGCCTAATGCCACTCTAGTGACGCTATAAGTGTCGCATGAAACAGAACCCAAATTTTACTAAGTGTTGAGACCTAAAATTTTATCACTCGATTTCACCCAAATTCATGTCCAGCTCGACCCCAGCCAGGAGCTCTGCCCCTTGGACCCCGCCAGGGGCTTCCGCCCCTTGGACTCCGCTACCAGGGGCACTGCCCCCGGACCCCCGTCATTAACGGGCTTCGCCCTTACCCTAGATTCACGAGTAACGGTGTTACATCTAAACTTTCACAAAGTGTTAAACTTGTATAACATCAAATACGAATGCGACACAACTTCTAAAACACATTGGAACTTAGTTTTAGGTATAACACTTCAAAATCATCAAAATAATAATGTGGGATTATCGTTACAAACAATCACCAACGGGCCGTACACATTTTCAAACACTTAAACAAACAACCAAATCGCGGTAATTTGGACATTCTAAGTTAGACGGACAACTACAAGGGCAGTCTTTCGAGATGCCTACTCATGTTATAACCATTGCGTGTCCTGGACACCCTCAGGTTACAAGTCTTCGGACATCAATTCCTCGCTAATCAATCCAAGTTTATTAAGTTAAACACCCGAGGCTCAGGTGAGTCTCATGGCCCCTATTTTACTGTTTTCATTAAGGGGTGTGATATTATTGCTCGTTTTATTTTACAAGTTGAACGCAAGTACCAATCAATCAAATGCTACATGAGTTGTTTTCAACTAATCACTAAAGCCCTCCATAGCATAGTCTGGTAATACATCTGTAGCGTGAATGTTAGTATATGATATCATATAGGATTGACAATCCTCGTCCGGGTTAGCACGTACTAACTGGTCAAACGGACGTATTAGCATTTGGGAAGACGAGTGTAGATTAGGCACTCGTAGGAGGCAACTCAGTTGGGTTTCCTTAATTAGACCTGACACTCAAGTTAAGCTCAGACTATGTGCTCATGGCTGTATAACTTTTATTTTGCTTAATTGCATTTTAAATTCAATTATATTATAAAATCTTGCGGTTCATACAAACATGCGTTGACATACAAACCTGTGAGCTCACCAGCATTTTGCTGACCCATTTTAGCATGTATCACAGGTGACCAACAGTAGGTTGGACAGCTCAATCAAGAACTATTAGCTCGAGTCAGCATGCAAACAATCAGAGATTTAGCTGCATTATTATATTTTGTATAGGTTAATTATGTACTTAAATCTCTCAATTTCAAACCGGGCTAATGTAAACAATATTTTGATGTAAACTTTTGTTTTATCAATATCAATGTAAAACGATGCACGTAGTGGTCGTTCATTATATCTTTTATGCTGTGTATATTGCTTAGTCGCACCCCGACCCGATTCGCTTCCGCCACCTGAATTTGGGGGTGCGACAAGAGGATTACCCCTTTTCTTTTCTTCATAAGCATGATATACAGTATCATCTGTTAATCCCTTTGCTTTCATATCTGCATACACTCTGCTGGCTTCTTTAGTCATTTTTACAATCTGCCCATTCTCAAGCATCACATCCACTTCATCAACCTCAGATTCTTTCATCTTGACTGGCACAGACTTTTGAGATTTTTCAGCTCTCTTTTCAGTTTCAAGTCTGTCCTGTTCATCCAATTTAGCCTGCAACCTTATAGCATACTCCAAGTCATGCTCAACATTCTGTGTCACCTTCTTCAACTTTGGCTTTTCCACCAATTTGCCCTTACCTTTGTCTTTTGGATCAATCTTTGGAAGCTTAGACTCAGGTTTATCCACTCTAGATTCTTTGGTATCCCAAGAATTCTTCTTTTGACAAACAGTACTTCTGGAGTTCTAGCAGTAGTTGGTTTTGTTTTAACAGTGGTAGTGGTAGCAGTGGAAGTAGTTGTAGCAGTGGTAGCCACTTTAGCAGTGGGACTACTTGACTTTGACTTTCTGATCTCTTCCATCTTTTTAGCTTTTATGCTTAACACTGGTACAGATTTCTTCCTGCCATATGTAAGCTTAGGATCTGATCTTGGCATTGACTCCCCCTCTGCCTCTGCATCATCACCATCACCTTTCATCTGTTCAGTTTCCATACTCACCACATCATCTACTGGTTGTACCACCTCTTCACCATCATCTACCTCAACAATCACCTCTGTCTCACCATCAACCCTCTCAACAGTCTTTTGCATAAATCTTTCAACAATTTCAGTCTGCACATCATCTTCCAAGACTTCAGTGTTAGCATTAGACATAGCATATGTTTCACCCACAACCTCATCCACATGATCATACATAAACACATCATCATCCACCATCTCCTCTGCATTCTTCTCCCCCTTTTTGAAAGTGTGCTTCACCAATAAAGCTTCTAACACAGTAAGCCTTTCTTTAAGTTCATCAATAACTTTCCCTTGCTCATCAATCTTAGCAGCTTGCTCTGTAATTTTAACATCTTGAGCTTTATTAACCCTTTTCTCCTTCACCAATTTCTCCCATAGTAAATCAACTGCCTCTGTCAATTGTACATTCGTCAATTCAATGTGAGATCTAGTCTCATCATCATTAGAGTGTGACCTCCTAGATGAATCATTGACAAAAACATCTTCTGCCTCATGCCTAGCATGGTCAACAGAAGTTCCCTTTTTCTTGTTACTGGGACCTTCACCTGCTTCATTACCCATAGGTTCAGCATTAGAAGTTGCCTCTGGTTGGGTCTTATTGATGTTACCACTGCCCTCCTCTGTCAGTGGACTAGAAGGAGTAGTGGCAGCCCTTCCTGAATGACCATCCATCTCCTGTGAGGTCACTTGCTGTGGTACAGTAGATGGCTGAGACAAGCGAGCAGCATGAACCTCACTTGTCTGTTTTCTTTTCTTTTTCTTTGGCTGTAGGTGGGTAGGTTGTTTGGTCCCTTTTTTTCTTTTTGTACCCCCAATTAGTGTGTGTTCAGACTCAGTTGGTACTACTGGCCTGTCACCAATTGGTTCAGATGTAGTTGGTGGTACTACATCTGTGGTGGAAGGAGCAGGAAGCATTGTAGAAAATAATGTTGTTTTCTTCCCAGAAAACTTCTTATTGGTATTCTTACTCATCTCTGTAAAAGTTCTAGCAGAAAGAGTACTAACACCAATAATAAGTTCTTGTGCAACTAAACCAGAAATTTGTTTATTTAAAACAAGTTGCACAAATCTAGGATACATAATAAACATATCCTTCTTCCCTTTTGTTATATTTCTTATCATGCCTTCAAGAATGTATTTAGAAAAATTAAATTTTTGACCCTTAGCCAAACATACAAGTGCATAGGCTATTTGGGTACCAAATTCATTAAAAGCAGTTCGTTTGGATGACAAGCAGTGGAGAAGTGTATGTATTAAAAATTTCCATTGAGGACTAAAGAGTGATTTAAAAAATGTAAAACGTGTGTAATCACCCTCATACCCCATTAATCTAAGATTATCATACAAATCTCTGTCATCGATAGAAGATATACCTGAAGTGTCATCAAGAAGAAGTACTTCTCGAAGAGAATCCTCAGATATCACCACTTTGGTTTCTTGAACCATGGAGACCACTTGACGGTTGCCCTCAATCACTTCCAATTGGGCATTCTTCCAAAATTCGTTCAAATGACCCCTGGAAACCCTTGGAGATACAGTAAGCGCATGAAATAGATAACTCGAACGTAGAAAATCCATAATTTGTGTGAAATTTTGCGCCGTTGAGGGTTTCATCAAAAAGGCGATCATATTGTGTTCTTCATAAACACTTAATGTAAGATCTATTGAAGAAGAAGCCATGACTGTTGAATTGATTGTAATAGAAGTGAGGGTTTGATTTGAAGTTTAATCGCAGTGGTTATGTGTGAAAATAAGAAAGCGTAATGAAAAATTGAAGTGTTCTAAGTTTATATACTGTTAGTCATAAGAACAGAGCCAAGACCTAGAAAAAATAACTAGCAGTGGCATTGCTCAACATAACTAACAGTGGAAAGATATAAAATACCTTAACAGTGGCAGACATTCAATTTTTCAAACACAGGTACTTAGAAAGCTCAATCAAGAACTATTAGCTCGAGTCAGCATGCAAACAATCAGAGATTTAGCTGCATTATTATATTTTGTATAGGTTAATTATGTACTTAAATCTCTCAATTTCAAACCGGGCTAATGTAAACAATATTTTGATGTAAACTTTTGTTTTATCAATATCAATGTAAAACGATGCATGTAGTGGTCGTTCATTATATCTTTTGTGCTGTGTATATTGATTAGTCGCGCCCCGAACCGATTCGTTTCCGCAACCCGAATTTGGGGGTGCGACAGATTGGTATCAGAGCCTAAGGTTATAGTGAACTAGGTTGCATTTAGTGGGCCTAGACTATGACCGTTAGGCAGTATTCCTCATTAAGTATGATTAGGTTCAGTGACTGCATTGTATTGGTTTAATTTAACATAGCCTGATCAACTATGTACAATTAAAAGAATATGATGGGGAACCTGAAAGGAGTCATTACTGAACAGGATACCCTAGTTGACTCTGACCACGAGAGAAACCGGGACTCAAACATGTCTGTGTTAGACACTTTAGGCTATCATGTGATATATATATATATATATATATATATATATATATATATATGTGTGTGTGTGTGTGTGTGTGTGTGTGTACAGATGCATAGATAGGCCTCCCTCACGCTCAATATCTTAGACTATATTATATATGTATTATATGAATATAGGCCTCATTCTTTCTAACTCTTTGTCTCAGAATGGCAAACACACCACCCAATTCGTCACGCTCTCATCCGTATGGATCGCGAAATTCAAGGGTAGCTAGGAGGAACACCAGGTTGCCTCGAGCTGACCCATACCCCATTCACTTTACTTTGTCAGATTTAGCCACTAGGCTACATCAACACAAACAACGACTTGATACAATGGATATCGAACTCCAAGAAACCAACGAAAACTGGAGACTCACATCACTCGAACGTATCAATCAAGTCTCCGAAGATCATGAGAATACCGTCAACCACATGGACACCCTTGACAACCGTCTGGGTGAAACCATCGGAACTATGGAGGTTGTCCATAACCAAGTGATTGGCAACCGAAATGAAATTTCCGTCCTACAATCAAGGTTGAACCAGTGCGAGACACGTCTAAGGGAAACCGAGGACGCCCTCCGAATGGTTAGCAGACTTGCAGAATCTGTGGACCATCTCACCACACTACTGCCCCAACTCAATCTACATCAGGATTAGCTTAGGCTGAACCTGTACTCTATTATGCGTTCATAGGACCTATGTAATTCGACCGGATTTAACAATTCCCGGAACTTTTGTAAAACTTCTAAGTCTGTAGCTTTTGAAACTCGTGATTTGGAATTATCTGTAATCATTTAACATCGTAATATCAATCAGCAATTTCCCTCGACTATCTTACATTGTTAATTTTCACTGTGTGATGTTGTATATTACCGCTTAAATAGATACACATCTATTGAATTATCATTCCGGTACAACTTCTCATGTACCTCTTGTTTCTTTCTTGAAGAATCATGCCGCCAAAGAAGAAAAGTTACAGTGATGCCGAACTTGCTGCTATCGTATCTCGAGCAGTGGCCGATGCTTTGGTTGCTCGGGATTCACCTCGAAACTCCCAAAGTAATGATGAAACCCCAGTCATTACCCCTGTCATCAAGCCTTGTTCCTACAAAGATTTTCTCAGCTGTAAACCACTCTACTTCAAGGGCACGGAAGGTGCCATTGGTCTGAATAGGTGGATTGAACGTATGGAATCCGTATTCAATCTATGCAATTGTGCTGAGGAAAACAAGGTCAAATTCTCTGCTTACACCTTTCAGGAAGGTGCACTTACATGGTGCAACACCCACGCCAATTCTGTAGGCATCGAAATAGCAAACCAACTCCCCTGGGCTGAATTGAAGAAGAAGCTAAGGGAAAAATACTGCCCTGAAGAAGAACTGCATCGGTTGGAGGAAGAGTTCTGGCACCTGACTGTGCAGGGAACTGACATTGCTGGATATACCACCAAATTCCAGCAATTTGCACTGTTATGCCCGGGTTTGGTTGATCCGGAGGAGAAGAGCATCAAAAGATATATCCGCGGCCTCCCGGAAAATATCCAGGGGAACGTCGCTTCATCTAAACCAACCACTACTGAAAGTGCTATCCGGCTAGCACATGAACTCATGGCAATGGTTGTCAGCCGTGAGAAATCCAATACATCCTCCTCCAACAACAACAAACGCAAACCTTCTGAACATCACAACAACCAGAACAAGAAATCCAACACCATCCAAGTTTACAACACCAATTCTGAACCCAAACGTGTTTACACCGGGGACAAGCCATATTGTTCCAAGTGCAACTACCACCACGACGGTCCACGCAGTACTCCCTGCAACAACTGCAGGAAGTACGGACACTTGACCCGAGATTACCGAGCCCCCAAATCCAACAACAACACCTCTCGCAACAATTCCAACCAACCCAAATCCTGCTTTGGGTGTGGAGAAACAGGACACTTCAAGAACGAATGTCCTAAAAACAAGAACAAGGGCAACAACAACAACAACAACGCAAGGGGAAGAGCGTTCGTACTCAATTCTGGGGATGCCCGTCAGGACCCAAATGTGGTCACGGGTATGTTCTTCCTCAACAACTTATCTGCTTCTATTCTGTTTGATACTGGTGCCGACAGAAGTTTTATTTCCGATGAGTTCTGCCCCCTACTTGATATTGCACCTATTGCTCTAGATGTTAAGTACACCGTAGAATTTGCAAATGGTAAACTCATAGAAACTAATAGAATGATACCTAATTGCACTTTAAACCTAACCAACAAAATCTTTTCAATCGATCTTATGCCTGTTGAAATTGGAAGTTTCGACGTCATCATTGGTATAGACTGGTTGTCTAAACATCGCGCTGAAATCATTTGTTATGATAAACTCGTTCGTATTCCTCTCGCCGTCGGTAGAACCTTGGTCATACAGGGGGAGACCAGTGGGACGAGACTAAACATTATATCTTGCTTGAAAACTCAGAAATTCCTGAGAAAAGGTTATCCGGCAATCCTCGCACACATCATGGAGAAAAAGTCGGAGGAGAAGCGACTTGAGGATGTGCCCATCGTTCGAGACTTTCCAGAAGTCTTTCCCGAAGAACTGCCTGGTCTGCCACCGCCAAGACAAGTTGAATTCTCAATCGACCTCGTGCCAGGTGCTGCGCCTATGGCCCTAGCACCATACCGATTAGCCCCATCCGAACTTCAGGAGCTGTCCACCCAGTTACAGGAACTCCTGGATAGAGGATTCATTCGACCGAGTTCTTCACCTTGGGGAGCTCCGGTCTTATTCGTGAAAAAGAAAGACGGTTCTTTCCGAATGTGCATCGACTACCGAGAGTTGAACAAATTGACCATCAAGAACCGATATCCACTCCCTCGCATCGATGACCTGTTTGACCAACTACAAGGGTCAAGTATTTATTCAAAGATAGATCTTCGGTCAGGTTATCATCAACTTCGAGTTCGCGACACCGATATCCCGAAAACTGCTTTCCGAACTACTTACGGGCATTATGAATTTCAAGTAATGCCATTCGGCCTAACCAACGCACCGGCTGTATTCATGGATCTTATGAATCGAGTGTGCAAGCCATATCTCGACAAGTTTGTCATTGTCTTCATTGACGACATTCTCATATACTCGCGAAACGAACAAGCGCGCAACACCTCAAAACCATCCTAGAGCTACTTAAACACGAAGAGCTTTACGCCAAATTCTCCAAGTGTGAGTTCTGGATACAATCCGTTCAATTCCTTGGACATGTTGTTAATAGTCAAGGAATCCATGTCGATCCATCGAAAATCAAGGCCATCAAGTGCTGGCAAGCACCAACATCTCCAACCGAAGTACGTCAATTCTTGGGTCTTGCCGGATACTATCGGTGATTCATTGAAAATTTCTCAAAAATAGCTCAACCACTCACAACCCTGACTCAGAAAGACAAAAAGTTCAATTGGACTAATAAACAAGAGTCAGCATTTCAACTTCTGAAACAAAAGCTTTGCAGTGCTCCGATTCTGTCCTTACCCGAAGGCATCGATGACTTCGTGGTATACTGCGATGCTTCTCATCAAGGTCTCGGTTGCGTGCTGATGCAACGAGACAAAGTTATTGCTTATGCTTCACGACAGCTCAAAATTCATGAAAAGAACTACATCACCCACGATCTCGAGCTAGGAGATGTCGTCTTTGCCCTTAAAATCTGGAGACATTACCTCTATGGCACTAAGTGCACAATCTTCACCGACCACAAAAGTCTACAACACATCTTCGATCAAAAGGATCTCAACATGAGGCAACGTCGGTGGGTCGAATTGCTTACCGACTACGATTGTGAGATCAAATACCATCCGGGCAAAGCAAATGTTGTTGCCGATGCCCTCAGTCGAAAAGAACGAACGAAACCACTTCGAGTCCGAGCCCTCAGTATGACCATTCACAATGACCTAAACATTCAGATTCTCACCGCTCAACTCGAAGCTCTGAAACCCGATAACCTCAAGAACGAAGCCTTGCGAGGCATGGACAAACAATTCGAAATCAAGCCTAACAGGATTAGGTATTTCTCAAACCGAATCTGGTTACCCAGCTTTGGAAACCTACGAGACTTGGTGATGGATGAAGCTCACAAGTCCAAATATTCTATCCATCCTGGATCCGATAAAATGTATCATGGCATCAAGGAATTCTATTGGTGGCCGAATATGAAAGCTGAAATCGCTACATACGTCAGCAAGTGTCTTTCTTGCTCGAAGGTCAAGGCTGAATATCAAAAACCTTCTGGTTTACTCCAACAACCCAGCATTCCTGAATGGAAATGGGAACAAATTGCCATTGATTTCATAACCAAACTACCAAAGTCATCGAACGGTTGCGATACCATTTGGGTGATCGTCGATCGTCTCACAAAATCTGCTCATTTTCTGGCAATCAAGGAAACCGACAAAATGGTACGCCTCACACAAATCTACATCAAAGAGGTTGTTTCTCGACACGGTGTTCCAATATCGATTATCTCCGATAGGGATAGTCGTTTCACGTCTCACTTTTGGCAATCACTTCAAAAATCATTGGGTACCCGTCTTGATATGAGTACTGCATACCATCCTCAAACCGACGGCCAAAGTGAACGGACAATTCACACACTGGAAGACATGCTACGAGCCTGCGTAGTTGATTTCGGTGTAAACTGGGAAAAACATCTACCATTGTGTGAGTTTTTGTACAACAACAGCTATCACACCAGCATTAAGGCTGCACCCTTCGAGGCACTGTACGGTCGTAAGTGTCGATCACCTATCTGTTGGACCGAAGTGGGAGACAGTCAACTCACTGGTCCTGATATCATTCACGAAACAACTGAAAAGATATTCGAGATCCAAAACAAACTCAAAGCCGCACGTGATCGTCAGAAAAGTTATGCTGACGTGAGACGCAAACCACTCGAGTTCCAGGTTGGGGATCGAGTACTACTCAAGGTTTCACCTTGGAAAGGTGTTATCCGATTCGGTAAACGCGGGAAATTAAATCCCAGATACATTGGACCATTCGAGATCCTCGAGAGGATTGGTTCAGTGGCATATCGATTGCAGCTGCCACCCGAACTCAGCAGCGTGCATCCCACTTTTCACGTTTCAAATTTGAAAAAGTGTCTGTCCGATGAGAAACTTATCATTCCACTCGATGAAATTCGAGTTGATGAAAAGCTTCATTTTGTTGAAGAACCCGCAGAAATCATGGACCGTGAGGTCAAACAACTCAAACAAAGTCGTATTCCCATCGTCAGGTGGAATTCACGGCGTGGGCCGGAATTCACCTGGGAACGGGAAGACCAAATGCAACTAAAGTATCCTCAGTTATTTGCTGAAGCTACTTCAAACGCGACTTCAAACTAAATTTCGGGACAAAATTCTCCTAACAGGGGGAGAATGTGACACCCGCCAAATTAGGACTTTTAATTAGTGCCTAATCAAGTGTAATACATGTAATTAGTTCTGTGTTAGGCTAATTAATGTATCAATAAATATATCTTGTTGAATATATACAAGTATTAGATTCGATTAAATCGTTTAAGTTTTAAATCAAAAGCAATTTGATTCAATTAATACGGACGTTGGTGAACAATTTTATTAAATAATATAACATTATTTAATAACGCTATTACATCTAAAGATATCATTTTATAATATTTCAAGTTAAACTCGTATCGTACAAATGACAATTTACATAATTAAAATGTAAGATCGCACGATAAAACAAAACCAGAAAACGTTAAATTTAATAATTCAATTATTAAGTATTTTAATAAAATACTTCAACCAAATTATCGGGAATTTATTTGGTAATTTAAAACGTATATTTAAAAGTAATTAATATTAATTTAACGTTTAAACAATTGGGAAAACGAACACCGCACGGAGCACGATTGCAGGAGCCGAGGAAGTGAGGCTTTCAACAAAACCCCACTCCCTCCACATTTTCTTCTTCATTTCCAACAACACTCTCCCCTTTCTCTCTCTTTTCTCTTTCAAGATAAGCATCACCACCATCACCTTAAAACACCAAAATACACCACCAAACGCCGCCGAAATCTCGAAGCACTTTGGAGAAAAACAACCACCACGCAACGATCTACAACTCTATCTTTTCGGAATTTCATTTCGACACTTTGTAAGTTTTGACAAAAACCCGAAACTCTTTGATTTCACTCACTTTTACATGTTTTTTGTTTATATAAGCTTAAAATGTCCATATATGGGTTGGGTAAAAGGATCGGACCAAACTATGGCCGGAAAACTCGTTTTGGCTCAAAAATCCGTCAAACAGACCTAAGTGTCGCAAAGACGACCAGTATAGCGTCACTTCGTGCGTCACTTAAGTGACGCATTGAGTGTCGCATGAAACCCTAATTTTGCCTAAGTGCCGCATAAAAACCCTTTTTCCCGACACTCCAACCGTCACTTGCTTAGTGACGCCTAGGACCCTTACCGTCACTAATAACCCGACACTGCTTTAGTGACGTCCAAGTATGCGTCACTCCTTTAAGTGACGCCTAACCGACACTTACACCCGTCACTGATGAAGTGTCGCCACCTTATGCGTCACTTACCTAAGTGACGCCCTAAACTCAGAATTTCACATCTTATGCGACACTTCTTAAGTGCCACCCAAGCTACCTTAGTGACGCCTCAGTATGCGTCACTTCCGTTAGTGATGCCCTTACTCAGAATCTGCCATTTCATGCGTCACTTCCCAAGTGACGCCTAATGCCCTCTAGTGACGCTATAAGTGTCGCATGAAACAGAACCTAAATTTTACTAAGTGTTGAGACCTAAAATTTTATCACTCGATTTCACCCAAATTCATGTCCAGCTCGACCCCAGCCAGGAGCTCTGCCCCTTGGACCCCGCCAGGGGCTGCCGCCCCTTGGACCCCGCTACCAGGGGCGCTGCCCCCGGACCCCCGTCATTAACGGGCTTCGCCCTTACCCTAGGTTCACGAGTAACGGTGTTACATCTAAACTTTCACAAAGTGTTAAACTTGTATAACATCAAATACGAATGCGACACAACTTCTAAAACACATTGGAACTTAGTTTTAGGTATAACACTTCAAAATCATCAAAATAATAATGTGGGATTATCGTTACAAACAATCACCAACGGGCCGTACACATTTTCAAACACTTAAACAAACAACCAAATCGCGGTAATTTGGACATTCTAAGTTAGACGGACAACTACAAAGGCAGTCTTTCGAGATGCCTACTCATGTTATAACCATTGCGTGTCCTGGACACCCTCATGTTACAAGTCTTCGGACATCAATTCCTCGCTAATCAATCCAAGTTTATTAAGTTAAACACCCGAGGCTCAGGTGAGTCTCATGGCCCCTATTTTACTGTTTTCATTAAGGGGTGTGATATTATTGCTCGTTTTATTTTACAAGTTGAACGCAAGTACCAATCAATCAAATGCTACATGAGTTGTTTTCAACTAATCACTAAAGCCCTCCATAGCATAGTCTGGTAATACATCTGTAGCGTGAATGTTAGTATATGATATCATATAGGATTGACAATCCTCGTCCGGGTTAGCACGCACTAACTGGTCAAACGGACGTATTAGCATTTGGGAAGACGAGTGTAGATTAGGCACTCGTAGGAGGCAACTCAGTTGGGTTTCCTTAATTGGAGCTGACACTCAAGTTAAGCTCAGACTATGTGCTCATGGCTGTATAACTTTTATTTTGCTTAATTGCATTTTAAATTCAATTATATTATAAAATCTTGTGGTTCATACAAATATGCGTTGACATACAAACCTGTGAGCTCACCAGCATTTCGCTGACCCATTTTAGCATGTATCACAGGTGACCAACAGTAGGTTGGACAGCTCAATCAAGAACTATTAGCTCGAGTCAGCATGCAAACAATCAGAGATTTAGCTGCATTATTATATTTTGTATAGGTTAATTATGTACTTAAATCTCTCAATTTCAAACCGGGCTAATGTAAATAATATTTTGATGTAAACTTTTGTTTTATCAATATCAATGTAAAACGATGCATGTAGTGGTCGTTCATTATATCTTTTGTGCTGTGTATATTGCTTAGTCGCACCCCGACCCGATTCGCTTCCGCAACCCGAATTTGGGGGTGCGACAAGAGGATTACCCCGTTTCTTTTCTTCATAAGCATGATATACAGTATCATCTGTTAATCCCTTTGCTTTCATATCTGCATACACTCTGCTGGCTTCTTTAGTCATTTTTACAATCTGCCCATTCTCAAGCATCACATCCACTTCATCAACCTCAGATTCTTTCATCTTGACTGGCATAGACTTTTGAGATTTTTCAGCTCTCTTTTCAGTTTCAAGTCTGTCCTGTTCATCCAATTCAGCCTGCAACCTCATAGCATACTCCAAGTCATGCTCAACATTCTGTGTCACCTTCTTCAACTTTGGCTTTTCCACCAATTTGCCCTTACCTTTGTCTTTTGGATCAATCTTTGGAAGCTTAGACTCAGGTTTATCCACTCTAGATTCTTTGGTATCCCAAGAATTCTTCTTTTGACAAACGGTACTTCTGGAGTTCTAGCAGTAGTTGGTTTTGTTTTAACAGTGGTAGTGGTAGCAGTGGAAGTAGTTGTAGCAGTGGTAGCCACTTTAGCAGTGGGACTACTTGACTTTGACTTTCTGATCTCTTCCATCTTTTTAGCTTTTATGCTTAACACTGGTACAGATTTCTTCTTGCCATATGTAAGCTTAGGATCTGATCTTGGCATTGACTCCCCCTCTGCCTCTGCATCATCACCATCACCTTTCATCTGTTCAGTTTCCATACTCACCACATCATCTACTGGTTGTACCACCTCTTCACCATCATCTACCTCAACAATCACCTCTGTCTCACCATCAACCCTCTCAACAGTCTTTTGCATAAATCTTTCAACAATTTCAGTCTGCACATCATCTTCCAAGACTTCAGTGTTAGCATTAGACATAGCATATGTTTCACCCACAACCTCATCCACATGATCATACATAAACACATCATCATCCACCATCTCCTCTGCATTCTTCTCCCCCTTTTTGAAAGTGTGCTTCACCAATAAAGCTTCTAACAAAGTAAGCCTTTCTTTGAGTTCATCAATAACTTTCCCTTGCTCATCAATCTTAGCAGCTTGCTCTGTAATTTTAACATCTTGAGCTTTATTAACCCTTTTTTCCTTCACCAATTTCTCCCATAGTAAATCAACTTCCTCTGTCAATTGTACATTCGTCAATTCAATGTGAGATCTAGTCTCATCATCATTAGAGTGTGACCTCCTAGATGAATCATTGACAAAAACATCTTCTACCTCATGCCTAGCATGGTCAACAGAAGTTCCCTTTTTCTTGTTACTGGGACCTTCACCTGCTTCATTACCCATAGGTTCAGCATTAGAAGTTGCCTCTGGTTGGGTCTTATTGATGTTACCACTGCCCTCCTCTGTCAGTGGACTAGAAGGAGTAGTGGCAGCCCTTCCTGAATGACCATCCATCTCCTGTGAGGTCACTTGTTGTGGTACAGTAGATGGCTGAGACAAGCGAGCAGCATGAACCTCACTTGTCTGTTTTCTTTTCTTTTTCTTTGGTTGTAGGTGGGTAGGTTGTTTGGTCCCTTGTTTTCTTTTTGTACCCCCAATTAGTGTGTGTTCAGACTCAGTTGGTACTACTGGCCTGTCACCAATTGGTTCAGATGTAGTTGGTGGTACTACATCTGTGGTGGAAGGAGCAGGAAGCATTGTAGAAAATAATGTTGTTTCCTTCCCAGAAAACTTCTTATTGGTATTCTTACTCATCTCTGTAAAAGTTCTAGCAGAAAGAGTACTAACACCAATAATAAGTTCTTGTGCAACTAAACCAGAAATTTGTTTATTTAAAACAAGTTGCACAAATCTAGGATACATAATAAACATATCCTTCTTCCCTTTTGTTATATTTCTTATCATGCCTTCAAGAATGTATTTAGAAAAATTAAATTTTTGACCCTTAGCCAAACACACAAGTGCATAGGCTATTTGGGTACCAAATTCATTAAAAGCAGTTCGTTTGGATGACAAGCAGTGGAGAAGTGTATGTATTAAAAATTTCCATTGAGGACTAAAGAGTGATTTAAAAAATGTAAAACGTGTGTAATCACCCTCATACCCCATTAATCTAAGATTATCATACAAATCTCTGTCATCGATAGAAGATATACCTGAAGTGTCATCAAGAAGAAGTACTTCTCGAAGAGAATCCTCAGATATCACCACTTTGGTTTCTTGAACCATGGAGACCACTTGACGGTTGCCCTCAATCACTTCCAATCGGGCATTCTTCCAAAATTCGTTCAAATGACCCCTGGAAACCCTTGGAGATACAGTAAGCGCATGAAATAGATAACTCGAACGTAGAAAATCCATAATTTGTGTGAAATTTTGCGCCGATGAGGGTTTCATCAAAAAGGCGATCATATTGTGTTCTTCATAAACACTTAATGTAAGATCTATTGAAGAAGAAGCCATGACTGTTGAATTGATTGTAATAGAAGTGAGGGTTTGATTTGAAGTTTAATCGCAGTGGTTATGTGTGAAAATAAGAAAGCGTAATGAAAAATTGAAGTGTTCTAAGTTTATATACTGTTAGTCATAAGAACAGAGCCAAGACCTAGAAAAAATAACTAGCAGTGGCATTGCTCAACATAACTAACAGTGGAAAGATATAAAATACCTTAACAGTGGCAGACATTCAATTTTTCAAACACAGGTACTTAGAAAGCTAACAACACTTATTAGCACTAGCAGTGGCAACCGACCAAGGTAACCAAAACTTAGTACTAACAGTGCCAAAAATTTAGCTTTATAAGAAGATTTTTTTTTTTTATCAAACTAAATAAAACAAAATAAAAAGTTAGTTCCAGCAGTAGCAATGTCTTCTGACAGTAGCTATGAACCTGCACAGTGGTTAGCTAGAAAACAATAAACAGTGGCAATAATATACACAAGTTTACAAGCAGTGGCAACTTTATAAGGAGCAGTGGCTAGAATGTGCTAACAGTGGTACCAACTGAAAGCAACTGAAGGCTAGCAGTGGTAAACACTTAGAACATAAAGCACTGTTCTTTATACAGTACCACTGTTAGTATCTATTCTTAATACCAAACATAGATTAAGTTAGATTGATCATTCCAATACTGGTGACCAAAAATGTAAACCTTCCCACATCGAAAGTCTTTGTGAAAAGATCTGCATATTGATTATCAGTATGAATTTTAAAGATGTGGATCAATCTCTTTTCATTGCAATCTCGTATGAAATGATAACGAATTTCAATATGTTTGGTCTTAGAATGCTTAACAGGATTGTTAATGATACTAATTGCAGAGTTATTATCAATATAAATAGGAGTATTTAGAAAAGTCAGACCATAATCCAGCACTTGATTCTGAATCCAAAGCACTTGTGCACAGCAACTTGATGCAGCAACATACTCTGCTTCTGCTGTTAAAGTGGATACTGTGGTCTTCTTCTTGCATTGCCATGACACCAATCTTTCTCCTAGAAATTGACAACCCCCTGATGTAGACTTCCTATCCAGATTCGCAACACCATAATCACTATCTGTGAATGCCATGAGTTCAAAAGAAGAATTCTTGGGATACCAAAGACCCAATTGTGGTTGACCCTTTAAATATCTAAAGATCCTTTTAACTGCATACAAATGTGATTGCTTGGGATTGGCTTGATATCTAGCACACACACACACACAGCAAACATTATGTCTGGTCTAGATGAGGTGAGATACATGAGGGAGGCAATCATAGATCTGTATAGATGTACATCTACATCCTCCCCCTCAAGATCTTCATGTAATGCCTTGTGTGTCTCCATTGGTGTGCTGGCTATTTTAGCATCTGAGTAATTCAACAAGCCTTGAATTATTATTGAGAAGCCTTGAATAATGCCTTTGTACCTGCACCTGTACCTGCACTTGTACCTGCACTTGTGTTTACAGTGGTATATCTAAAAGCAGAATTAAGTGCATCAATGTCAAACAAAGACTTTGGACCTTTTCCATCTGGATTAGTGATATTCTAATTAAAAGTGATGTTCATTGATTCTTCTATCGCCCTGGTCCTTTGGTTGAATACCCTATAGGCCTTACTTTGAATGGAGTAACCAACAAAAACACCCTCATCTACCTTGCTTTCAAACTTTCCTAAGTGATCTTTGGTATTTAAAATAGTACAAGGACATCCAAAAGATTTTAGGAAACTAACCAATGGTTTGTTCTTAAACAGCAATTCATATGGTGTTTTGTGATGAGGCTTCACAACTAGTACCCTATTCTGAACATAGCAAGCTGTGCTAACTGCCTCTGCCCAGAAGGACATAAGCAATTTTGCATCAGATGACATAGTTCTAGCAGCCTCAATCAGTGTCCTATTCCTTCTCTCTGCCACTCCATTTTGTTGAGGAGTTCTAGGTGCACTAAACTCTCTCTTAATACCTTTAACTTCACAGAATTTATCCATCTCATGATTTTTAAACTCTGTTCCATTATCACTCCTGATGATTTTAACCTTTTTATCCAATTGATTTTCCATCTTAGTAATAAATGATCTAAGTATTTCACCTGTCTCATCCTTTGTTCTAAGAAAGAAAACCCATGTAAATCTAATGTAATCATCAATAATGACAAGGCAGTAAGACCTTTTCCCCATACTACTTATATTGGTTGGTCCAAATAAGTCCATATGCAATAAGTGTAAGGGTGTGCAGTTGGTATTCACAGCTTTGGACTTAAAGGAAGTTTTGTGTTGCTTTCCCTTTAGGCAAGAAACACAATGATCATCACATGAATATACCTTTTCAGGCAAACCTCTAACAAGCTTGTTTTTGACAAGTTTATTAATGGTTTTATAATTCATGTGACACATCCTTCTATGCCACAGTTCAGATTCATTCAAACTTGCTTTTGAAATAAGACAGTTTAACTCAGATTGAGGTGACATGTTTGCTAAGTCACACTTATATACATTATCTTTCCTTGGAATTCTCATTAAAATCATGTTTTCTGGTATCTTGAATTCCTTAGACAAGATAAGGCATTCAATGTCATTAAAATAAACTGGATTCTTTTTATCTGTGATTTGACTCACACTTAGCAAATTGTACCTCAACTGTTCCACAAAATACACATCATGAAAACTTATCTTATCACTTTGCACTGTTCCTTTGCCCGTAATTTTCCCACCTTTGGGATTACTTCCAAATGCTACATACCCTCCATCAAATGATTTGAAATCCTATAGCTTTCCTTTGTCTCCAGTCATGTGCCTTGAGCAGCCACTATCAACATGCCATTTGCCCTTTGGCTTGCTCTGCACAAATATCAAAAAGAGAATTAGTTTCTCTTGGGAACCCAAATCAATTTGGTCTTGGGTTTCCCATGTGCATCATTAAAATCAACTCTCTGGAAGACAATTGACTTTGATGCACTGTTAGATTTGGAAACTTTGGATGCAACAGTATTCTTTGGTTTCCAAACCCAACTAATTTCAGACTTAACAGTGGGAATAGGCCTAACATTGGTAACCCTTAGGCTTGTGTTAATTATTCTAGCAGTGGTAGCCATACTTAATGTAAACATTCTTTTGGAATTTTGAACACTAGCAGTGGCTGCATGCTTAACAGTGGTAACACTTCCCACTATATTAGTCTTCTTACCTCTGTTGGCTATATTTGGTGGTATCACTGCAGCATTAGTAGCAGTGGCTGTAGTTGTACCACTGTTAGCCGTATTCTTCATCCTCTTGACAGTGGCAACATGATTAACTTTTGATTTGAAATTTTGTTTATTAATCATGTTTGCTGCTGTCCATAATGGTTTCACAACCCTAGTGAAATTCTTAGGATTGTGATAACAATCATGTTAAAGATGATTAGTTTTTCCACAGATATAACAAGACTTTTCTTGGACCACTTGAAAATTCTGCCCCAATCTTTGTGAAACCATTTGATTCCAGTTTCGTTGATTTCCTCTTGGTGCAGTTTTAGTAAAAGGTTTTGATGAAGAAAGTCTTGTTTTGCAATCATAGTTAATACATTTATCATTCAAATTTGTCACAGATTTTGACTCCTGCTTAACTGTTTTACTAACAAATCCTAGACCCTTTCTAGACTTATTAGTATTGAACACTTGTTTTATCTAATGTTTAGCCTGTTCTTGAAGCAATCTTTTACCCTCTTCTAATTTGTCAACATTTAGTTCAGAAACTAGACCAGTAACCTTTCTGCTACCTTCACTTGATGAATTAGATGATTCACAACTTTCAGATGTACTATCACTCTGATCATCTTCCTCACACCACTCTCTTATTTCAACTTTATCAAAATTCAAATCTTCTTTTAAACTTTTAACTGGATCAGCCTTTTTAACATCATCATTCATTCCTTCTTTAAGAGAATTGATATCAATATCAGTTTTGGAAGGAAAGTAGTTGTTGTTATAAGGAGGAGGTACATTACTGTATCCTAATCCAGTCTTAAGCTTATCATGAATCTGTGAATTGATAAGTTAATTGACACTTTTGGATGCATTTTCTAAGTTACTTACATTAAGTCTTATGCTATCTCTCTCACATGTGACTTCAGCAAGTTTCTTAGTTAACAAATCTATCTTATCTTTAAAAGTGTCTCTTTCCCACTTAGCATATGCAATGTCATATTTAAACTGTGGTTCATTAACTTCATGTGCATGTATCTGTTTTTCAAGATTTTCAATTGCTAAGATAGTGTGTTTACTTTTGATTTCCCATTGTTTTAGTTCATCACACACTTTCTGATTATGATCCCTGTAATGTTTAACAGTTTGTTTACAAACAGCAGAACATAATTTGTTTTGTACCTCATAAGGAATTTCTGACTTCTTGTCAGATTCAGCAATTGCCAAGAAGCACTGATTCTTTACTTCGTGCTCTTCTTGGTCGCTCCAGTCCCATCTACATCTATCCACAGAAACAAACGCATTTGATGAAGCACTCTGGATTTATACATTCTTTGTTTGAACCACACTGCTTCCAGTTCTTTGTCCATTGCCACTAACATTCTATTCATTCTTTGGACTTCTACATTCCCTAGCAAAGTGCCTCATCTTATGACAGTTGAAGCATTCAATTTTGCTCTTATCAAACCAACTAGCATCATTCCTTTTGTATGCAAAGTTGTTCCTCCCAGTTTTTTGCATAAATCGTTTTGCCCTCTGAGTGATTAAAGCAATTTGCAATTTGATATCCATCTCTTCAAGATCATCTCCATCAAATTGTTCTAAGTCTTCATTAGTAAGTGAAGAATTCACATTACTAGTAAAGAAAGATTCCAGTACCTGATCATTAGAGCAGTTTGACGATGATCCATATCCTCCTGAAATATAAGTAGAGCCTTTGAGATTTGACTCTGCTTTAGTTCCTTCCATAGACATGAAAGCTGCATTATTATTGATATTTCCAGAACCCTGCTTCTTGCCTTCCACTTTAGTTTCAAAGTTCCTAAGATCATTATAGATATCTTCAAGCTCCTTTGACTCCAAATCTGCACTTTGTCTTAACCCTACTGTGTAGATTGTCCATTCCTCACCCAATGACCTCAAAAACTTTCTTTTTAAATCATCCTTATCAATTCTCACTTGATGATTCTCCAGATCTCCTACTAACTTTGTAAACCTGTCAAAGGTTTGAGTCAAAGTTTCTGACTTTGCAGAGTTGAAGTTCTCATATTGCTGTTTCAATAGAGATCTTTTATTCCTTTTAGTGCTTTCATTACCGCCAAATCTC
This sequence comes from Pseudognaphalium luteoalbum, assembly GCA_963422505.1. Classification (NCBI taxonomy): domain Eukaryota; kingdom Viridiplantae; phylum Streptophyta; class Magnoliopsida; order Asterales; family Asteraceae; genus Pseudognaphalium; species Pseudognaphalium luteoalbum. The sequence continues at coordinate 33,420,672 of OY730194.1, read as the reverse complement.
TTTTCAATAGCCTCCATCAGAACTCTAGCATCTTGACATGCTACAAACCTTCTTTGATATTCGTTGGGAATAGACAACAACAGAGTACTTAGTGCTTTATACTCTATAGATCTAACCTTTCTTTCTGCTTCAGAAGTTGGTGGTGCTCTAGGTTGTTCAACACCATCACTATCACGGGTTACAGCAGGACCATTAACCACCACTTCCCACATCTGATAATCTATGAGAAGCATGTATTGTTTGATCCTGTTCTTCCAAAGATCAAACTCATCAGGTCTAAGCATGGGGATCTTAGTTGCCTGGATTCCTTCATTGCCTTCTGTTGCCATTGATTCAATAAACAGTTTGAAAATCAATCAAACAGTAATACTAGATCTTCTTGTATTCAAAGCTTAACCTTGCTCTGATACCACTTGTTAAACCCAGAATTATCTAATAAATAATTCAACAAGCCTTGAATTATTATTGAGAAGTTGCGGAATCACACTCAATAATATTAAGAAGGTTAAGAATTATAATAACTTGTAATACACAATTGATTATCAAAAGCTCCAATCTTATTAAAGATATAAGACGAATACACTTAAGTATTAGGGTTACAGAAAACCTTGAAGCTGCGTAAAACTAATCTTAACCTAATCTAGGTCTAAGGATCTCTATTTATAATACATAGAGTCCTATACAATCTCTAGTTATTATGGGAATCAAATCTATCCCATAAATAACTCTAACCGACTTATAAACATCAACAGTGGGAACAACTTACTTTATACCAACAGTGGTAGTAAGTTCCCTTTACAGACACAAGTATACTTACACTAACAGTGACACTGCTGCTACAAATATACTAGCAGTGGCTAGTTCTTCAATCCTTCTAGCAGTGGCACTGCTTCTACATTAACAGTGGCTGTCATTATAACGAACAGTGGCTAGAACTTCCAACACTTTGTCAAATAAGCTCAGATCCCAACAGTCGGGGCTATGAGACTCACCTGAGCCTGAAGAGTTGCAATGAAGCAAATGTGGTGAAGTAAAATGGGGTGTCCCAAGACTGTAACCTGCCAGGCGTTTATAACGCGTAAGTTTAAATAAAATAAGTAGGTATCTTAAAAGATAACCTATGCTAGTTATTCATCCAACTAGTAATGTCCAATGATTTGATTTGATTGGTAAGTTCGAGTTTTAAAAACGTGTACGGCCCGTTGGTGACTGGTTGTTACAATAATCTCATTAATATTGTTATGATTTTTGAAGTGTAATACTTAAAAAGGATTCACAGACTTTAGGTGACGGGGGTCCGGGGGCAGCGCCCCTGGTTAGCGGGGTCCCAAGGGTGGCAACCCCTGGCGGGGTGGCCCCTGGCTGGGGTCCAAGGGGCTGGCCCCTGGCTGGGGGCGGGGTCCAAACGCATCTAAGATTTGAATTTGGGTAAAATCAAGTGATAAAATTTCAGGTCTCGACACTTAGTAAAAATCTGGGTTCTGTTTCATGCGACACTTAGGGTCTATGCGACACTCAGGAAGTGTCGCATAAAATGAGAAATTCTGGGGTACTAGCGTCACTTGAGGAAGTGATGCATGAGATGCGACACTTAAGCAAGTGCCGGGTGTGACTGTCGGGTAAAGGTCTTAAGCGTCACTAGGCAAGTGACGGTATAAATCAGATTTAGGTTATAGGCGTCACTTAGACAAGTGACGCTAGAAGTGTCGGTAAGTAGTGTTAGGCGTCACTGGACATGTGACGGATGTAAGTGTCGGGAAAAAGGAGTTTTATGCGGCACTTAGGCAAGTGACGAAAACTTAGGGTTTTATGCGGCACATAAGTAACGCACGAAATGACGCTATACTGGTCTGGCCTATGCGACATTTATGTCTGTTCGACGGATTTTGAGCCAAAAATGAATTTTCTGGTTTCTGTTTGGTCCAATTCTTTTACCCAACCCTTAGATGGACATTTCAAGCTTAAATAAACAATAACATGTTAAAAACACTTGAAATCGAGGAGTTTCGAGATTTTGTCGGAAACTTACAAGTTAACGCGTGAAGATTTCGAAAAGATGGGAAGGTAGATCGTCGCGAGGTGAACGTTTTTCTTCAAAGGGGCAAGATGATCCGAGGTCGTTTGATGGTGGATTTTGGTGGTGGAAGTGAGGTGGTGGTGGTGGGTGTTTTGAGAGGAAAGAAAGAAAAGGGGATGAAGAGAGAGAGAGATGGTGGAAATGAGAGATGGGGAGGGGATCTCCCCCCTTTTTGGCAGATTTTGTAGGGCCTACCCCTATGTGGGTGTGTCCCAAACCTCGTTCCGTGCTGTGTTCGTTTCTCCGGTCGTTTAAACGTTTATTTGTGATGTTAAGTAATTGTTTTACATACGTTTTTAAATAAAAACTAACTCTTCATTATTTTTAATTCGGAATCTTAATTGTTAATACTCGAAACATTTATTAAAATGGTTTGAAAGTGCGTTGGTCATGTTTACCTATTCGGGTTTCGCTTATAAATAAGATGTGACGTTTTTATAAAACATTTTAGTTATTAATTTAAAATACTACAACTTAAATAATGTCCTCACATAAAATGATATATTTTAAACTTATAAAATACATTCTGGTCTTTATTCAGTTTTCGGGCGCGTTTTGTGCGTTTCGATCGCACAGGGCTTTTTAATGTGATACAAGATACTTATAGAATATTATTGAAATAATACTTGGAAATAATTTGGCTTATCAAATAATTTAAAATTATTTTATAAAAGGATGTTCACCAACGTCCGTATGAGTGTATCCGAATTCGACCGATATAATAAAATGCACGATTTAATTCAATCGCGTAGATGTGTATATAAATTAATACACGTAATGATACATACAATTAGCCTAATACAGCACTAATTACACTTACTACAAAATGATTTGGACCTAATGACGAGCTCAAATTTGGCGGGTGTTACAGTTTGGCCCTAACTTCTTCATTCTAGCTCCGTTTTCAGCGTTCTTTATGTCCACGTTCTCGTAATAACTTGAAGATCATAATGAGATAATCAAAGAATAATTTCTAGGTATTATGCTAAAAAGTGCTTGTGGAACGTGACCGTATTGTTTATGCTTTGTTTTGTACGTTATTTAGCCATTTTAAGTGATTTTTGAAACAATGCCTTATTTTTAGCATTAATAATGAATTATGGTGAAAAAGTATTGATATTGAATGATTTCATCCATTTTGGGGCTAAGAAGTTGGGAATTATGTACGGAAAAACGTGACTTTTTACGTCAAATCAAATATCCCACACTGATACTTAGACATTGCTTGTCCTCAAGCAATACTTCAACTATCCTCACTTTAAAAATATGTTTTAGGTCCGATTTTTGCGAATTAAAATATTTCTTAGAACAACCATTCCTCATATGGGTAACCTGTTTCAGAAAATCAAGACAAATAAGATATTTATTCCAGAAATAAGAAATGAATATCTTTGGGCATGCTTCTGATTCTCGTGATCTTTGGCATACACATGACTTAGGCAATCTTACCAGGTGGTCACTCAATTCACTCAAAATTGTATCGGGTTTTCTATCTTTCTAAACAAACAAAATCGCTCAAAAGCCAGTCATGTAGCATTCATCGTCATAGGCTTGATCGAGAATCAAATCTCCACTACTTAGGTGAGGACGGTGCTAATTATCCCAAGACATTCATCGGGTTTTATGTGAGGTGAGGGTTAAAGGGTATGGATAGTGGGATGTTTTTAGGTTTAAAGGGTTATGCTTATCTTAGGACTTTTAAACTCATGAAAAAAAATTACTTAGATACGCTTTTTAATGAAAACGGAAACGGATAACGGAAAGGAAGAAAGATAGCAATTTTGACTTCTATCTTTTTGAAAACACATGGAAGATTATATCTTTCAGAGATCGGAGTTTTCAGGAGATTTGAAGCACTTAGCTTTATTTCTATTATATATTTTTGGCTTAGAATTTCTTTGCCAAGGAATTTGTAAGGAATTTTTATTTATTATTACTTCCCTTTATTTTTTCTTAGGATCCTTTCTAGCTTTCATTTTTCAATCTTTTGATATTTCGAATTTCACTTGGTGCCCATTTTTCGCACCTCAGAATTCTCGATCTTTTGAGATTTTCATTATGTAAATGCACACGAGAAGTTTTGAGTAAAACACGAAATTTGTGATTTTTAGATTGAAAGCAAAAAGAATATCTAAATAGCATTTTTCGTAAATTAAAAAATTCCAAGATAAGGTTTTGGTGGGTATGAAAGTGAGTGGGTTTAAAAACTTGGGTTTTCAAGAAACGAAAAGGTTAAGGCTCAACAGGGTTTATTAGGCGGATCTTCCGTACTAAAAATGAGTATCGGCAGGGTTAGGCTTGAAGAGATATGAGAAAATGGGTTCATTTCCTAGGGAATGTCAAGGTCATCTAATTGCACCAATACGGCGTACGGTACACACCAATATGGTCTCGAAATGCATACCAGGAGCAAGTTCTAATTCAGAAATGCATACATCAGCACACACACAAAATGAATAGTGAAGCATTTAAAACGAATGCTTATATAGGCTCAAGATACCTCACTACAATTAATATGGGTTGTATGTACTTAGTCATGCGCTGCCCCTAAGATTATCATTTCTTAATTTGAGAAATTCCTACCTTATTTACACTACTTCCCAAAATAACTTACTCATAATCAAAATGGTTCCTCTTAGAAATATTAAAATTCAAAAATAGCATAGCTAACTGAATGAGTAGCTATCTATTGTCGAAGTTAAGCTCATGCTTTTCTTTGTTTTACGCAAAAAAATTTAAAAATTTTGATCAATTTTTAAAGTGAGGAACATTTTCTGAGTTGCTATTTGGACATAAAAATCTATCTAAGGTATTATATACCATTATCCCACACTTAGAGGAACATTGTACCTAATGTTCTCTTTAATGGAGATTATATTGGAAGTAAAATCCCACACTTAGAGATTAAAAATATAAGAAAATGTCTCTCAAGTGTTTGTTTTGGGCTGGAATCTCACACTTAGTGATAAGCTAAGGATATGGTATAGATTACTTTGATTAACTAACAGTACTAAGTAAAGCAAAATGATAAAAACGGAGAAAAGATAAAGAAACTCCCCAGGTAGCTAAAGTTGAAGGTCTAATTATGCCACGAGAAGAATTCCTTGAAATCTTCGTTAGGTGGTAGCTCCATTAGCTCTAGAGGTTTGCTTATAAATACGGGCTTCACCTTCCATTTCATCTAAAACATTTGTGAAGTAATCTCGTAGGTGTGAACACGTTGGATATACCTTTCCATTCAACTTCATATTTTTGCAATCAAAAGGATTCACTATCTCAGAATGAAAAGATGTTTTCTACTACAAAGCTTTCTATAGAACATATATTTTTAAACAAGTTCAAGCATAATGCATAAAAGTAGTGTCGCACCCCCAAAATTATGATGCAGAAGCGAATCGGGTCGACGCACGACTAATCAATAATCACAAGCACAAAGATATAATGAACGACCACTATATGCGTCGTTTTACAATTTCATTGATTAAACAAAAGTTTACATCAAAATATGATGTACATTAGCTCAGTTCTTGAATTGAGAGATTTACATTACATAATTAAATATAATAATGCAATTAAATCTCTGATTGTTTGAATGCAGACTCGAGCTAATGCTTCCTGATTGGGCAACCAACCTACTGCTGTGTACCTGTGATACATGCTAAAATTGGTCAGCGAAACGCTGGTGAGCTCACAGGTTTTTATGTCAACACATACTTGTATGAACCGCAAGATTTAATTGAATATAATATGAAATTAAGCAAAATAAAAGTTATACAGCCATGAGCACATAGTCTGAGCTTAACTTGAATGTCAGGCCCAATTAAGGAAACCCAACGGTGGTGCCTCCTACGAGTGCCTAATCTACACTCGTCTTCCGAAATGCTAATACGTCCGTTTGACCAGTTAGTGCGTGCTAACTCGGACGAGGACTGTCAATCCTATATGATATCATATACTAACATTCACGCTATAGGTATATTACCAAACTATGCTTGTGGAGGGCTTTAATTGATTAGTTGAAAACAACTCATGTAGTATTTGATTTGTATTGTACTTGTGTTCATGTTGTAAAACAAAACGAGCAATGTAATCACACCCCTGATGAAGACCGTAAAATAGGGGCTATGAGACTCACCTGAGCCTTGAGTGTTTATCGAAATAAACTTGAATTGATTAGCTGTGAATTGATGTCCGAAGACTTGTAACCTGGGGGTGTCCAAGACACGCGATGGTTATAAACATGAGTAGGTATCTCGAAGGACTACCTTTGTGTTGTTCGTCCAACTAGAATGTCCAAATTACTACGATTTGGTTGATTAAATTGTACAAATTACTATGATTTGGATGTTTAACTTGTCCAAGTTACTACGACTTGGTTGATTTGATTATGTTTTGAAAACGTATACGGCCCGTTGGTGAATTGTTTGTAATAATAATCTCATTATTATTATGATTTCGAAGTGTTCATGTTCAAAAACGTATTCCGATGTGCTTTATAAGTCATATCGTATAAGTGTTTGAAGTTACACAAGTTTGACACTTAGTAAAAAAAATCTATATATCAAGGTTCTGATTTATGCGACACTGGGTGTGACATAAGGCTTTGTGTCGCTTGGTGCAACATTGTAGTTCTAGTGCGACATAATCTGTTGTGTCGCAGATCATGACTGTGACATAAGTCATTGTGTCACTACGTGCGACATCCGCAATTTAATGCGACATTAAGTATTGTGTCGTTATGTGCGACGGGAATGAGTTCCGCGATATAGTGTTTTGTGTCGCTATATGTGACATCCGAAAGTATTGCGACATAGACATTTGTGTCGCTATGTGTGACATCTGTGATGTGGTGCGACATAGAGGCTTGTGTCACTATATGCGACATAGAACATGATTTGGCAACATAAGAGCTTGTGTCGCAGGTGGCCTGGAGCCTCTGCGACATAACGGGCTGTTAGCCGGATTTTGGGCCGAAAACGTGTTTTCCAGTTTCCGTTTGACTTGAAACTTTTACCCTACCCATATTTAGACATTTTAAGCTTAAATAAACAACAACATGTTAAAAACACTTGAAATCGAGGAGTTTCGAGATTTTGTAGAAACTTACAACTTAACGCCGGAGAAATCCGAAAAGGTAGAAACGTAGATCGCGATGTGGTGAATCTTTTTCTCCAAACGAGCAAAGTGATTTGAGTGGGTTTGGTGGTGCTTTTGGTGATTTTAAGATGGTGGTGTGGTGGAAGTGTTAGAGAGAAAAGAGAGAGAGAAAAGAGAAAGAGAGATAAAGATGGTGAAGAAATGGGGTGAGGAGGTGGTGACCTCACCCCTTTTTGGCAGATTTTTTGGTGGGGTCCATGGGTGTGGGCTTCACCAATATTTCATCCTCTGTATTTGTGTTCCGTGCGGTGTTCGTTACCCAGATCGTTTAATCGTGTAAATAATAATTTAAAAGGTGAATATTTATTAATGTTTTTGTTGAAGTATTTCATCAAATACTTTTACTTGAGTTATAAAATATAACTTATTATTGTTTCGACTATTTGTGCGTTTATTATTTTAATCGCGTAAATGTTGTTTGTACAATACGAATTTGATTTGAAATATTATCAAAATAATATTTTTGGATATAATAGTGTTATTAAATAATACTATATTGTTTAATAAAATTGTTCACCAACGTCCGTATTAATTGAATCGAACTGCATTCGATTTGAAACTTGTACGATTTAATCAAATCGCATACTTGTATATATTCAACAATATATATTAATTGATACATTAATTAGCCTAACACAGAACTAATTACCTGTATTATACTTGATTAGGCACTAATTACTAGTCCTAATTTGACGGGTGTCACATTCTCCCACTGTTAGGAGAATTTCGTCCCAAAATTTAACTTGAAGTCATGTTTGAAGTAGCGTCAGCAAATAACTGAGGATACTTGAGTCGCATTTGGTCTTCCCGTTCCCAGGTGAATTCCGGCCCACGCCGCGAATTCCACCTGACCTTGACGATGGGAATACGACTTTGTTTGAGTTGTTTGACCTTACTGTCCATGATTTCGGCGGGTTCTTCAACAAAATGAAGCTTGTCATCAATACGAATTTCATCGAGTGGAATAATGAGTGTCTCATCAGACAAGCATTTCTTCAAGTTTGAGATGTGAAAAGTTGGATGCACGCTGCTGAGTTCATATGGCAACTGCAATCGATATGCTACTGAACCTACCCTCTCGAGGATCTCGAATGGTCTAATGTACCTGGGATTCAATTTCCCCGGTTTTCCGAATCGGATTACGACTTTCCAAGGCGATACTTTGAGTAGTACTCGATCCCCAACCTGGAACTCGAGTGGTTTGTGTCTCACGTCAGCATAACTTTTCTGACGATCACGTGCGGCTTTGAGTTTGTTTTGGATCTCGAAGATCTTTTCGATTGTTTCGTGAATGAGTTCAGGACCAGTGAGCTGACTATCCCCCACTTTGGTCCAACAGATAGGTGATCGGCACTTACGACCGTACAGTGCCTCGAAAGGAGTAGCCTTAATGCTGGTGTGATAGCTGTTGTTGTACGAAAATTCAAACAACGGTAAATGTTTTTCCCATTTTACACCGAAGTCAACTACGCAAGATCGTAGCGTGTCTTCCAGTGTTTGTATCATTCGTTCACTTTGGCCATCGGTTTGAGGGTGGTATGCGGTACTCATGTCAAGGCGGGTACCCAATGATCACTGAAGCGATTGCCAAAAGTAAGATGTGAAGCGACTATCCCTATCTGAGATAATCGAGATTGGAGCACCGTGTCGAGAAACAATTTCTTTAATGTAGATTCGGGTAAGGCGTTCCATTTTATCGGTTTCCTTGATCTGAAGGAAATGGGCAGATTTTGTAAGACGATCGTTGATCACCCAAATGGTATCGCAACCTGACGTGCCACCAACCGTCACGCGTCGTTAACGTGACCATATGGCAGCACGTCGGTGGAAGTTTTAAATTTTATATTTAGCTGGGGACCTAAGTTCTACTAGAGCTGTATAGCTAAAGTATGACCTAGGGTCGTTCTAAAGAGTTAATCGTATTGTGAAACGACTTGTCGAGACGAAATTTCAAGTTAGCGATGGTTTGAAAATAGTTTTGAGTGGGGGTTTTATATCTAGGTCCGTAATTAAAATTAAAACTAATTAAAGCAGTAAATAAAAAGCAGTAGGTTGAATCAGTATAGGGAGACTTGTGTTTGTTATGACATCGTTAGCTTTTACGTGGGGTGATGCTGTATTAGGGTTTTATTTATTGAAAACGTCTTTTAAGATTTGTATCTTGCGTTCACGTAGATATCTTGTGGTTTAAACACTAGCACCCTACTGATCAAGTGAACCTGATCAATATGTCACTGAGTGCTAGGCTGTCAGGATTCTGATCAGATCGGACTGTCTTGAAACCCTCCTCACCGTCTCTTGTGACGAGATAAGGTGACCCTCTGGATGGAGTGCAGGAAAAGGGCGACAGTCCACAATTTATCCACTGATCTTTCTTAACACATACAAAGATATCTAAGCTAGGCAAGGCATGTAAGATTTAAGATAGGTAGTGACTGATTAACATATACATTAATGGTTGTGATTGATGTCAGAGATATTCGGCGGTGATACAGTTTTCTACCAACAGAGCTTTCCACGGTTACATTATGTATTCACCCGTATTACGGTCTTTCGTGGATCACAGACTATGACAGGATGTAACACAGTATACAGCCTTCGACCTTTCCGTAGTTTGTACGTGTTTGTACTCCACCATAGGTGTTTCCAACATTAAACCGGATACTCAGTCGTATTAGGGCTTTAACTGGGCTACATACTTTACAGCCATCTGAATGCAATATATCTAAGCTTGTATTACAGTAAAACTGTCACACCCCGCCAAACGGTAGTTACAATTAGTTGTGATTAGTTTGCAGAAGCTTTAATGACGTGGCGGGGCCGCGAACAGTATATTCAACCAACAAATACATACATACTCAGAGCATATGGTTATTGCATAACTTTATTTAACGAGGATGCCAAGTTTAACAGTTGTTACAAAAGTAGTACGACTATGTAAGTCGTAACAGTAGTAGTGGAGTTTAAAACATTTTAGTTTTAACAATATTACATAAGTTTAAAATAAGATTTCATAAGTATGACCGCAATGTCTGCAGTTATACAAAGGAAATCCCCAAAAGCGGTCCCAACAGTGTATGGCATCCTAAGTAGTCCAGGGTTGTCCATCCTGAATGCATGCGATTACTTACCCAGCTAATTTCCTGAAAAACATAGAGAAAGTCGTCAACAAATATGTTGAGTGAATTTACAGGTTTGTATATGTATGTGGTTAATTAAACCAAGTTTGTATAAATGAATTGTTGTTCATTTACAAAATACAAGTTATGTAGGGTTGTTACCCAAAAGTATAGTTTTATGTGGGATGTCATCCCAAAATATGTTACTGGTTGTTTACCAGTATAAAATAAGTTGTCGGTATGTTTTCCGGTATTTAACAGTTGTAGGATTCGTTCTTCCTAAAAGTATGAGGGAATTTACTTAGACTAAGATCCCCTGAAAGGTGAGCTAAACCTCGCAGGTTAAAGTAACGCGACCTAACCCTATAACCAAACCACAACCAGAACTTATGTTGTTTTCCTGAACGGACGTTTAAGTATACGCTCCACCGTAGGAGGGTCGTCACGGCAATAGTACTATCTGTATACTCAGTGGCTAGAGTCACCTAGCTAATGGTTACAGTAGCATGTCATGAGGTCTTTTCATGCAGACATTTCAAGTTTGGGTCCGTACTAGGATACTTTGTCTAATTCCCAAAACAATAGTGAATATGTAATATCACAGATTAACAGTTGTATAAAAGCAATACAGCGTTTATAGTTTGATTGCATGTGTTGGCATGCAATTTCTATGTTTAACACCCCTGTGTTTAAAAGCGGAAAACATTTAAAAGTAGGGGCTATAAAATCACGGTGGTTTGCTCGGTATGAATGCTAGCAGCCGACAGGTGAATGCCCAAGGTATGTCAACCTATGTATAATACATGTATTAACATAAGTACGCTTGATTTGTTTAATCAACTTATATTAACAGTTTGTTGGTTTGAAGAAATTGTTGATTTCTTAATAATGTTAGTTGTTGAATTTGTTGGTGACATTGCGTTGAAATATTATTTCATCTCCATTGTTCATATATTTGTTATATATATGTATGCATGTGTAAATATACTTATTGTATGAAATTGGGCGTCACTTCGATGAAGTGTCGCTAGATAGTGACGGGTCACTTGTTACTTGTAGTCAGTGACGCTAGTATTTGGGTTTCCGTATTCAAGGTGTCACTGGTGGAAGTGACACATAAAAGCTTTGGCTTAGCGTCACTTAGGTCTGACCAATTTTGGTCAAACTACAATTTGTACGAAAGTCAATGGAAGTCAACTCGCTGGTCAAAGTTGGTCAAAGTTGCTGGTCAAAGCTGGTCAAGCTGGTCAACTCGCTGGTTAAAACTGGTCAACTCGCTGGTTAAGCTGGTCAACTCGCTAGTTAAGTTGGTCAACTCGCTGGTTAAAGCGACTTGAGTGGTTGGTTGCTGAAGGGGTCAGTGACTTAAGGGGTCAGTGACTTAAGAGTTCAGTGACTTAAGTGGTTGGTCGCTGAAGGGGTCAGCGACTAAAAGTTGTGTCACAAAAGGGTCAGCGACTTAAGACTTCAGTGACTTAAGTGGTTGGTCGCTGAAGGGTCAGCGACTAAAAGTTGTGTCACCAAAGGGTCAGTGACTTAAGAGTTCATTTACTATTTTAAACAATAATAGTTTCGAAGTGTGGTCAGATTTGGTCCAAAACAGACATATATTCAAAGATCGAGTTATACACGAAAATACGGACATTTCTGGAAATGGTCAAAGAAGAACTTTTTGTAGAGGAAAAAAATACCAAACTTTTCCAAGTGGTCTCATACATTTATTTAACCTAGAACTCAAGTTATGAATGTTTTTGTGAGTCGGTTTTTGGAAGACAGAAACTGTCTTTACATACATACATGAAAGACGTATTTTAATCTTTGTTTTGGACATTTCATGGTTAAGTAAGCAACTAAACATGTTAATACATCTGTTATAAGTAAAATACAAGAGTGAATGAAGTCTCACAATGGTGTATTTTAAATTTTAAGTTTTGGTTTTCATAAACACATTTCAAGAACAATCACATATAATCATTAAATTGTTGTGTTACATGTATAGATTATGATGTATAAACATGTTAGAATACGAAATTGTAGTGTTGGAATCAAGGAATCGAAAGTTCCTTACAATGAGATGACAATGGTGAAGATGATGATGAGACCGAGAGATGATGATGATAAAACGATGATTATGGTGTTGCTGCTTGTTGCTTCTGATCTTGTTTGAGTTCTTCCAAATCAAGAAAAAGAAAATGATAGATGATTTTGATGTGGTGTGTGTGTGTAGAAAAGATCACAGAAGAATGGGAGGTGAGAGTATAATATTTCAAACGAGTATGGCTAGTAACAGATACTGCCCCCTCAATTATTTGAGGTTGGTGATCAAGTGAGGAGAGAGTATATATCTGTTTAACAGTCAAAGGGAGGCATGGCTCGGTATGAGTTGTGTCTCCCAGATATTTTAGTTTGTGTTAACATTGTAGGTTTTTAACCCGTTAGTTTCGCGTACGGGTCCAATTGTGTGTCAATTTTTTTGTTCAAATTTCTTAATTGTAATTTGAGGTACTTTATTATGAATAACGAAAATAATACTTTTATTATTTTCGACCTTTGGGTACGTTTTAAAAATTGACACAGTTTTGTACGATACATTTTAAATAAAATGTATTATGTTTTTATATTATAACAATAATATAAATTTAATAATATTCTTAATTAATAATTTCATATTATTAATTAAACGTTCACCAACAATTGCATTTATTTTTGTCGGTTTCGTTCCGATAAGTTTGTACGCAATTATAATTAATTACGGAATATGTAATACTTTTTGTACAAAAGTGTTGGGCTCGCTAGGCTTACATCACGACAAAAAGTTTTTTTTAAACTTAACCAGGAAATTAGCGTAAGAATGCACATGCTTAGTGTTTAATCAGTACCTAATTTGGAGAGTTGTCACATTCTCCCCCCGTTAGGGAAATCTCGTTCCGAGATTTAATTCGTGTCGTGAGTCGCGGTCACGTTTTCAAATAGTTGAGGACACTTCTTGCGCATTTCATCCTCACGTTCCCAGGTGAACTCTGGGCTATGTTTTGAGTTCCAACGAACTTTAACTAGCTTGATTCGTTTGTGTCGAAGTTTCTGCGTTTTCGTGTCCATAACTTCGATAGGTTCCTCCACAAAGTTTAGTTTTGAGTTAATGAAGAGTTCGCCCGGAGGGATGATATGTGTTTCATCGGATAGACACTTTTTCAAGTTAGATACATGGAAGGTGTCATGGATACTACTAAGCTCTTGCGGTAGTTGGAGCTTGTAGGCGACAGGACCAATCCTTGCAAGGATCTCGAACGGTCCAATGTATCGTGGGTTAAGTTTTCCCCGTTTTCCAAATTGTGCAACCCCTTTCCAGGGTGCTACTTTGAGTAGGACTTTGTCACCTACTTGAAATTCTAAAGGTTTCCGTCTGTTATCGGCATAACTCTTTTGTCGATCACGTGCTGTTTTCAACCGGTTAAGCACTTGAGATATCTTGTCCGTAGTTTCTTGGACTATCTCAAGACCCGATAATTGACTGTCGCCGAACTCTGCCCAGCAGAGTGGCGATCGGCACTTGCGTCTATACAATGCCTCAAATGGTGCCATCTGTATGCTGGTGTGATAACTGTTGTTTTAAGAAAATTCTGCTAGAGGTAGGTGTGTATCCCAATTACCTCCAAAGTCTATCACACATGCTCTTAACAGGTCTTCGAGCGTTTGTATCGTTCGCTCGCTCTGGCCGTCAGTTTGTGGGTGGTAGGCAGTACTCATGTCGAGTCTAGTACCCAATGCATGTTGAAGTGTTTGCCAGAAGCGAGAAGTGAATCGTGCGTCTCTATCAGAGATGATGGATAATGGCACTCCATGTCGAGACACGACCTCTTTCAAATAGATTCTGGTCAGTTTCTCCATTTTGTCTGTTTCCTTGATAGCAAGGAAGTGGGCTGATTTCGTCAATCGATCGACAATCACCCATATGGTGTTAACTCTGGATGTTGTTCTCGGTAACTTTGTGATGAAGTCCATCGTGATGTGTTCCCATTTCCATTTGGGCATTTCGGGTTGTTGTAAAAGTCCAGACGGCTTTTGGTGTTCGACCTTGACTTTTGCACAAGTCAAGCACTTACTAACGTATGTGGCAATGTCTCGTTTCATGCCAAGCCACCAGTAAAATTCTTTCAAATCGTGATACATCTTATCTGCACCAGGATGTATCGAGTAGTTGGACTTATGTGCTTTGTCCAAAATCAATCGACGCAATTCATCTACGCATGGTACCCAAATTCGGTTCATGAAGTACAACACTCCGTTGTCTTTAGTTTCAAGTTGTTTCTCCATCCCCTTCAAGGATTCTTCCTTAAAGCGTTCGGGAATGAATGCTAATTGTTGAGCATCACGAATTTGAGTAATGAGATTCGAGTGGATCGTCAAACCCAAAGCTCGAACTCTACGTGGTTTGACTCGTTCTTTACAACTCAAGGCATCAGCTACAACGTTTGCTTTGCCCAGGTGATACTTAATCTCACAGTCGTAATCGTTCAGTAATTCGACCCAACGACGTTGTCTCATGTTGAGTTCTTTCTGGTCGAATATATGCTGGAGACTTTTGTGATCCGTGAAGATTGTACACTTTGTACCATATAGGTAGTGTCTCCAAATCTTAAGTGCAAAAACGACTGCTCCTAGCTCTAAGTCATGCGTCGTATAGTTCTTTTCATGAACTTTCAATTGTCGAGACGCGTAAGCAATGACTTTGTCGTTTTGCATCAATACGCAACCCAATCCTTGATGTGAAGCATCACAGTAGACAACAAAGTTTTCTACTCCTTTCGGTAGTGATAGGATTGGTGCGGTACTTAGTTTTTGTTTCAACAAGTGGAAAGCATTCTCTTGCTTCTCGCCCCAATCAAACTTCTTATCCTTTTGAGTTAGAGCGGTAAGTGGTTGGGCTATTTTCGAGAAGTTCTCGATGAATCGTCAGTAATAGCCGGCTAGCCCAAGAAATTGTCGTATCTCAGATGGCGTTTTCGGGGCTTCCCAGTTCTTAATTGCCTCGATTTTGGATGGGTCCACATGAATTCCTTTGTTATTGATCACATGACCAAGGAAATGAACCTCACATATCCAAAATTCACACTTAGAGAACTTTGCGTAAAGCTTCTCTTTCTCCAGTAATTCGAGAATCATTCTCAGATATTTCTCGTGATCCTCCTTCGTTCGGGAGTATATCAATATGTCATCGATAAACACAATCACGAACTTATCAAGATAAGGTTTGCATACTCTATTCATGAGGTCCATGAATACTGCTGGTGCGTTTGTCAGCCCAAATGGCATGACTAAGAACTCATAATGGCCGTATCGAGTCCTAAACGCAGTCTTAGGGATATCCTCATCCCGAACCTTCAGCTGATGGTAACCAGATCGTAAGTCGATCTTCGAATAGTAACTTGACCCTTGTAGCTGGTCAAACAAGTCATCGATGCGAGGTAGTGGATATTGATTCTTAATAGTTACTTTGTTCAGTTCCCAATAATCGATACACATTCGCATTATCCATCCTTTTTCTTGACGAACAAAACCGGAGCTCCCCAAGGTGAAAAGATCCGTCGGATGAATCCTAAGTCTAAGAGTTCCTGCAGTTGTGCAGATAACTCTTGCATTTCTGATGGAGCAAGACGGTAAGGTGCGCGAGCAATTGGTGCTGCTCCAGGAACTAGGTCGATATGAAATTCAACCTGTCGTGGGGGTGGTAATCCTGGTAACTCATCAGGAAACACTCCCGGGTAGTCACGTACAATAGCTACATCGTCTATATGTCGCTCCTCGGGTTTCTTTTCTACAACGTGTGCCAAAAATGCTTGGTATCCCTTTCGGAGATATTTACTGGCTTTCAAGCATGTAATCATTTTTGTGGCACTTTTTCGTTTCTCACCTTGGACCATGAGAGTTTCTCATGTCGGTAGTGGTAAGCGTACCAACTTATCGTAACATATGATCTCGGCGCGGTTCTTAGACAACCAGTCCATGCCGACTACAACGTCGAAACTTCCCAACTTAACCGGTAGTAAGTCTATTTCGAAGAGATGACCTTCAAATTCCAAGGTACATCCCGGTACTATTTCTCCTGACTCGATTAACTCACCATCGGCTAGTTCAATAGTATATTTGTTATCTAACTTACGTGATTCAAGTTCTAATAGTGGTCTAAACTCATTAGACACAAAACTTAAATCAGCACCTGAATCGATTAACACAGAGGCATAATGGTTGTTTACAAGAAACGTACCAGTGACGATGTTAGGGTCCTGGCGTGCCTCTTGTGCTCCAATCACAAATGCTCCTCCTTGAGTCGGCTGATTGATGATGTTGTTGGCTCGGTTGTTGTTACCACGGTTGTTGTTGTTGTTGTTGCGATTTTGGTTGTTCTGGTTGTTGTGGTTGGGGTTTTGGTTATTGAGTCGAGGGCAACGGTTCCGATAGTGCCTCGTGTCGCCACATTCAAAACACCCTTGGTTTCGGCGTTCTGTGTTTTCCCTAGGGGTAGGGTTAACTTTGCAGTTTTAGGCTTTTTGACCCCAACCCCCGCAGTTGTTGCAATACCAACAATCACCCTCGTGGTGTTTGCTACATTTATCACACTTAGGTTTGTTACCCAAGTATGGTTTTGGTTCCACAGTGGTGGCAGCATAGGACTTTGGGTTCCCAGATCCTTTCTTGTTTGTTTGACCCTGTCAGTCACTCGCCATTCCACTTACGCTTGGTACCTCCAGAACCGCCAGCTTCAGTACTGCTTGGCTCAACCTTGCCCGATGCAGTTTTCTTGGTCAGGGTTCCCATCCTGACTGTCTCATCTGTCAGACTTTGCGCTAAAACAACAGCGCTCCTGAATGAGTCAGGTTTGGAAGATGTAACCAAACTCCTGATTTGCGGTGTTAGGCCATATACATAACGCTCAATGCGCTTGTACTCAGGTATCACCATATGTGGCACTAGACGCGCTAGTTCCTGAAACTTGGTTGTATAACCAGTGACATCGGCACCACTCATAGTGATGTTCCACAGCTCAGTTTCGACTTTCTGCATCTCGCTACGGGGACAGAACTCCTCCAACATCATGTTTTTCAGTACTTCCCATGACATGGAGTAGGCAGCTGGTCGTCCAAGTGATTGGACTTGACTGTTCCACCAAGTAAGAGCTTTGTCAGCAAGGGTGCAGGGGGCATATTTCACCATACAGTCAGGTGTACAGTCACTAATGTCCAATACCGACTCTGTCTTCTCTATCCAGTGTATAATCCCAATAGCACCCTCGGTGCCACGAAAAGTAACTGGCTTACAAGCCTGGAATGTCTTGTATGAACACCCTCGGCGAGTATTCGCAGGTGCCTCAGTGTTAACAGGGGTAGATCCGCTGTTGTTCATTCCATTCTCACGATTTCGGCTTGCTTCATACTCAGCAATCCCTTCAGCTATTCGTCGCGCGATCATTTGTTCAGTAGTTTCATTGTTGTTGGGTGGGGGAACAGTTTCAGGAATGGAAGAAGGAGTCGTTCGTCGACTGTTCTTAGTCATCCGTCGTTTTGGTGGCATGATTCCGTTCTGCGATGAAATAAAAATGCAGAAGTCAATGCCAAGATATTGAATGTGATGGACGAGATTTGACATTGTTTAACAAGGGAACAGTATGAAGAATTGAAGGACAAGATTTTGTATCACATGTCGCACGACTTTGAAACACCCATATGTAGTTAGTACAATATAATCACGTTGGTCAGGCATCACTATATAATGCTAAATACATATTTCTTTTCATCATCATTTAACACAATCGATTTCAAAGAAATTCAAGATAAGAATCAAAAATCAAAGTGTGGTATGTTTCATGGTTTTCAAAGAATGATTTCAAGTGTCATTGATTGGTTATCGTTTCTAACACACGCATATAATGTAGATATAATACTATAGTCATTGTTGAATGTAATGAATACGAAATACAACCAAACATAAGTTATATCATATCAAAAGGTGTAGCGCTGATACAACAGTTTTATACAAAACAAGATGGGATTTCTAATACGCCCCATCAGTGGTTAGCGCTATACAAAAGACAATGGGTTTTCCTATACATACACCCATTCTAACAACAGTTTTTCCCATCTAGTACATGTCTAGTACATACATACACCTACCCATCTGATACTGGTCTATACAATACGTGATGGTCCTACTAATATATCCATCATCCAAAAGTAATCGGTCTGATGCCCAGTAGGCACAAACCGCCATACATAAGTCTAATGAAGATAAGGTAGAAACAATCCCACAGTTGTCCTCAGCACAGCTATCATCACACAAGCTCCAAACATCAACCCTGCTGTCCTCGCACGTCTCTCTAGTACCCTGACACGAGCACGTGTGGTCTCAGCTATCTCTCTGGCAGAAACCACGTTGCTCAACAAGAAGTGGCAACGCTCATGTATGTCTGTCATGTCTCCAT
The DNA here is from genome assembly GCA_963422505.1 of Pseudognaphalium luteoalbum. Taxonomy (NCBI): domain Eukaryota; kingdom Viridiplantae; phylum Streptophyta; class Magnoliopsida; order Asterales; family Asteraceae; genus Pseudognaphalium; species Pseudognaphalium luteoalbum. The sequence goes on along the minus strand of OY730194.1, from coordinate 33,401,843 downwards.
CCAGGCGGGAGACATCACTCTATAGCTCTGCAAGGTGAACACCCCTGCTACCAGAAATACGAAACAAGGTGCGAATCACAGCCACAATGGTGGGGAGGGTCAACTCTACAGGCTCTCCAGTACTAGGCAGTGGTGCGGAGGATCGGGAGGACTCCCCGGTCTCAAAAGTAGAAGGAAAACCCTCCAACGACTTCCATCGTCCTAACATAGGAGTCATCCACTCCAAGTGAGCAAGCCTAGGTACCCTCTGTGGCGGCTCGTCACAATGTATCACCCTCTCCTCTGCCATCGGTGCCTTGTCACGGGGCGCAAGTGGTCCTCTAGGGAAGTCTCGGACACACATCCGTGGTGTCCTCCTAGGTACCGGTCCTCTGGAAGGTCCAGCAGTCGTATGGCGTGTCGCCATAAAGGTAGACCCTAACATACGAGTGGTAGGGTCAGTGGGAGCAGTAGTAGGTGGGACCACATGTGCAGTAGGTGGTGGGGTGATGTAAGCATCACCGGTGTCATCAGATAGAGCTCTCGGGTGAACTGGTGGACTCACAACTCCGGTGCTAGCGTCGCTATGGTAGGAATCCTCAGTTGGCTCCTCATCAGAAGTATACAAGTAGATCGGACTATGCCTCGACATGCTGAGATAAAAGAAGTCGTAGGTGACGTGTCAGTCGTATGCTAGAAGTATGCAAAGTGCGTATGCATGCAATGAATGTTCTAGCCAAGGCTATAGTCTAGGTCTCTAAGGGTTTAGGTCACTTAAAGACTTCTAGTTCGCTATAACCAATGGCTCTGATACCAAGTCTATCACACCCCGCCAAACGGTAGTTACAATTAGTTGTGATTAGTTTGCGGAAGCTTTAATGACGTGGCGGGGCTGCGAACAGTATATTCAACCAACAAATACATACATACTCAGAGCATATGGTTATTGCATAACTTTATTTAACGAGGATGCCAAGTTTAACAGTTGTTACAAAAGTAGTACGACTATGTAAGTCGTAACAGTAGTAGTGGAGTTTAAAACATTTTACTTTTAACAATATTACATAAGTTTAAAATAAGATTTCATACGTATGACCGCAATGTCTGCAGTTATACAAAGGAAATACCCAAAAGCGGTCCCAACAGTGTATAGCATCCTAAGTAGTCCAGGGTTGTCCATCCTGAATGCATGCGATTACTTACCCAGCTAATTTCCTGAAAAACATAGAGAAAGTCGTCAACAAATATGTTGAGTGAATTTACAGGTTTGTATATGTATGTGGTTAATTAAATCAAGTTTGTATAAATGAATTGTTGTTCATTTACAAAATACAAGTTATGTAGGGTTGTTACCCAAAAGTATAGTTTTATGTGGGATGTCATCCCAAAATATGTTACTGGTTGTTTACCAGTATAAAATAAGTTGTCGGTATGTTTTCCGGTATTTAACAGTTGTAGGATTCGTTCTTCCTAAAAGTATGAGGGAATTTACTTAGACTAAGATCCCCTGAAAGGTGAGCTAAACCTCGCAGGTTAAAGTAACGCGACCTAACCCTATAACCAAACCACAACCAGAACTTATGTTGTTTGCCTGAACGGACGTTTAAGTATACGCTCCACCGTAGGAGGGTCATCACGGCAATAGTACTATCTGTATAGTCAGTGGCTAGAGTCACCTAGCTAATGGTTACAGTAGCATGTCATGAGGTCTTTTCATGCAGACATTTCAAGTTTGGGTCCGTACTAGGATACTTTGTCTAATTCCCAAAACAATAGTGAATATGTAATATCACAGATTAACAGTTGTATAAAAGCAATACAACGTTTATAGTTTGATTGCATGTGTTGGCATACAATTTCTATGTTTAACACCCCTGTGTTTAAAAGCGGAAAACATTTAAAAGTAGGGGCTGTAAAATCACGGTGGTTTGCTCGGTATGAATGCTAGCAGCCGACAGGTGAATGCCCAAGGTATGTCAACCTATGTATAATACATGTATTAACATAAGTACGCTTGATTTGTTTAATCAACTTATATTAACAGTTTGTTGGTTTGAAGAAATTGTTGATTTCTTAATAATGTTAGTTGTTGAATTTGTTGGTGACATTGTGTTGAAATATTATTTCATCTCCATTGTTCATATATTTGTTCTATATATGTATGCATATGTAAATATACTTATTGTATGAAATTGGGCGTCACTTTGATGAAGTGTCGCTAGATAGTGACGGGTCACTTGTTACTTGTAGTCAGTGACGCTAGTATTTGGGTTTCCGTGTTCAAGGTGTCACTGGTGGAAGTGACACATAAAAGCTTTGGCTTAGCGTCACTTAGGTCTGACCAGTTTTGGTCAAACTACAATTTGTACAAAAGTCAATGGAAGTCAACTCGCTGGTCAAAGTTGGTCAAAGTTGCTGGTCAAAGCTGGTCAACTCGCTGGTCAAAGTTGCTGGTCAACTTGCTGGTCAAGGTTGCTGGTCAAGCTGGTCAACTCGCTGGTTAAAGCTGGTCAACTCGCTGGTTAAGCTGGTCAACTCGCTGGTTAAGCTGGTCAACTCGCTGGTTAAGCTGGTCAACTCGCTGGTTAAAGCGACTTGAGTGGTTGGTCGCTGAAGGGGTCAGCGTCTAAAAGTTGTGTCAGTGACTTAAGTGGTTGGTCGCTGAAGGGGTCAGTGACTTAAGGGGTCAGTGACTTAAGAGTTCAGTGACTTAAGTGGTTGGTCGCTGAAGGGGTCAGCTACTAAAAGTTGTGTCACGAAAGGGTCAGCGACTTAAGAGTTCAGTAACTTAAGTGGTTGGTCGCTGAAGGGTCAGCGACTAAAAGTTGTGTCACCAAAGGGTCAGTGACATAAGAGTTCATTTACTATTTTAAACAAAAATAGTTTCGAAGTGTGGTCAGATTTGGTCCAAAACAGACATATGTTCAAAGATCGAGTTATACACGAAAATACGGACATTTCTGGAAATGGTCAAAGAAGAACTTTTTGTAGAGGACAAAAATTTTCGAAGTGGTCTTATACATTTATTTAACCTAGAACTCAAGTTATGAATGTTTTTGTGAGTCGGTTTTTGGAAGACAGAAACTGTCTTTACATACATACATGAAAGACGTATTTTAATCTTTGTTTTGGACATTTGGTTAAGTAAGAAACTAAACATGTTAATACATCTGTTATAAGTAAAATACAAGAGTGAATGAAGTCTCACAATGGTGTATTTTAAATTTTAAGTTTTGGTTTTCATAAACACATTTCAAGAACAATCACATATAATCATTAAATTGTTGTGTTACATGTATAGATTATGATGTATAAACATGTTAGAATACGAAATTGTAGTGTAGGAATCAAGGAATCGAAAGTTCCTTACAATGAGATGAAAATGGTGAAGATGATGATAAGACCGAGAGATGATGATGATAAAACGATGATTATGGTGTTGCTGCTTGTTGCTTCTGATCTTGTTTGTGTTCTTCCAGATCAAGAAAAAGAAAATGATAGATGATTTTGATGTGGTGTGTGTGTGTAGAAAAGATCACAGAAGAATGGGAGGTGAGAGTATAATCTTTCAAACGAGTATGGCTAGTAACAGATACTGCCCCCTCATTTATTTGAGGTTGGTGATCAAGTGAGGAGAGAGTATGTATCTTTTTAAAAGTCAAAGGGAGGCATGGCTCGGTACGAGTTGTGTCTCCCAGATATTTTAGTTTGTGTTAACATTGTAGGTTTTTAACCCGTTAGTTTCGCGTACGGGTCCAATTGTGTGTCAATTTTTTTGTTCAAATTTCTTAATTGTAATTTGAGGTAATTCTCCAAATACTTTATTATGAATAACGAAAATAATACTTTTATTATTTTCGACCTTTGGGTACGTATTAAAAATTGACACAGTTTTGTACGATACATTTTAAATAAAATGTATAATGTTTTTATATTATAACAATAATATAAATTTAATAATATTCTTAATTAATAATTTCATATTATTAATTAAACGTTCACCAACAATTGCATTTATTTTTGTCGGTTTCGTTCCGATAAGTTTGTACGCAATTATAATTAATTACGGAATATGTAATACTTTTTGTACAAAAGTGTTGGGCTCGCTAGGCTTACATCACGACAAAAAGTTTTGTTTAAACTTAACCAGGAAATTAGCGTAAGAATGCACATGCTTAGTGTTTAATCAGTACCTAATTTGGAGAGTTGTCACATTATAATCCCAAACCAATAAATCCCTGATTAATCCACAGTGTACTATACAATAGGTAGACTGTATTTCCATTGCTTCGAAATCAGACCATGTTAATTTAAGACAAAACAGATAGGTAGTGACCGTTTGACTAAGGTTCGCGACTCCTTGACATAAAGGTTCTAACCACGTTTATTGGAGGAAAGGCAATAGTTTAGTTTAAAATCATAAAAGTATAGTTAGCAGTACACCGGTTTTCAATATTTAACAATTGGGATTATTATTCCACAACGGATTGTGCCCACGACTTTCATAGCTTCCACGTTCCGTTTCCGGCGCTATACAAATGAAAGCCGTATAACGTTACCTCCGTTGTTTCATAACGATGTCATCCCAATTGTATTTAAAGTAGCATCACCCCAAATATTAACAAGCTAACTACATCATAACAAACACAATAGCTAATCTACTCACTAATCATGGCAATGTATCCTAAATCAAACATAATAATAGCATGCAACATTATGAAAGATAAGGATAGAAATAACTGAAAGTAATGCGTAGATTGAATAGTAGCTGGAAGATTACACAGACAGAGCTCCGAAATATCCCCAACAATATTACAAAGGAGATCCTCCGAGGATTCCAACTCTATTACGAAAGCTACCCTACTAATTCTCCTCTAACTCCTGTGAGTAGTGCTAGAGAGAGAATGCAAAGCTACCTACTAATTCTCCTCTAACTCCTAAGAGTAGTGCTAGAGAGAGAATGCTAAACTAATGAGAGAAATGAGAAGAGAGGTGTGTTGAGGTGTGTGGAATGGTGGAAATGAAGCCACTATTTATAGAGGAAGGGAGGTAGCCTTGGTACAAGTCTTGAAGCACCAAATACAAGCATCAAAGCAGCATACGGGGCAACCGGACCAGGGGGGTCAAACGGCACCCAACAAGAGGAGAGACCCCGTATACGGCACCCTAAGTGAGAGTGCCCTTGACGTTGGATCTAGATGACTATTGACTACAATTGAAAGGCGGAATCAATCAATTGCACGTAATGCTAACAAACACAAACCGAAACGAATATATTTCAACAAAGTAAACTTGTATATCAGCTTGTTTAATGTATTGGGAACGATTACAGAGAGTTTTAGTCGACAAATGGTGCTAGGGTTTCGTCAACCCTAGCCGGAAACCCGTAGGTTTGTATTTATACTAAAAGTCAGCCGACATGCATCACTTGTGGAAGTGTCGCATGTGGCCGCCTTCATGCGTCACTTACCTAAGTGACGCTATGCGTCACTAAGGCAAGTGACGCCTAATCTAAAACGTAAGTGTCGCATATAACAAAAACTATATTTTCACTATACGACTAACGACGCTTATTACAACTCGATAGACCAACTGACAGACAACCTAATATGCATCAACACTAAGGGCCATATACGGCACCTAGGGTACCGTATACGGTACCTAGGTGTCCGGGGGGGTTGGTGCTTGGTTTGGCCTCCGTTGACTTCTCGGTTGCTTGGTTCGTTCGTATCTTCTTCGTTCGGGCTCCGTTTTGCTTGATTCTTGCGCCGTTGGATTTGTTTTTCCGTTATGCTTCTAATGACACTAAGTTTGCAAAATTTGGAGGTGGTTGACTTTTGCATGTTCCGGATGACGATCGGCGAGCTTCCAGACCGCACATCTTTTCCGTCTTTCGTCTGTTTCTTCTGATTCTTTCACCACAGATCTTGGATTTCCCTATGGAATCATAAAATATGAATTAAGATCTAATTCCATAAGTGATTTAAGAAGGGAATATTTAAGGTGACGTTATTTACCTCGTTTTGGGTGATAAACGGATGTTTTTGGTGATTTTAACAGCAACGCTTGTAATCAGACCATTTTGGTGATTTTAAGTAAATAATAGATGTTTTAAGATGTTTTTATCAAATATGAGTCTAATAAGTGTAGAATAATGTGCCTAAAAACATGACTTTTTAGGTCACATCAACTATCCCACACTTAGACGTTGCTTGTCCTCAAGCAACACATCCATGCCTCGTGAAAAGATATTTAAAAATCTGCTTTTAGGGGTGAGTCAGAAAATTTCTAAAAGTTATCATTTTCTCATAATCATATATTTGCTTTAAAAATATCAGGAAAGATAAGATAATTATTTCAGAAACAAGAAATAACTTTCCTTAAGCATACTTCCAAATCTCGTGATCTTAGAGTATACATGACCAGGCGCTCTCACTAATGTTGTCACTCAATTCACTCAAGAGTGTTTCGGGTTTCCTAACATTCTAAACAAAGAAATCACTCAATTAGCCAATCATGCAGTACTCATCGTCATAAGCTTGATCGAGAATCGGATCTCCACCACTTAGGTGAGGACGATGCTAATTATCCCAAGACATTCAGGGGTTGTAATGGTTGCGAGGGTTAAGGGGTATGGATAGTGGAAATTTTTAGGTGTAAGGGTGTTGCTTATCTTAGGACTCCTAAGGTCACGGAAAACTTAATTTACAAACGATTGAAAGTGAATTAGCTTTTGTCTTCGATCGGATCTTCTTCTTTTTAGGGCGATACTTTGAAGCACTAAGCTTTTTTATTATTATTATTTTCTTTTTCTTTCAGAACTTCTTTGCCAGAGAATTTCCAAGGATTATTAAAGGTAGAAATCCTTCTTCTTATCTTTCTTTTTCGAGTCTTTTTATGGTGTCAATTTTTCACACCAAGGATACTTCTTTTTGGAGAACTCGAGGGAGTGAGACAATCCGAAGGGATGTTTCTAAAAAGTGTTTCTCATAACCTCAGAAATTCTAAGATAAGTTTTACGGATATTTGGGAGAGTAGGGGTTTTAACATGTGGTTTTTATGAAACGAAAAAGGTTTAGGCTCAACAGGGTTTACTAAGCGGGTCATCGATACTAAAAATGAGCATCGGAAAGGGTTTTGGGCTTGAAAGAAAAGGCTAAAAAGTGGGTTAAATCCTAAGGAATGTCAAGGTCATCTAATTGTATCTATACCGCGTACGGTACTCACCAATGTGGTCTCGAAGCGTATGTCAAGAGCAAGTTCTAATTCAGATATACATGCATTGGCACACACAAGAAATGAACAATGTAGAATTAAAATTGAATGCTTTTAAGGCTCAAGTCCTCACTGAAAATGGGTTGTATGTGCCTAGTCATGTTCTTACTAGATTATCATTTCTTGCTTAAGCAATTATTAACTTATTTTCCTTAGATTTTAAAACAACTTATTCATATTTTGAAAATGACTTCTCTTAAAAACATTAAGACTCAAAAATTCAGAGTTAATCGGAGGATTAAACTCGTTTTCTTTTTGAAAAAGGTTTTGAAAATTGAAAAATTTTGAAAAATTTAGAGGAACATTTTCTGTGTTAACTATATTTGAACTAAAATACTAAAAACAAACCAAGGTATTCTATACCTGCTATCCCACACTTAGAGGAATATTGTCTCTAATGTTCTCTTGAGTTGAGTTGTAAAATCCAACACTTAGAGTTTGAACATGTAAGAAAATGTTTCTCAAGTGTTTTGTTTGGGCTGGAATCCCACACTTAGTGATAAGTTTAAAAATAGAGTATAGAGTACTTTTATTATCAGACTAATGAAATAAATAAATATAAATCATGGTAAAAACAGATAAAAGAGGAAAGGATCAAATACTCCCCAGATAGTAAGTTGCATAGGAGCCGAGGTTCTAAATTTGTAGAAGGAGATGTGGCCAAGATCTTCCTCTGAGTTCTTAATGAGGATCGGCTCAGCTCCAAGCGACTTGCTTATCTCCATTCTTTCATCATTTCAACACCTCAATTTTCATTTTCTTGAAGTGATCTCTTAAGTGTGAACACGTTGGATGGACCCTTTTTACAAACTCGGTTTTGTTTTTGCAAATGAAAAGAAATCACTGTCTCAGATTTTGAAAGATGTTTTATAATACAAATTAATTTTATAAATCATGTGTTTTTAAACGAGTTCGAGCATAATGCATAAAAGTAGTATGCAAGTACCTCAAAGGCCCGAAACACATGAATTATTTGGTTATTTAAAAATGATTTCCTATTTTCTGAGACGAGTGGTTTATTTGCAAAACGAGTTGTATTCGGAAGATGTTTTGTAAAATATTTGGGTTCATCCAAGTGTGAAGGATAGTCGGAGATCTTTTTCTTTTTTCAGATTCTCTTTCCTACTTTTATTCCATGGGTTGCCTCCCAAGAAGCACTGCTTTTATAGTCGAGAGCCTGACTTTGCCTTCCTTTAGTCTAGTTGGTGCTGGAACCTCCGGGGTCGTAAGTGCTCAGAAGTGGAACCCTGGGATTGCGTGGATAGATCCTCAGAAAATGGCAAGAAATGATTTCAACGATGTTTAGAATCTCTTCTGAAAAGATAGGGAAACTTTCAAGATGTTGCTTATTAACCCTTTTCATGTGTAGAAGATCCCAAATGATATCCCTGATTGTTCTGGATATAGGTCCGCGAGAATCAACTTCAGAGAAACCATCAGATTCAATCATCTCTCTCTGAGGGTGCTGTCGTCTAAATGAGTCGATGAATCCGAGAAATTGGAGGTGTAAAGTGTCGTGATCTGCTATGCCAGAGTTCCCTCTTATTTCTCGAATTGAATCATGAATATCCTGTAGAAGATTGGTTTGATAGCCTGTGAATGTGAGATTTGATTCCTTGAAGGTGTTGCATACTATATCGTAAATCTCACGCAAACCATAGTGGAATATTTGCCTATGCTCATCCGGATTATCCTCAGCAAAGATTTCCTGGATCCGATCTGTGAGGAAGGTCGCGATGTTAACCATCGAACCTTCTGGTATAGAGGAAGGGATGTCACACGACCTTTCAGTAAAACTCACATACTCGAGATCTTCGGCAATCTTGTGAGCATTAAACTCAATAGTGCAGTCTATGTAGAACCTGTGAGGAGAAGTCTCGTCAATGTGGTCATTCCTTTCCATAGAATTAAGTATGCCCCAAAGATTATTCATCAGTCGAATATCAGCATCTGCATCAGGGTTCCCAGTAGCACGGTACATTTCCTTGTGGAAAAAATGCATAAACTCACTTTGTTCGTGGGAAAATGGGAATGCTGATCTGATCAGTATGTCATAGATCTTCTGGTAGATGCGCTTCTGTTCTTCAAAGAACTCCAACTCTTCAGATGTAGGTCTTGTTTTTTGTTGTAGCAGCTGAGCAGCGAGATCTTCGGCGAAGGCATTGAGACGATTGTGGAAGAATCTATAATCTTGGGAATTCTCGGCTTGGTTGACTTCAGACTCGGCTATGATTTCCTCAATCAAGGCTTGTTGTCGTGGAGTGTACTCATTGGTCGAGTTAAGGATAATGTTAGTCATAGTGGGTATGTCATTCTCGAACTCTTCGATAGCACTTATCATTTCCTCGTGGTTGGTGATGATCGGAATTTCTGGAGAAGGTGGGTTAGCAGGAGGTGTAGGGAGATGGATAGACCGGATATCTACTGGTATGTCAGTGTAGATGACATCATCCTTGTCACTCTCAATCAGTGGAGAATCCCTAGCCTGGGAATCAGGGAACTCAACATGATCGGATGGTAGCTGGGTGTCATCAGTGATTTGAGATATCGGTTGTGAAGAATGCATTTCTATATCTCTCTCCTCCTGAGAGTCAACATCTCGGCTGGATTTAGAGGTACCTCCAAATTCGAACAGGGTTCGAGGTGCGGATGCGTTGAAGGTAGGTTCCTTTGAATACAACTCCGGTAACCGGGAAGCTTTGTAAGCTGAGAACTTCATCAGGAGTTTGTCTCTAAGCTCTGGGTGTTGCTTTGATAATGCAATGGTTTTCTCGATATTTAGTAGAGCGTCGAGTCAAGGTGAATTAAGAGGCTTAGAGGGGTCTATAGCTGAGGCTATAAGCTTCTCCATAGTCATACCGAATCCTGCGTCGTGTGGTTCATCAGTAAGTGGGTCATTCTCTGATTCGTCATCTGACAGGGGAATAATGTTCTCGATCTGCATGATTTCTTCTGTCGGATAAGTGAAATCAGGTAAGCTGTGATGCGGTGGAGTGGATTGGTATAAGTCCTCCTCTTCTTCTTCAGGGTCTTCTTCCATTTCTTCTTCGGATTCCTCCATTTCTTCTTCTTGTTCAGTTTCTTCTTCCTCCATTTCTTCCGGTTCTGACTCATCTGGTTCCGAATCTCCCGTCTCTTTTCCTGACTCCGACTCTTCTGTTGATGATATGAGGCAAGTGTGCTCATCAGGCACGTAGGTGTCTGACGGTTCCGAATCAGAAGTGTCATCGTCCGAAGTGATCCTGCCCATAGAGATGGCATATATTTCTGCATGCTCAGTCAGAAGCTCATCAACCTGGTTGATCTTGTATGCAATAGTTTGTCCATGTGCTCTGAGGCAGATAGTCTGCGAGTAAACATCAATAATAGCACGAGCAGTATTCATAAAAGGCCTTCCTAGGATAATGGGGACATTGATGTCTTCCTGAATATCCATCACTACGAAGTCAGTTGGGAAATAAAACCTATCCACTTTTACCATGACTTTTTCAGCTATGCCTCTAGGATATCGGATAGTTTGATCAGCAAGCTGGACGCTCATTCCAGTGGGTTGTAGTGGTCCTAATTCAAGTCTGGAGTAGAGTGAGTAGGGCATGAGGTTGATGCTCGCTCCGAGATTGACCAAGGAACGAATCATGCCAGAGTGATTGATAGAGCAGGGCAGGGTGAATCGGCCCGTGTCTCCTAGTTTTTCCGGAAGGGAATTCTGAATGACAGCGGAGCATTTAGTGTTAAGAGAGATTTTAGGTACTTCGGGTACCTTTTCCTAAGTAACCAGCATGCGTCGAATGTATTTGGAGCCGGAAGGGATTCTAGACACGGTGTCTAAGAATTTTCCGTCGAGTTTGAAAGATTTAGCGTTAAATCTTTTTCCGATACGATGAGGGAAGGGGACTCGAACTTCCTGAGTAGGGGTAGGTACGGGTTTGGTCTCAACTGTCGGCGGGACAGGAGTAGGGTTATTCACCGGAGAAGAAGCTTCAGAATGGCTCGGTGCCTTCTGGTTATCCGTGGAGTTCAGAGTCTTTGCCTCCTCAACGTGGGGGGTTATGAACAGTGTTGCTTGGTAGCGATCCTTGGGGACGAGTGTCAAGACGGTGGGCTAACTGACCAATCTGATTCTCAAGGCTCTTAAGAACCGAGAGTTGGTTTCGAAGGAATAGGTCAGTTTGATCTTGTCTAGCCGTCGTCTTCTGATTGAAAGCGTTATGCCCCTGGATAAACTTGTTTAGGTTGTCATCAGTACTCGTGACTAGGATGATTGTCTTTACCGGTTCAGCAGGTTGGGTATCCTCAGTGGCGGTTAATGGAAGTGGTTGATTGTATGGAAGTTGTGGTTGTTGTGGGTACATCGGATATCGAGGCTGAAACCTGGGTGGTTGATTGTTCCGTGGAGGAAACTGGGTTCCTTGTGCTCTTGGCGGAGAGGTTTTAGCGAAGCCAGGTGGATTTTGTTGTCTGATTGGAAATTAGGCATAGTAGACAGTTCCGTCGGTAGGATCTTCGTACTCCACAGCGTATTCCTCGGAAGGATGGTGGATACAGTTCTGGCAAGCCTGAACTTGGTGAACCTGTTGTGGCTGCTTCTTCAGCTCTCCAATCTTCTTCGTTAGAGTTTCGATCTGCTCGCCTAGAGACTTGATTGCTTCAGCTTGTGCGGTGCTCTCGATAGGCAAGGATGAGGGTTGCTCATCAGACTTCAAGTCGTGGTGATGCATCGTCATGTCTTCGATTAAGGCCCAAGCTTCATTATCGGTTAGCTTCATGAAGTTGCCCTGAGCGGCTGCATCAAGCGTGATGCGATGGATGGGATTGAGACCATTATAGAAGGTATAGAGTTTGTCAGTCTTGGTCATCTGGTAGTTGGGGCATCTCCTTACCAAACTGTTGAATCGCTCCCATGCTGAGTAGATTGACTCCTTGTGAGCTTGTGAAAAGTTCGCGATGTCATTCTTGGCTTTTGTCTGTTTGGATGGAGGGAAATATTTTGTAAGGAATTTGTTTCCCATGTCCTCCCATGAGGTAATTGATCCGGTGTCAAGTCCCTCAAACCAGCTCAAAGCATGTAAGGCGAGAGAAAAGGGGAACAGGTATAGGCGGACTATGTCCTGATCAACCCTATTCTGCTTATACGAGTTGGAGATTTGAATGAATTTGTTGATGTGAGCATTAGGATCTTCACGGGGTAATCCGTGGAATTGACAGTTGTCCTTGATGAGTTGGACAATGTGGTATTTGAGTTTGAAAGATGCTCCGTCAATCACTGGATAGCTGATCGGTCCTCCCCGCCTTTCGATGGATGGTTTGGTACTGTCAGCGAGAGTAACACGAGCGGCCATTTGTGGAAAACGGGAACGTCTTTCTTTGCGGATGGTACGGATAATCGACTCAGGATCAGGTACGAAAATGAGAGGTTCAGATCCGGATGATCGGGTCGAATATCGTTGTGGATTGTAGGAAAGAATTTTCGGTGGTTACGAGAGAGAAATCTAATCTACGGGTATCACTAAAGAGAAAGTTCGTCGGGACGCCTCAGAATCTTATGATTAACTTCCCCGGCAGCGGCGCCAAAAACTTGATGCGCCACCAACCGTCACGCGTCATTAACGTGCCGTATGGCAGCACGTCGGTGGAAGTTTTAAATTTTATATTTAGCTAGGGACCTAAGTTCTACTAGAGCTGTATAGCTAAAGTATGACCTAGAGTCGTTCTAAAGAGTTAATCGTATTGTGACACTTGTCGAGATGAAAGTTCAAGTTAGCGATGGTTTGAAAATAGTTTTGAGTGGGAGTTTTATACCTAGGTCCATAATTAACATTAAAACTAATTAAAGCAGTAAATAAAAAGCAGTAGGCTGAATCAGTATAGGGAGACTTGTGTTTGTTATGACTTCGTTAGCTTTTACGTGGGGTGGTGCTGTATTAGGGTTTTATTTATTGAAAACGTCTTTTAAGATTTGTATCTTGCGTTCACGTAGATATCTTGTGGTGTAAACACTATCACCCTACTGATCAAGTGAACCTGATCAATATGTCACTGAGTGCTAGGCTGTCAGGATTCTGATCAGATCGGACTGTCTTGAAACCCTCCTCACAGTCTCTTGTGACGAGACAAGGTGACCCTCTGGATGGAGTGCGGGAATAGGGCGACAGTCCGCAATTTATCCACTGATCTTTCTTAACACAGACAAAGATATCTAAGCTAGGAAAGGCATTTAAGATTTAAGATAGGTGGTGACTGATTAACATACACATTAATGGTTGTGATTAAGTTCAGAGATATTCGGCGGTGATACAGTTTTCAACCTACAGAGCTTTCCACGGTTACATTGTGTATTCACCCGTATTACGGTCTATCCTGGATCACAAACTACGCCAGGATGTAACACAGTATACAGCCTTCGACCTTTCCGTAGTTTGTACGTGTTTGTACTCCACCATAGGTGTTTCCAATGTTAAACCAGATACACGGTCGTATTAGGGCTTTAACTGGGCTACATACTTTACAGCCATCTGAACTCAATATATCTAAGCTTGTATTACAGTAAAACCATCTATGATAGCTAAACAACCCATTCACATTATAATCTCAAACCAATAAATCCCTGATTAATCCACAGTGTACTATACGATAGGTAGACAGTATTTCCATTGCTTCGAAATCAGACCATGTTAATGTAAGACAACACAGATAGGTAGTGACCGTTTGACTAAGGTTCGCGACTCCTTGACATAAAGGTTCTAACCACGTTTATTGGAGGAAAGGCGATAGTTTAGTTTAAAATCATAAATGTATAGTTAGCAGTACACCGGTTTTCAATATTTAACAATTGGGATTATTATTCCACAACGGATTGTGCCCATGAGTTTCATAGCTTCCACGTTCCGTTTCTGGCGCTATACAAATGAAAGCCGTATAACGTTACCTCCGTTGTTTCATAACGATGTCATCCCAATTGTATTTAAAGTGGCATCACCCTAAATATTAACAAGCTAACTACATCATAACAAACACAATAGCTAATCTACTCACTAATCATGGCAATGTATCCTAAATCAAACATAATAATAGCATGCAACATTATGAAAGATAAGGATAGAAATAACCGAAAGTAATGCGTAGATTGAATAGTAGCTAAAAGATTACACGGACAGAGCTCCAAAATATCCTCAACAACATTACAAAGGAGATCCTCCGAAGATTCCAACTCTATTATGAAAGCTACCCTACTAATTCTCCTCTAACTCCTAAGAGTAGTGCTAGAGAGAATGCTAAGCTACCTACTAATTCTCATATAACTCCTAAGAGTAGTGCTAGAGAGAGAATGCTAAACTAATGAGAGAAATGAGAAGAGAGGTGTGTTGAGGTGTGTGAAATGGTGGAAATGAAGCCACTATTTATAGAGGAAGGGAGGTAGCCTTGGTACAAGTCTTGAAGCACCAAATACAAGCATCAAAGAAGCATACGGGGCAAGCGGACCAAGGGGGGTCAAATGGCACCCAACAAGAGGAGAGACACCGTATACGGCACCCTAAGGGCCGTATACGGCACCTAGGGAACCGTATACGGTACCTAGGTGTTCAGGGGGGGTGGTGCTTGGTTTGGCCTCCGCTGACTTCTCGGTTGCTTGGTTCGTCCGTATCTTTTTCATTCGGGCTCTGTTTTGCTTGATTCTTGTGCCGCTGGATTCATTTTTCCGTTACACTTCTAATGACACTAAGTTTGAAAAATTTGGAGGTGGTTGACTTTTGCATGTTCCGGATGACGATCGGCGAGCTTCTAGAATGCACATCTTTTCCGTCTTTCATCCGTTCTTCTGATTCTTTCACCACCAATCTTGGATTTCCCTATGGAATCATAAAATATGAATTAAGATCTAATTCCATAAGTGATTTAAGAAGGGAATATTTAAGGTGACATTATTTGCCTCGTTTAGCGTGATAAACGGATGTTTTTGGTGATTTTAACAGCAACGCTCGTAATCAGACCACTTTGGTGATTTTAAGTAAATAATAGATGTTTTAAGATGTTTTTACCAAATATGAGTCTAATAAGTGTAGAATAATGTGCCTAAAAACATGACTTTTTAGGTCACATCACAACCGCTCGTTGACTTTAGTAGTTTGGTTATGAAATCCATGGCGATTTATTCCCAATTCCATTCAAGAATCTCGGGTTGTTGGAGTAAACCAGAAGGTTCCAGATACTCAGATTTGACTTTTGAGCAAGTAAGACACTTGCTGACGTATGTGGCGATTTCAGCTTTCATATTCGGCCACCAATAAAATTCCTTGATGCCGTGATACATTTTGTCGGATCCAGAATGGATAGAATATTTGGACTTGTGAGCTTCATCCATCACCAAGTCTCGCAGGTTCCCAAAATTAGGCAACCAGATTCAGTTTGAGAAATACCTAATCCCGTTAGGTTTGATTTCGAATTGTTTATCCATGCCTCGTAAGGCTTCGTTTTTGATGTTATCGGGTTTCAGAGCTTCGAGTTGAGCAGTGAGGATCTGAATGTTTAGATCATTGTGAATGGTCATACTGAGGGCTCGGACTCGAAGTGGTTTTGTTCGTTCTTTTCGACTGAGGGCATTGGCAACAATATTTGCCTTACCCGGATGGTATTTGATCTCGCAATCGTTATCAGTAAGCAACTCGACCCACCGACGTTGTCTCATGTTGAGATCCTTCTGATCGACTATGTGTTGGAGACTTTTGTGGTCGGTAAAGATTATGTACTTAGTGCCATAAAGGTAGTGTCTCCAGATTTTGAGAGCAAAGACAACAGCTACAAGTTCGAGATCGTGAGTGGTGTAGTTCTTTTCATAAATTTTGAGTTGTCGCGAAGTGTAAGAAATGACTTTGTCTTGTTGCATCAGTACGCAACCGAGACCTTGATGAGAAGCATCGCAGTATACCACGAAGTCATCGGTGCCTTCGGGTAATGATAGTATAGGAGCACTGCAGAGCTTCTGTTTCGGGAGTTGGAATGTTGACTCTTTCTTATCAGTCCAGTTAAACTTTTTATCTTTTTGAGTCAGTGTCGTGAGTGGTTGGGCTATTTTCGAGAAATTTTCAATGAATCGCCGATAGTACCCAGCAAGACCCAAGAATTGGCGTACTTCGGTTGGAGTAGTTGGTGCTTGCCATCACTTGATAGCTTCGATTTTCGATGGATCAACATGGATTCCCTGACTATCGATGACATGTCCAAGGAATTGAATGGTTTATATCCAGAACTCACACTTAGAGAATTTAGCGTAAAGCTCTTCGTGTCTAAGTAGCTCTTGGATGGTTTTGAGATGTTGCGCGTGTTCTTGTTCATTTCGCGAGTATATGAGAATGTCGTCAATGAAGACAATGACAAACTTGTCGATATATGGCTTGCACACCCGGTTCATGAGATCCATGAATACGGATGGTGCGTTGGTTAGACCGAATGGCATCACTTGAAATTCGTAATGCCCATATCGGGTTCTGAAAGCAGTTTTCGGAATATCAGAGTCGCGAACACGTAGTTGGTGATAACCTGACCGGAGATCGATCTTTGAATAAAAACTCAACCCTTGTAGTTGGTCAAACAGGTCATCAATACGAGGAAGTGGATATTGATTCTTGACCGTCAACTTGTTCAACTCTCGGTAGTCGATACACATTCTGAATGAACCATCTTTCTTTTTCACAAATAAGACCGGAGCTCCCCAATGTGAAGAACTCAGCCTAATGAATCCTCTTTCCAGGAGTTCCTGTAATTGGTTGGACAACTCCTGAAGTTCAGATGGGGCTAAGCGGTATGGTGCTCGAGCCACAGGTGCGGCACCTGGCACAAGTTCGATTGAGAACTCAACCTGTCTTGGTGGTGGTAGACCAGGTAGTTCTTCGGGAAAGACTTCTGGAGAGTCTCG
Organism: Pseudognaphalium luteoalbum; assembly: GCA_963422505.1. Taxonomy (NCBI): domain Eukaryota; kingdom Viridiplantae; phylum Streptophyta; class Magnoliopsida; order Asterales; family Asteraceae; genus Pseudognaphalium; species Pseudognaphalium luteoalbum. The sequence continues at coordinate 33,384,679 of OY730194.1, read as the reverse complement.
AACGATGGGCACATCCACAAGTCGCTTCTCATCCGACTTTTTTTCCATGATGTGTGCGAGAAATGCTGGATAACCCTTTCTCAGAAATTTCTGGGTTTTCAAACAGGATATGATGTTGAGTCTCGTCCCGCTGGTCTACCCCTGTATGATCAAGGTTCTACCGACGACGAGAGGAATACGAACGATTTTATCATAACAAATGATTTCGGCGCGATGCTTGGACAACCAGTCCATACCAACGATGACGTCGAAACTTCCGATTTCAATAGGCATAAGGTCGATTGAGAAGGTCTCGTCGGCTAGGTTTAAGATGAAATTAGGTATCACACTATCGGTTTCTATGAGTTTACCATTTTCAAGTTCTACGGTGTACTTAAGGTCTAAAGCAATAGGTGCGATATCAAGTAGGGGGCACAACTCATCAAAAATAAAGCTTCTATCGGCACCAGTATCAAACAGAATAGAAGCAGATAAGTTGTTGAGGAGGAACATAATCGTGACCACATTCGGGTCCTGACGGGCATCCCCGGAGTTGAGTACGAACGCTCTTCCCCTTGCGTTTTTGTTGTTGTTGTTGTTGTTGTTGTTGTTGTTGTTGTTGTTGTTGTTGTTGTTGTTGCCTTTGTTCTTGTATTTAGGACATTTCTTCCTGAAGTGTCCCGCTTCCCCACACCCAAAGCAGGATTTGAGTTGGCTGGCATTGTTGTGAGAGGTGTTGTTGTTGGATTTGGGGGCTCGGCAATCTTTGGTCGGATGCCCGTACCTCCTGCAGTTGTTTCAAGGGGTATTATATGGACCATCGTGATGGTAGTTGCACTTGGAACAGCATGGCCTGTCCCCAGTGTAGCTACGTTTGGGTTCATAATTGGAAGTGTAAACTTGAATGGCATTGGATCTCTTGTTCTGGTTGTTGTGGTGTTCAGATGATTTGCATTTGTTGTTGTTGGAGTAGGGTGTGTTGGATGTCTCACGGCTGACAACAATGGCCATGAGTTCATGTGCCAACCGGATTGCACTTTCAACAATGATTGGTTTGGATGAGGCGACGTTCCCCTGGATATTCTCCAGGAGGCCGCGGATGTACCTTTTGATGCATTTTTCCTCCGGATCAACCAAACCCGGGCATAATAAGGCGAATTGTTGGAATTTGGTGGTATATCTAGCAATGTTGGTTCCCTGCACTGTGAAGTGCCAGAATTCTTCATCCAGACGGTGTAGTTCTTCTTTGGGACAGTATTTTCCCCAAGTTTTTCTTCAGTTCAGCCCAAGGAAGCCGGTTTGCTATCTCAATGCCCACAGAGTTTGAAGTGGGTGTTCCACCATGTAAGTGCACCTTCCTGAAAGGTGTAGGCAGCAAACTTGACTTTGTTATCCTCAGTGCAGTTGCAGAGATTGAAGACGGATTCCATACATTCAACCCACCTAATTAGACCAATAGCACCTTCCGTGCCTTTGAAATAGAGCGGTTTGCAGCTAAGAAAATCCTTGTAAGAGCAAGGTTTGATAACAGGGGTATTGACTGGGGTTTCGTCATTGCTTCAAGAGTTTCGAGGTGAATCCCGAGCAGCCAAAGCATCGGCCACTTCTCGAGATACGATAGCAGCAAGTTCGGCATCACTGTAACTTTTCTTCTTTGGCAGCATGATTCTTCAAGAGAGAAACAAAAGGTACATGAGAGGTGGTACCAGAATGATAAGTACGATAGATGTATATATATAAAAGTGGTAATATACAACATCACAGGGTAAAAATCACAATGAAGAAATAACGGGAGAAAATGTCAATTCATAATACGAAGTCGAATGATTACAGACAATTTCTAGTTAGGAGTTTCAAAAGTCACGGACTTAGAAGTTTTAAAAAAGAGCCGGCAGTTATTACATCCGGTCAAATTACATAGGTCCTACGAAAACATAATAAGGTACGGATTCAGCCTAAGCTAATCCTGACATAGATTGAGTTGTGGTAGTAGTACGGTGAGATGGTCCATAGATTCTGCAAGTCTCCTAACCATTCGTAGGGCGTCTTCGGTTTCCCTTAGACGTGTCTCGCACTGATTCAGCCTTGATTGTAGGACGGAGATTTTGTTTCGGTTGCCAATCACTTGGTTGTGGACAACCTCCATAGTTTCGATGGTTTCACCCAGACGGTTGTCAAGGATGTCCATGTTGCTGACAGTATTTTCATGATCTTCGGAGACTTGATTGATACGTTCGAGTGATGTGAGTCTCTAGTTTCCGTTGGTTTCATGGAGTTCGGTATCCATAGTATTAAGTCGTTGCTCATGACGGTGTAGCCTAGTGGCTAAGTCCGACAAAGTGAAGTGAGTGGGGTATGGGTCAGCTCGAGGCAACCTGGTGTTCCTCCTAGCTACCCTTGGGTTTTGCGATCCATACGGATGAGAGTGTGACGAATTGGGTGGAGTGTTTGCCATTCTGAGACAAAGCGTTAGAATCAGAACTTGCTCCTGCTATGCATTTCGAATCCAGATTGGTTAGTGAAAAGGAGATAGAATCACATCATTCTAAAACCCATCCATACACCCATACTCCCAAAGAAAAATAGATATGTTACCCCTCACCTACTCAAAAGCATCCTTCAAGCTTCATAAAAAGTTTCAAAGATGAACGAAGAGAAATCGCAAGGGGTTGACGTCGGAAAAAAAAATCCGAAGAAAAAGGAAATCAATAGGAGAAAAAGACTCCTTCCGCAAATATCAAAAGGCGTCAATCCCCCAAAAATCCCAACTTCGACAAAAAGAAAATCAAAAACCCGACAAAAACCTCCTCTCATACCACCAACCTTTCACTCCAAAAACCTTACATCCCTTCTCCTTGAATGATTGTGGCTAGATCGACTTCGCGCTCACCAAAAAGGTAACGATTTGATTCTCGATCAAGCCTATGACGACAAACGATACATGACTGGCGTTCTGAGTGATTAATAATTTTAGAATAGGAAACCCTAAACACTTTGAGTGATTTAAGTGACCACCTTGAGAGGATCGCCTAGTCATGTATCCAAGATCAAAGATCAAAAGCATGCTCCCAAAGATTACAACCTCGTTTTTCAAAGAACAAATATTTCATTTTTCCAAAACCCCCTTTAGTAAAAAGTTCTGCCTCAAATATTTCATTATCCTCTTATCTTTAACCATGTTGAAATTCGAGTTTGCTTGAGGACAAGCAAAGTTCTAAGTGTGGGATACTTGATATCGCGTAAAAAGTCATGTTTTTACTACCGATATCTCTCTCATTCCGGAACAATTATTGGCATTTTAAACTCAAAAACAGTACAAATCAATGATATTATGCCAAGATGGTCAAAACAAAGTTGCACGACAAAAATCAAGCAAAACGAATGAAAAACGAAGATTCCACGCACGTTTGAAGATTCAAGGCATCAAAATGAGATTTCAAGATAAAAGTGCCCATCACCAACATCCATCTCACCCAAGATGTTCGTTTTCAAAGTACGAATCCAACAGAAGAAGAATCAACAAAAACGGACGAAGAATGAAGATTCTACGTACGCTGGAAGATCCAAATGATTCGTACGACACATCTAGAGTTCAGAGACATATTTTTGGGATTTCTTTTAATCAAAAGCTTCGTTTTTGAATTACGAATCCAACACAAAAAGAATCAACGCAAACGGACGCATAACGAAGAAAACACGCACGAATCGAGAAACGAAGCATAGGGCAGCGAACCGGTGCAGCTGGCAGCCAGCCGCCGTCGGCAGCCACCCAGCCGCCGCCGGCTGCTGCCCACCACCTGCACGGATTGCACTTTTGTGTCCTTTTTCGTACCTGGTGCTAGACCTTTTCCTACTTTTCGTACCTGGTGCCACTACCTTTTTCGCCTTTTGTACCTGGTGCCACTACCTTTCCCACCTTTTGCTAATGTGTGCTTCCTTTGGCTAAAATGCACCAAAACTCCTCTATAAATAGGAGGCATGAGGCTCATTTACACACACACCATTCTTAGAACAATATACTTCTCTTAAGATATTGCTTCTACTTTCTTTCTATTTTCTTACTAAAAATTAGCTTTAGGCTAGTTTAGGAGCTTGTTTAGAATAGAAGGAAAGTACGGAACGCATTGTAAATCTTCGGTGTAAGCTTGGAATTGTGTCAATTAATTCAAGTCTACTTTCTCCCGCATTTAATCCCGGTGCTTTCTAATCCTTATCTATCTTAATTATTTACGTTTATATTAATTATGCTAGATTTAGTTATTGCCATGATTAGAGAATAGTATACTTGTTGTGTTTGGTTGCGATGTAGTTAATTAATTATGGGATGATTTATAATTAAATATTAAAGATCGGTAGTATCGCTTTGATCGTCTTATTGTATGTTCTTGTTTGATTGTTGCCTTAGGATCATCATAGTGGTAAAATATAAACGATCTTAATTATCGTAAAGTAATATGATGGCCCCTATTCGACTGTCACTCGATATAGTACTGGAAACACTTCAAGGTGGAGTACAAATGTATGGAAGTCGAGTAACGACCGAAGGTAGTTATATTACGGACTAACATATAAAATGAGAAACCTAGTTTAATTAACCTTTCTAAATAGACTTTTAAACTTCAAATTAATCTATCGCCTTTCCACCAATAAACGTGATTAAAACACCTTTTTAACGACGTCTAATTAAAAGGTAGTCAGTCATTTGTGTCAATATAATTTGTCAAAGCTATGAAACTATGGAACCGCAAGGCTACATGGGGGATTATCGTAGGACAAGACATGGCCAAGGTTTGAAGCGGCGGAACCACTTTAAGTGAGGAACGTTGTGGATAATTAGGGGATTTATTGGGTAGTCTTAAGCAAGGGTTGGTTTAAAGTCATAAATGAACTTTTTAAATATACAAATCTGTTAGGATGATGAGGAATCATTATATGATTCAGTTATGTCTAGTACCTTAAGATTTTGTTCCCGTTCATATGAAAGTCAAATTAAACTTAAATAAGGATCTTGCTTATTATTCTAAATACTTTGTAATGTTACCCTAACCTAGCTCCCGGTGTGACATGCTAATGGGATTTTAATTAGTAGGGAATTTAGTGTTTACATCACGAGTATTCAAGATTAATAATTAACAAATATCTTTTAACATGGTTTCTCCAAACATCATCCCATAACTTAATATACGAAATCTCAGCAAACACTATCTTTATTTTATCTGCTTTCTCTTTTATTTTTATTTCGCTTTTATTTATTTACTTGCCTAAGTTAGTTAATATAAAAACCAAAATTCCCTCACTATTCTATAAAACCTTCACTAGTTTGAAAGCCCTCATCCGCCACGCCTTAGTTTCAATTAAGTCGGTTTGAAGAACGACTCTAGGTCATACCTACCACTTGCTCACCATTAGGATTAGCATTGTTAGGAAAACTTAGGCCCCACAATTACAAATTTAAAACACCCACTGATGCCCGCCGCCAGTAGCCGGTGCAACGACAAGGGTTGAAATCCTTACCGACCGCTGGTGACGCATCATGGATATTAATTAGAAACTAAAAGAAAAAGGAAATTCTGGAAAACTCCATCCATACGCCGTATGGAAGTTCCATACGCCGTATGGATGCTAGGGTTTGTAAGGCGGTGGAATCACCATCCATACGTCGTGTGGAAGATCCATACGCCGTATGGATGTCTGTCCCACATCGGCCAGATGACAAATCCTTAGGTCTCCTCCTCCCCTATAAAAAGGGGCATACCCTTTTAGGTTTTCTTTGCATCTTTTTAATTGAATAGTTTCAATTCTAGTTCTCTTTTTATTCCTTCTCCTTGTAAGAGTTTTGCGACCTAGAGTCGTGACCTTAGGAGACTTGGGATTTCTCTTTGTTCGTGGGTGTGAGCCATTAGAGGTGTTCTAATTTGGGCACTCGCCTCCAAGTAAGAAGGTTCTGCTAGGTGGACTCCGCATGAGAAATTGTTTTCTCAAAGGTTAGTATTTTCCTCTTTATCTAATTATTTTATTGCTTTTATTTATTCAAGTTAAGATCCTTAGGGTTTAGTTTCCTAATAGCCCTAGATTAATTGTTTTGTTATAATTCTGCTGCATGTATATTAATCTAGTTAGGAAATAGAAAACCCAACACTAAGATCTCCCACCATTATGATATCGGCATAATTCCGCGGGTTGCCAGTAGCTCTTTCTAGATAGGTTCTCATTGATGCTAGTGTAGCCTTGTGACTCGATGAGTAAGGGAAAGCTGATCCGGCTAGGGCACAATATACTTTTTGGTATATTTGCCTCTGGTTGCTGCAGAACTCGATTTCTCCCATCGGGTAGTGGGGCCTTTCTGGCTGTTGAGCTTCTCTTGTGATTTGAGCTTGAAGGGAATCTGATAGTTCTTGGATATGCCTGCGTAGAGCGCAAGGTTCTTGCGATCCATAATTGGCAAGGTATGAATCGTATTCTCGTTCGATCTCCCTTATCAGGTGCCTTTGAGCAGTGGTGTAGTCATTGGTCGATTCTCTAATAGCTTTTATGATGATGCGGACATCGTCGTTCTCATCAATCAAGTCAATCATCTCTTGGTGGGTATCTAATAGGGGGATTTCCAATATCTCGGTTGTGGAGATAGGAAAATTTGCTGGAGCAGGGGGAATAGAGCGTTCGTCAAGAGTGACGTCGATATAATCGTCGTCATACTCGATTTCCTCTTCAGAATCTTTATCACAGGAATCCGGAAATTGGTGGATTCCTCATCTGAGGTTGCGTTATTGAAAGGTTGGGAGCTATCAACTTCGATGGTCCTGACTTCCGTGGTTGAATCTTGAAGGTTTTCTTCCATAAAGCCATTCGTTTGACTTGCCTTATATGCAGCGATTCTTTGTAAGAGCTTGTCATATATTTCCGAGTGTCTTGAGGATCGGAACTCTTCATCAATTGCATCTATATCTCGGAGTCGGGTTCGGGTAAATGGTTTTGAAGGGTCGAGATAAGGGTCGAGCATGGTTTCCATTCTCTTTAGATGAACGGACCTGAAGGATTGACAGACGGATTCATAATCAACAGATTCTTCTGATGAATTGTTTTCTTTTGAGCATTGTATCCTTTTTACTTCAGCCATTTGGGGTGAATTAGTCTGATCTTCATCTTCCTCCATTTCTTCATATCTTCCTCCATTTCTTCATATCTTTCTTCTTCTTCGGTCTCTTCGTCCATTTCTTCTTCTTCCTCTTCGGTTTCTTCTTCTTCCTCAGCGGGTTCTTCCTCTTCTTCTTCAGATTCCACGTCTTCCGCTGCAGGTTGATACTCCTCCTCCTCTTCTGGGTCAGTTTCATCGTCAGAGATGAAGGTTAACGATCGGGTGAAAGGTTTTTCTTCTTTGGGCTCTGATTCGTCATTATAGGTAATTCTGCCTGTTGATATAGCATAACATTCTTCTTGTTCTGGAGTGCATTCTGGTTGGTCGATTTTGTAAGTGATGCTTTCGCCATGCGAGCGTAGGACAATCGTATGGTTATACGCATCAATCACTGCTTGGGCTGTATTCATGAATGGTCTTCCAGGATAATCGGGATGTTTATGTCCTCGTGGATTTCCATTACCACGATATCATTAGGAAAGAAGAATTTGTTAACTTGAACTAAGACATTCTCAGTTATTCCTTTTGGGTATCCAACGGATTGGTCAGCTAACCGGACAGTCATCTTAGTAGGTTTTAAATTTTCAAGTTCTAGCCTCTTAAACAGGGAGTAGGGCATGAGGTTAATGCTAGCTCCTAGGTCGGCTAAGGCGCTTATATCTATGGATTGGTAAATAGAACAAGGAAGTGTAAATTTGTCGGTGTCTCCTAGTTTTTCAGGAAGGCTATTTTTAAGTAGGGCTGAGCTTTCAGGACTAAGAGGAATGTTGTTTACTTTGGGCAGTTTATCCTTAGTGGATAGCAATTTCCTATATTTATTACGACCGGGAACTCTAGACATAGTATCGAGGAATTTTCCATCTAACTTAAAGGATGATAATTTCCTAGGTTGGACTTTAAGTCTAGCGGGGTAAGGGATTCTAACCTCTTTGTTCATGGTCGGGGTAGTTTCCACAGCTGGTATCTTGATCTCTGGTTCTTCCTTGACTGGGACAGCAACAGGTGGTGGAGTGGCTGCTTCCTTGGTGGTGGTAACTTGCTTTGCCTCCTCAACATGTGGGTTGTGAACCGTATTTCTAGGTAAACTTTCTCTGGGTCTATTCTCAAGACGTTGTGCCAATTGTCCAATTTGAGCTTCCAAGTTCTTCAGTACGGCTAATTGATTTCTTATAAACAGATCGGCTTGATCTTGCCTAGCGGATGTCTTTTGGTTGAGTATGTGTTGGCCTTGCATGAACTGGGTAAAGGCGTCGTCTGAACTTAAAGCTGGGGCATTTGTCTTGTTGGGTTGTTCAATGATTTGGGTTGTGTCGGAAGTGGGTCCAGGAAGTGCGAGGGGTTGGTTGTAGACAAGTTGTGGTTGTTGTGGGTAAGGTGGTGTTGAGTGTGAAGATTGAACTAGGGAAAAATAAAAGAAGAGACTAAAACGATCCCGGTGGGATAATTAAGATCCTGGTGGGATAAATTGAGAATTCTTGATCAGGGAGTTTGATCCTGGTGGGATCGTTCGGGATCCCAGTGGGATCGTGTCTGATGGCAGAAACTTGTTTTACAAGTTGTTTCCTTTTATCGTTTGCACTATATATTGTAACCCTACTCTTGTAAACCCTAAGCCACGAAAATTATAAAGAAAACTCTCTCGGTTTGGCCCCGTGGACTAAACCAATCTCCAAGTTGGAGATTGGACATAACAACGTTAAATCCTTATGTCATTTACATTCTCGTATCATATTTATTTATCTTGTTTTGCTTGTTTGATTATTTTGTTAGCAATCAGTTATTCGTTTATTGTTGTGGGTGCAATTGTGTTCAACTGTATGCGTTGTTTGGGTCCTATATTCCTAACAACTGGTATCAGAGCTCAAGGTTGAGCGATTCGGAACAATAGCGGATGAAAGCACAATCAAGATAGATTGTTGATGGTTAGGGTTTTACTGAAGGATGGAGAGCTAGGGTTATTGTGGCCAGATAATCATAGTGGATCTAGATTTGGTTGAAGATAATCATCGAGGGGAACGATTGAAAATGATGCAGTTTTAGGATTTGTTTGCAACATGTGATCGAGATTGATAGGCTCGGTTTTGTGTTAGATCGCGACGAACTCGAAGAGTTGTTTTCGGGATTAAACAAGATTAGGGTTTTGTCTGGTGGATTGTGACGTGATGACACGGCAGGAGGCCGGTTACGTTATGATAGTGATTGTTCGCGGTGGTAATGGAGTCCTTGATTGGGTTTCGATCGGTGATTTTTTATGGGGAGATTTTTTGGGATCCGGGTTTTAGATTCACGTTTATCATTCTTTGCGATCCCATGCAAAAGAATAGATGGACGTTATCAAACTTGGGGTTTGATGGTGCGAGTGTAGGGACGTGATATCTCGGGAACTTCATTGATACAGACTAGATTATTCAAAGATGTGAGGTTTGTTACGGTGCTTAAGAAGATGGTTTTCTCGATTGGGTAGATGGGTAATAAGCGGTACCACATCTGTTTTGGTAATCAACGGTGATGAGTGTCAGAGGGAGTTTTAATTTCGCTCGCGGTTTGAAACGGGAGACCATGATTTTGGTCGAGTATTCCATGTTTTTGGAATGATTAGGCGGATTAGAGCTACTACTCTTGAAGATATTGGTTGTAGAAGATGTCGGATAAAACGTGTTCGACTGGGCTCGGGTATTGGTTGATGTTGGTTCAACGAAAGAGCGATTCTTCTTAAGGAATCAATTGGAAATCTTCAAGTGGGTTGGAGGCGGATAACCGTGTAAGTCCTAATGTTTGAGCTTTCGGATATTGTTGAGAGTGTCGTAACTCTTGGGAGTTTGTTAACCGGTGGAAGTATCGAAGCTAGTGGGAGTTTGACAACTAGTGGGAGCTTTGGAGTTTGGTGTGCAACTGTTGGATCTTAATTTCTACAGGTTCAGTGTGCGGATTCTGGATAACACTAGAGCATTCGAATCTTCATTTTTTTTACTCTCCAATGGCAAAGAAATTTGCAACTGACCGTGGGTTATGAACCGGAGTCTTCTCATATAGCCGCGATTGTTATTTTAATTCGTACAGTGGGAGCGAGCTGGGGGGAAGATGTGTTCATAGAAATCATAGCTATGTATTTGGGTCGGTGTACCAGCGGGAAAGTAAAAGTTTGTAATGTAGGTTTTCAAGGTTGTGATTGTGTTCTCACGGGTAAACCTTGATGATGATCTACGGGTTTGTTTTACTGGCGATTTTTAGATTGCTGGGAAGGAAAATCGGATGAACGAAATTTTGTACGGGTTGGTCGTTGACATGTCGGTGGAAGGATCAGATGTGGCTGTAATCGATGAATTTAAGAAGTGATTGTCTTCTTGAAAAAATCATGTGGTTGAAGTCGTTGCACAATTCAACGCATTTTCTTGGGCTAGAAGATGGTGGTGCGGATAACCGAAGAGTGGTCCCAGTTTAGTAGCGGTGTTCAGTTAGATTTGTATATCGAAAGTCTTCTGATTCTATGAGGTCGAGTAATCGTGTCCCGGATGATTTCCGGCGGTATTGGTTGAGCTAAGAACAAGGTGTTGCTAAAGGGGCGTCAAAGGTGTTGTTTTATTCCCAGTTTTCAATAGGTATAGTTGAAGAGCCTTTTATCGAAAGTCTATCTAACTGGAGTTTAGTTAGTGTGCGTGCCTCGATTTGGTCGGCAGTATGGTGAGGCGGATTCGACTTGGTTGAATGGGAATTATAAGGGTTAAGAATTTAGGTGCGGTTGAATCTTCAAGTGGGAGATTGTTGAGTGTGAAGATTAAACTAGGGAAAAATAAAAGAAGAGACTGATATGATCCCGGTGGGATAATTGAGATCCCGGTGGGATAAATTGAGAATTCTTGATCAGGGAGTTTGATCCCGGTGGGATCGTTCAGGATCCCGGTGGGATCGTGTCTGACGACGGAAACTTGTTTTACAAGTTGTTTCCTTTTATCGTTTGCACTATATATTGTAACCCTAACTCTTGTAAACCCTAAGCCACGAAAATTATAAAGAAAACTCTCTCGGTTTGGCCACGTGGACTAAACCAATCTCCAAGTTGGACATAACCACGTTAAATCCTTGTGTCGTTTACATTCTCGTATCATATTTATTTATCTTGTTTTGCTTGTTTGATTGTTTTGTTAGCAATCAGTTATTCGTTTATTGTTGTGAGTGCAATTGTGTTCAATTGTATGCGTTGTTTGGGTCCTATATTCCTAACAGGTGCGTATCTAGGTGGGTATCGGGGTTGGAAAGGTTGGTTGTTTCTTTGTGGGAATGGAGGTCCTCTAGGTTGGTTGTTGTTTTGGTTGAAACCGGGTGGAAAATTTTATGGTCGAGCGGGATATTGAGCATAGTAAACGGTGTCGTCTGTCTCTTCATATTCAACTTGATATTCACCGGGTGGTTGCGAGTTGGTGCAGTTTTGACAGGCTTGCACTTGGTGTACGTGGTGCTGTTGTTTCTTAAGTTCTCCGAACTGTTTGACAAGTGTGTCCATCTTCTCTGTTAATACCTTAATTGCTTCGACTGGAATTGGATTCGATGCAGCGAGAGGTGCTGAAGATGTTGAGTGATCTCCAGAGTTCCAATCATGGTGATGCATAGTCATGTTCTCTATAAGGTCCCATCCTTCTTGGTCTGTCTTCGTCATAAAGCTTCCTTGTGCGGAAGCGTCGAGGGTGGTTCGGTGGTTAGGGTCTAAACCGTTATAGAAGGTATACAATTGTGCAGATTTGTCGAGTCGGTGATTGGGGTATTTCTTCAGTGCTCCTTTGAATTGTTCCCATGCGGTATATAATGACTCATCAAAATCTTGTTGAAAGTTCATGATGTCATTTCGGAGTTTGGTTTGTTTAGAGGGAGGAAAGTACTTGGTTAGAAACTTTATCGCCATCACCGTCCATGAAGGGATAGAGCCGGTTTCTAAACCTTCAAACCATGTTTGCGCATGATGTGTGAGCGAATAAGGGAAGAGATACAAGCAGATTGTATCTTGGCTAACTCCATTTTGTTTGTAGGAGTTTGAAAGAGATATGAACTTGTCGAGGTGAGAGTTTGGATCATCACTTGGTAATCCATGGAATTGACAGTGGTTTTGGATTAATTGGATGATGTGGTGCTTAAGCTCGAATGATTGTCCTGGGGTTTTTGGGTAAAGAATTGGGCCTCCTCTTCCTTCAATAGAGGGCTTACTGTTGTCAGCGAGAGTGATGCCATTGCTTGTCTAAATGCAGATTGCTTCTTTTCTCGTCGAATAGTGCGTATTATAAGTTCTGGATCATGAAAGTTAAAAAATTGTGCAGATCTAGGGGAACAGGTCATACACTAAAGAAAAACAGACAATAAAGAAAATATTAATTTTTTTTATAAGGTTTTATCCTAAGGGTATACTAGAAAACAGGATTGGTTGGGCCTCTGTATCGGACAGTTAGTCTCCCCGGCATCGGCGCCAAAAACTTGATGGCGTGTCGAACCGTCGCAAGCGCGAGAGATCACAACGCCTATCGATGGGTGTTTTAAATTTGTAATTGCTGGGGTCTAAGTGTGACTTATTACTACTGAACCAAAGGCTAGTAGATGGTAAGTATGACATAGAGTCGTTCTTAAAAAGAAACTGAATTGAAACGGAGGTAATCCAATCAACCGTTATTTTCTAGTACAGGTTTTTATAAAAGTGCGTTGAGGTTTTTGGTTCAGTTAACTAAATAAACTAAATAAAGCGAATAAAAGATAATAATAAATCAGATGATGGAAAGTAGTATTTGTTGTGATTTCATTAGCTCATAATATGGGATGATGACTTTTCAGAGAAAACGTTTATCTAAATTGGGAATGTTTACTAGATTCGATAGCTTATGGTATAACCCGTAGATTCCTTATCGGTCGGTTATCAACTGATATGTCACGAGGAACTAGGGTATCATAATCCTGATTAGACAGACAATGCTCAACTCCCCACACTCTCCTGCGAGGGAGTCAGTGACCCTTATTATTGAACGCATTCGCTCGTGGGCGAAGGAACAGAGTAGCAAGTCCAAAACAAGTCTAACCGTTCTTAATACCACAAATCTACAAATCCGGCAAACAACTAACTTAGAAAATATGTTCGGACTTATTTGATTAATTCCTATTAGTGAAACTCAAGCATAATAAGCGAGGGAAAGCATTTAGGTTTCTTGCATACCTTATTATAGGTTTCGTGTTTTAAGGAAAAGTATCATTTTAAATTGGATTTTAAACTTGCCTTTCTCAATACAATTAACAAATCCATAGGTTTTCGTGAATGGTTATTTAGCCTATAGCCTACCTACTCTAATCTAATCTAAACTAATCTAATTAAAATGCTGGCGGCTTTTGCATAGAATTAAACCTATACCATATCGGAAAATACTATGGTAGTTCACAATGTATTTAATCGTTAACCGATGTTTTCGTTGTGAATTTAATTGTTTCGCAATGCTTTCATGATAAGTACATTATGATTGGAGGTGTACTATACTCATGGAAATTCCACGTAATCACATTACATTTTATGATGGTTGCATGACGTTACAGTTAAACCATAGTTTTGACACAGATAACTATTGACCAAGTATTGAGGTTTGCGACTCCTCTTTACAAGGTTACAATCACGTTTGTTAATCGAAAGACGAATATAAGTTTTATGTTTAAAAATCACAAGATAAGTCCGTTCATAAAGTTTCCATTTTTATAATGTCGATCCATAATACAACTACCTTCGGTCGTTTACCGACTTCCACACATTTGTACTCCGCTTAACAGCGTTTCCAGTACTATATCAAGTGAACAGTCGAATAGGGGCCGTCATATTACTTCACGAGATATCTAAGGTCATCCCACAATTATTTATGCTAACTACATCACAACAAATACAATAGTGATCTACTCGCTAATCATGGCACAAACTATCTCTAGCATAATTAAAGTATAAATATATAATTAAGATAGATAAGGATAGAAAGAACCGATATTAATGCGCGAGAAGGAATAGACTTGAATTAACAAGAATAGCTCCAAGCTTACACCAAAGATTAAAAGCACGTTCCTTGCTTTCGTTCTATTCTAACAAACTTCCTAAACTTAGCTTAATACTAATTTAGAAAGTAAAATTAGAGAAATGAGAACGATATGGAAGGTGTATGAGGTGAGAAAAGATGTGTAAGTGTGTATTTTTTTAGGTGTGTCTTGAAATTAACCATGGAGCACCTATTTATACTTGAAAATTGGTGCATTTTAGCAATTAGGAGCACATGTTAGCAAAAGGTGGAAAAGTTGCTAGCACATGTACCCTAAAGCGAGAAAAGGTCTAGCACGTGTACCCTGCGAGTACGAGCAAGGAAGGAAAAGCGGACGGGGGACAGGCAGTCGGCGTCGCCACCCATGCTGTCGGCGGCGGCTGGCAGCCTGCTGCCCCTGTACGCCGTCTTTCGCTTCATTTCTCGATTGTGCGTATCTTCTTCGTTATGCGTCCGTTTTCATCGATTATTTTTGCGTTGGATTCGTTTTTCAAAAACGAATACTTTGATGAAAAGAAATCTCTGAAATGTTTCTCTGATCTTTAAACGTCTCGTGCGAATCATTTGAATCTTCCAGCGTACGTAGAATCTTCATTCTTCATTCGTTTTTGTTGATTCTTCTTCTGTTAGATTCGTATTTTGAAAACGAATATCTTGGATAAGAGAAATCTCAGTGATGGGTATTTTGTTTCTAATTCTTTTCTCTGATGCCTTGAATCTTCAAACGTATGTGGAATCTTCGTTTTTCGGCCGTTTTGCTTGATTTTTCTCTTGCAACTCTATTTTGACCTTCTTGACAAAGTTTTATTGATTTAAACATTATCTGAGTTTATTTGCCAAGTATTGTTCCAGAATGAGAGAGATATCGGTAGTAAAAACGTGACTTTTTACGCGATATCAGCGAGATGAGGGAAAGAGTCAGTCTCATGATTTTGTGGCTCCTGTTATTTGTATCCAGTTGAATCGCTTGTTTGATCTGGGTCGAAATAGGCCGATTATTTTGAAGCAGATGGCAAAGAGTGGTACGGCATGTTTGAAAATTATTTGGGCTAAAAAGCTTAAGATTAATTAATCAATTATATAATGACAATCAATGGGTATAACTAAATGTTTTAGTCAATAAAGGGTGGGGATTAACTTTTGAAGGTTGAATTAGAAGGAGATTAACTATTTAACTTCATCCTTTAACAGATAATAAAGAGAGAAGAGATTGTAGTTTGTTGTATTTTAATTATTGAATTGTATTGTATTTAATTAAATTGTATTTGTTTTATTAAATAAATGAAAATTAAATTTAAATAGTGGGTACCAAGGGGTAAAAGGGGGTGTTCTGATGTTACCATTGCATGTGCTGAGATGATGTTGTGGTGTTATGCCGACGTGACATCTGAAAAATGAACGTTGATGCGAATGGTCTTATTAGAAATCATCGTACATATATACGATAAAGATTTGTTAAATACTTACGAAGTTTTTGTTGGCTTGTTTCTTCTAATGTTGAGGGCCACAAGAGCAAATAACGTGGTTCCTATTGGTTAACATGCTCAAATAGACAGGAGAGTTGACTATTGAAAATACATACAGTAATCAGAACAGAGGGTGAGGGTAAAAATGTAAAATCATCCGTCCGAGAAAGACACCACCTGCCTTTTACATGGGCTCACTTTGATTCCGTAGTTGGGTCCTCTTTGACTCAATAGTTATCCACTTTCTTCTTCATCCAATCCAAATCAAACCGATCATTCGATTTTAGCTTTTCAATTTGCAGGTGATATATTATATACAATACTCAAGTCGATTTATACATCATGTCTGTAAAAGTATATAATAATACAACTTTAGTGTACGAATAATCAATTTGAGTATTATATTTATCAGCACCATTTCAATTTAATACTTGACAAGATCAAAATGATACACGGATGTTGAAATTCGAATTTTAGATATTCAAAATTTGGGTATCCGGATTTTCGGATATCAAAACCAGAATATCCATATATATGGAAAAAATTAATGATGAAAACTTTAATCGAAACGATATTCAAAAACCAAAAAATTAACTAAAAAATAATAAACAATTTCTGAAGTAATTACATATTTGAACCTATTATTGATGCATTATCAATTATTTGTCTTCTAAAATGTTCGATGTTTACTATTATAAACTAAATATGGAGTATATGAACACTTTCATATATCGGATATACAAATATTATGAAACTTGTTATCTGAATGCGAATTTTTTAATAGTTCCAGATTAAATGGTTCTTATCGTAGTAACGGTACAAATAATATGTTTTATTTGTAATTTTAACATTAACTAGTACTAACATTAACTAAAGCGAAAAAGTGTTCATAACAGAAATAATTGAACCGAAAAAACCGAATTGAAGGTGAAACCGACAGTTCGATTTTTTAATAATCTAATAACCGAAATATGTCAATTCGATTCGGATACCTAAAAACGAACCATAAATAACCGAACCGATATCTAATTACTAATTAATTATTATTTTATTTGACATTAGCTATACAAATTCGTAGCTTATATTAAGTTTCTAATGATGTTATCGCCCCACGTAACTTTTGATACACATATAATCTATTATGTATGAGAGTTGATATATACAACACAAAAAGTGATACCCACACTATACTGTATAAGTATTTAAGCAGACAGTACAAGTATATTATTGCATAGTTGTGTGGTATGTATCAAGTTATGTGTCGCATATATCACTATCAATTATGTATACCATGAAAGTGTGTATCTAACTCTTTTTTTAGGTAAAATTTGAATTGTTGCTACATAATGTACTTGACTAAATGGTTAGTTAAATATTTTAAAACAATCATTGTCGAATATTAAACTATATAACTATTTATTGTAGCGTGTTTATATTTTTACAAAATACTCCGTTATGTTTTTTGATCAATATTATAACCCAATTATTTTAATTAGCTTATAGCATAAAATTTGATTATAAATTGAAAAATAACCGATAAGAAACCAAAACTAAGAAAACTAAAAAATTTGATCGTATACAAATCGAATACGATTTTTTTTGAATATGTATAAAGAAATATTCGGTGTGATTTGATTTTACTAAAATCAAATTGAACAGAACCATAAACTGTTAAACACCATTAATGACTTAGACCCCTCCCAACAGTGATGTTAATTGACGCGTTAGTTTTTGTCAAATCAATATCACGTCAGCAGTTTACAAAGCTGATACAAAAATGACATTGCGCTGCCAACAACACTTCACCTTTCTTTCCTAACCCCAAACATTATTTATTTAAATATTTTATTTAATTTTGAATTTAAACAAATAAAGTAAATCACCAACATCCTATCCTATTAACTATACCGCCCTATCAGTTGAGTCTACTACTATCATCCGTACGTCTAATCCTTTATAGTTTGACACAGTGAATTATTTGAATCATCTATCTGCTTTTTAATTTGTTCCATCGGTCATCCCTAACTTTTTTTAAAAAATTGAATAGTTCAATTTTTGAAATTGCTGTTCATTGGTAATCCTAAATGGACCACTGGTGAATATAAGTTTCAAAGAATAAATTATTTTAATAGTCTATTTTAGATTGTGGTGAGGAACAATCGAATCGATGGAACAAACTAAAAAACACATGAATGATTTAAATAATTTACTCCATATGATATAATATACATATACTTTCATAATTCTATGGCGCATGAAACAAATGTTTTTATGTTGCAAGTTTTAAAGTTGAATTTTATTTTAATAGCACAAGCTTGTAGCTAGCTTGCCTCATATGTTAAGTTGTAACATATATAAAGTCTTTTTTTTTTCTACTCAAAAGTGAGAATCAAAATGAAAAGTAAAATGGGAATATATTCCTTTGGAACAAAATATCTCTTCACACATTGATGAATTTGACCCTTGAGTTACGAAGACTTGACTTTTAGACTTCTATGCAACTATTTTGTTAAGCTATAATCCTCCTAAAATTATACGGAGTACATAATACTCTCCCCGTTCCAAAATCTCATGTAAAAATTCACACAGTTTAAGGAAAATCACTATCTACTAATAACATCTTATCTTTACCCACTAAAGTCTTTTCTGATTGGCTGTAAAGGAATCTAGACACTTATTTTGGGACATCCCAAAATAGTAAGTGAGACATATATTTTGGGACGAAGGGAGTATATTGTGGGGTTATTTAATGGGAGTGATAGATACAACGCAAAAATTACAATTGGTGTAATTTTGGGCAAAACCCATTAAAGGCTTTTTACAAACCTTTTTAGCAAAATTGGTGTAAGAGCTTTTTGTTAAAAGCTTTAAAAAAGCTTTAACTCCATCGAAGAAAAGCTTTTAATCATCTCAAATCCTATAAAAAGTACAAGTTTTTATAAGCTATAGGGTTGAATGACTTGAGAAATCTCAAGTCTTTATACTCTCTCACATCCATATTATATTGTAAATAATATATAAAAAGTTTTTTTATTGTTGGACCAATAGCTTTTTCTAAAGCTTTTTTAAAAAAGCTTTGTAAGAAAAGTTTCAAATAAAATTTTACATATTGGGTCATTGGAGATGTTCAATTGAGGATGTTTATGCAAAAGAAGTTCTCATTGATGAACAGAAGTTTGGATCAAGGGCTAAAACACTTCTTTTAAATCCCACAAGGGCTAAAAAGGTAGCCTTTATACATCACTGTTCGATCCTACTCAACAGATTCTTCTTCCAATCTAGTGACAATTATATATCCAAAAAACGTACATCTTTTCTTGCACGACGTACATCTCTTCCCTGTTCTATAAAACCCGTACCACAACCATCATTTTTTCTCTGCATACTCCCACCAAAATAAACCAAACAAAAAACAAAAACATGATAAAATTCATTTTCCTACATGTTTTCTTACTTATTTACCTCAACTTTTCAAATGCATTATCAGATATTGATGCTTTAATGAAGCTCAAAACTTCATTAATAGCATCAAACAAATCTACAGCCTTATTTAACTGGCAACTTACAAATTCACATTGCTCGTTTACTGGCGTTACGTGCGATGAAAACTCACGCGTAACGTCATTAGCAATATCATACGTTCCATTATTCGGTACCATCCCACCAGAAATCGGAATACTAAATAAACTAGAAAACCTCACTTTAGTATCCAATAATCTCACGGGTGAATTACCACTCGAGATGGGTAAGCTGACGTCGATTAAATACATTAACATCTCATCAAATGCTTTCATCGGCGAGTTTCCTGGAACGATCTTGGTTAACTGGACGCAACTCGAAGCGTTTGATATCTACAACAATAATTTTACCGGGAAGTTACCTTTTGAATTCGTTACGCTACAAAAGTTGGAAATTATGTACCTAGGAGGTAATTTTTTCAGCGGTGAAATACCCGAAATATATTCGGAGTTTAAAATGTTACGCGTTTTAGGGTTACAAACAAACGAACTAACAGGACGGATTCCTGGGAGTTTATCAAAAGTGTCTACACTTACTCATTTGTTATTAGGTTATGACAATAGTTATGAAGGAGGGATACCGTCTGAATTCGGCGATTTTAAATCGTTGCAGCTGCTCGACCTTTCGAGCTGTAATCTCACGGGTGAAATACCCGGGAGTTTAGGTAAACTGAAGAAGTTACACACTTTGTTTCTGTACTTTAATAATCTGACGGGTGAGATTCCGAGTCAGCTTTCGGGAATGGTTAGTTTGATGTCGCTTGATTTATCGAATAATAATTTGAGTGGTGGGATACCGGAGAGTTTTTCGGAGCTGAGGAATTTGACGTTGATTAGTTTGTTTCATAATCGACTTGCCGGACCTCTCCCGTCGTTCATCGGTGATTTACCGAATTTGGAGGTTTTAGAGATTTGGGAGAATAATTTTACGTTTGAATTGCCGGAGAATCTTGGCCGGAATGGTAGGCTGCTTATGTTAGATGTCGCCGGGAATCATCTTACTGGACCTGTGCCAAAAGATTTATGCAAAGGAGGTAAATTTATTCTCAATTAATCGTACAGCTTACTCATTTTCTAGTTTTTTTTTTTTAAACAAACATATGTATTAAATACAATTTAAATTTCAATTTAATCGAATTTTATAGAATTATGTGAAATAGACAAGTGTTAATATTACAATGCGTAATATTAACTAAATTGTTGCGAGAGTAATAAATACTCAAATTTTTTATTTCTGGAAGTTTCAGTTTAATTGTTCGTTAGTACTGGTGTCATAGTAGCAATTTTGTTTTAGGCTGCGTATTTTTGTGGGTTTTAATTAATTAGTATGCGTTTACAAATTATACAAACTAAATACATACAAGAGTGGTACTAATAAAAATACTAAATTTACGAAAATATATATTTATACGGATTTCAAACAAAACAAAACAAAAAAAAAGGCAAAGTTCTTGTTATATTTTTAGGGTGAGGTTCAAATGAAACTAAAAATTTGTGTGAGATTAAGGCAATCAATGATATTATGTCACATGTACAAAGAGAATGTTCCATACTACAAAACTCATTTACCCCAAACATCATTTATCTCACAAACGACAAATCGAAAAATCATGAAACTTGCACCGTAATTTTCAGCGTTTTATCCTCTTCGATTTTCCGTCCCTCAATGCATACTTCCGACGAATTTTATTTTCCATTTTTTTTGGTGGGTTTCATATGTTACTAACACATCGAAACCCCAAAACCCAAACCCTAAACCCTAACCCCTAAACCTCAAACCCTAAACCCTAAACACTTTATAAAACTCTAAACCCTAAATCATACTAAACCCTACTAAAACATAAAATCTAAACCATGAACCCTGCTAAATCCTAACCCTAAACTCTAACCCTAAACCCTAACCATAACCGTAAATAAAATGTACAATCAATCACTAACACATGTGTTACTAATTTATAAAACCCACCAAAAAACGATTTTTTTATCGAAAGTATTCCTTGAGGGACGGCAAATCGAAGAGGATAAAACGCTGAAAAATATGGTGCAAGTTTCATGATTTTTCGATTTATCGTTTGTGAGATAATTGATGTTTGGGATAAATGAGTTTTGTAGTATAAAACATTCTCTTTGTACATGTGGCATGATATCATTAGTTCCCTTAGTCTCACTCAAAAATCATGAACTCACTTGAACCTTACTCTATATCTTTATATTATGTATATGATAAATAATAATAATAATAATAATAATAATAATAATAATAATAATAGTTGTAAGGGAATAATGAGGTAATGAGTGTTGGCGTTGATTTCAGGCAAGTTACGACTTTTAATTCTAATGGAGAATTTCTTTTTTGGGCCCCTTCCCGAACAACTTGGCAGCTGCAAATCCTTAACCAAAATTCGCATCGCAAAAAACCTCATCAACGGTACTATTCCCCCCGGTATCTTTAACTTACCCGACCTCACAATGCTCGAGCTCGACGACAACTATCTCTCCGGACAACTTCCTGATACGATGTACAGTCACTCGCTTCAAAGCGTTTCAGTTTCTAACAATCGAATCACGGGCAACGTGCCTCGTGCTTTTGGTGACTTGGTGAATCTAACCACTTTATCTCTTCAATCAAATAAGTTGGTTGGTGAAATACCTCAAGAGATATTAAAGTTAAAGAAGTTGTACAAGATTAACACGAGTGATAACAATCTAAGTGGTGAGATTCCGACTTCTATAGGTGCATGTTTTCAGTTAACATCGATTGATTTCAGTAGAAACAGTTTGGTTGGTGAGTTTCCTCAAGGGATTTTAAGTTTGTTCAATTTGAACATACTTAACGTTTCTAGGAATCAAATTAGTGGTGAGATACCAAATAAGTTGGGTCACATGAAAAGCTTGACGGTTTTGGATCTTTCGTATAATCAGTTTTCGGGTGTACTTCCAATGGACGGTCAACTAAAGGATTTTGGCAACGAGATATTTGCTGGTAACCCTGATCTATGTTTACCGCAAATGGCTCACTGTCCGGTTATTTCTAGAACTCGAAAGAAGCACTATTCGATTACAACATCAAGGGTTGTGATAATAGTTCTCGCTATAATCACGATCCTTTTGTTGTTTGTATTAACACTTATCAAAATGAACCAGAAACGAATTGAGAGATCGAAAGTGTGGAAGTTGACAACGTTCCAAAGGTTAGATTTAAAAGTCGAAGATGTTCTTGAATGTTTGAAAGATGAAAATATTATTGGTAAAGGTGGGGCTGGGATTGTGTACCGTGGATCAATGGCTAATGGTGTTGATGTAGCGATAAAACGGTTAATGGGAAGGAACCATGGGTTTGATGCGGAGATACAAACATTAGGGAAGATCAGGCACAGGAATATTGTGAGACTGCTTGGGTATGTGTCGAATCGTGTAAACAATTTGCTGATTTATGAGTACATGTCTCATGGGAGTTTAGGTGAGATTTTGCATGGATCGAAAGGGGCACATTTGCAGTGGGAAACTAGGTACAAGATTGCAGTGGAGGCGGCTAAAGGATTGTGTTACCTTCATCACGATTGCTCGCCGATGATATTACATAGAGATGTGAAATCTAACAATATACTCTTGGATTCTGATTATGAAGCTCACGTTGCTGATTTTGGGCTCGCTAAGTTCATGCGAGATAGTGGTGCCTCAGAATCTATGTCCTCTATTGCTGGATCTTATGGTTACATTGCACCCGGTATAGTACATATAACTGTTGTAATAATGTATGCCTAATATATGCATAATTTCTTTTAATTTTCGACACATGGATATCATTCATTTTCTCTTCTTATTTATACCAATCATTTTGATATTTGTTCCAATCATTTCATTAGGCACATATCATGCATACATTGTTAGGCACTTGTATCATTTTTCTCTTTGTTTTGTGCAACAGAGTATGCGTACACTTTAAAAGTGGATGAAAAGAGTGACGTGTATAGTTTTGGAGTCGTGCTACTTGAACTGATAGCTGGTAAGAAGCCGGTTGGGGAATTTGGTGATGGGGTAGACATTGTGAGGTGGGTCCGGGAGACGATATCAGAGCACTCTGACAAGTCAGATGCAGCAGCAGTGCTAGCAGTGTTGGACTCGAGGCTCAAAGGGTATACATTGGGAAGTGTAATAAACCTTTTCAAAATCGCGATGAATTGTGTGGAGGATGAGAGCATGGATCGGCCTACAATGAGGGAAGTCGTTCATATGCTAACGAATCCTCCTCAATCGCAAGAACAAACACAACCGTGCCTGCTCACTCCTTGAAAATATAGTTTGTATTGTTTACTGATATTATGATGGGTTGTAATAAGTTTGATGCTTTACTGGGTCAAAAATACACAATATCTATATATAGCTTGTATGCAAATCCTTCTAGTTGTGAAATACAATCAAAAGGTTATTCCATAAAAACAATAGTTTTAGTTATGGTTGGTTAAACTGACCCGTTCAAAACTGTACCCGATTTATTTCTTCTGGGTTTTTTCCATAAACTTGTTTACAAATTAAGCACCAAGAAAAAAAATCTTTTAATGTATTTTCTGTGATGCACCAATCTCGCACATAATAAGGTTATTAATTTATAATACACCAAAGTGCATGTTATTGGTCTAACGGTATCGATGTAACTCATCAACCTTGACTTATTGATGTTGTGGGTTCAAGTCCTAATATAGAACTATTTATAATTATATATTCATGAATGAATGAATATATATATATATATATAATGAGAACCATTCTAAAGTTGAGATTTTTGAGAACCACATCAAATACGTGTTTGTTCACATGTGATTAACTTCAATCATATGTGAACATTGATGTACGTTTAATTGAAAAAGAAAAAAAGTCAAAAAAATTCTAAATTTATATTGAAAAACGCAAAAAAAAAACAAATATATGTTCACATGTGAACGATAATGTGAACAAATCGATTAAAATGTGTTTTTTGATATAAATTTAGAATTTTTTTGGCTTTTTTCTTTTTCAATTAAACGTACATCAATGTTCACATATGATTGAAGTTAATCACATATGAACAAACACGTATTTGATGTGGTTCTCAAAGTTCTCAACTTTAGAGTGGTTCTCATTTGAACCTCCCACTGTATATATATATATATTAGGGATGTTAATCGGGTTAACCCGACCGTAATAAAGGTTAGTCGGGTTTTTTAGAAATAAAAACATACGCGTAACTCAACCCTATTAAGCAATCGGATGTATGAGTTCGAGTTAAGCGGGTTGCGGGTTGATCGGATCAGGTTAAGTCGGGTTAACCCGTAGAATTTTACGGTCAGCCAATAAAAGTTGATACCAATATCAAGAAAAAATAAAATAACAGTCAATATCAATAAGCACATGATAAATCAAAATGCATATTATATAAATAAATTCCATACATATTTGTTGACTCATGAAAAGTGTAGAACTTTTTTAGTGTACAATTACGATCATGTAATATTATAATTGTTATGAAATAAATATGGAATGAATGTTCATATCCTATTATAATATTGATTAGATATCTTTGAGTATAATTAGAAGATTATTTCTTGAAGGATAATTCATCTTTGTACTAATAGATATATACCACTTAATGGGATGAATAATACAGTTTTCTCCATTCTTTTTTCTCTTTGTCTTGTTTCTTTATTCATTGTACTATACTTTTACAAATTTATTGTACTATACTTTTACAACACGTTATCGATACGACTCTACCTAATTGAGTTATTAGGTACCAACTCTTTTCATAATTCCTATGTTTAACTGGTTCATGGTTTTTGTTTGAAAATTCAATACACTGTATAATTTTTATACATAATTAAGTTGCATATAATTCAATGTTTTGTATTAATTTGCTTGTCACGTTAATATTATACCACCGCTTATAGATCGAATTATAGCGGTTCGGATGAGTAACTTGATTTAATTTTAGCTATGAATTTATGAATCGATCCTTGTCTTTAAAATTATGTAATTTTCGATAATGATTTCATCGTCTCTATTACCTCACGAGTTAAAATATAAATAGATATAATGATTGTTTATATTTATACTTTATTTATGCTAAACATCAAAAGTTTTAAAAGATCTAATTTTTCAACGTCTTTGCGAATATGATCAAATAAATAATAATACGTTGATGTTGGTTTGTTATCATAATAAATAAACATAATAAATAATCATTATTCATTATTTAAATTTAAAAGATAGTCATATTATTAATTGAATATAACACAATATGTGATGTTTACGATTGATTCACATGACTTCATGAGTTTAAGTTCCTTGTCATTGATTTAAAATTTTAAATAATAAGATTACTTGCTTAGTTATTGCTATAATGATTATTTGCTTAGGTATTCCTTGTCATTGATTTAATACTATACGCATGCTATTTGAGTCTATATGTTTTCCTCTGTTTTGCATTGCTTTTGTGATTAACTATAATAATAATATGTCTTGGGCATATGTTTTTGGTGATTATATGATGACAAATTACTGCATATATATAAAATAAATCAATGACCGGATACATATTATTTTTGAAGATGGTGTTTTGTGTCCCTTGATTTCTCATGTAATCTTGGAGATCTTTTATTTATTTATTTTTATGATAGCAAGATTTTAATATTGAATAGGAATTGATAAGGTTAAGTTTATTTCCATCCATTGTTATATTTACACACATCGAATATGTATGACGATGGTAATTTATGATAAGATTTAACTTTCCCGATTAATCGTATTGGCAATTTAACATTAATAGTTTACACTTTCGATATGTGGTTTCCCGATTAATCGTATTGGCAATTTAACATTAATAGTTTATACTTTTGATATGTGGTTTCCCAATTAATTGTTAGATTGCTATTTTGTTTTTATTCATGATGACATATTAAAAATTTCTAGTTGAATAACTAAATATATTTCATCGTATTCTCATAAATGATTTTATGTGATATTCGTTTAAAAAGGACGAGGTTGCCTTATAAGTGACCTCACAATTTATCATGTTATGTGTTCACCCTATAATAATCTTGGGACCTTATATATTTAGTGAGTCATATTTGAAGTGTTATTTGATTGCTATATTTAAGTCTATGTGTTAGTCATGTTGTAAACGTCTAAAGCTTACGATCCAAGTATATCTATGTGGTTAGGATTTCATACTGTTTTGCTATCTATTTTATGAACTTTGATAATATTCACCATTGATCTTTATGATATTAGATACGTGCTTTACATGATAACATCTTATTGACTTATTGTATAAGATATTGTTTAATTTGATATGTTGACCACATTACTATAAAGATCATAGCTTGTCTTTTAAAGCTCAAAACTAGATCATAACCCGCAAAATTTGCGTGATAATTCATTTTTTCTATTCAAAAATTATAGTATTTTAAGTAATTATGTTTGATATCGTCATAATACATTTGGTACCGTAGTGTTGTTGAATATGTATCTATATGTTGAGGAGATAATATCATATAGAAAAATTCCGAAGAAAAAAAAAGTACTTAGAAAACTTATGTTTTTGTAACAATTTAAATGTGTGAGTGTCATGATATTAAAATAAGAAAATCAAATAAAGATCAAAACTTTTACTAATAATGAGTTTCTAAATCCTTAAAAACAAAAGTTTCTAAATCCCGCCGAGAGGATACAGATCTTTTCAACGTATTCTCCCAAAGATAATCAGCTTAGTATACAACCAATGGAACGTGAACAAAAACACAAACTATGTTTTACACTAAAGTTGGGTGAAAAGGCTTTGAATACATGAGAACTTGTAAAACGATCTTTAATATACAAATAAGTACCAAACATATATTTTTAAATAATATATGTTGAAAATAACATGCTTTCGTATAGCTTTTGTCTATTTCTTTTAGTATTAATATTTATATGGTATACGGTATATCTTATTATTATCCCACAAATTAAATGAAGTTGATATTAATATTTAAATTACTAATATTAATAATAACTTATATTTTCATTATTAATATAGTATTCGAGTATTGAATATATTATATCTTATCATCATGAATCAATCAAAGTGATGTACCATGCATTGTTTAACAAACTTTAGACTATATATGTATATTGAATTCTAAATCGTAAATAACCAGAAAATTATAATTTGATAGTTAGTTAATTTCAATTCCAAATTCTAAATCGTATATATATATATATATATATATATATATATATATATATATATATATATATATAGAATTAGATAAATAATAATATTGATAAATAATTAATCTACCATACTTGATTCAAAATCAAGTATTATGTGACACCCGTCCTAGTTTGACTTTTTGAGTATTTCTTTTTCAGTTTTGACCTTTAATTTTTTTGTTTATGTTATATAATACTTGATTCGAAATATATAAATGGATTGAGTTTTATATGTATTTTCATTAATATAATTTTCATAAAGTAATATATAACACAAACAAAAATATTTAAGGTCAAAGTTGAAAAAGATTGACTTCCAAATCTGATTCATGACACTTAATTTGGGACGAAGAGAGTATATGTTATTATTATCTCACAAATTAAAGGAATTTGATATTAATTTTTAATATATTAATATTAATAATAACTTATGTTATCTTTATAAATATAGTATTCGAGTATTAAATATATTATATATATGTTATCAGGAATCGATAAGAAAAGTTGTTGTACCATACATTATTTAACAAACATTAAGACTATATGTGTATATGAAATTCTAACTCATAATTAATCACGAAATTATAATTTAATAGTTAGTTAATCTCAATTTCAAAGCCATTATATATATTAAGGTTATAATTATGTATATTTATAATTATAATTATAATTACAATTTACTATTTCTCTTCATTACTATTTAATATTAAAAATTCAATGATGATTAATGATCTACCCACACACACACACACACACATATATATATATATATATATATATATATATATATATATATATATATGCTATTAAATAAATAATATTATTGGTTAAATTTGAAACGTATAATATATATATATATATATATATATATATATATTATTCGAATTAAAATACACAAATTAGAGAGAATATTTTTTTCCGGTAGTATTAGAGTAACTAATTAAATGATAAATATTATGAAATTATTCAAATCAAATATAAATGTAATCTTAAATGTACATTAAATTGAGTCTGTTGACCAAATTAAATTAGGGGGATGTAATTTGAATGACATTTGTGGAAGTTATGTGCAAATAATACTAATGATTAATTAATCTTCCATATTAATGATCATCAAGGGTCTAGATTAGATTTCTTGAAACATTGAAGGTCAAGATTTAATCTTAAGGGGTAAGATTAATTAATTAACAATCTCTTTTAATAGATAAGAGAGAAGAGAAGAGATATAATGATATGAAATAAATGAAGATGATCGGTTTTAGTACATATTTCATAACATGGGTTTTCTAGAATTTTGTGTGCTTAATATATATATTAGTGTGTGAATTATGAATATGTATGTATTAACTATATATGCATTATAATATAATCCTTTGATCACTTATACCTGTCCTGATCATGTATGTGTAATCTAACACACTTTTTAGAAAAATATATAAGGTAACTTACATATCTTAATATGGTATTAGACCTTAATGGATATGTAATTTGTACCGGCTGATATATAGACACCATATTAGTGCCTAATTATACATACATACATATATAGTAAATTGATTGATGATCAACATGATTAATGAGAATGACTGTAAGTGTATCCTAAGTTGGCATCATGCATCATGGAGTATATGACACAAATAGTTGTGAGATTCTATTATGCACATCTTTTATAGAATCACCTATGCTATAAGATTTTATATTGGTGAAGGACTAAACTAGCTAGGACGGATAAATATTTCTTACTTGATATCATGTTAAGAAAAATATTAATTATGAGAAATATTTTGATAATACATTAAAAAAAATAGTTTGAGCATTTCATAGAAGATATAGGGTCAATGATAGCAACAAAGTTTAACATCGATCATGATTATTTTTGTACTACAAGATCTACGTCTATAATTGAGATATATGATATAAGTAGTTGCCATGCACCCTTAAGATGTTCATAGAGAGAATGTGGCTCCCAAATCTTAAATTGGTGAATGATTTTAAATTGTCCTTGTAATTACTTTGTAATTGGAATTATGCGTAGAGCAATATATGTACATCGTTCGAGGTTAGTTCTAGTGATGTGAACCTATTGCAACTCTTGATAAAAACTGGATAAAGCGAGAGTTTAAGTGAATACTCTTATTATTGAATAATTTCCAAATTAACATGTGAACTTTTGAATTGTTGCCTTATATTCTGTGATAGATATTGACCAATGAGTTGATCCGGTCACGTGATTACTTATTATTTAAGCAAGGGTTCTTGATCTGATAGATAATAATAAGCGAAGTCATAAATTTATGATCGATAGTGGCATATGCAATATATGTGTTATGTGATATAATGTTTCATTTGTTTGTATATGTATTTTTGGCATTATTATTCATGACATAGTAAATGATGAATATACATAGAAAATGTATTTTTAAGAAATATATATAAGCGATGATGATAATAATCCATGCATCGGGAAAAGAATAACATAAAGTAATGATGCATGCAATAACATTAAATTGAAAAGTGCAATTGAATCACATATATATGGTCATAAATTTGGTGTTTTATGGACCTTGATTATTATATCAATTGGCATGACCGGTTAGATCATCTCGAGTCAATGATGATGCGAAATGTATATAAGAACTAGGAACTTGAAAGTGGTGATTTTGATATGAGTTGAATACTCTTGAAGTAAGTTAATCATTACCGATTAAAATTGAGATTGAATCTCTTAAGATTGTGGATTTGATAAAAAGGAGATATACGTAGGCTTATATATCCGCCTAGTGGACCATTTAGAAGTTTAAATCGATGCATCGTGTAAATGGTCATGAAAATTGCAACCTAGAGTTTGCATGAATAATTGACTCGCTTAGTGAGATCGGGAGCACATATTCTAGAGATCATTTTTTTTTGGCTATGTCGATGAATGTATATTATGATGAATCACATACTTAGCATTTTCGGTTGATTGTAATAAGTGTTGAATATTTATTAGTTCATACAATGATTACTTTTTTCGAAACGCTAACAAGTGTATTTAGTATACAACATGATTGTTGTCATGATGAGAGCATAACTATTACTTATAGTATGGGGCCATGTTAGTAAACATGAAATAATATGAATTCACATCGGGCCAACAAGATTATGATTCATCCCCTTGATATTTGATATGTGGTTATGGAAAAGATATATCACATCTTAAGAGTTTTGTTTGTGCAATATATATTTTTGTTGCTCCACTACAATGTACAACGTCTAGATGTGAAAGAATGTTGAGAATATGTATGAGGAGGGGATAAGCAGCATAAACTTGAATTATCACAATATGATCCTCATGGTGAAGAATTGTAACACCCCCAAATTTAATATTGCGCGGAAGCAAGCTTTGGGTGTTACTAATCAATAATTAAGCACCAACGTATAACAAACGACTTCTAAATGAGACGTTTGTAAAATAGTTACATACCATTATAAAATAGGGTTTGAAAACATAATGTTTTCATTACAAAAGTAAGGTCCCCTATAGTCCGCGTACGTAGCGGGAGATTCTATTACATAACCATAGTTACAAAAGATAATGCTAAAGAATCTCCGTTAAATGCAGTTTGGAAATCATGCGACTCTAGCTAGTAATCCTGGAGTAATCCTACTCCGTACGTGTACCTGAGAATACATGCTAAAAAGGGTCAACACGAATGTTGGTGAATCTCACAGGTTTGTAAGTAAGTAATAGTTTGAACACAAGATTTTTATCAGTTGTGCCCGCAGGCGAAATCAAGTATCTGCAACCAAGCAAATAAGAAGTAAATATGTATATACCGTTGCCATGAGCTCATAGTCAAAGCTTAACCCGTAAATCAGTGGTACAGCCAAGTACCGTATAGTGCCCCCGCGAGTGCCCAATCCAAACACTCGTACGAAACAAATAAAAGTCGCCCGTATATACATAACGGTTCATGGTAGCGCTACTACCCCGGGCGGGGAGGGTCAGTCCCTAATGGATCCATTAACTAATATTCGCGCTTAAGTCCATAACTAACGAAACTATAATGGAGGGACTTCAGTGGATTAGTAAGTAACTCATGCAAGCCCGTATATGAAAAGTAAGTAATTTAGCACTTGTGTTCAAGAAAGCGTAAGCAATGTATCTCACCCCATAAGTAAAACAGTAAAAGTGGGGCTGTAAGACTCACCTGAGTCAAGCAAGCAAGCGTTTAACTTAATAAACGTAAAATCTGAAAGCAGTAGTAATCCGTAGGTTCCGCGAACCCGCAACCTTCTAATGCCCTAAGCATATAAGGTTGTATGTATAAGTGAATGTCTCAAAAGATCATTCATGCTAGTTGTCCACTCAACTAGTTATGTCCAAGTATTTGTTTGTACATTTGTGATCATTTTGTAAATAAGTGTGGCCCGTTGGTGACGGAGGTGTAATAATAATTCAAGTATTATTATTATGTAATTCATTGTGCTTTTATATCTTGTAAGTGTAGTGTTTTTAATACTTAGTATAAAAGTATTTAACTTTCTGTTTCATGCAACAATATATAACCCAACAATGAAAATCAGGGACACTGTTTATACGATAATATTAATTCACGGAGTACTATTCATGCGAGAATAGGAATTCACGGACTTTCTTTTAAGTATGTGTTAGTTTTTATGCGACAATGGGAAATCACACTGTTTATGCGAGAATAGTAATTTACGGGTTTTTGTTTATCCGTGAATGTTATTCACGGATTGTGATTTCATGCGATAATAAGGATTGACGGACCAATGATTTTCTAGAATAAGTGTTATACTTTGTTCCCACTGTTCACTAAACTCGTTATCACTGTTAGTTAGTAAACTCGTTACCACTGTTTGTTATAAACTCGTTACCACTGTTTGTTATAACTCGTTACCACTGTTAGTTATAACTCGTTACCACTGTTAGTTATAACTAGTTACCACTGTTAGTTATAACTCGTTACCACTGTTAGTTATAACTAGTTACCACTGTTAGTTATAACTCGTTACCACTGTTTGTTATAAACTCGATAAGCCTTTCGATTTGGAGCATTTCTAGTCCGATTTATATCTAACCAAAAATCACACATGTCCTCATATATGTCTAGTTCATTTATGCACTTTATGGTATTTTTATATGTTAATTTAATTTTAAACAAAAATGGTTTCAAGGTGTGGTCAGACTTGGTCCAAAACGGTTATATGTTCAAAGATCAAGTTATGCACGAAAATACGGACATTTTTGGAAATGGTCATAGAAGGACTTTTTAAAGTTGACAAAATATGTGAGGTTTTGGCACTGGTCTCATACGTTTTAATGGTCTAGAACTCAAGATATGGTCTCGAGAAGGGGATGAATGTTTCTGTCCGCCGGAACAGTAATGCGCACCTTAACGGAATTATTATTTTAAAATAGTAAACGAAATCGATATGTCATGAAATAGGTGTCGTTGGAAAGATAACACCAAGAGCTACATTTTAGGCTTAAGAAACAACCATTTTAGTTAAGAGATGAATTTTATAAAAATCGTGGAAGTAGATCATTTTTCTGGACAGAAGGTATAGCTACAGATTACAAGTTTTAAATCGCGTTTCGGTTAATGTTTTGGACATGCAGAAGTTGAGTGAACACTAACACATGTCTATAATCATAAAGAAAATAGAACTATGAAAATAAAAGAGTTCTTACAAAGATCTAGATGAAGAGCGAAAGAGATGAGGTCGAAAGCTCTTTTTCTTGCGTTTTCTTGATTTTCGGCGTGACAGTTCATGATGGCACTATGGTGGTGATATGGTAGACTTGCGGTGGGGTGTAGGTGGTGTGGGGGTGGCTAGTGACAGCCTGAATTCGGTCAGAGAGAGGATGGGAGGGATTAGAGAGAGAAAGTGAAAGTGAGGTGGTGGAAGAGTGTAAAAGGGTTTAGGTGAAAATGAGGGGGAATGGGTGAGAGTCAAACAAGCAAAGGAAGTGGCATGGGTTTGATTTGCTGCAGATTTACAGTGGGTCCCACCCTCATGTGGGTGTTTAAATCATTTTCCCAGTTTACATTACGTGCGGTGCTCGTTTACCCATTCGTTTCGATATTTAATTAACCGTATACCGTTTTATATAATACTTTTTGTTAACGATTTAAAACACGATATTTTTACTTGGAGTATTTTGTAAAAATACTTAATAATGTGTTATAAGGTATAATTTGACTTTATTCCATCCGTCGGGTGCGTTTCACGCATTTTCGTCGCGTACAGAGTGTTTTATACGATATGTAGTACGATTTATTAAGGTAAAAATGTTTGTTTGGAAAATTTTCCACTTTATTATATTAGTTTGTCACCAACGTCCATATTTCCATTATCGGATATCCATCCGGTTCATACTTGTAGGATTTAAACAAATCGTATAAACGTGTATGTAATTACATAGAAGATCATGTATATTTAGATTAACATATACTAAATACATGTAATTACAAGTAGTTTAGGCACTAATTAATGTCCTAAATTAGCGGGTGTTACAAGAATGAACTCAAAGTTCAAATGATAACTCATATCAAATAGTTGACAGACATATTCATTGACCGAAATTGAGTGACTTGGTCACCTGTATAAGCTACTCATGCTCCTGTTAAGATTGGCAATATGTCCACGGAAAGTGAAACGTGGTAGATTAATCGATTCCAATAAAATCATCAAAGTATAGAGGGAGCAGGGAATTAAGATGGTCAAATTGAGGTAATAAAGACCCCATGAGAGTTTGATAAAGAGGCACTAGACAAGAAGGTTCTAGATGAACCTCAGGTACATCAAAAGTGAAAATCGAAAAGTGAAAAGATCTTACTAACTTATATTGTGTCTCAAAAGTGTGGAATCGAACAAATGAAATCGATGTCGTTAATGTTTTTGGATAATATAGCGCTAGACATTATATAAGAGGATCGTGAAGGTATTCCTGCCAAGACGTGCAGATGTAGAGATTATTGGCCAATATGAAAAGACGCAAGAAATTAATGAAAAATGTAATCTCTTCATATGAGATGTTTTAACTTAAGCTCTGTACATGTCTGATGCGCCACCAGCGGTCGGTAAGGATTTCAACCCTTGTCGTTGCACCGGATACTGGCGGTGGGCATCAGTGGGTGTTTTAAATTTGTAATTGCGGGGCCTAAGTTTTCCATAACAATGCTAATCCTAAGGGTGAGCAAGTGGTAGGTATGACCTAGAGTCGTTCTTCAAACCAACTGAATTGAAACTAAGGCGTGGCAGATGAGGGCTTTCAAACTAGTGAAGGTTTTATAAAATAGTGAGGGAATTTTGGTTTTTATATTAACTAACTTAGGCAAGTAAATAAATAAAAGAGAAATAAAAATAAAAGATAAAGCAGATAAAATAAAGATAGTGTTTGCTGAGATTTCATTAATTAAGTTATGGGATGATGTTTGGAGAAACTGTGTTGAAAGATATTTGTTAATTATTAATCTTGAATACTCATGATGTAAACACTAGATTCCCTACTAATTAAAATCCCATTAGCATGTCACACCGGGAGCTAGGTTATGGTAACTTCACAAAGTATTTAGAATAATAAGCAAAATCTTGATTATGGTTTAATAATACTTTCATATGAACGGGAACAAAATCTTAAGGTACTAGACATAACTGAATCATATAACGATTCCTCGTCATCCTAACAGATTCGTATATTTAAAAAGTTCATTTATGACTTTAAACCAGCCCTTGCTTAAGACTACCCAATAAATCCCCTAATTATCCACAACGTTCTTCACTTAAAGTGGTTCCGCCGCTTCAAACCTTGGCCATGTCTTGTCCTATGATAATCCCCCATGTAGCCTTGCGGTTTTATAGTTTCATACCTTTGACAAATTATATTGACACAAATGATTGACTACCTTTTAATTGGACGCCGTTAAAAGTTTAAAAGTCTATTTAGAAAGGTTAATTATACTAGGTTTCTCATTTTATATGTTAGTCCATAATATAAGTACCTTCGGTCGTTACTCGACTTCCATACATTTGTGCTCCACCTTGAAGTGTTTCCAGTACTATATCGAGTAACAGTCGAAGAGGGGCCATCATATTACTTCGTAATATTGTAGCGTTTCGTAATATGACTACCTTCGGTCGTTCCTCGACTTCCATATATTTGTACTCCACCTTGAAGTGTTTCCAGTACTATATCGAGTGACAATCGAATAGGGGCCATCATATTACTTTACGACAATTAAGACCGTTTATATTTTACCACTATGATGATCCTAAGGTAACAATCAAACAAGAACATGCAATAAGACGATCAAAGCGATACTACCGATCTTTAATATTTAATTATAAATCATCCCATAATTAATTAACTACATCGCAAGCAAACACAACAAGTATACTACTCTCTAATCATGGCAATAACTAAATCTAGCATAATCAATAAAAACGTAATTAATTAAGATAGATAAGGATAGAAAGAACCAGGATTAAATGCGAGAGAAAATAGACTTGAATTAACTGACACAATTCCGAGCATACACCGAAGATTACAATGCATTCCGCACGTTCCTTCTACTTCTAATAAAACTCCTAAACTAGTTTACATACTAGTTAAAACTAATCTAAAGAAAGAAATATAGAGTGAGAAAGTGGGAGCTTATTTCTAGAGTGAGAAAGATAAGCTAGGAAGGTGTGTTTGTAAATGAGCCTCATGCCTCCTATTTATAGAAGAGTTTTGGTGCATTTTAGCAAGTGGAAGCTCACAATAGCAAAAGGTGGAAAAAGTAGTGGCACCAGGTACGAAAAGGTGAAAAAGGTAGTGGCACAAGGTACGAAAAGCATGTAAAAGTCTAGCACCGGGTACGAAAAAGGAAAAAAAAGCGCAATCCGTGCGGGAGGGTGGTGGCTGACGGCGGCCTAGTGGTAGCCGGCGGCGGCTGTGTGGCTGCCGGCGGCGGCTGGCACCACCCCGCACCGGTTCGCTGCCTGTTGCTTCATTTCTCGATTCATGAGTGTTTTCTTCGTTATGCGTCCGTTTGCGTTGATTCTTTTTGCGTTGGATTCGTATTTCAAAAATGAAGCTTCATTCAAAAATGATGAAAAGAAATCCCAGAAATATATCTCTGAACTTTAGATGTGTCGTACGAATCATTTGGATCTTCCAGCGTACGCAGAATCTTCATTCTTCGCCCGTTTTTGTTGATTCTTCTTCTGTTGGATTCGTAATTTGATAACGAACATCTTGGGTGAGATGGATGTTGCTGATGGGCACTTTTATCTTGAAATCTCGTTTTGATGCCTTGAATCTTCAAACGTGCGTGGAATCTTCATTTTCTATCTGTTTCGCCTGATTTTCATCGTGCAACCTTGTTTTGACCATCTTGGCATAATACTATTGATTTGTACTGAATTTGAGTTAAAGTGCCAAGAATCGTTCCAGAATGAGAGAGATATCGGCAGTAAAAACGTGACTTTTTACGCGATATCAAGTATCCCACACTTAGAACTTTGCTTGTCCTCAAGCAAACTCAAATTTCAACATGGTTAAAGATAAGCGGATAGTGAAATATTTTGAGGCGGAACTTTTTACTAAAGGGGGTTTTGGAAAAATGAAATATTTGTTCTTTGAAAAACGAGGTTGTAATCTTTGGGAGCATACTTTTGATCTTTGATCTTGGATACATGACTAGGCGATCCTCTCAAGGTGGTCACTCAAATCACTCAAAGTGTTTAGGGTTTCCTATTCTAAAATTATCAATCACTCAGAACGCCAGTCATGTATCGTTTATCGTCATAGGCTTGATCGAGAATCAAATCGTTACCCTTTTTGGTGAGCGTGTAGTCGATCTAGCCACAATCATTCTAAGGGAAGTGATGTAGGGTTTTTCGAAGTGAAGTGTTGGTGATATGAGAGGGGGTTTTGTTGGGTTTTTCGTGGGTCTCTTTTGGTTGAAGTTGGAATTTTTGGGAGGATTGACGCCCTTTTTCTTTTGGTGTTTGCGGGAGGAGTCTTTTTCTCCAATTGATTTTCTTTTTCTTCAAATTTTTCTTCTGGAACTTTTTTTTTTCCGAGACGTCATCTCCT
This sequence comes from Pseudognaphalium luteoalbum, assembly GCA_963422505.1. NCBI lineage: Eukaryota > Viridiplantae > Streptophyta > Magnoliopsida > Asterales > Asteraceae > Pseudognaphalium > Pseudognaphalium luteoalbum. The sequence continues at coordinate 33,347,216 of OY730194.1, read as the reverse complement.
TGCGATTTCTCTTCTTTCATCTTTGGAACTTTATTTTAAAGTTTGGGGGATGCTTTTGAGAAAGCAGGGGTAATGTGTTTATTTTTGGGTGTTTGGGTGTATGGATGGGTTTTAGAATGATGTGATTCAATCTCCTTTTCACTAACCAATCTGGATTCGAAATGCATAGCAGGAGCAAGTTCTGATTCTAAACGCATACATCGGCACACTCAAGAATCGAAGAAGTGAAACATTAAAGGTGAATGCTTTATATGGCTCAAGATACCTCACGAATCGAAAGTTGGTTTGTTGTGTGCCTAGTCATGCGATGCTCTTTATGGGATTACTAAACTAATTTTCCAAAGGATTTGTATTTTATTTATCCTTCTTCCCCAAAGTAAATCATTCTTCGTCAAAAAATTTTCATTTTCAACATATTTTTAACTCAATTTTGAAAATTTTTGTTTGCTTATTGGAGAAGGATGGTCTAAAGAGCAACGAGTTTAGAATCAAGCATATACCATTATCCATTTTACAGTAGTGTAACTACTGCTATCCCACACTTAAAGGAACATCTCGATGTTATTCTAAGCTCTGATTGGGGTAAAATCCCACACTTAGGATTTAAAAACATCTAAGACGTATTCTTTTAGCTGTGTGTTTTGGGTTTGAATCTCACACTTAGTGATAAGCATAGTGGATATGGTATATTTATAACGAATGAAAGAAACGGTATAGAAGTACTCCCCATTTATATATATGGATTGTTGGTGATGATGAGGAGTGCTCCGAAGCACATGATTGTCGACTTTTCCATAGTTCCTTCGATGTTGTTGTGTGCTCCGATTTCTTCAAGTCTTTTGTGATTTATCTCGTAGGTGTGAACACGTTGGATATACTTTTCTTAATTCCAGTGCCAAAAACTTGATGTGTGATGCGGCGCCAAAAACTTGATGCGCCGGTCTTCTTCGTATATCCAAGTGTGAAAGATAGTCAGAGACTTCATCACTTCTTGGAATGTAAAATTGCAGAAATGTAAACACGGGTTACCTCCCGAGAAGCACTCTTTTAAAGTCGAGAGCTCGACTTCTTCTCTCCTAGCTAGATGGATATAGATGCATCCATGGGATTCACTGTGTTGATGTTGTGGGCCTTAGGTTGCGGAAAAGTGTATCGAGGTGGATAGATTCTCATGAAATGATTGACTATTGTCGTAATCAATTCGAGTGGACTATCTCTCGATGATTCTTTGTAGTTCAGAAGATGCTCCGAAGTTGTCCTTGCAAGTCCGTGAAGTCTGAAGGTGATGTAATCGACTGCTTTCGTGACAGTCCCACTAGGGTCGGTCATGGTGGTTGTGTCTGTCTTAGCAACCTCTCTTGGCGGTGGGTTTTTCCAGAGAGAACATACAAACGCCAAGAATTGCAATTTTATGTCTTCGTAATTCTCGGTCTTGTGGTCTCCGTTGAATCTTCTGATGGACGTGCACATGTCCTCTATTTGCCGGTGCTGATGGTTGTTGAATGGAAAGTCGGATTCTGAGAAAACTAGAGTAAGCTGATGAAGTATCTCCTTGCATCCTGAGTGGAATATGAACTTCGTTCTGGAGTTACTTTTCCGTTGTTGAATTTCCCGTAGATGGATCGTAACAAAAGTAGCGATATCAAGTGGTGATTCATGTGTGGCCCTAAAAGGTTGTTCGCGCCTTGATTCCTCCCAAACATGATCACTAAGTTCTTCAATCATTAACTCAATTTGTTTTACCATAGTGGAGTTGATAACCATAGATCCGCTTTCCTTGGAACTGAGGTGATCTTCTATACTTAGCAAGTTAAGCAATGATGTGAGGTCATTCATCATTGAAATGTCGGTACGACTGCTCAGCTGTCCAGTAGTCTCTTTCATATGTGCTCTAATGGATCCTAACATCTCCCATTGCGTTGAGGTGAATGGGATGTTAGATCTTTTAAGGACATTGTAGATCCTAGTGTAAGTCCGTTTCTGTTGTTGACAAAATTGCAGTTCAGCAGGGGAAAGAGCCAGCATGTTGACTACGCCGCTTATTCCTCTTACTACTTTGTCAAATCTTTGGATCAATTCTTCGAGTACTTTATGATCTATGATGGTTTGCGGTTGGTATCTTGTGCGTTTGGAATATTCCTCCAGTGTTTCTCTTCTCGTAGGATGGTTGTGGTTACTTCCCGCCATTTCTTCAGTGGTAAATGGATTAATTGGCGGTATGCTTCTTTTGTTTTCTTTTTCCATCTTTCTCATCCCAATTTTTTTTCATCGTTGGTTTGTTTACTGATGCATTTTTCATCTTTTGTCCTATTCGTCAGAGGTCAATCGGAAAATATGGCATGATTGCCAGTTCCTTGCTAGATTTCCTTTCACTTATTGACTTTGCAGTTTCTTCATCCTCCGTGGTCTTGTTCATGGAGATCATGTATATATCGGCTTGCTCTCCAGGGTTTGGGTTGTCGATATGGAAAGTGATGGTTTCTCCCTGAGACTGCAAGCTGATAGTTTGTGCAAAGACGTTGATGATTGCCTTTGCCGTATTCATGAAAGGTCTTCCTAGTATGATTGGGATGTGTATGTCTTCCTGCATATCCATTACTACAAAATCTGTTGGGTAAAGAAATTTGTCAATCCTAACTAAAACATTTTCAGCTATTCCCTTAGGGAATTTGACCGAGTGGTCAGCAAGCTGTATGGTCATTTTGGTAGGTCGAAGATTTTCTAACTCAAGCCTCTTGAAGAGCGAGTATGGCATAAGATTAACACTAGCTCCTAAATCGGCAAGAGAACAAATGATGCCTGAATTGTAGATAGAACAGGGGAGAGTAAAACGTCCGATATCTCCGAGTTTTTCAGGAATGGTATTTTTCAAGATAGCTGAACATTCCTCGTTCAGCGGGACATTGGGTACCTTATCCTTGGTTGTAAGAAGTTTTCTGAAGTACTTTTTGGAGTGAACTTCAGAGGCGGTATATAGGAATTTCCTATCAAGTTTAAAAGACTTAAGCTTGTCGGGTCGTTGTTTAAGACGAGCCAGAAATGGAATTTTCCTATTTGATGTAGACTCTAAATCCATTGTCGATGGGACAATAGGTGGTTTCTTCACCGGAGAAGAAACCGTAGGTGGGCTATATGCTACCTGAGAGTCTTGAATATGAGAAGCCTCCTTATGGAAACTAGTTGGACTATCCTGAGTTTTGGCAATAATATGCTGTGCTAATTGTCCTAATTGGGATTTGAAAGCTTTTAACAAAGCCAAATGATCTCTTAAGATGAGATCAGTTTGGTCTTGTCTAGCCGAGAGTCTTTGAATGACTTGTATCAGGGTGTCGTCAAAACTAGAGGTTTGTGAGGGTTCAAAAGGTTTAGGTTGGTGAGTTGGTGGGCTATTCGTAGGTGGGTAAGGAGAATGGTTAGTATTGGGTTGTGTTAGATGAGATTGGAAATCTTGGGCTGAGTGGTTCAAATTAGCACAATTAAGGCAAGTTTGAACTTGACAGACTTGTTGTTGTTGACTTTTCAATTCCTTGATCTCCTTGGTTAGGTCTGCCACTTGCTGAGCGAGAGTTTTGATAGCTTCATTCCTGATTGAAGTAAGTGAATTCACTAGTGATGGGTGATTTTCACTGTTTCAGTCATGGTTGTGCATTGTCATTTCCTCAATAAGGCTCCAAGCTTCATTGGTCGTACAATTCATGAAACTGCCTCGAGAGGCGGTATCAAGTAAAGGACGGTGATGTGGGAGGAGACCATTGTAGAAAATGCGCAACTGGTCTGAGTGCTCAAAACGATGATTTGGACATTTCTTAAGTAATTTCTTAAAGCGTTCCCATGCATCGTAGATTGATTCATCATGCACTTGACGGAAGTTTATGATGTTGGTCCTAAACGTGGCTTGTTTTGATGGGGGAAAATATTTGGCCAAAAATTTGGTTGCTAATTCTACCCAAGAGGTTATAGAGTTGATTTCTAGTTCCTCAAACCAGGTTTGTGCATTGAGAGTGATTGAATAGGGAAATAGGTATAGATAGACTATGTCCTGATTAACCCCAATCGGCTTAAAGGAGTTGGATAAGGAAATGAATTTGTCAAGGTGGGAGTTGGGATCATCATTTGGTAGGCCACGAAATTGACAGAGGTTTTGGACTAACTGAACAATATGAGGCTTTAATTCAAATGAAGTTCTATCGGTTTTCGGATAGACGATTGGTCCTCCTCGACCTTCAATCAGTGGCTTAGAGTCATCAGCCAAAGTGATACGTGCGGCTGTCATAGTCTCATCGGCAGGTGGTTGACTAGTTGAATGGATAGGGGTGGTCATTTCTAAAAGTGGTAAAAGGAAGGAAAAATAAAGAAAGATGTAGGGGTCTAATAAATCCTAAAGGTTCACTAGTAAGTAAGTTCGTCTTAACGCCTAAGGATGGTACAGTTGGTTCCCCGGCAGCGGCGCCAAAAACTTGATGTGCCACCAGCGGCCGGTAAGGATTTCAACCCTTGTCGTTGCACCGGCTACTGGTGGCGGGCATCAGTGGGTGTTTTAAATTTGTAATTGCGGGGCCTAAGTTTTCCCTAACAATGCTAATCCTAAGGGTGAGCAAGTGGTAGGTATGACCTAGAGTCGTTCTTCAAACCAACTGAATTGAAACTAAGGCGTGGCAGATGAGGGCTTTCAAACTAGTGAAGGTTTTATAAAATAGTGAGGGAATTTTGGTTTTTATATTAACTAACTTAGGCAAGTAAATAAATAAAAGCGAAATAAAAATAAAAGATAAAGCAGATAAAATAAAGATAGTGTTTGCTGAGATTTCATTAATTAAGTTATGGGATGATGTTTGGAGAAACTGTGTTGAAAGATATTTGTTAATTATTAATCTTGAATACTCGTGATGTAAACACTAGATTCCCTACTAATTAAAATCCCATTAGCATGTCACACCGGGAGCTAGGTTATGGTAACTTCACAAAGTATTTAGAATAATAAGCAAAATCTTGATTATGGTTTAATAATACTTTCATATGAACGGGAACAAAATCTTAAGGTACTAGACATAACTGAATTTAACGATTCCTCGTCATCCTAACAGATTCGTATATTTAAAAAGTTCATTTATGACTTTAAACCAGCCCTTGCTTAAGACTACCCAATAAATCCCCTAATTATCCACAGCGTTCCTGACTTAAAGTGGTTCCGCCGCTTCAAACCTTGGCCATGTCTTGTCCTATGATAATCCCCCATGTAGCCTTGCGGTTTTATAGTTTCATACCTTTGACAAATTATATTGACACAAATGATTGACTACCTTTTAATTGGACGTCGTTAAAAAGGTGTTGTAATCACGTTTATTGGTGGAAAGGCGATATATTAAATTGAAGTTTAAAAGTCTATTTAGAAAGGTTAATTAAACTAGGTTTCTCATTTTATATGTTAGTCCGTAATATAACTACCTTCGGTCGTTACTCGACTTCCATACATTTGTACTCCACCTTGAAGTGTTTCCAGTACTATATCGAGTGACAGTCGAATAGGGGCCATCATATTACTTTACGACAATTAAGACCGTTTATATTTTACCACTATGATGATCCTAAGGCAACAATCAAACAAGAACATGCAATAAGATGATCAAAGCGATACTACCGATCTTTAATATTTAATTATAAATCATCCCATAATTAATTAACTACATCGCAAGCAAACACAACAAGTATACTACTCTCTAATCATGGCAATAACTAAATCTAGCATAATCAATAAAAACGTAATTAATTAACATAGATAAGGATAGAAAGAACCAGGATTAAATGCGAGAGAAAATAGACTTGAATTAATTGACACAATTCCGAGCATACACCGAAGATTACAATGCATTCTGCACGTTCCTTCTACTTCTAATAAAACTCCTAAACTAGTTTACATACTAGTTAAAACTAATCTAAAGAAAGAAATATAGAGTGAGAAAGTGGGAGCTTATTTCTAGAGTGAGAAAGATAAGCTAGGAAGGTGTGTTTGTAAATGAGCCTCATGCCTCCTATTTATAGGAGAATTTTGGTGCATTTTAGCAAGTGGAAGCTACCAATAGCAAAAGGTGGAAAAGGTAGTGGCACCAGGTACGAAAAGGTGAAAAAGGTAGTGGCACCAGGTACGAAAAGCATGTAAAGGTCTAGCACCGGGTACGAAAAAGAACAAAAAAGCGCAATCCGTGCGGGAGGGTGGTGGCCGGCGGCGGCCTAGTGGCAGCCGGCGGCGGCTGTGTGGTTGCCGGCGGCGGCTGGCACCACCCCGCACCGGTTCGCTGCCCGTTGCTTCGTTTCTCGATTCGTGAATGTTTTCTTCGTTATACGTCCGTTTGCGTTGATTCTTTTTGTGTTGGATTCTTAATTCAAAAACGAAGCTTTTGATGAAAAGAAATCCCAGAAATATATCTCTGAACTTTAGATGTGTCGTACGAATCATTTGGATCTTCCGGCGTACGCAGAATCTTCATTCTTCGCCCGTTTTTGTTGATTCTTCTTCTGTTGGATTCGTAATTTGAAAACGAACATCTTGGGTGAGATGGATGTTGGTGATGGGCACTTTTATCTTGAAATCTCGTTTTGATGCCTTGAATCTTCAAACGTGCGTGGAATCTTCGTTTTCTATCCGTTTTGCTTGATTTTCATCGTGCAACCTTGTTTTGACCATCTTGGCATAATACTATTGATTTGTACTGAATTTGAGTTAAAGTGCCAAGAATCGTTCCAGAATGAGAGAGATATCGGTAGTAAAAACGTGACTTTTTACGCGATATCAATGTCGCACCTCCAAAACACGTGGCAGCGGAAGCATGAGGTGTCACGGGGGCGCCGACCAAATCAAATATCATAACACAAAGATTTAAGCAAATGACATCTATATGAGACGTTTGAAAATGTTACATTCCATAAATAAAAGTTTGCATAAGATTCTAAAGTTTGCAAACATAGTCTAGAGATTTATAATACATAATCGTTGATACAAAATGTCGTAATGCAATTTAAATCTCCTGTTTGAAAATATGCGACTCGAGCTATGCTTTCCAAAAGCATCCTACTGTCCGATTTCCTATGGGTAGTCATACTGTGTTTGTAAACCTGAGAATACATACTAAAAGGGTCAACATAAAGTTGGTGAGTTCATAGGTTTGTTCTGTAAAGTAATAATATAAACACCTGATTTCATGTTTTACAAAAAGGAATCTGCAAGATAAAGTTCTGTAAATAGTAAAGTTTCTGTACAATAAAGTTCTGATTAATAAATCCGGTTCTGTATTTAGTATACTATTGCCATGAGCTCATGTATTCGAAGCTTTAACATATTCTGCTGCCTCTATGTGTCTAATCCGGGACACATCCCGATTCAAATAATTATGCGCCCGTGGGTTAGCTGGAGCGACCAGCTCGGACGGGATTGTCAATCCCAATAGTACTATTCACAATTATTCGCGCTTTATGAAATTAACGAACCATGAAATTGAGGTCTTATTGGTGGATTAGTTCTGCTACTCATGCAACTTGTATATGTTCTGTTTCTGTCTAAGTTTCTGTTTCTGTTTCTAGCAATCATAAGTAAAATCTGTAACAGTTTCTGCTTCTATTTAAGTAAAAATCTGTAAAAGCATGTGTATGTATTCTCACCCCAAAACAGTTCAAAAACAAGTAAAAAGAGGGCTATGAAACTCACCTGGGTTTAGCAAGCAACTAGCAAATAGTCAAATAAGCAAGCAAGTCGGTGTGCAACCTTCTAATGTCCTAAACATATAAGGTTGTGTATGTATAAGTAGATATCTTACAGACCACCTATGTAAGTGGAGGGTTAATGTCCACTTAAACCAATAGTATAGGTGGAGGGTTAATGTCCACCTATAGCTAGTTCATCAACTAGTATGTCCAAAATCACCAAAAGTGTCGGTTTTTATAAAAGTTCCAAAACTTCAAGATTTCACATTTTCGACTTTTTGTCGGTTTATTTCACCATGTGTTTTACCAATTTCTGGTCCAAGTCAAGTCTCACCAATTTTACCAACTGATCTTCTATGTATCTAGTATCTAACATATGTTTTCTAAGAATTTTAAGTCTCAATTTCATAGAGAAACAAAATAAATAGCCATGCATAGCCCATATTCTATTTTTACCCAGTCCAGTCCCACAAATCTGGGCCATGAGTTCATGTGCCATGCGGACAGCACTTTGGATGGTCCCGGGTTTTGATGAGATGACATTCCCTTGGATTGACTCCGGTAGCCCCCAAATGTATCTCTCGATACGTTTGTATTCAGGGTCCACCATAGAGGGACATAGGACAGCTAGTTGGTGGAATCGGGTGGTGTAACTAGTGATGTCATTTCCTTGAACAGTAAGTTTCCAGAATTCCTCTTCAAGTTGTTGCAGTTGCTCAGGGGGACAGTACTCTTCTCTGAGCATTCTCTTGAGGTCTTCCCGGGGGAGTTGATAGGCGACATCAATTCCCTGAGTCTGAGCGTAAGAGTTCCACCAGGTGAGTGCATCTTCAGAAAGGGTGAAAATGGAAAGTTTGACCTTGTCTTCCTCATTGCAGTTACAAATTCGGAAAATAGATTCTGTATTTTCAATCCAGCGTATAAGACCAATGGCACCTTCAGAACCTTTAAAGTATAGGGGTTTGCAGTTCAAGAAGTCTTTGTAGGTACATGGTTTTGTAGTAGGGGTATTAGCAGTTGCGCCCCTGCCGCCCGTGTTTGGTTGGGCAGCCAGGACCTGAGCTACACTCTGGGCGATAAGCTGAGCGATTTCAATATCGGTGTACGTGTGTCATCTGGGAGGCATGATGCTGAACAATCAGAGGAAAGGGATAGGTAAGATATTTGCATAAGGTTATGATGTATCACAGATGTATACAACAATGCAGAGTGATAATCAAAATTCATTAGATAGCATAATTGAATACAAGGTACGAGTTTCATTTGTTAAAAAATGTCATCGTAATATCTGTTGAAAACTTAAGGTCAATCAAATTACGTTGGAAATTTTGTTTTGTCAAAAATCGGTTGAAAGTTTTACGTATGTGAAAAATTCATAGCGTCTATTCTATTCTCGTGGCGGCGTAGCCTAGCAGCTAGTACCCAAAACGGTATGATGAGCGGGTTCCTGTGCGTATGGAGAGGTATGCATGTCGGAAGATTCCCCGCATCTCAAGAGTTGTGGTTAACCAATTTCATCGTCGGACATCTGCACGAAGACGGTTCCTAGCGGTTGGAGTATCAGTAGTAGTAGTAGTAGTATGAACAAGATAAATTATAGTTCGAGGCGGTTCTAGCGTTTCCCCTAGTTGTTTGTGACATACGCGATCCCTAGATCTACAATGTGAGTGGGAAGGGAGAGTGTGAAGTGACGGAAGTAGGTGTAGTTCGTCTAAGTGATGAAGTATCGTATTGTTCAAGTTTTATACGTGTTCCCGAGTGATTTGGTTGCAAGTGGAAAGAAGAGGGTGAAGTAGGCGTCACTTATTTGGGTGGCGAATCCTTTGGCAGATTCTCCTCAAGTGAGTCCTATTTGATTATTTCGTTGTCCGATACAGTTGGGCGAGTGGGTACCGTGGAAATCTCCATAGTAGTAAGTAAAGCTAGATCCTCGTTTTCGATGCCAGGTGACGTAGTTGTGGGAGTGGTTGCCGTGAAGAATGGCAAATGTGTTTAGTGTACATAAGGTTATACAAATATATACATATATATATACACATAAAAGCCTAGCACATAAGCACATATAAAGGTTGGTCCCGTTCTATCCTCGGTATACGTCTGCTACTGTACTCTCGTTCACTATAACCATTTCAGGTCTTGCATTGAATCTCCTTTAATTGTACATAGTTGATCATGCTATGTTAAATTAAATTCAAATGATGCAATCGCTGAACCAGTCATACTAAACAAAGAATACTAACCTAATGGTTATAGTCTAGGTCACTAATGCAATCCTAGTTCGCTATAACCTTTGGCTCTGATACCAATCTGTCGCACCCCCAAAACATGTGGCAGCGGAAGCATGAGGTGTCACGGGGGCGCCGACCAAATCAAATATCACAACACAAAGATTTAAGCAAACGACATCTATATGAGATGTTTGAAAATGTTACATTCCATAAATAAAAGTTTACATAAGATTCTAAAGTTTGCAAACGTAGTCTAGAGATTTATAATACATAATCGTTGATACAAAATGTCGTAATGCAATTTAAATCTCCTGTTTGAAAATATGCGACTCGAGCTATGCTTTCCAAAAGCATCCTACTGTCCGGTTTCCTGTGGGTAGTCATACTGCGTTTGTAAACCTGAGAATACATACTAAAAGGGTCAACATAAAGTTGGTGAGTTCATAGGTTTGTTCTGTAAAGTAATAATATAAACACCTGATTTCATGTTTTACAAAAAGGAATCTGCAAGATAAAGTTCTGTAAACAGTAAAGTTTCTGTACAATAAAGTTCTGATTAATAAATCCGGTTCTGTATTTAGTATACTATTGCCATGAGCTCATGTATTCGAAGCTTTAACATATTCTGCTGCCTCTATGTGTCTAATCCGGGACACATCCCGATTCAAATAATTATGCGCCCGCGGGTTAGCTGGAGCGACCAGCTCGGACGGGATTGTCAATCCCAATAGTACTATTCACAATTATTCGCGCTTTATAAAATTAACGAACCATGAAATTGAGGTCTTATTGGTGGATTAGTTCTGCTACTCATGCAACTAGTATATGTTCTGTTTCTGTCTAAGTTTCTGTTTCTGTTTCTAGCAATCATAAGTAAAATCTGTAACAGTTTCTGCTTCTATTTAAGTAAAAATCTGTAAAAGCATGTGTATGTATTCTCACCCCAAAACAGTTCAAAAACAAGTAAAAAGAGGGCTATGAAACTCACCTGAGTTTAGCAAGCAACTAGCAAATAGTCAAATAAGCAAGCAAGTCGGTGTGCAACCTTCTAATGTCCTAAACATATAAGGTTGTGTATGTATGAGTAGATATCTTACAGACCACCTATGTAAGTGGAGGGTTAATGTCCACTTAAACCAATAGTATAGGTGGAGGGTTAATGTCCACCTATAGCTAGTTCATCAACTAGTATGTCCAAAATCACCAAAAGTGTCGGTTTTTATAAAAGTTCTAAAACTTCAAGATTTCACATTTTCAACTTTTTGTCGGTTTATTTCACCATGTGTTTTACCAATTTCTGGTCCAAGTCAAGTCTCACCAATTTTACCAATTGATCTTCTGTGTATCTAGTATCTAACATATGTTTTCTAAGAATTTTAAGTCTCAATTTCATAGAGAAACAAAATAAATAGCCATGCATAGCCCAGATTCTGTTTTTTACCCAGTCCAGTCCCACAAATCGGCCAGTAGAGGAAAACGTGTGCGTTTCTGGAAAAATTGTAAAACACGAAAGTTGTAGATCTTTTCAATACGGAAATTTAATAAAAAATGCATCTTCTAACTCTTCATAGAACTCAAGATATGACGTTTTTAGTGTGCTGTGATTTTCTGGACAGATTATGTACTCTTCGTGTATAAATCATAAAAACATATTTCAATCTTTTATTTGGACATATTAGTGTTTAATGAGCTACAAAACCAGTAAATAAACATCATGCAATCAGTTTTAGAGAGAGAGGATGGGTATTCATACTTAAAAATGATGAAGAAATGATGAAGATGATGGAGATAGGTTTTGATCCTTGCTTATTTTCTTCTTGTTCTTGATTTCTTGAGTGAGATGATGATAATTTGATGATGTATGATGGAAAAGGAACTGAGTTTATGAGGGTTTTTAGAGAGAGAGAGAGGGCATATTTTTAGAGAGTGGAAGGAGAGATTGTGTGTGAAATTGTTTAAGTGAATGAGTGTAATTGGGTGTAGTATGAGGTGGTGTAGAAAGGAAGCAAAGGAGAGAAGTGGAATGGGCAGCCAAGGGGGGAGTGGGGAGCGGGCCAAGGGGGGGGGGGGCTCACAAGGGTATTTTAGTCATTTTATAAATCCTAGTTTGATAGGTTACGTTTCCCGTTCGTTTACCCGATTGTTTCGACGTTTATTTGTACGTAGAACGTTAATTGTACGTGTTTAATCAATGATTTAATTTTCGATATTTTCACTTGATATAGTTGTTTTAAATATTTGAAAACATTATTAGAAATGTTCCGTTACGTTGTCAGCCTCGATTGCGCGTACGTTGTACGGAGGTTTAATCGCGTAACGTTTTATTCAGATGTTTTTATTGACGAATCATTATACGATGTTTTTAATAATAGTTTCACACAAAATAACATATTTTAAATTATAAAAATATGTTTTGACTTTAGTTCGATTGTTGGGCGCGTTCTGCGCGTTTTCGTCGCGTTTTTGTTACTTTATACAATATTAGTGATTCGTTAAATATTATAAACATAATTTTTATGAGTTTTTGGAGTTTATTAAATAATTTCATATTATTAAATATTTTTTTCACCAACGTCCGTATTTATACAGTGTCAGACTCCGTCCGGTTGTTTTGCACAATTTCACCAAATTGCGTAAGTGTAATTATAACTAATTACGTAGCGTAATATAAATCAATTACGGAGGTGTATATTCACATAAAAATATACAAATACTTACAAGTAATTGTAAGTATTTAGCCTAATACTAAACTAAACACACGTAATTAGGGTTTTCAGCAGGAAATCAGTAACCCTAAATCGGCGGGTGTCACAGTACACTTGAAAGTGGAAAATATATCGTATATAAATCGGTCTTGATGCAAAAAGCCCAATGAGAATGAAATTATGAGATATGAGGTAAAATTAGTGATATAAATATTATTTGCAAAAGTGGTGATAGATTTATTTATGAGGAGATACTTTTGATTGGTGGATGCAACTATTTTATTGATTGTTTGGTAATAGAAAAAGAAAAGTGAATCGCGTCTATTGAATATTATTGGAGCCCATTTATCATTGGAATTCCATGAAAGGATATGAAATCATTAAAGAATGTATCATGATTCGAAAGTCCTTAAGATAGAAGGAAAGTGTTCTTGAGAACACTATTTGATAAGACCTTATATCGATGAAAATTGATATCGCGTAAAAAGTCACATTTTTACTACATATATCTCTCTCATTCTGGAACGATTCTTGGCATATTTAACTCAAATATAGTTCAAATCAGTGATATTAGGCTGAGATGGTCAAAACAAGGTTGCACGATAAAAATCAAGCAAAACGAATGAAAAACGAAGATTCCACGCACGTTTGAAGATTCAAGGCATCAAAACAAGATTTAAAGACTAAAGTGCCATCATAAATATCCATCTTATCCAAGATGCTCGTTTTTAAAATACGAGTCTAACAAAAGAAGAATCAACAAAAACGGATAAAGAATAAAAATTCTACGCCCGCTGGAAGATTCAAATAATTCGTACGCAATATCTGGAGATAGGAAACTCATCTCGGGGATTTCTTTATATCAAAATCTTCTTTTTTGAATTAAGAATCCAACGCAAAAAGAATCGACATAAACAGATGCATAACGAAGAAAATATGCACAAACTAAGAAACGAGACAAAAGACTGCAAACCGGGGGGTGGCTGCCACCGGCCGCCGGCCAGCCACCAGCCGCCGCCGGCCAACTGGTGGGCGGCGCCTGCCACCTGTCCCCCATCCCATTTCCGTTTTTTGGTCCTTGCGTGTACCCGGTGCCACACCTTTACGCGATTGTACGTACCTGGTGCACCACCTTTTCCAGCTTTTGCCAAAGTGCTCCTCAAATTGCTAACGTGAGACGAATTTCACCTATAAATAGGAGGCATGAGGCTTCATTTCAACATACACCATATGCATTAGTCATATTACTTTCTTAGTTTCTCATTCTATTTTCTTACTTCAAAATTAGTATTAGGCTAGTTAGCTAGCTTGTTTAAGGTAGAACGAAAGCAAGGAACATCTTGTAATCTTTGGTGTACACTTGGAGTTACGCTTATTAATTCAAGTCTATTCCTTCTCGCATTCTAATCCGGGTTCTTTCTTTCCTATTCTATCTTAATTAAATATGTATGCTTTAATTATGCTAGAATTAGTTTGTGCCATGATTAGCGAGTAGATTACTATTGTATTTGTTGTGATGTAGTTAGCATATATAATTATGGGATGAATTTAAATACATCGTGACATAATATGACGGCCCCTATTCAACTGTTTACTTGGTATAGTGCTGGAAATGCTTTTAAGCAAAGTACAAACGTATGGAAGCCGGTAAACGACCGAAGGTAGTTGTATTATGGATAAACATTATAAAAATGGAAACTTTATGAATGGACTTATCATGTGATCTTAAACCTAAAACTTACATTCGCCTTTCGATTAACAAACGTGATTGTAACCTTGTAAAGAGGAGTCGCGAACCTTAATACTTGGTCAATAATTATCTGCGTCAAAACTATGGTTTAAATGTAACGTCATGCAAGCATCATAAAATGCATTGTGATTACGTGGAATTACCATGAGTATAGTACACTTCCAATCACAATGTAATTATCATGTAAACATCACGAAGCAATTAATTTCACAACGGAAACATCGATAATCGATTAAATACATTGTAAACTACCATAGCATTTTCTGACATGGTCTGGGTTTAACTTTCTGCAAAAAGCCGTTAGCATTTTAATTAGATTAGTTAGTTTAGATTAGATTAGAGTAGGTAGGCTATAGGCTAAATAACCATTTACGAAAACCTAGGGATTTGTTAATTGTATCAAGAAAGGCAAGTTTAAAATCCACTCTAAAATGATACTCTTTCCTAACCTGTGAAACCCTAAAGTAAGGTACGCAAGAAATCTAAACGTTTTCCCTCGCTTATCACTCTTAAGTTTTACTAATAGGAATTGGTAAATAAGTCCGAACATAAACCCTAAGTTAGTTGTTTATAAGACTCATAATCTTTATGGTATTAAGAACGGTTAGACGTGTTATGGACTTGCTACTCTATTTCTTCGCCCACGAGCAAATGCGTTCAATAATATGGGCCACTGACTCCCTCATAGGAGAGTTGAGCATCGTCTGTCTGACCAGAATCATGACACCTTAGTTCCTCGTGACATATTAGTTGATAACCGAATAATAGGGAATCTATTGGTTATAACATAAGTTATTGAATCCTGCAAACAATTCTAATTTAGTTAATCATTTTCCTGTGAAAGTCATCATCCCATATTATTAGCTAATGAACTCACAACAAATACTACTTTTCATTATCTGCTTTATTATTACATTTTATTCGCTTTATTTACTTTACTTAGTTAACTGAACCAAACCCCCAACGCACTCTTTTAAAACCCCTTTATTAGAAAAGAAAGATTGATTGGATCACCTCCGTTTCAATTCATTTTCTCTTTAAGAACGACTCTAGGTCATACTTACCATCTACTAGCCCTTGGTTCAGTATTAGTAAGTCATACTTAGACCCCAGCAAATATAAATTTAAACATACACGATCGCCCGCCGGCGTTGTCATCATACAGCCGCTGACGGGCGCCATCAAGTTTTTGGCGCCGCTGCCGGGGAGACTAACTGTCCGATACAGAGGCCCAACCAATCCTGTTATAAAGAAATATATATATATATATATATATATATATATATATATATATTCTTTATTATCTGTTTTTAGTTAGTGTATGACCTGTTCCCCTAGATCTGCACCGCTTTTTAACTTTCCCGATACAGAACTTATAATACGCACTATTCGACGAGAAAAGAAGCAATCTGCAATTAGACAACCATTGGCTGATCGCATCACTCTCGCTGACAACAGTAAGCCCTCTATTGAAGGAAGAGGAGGCCCAATTATCTACCCAGAAACCCCTGGACAATCATTCGAGCTTAAGCACCACATCATCCAACTAATCCAAAACCACTGTCAATTCCATGGATTAACAAGTGATGATCCAAACTCTCACCTCGAATTGGCTAGAAGAGAGGGATTAGTCTCCCTCCAACACTGACTTCTTAGTCGAGTCCCTTTCTTTATAGTTCGACTAAGTCAAGTTCATATCTCTTTCAAACTCCTACAAACAAAATGGAGTTAGCCAAGATACAATCCGCTTGTATCTTTTCCCTTATTCACTCACACATCATGCGCAAACAAAGTTTCTAACCAAGTACTTTCCGCCCTCTAAGAAAACCAAACTCCGAAATGACATCATGAACTTCCACCAAGTTTTTGATGAGTCATTATACACCGCATGGGAACGATTCAAAGGAGCACTGAAGAAATGCCCTAACCACCGAACCACCCTCGACGCTGCCACACAAGTAAGCTTTATGACGAAGACAGATGAAGAAGGATGGGACCTTATAGAAAATATGACTATGCATCACCATGATTGGAACTCTGGAGATCACTCAACATCTTCAGCACCTCTCGCTGAATCAATTCCAATTCCAGTCGAAGCAATTAAGGTATTAACAGAGAAGATGGACACACTTGTCAAACAGTTCGGAGAACATAAAAAGCAACAGCACCAAGTACACCAAGTGCAAGCCTGTCAAAACTGCACCAACTCGCAACCACCCAGTGAATATCAAGTTGTATATGAAGAGACAGACGGCACCGTTTACTATGCTCAATATCCCGTTCGACCACGGAATTTTCCACCCGGTTTCAATCAAAACAACAACCAACCTAGAGGACCTCCATTCCCACAAAGAAGCAACCAACCTTTCCAACCCCGATACCCACTCAGATACCCACCTTACCCACAACAACAACAACTTGCCTACAACCAACCCCTCGCACTTCCTGGACCCACTTCCGACACAAACTAAACCACTGAAAAACCCAACAAGACAAATGCCCCAGCTTCAAGTTCAGAAGACGCCTTTACCCAGTTCATGCAAGGTCAACACATACTCAACCAAAAGACATCCACTAGGCAAGACCAAGCCGATCTCTTCATGAGAAATTAATTAGCCGTACTGAAGAACTTGGAAGCTCAAATTGGACAATTGGCACAACGTCTTGAGAACAGACCCAGAGGAAGTTTGCCTAGCAACACGGTTCACAACCCACATGTTGAGGAGGCAAAGCAAGTCACCACCACCAAGGAAGCAGCAACTCCACCACCGGCTGCTGTCCCAGTAAAGGAAGAACAAAAGGTCAAGACACTAGCTGCGGAAACCACTCCAACCATAAACAAAGAGGTTAGAATCCCTTACCCCGCTAGACTTAAGGTCCAACCTAAGAAATTATCATCTTTTAAGTTAGACGGAAAATTCCTTGATACCATGTCTATAGTTCCTGGTCGTAATAAGTACATCAGAAAATTACTATCCACTAAGGATAAACTGCCCGAAGTAAACAACATTCCCCTTAGTTCTGAAACCTCAGCCCTACTTAAGAATAGCCTTCCTGAAAAACTAGGAGACACCGGTAGATTTACACTCCCTTATTCTATTTACCAATCCGGAGAAATAAGCGCCTTAGCCGACCTAGGAGCTAGCATTAACCTCATGCCCTACTCACTGTTTAAGAGGCTAGAACTTGAAAACTTGAAACCCACTAAGATGACCGTCCAGCTAGCTGACCAAACCGTAAGATACCCAAAAGGAATAGCTGAGAATGTCCTAGTTCAAATTGACAAATTCTTCTTTCCGACGGATTTCGTGGTAATGGACATCCACGAGGACCTAAACATTTCGATTATCCTTGGAAGACCATTCATGAACACCGCTAGAGCAGTAATTGATGTATATCACCACACGATTGTCCTACGCTCGCACGGTGAAAGCATCACTTACAAGATCGACCAACCAGAATGCACCCCAAAACAAGAAGAATGTTATGCTATATCAACAGGCAGAATTACCTATAATGATGAATCAGAGCCCGAAGAAGAACAACCTTTCACCCGATCGTCAACCTTCATCTCTGACACTGAAACTGACCCAGAAGAGGAAGAGGAGTATCAACCTGCAGAGGATGACTTGGAATCTAAAGAAGAGAAAGAACGCAAAGAAGAAAAGGAAGAACCCACTGAGGAAGAAGAAGAAACTGAAGAGGAAAAAGAAGAAATGGACGAAGAGACTGAGCAAGAGGAAGAAATGAACTAAGAAATGGAGGACGATGAAGATCATTTTGACTCGCCACAAATGGCTGAAGTCAAGAGGATACAAAACTGCGAAGATTACTCTTCATCAGAAGAATCCGTTGATTATGAAACCCTCTGTCAAGAACTAAAGTTCACTCATATCAGAAGAATGGGAAACATTCTTAACTCTTATCTCGACCCATTGAAATCTTTCACCCGAACCCGACTCCGAGATATAGATATGTTTGAAGAAGAACTCCGATCATCGAAGCATCCAGACCTATATGCTACACTCTATCAAAGAATTGCTGCATATAAGGCAAGGCAAAAGTGTGGCTTTTATGAAGGAATCCTTCAAGACACAACTACCGAAGCTAGGACCATCGAAGTTGACAGTTCCAAACCTTTCAATAACGCCCCCTCAGATGAAGAATTCCACCAATTCCCAGACTCTTGTGACAAGGATTCCGAATATAATAGCGAATGTGACGACGGATATGTCAACATTTCCTGCGATGAACACTCTATTCCCCATGCTCCAGCAAATTCTCCCATCACCACAACCGAGATATTGGAAATCCCTCTCTTAGATGCCCACCAAGAGATGATTGACTTGATTGATGAAAATGACAATGTTTGCATCATCGTAGAAGCTATTAGAGAATCAACCAATGACTACACCACCGCTCAAAGGTAACTGATAAGGGAGATCGAACGAGAATACAATTCATACCTCGCCAATTATGGAGAACCAGAACCCCGCGCTCTTCGAAGATATATTCAAGAATTCTCCGATTCTCTTCAAGCACAAATCACCAGAGAAGCTCAACAGCCAGAAAGACCCTACTACCCAATGGGAGAAGTCGAGTTCTACAACAACCAAAGGAAAATATACCAAAAAGTGTATTGTGCCTTGGCCGGATCCGCTTTTCCCTACTCTTCGAGTCAGAAGGCTATACTTGCATCAATGAAAACCAATCTTGAAAGACCTACTGGAAACCCACGAAATTATGCCGACATCAGAATGGTGGGAGATCTTAGAACCCTTCTAGATCTCATCGAAACTGGTGAACATCTCACAGCCTCGGAAAACTACAGGATCGTCATTCACTCCACCATTGGTCATCACGTTGAACTGATAATTGATGAGCTGAACGAGTCAGCATATGAAGAAGAAAAATGTGAGGTACCAAGATTCATTCCACACATGTCGCAAATCAACCTAACAACCTATGTGACGACTCGACTGCGTGGAATGTACCAAGAAGAAGACGTAGAACTTGACTTTTACCGAAATAGATATCGTGAAATATTCAGCAAGTTATTCTACATCTTCACAAACTCGGATTATCCCTTCAACCATGAACAACATCAAGTCATCAGACAAGTATGCCAAGCAACAAGATCCTTTGGAGGAGATCCTTTGGCTAGTGACTTTGAAAAAGTAAGAACTAAGTTTATGGCTTTAATCACCTCGATAGGTCGAAACCACCCCTAGCGTGAGGTTGTCCAAACTTACACCTGCACCAGAATTGACCCTAACGGACCAGTTACACGGTCAGTTAGATACATCAGCTACGGGATGGCAATCCTCGACAGATTGGCCACTGACCACTTCAAAAGCTTCAGAATGGAATCCACCAGCCCACCAACTCTTATTGCCGACATGACAGAGCAATTCCTCCAGCACTAGGGACGCATCCAGCATCATCTGAAGAAGAAAGGACTAAGTCGAGCTCTCGACTTTAAAAAAGCGCTTCTCGGGAGGCAACCCGTGTTTTTAAATTTCTGCAAATTTTACTTTCCAAGAAGTGATGAAATCTCCGACTATCTTTCACACACGGATCATACATGCCCCAGCCTGCAAGAAAGTATCAACACCCGAAGAATTGTATATTTGACGTGTTCACACCTACGAGACCAATCACAAGAAGACTTAATCAAGAATGCACCTATGAAGACGAAGTCCGGCAGATGCAAGCAAAGGTATACTGCAACTACCGGGGAGTACTTCTATACCGTCTCTTTCACTCGTTATAAATATACCATATCCACTATGCTTATCACTAAGTGTGGGATTCAAACCCAACACACACCGCTAAAAGAATATATCTTAGATGTTTCAACTCCTAAGTGTGGGATTTTCACCCCGAACAGAGCTTAGAATAACATCGATGACGATGTTCCTTAAAGTGTGGGATAGCAGTAGTTGCACTACTGTGAAATGGATAATGATATATTCTTGATTCTAAAATCATTGCTCCTTAGACCCTGCTTCTCCAAAAAGTAACTCGAAAATTTAAATTTTTTTAATTATTGAGTTAAAAATATGTTGAAAATGAAAATTTTAGATGAAGAATGATTTACTTTGGGGAAGAAGGACAAATAAAATACAAATTCTTTTGAAAAATTAGTTTAGTAATCCCATAAAGAGCATCGCATGACTAGGCACACAATAAACCAACTTTCGATTTGTGAGGTATCTTGAGCTATATAAAAAGCATTCACTTTTAATGCTTTACTTTTTCGATTCTTGAGTGTGCCGATGTATGCGTTTAGAATCAGAACTTGCTCATGTGATGCATTTCAAATCCGGATTAGTGAGTAAATAGGAGATCGAATCACTTCATTCTTAAACCCATCCATATACCCATAAATAAACACGTTATCCCTACCATCTCGAAAGCATCCCTCAAACTTCATAGTAAGTCCCAAAGATGAAAGAAAAGAAGCTACAAGGATATGACGTCAAAGAAGAAAACCCAAGAAAGAAAATTCGAAGAAAAGAAAATCAATTGGAGAAAAAGACTCCTTCTGCAAACACCAAAAGAAAAGGGCGTCAATCCTCCCAAAAATTCCAACTTTACCAAAAAGAAACCAATGAAAAACCAACAAAACCCCCTATCACATCACCAACACTTCACCCCAGAAACCCTACATCACTTCCCTTAGAATGATTGTTGCTAGATCGACTTCGCGCTAACCAAAAAGGTAACGATTTGATCCTCAATCAAGCCTATGACGATAAACGATACATGACTGGCATTCAGAGTGATTGATAATACTAGAGTAGGAAACCCTAAACACTTTGAGTGATTGGAGTGGCCACCTTGAGAGGATCGCCTAGTCATGTATCCAAGATCAAAGATCAAAAGCATGCTCCAAAAGATTGCAACCTTGTTTTTCAAAGAACAAATATTTCATTTTTTTCCAAAACCCCCTTTAGTAAAAAGTTCCGCCTCAAAATATTTCATTATCTACTTATATTTAACCATGTTGAAATTCGAGTTTGCTTGAGGACAAGCAAAGTTCTAAGTGTGGGATATTTGATATCGCGTAAAAGGTCACATTTTTACTACTGATATCTCTCTCATTCTGGAACGATTCTTAGCATATTGAACTCAAATACGGTTCAAATCAGTGATATTATGCTGAGATGGTCAAAAAAAGGTTGCACGATAAAAATCAAGCAAAACGGATGAAAAACGAAGATTCCACGCACGTTTGAAGATTCAAGGCATCAAAACAAGATTTAAAGACTAAAGTGCCCATCATCAACATCCATCTTATCCAAGATGTTCGTTTTCAAAATACGAGTCTAACAAAAGAAGAATCAACAAAAACGAATAAAGAATGAAGATTCTACGCCCGCTGGAAGATTCAAATGATTCGTACGCAATATCTGGAGATAGGAAACTCATCTCAGGGATTTCTTTATATCAAAATCTTTTGTTTTGAATTACGAATCCAACGCAAAAAGAATTGATGTAAACGGACGCATAACGTAGAAAATACGCACAAACTAAGAAACAAGACAAAAGACGGCGAACCGGGGTGGGTGGCAGCCGCCGGCCAGCCACCAGCCGCCGCCGGACAGCTGGTGGGCGGTGCCTGCCACCTGTCCCCCATCCCATTTACGCTTTTTGGTCCTTGCGTGTACCCGGTGACACACCATTACGCGATTGTACTTACCCGGTGCCACACCTTTACGCGATTGTACGTACCTGGTGCACCACCTTTTCCACCTTTGCTAAAGTGCTCCTCAAGTTCCTAACGTGAGCTGAATTTCAACTATAAATAGGAGGCTTGAGGCTTCATTTCAATACACACCATATGCATTAGTCATATTACTTTCTTAGTTTCTCATTCTATTTTCTTACTTCAAAATTAGTATTAGGCTACTTAGGAAGCTTATTTAGGGTAGAACGAAAGCAAGGAACATCTTGTAATATTTGGTGTACACTTGGAGTTACGCTTATTAATTCAAGTCTATTCCTTCTCGCATTCTAATCCGGGTTCTTTCTTTCCTATTCTATCTTAATTAAATATGTATGCTTTAATTATGCTAGAATTAGTTTGTGCCATGATTAGCGAGTAGATTACTATTGTATTTGTTGTGATGTAGTTAGCATATATAATTATGGGATGAATTTAAATACATCATGAAATAATATGACGGCCCCTATTCAACTGTTTACTTGGTATAGTGCTGGAAATGCTTTTAGGCAAAGTACAAACTTATGGAAGCCGGTAAACGACCGAAGGTAGTTGTATTATGGATAAACATTATAAAAATGGAAACTTTATGAATGGACTTATCATGTGATCTTAAACCTAAAACTTACATTCGCCTTTCGATTAACAAAAGTGATTGTAACCTTGTAAAGAGGAGTCGAGAACCTTAATACTTGGTCAATAATTATCTGCGTCAAAACTATGGTTTAAATGTAACGTCATGAAAGCATCATAAAATGCATTGTGATTACGTGGAATTACCATGACTATAGTACACTTCCAATCACAATGTAATTATCATGTAAACATCACGAAGCAATTAAATTCACAACGGAAACATCGATAACCGATTAAATACATTGTAAACTACCATAGCATTTTCTGACATGGTCTGGGTTTAACTTTCTGCAAAAAGCCGTTAGCATTTTAATTAGATTAGTTAGTTTAGATTAGATTAGAGTAGGTAGGCTATAGGCTAAATAACCATTTACGAAAATCTAGGGATTTGTTAATTGTATCAAGAAAGGCAAGTTTAAAATCCACTCTAAAATGATACTCTTTCCTAACCTGTGAAACCCTAAAGTAAGGTACGCAAGAAATCTAAACGTTTTCCCTCGCTTTTCACTCTTAAGTTTTACTAATAGGAATTGGTAAATAAGTCCGAACATAAACCCTAAGTTAGTTGTTTATAAGACTCATAATCTTTATGGTATTAAGAACGGTTAGACGTGTTATGGACTTGCTACTCTATTTCTTCGCCCACGAGCAAATGCGTTCAATAATATGGGCCACTGACTCCCTCATAGGAGAGTTGAGCATCGTCTGTCTGACCAGAATCATGACACCTTAGTTCCTCATGACATATTAGTTGATAACCGAATAATAGGGAATCTATTGGTTATAACATAAGTTATTGAATCCTGCAAACAATTCTAATTTAGTTAATCATTTTCTTGTGAAAGTCATCATCCCATATTATTAGCTAATGAACTCATAACAAATACTACTTTCCATTATCTGCTTTATTATTACATTTTATTCGCTTTATTTACTTTACTTAGTTAACTGAAACAAACCCCCAACGCACTCTTTTAAAACTCCTTTACTAGAAAAGAAGGATTGATTGGATCACCTCCCTTTCAATTCAGTTTCTCTTTAAGAACGACTCTAAGTCATACTTACCATCTACTAGCCCTTGTTTCAGTATTAGTAAGTCATACTTAGACCCCAGCAAATATAAATTTAAACACACACGATCGCCCGCTGGCGTTGTCATCATACAGCCGCTGACGGGCGCCATCAAAAATCATTTGGGTACATATGATAAATTCGTTCTTGCAATATTTCTTGAAAAGAATATGCAATGTAAACTGATTATGTTAGCCCATGCATCATTTGAATATATGTATTGTGAAATTGATATATAATTAGAACTAGATGGAAGCTTCCAAAGGCGATTGATACTCATTAAAGAAATTGAGATGAACTAATTTGTAAAGACAAAATTCTATCATGGGTTAAGGATTGAAGCATCCTAATGACGTAATACATGTGCCCCAATAGAAACCTATATAAGAAGTGTTAGTAAGACTTTTGGGCTAACGACATTCACTAAGCACTTTAATGGTTGTGTTTATTTGATTCCTTTCGACCCCCGAAGGATGAAAAGGAATTAGTGGTCAAGAAATACAGTATTAATTATGATTGGGCCTTGAGATTTATAACTAGTCATACGAGACAATTTTTGTTAAGGAGATACAACTTGTTTCTTTTGACAGGCATTTGTTGTGTTGTGTAAGCATAATACATGTAAGGAATGATACATCAACGGTAATGGAGTCATGACTTAGTTGTGGATGTTTTATTATACTCATGACTTAAGAAAGAGTAAAATGAGATGATATTATATTAGTCGTCAACAAGTTTGTACAAGTGATGAGATCAAGTGATGTTCTCATCATGGGGAGAAAATACGCATTGCACTCTTTTTCCCTTGATTATGATTTTGTCGCACTGAGTTTTTCTAGCAAGGTTTTTAACGAGACAACATCCCCAAGCGTATTGAAAGGATTATGTACTCTTTTTCCTTCACTAAATTTTTGTCCCTTCGGGTTTTATTTAGTAAGGTTTTAATGAGACATACTCTTTATACAATGGACATAAGGGGGAGTGTTATTAATTAAATATGGAAGGAATGTCCATATCCAATTATAATATTGATTAGAGATCTTTGAGTATAATTTGGAGATTGTTTCTTAGTGGATAATCCATCTTTGTACTATAAATATATACCATTTAATGAGATGAATAATACAGTTTTCACCATTCTCTTTTCTCCCTGTCTTGTTTCTTTATTTATTGTACTATACTTTTACAACAATAATACTACTATTAAGATCTTGAAGTTGGTTTATTACTTTTCATTATCTTCATTTGTTTGGGTTATAAAGAGCTATTGCATGTAACTTGTATGATGATGATATAGGTTTAAGATAAATAAACAGAAGAATGAAGTAGGGGGCCTATAGTCGATCGAATACTTAAAGTTAATCTTAAGGTTTTTATTTATGAAACCTATAGACTAACAAAACACATAATTTGGACTTTAACTTATTCTTGATGGATAATACTGTTTGAGCAAAGATAATTATAGATCTGAATTAAAAAACTTGTCTTTAGCTCAATAGGGTCAAACCCGTACCCTAATTAATTTTACCTTTTTACCCGTTACCCAACCCTAATAAGCATTCGGATTAATCGGGTTGACTCGCATCACCCGATTAAGTCTCAAACCCTATTACACCCGACCCTAATAAGCTTAATAGGGTTTGGGTCAGGTCGGGTTGAATTTTTTGACAACCCTAACATATATATAGGGGAGCGATGAAGATGAAAGCTCTAATTTTGGGGGAAGGGGGAAATGTAATATTCATGACAAAACATCTTAACTTTGACAATACCAATTTTAAAAAGAATTAATTTTATAAGTATATGATAATCAAAATCGATGTTATAAAGAATTGATAAAATGATGAATTCACTTTTAAGTCACAATAGTTGATGAATATTTGATTAATAAATTGTTAACATTTATCATAATGAATATTAACTTAACATTGTTCGCGATGAATGGTAAAAAATAACATTTTTACAAATATTAATAGTTTTAACATTCACCTCGATGAATATTTACGATTTTGAATATAATATTCATTAATTGATGTTAGAAACTACTAAAATTATTTATCAAGAAAGCTTAACATTCATAGCATCGTGGTGAAATCAAAGAGTTAAAATAAAAACGGTGAAAATCATCTCAATTTGGATTCACAATGTTCTTTAGTTGTGAATTTTTATTTTTTCCCATCACATACGGTTTTATGGTCAACCCTAATGTAACACCCGGTTTTAGAGTCTGGAATTTTTTATAATTATTGGTTAGAAATTTAATATTAGAATTATAGAAAAGTAATTTTATTGCTTAACCACGTCCTGAAACTTAGGATTTACCCCCCTTTGCCTTTGTACGGATGGTTTGAAATCGTTTTCCATGAGTATCTTGTGTGTGCAATAGTTGGGACTGATTCCTTGTATATCCGAAATTTTCCATGGGATTGCCTTCTTCTGCGATTTAAGAACATCGATGAGTTGAGCTTTCTCCTCTGGTTTTAACTCTTGATATTATCACCGGGAGTTGTGATGTTCCATGGAGGTAAGCGTACTCAAGGTGGGGTGGTAATTCTTTTAATTCGAGGTTTGGTGGTTCTTCAATAGACGGCTTCATTCTAGCTATCTCGTCTCTATTCAGTTTCTTATATTCAGCTTGGAATGACGTATCGTCTATCTCGGGTTCAGATGTGGAGATTGATACTATTTCAACCCACTCGGTTTTATTTGAGAATTCTTCCATCTTTAGCTCGTATTTATTGACTGGTGATGAGGAAACTTCATCATTTCTGGTGAAGATGATCCCTCCATCATCGGTGAATTAGAATTCTTGAAATTGAGCGGATGAGGATTGGTTTATGGTGATTTCGGGGTTTGGAAATGGTAGTAGTATGGGTTGGATGGCTAATTGTGATTTATATGGTGGTGGCTCAACACTCATTCCCTTGAATAAATCTAGAATTTCTTCAATTGAAGGAAATGGGTTTGGTCCGTTGAATATGGGTTTATCTCTTTTTAGCCAAGGTATCGGTGTACCACTTCCTAATGGAACAACGATTGTTTTGCCATCGGTGCGAGGAGATTTCTTTTCAAACAGGGGAAAAAGTAGTTCGTCAGATGTTGTTGGCGAAGTGATTGCGGATTGCAGCCTAGGGTCCTCATTATATAGCTTTCGAATGGTGATTATGGTGTTAGGTATCAGATCCTGGCTATATAGTGCTAGTACTTCGTGGAGATGTTCATCAAAAATATCCTGCATGGTATCACACAAACCGAGGTCCTCTTCCAGAGGTTGCTTCATTAATCGATCGACATTAAAGGTGACCTCCTCTTTCCCAACTCTCAGTTTTAAAGATTTTTCGTTAACGTCAATAACGGCCTTGGTAGTATTTAGAAATGATCTGCCTAGGATGAGCGGGATATGGGTGTCTTCCTTTATGTCCATGACAATAAAGTCTACTGGAAAAACGAACTTATCGACTTTGACCATGACATCTTCAGCAATTCCTCAAGGGAGTTTAACTGATCTGTCAGCTAATTCAATGGTCATACGAGTAGGCAATAGGTCATCTAGTCCTAATTTCTTATAAAGGGAATAAGGCATAAGATTAACACTGGCACCTAGGTCTGCTAAGGCGTTACTAATTTGAATTCCCTGGAGAAAACAAGGTATAGTAAAGCGTCCAGTATCGCCTAATTTAGGTGGGAGACCATGTTGTACAATTAAAGAACATTCAGCATTCAAGGGTAAGCTAACTATTTGTTTAAGTTTTTCTTTGTTTGAAAGGAGTTCTATAAAGAATTTTGCACAAGAGGGCATTTCTACTAAAGCATCTAATAATCTAACGTTTAAGTGTAGGCTTTTAAATATTTCCAGATATTTACCGAATTGGGCTTCTTGCTTTTCCTTCTTTAGTCTACCAGGATAAGGTATTCTCGTGTGAGGTACATTATCTGGAGTTTTGGATGGGTCAGATGTTGTGACAGGGATGTCAATTGACACATTTTCACTAGGTGTAGGTGTGGCAAAGAAGTGTCATCGGATGGTGGTGGATCAACTTTTGTTAGTTTTCCTCCTCTAGTCACGATTAACACATCATCACTTGGTGGATGGGTGGTTTCATTAGTGATTGCCGACGTACTTTCCTCAATAAAACTTAGTTTTTCAAAATAGATTCCATGTTAGAGATTAATTTTTCTGAAATTTTTGTCATAGCGTCAATATTATCTTGAAATCCGGCTACTCTTTTGTTTATATCATTTTGTTCGAACATAAAATCTGATAAAGATTGTTTTGAGGAAGGTAAGTGGTTTGTAGGTGAGGAAACAACCAAAAGTTAGGTTAAAGATTCATTTGGTGTGGGGATAGTTAAGTCAAAATAGGGTGTTGACATGATTGGTCAAAAGTGGTTAAACTGAAACTAAACTAATTCTAAACGTAAAAAGGTAACTTTTGATCGATGTTGATTTCTCAAAAGGATCGCTAAACACTAAAGTTGCTAAATTCCTAAAATCGGTTGCTGACGCTCCCCGAAAGCGGCGCCAAAAACTTGTTGCACTGCACACCGGTCGTTAGAATTTCTAATGGTGATGCGAGATAACCGTGGGTTTTAAATTTATAAGGCTGGGGCCTAGGGTTACTATTATGCTAATCAAAGGGCTAGCAAAGGACAAGTATGACCTAGGATCGTTCTTCAAAGCGCAGCAAATTGAAGTAGGAGATTTAGAAACTTTTATGTATTTAGCTAGGGAGAAAAGAGTTGGTATTGGTTTTGAATTTTCTATTCTAAATTAAATTAAAATAAACTGAAAGGTGGAGGTTACTTCGGGCGTTCAGCAATTAAAGCGATTGTCTACTATGAAGCGATTTAGAAGTTGTTGAATATGGAGAGTTATAATGGGGATAAGTTCGTAAGTCAATGTGAGCTATTACTGCAATCCTTCTATCGGGCTAACGCGGAGGTGTCCACAATCAGGCAAATAGAATGTCACATGGGTTGCAGCATATATTAAAGCATACACCGAAAGTTCTCTCAAATGTACACCCATATTATCTGACAGTTAATCTCGAATCCTATTCGCCAATCTCGGTCATCAGAGATGTCCAAATCATGGCATAGTTTGGTGAATAAACAATCTTATGAATGAGGTTTACCCTCACTGGAATAGGTTGGACTATCTGGTCCAGGCGGTCGGATAATGTGTCATCACTTATTCGTACGAATTATCCACATGACTCGGGTATGCAAGAATACATGGATGGTTTGTACTACAAATGGAAACTTAAGTAACACATTTGTTATTCGATTCATAGTATAACTACCTTCGGTCGTTCTCGACTTCCATACATTTGTACTCCGCCGTAGGCGTTTCCATTACTATATCAAAGAACAGTCGTATATGGGCCATCATATTACTGCACGATATATAATGCCAATTGTATTTCACTATTATGATGATCCTAAGGCAACAATCAAACAAGAACATGCAATAAGACGATCAAAGCAACATTTCGATATAAGCATACAAGGGTATTATTTAAGTCGAGGATATTCCGAAAGTTGTCTCAAAAATATCGTCTATATAGATTTAATCTTAATCTACCTCTATTCCCATATTCCGTGTCTCTTGGATCCTATTTTGGTCTAGAGAACACCGGCCATGCCGAGCTCAATGATTCAATCTAACATAGTATAACTAAGTGACCTATACCCTATGAGTTAGCTACGTTCATTTTTGGATAAGGTTTTAGTCACAACATGAGTTGGGCAGATAAACGATAAAGATATAATTCCTACATCTATTTATAATATAAACCATCCGCAATCTCATAACATACAACACAATTACTTATTCAAAACTTTCCAAACAACTATCATAGCAGACAATTGAGTTATCTAATTAACCATGGCAATTCTAGCATGCATACTTAAATTTATAAAATAAAGAACAAACATATTTAAATATGGAAGATAGATTAAAACCTGAGAAGGTATACAAGTAACTCGTAGCTACAATGCGTCCCGGAGCACCTCCGTATAGATCTTCCTTAGTTAATTAATTAGATATTCTAATTAATTAAACTATCCTAAAGGAAGAAATACTAATTTTACAAAAACAAGAAAGATATAGAATGTAGAAAGTGTATGGTGTGTGTTTTTCCAAGGTATATCTTCAAATGAACCATGGGCTCCCTATTTATAGGGGAAAATTGATGCATTATAGCAACTTGGGGCACATGTTAGCAAAAGGTGAAAAAGTTGCTATCACATGTACCGTAAAGCGCGTAAAGGTCTAGCACGTGTACCCCAAAGTCGCGGAAAAGCCCTAGCACATGTACCCTGCGAGTACGAACGAGGATGAAAAAGCACCAAATGGATAGGGGGTTGGTCGGCGCCGGTGGTGGTGTAGCCGGCGGCGGTGGTGGTGTGGCCGGTGGAGGTGGTGGTGTGGCCGGCGGCGGTGGTGGTGTGGCCGGCGGCGGCTACCCTGCCACCGCCCAGTTCGCCGTCTTTCGCTCCGTTTCTTAAATTGTGCGTATTTTCTTCGTTATGAGTCCGTTTTCATTGATTCTTTTTGCGTTGGATTCGTTTTTCAAAAATGAAGACTTTGATGAAAAGAAATCCCAAAAACATGTCTCTGATCTTTGGATGTCTCATACGAATCATTTGAATCTTCCGGCATACATTAGAATCTTCATTCTTCATCCGTTTTTGTTGATTCTTTTTCTCTTGGATTCGTATTTTGAAAACAAATATCTTGAATAATAGAAATCTCAATGATGGGGTCTTTTGTCTTTAAATCTTGTCTTGATGTCTTAAATCTTCAAACGTGTGTGGAATCTTCGTTTTTCGTCCGTTTTGCTTGATTTTTCTCGTGCAACTTCATTTTGATCTTTTTGGCAAAGTTTCTTTGATTTGAGTATCTTTTGAGTCCAAATGCCAAGTATTGCTCCAAAATGAGAAAGATATTGGTAGTAAAAACATGACTTTTTACGCGATATCATGTTGATAACTTTCTCCAAACTGAAATTGGGTAGTTTTGGGTTTATTATCGGATTTGGGGTTGTAGTGTGGCAAAAATCTGGTTGCAGGTTGATTGAGTTTTTGGTGCATAGCCGATCGGCTATGTTTTCTTAGCCGATTGGGTATATGTTGCCTAACCGATCGGGAGCCTAATGGCTAATTTAGAACAAAATTGTTACAACATATTGTGACTGAACAAAAAGGTCTCGAACTAGTCCAGTTAGCCGATCGGGTAAAGGGGAGCCGACCGGGTAAAGGTTGATAGCCGATCGGCTATGGGTTTATAGCCGATCGGGTAAGGCTTATAACCAGATCAAAAATTAGTTTTGATTTTGTACTTTCAATGTAATTATAAACATTAGTAAGTGATACATTGGTATTAGGATATTTGTATTAATTTAATGTATTTAATATGAGTAATATAATTAGTTATGATTGTTTATTATACCATGATTATTAATTGTTGGTTTGTTATTATACATTTAACATAAGTTATATGATTATGGAACGAATTATTAACTTGTATTATCTGTTGTTCTCAGATAAGCCGGAAGAAACTTAGTGATATAAGACAAATGAGTTCAGAGACTGGATTATTGGTGAGTGGTAACTGTAGTCTTCGATTCAACTTAGTTGTAACAGGTTTGGTTACAACGGGTAAACATTATTGTTATTGGTTATTGACTGTTTAGTCTTAGATATTGTTTGATTGTTGATTGGTTGTTGTTATTATTTCATGATGGCATGACTATTATGCATTATGTGATACTTGGGCCACTGGGCATATGTGATTATTCAGAGGTCAACACTGGTTGGGTTTGTTGCTATTGTTTGGCTGGTGGGGTTTCCGATACACATAATTGATGGATGAACCCTAGTCAGTTAATATAGCTTCAAACTATCGGTAAATCACTGTTACGACCGAAAGTGGTTTAAGGGTTCTTTGATTAGCTAATCAGGAACTGCCGATCCTCTTTGACGTTATGTGTTTATTGTTGATTTGTTGTAAGATTTGTTATTTTTGAATTGAACTGTCAGTTGCAGTTCCATTCACTTAGCTGTGAGCTAATCCCACCATATTTAACATTTTGCAGGTTTTGGTTAGATGACGGGTAACGAGTGAAATACTGGATGAATGTTTGACTAATGTGACGTCAACTCTGATACTTTGGGTTAATCAATGATATGTTTTGGAAACTTATTCGGCACATATTAGTAACTTAGTTTATAAATGTAACTATTTTGAAACGCTAAACCTTTGGTAAATTATGTGTGTACACATGTAATTAAGTAAGTACATATGATATGTACATGTTTTTGGTTTGAAAATTTTGAGAGTCGCTTCCGAAATTTGAATATATATAAAATATGTTTGATAAAAGAAGGGTGTTATACCTATTATTATTTTCGTGTTTTCTAAATATTTTCCGTTGTAAACCTTTGTTTCCTTTTTTGCTTCAAACAAATATAATTTTTTTAAATGTGAAGCTTATTTATTTGGATTCACATAAATTTTGAATGCGTGGAGCTCAA
Organism: Pseudognaphalium luteoalbum; assembly: GCA_963422505.1. Taxonomy (NCBI): domain Eukaryota; kingdom Viridiplantae; phylum Streptophyta; class Magnoliopsida; order Asterales; family Asteraceae; genus Pseudognaphalium; species Pseudognaphalium luteoalbum. The sequence continues at coordinate 33,314,865 of OY730194.1, read as the reverse complement.
TTTTCAACCTTTACGATTTATAAATTTTATGTGCAGTAATAAAAATAGGCTTCATATTTAAAAATTAAGTGAAACAAAAAAAATCAACTTCACACTTCATATAACTGTAAAGGTCAACTATTTTCACTGTTTTTATTTCATGTTCACCCCTATTTATATATATAATTTGATCCACGGGTTGAAATATTTCTACACTATTTTTATTTTATGCCCTTATTTTCACAAGATTATATATACATATATATATATATATATATATATATATATATATATATATATATATATATATATATATATATATATATATATATATATATATATATATATATATGATACAAGTGTCTTAGTGTTTGACTTTCTAAAAAAACTATATTCTAACTCCTCAAGTAATTGCATTTTCAGAAGATAAATATTACACAGATTGTCCCTTTGGTTTGCTCCAAATAACATTCCCGGTCCCTGTGCCTTTTTTTGACGTAGATTATCCCTGTAGTTGCATTTTGTTGTGTAGATAGTCCTTATGTCTAACGATTGTAACTTTAGTCTGTTAAAGGACCTTGAATGTAACAATGTTAAGGGAAGAGGCTATTTGTGTAATTGATTTTTAATTGATTTTTTAATGTAATGCTTTTCTTATTTGAAATTAAGCAAGTTGCTTTTAATAAACTTTTCAATTCAATCTAACTATTTTAATTGATTTTTTAATATTTATTATTTTGTGACAATTGAAATGATCAACTAGTTTATTCTAGTTTCGATTTCACATATATTGTATTTGTTTTCACTTTTCAATATTTTTTTAAAGAAAAACAAGTACTCAAACACCCATATAAGGAATAGATTCATTTTCCATGAATATTTACACAATTGTCCACCTCACGATATGTAACATCCTCTCAAGTGGTCTGGTAAATTCCTATTTAAATTGATTATTTAATTGTTTTAGATATTATTTGAAATTATTTGTTTGATTTTGAAATTTAAGTAACATTGACCTAACTTTATTCATTTCTCCCTTGTTCTTCACCGATTCAAGAACACTCCCACAATTAACTCAACTAGAAAATTTAATGGAAGCTGTGATTTAGAAACTCTAAGTATTACTATCAGTTGTTCACCATCATCATCATCTATTTCTTTGAATTGTAAGTGTTTTAAGTGTTATGACCTAAGTTTGGTTAATTAGATTAAAACGGTATAGTTAGAGTTGAAGCTTGTATTCAATGTTTGTAGATGTTTGTTGATGTTACTTGATGTTGTTTGTTGTTGTGGTTTAGATATAATCTGTGTTTAGCTTGTAAGTTGAAGTAATTTTGCTGCAAGTCGATGAACAGACCAAGGTTTCTGGGTCAGGACTAGGTAGCCGATCGGCTAACCACCTCAGCCGATCGGGTATGAATTGGTAACCGAATGGCTAAATTTAGCCAATCGGGTATTCTAGTGTAAAAACATCATTGAAAACTAGCCTTCGATCTTTAAAGTATAGAATAGTGAGAGTACCTGATCGGGTGAACCAGGTGAGCCGATCGGGTATTGTGTCCCAGCCGATCGGGTAGATTAAGCCATACGGCTAAATTAGAACAAAACAATTACAGAACTTTGCGCTGGAATGAAAAGTATTGAAAATCACCCTTTAGCCGATCGGGTCAGTGGTGAGCCGATCGGGTAAGTAGTGTTAGCCGATCGGCTATGAAAAGAAAGCCGATCAGGTAAGGTTAAAAACAGGAACAAAGTAATTAGTTTTGTTTTGTGTTGTTATGTGTATCTAATGTTGATAAATTTCTACTATGATATGATAAAATATCAATTTAATAATTATGTTGGTATTTAAGTATTGGTACAATTTAATTGTACTTGTGAATAGTTAATGACAAGATTAGTGTTTATTTACATAAGTATGATTAGTTGATACAAGTACTAACTTGTGTGTTCTGTGGTGTTTCAGATACTCCAAAGACTCAGTGATATAAGATAGCTGAGTGTGAACTCTACAGAGGTATCGGTGAGTGGATTTGGAAATCACCTTTTGATTTAGTTTTAACCAATTGTTTGCAACAAGTGAACGTAGATATGTTATTAGACTATTTAGTTGGAATCATTAATTGTTAATCTACGTGCTAAGTGGCCTTCAGGAATCAGTTGTTATTAAGGTCAAAACGTTGGTTGGGCTAGTAGGTTATTGTGTGAATTACATAGGGTCTTGATTCATTCGTTGTGTGTAGAACCTGTGTTTGAGTATAATAACCATTAGCTATCGGTCTATTCTGTATTGGCCATATAGATTGTTGGGCAAGTGTTCTTGAGAGCCACCGCGGCAGTAGGGTTTCTCAAGAGCCACCGATCCTCATTGTTGAACCGTTGTGTTGTGTACAGTGTATATACGCTTAATTGGTGTAAAAAAGTGGTTAGGCTAAATTGAATGGTGTTTGACCTATTCATTCACTTAGCTTTGTAATAATCCCTTATTTTACTTCCTGCATGTTATATTTTGAATATGTGGGTTGCAGGAAGGGATGCTTTATCAAGGAATGTTTGACGTCGTGCAACTATGATTTAGTTTTTGTAACAAACTAAAGTTTTGAAATTTTATAATACCCCATACCATGTAATACATATGTTATGGTTTGAATAGTTTTGTGTATCAAAGTTGTAAACCTTTTATGTATAATTTTAAGTGAGGTATATTAAAAAAATATCTTTTGACATACGCTTCCGAATTAAATATATACTATATTGATATATTGAGTGAGGGGTGTTATAAGTTGGTATCAGTGACATGTTTGGGCGAATTGAGCATTCTAATGTATTCAATCCCAAATCTAAATTGTGTTACGTCAAACATTCTTGGGTATGGGATTTAGCATTGTATGTGAAATTGTTAGTAGATAGGTACTAACAATTAACAATTTTCAAGTTGTTGTGGTGATTACAGATATGGTAGATAATGAGACCGACCACCAACCCTAACAATGCCTCAAGGATCGATGTTCCTCCTTCAGATACTCATAATGATAGACATGATCATGAAGGTACTTCTGTTCCGGTACATGAAGAGTCGAATAGAGATGACTATATGCTACAATTGGAAAATGAAGTAATGTTACTCAAAGAGTATAAACGTCAGACTGAAGCTGGATCATCTCAACATCAATTTCAGCAACAAATACATGTTTATGGTACTGTTCCACCACCGTTGGTATCTATGATTCCGACATCCACATCGGTACCATTTTCTTCTTCTGGGCCATTTAATTATCAAATTCCAGTGGTTCCACAGCCCCAACAAAGCAAGGTGTGTTCATTTAAAACGTTTATGGTAAGTAAACCATCGGAATTTCATGGTAGTACCAACCCTTCTGTAACTTTAAATTGGTTGAGAGACATGGAAAGAAAATTTGATGTGACTTGTTGTGAAGAAGAATCTAAAGTTTCATATGCAGTTCACTGTTTGAAAGATGAAGCTATGGTTTGGTGGGATTCAATCACCGCTTATTTGACTCAGCAACAAAAAGCATCTATTCGTTGGGCTGATTTCTATAATGAAGTTTGTAAACAGTATTGTTCTGATTTTGATATGGCTCGCATTAGACGAGAGTTTACAAATTTTCAATTGACTAATAAAATGACAACTGATGAGTTGATATCTCAATTTTCCGAGAAACTGAGGTTTGTTCAGCAGTAGGTGCTTGATGAGAAGACAAGGGTGGAATAATTTATTGGTACTTTACCACCAAGTTACCGTACCACAGTGAGACTAGCTGGTTCTTTATCTCAAGCTTTCACTCTTGCGCGTTCAGTTGATAGTGATATGAGAGCTCGAGATTTTCCGTCTAAAGATACTTCTTTTTCGAGATTTAGAAGTGATACTTCAGGTAAAGGAAAGTCCCGATGGCAGAGTAACCGACAAAGTAAGAAGTTTGGTAATAAAAGTGGTTCATCTGTCAGTTCTAATTGGTGTAGTTCGTGTAAGTCAAAACATTCTGGTCCATGTACTGTTCAGACTAATAAATGCCTTAAATGTGGTAAACTCGAACATGAAATGAAGAATTGTAATTATCCTAATTTTGTATGTTGGACTTGTAAAAAGGAAGGTCATCGGGTTGGTCAATGTCCTGAGGCGGGGAGATAGGGTTCGGTTTCGATCGGGAGTTCATCATCTTCCGGTCAAAAGCGGAAGAATCCGACCAGCAGCAAGTAGGGCATTTCAGATGACCGTCGATGAGGCTGTTCACACAGATGATGTGATAATTGGTACTTTTCTTATAAACTCTGTACCAGCTCGTGTTTTATTTGATTCTGGAGCAAACTGTTTGTTTATATCTGTGTGTTTCTGTGATAAGTTGCATTTGACTCCTGTGATTACTAAGCCTGTTGAAGTAGAAATAGTTAGTGGCAAGTTAGTTCCTGTTACCACCTCGGTGACTGGAGCTAGTATTATGATAGAAGGACAGACTTTTCCAATTTCATTCATGTTAATGCCAATTCCTAGTTTTGACGTGGTTATTGGTATGGATTGGTTAAGTCAGAATAAGGCGAGTATAGATTTCCATAAAAAAGTTGATAAGAATCCCAATTTCTGAAGAGTCATTTGTCGTGGCTCGAGGAGAGCGGGATAGTGGGCTGATTTGACGCAAAAAGTCACATTTTTGTGCACCTTTTCAAGCCCATTTTGGTTCAAATCTTTTAATAAACATCAAATAATTAATGTTTTATGCTAAAAATGTAAAATGAACCAAAACTTAGACTTCCTTTCGAAAAGTCACTTAAAATGCTCAAATAACGAACAAATCAGAGCTAAAATGATCCACTTGCGATTCTGACGTATAATTAAAATAATCTGGCCTAATTTGTGTCATATTGATCTTCAGGAAAATACAAAACTGTGGGCGCAAGAATCGTTCGAGTCTGACTAGTAACGAAGAAGTTAGAGCAAACCGAAGATCACAAGAAATACGACCAGTGCACAAGACTTACGATCCAGCACACAAGAACACGACCCAGGGTACACCACCCCCATAGGGGCCGTATACACCCCCTTTAGGGACGTATACCCCCACTAAGGGGTGGTATACCCCCTTTTGGGGTGGTATACCCCATTTTTGGTGCCGGATACGCCCTATTTGCTACCGAATACGCCCTATTTGGTGTCGAATACGCCCTCTTTGGTGTCGAATTTCATAGCTCGAGGGTGTATTTCAGTGTTAAAATAGGAGCGAGGGTGTTGAGTGTAAAATTGTAACTTGAAGCCTATAAATAGAGGCTTTCACCTCCTCATTTCTCATCCCTCAACATCCCTCAACATCCCTCAACATCCCTAAACATCCCTCAACATCCCTAAGCATCCCTAAACATCCCTCACATCCCTCATTCCATTCTCATTTCTTTCTCTCTCACACACACTTTCTCTCTCTAGAATAATATTAGTAGTTAGTTAGCTAGTAGGAGTAGAGTAGCAAGCTTACGCGCTTTGTACGGAGTCGCTCCGAGACTACGGATGCGTAGATCTGTTGTAACGCCTAACAGGTTATATTATATTATCCTTATTATTTTTAAATATGTTGTGCTATTATCATGATTATTTAAGAATGCATGCTATGATAATTGCTATGTTAGGCTAGAAAAATATGTGTTTGCTATGATAAATGTTATGCTAGGGTAGTTATGCTTTAAACAATGCTGTTACTCTGCTTGTATGAAATTAGGATATGTTTGAATTTATGAATTAATTCTCTAATATTTTATTTATCCAACTTATGCTGTGGTTTGAAACCTATTGATATAATCCGGCCAATTGTAGAAATAGGTCCCTCAACTATTTTGTGTCTGAATGATTCGATGAACTCGGCATGGCCGCTGTTCTCCTGATTGAAATAAATCAGAGGAGACACGGATCATAGGATTAGAGATAAATTAGAATTAATCCCATATATCGAATGCTTTTGAGAGAACTTTCGGAGAATCCGTGACTTAAACATTTATCCAGAAACTCTGCCTAAAATAAACTATTTATCCATGTTACACTACTGCATGTTCTTGTTTGATTGTTGCTCTAGGGTTTACATGCTAGTATCTGTTTGTCTATTGCGGTTGTTGGGTTTATGATTAGGTTTTCAAACATAGAATAATTACATATGACAGTTTAATATGCTAGAATAATTACAATGATCTGTATGAAATAATGACAAACAATTTAACCGATCGTTAGACAGACTTTCCCAACTTATTCCGCGGGGTCACTCATGTTCACTTTATTGTTTATTCAACAATTCGTGCCATGATACGGACATCTCAGACGACCGAGACTGGGAAATAGGATTCGAGGTTAGTTTTCGGTTAAATTGGTACTACATTTGGGAGAACTTCCGGTGTAGCTTACACTCCGTATCTGTTATCCATGTGACATGTTATTAATTTGATTGTGGACAACTCTACGTTAGATAAGCAATAGGATAGGAGTTATGGCCCATTAGGACATATACAATAATGATACGGGATCTCTGGGCGAGGCATCAGAAATACCGTAAAATGGCTCAGTACTTGGTATAGCGCTGAAACCACCTCTGGTGAAGAACAAATGTGTGGAAGCCACGAAAAGGCCGTAGGTACAATACTATGTTGAACATCGTTCAGAGACCCCAAATCAGCCCTGCTAGGATTAATTATAATTTGAGCCTCAATCCTCATAACTACCCCTAAATAGCATATACTGACATCATAGCAAACACTCACGTAATTTATAGATCTCTCAGCGACTACACTCCTCATTTACCTTTCTGTTTTTAGTTTAAGTAAAATTGAAAACAAAACCCCTCAAAAAGTTTTAATCTCAGCTAAATTACCAAAGATAATTAATCCTCCCAAGATCCCATGCCCGTTAGGGTTTAAGAATGACACATGAATCATACCTACCGCTTATACAAGTAGTGGTGTAACTTAGGCTTCCCAGCAAAATATAAATTTTAAAACCCTCTGATCTGCAACCCGACTGGACAGTCAGCAACGACAGGGAAGCAATTCTTTGACTGATCGTTGGGAGGCGATCAGGTTTTTGGCACCGCTGCCGGGGACTACAACGACCGATTTTAGGAATTTAGTTATCTTAGTTATTTAGCGATCCTTTAGGAAGATCAATATCATTCGAAAGTTCCTTTTCTATCCTTAGGTTAATTTTACTTTTTCCGTCTTTAGATTAGTTTAAAACTTTCCTTTCCAAAACCCTACTTTCTACCAACAAGCTATGTCGAACCGTATCACTCTCGCCTCATCAATTAAGCCACTGCTAGAGGGATGAGGAAGACCGATCGTAGCACCAAACGACGAAATCCTTGAAATTAAGCCTCACTACATTAAAATGCTAAAATCTGAGTGTCAGTTTCATGGTCTTTCAACTGAAAATCCAAATGCCCATCTCAACAAATTCATCAATCTTTTTGACTCTTTCACACAAATAGGAACCAATAAAGACCTTCTTCGCCTCTATTTGTTTCCCTATTCTTTATCCTCTCGAGCTTTAACATGGTTTTATGAATTCGATTCATACATGGGAGGAGATGGCTACTAAGTTTCTAGCTAAGTACTTCCCTCCTTCCCTGCAAACCAGGCTTAAAAACAATATCACTAACTTCCATCAAGGAGTTAATGAACCATTAAGCACTGCTTGGGAACGATACAAGAAGTTAATTGAAAGATGTCAAAACCATCAGTCGGATGAAACGAATCTGGTCTGTATATTCGACAACATTTTGAATCCTCAACACAAACAAACCCTTGACGCTACTTCATTCGGAAATTTCATGCTACATACCTCTGACGAAGCTTGGAAATTGATCGAGACGATTGCGACTCATCAGCATAACTTGGAGTCAGATGAAAATACTTCAGAAGGAAGGAGTACTTCTAACCAAACCTTAGACAAATTAAGATCTCAACTCGATTCTATCACTCAAATTGTCAAGGATTTGCAAGAATCTTCAAACCCTAAGCTAAAGAAGATACCTCAAAAGTTCCTATGAAGCTGAAGGGCCAATGAAGAAATTCTTACAACCAGTGAAAACCCTAATCACTCTCTTCATTCAAAACTTTTCATTCAACGGTTTACCACACAACCCACTACTCAATCTTTAATTCTCTCTACTCCTTCCCCATTGACTTCTTGTCTAAACAACGAAAATTTCAAAAACTTCATTGTTGAAAAAAATAATGTCAATAGAAAAATTGTTGATTTTCAAAACCAAATTGATTATTTGACTAGAATTTCAAATGATTTAATTAAAAACATGGTGGATAATGTTAAAAATTTGTTTTTAAAAGTTGAGGAGAAGCGAAGGGAAGAAGCAATCTACAACTTTGTCTATCACTCATCCTATGAGCATGATGACATCCTTATGGTCACTAGAGGGGGAAAAGAGACTAAAAATGAGAAATCCGTAGATATTCCCAGAAATGAACCTTCTACTTCTCTACCTACTGATTCAGTTCAAGTTGACACCCCCGTCACTTCTCCTGAATCGGAACCTTCTAAAGCCACAGAAAACATTAAACCTACACATATACCTTTCCCTGGTAGGCTTAAGTAAGAGAAACAAGAAGCTCAATTTGGAAAATATCTACAAATGTTAAAAAGCTTACACTTAAATGTTAGACTTTTAGATGCTTTAGTTGAAATGCCTAGTTGTGCCAAATTCTTTAAGGAACTCTTATCCAATAAAGAAAAACTTAGACAAATAGTTAACTTACCCTTAGATGCAGAATGTTCATTGATTATGCAACAAGGACTACCCCTAAAGCTAGGAGACACCGGCCATTTCACTATTCCTTGTTATCTTCAGGATGCTCATATAAGTAACGCTTGAGCTGACTTAGGAGCTAGTGTAAACCTTATGCCATACTCTCTTTTTAGGAAACTAGGATTAAGCGAACTATTACCAACTCGAATGACCATCTAGTTAGCCGGTAGATCAGTTAAACTCCCTCGAGGAATTGTTGAAGATATCATGATCCGTGTTGATGAATTCGTCTTACCTGTTGATTTTGTTGTTATGGATATTGAAGAAGACACCCATGTTCTACTCATCCTTGGCAGACCTTTCCTAAACACTGCTAAGGCCGTCATTGACGTTAATAAAAAATCTTTAAAACTTCGAGTTGGAACTGAGGAAGTCACCTTCAATGTTGATAAACTAATGAACATCCTATGGGAGAAGATCTTGGTCTTGTAGATTCTTTGCAGGAAATAACTGAAGAACAATTGGAAGAAATTCTCATGGTAAGTAGCATCAACCCTAACACTATCATCACAACAAGGAAACTGTGTGAAGAAAACACGGGATTATGCTCTGCTCTCTCAGATTCTTCCACCGCATCAAGAGAAGTTCTATGTCCTTTAAAAAATTCCAGCCCGCAGTTCAAAACTGTTATGACTGCTCTGCTTGGGCAAGGCACACCAGTCACTCTTCTGAGAAGGAACCTGACTCCAGAAGTACATGATTCATCTCTCTCAAGTTAAGAAGTTCAAAGGATGCTCAAGAAAATGGAATCAATGTTTTCACCACCTGAATCATAGCTGTTTGAAGGTTGTGAACCATAAAGATCAAATTCAGAAATCACCATAAGCAATTCTTCATCAGCTCAATCTCAGAAGTTTGCACTCACTGAAGACAACGATATCATCATCACTGGAGAAAATGCAGCTTCTATATCATCCACTGTCAAATACGAGCTGAGGAGAGATGCATTCTATGATAAAGCAGAATGGGTTGAAATAGCTTCAGCCAATACATCAGATTCACCTCTTGAAGAATCAGACTTCCAAACGGAGTTTGATGAACTCAAGAGAGATGAAATTGCAAGAATGAAGCCTTCCACTGAAGAACCGCCGGAATTGGAACTGAAGGAACTTCCCTCTCATCTGGAATACGCTTTTCTCGAAGGAACTTCACACTTACCAGTTATCATATCCAAAGATCTGAAGCCTGAGGAAAAAGCCAAGCGCATCCAAGTGCTTAAGTCACATAAAAAGGTAATTGCTTCGAAAATCTCTAACATACAAGGGATCAGTCCAAACTACTGCAGACACAAGATTTTAATGGAGAACGACTTTAAGCCATCAGTTCAGAGACAGAGGAGAGTAAACCCGAAAATTCAAGACGTGGTCAAAAAGGAGGTTATCAAACTTCTTGATGCTGGCCTGATATAACCTATTTCTGATTCTCCATGGGTCAGCCCCGTACAGGTTGTTCCAAAGAAAGGAGGTGTGACGGTGATTACAAACGAACATAATGAACTTATCCCAACAAGGACCGTCACCGGTTGGAGGGTCTGCATTGACTATCGCAAACTGAATGAAGCCACTCGCAAAGATCATTTCCCTCTTCCATTTATTGATCAGATGCTTGAGAGAATGTCAGGAAATGAGTTCTATTGTTTCCTCGATAGATTCTATGGCTATTTTTAAATACCTCTCGATCTGAAGGACCAAGAAAAGACAACATTCACATGTCCCTATGGAACATTCGCCTACCGACGTATGCCTTTTGGGCTATGCAATGCACCTGCAACTTTCCAGAGATTCATGGTGGCAATTTTCCATGACATGATTGAACAGTGTATGGAGGTATTCATGGATGATTTCTTGGTCTTTGGAGACTCCTTCACATCTTGTCTTTCCAACCTAGACAGGATGCTAGCTCGATGCGAAGAATCAAACGTCATTCTGAATTGGGAAAAATGTCACTTCATGGTGAAGGAAGGAATAGTATTAGGACATTAGATATCTAAAGCAGGAATTGAAGTCGATAAAACTAAAGTTGATACTATCTCGAAACTTCCAACACCTACTTCTGTGAAAGTCATCCGAAGTTTTCTAGGTCACGCCGGATTCTACCGTCACTTTATTAAGGATTTCTCTAAGATTTCTTGACCTATGACTCATCTTCTCGAAAAAGATACTCCGTTTGACTTTACAGATGACTGTCTTAAAGCTTTTAACTACTTGAAGGAACAGCTCGTGCATGCACCGATCATGGTTGCCCCCGATTGGAGTTTGCCATTTGAAATCATGTGCGATGCCAGTGATTTCGCAGTTGGAGTTGAACTAGGACAACGGAAGGAGAGACACTTTCAACCGATTTACTACGCCAGCAAAACTCTCACAGACGCTCAAGAAAACTATACAACCACTGAGAAGGAGCTGCTAGCGGTAGTATTTTCTTTTGATAAATTCCGTTCCTATCTTATTTTGTCCAAAACTATTATCTATACAGATCATTCAACTCTTAAGTATCTCTTCAAAAAGCAAGATGCTAAGCCAAGACTGCTGCGCTGGATTCTGCTTCTACAAGAATTCGACATAGAAATCAGAGATAAAAAGGGAGCAGAAAATGTTGCAGCAGATCACCTCAGCCGATTAGAAAATCCAGCACTGGAGAAACTTGAAGAAAGAGATATTCAAGACCAGTTTCCAGATGAACAACTCATGAACATCGGAAAGCACCACCAGGGAACTCGATCATCATACGAACCCTGGTATGCTGATATTGCCAACTTCCTGGTGGGAAGAATTGTCCAAAAAGGAATGTCAACTTCTCGAAGATGAAAGTTCTTCCGCGACTCAAAGACTTATTTTTGGGATGATCCTTTCCTCTTTAAGGTCTGTCCCGATCACATCATCAGAAGATGCGTCCACGGGAAAGAAGCCGAACATATTCTCTACCAGAGCCACCATGGACCAACTGGAGGCCACCATGGAGCTAACAAGACCGCACGGAAAGTGTACAATGCCGGCTTTTATTGGCCAACCATTTTTCAAGATTCTTACAACTTAGTGAGACATTGCGATGCTTGCCAATGATTTGGTAACGTGTCCGCACGCAATGAAATGCCACTTACCAATATCCAAGCTTGTGAAGTCTTCGACATTTGGGGATTAGATTTTATGGGACCCTTCCCTAAATCTAATGGTAAAGAATACATTCTGGTTGCTGTTGATTACGTTTCCAGGTGGGCCGAAGCGCAAGCTCTCCCAACAAACGACGCCAAGGTCGTCACTAAGTCCTCAAACAACTATTTTTTCGATTTGGAGCTCCAAGAGCCATAATCAGTGATCGCGGCACACATTTCTTCAATATTCACCTAATGAAAACATTGCAACAGTACGACGTCACTCGCAAAACTTCAACAGCTTATCACCCACAAACCAATGGGCAAGCTGAAGTGACAAATAGGGCTTTGAAACAAATCTTAGAATGAACGGTGTTCAGTCATGGGGAAAAATGGTCCGATAAATTAGACGATGTGTTGTGAACATTCAAAACAACATATAAAACACCGTTAGGAAGCACACCATATCGTCTGGTTTATGGTAAAGCATGTCATCTACCGATAAAGCTGGAATATAATGCATACTGGGCGCTGAAGAAATGTAATTTAGACATTCCCACCATAGGATCCCATAGGAGAATGCAGGTTAATGAAATAGCTGAGTTAAGATATAAGGCGTACGATAGCTCCTTGAAATACAAAGAAAGAACCAAGATGTTCCATGATGCAAGACTTAAGCTATCAAAGTTTAAACCCGGGGATAAAGTACTTCTCATTAACTCACGCTTCAGGAAGTTCTCTGGAAAATTCAAAGTCAGGTTGAGCGGACCATTTATAGTCTCAAAGGTATTTTCCTTCGGAGCAGTTGAAGTTGAAGCCCCGGAAGGTAACTTTAAAGTTAATGGTCAACGCTTGAAATATTACATTGAGGACTTCCCCATTAATGAGGTAGTCTACATTTTCGAGCCACCTTGAATTATTCCCAGATATCAAGAGTCAAGCTAGTGACTCTCTCTTAAACAAGCACTCTTGGGAGGCACCCCAAGCTTATCTTAGAATAATTTTCCTTTTATTTTTGATTTCTTAAATCTTATCTAGTATTATCATTCCTAACTAAATAATGTAGGATAGCTACTTATCTGACAGCATTTGAAATTTACAATTCTGAGATAAGTCTTCATTATTAAATATGCAAATGTAGAAGTCCTGATGACACTTACAAATCAAAATATTTTACGAACAATCATCAGTTCTTTTCGCTTTTGTATATTCTTATAAACTTGAATGCTACCTGTTTTGTTTATGTTTTTCAGATGGATCCAGCAGAAACCAGTAAGAAGAGAAAGAAGCGAGGAAGAACCCGTAGAGGCAAGAAAAAGAAGACTGTTGTTCAGGATGAGAGGATGATTGATGTACTGACTACTCCAGGGGAGCATTTGAGTCCTGGTGCACCACAGTCTGCCCCAGCATCTGGGACGATCCCGACCTTGGATTATGGGATCACTACTGCGAACCTAGCAGCTGCTTCGGCGCTCTTTCAGACATTGTCCATTCATCATGATTCAATGGCTGTGATTCGTGAGGCAGTCGGTCTACCGAGACTTCAGGACATCCTTACAGGCTAGGGTATGGTCCGAGAGCTTCTCGTCCACCATGGTCATTCTTCCCTCCTGCACCTAGCACTACTGATGCTCCAGTACAGGATCCGGGTCCTTTGAGTTCACATGTTGATCCTGCTGAGATGCTCACAGCTGCTAGCAGACCTGATGTACCATCACCTTCTTCTGTCCTCCAGGATGCTACCCTTGCTACAATTTACCATGCTGTTGTTGCTGAGTTTGATCCTGATATGGATGATCTTCTAGATGATTAGTTTATCTTTACTTTATTATGTTTATAACTTATCTACTTATTTATGTCTATCATACTACTATTCTGTAAGACCTGATGATTATGACTCTATTTATGGCTATTTCCAGAACTCAGTACTTGTAGGAATGGATGATCTTAAAAGAAGTCTGGTCCAACCAAAACATCCCTCAACATCCCTAAACATCCCTCATTCCATTCTCATTTCTTTCTCTCACACACACACTTTCTCTCTCTAGAATAATATTAGTAGTTAGTTAGCTAGTAGGATAGAGTAGCAAGCTTACGATCTTTGTACGGAGTCGCTCCGAGACTACGATTGCGTAGATTTGTTGTAACGCCTAACAGGTTCTATTATATTATCCTTTCTTGTTATTTTTAAATATGTTGTGCTATTGTCATGATTATTTAAGAATGCATGCTATGATAATTGCTATGTTAGGCTAGACAGATATGTTTTTGCTATGATAAATGTTATGCTAGGGTAGTTATGCTTTAAACAATGTTGTTACTCTGCTTGTATGAAATTATGATATGTTTGAATTTATGAATTAATTCTCTAATGTTTTATTTATCCAACTTATGTTGTGGTTTGAAACCTATTGATATAGTCCGGCCAATTGTAGAAATAGGTCCCTCAACCATTCTGTGTCTGAATGATTCAATGAACTCGGAATGGCCGCTGTTCTCCTGATTTAAATAAATCAGAGGAGACACGGAGCATAGGATTTGAGATAAATTAGAATTAATCCCATATATCAGATGCTTTTGAGAGAACTTTCGGAGCATCCGTGACTTAAACATTTATACAGAAACTCTGCCTGAAATAAACTTATATTTATCCATGTTACACTACTGCATGTTCTTGTTTGATTGTTACTCTAGGGTTTACATGCTAGTATATGTTCATCTACTGCGGTTGTTGGGTTTATGATTAGGTTTTCAAACATAGAATATACGACAGTTTAACATGCTAGAATAATTACAATGATCTGCATGAAATAATGTCGAACAAGCTAACCGATCGTTAGACAGACTTTCCCAACTTATTCCGCGGGGTCAATCTTGTTCACTTTATTGTTTATTCAAAAATTCGTGCCATGATACGGACGTCTCATACGATCGAGACTGGGGAATAGGATTCGAGGTTAGTTGTCGGTTAAATTGGTACTACATTTGGGAGAACTTCCGGTGTAGCTTACACTCCGTATCTGTTATCCATGTGACATGTTATTTATTTGATTGTGGACAACTCTACGTTAGATAAGTAATATGATAGGAGTTATGGCCCATTAGGACATATACAGTAATGATACAGGATCTTTGGGCGAGGCATCGGAAATACCGTAAAACGGCTCAGTACTTGGTATAGCGCTGTAACCACCTCTGGTGAAGTACAAATGCGTGGAAGCGACGAAAAGGCCGTAGGTACAGTACTATGTTTAACATCATTCAGAGACCCCAAATCAGCACTGCTATGATTCATTATAATTAGAGCCTCAATCCTCATAACTACCCTTAAATAACATATACTGACATCATAGCAAATACTCACGTAATCTATAGATCTCTCAGCGACTACACTCCTCATTTACCTTTCTGTTTTTTGTTTAAGTAGAATAGAAAATAAAACCCCTCAAAAAGTTTTAATCTTAGCTAAATTACCAAAGATAAATAATCCTCCTAAGATCCCATGCCCGTTGTGGTTTAAGAACGACATCTGAGTCATACCTACCGCTTATACAAGTAGTGGTGTAACTTAGGCTTCCCAGCAAAGTATAAATTTTTAAAACCCTTTGATTTACAACCCGACTGGACAGTCAGCAATGACTGAGAAGCAATTCTTTGACCGACCGTTGGGAGGCGATCATGGGCATATAACTTTGATTTGTATGATGAAAGCTAGGAAATCTTTGTCTAAAGGTTGTGAGTCTTACCTAGCTTATGGTATTGATGCCAAACTTGAAAAGAAATATGTCTCCGATGTCCAGGTAGTTTCTGAATACCCGGAGGTGTTTCCCGATGAATTACCTGGTTTACCACCAGTTAGGGAAGTTGAATATCAGATTGATCTTATTCCTGGCACGACACCAGTAGCCAAAGCTCCCTATATATTATCTCCTTATGAAATCCATGAAATAATGAATCAAATACAAGAGTTATTAGATAAAGGGTTTATTAGACCGAGTTTCTCGCCTTGGGGTGCACCGGTTTTGTTTGTGAAAAAGAAGGATGGGTCATTTCGAATGTGTATTGATTATAGGGAACTGAATAAAAGAACAGTAAAGAATAAATATCCTCTACCCCGAATAGATGATTTGTTTGATCAGTTGCAGGGATCTTCTTTCTATTCTAAAATTGATTTGAGGTCGGGTTTGCACCAGGTTCGTGATCAGGATATTCCTAAAACTACGTTTCGAACCAGGTATGGTCATTATGAATTCCTGGTCATGCCTTTTGGTTTAACAAATGCTCTAGTAGTTTTTATGGATTTAATGGACCGTGTGTTTCGGCCTTTTCTTGATAAATTCGTAATTGTCTTCAATGATAATATTTTGGTTTATTCGAAATCCGAATCTGAACATGAAATGCATTTGAGGTTAGTGTTGGAAACTTTAAAAAGAGAACACTTATATGCAAAATTTTCGAAATGTGAATTCTGGATTCGGGAGGTACAGTTTTTGGGTCACATTATATGTAATGATGGTGTGAAAGTTGATCCATCTAAAGTGGGAGCTGTAATGAATTGGAATGCTCCAAAGAATGCTTCTGAAATAAAGAGTTTTCTGGGATTAGCGGGTTATTACTGGAAGTTTATAAAAGATTTTTCTAAAATTGTCGGGCCATTGACCAAATTAACCCGTAAGAATGAGAAATTTCAGTGGACTGATCAACAAGAACACGGTTTTCAGACTTTGAAACAATTGTTGTGTCAGGCACCAGTGTTGGCATTACCTGATAGGTTTGATGATTTTGTTGTTTACTGTGATTCTTCTTATTCTGGTTTGGGTGGTTGATTTGACGTAAAAAGTCACATTTTTACGTACATAATCCCCACCTTTTTAGCCCCAAAATGGATGAAATCATTCAATATCTATACCTTTTCACCAAAATTCATTGTTAAGGCTAAAAATAAGGCATTGCTTCAAAAATCAAGTAAAATGGCTAAATAACGTACAAAACAAAGCATAAACGATACGGTCACGTTCTACAAGTACTTTTTAGCATATTACCTTGAAAATATTCTTTAATTAGTTCATAATGATCTTCAGGTAATTACGATCACGTGGATATAAAGAACGCTGAAAACGGATCAAGAATGAAGAAGTTATGGCCAAACGAAGTTCGACCAGTGCACGAGACTTACGATCCAGCACACAAGGCAACGACCACGGGCTACACACCCCTACAGGGGCCGTATACCACCCTCTAGGGGTCGTATACGCCCCCATAGAGGCCGCATACCCCCTCTTTGGGGCCGTATACCCCCCTACGCTGTCAGATACGCTCCATTTGCTACCGTATACGCCCTATTTGGTACCGAATACGCCCTATTTTGTATCGAATACGCCCCTTTTGGTGTCGAATTCTATAGCTAGGGGGTGTATTTCAGTGTTAAAATGGAGCGAGGGTATTAAGTGTAAAATCGAATCTTAGATGCCTATAAATAGAGGCTTAAGCCTCCTCATTTCTCACCATTCACCATTCACACCATTCAACAACACATTTCACTACTTTCACTTTCTCTCTAGTTTAGGTTAGTTAGTTAGTAGTTAGTTTCTCGTTAATATTTAACGGGACTAACGGAGGGGTTATTTTGTAATATTTGTTGAAGATACTTGGAGGGGTGCTTTTGTAATATTCGAGGCTCTGCTCGTTGTAATCTTTAAGCTTATATTCCAACTACGCATTTATTACGGTTATCTCTTTCCTTATCTATTATAATGCATGCTATTGTTATTATGCTCGATTTAGGATTCGTTGCCATGATTAGTGAGTAGTTAGCTTGTGTGTTTGTTGTGATATAGTTAGCCATTATAATGGGGGATGATGTTAACTTAAATATATAACTGAAAACTATGTCTGTTTAACTTTTCATCTATGATTATAAACTTTTAATCTAACTATCGCCTTTCCTCCAATAAACATGGTTAAAACCCTAAAAGACAAGGAGTCGCGAACCTTGTTCTGAGGGTAATTAATTATCTGTGCTATCTATGCATGGTCTGATTTTGAAGCTTTGGAAATACCGCTAAACCAAATGTATAGTACAACGTGAATAAATCAGGGATTTATTGGGTAATATTAAGTGAGGGCTGGGTTTTATATCATAGATGGGTACGCTTTAATACAAACTGAGTTTAAAAGGGTTCAGAGTGACCTGAATGTGCAACATGTGTGGAATACCGTAAAACAACCTACTACTTAGTATAGTGCTGGAACCACCTCTGGTGTAGTACAAACGCATGGAAGCTACGGAACGGTCGTCGGTATATACACCCTAACTTG
Organism: Pseudognaphalium luteoalbum; assembly: GCA_963422505.1. Classification (NCBI taxonomy): domain Eukaryota; kingdom Viridiplantae; phylum Streptophyta; class Magnoliopsida; order Asterales; family Asteraceae; genus Pseudognaphalium; species Pseudognaphalium luteoalbum. The sequence goes on along the minus strand of OY730194.1, from coordinate 33,296,670 downwards.
CATTAGTGCACAAGGCATGGAATGCCGTAAAACGTCCCAGTACCTTGTGTAAGTGTCAGAATCATCCTTAGGGAACGGTTCCCATACACCTAAGCTATGGAACGGACGTCGGTGTATACATTCTAAGCAGCACTGGGTCATCCACCAGCTCTGAACCTAACAAACCATCGATGAAAAGTTAACACACGCCTTCCGAATTACTTCTTAAATGCTCTATTTGAATTAGAATACTTTATGGTATCAAAGAACGGTCAGAAATTAAATATCGGTCTGTTACCTTATTCATGCGTCCAGGAGTTAACTCCAAAAAGGTTCACTAGTCTTCACAGACAGTGTTGGGGGTAGAGCAGCCTAATCTGATCAGAATCATGACAACTTAGTACTCAGTGACATGCTATCTGAGGAATCAGATAGTAGGGTGCTAGTGTTGACACCATAAAGTACCTAAAACAGTAGAACACAAATACTTAGAAAGAACGTTTTCAAAATATCAAACCCAAACATCATCTCCCCTTTAGGCTAATGAAATCACAACAAACACTTCTCTCCCTACTGATTATCACCAATTATTTTATTTTGCTGTTTATTTGGTTTAATTTAGGACCTAAGTAAAAACCCAAAATCAAAACTCTTGTTTACAAACCCTACTAAATTGAATCGATCGTCTTGACTGCTTAGTTTCACAATATGGTTGATCTTAAGAATGACCCTGAGTCATTACCTGTCGCTAACTACCATTAGCCATAGTAAAACTTAGGTCCCCAGCTCTATAAATATAAAACCACCCGTCCGATCGCGCGGTCCCGACTGGGAGGTCAGCAACGACAAGGAAGTGATTCCTTGATCGACCTTCTGGGACCCGATCAGGTTTTTGGCGCCGTTGCCGGGGAATCAATCGTAAGACTCTTAGGCATCTTGACGAACTTTTCTATTTAGTTCCACCTTTAAATACCCGTAGTTTTCTTTTCCTTGTTCCAACCGAAAATTCCTTCCCACAACACACAACGACGATCGACCAGATCATCCAGGACTGAACCACTTATCTTCACACCTGATCCTGAGTCGATTATCTGAAAAATTCGCAAAGAAAGACGCTCTCGCTTCCGATAAATGGCCGCACGGATCACTCTCGCCGAGCACACCAAACCGTCTATCGAAGGACGAGGAGGACCCATCAGCTATCCGATAATCGAAGGCGCATCTTTCAAACTTAGACACCACATCGTTCAACTCATCAAAGACAACTGTCAATTCCACGGTTTACCCCGTGATGACCCCAACGCCCACATCGACAAATTCATTCAGATTTCTAACTCTTACAAGCAGAACGGGGTTGAGCAGGATATAGTTCGCCTATACTTGTTCCCCTATTCTCTCGCTCTACATGCCCAGACATTGTTTGAGGGACTTGAGACCGGCTCAGTCTCCTCATGGACGGATATGGCTACCAAATTCCTAACCAAATACTTCCCTCCGTCCAAACAAACCAAGTCCAAGAATGACATTACAAACTTCCACCAAGCTTGTGACGAATCTATCTATACGGCATGGGAACGATTCAAGATCCTTCTGAAGAAATGTCCAAACCAACAACTCGAAAAGATTGCCCAGTTATGCACGTTCTACAACGGTCTTGTTCCAAACCACCGCATCACCCTTGATGCCGTTGCTCAAGGCAACTTCATGCAACTCATAGATGGAGAAGCTTGGAACTTGATCGAGAATATGACGATGCACCATCACGACTGAAAGTCAGATGATCAATCCTCATCACTACCTCTATCCTCCTACAACCAAATCCAACATGAGACAATCAAATCCTTGAGTGAGCAGATTGAGTCATTGATGAAATAGCTAGGAGAGCTAAAAAAGCAACCGCAGCAGATCCACTAAGTTCAGGCTTGCCAGAACTGTGCTCACCTTCCCACGGAAGAATATCAAGTTGAGTATGAAGATCCAGCTGACGGCACGGTCTACTACTCACAATTCCCAGCTCGACCACAAAATCCACCTGGTTTCACACGAACTTCTCTACCTAGGACACGAGGCACTCAATTTCCTCCAAGAAACACCCAACCAACTTTCCAACCCAAATACCAACCAAGATACCAACATACACACAACAACCCCAACTTACCTACAACCAACCCTTATCCTTAACCGCACCAGATGTCAGCCCACCTAGTGATACCACAAATACCATTGTGCCTATCACTAGTCAAGATGATAATCTCACCAAATTTATCAAGGGTCAGACACAATTCAATCAGAGAACCACTGCCAGACAAGACCAAACTGACCTTTTCCTTAGAAACCAACTCTCGGTTCTTGAAAACCTTGAGAACCAAATCGGTCAGTTGGCTCAGCGTCTTGACACCAGACCCCAAGGAACCCTTCCAATCAATACCATTCACAACCCACACGTGGAAGAGGCCAAACAAGTAACCTCCAAGGACCCAAAGGTGAAACCGAGCCAACCTAATACTTCTTCTCCGGTGAAGAAAGAATCTCCTGTCCCGAAGACAGTTGAGACACCATCCATACCCACTCCTGCTAGAGAAGTGAGAATCCCATTCCCTAATCATCTTAAGCAAAGGTATAAGGTTAAATCCTTCAAGCTCGATGCTAAATTCTTAGACACCGTGTCTAGAATTCCCACCAGTGCCAAGAACATTAGGCGAATGCTTTCTACTAAAGATAAGATACCCGACGTATCTACTATCCTGCTGAACGCGGAATGTTCAGCCGTCGTAAGCAACCTGCCAGAAAAATTAGGAGATACTGGTCTTTTCTATCTATCAATCAGGCGTGATTCGTTCCTTGGCCGATCTTGGAGCCAGCATCAATCTCATGCCTTACTCTCTATACGTCAGATTAGAATTAGGAAACCTTAAACCTACAAAGATGAGCGTGCAACTTGCCGATCAGTCGATCCGATATCTACGAGGAATAGCCAAAAATATAATGGTTAAGGTTGATAAATTCATTTTTCCCACTGACTTCGTTGTGATGGATATACAGGAAGATATCAATATACTAATCATCCTAGGCAGACCTTTCATGAACACTGCCCGCGCTATCATAGATGTATACTCGCAGACTATAAGCCTTCAAGCCAACGGAGAAACTGTATCCTTCTAAGTTGATCAGGCTGATAGTTCTCGTCTAGAGCATGCTGAGATATACACCATATCCACTGGCAGAGTCACATCCGACGATGATACATTCGAATCAGGTAGTTCAGACACATATGTACCCGATGACCATACCGATCTCATATCATCAACAAAAGAATCTGAATCCAAGACAGAAGAGATGGAAGACTCAGAGTCAGAAGACAATGAGATGGAAGAATCTGAAGAGCAGCAAGAAGAGGATGAGCCAGAAGCTGAAGAGCAAGAGGAGGACGTTTATCAATCCACACCACCTCACGAATACTTCCCTGATTCTCAGCATCCGACAGAAGAGATCATGCAGCTTGAAAATATTCCAATCAATCTGTCAGATGACGATTCAAATGAAGGCCAACCGATTGATCATTCCTGGCCTGAAGAAAAGGACATTGAAATAGATTCTTCTTAGCCTATATCATAAATGATCGACGCAACTCAGCCACCATCCGATACTGTTGAGCTCCCTGATTCTCAGAACACGGACGCTCCAATAACTGACAGTGACGAGGATGATGTCGTCTTTATAGATGTTCCAATAGATGTCCGCTCCATCCACCATCGTGCATCTCCAGCTATTCCTGATCCTCCTCTCGAGATCATCCAGGTTCAGGTTGTCTCTACCCATGAAGGGATGATCAGTGCTCTCGAAAGATTTGAGGATGATTTTCGTATGATCATGGTTGTCATTAGAGACTCGACTAATGAGTACACTCCGAGAAAGAGAGAGTTAATCGAGTAAATCAACGCTGAGTATACGGTCTATCGTGCTAATAACTCTAGGAGTCCTCAAATTCTACAAAACCGCATTCATACCTTCGCCGAAGATCTAGCGAGTCAGCTTCTGCAAGAACACCATATTGATGAGACACCTGCTGCAGACGAGCTAGAGTTCTTTCAGGAACGAAAAGTCATATATGGCAAGGTTTATGAAGCCCTAATCAGGTCCGCATTTCCATATTCTAACCAACAAATGAGTTTGCTACGTTCTTACAGGTACAATTTAGACTATGCATCAGGGAACCCTGAGGAGGAAATAGACATTCAGATGATGAATGATCTTAGAGGATTGATGGATTCCATAGCCGATAACGACCATATTGATGATACCTCACCACATAGGTTTTACATCGACTGCACCATTGAACATCACGCCCACAAGATTATCGACAGGCTCGAATACATGAGTTTGGACGAAAGAACGCGTGCCATCCCTTCTTCCATCCCAAATGGAATAATGGTCAACACTGCAAACTTTGTCACAGAACGTCTCTCAAAGATATTTGGTACTGTTCCTCCAGAAGAACCTAGGCAGCTTTTTCATGACGGTTTACGTGAAATCTACTACAGAATCTTAAACATCTTTAGGAATTCTGGCCTCACGTACTCCAGTCACAAAAACCAGCTTCTCCAGGGTAATCAAGAATCCATCCATACACTAAGAAGAAACCCAGAAAATCATGAAGACATACATCTACGCTTCTTCGGTTTCATGGATTCTTTAAGGAGAGAATGTCCTGAGCGTGAGGTTGTCAGATCCAATGGGACCTTCATCTTTGATCCCAACGGAGTCATAACAAAGTCAGTCGATGATATCACCTGGGACCTTCTTCACTTGCAAAGGGTGGTTGAAAAACACTTTGACAGCTTCCCTTCATGTGGAAAGGATCCCAAACATCTCTCAGGTTATCACCCGCCACTTCTTGAGATTCTATTCCAGGGTCCCACCTTCCAGCACCATTGGCCCTGGAAGTTCCACCACCCACTAAATCTGAAGGAAGGAAAGTCGAGCTCTCGACTCTAAAAGCAGCGCTTCTCGGGAGGCAACCCGAGTAATAAAACGTGTGTTGATGGTGTGTTAATAAGTGAAGATAAATCTCGGAATATCCCTCACACTTGGATATACCTCAAAAATATTTTAAAAATATTTTAAAGTCAAAAACTCATCTTTTGCAAAATCACTTGTCTCAGATAAATAGGAAACACTTTTCAAAAAATTAGTTCATATGTTTTGAGCATTTGAGGTACTTGCATACTACTTTTATGCATTATGCTCGAACTCGTTTAAAAACATATGTTCAACAAAATGATTTGTAATAGAAAACGTCTTTTCATTCTGAGACAGTGATTCTCTTTTATTGCAAAAATATGAAGATGAGAGTTAAAAGGTATATCCAACGTGTTCACACTTAAGAGATTGATTCACAAATGATGGGTGAAATGGAAGGCAAGGTTCTCATTTAAGGGCAATCCCCCTAAAAGCTGAATAATCCTCATGGAGCTGCTGCAAAAGAAAGACTTTTCTTATCGGCACATATTCAGACCTTCAGCTTTTAGCTATCTGGGGAGTTTCTTCATCCTTTCTCTGTTTCTATCTTTTCGCTTTATTGAATACAGTTAATTAATAAAAGTAATCTATACCATATCTTAAGCTTATCACTAAGTGTGGGATTCCAGCCCAAATTAACACTTGAGAAACATTTTCTTACATGTTTAAACTCTAAGTGTGGGATTTTACTTCCAATAAAATCTCCACTGAAGATAACATTAGGGACAATGTTCCTCTAAGTGTGGGATAGCGGTATAGAATACCTTAGATATATTTTTGTGTCCAAATAGCAACTCAGAAAATGTTACTCACTTTAAAAATTGATCAAAATTTTTAAATTTTTTGCATAAAACAAAGAAAAGCATGAGCTTGACTTCGACAGTAGATAGCTACTCATTCAGTTAGCTCTGCTATTTCTTTGAATTTTAATATTTCTAAGAGGAGCCATTTTAAATAAGAGTAAGTTATTTTGGAAAGTAGAGTAAATAAGGTAGAAATTTCTCAAATTAAGAAATGATAATCTTAGAGGCAGCGCATGACTAAGCACATACAACCAAGTTTTAAAACCCACTCACTTCCATACCCACCAAAATCATATCTTGGAATTTTTAAATGTTTAAAAAATGCTATTTAGATATTCTTTTTGCTTTCACTCAAAAATCATAAATCTCGTGTTTTACTCAAAGTTTCTCGTGTGCGTTTCAAAAATCAAAATCTCAAAAAGATTGAGAAAGTCTGAATGTGTGAAAAATTGACACCAAGTAAAATTCGAAATGTCAAAAGATTGAAAAAATGAAAGTAAGAAAGGATATCAAAAGGCAAAAAAAAAATAAAAAAAATAAAAAATAAAAATCTCTTAGAACCTCCTTGGCAAAGAAATTCTGAGCCAAAAATATATCATAGAAATAAAGCTAAGTGCTTCAAATCTCTCGAAAACTCCGATCTAAAAAATATATATATTCCGTATGTTTTCAAAGATAGAAGTCAGCTATCTTTACATCCTTACCATTATCCATTTCCGTTTTCATTAAAAAGCATATCTAAATAAAGTTTTTCTCAAGTTCAAAAGTCCTAAGATAAGCATACTGTAACACCCGCCAAATTAGGGCTAGTCATTAGGTCCTAATCGTTTTTGTAATACATGTAATTAGTATTGTGTTAGGCTAATTTGTGTATCAAATAATATATATTGTTGAATATATACAATTGCGCGATTTGGTTAAATCGAGCACGTTTCAAATCGAAGGTAATTCGATTCAATTGATACGGACGTTGGTGAACAATTTTATTAAATAATATAACATTATTTAATAACGCTATTATATCACAAATATTATCTTGATAATATTTCAAAACTATTTCGTATCGTACGAACAAAGTCTACGCAATTAAAAATATTAAACGCGCAAACAATCAAAACGATGCTGTGATATATTTTATAACTCAATTATTAAGTAATTGGTAAAATACTTTAACAAAATATTGATAAAACTTTTATATTTTAAAACATATATTTAAACGCACAAATAATTAAGTTAAACATTTAAACGATCGGGAAAACGAACACCGCATGGAGCACGATTGCGGGAACTGAAGTGTGGGGCTTTCACCAAAACCCCACTTCCTCCTCCTTTCCTTCCTCATTTTCCACCCTTCCACTCTCTCTCTATCTTTCTTTTTCAATCAAACACACACCATCCACCATCACCTTCAAACACTAAATTACACCACCAAACGGCCTCGATTTTCATCGTCCATTTGGAAGAAAAGAACCACCGCGTCACGATATACAACCCTATCTTTTTGTAATCTTCCGGCGTTAACTTGTAAGTTTCCGACAAATTCTCGAAATCACTCAAATCCTTGTTATAATGCTTGTTTGTTGTTTATTTAAGCTTGAAATGTCCATCTAAGGGTTTGGTAAAAGAATCGGACCAAACGGAAACCGAAAAACTCGTTTTTGGCTCAAAATTCATCGATAAGACCTAAGTGTCGCATAGGCCGTCCAGTATAGCGTCACTTCTTGCTACACTTAAGTGCTGCATTGAGTGACGCATAAAACCCTAAATTTGCGTCACTTGCCTAAGTGCCGCATAAAACCCCTTTTTCCCGACACTTACATCCGTCACTTGTCCAGTGACGCCTAACACTACTTACCGACACTTCTAGCATCACTTGCCTAAGTGACGCCTATAACCCAAATCTGATTTGTACCGTCACTTGCCTAGTGACGCTTAACACCTTTACCCGACACTCACACCCGGCACTTGCTTAAGTGTTGCATCTCATGCGTCACTTCCTCAAGTGACGCTAGTACCCCAGAATTTCTTACTTTATGCGACACTTCCTGAGTGTCGCATAGACCCTAAGTGTCGCTATAAGTGTCGCATGAAACAGAACCCAGATTTTTACTAAGTGTCGAGACCTGAAATTTTATCACTTGATTTTACCCAAATTCAAATCTTAGATGCATTTTTCGAGCTGACCTGGCATCTCGACCCCAGCCAGGGGCCAGCCCCTTGGACCCCGCCAGCGGTTGCCACCCCTGGGACACCGTTAACCAGGGGCGCTGCCCCCGGACCCCCGTCACCTAAAGTCTGTGAATCCTTTTAAAGTATAACACTCCAAAAATCATAACAATATTAATGAGATTATTATTACAACCAGTCACCAACGGGCCATACACGTTTTCAAAACTCGAACTTACCAATCAAATCAAATCATTGGACATTACTAGTTGGATGAACAACTAGCATAGGTTATCTTTTAAGATACCTACTTATTTTATTTAAACTTGCACTTTATAAACGCCCGGTAGGTTACAGTCTTCGGACACCCCATTTTACTTCACTACATTTGCTTCATTGCAACTCTTCAGGCTCAGGTGAGTCTCATAGCCCTGACTTTTTACTGTTTTTACTCCCGGGGTGGGAATACATGCTCTAACTGTTTTACACGTGAACACGGGTACAAAACTCGCTATATTCTGCATGAGCTATTTTCTAATCACTTTTAAGTCCTCTACGATCATAGTTCTGGTAATACTTTATGTAGCGCGAATATTAGTGTATGGTACCATATAGGACTGACCATCCTCGTCCGGGTCAGCAAGCACTGACTGGTTAACTTTTGTTCATACGAGTGTGGATTAGACACTCGCCCAGAGGCACCCACGATCAGGCACTTTATTGTGATCCTGTCACCCACATTAAGTGCAGACTATGACCTCATGGCAGACATATACATCATTTGATTCATTTCAAACGGTTACCATTAAATCTTGTGGTTCACACTTACATATTTATTATGCAAACCTGTGAGCTCACCAGCGTTAGCTGACCTTTTTAGCATGTGTTCTCAGGTACCCAACAGCAGTAGGACCTGTTCACTCAGGATGCCCATAGCTCGAGTCAACATACACATCAGGAGATTATTTTGCATTACTACATTTTGTAACTAAGTTATGCCGATTAATCTCTAAACATTGTAATTATTGGGCTTTTGTAAACATTTATACATTGTAAATCTTATATTATCAATGTATTTGTAAAACGACGCATATAGAGTCGTTCATTATATGCCTTGTGTGTTTTGATTATTGATTAGTAGCACCCCAAAGCTTGCTTCCACTAAACAGTAAATTTGGGGGTGTTACACATACCCCTTTAAACCTAAAAGCATCCCATTATCCATACCCTTTAACCCTCACTTCACACTACAACCCGATGTATGTCTTGGGATAATTAGCACCGTCCTCACCTAAGTGGTGGAGATATGATTCTCGATCAATCTTATAACGATGAATGTTGCATGACTGGCTTTTGAGCGATTTCGTTTGTTTAAAATGGTAGGAAACCCGATACACTTTTGAGTGAATTGAGTGACCACCTGGTAAGATTGCCTAAGTCATGTGTATGCTAAAGATCACGAGAATCAGAAGCATGCCCAAAGATATTCATTTCTTATTTCTGGAAGAAATATCTTATTTGTCTCGATTTTCTGAAACAAGTTACTTGTATGAAGAATGGTTGTTTTCAGAAATATTTTAATTCGCAAAAATCAGACCTAAAACATCTTTTTAAAGTGAGGATAGTTGAAGTATTGCTTGAGGACAAGCAATGTCTAAGTGGGATACTTGATTTCACGTAAAAAGTTACGTTTTTGCGTACATAATCCCCACCTTTTTAGCCCCAAAATGGATGAAATCATTCAATATCAATACTTTTTTACCAAAATTCATTGTTAAGGCTAAAAATAAGGCATTGCTTCAAAAATCAAGTAAAATGGCTAAATAACGTACAAAGCCAAGCATAAACGATACGGTCACGTTCTACAAGCACTTTTTAGCATATTACCTTGAAAATATTCTTTGATTAGTTCATTATGATCTTCAGGTAATTATGATCACGTGGATATAAAGAACGCTGAAAACGGATCAAGAATGAAGAAGTTATGGCCAAACGAAGTTCGACCAGTGCACGAGACTTACGATCCAGCACACAAGGCAATGACCACGGGCTACACACCCCTACAGGGGCCGTATACCACCCTCTAGGGGCCGTATACGCCCCCATAGAGGCCGTATACCCCCTCTTTGGGCCCGTATACCCCCCTGTAGGGGTGGTATACCCCCTCTACGCTGCCGGATACGCCCCATTTGCTACCAAATACGCCCTATTAGGTACCGAATACGCCCTATTTGGTATCGAATACGCCCCTTTTGGTGTCGAATTCTATTGATAGGGGGTGTATTTCAGTGTTAAAATGGAGCGAAGGTGTTAAGTTTAAAATTGAATCTTGGATGCCTATAAATAGAGGCTTAAACCTCCTCATTTCTCACCATTCACCATTCACACCATTCAACATCACATTTCACTACTTTCACTTTCTCTCTAGTTTAGGTTAGTTAGTTAGTAGTTAGTTTCTCGTTAATATTTAACGGGACTAATGGAGGTGCTATTTTGTAATATTTGTTGAAGATACTTGGAGGGGTGCTTTTGTAATATTCGAGGCTCTGCTCGTTGTAATCTTTCAGCTTATATTCCAACTACGCATTTATTACGGTTATCTCTTTCCTTATCTATTATAATGCATGCTATTGTTATTATGCTAGATTTAGGATTCGTTGCTATGATTAATGAGTAGTTATCTTGTGTGTTTGTTGTGATATAGTTAGCCGTTATAATGGGGGATGATGTTAACTTAAATATATAACTGAAAACTATGTCTGTTTAACTTTTCATCTATGATTATAAACTATTAATCAAACTATCTCCTTTCCTCCAATAAACGTGGTAAAAACCCTAAAAGACAAGGAGTCGCGAACCTTGTTCCGAGGGTAATTAATTATCTGTGATATCTATGCATGGTCTGATTTCGAAGCATTGGAAATACCGCTAAACCAAATGTATAGTACAACGTGAATAAATCAGGGATTTAATGGGTAATATTAAGTGAGGGCTGGGGTTTATATCATAGATGGGTACGCTTTAATACAAACTAAGTTTAAAAGGTTTCAGAGTAACCTGAATGTGCAACATGTGTGGAATACCGTAAAACAACCTATTACTTAGTATAGTGCTAGAACCACCTCTGGTGTAGTACAAACGCATGGAAGCTACGGAACGGTCGTCGGTATATACACCCTAACTTGCATTAGTGCGCAAGGCATGGAATGCCGTAAAACGTCCTAGTACCTCGTGTAAGTGTCAGAATCATCCTTAGGGAACGGTTCCCATACACCTAAGCTATGGAACGGACGTCGGTGTATACATTCTAAGCAGCACTGGGTCATCCACCAGCTCTGAACCTAACAAACCATCGATGAAAAGTTAATAGACGCTTTCCGAATTAGTTCTTAAATGCTCTATTTGAATTAGAATACTTTATGGTATCAAATTACGGTCAGAAATTAAATATCGGTCTGTTACCTTATTCATGTGCCCGGGAGTTAACTCCAAAAAGGGTCACTAGTCTTCACAAATAGTGTTGGGGGTAGAGCAGCCTGATCTGATCAGAATCATGACAACCTAGTACTCAGTGACATGCTATCTGAGGAATCAGATAGTAGGGTGCTAGTGTTGACACCATAAAGTACCTAAAATAGTAGAAGACAAATACTTAGAAAGAATGTTTTCAAAATACCAAACCCAAACATCATCTCCCCTTTAGGCTAATAAAATCACAACAAACACTCCTCTCCATACTGATTATCACCTATTATTTTATTTTGTTGTTTATTTGGTTTAATTTAGGACCTAAGTAAAAATCCAAAATCAAAACTCTTGTTTACAAACCCTACTAAATCGAATCGATCATCTTGACTGCTTAGTTTTACAATACGGTTGATCTTAAGAATGACCCTGAGTCATTACTTGTCGCTAACTACCCTTAGCCATAGTAAAACTTAGGTCCCTAGCTCTATAAATATAAAACCACCCATCCGATTGCGCGGTCCCGACTGGGAGGTCAGCAACGACAAGGAAGTGATTCCTTTACCGACCGTCTGGAACCCGATCAGTGGTGTTCTTATGCAAAGAGATAGAGTTATTGCCTATGTATCTCGGCAGTTGAAAACTCATGAAAGAAATTATCCCACTCATGATTTAGAGTTGGCAGCTGTTGTGTTTGCGTTGAAAATCTGGAGACATTATTTATATGGTACAAAGTGTATTATCTATACAGATCATAAAAGTCTTCAGTATATGTTTTCTCAGAAAGAGTTGAATATGCGTCAGAGAAGATGGTTGGAATAAATCAAAGATTATGATTGTGAGATTCGTTACCATCCAGGGAAAGCGAATGTGGTTGTAGACGCTTTGAGCCGAAAAGGTACTTCTAACAAAGTTTATTATATGAAAGTGGATGTTTCCTCTGACTTGATTGACTAGATAAAAGTTGCACAGTTGGAAGCTTTGATGGATAATAATTTAGAGTAAAAAATTTTGTGAAAAAGGAAAGATTTTTTGATTGATGATTCTAGAGGATTAAAGACTTTTCAATCTCGTGTGTGGATACCTCTTATTGGTGGTATTCGGGATATGATTTTGACTGAAGCACATAAATCTTGATTATCCGTTCATCCCGGGAGTACCAAAATGTATAATGATTTGAAACCTTTGTATTAATGGCCTACAATGAAAACGAATATAGCACAATTAGTTGGCACTTGTCATGTTTGTGCTCAGGTTAAAGCTGAATGTCAGAAACCGTGTGGGTCATTAAAACAATTGAAAATTCCAGAGTGGAAGTGGGAACACTTAACTATGGATTTTGTGACTAAACTTCCACGTAAACCTTAAGGAAATGATATGATTTGGGTTATCGTTGATCGATTGACAAAAAGTGCATATTTTCTGGCTACCAGTGAAACTGCATCTTTGAGTAAACTTGCACAACTGTATGCCAATGAAATTGTATCGAGGCATGGAATTCCTTTATCAATTGTGTCAGACAGAGATTCTATGTTTATTTCTCATTTTTGGCAAAGTTTACAGCAAGAGTTGGGTACCCGAGTTAATCTCAGTACAGCATACCATCCCCAAACAGATGGTCAGTCCGAAAGAACAATTCAGACATTTGAAGATATGCTAAGGGCTTGTGTTATTGAGTATGGCGGTTCTTGGGATTCTCATTTACCGTTAGTCGAGTTTGCCTATAATAATTCCTATCATTCCAGTATTGGTATGCCTCCACATGAAATGTTATATGGGCGTCATTGTAGAACGCCTACGTGTTGGTTAGAGGCTGGAGAAAAACAGTTTGTTGGGCCCGATATCGTTCAAATTACAGCTGATAAAGTGACAATTGCATGTGAGAAATCAAAAGCTGCAAGAGATAGACAGAAGCAGTATGCTGATCCACGTAGACCACATATTTCATTTTCTGAAGGCGAGTTAGTTTATTTGAAAGTTTCTTCGTAGAAAGGTGTGATTCGGTTTGGAAAACGAGGGAAACTAGGTCCCAGATACATCGGTCCATTCAGAACAAACAAGTTGTCAATGATCCATCGGTTACACTTGATCTTCCTCCAGAATTTGCTGGTATTCATGATACGTTTAATATTTGTTATTTGAGGAAATGCAATGTTGAAGATAAGTTTCAAATTCTTCCATTACAAGATTTGAAAGTTGATCAGAACCAGAAGTTAGTTAAAGAACCAATTGCAATTCTTGACCGAAAAATTACTAAACTTAGAAAGAAACAAATCCCTATGGTGTTAGTGAAATGGAAACATAGTTTAGGTTCAAACCTAACTTGGGAGACTGAGGAGAGTATGAGATCCAGATATCCTGGATTATTTGGTCGTGATGAGATTTCGGGGATGAAATCTTCTTAAGGAGGGGAGATTTGTAACATCCTCTCCAGTGGTCTGGTAATTTCCTATTTAAATTGATTATTTAATTCTTTTAGAAATTATTTGAAATTATCTGTTTGATTTGAAATTTAAGTAAATAGGTCAAATGACTTATTGTGAATAGTAAAATAGTAATTGTTTTAAATTGTTAGAGTTTACGGTAAAATAAAATAGTTGTTCTCTCAATTGGTTTTTAGGTTCCAGACAATAGGTTTGGAAAATGTATAGTTTAATTTGGTAATTAGGTCGGTTTATTGAACATTGACCTAACTTTATTCATTTCTCCCTTATTCTTCACCGATTCAAGAACACTCCCGTAAATAACTCAACTAGAAAATTTAATGGAAACTGTGATTTAGAAACTCTGAGTATTACTATCAGTTGTTCACCATCATCATCATCATCATCATCTATATCTTTTGTTGGGACATGTTTGTGTGTGACAACAGATCTAGCTTTGTAATAGTTGAAACGTTATTTGTAATCAAGTTGATATATTGATTTTGGTTTGTATACACTTAATATGATTTGATAGGCATTTTAGAGCTAATTGTTTGAATGCTAAAAGATGTTAATCAAAGTCAAAGTTTGACTGAAAAAGTCAAATCGCGAAGTTCAGAAAAGAACTTGCGAAGTTCAGTTGAACTTCGCAAGTGGGCCAAGTTCGCATGGGCCATGGGCTGCGAAGTTTGAAGTTCGCAGAAGTCCAGCAGATTTGCGAACTTCGTGAAAACTTAAACTATAAATACAAATCAAACCCTAAATGTTCAAGACTCTTGCCCATACGAATTTCCAGAGGGAGTGTGCGAACTTAAGCATTCTCATCGACTAGGTATTGATAGAATAATGTATTGAATCGATACAAAGTCGTATTTGATAATCCGAATCGCTAGTATATTGCGAAACAATCGTTCACTATCCGTGAACTTAGTATTGACGGATTCCGCACGTTAATACCTAAAGATAACCTCGTTATCGATCCTATACAAACGGACTTACAATTGGTATCAGAGCCTACGGCTAGATACGCGTAGGTTCGGGGTTATTCGGATAATAACGATTGATTTGGGTTTGATTGTACGTGGATTCTTGCGTAAAATCGATTAAAATCACTCTCTGGAAGTTTTTAGATTCGTAATCGACCGAAAACTTAGGGTTTAGTCGATTAGAAACCTAAAATTTTCGTTTTTGGGGTTTTTCAGCCGATTCTGCGAAGTTGGGGTTTTTGGCGAAGTTCAGTGATTTAGCGAAGTTCAGAAAGTTGCGAAGTTCAGTCTTTGCGAAGTTCAGTGATTTAGCGAAGTTCAGAAAGTTGCGAAGTTCAGTCTTTGCGAAGTTCAGTGATTTAGCGAAGTTCAGAAAGTTGCGAAGTTCAGTCTTTGCGAAGTTCAGATTTTGCGAAGTTAAGTTCGTGCGAAGTTCGTGAAAAATTCAGATTTTTAAAGTTTGCGTTTTTAAGTACCAAAGCTAGCCAAGATGTCTGATGTTAGTAAGTTGATTGAGATGGAACACGAAGTTGGTAAGGCTAGTGGACCACCTAAGTTACTCCGACTCTCAGACTATTATGGTTGGAAGGATAGGTTTGAGTCTTACTGTCATTTCCATGACATAAGCATATGGTTATGTATCAAGAGTGGTTACACCCCTCCAACTAATGTTGTGAATGGAGTGGTAGTCGAGATCACTTATGATAAAATGAGTGACAAAGAAACTAAGGCTTATGAGAAGGAATGTAAAGCTCTTCATGCTATCAGGATGAGCTTACCTAAGGACATCAATCATCAACTGAGATCTTTTCATACTGCTAAGGAGCTCTGGGAAGCTCTTGCGAAAAGAGGTGAAGGTAGTCCTCAGGTTATTGCTAGTAAGACCAATCTCCTTGAGAAGCAGTGGATGATGTTCAAAGCTTTTAAGGGAGAAGACCTCGAGGCTTATACTGAAAGATATTAC
Organism: Pseudognaphalium luteoalbum; assembly: GCA_963422505.1. Classification (NCBI taxonomy): domain Eukaryota; kingdom Viridiplantae; phylum Streptophyta; class Magnoliopsida; order Asterales; family Asteraceae; genus Pseudognaphalium; species Pseudognaphalium luteoalbum. The sequence continues at coordinate 33,280,865 of OY730194.1, read as the reverse complement.
CACTTGTTAAGTGAGCTGATCACACATAACATTGCCTATACTGATGCTAAAATTGTCAACAAATTTGTTGAAGGTTTACCAAAGAAATGGGAGATGTATGGAGTGATGTTGAAAGATAATGAGACTCGCTATTCTACCATGACCTTAGAGCAAGTCATTGACCGGCTAAAAGGTTATGATTTTGATAAGAAGACAAGAGACTCTGATTCTGATCAGGTTCAGGATCCAGGACTATATCATGGGAATGCCACTCTCAATCAGGCTACTTCTAGCTCAAACAAAGCTTTGTTGACTATTGGTGAAGCAGATGAAGATAGCGAGATTGTTACTGATGAACTGTGCTTAGTGTCTTCTTCCACAAGTGGTAGTACTCAAGCAAAACCTCCTGTCAAAGTAGCTCTCAAGACAGCTAAGGAATACACTAACATGCCAATGAGTGTTAAGACTGCTGAAGAACAATTGTCTATGTTGGCATCATTCATAGCTTGTTATGAAAACTACATTCAGGGAAAGATCACGGATCCTTCAAAATATGATGAGGATTATGATCAAATCGATCCAGAACATCTAGAGGAAATTGACCTTCAGTGGCAACTTGCTATGATTTCAAGAAGGGTTAAGAATTTTCTGAGAAAAACTGGAAAGAAAACAATAGGAGGAAAAGGTGGATTAGATATGTCCAAAGTAAAATGTTATAATTGCCAAAACAATGGACATTTTGCTAGGGATTGCCAAAGACCTAAAGCTGATAAAAACGCAAATCCAAAGAACGACACTTTAGCTTCTAAGGCTTTAGTTGTTGAACAGTTGGATGGATCCTTTGACTGGAGTGCTATGGCTGATCAAGCATTCATGGCTGAAATTGTGGATGAGGATAAGACAGTTGAAGCAACTGGGTATATGCCGACTGCTGAGGAATATCAAGTCAAGGTACCTGATATGACTGTTCCTCCGGCTAAAGATGATGTATATGATGCTGGATCAACTGAGGATCTAACTGCTGAGGACTTCGTGGCACACATGGCAGATGTTCAAACCGACAAGAAACGGGTATGTTTCGATTTTGTTACTATGATTGACGTATGCAATTTAGTTTCTAGTCTACAAGCTCAATTAGGTAGCTATGTAGATTCCCATAATGCCTTGAATAGGGAACTAGGAGAAGCTAAAAGTGATGTGCGTAGGCTAAGTAGCGATAAGGTTGATTTGAGTGATAGGATTCGGTTAGCTAACTTAGATAAGACCGCCCTTAGTGATACTGTTAAGGATCAAGCTGTGACTATAGATGGGTTATATCTAAATGTGGCTAACTTAAATCAAACTATTGCTGATAAGGATAAAGAGTTGGCTGATCTTAAGTTGAAGATGGTTGAGCTTAATCGTAAATTTGAAGGTTTTAGAACTTCTTCTTTGACCTTAAATACTATAATTAGCTCACAACGTAGTCCTAAGGATGGGTATGGACTAGGATATGGTGAAGTACCCCCACCTTATAATGATAACTACAAACTTACTTCAACTGATGTGGAAATGTCTGATGTTTCCAAAGAACCAAAAGCGGAAATCCCACAGGTAACTGAGTTAGAAAAGCCTGTTGATAAAGACCTTAAGTCTAGTAAGGATGAAATCAAATTAGATGATAAGGTGATTAATAAACAGGAGAAACATTTAGTAACTCACGTTAATAGTGTTCCTCAAATGGGTAAAGAATCTAAGTCTAGAAAGCAAAGATCTTGTTTTAAGTGTCATCAAAAAGGACACGTAGCTTCTTGTTGTCCAAATAAGAAACTAGAAAAAGGTCTAGGACAGGTTAACAATATTGTGACTCCTGTAGCTTTTAAGACTAATGTGGACAGGTTAAATGCTAAACCAGGGTTGGGAAGTAAATCTATTGTTAAACCTGTAAACATTTTAAAGAGGGACAGAACACACAGTGTGTCTCCACCTAAATCTAAACGGATCTTAACTCCTAATGCTAATGTTTCATTTCATTCTAAGGATAAAGTACCGTCTAGGTTTCAAACACCAAGTAGAGGCCATAGTCGTAATGAAAATGGCACTACTTCTCGTTCTCAAGGGATGAATTTTGAATATGATTACAAAAACCATGAGTCTAAATCCCAAGGTTATGAGTCAAGGAGATTTACCTCCAAGTCTCCAAGTCGACCCAAGACCACTATTCATCCACAACCTTATGTTCCCGTTAAAGTAGCCAAGGTTCCTGATGGAAATGTCTATGGTTACTTTAAAGAAACTAAGATTGTCGATGAAGAGGGACATACCAAGACCGTTATGGCTTGGGTCCCTCTTACGAACTAATTGTGCACTAATGTCATGTGCAGGAGCCTACTGTGAACAAGACAAGTTGGTGGTATGTAGACAGTGGATGCTCAAGACACATGACAGGGGATAGAAGTCTTCTTCAAGACTTCAAGGGTGGATTGAAACAGCGTGTAAATTTTGCTGGAGATAAAGGAGGGATGATAACTGGGAAGGGAAAAGTTTCTAATGGAGCTTTGACTCTAGAGGATGTGAACTATGTTGAGCAACTAGTTCATAACCTAGTGAGTGTTTCCCAATGTTGTGATAGAGGTCATCCAGTTCATTTTAATGAAAAGGAGGCCTTAATCTTGAAGCCAGGGTTTAAAGTTCCTGAAGAATGGATATTAATGAGGGCACCAAGGAAGAAGGATATCTATGCTATCAACATGGGTGCTCCAGTTTCTTCAATGGCATCTACATGTCTTTTGTCCAAGGCTTCAGAAACCGACTCTTTACTATGGCATAGGAGAATGGCACACTTAAACTTTCGAAAAATGAATTATATAACCAAGAATGGGTTAGTAGAGGGAGTGCCAAAACAGAGTTTTAGGTTGGAAGACAGGTGTGTATCTTGTATGAAAGGAAAACAACACAAGAAACCACACAAGTCCAAAACAATAAACTCTATCACCTCGCCATTTGATTTGCTCCACATGGATCTCTTCGGCCCAATAAGCAAAAGAAGTCTAGGTGGGAAATGGTACTGTTTAGTCATCACCGACGATTTTTCTAGATTCTCATGGGTATTCTTTTTAGGATCTAAGGATGAAACCCCCGGAATACTTATGCAATTCCTAGATCAAATTGAGAATGTCTATAAAAAGAGAGTAAAGAGACTTCGTAGTGATAACGGTACAGAATTTAAGAACTCGACATTCAATGTTTACTGTTTGTCCAAGGGTATTGAACATCAATTCAGTGCACCATATGAGCCTCAACAGAATGGTGTAGCTGAAAGGAAGAACAGAACATTGATCGAAGCCGCAAGAACTATGCTTGCAGACTCAAAGCTTCCTGTCATCTTTTGGGCAGAAGCAGTGAGTACAGCATGTCATGTTTTGAATAGGGTTCTGACTGTTAAGAAGCATAACAAGACTTGTTATGAACTTTTGAACAAGAAGAAACCAAATTTGAAAGGCTTTGAACCATTTGGTGTGTCTTGTACATTGTTGAAGACTCAACATCAATCTAAATTTGGAGAGAAAGCTGACGAAGGATATTTCCTAGGTTATGTGCCAAATTCTCCAAATAAACGAGTTTTCAACAAAGTCACAGGTCGTGTGGAAATAGTTTATAACATTGAAGTTACGAGCCAATTTTTGTGAAAGTGAAGCTCATCAGTGCATGTATTCGTGCTTTATCTCTCAAGTAGAGCCAAAGAATGTTCAAATGGCTTTGAAAGATAATTCATGGGTTGAGGCGATGCAAGAAGAGCTATTTCAATTCAAGAAATTGAAGGTATGGCAGTTGGTTGATCTACCAAAGGGAGAATATCCGATTGGTACTAGATGGGTGTTTAAGTGCAAACGAGATGATCGAGGAGTGATCGTTCGCAATAAAGCTCGTTTAGTTGTTCAAGGATTCAATCAACAGGAGGGTATCGATTACAACGAAGTGTTTGCACCTGTGGCACGACTAGAAGCAATAAGGATGTTTTTGGCATTTGCTACATTCAAAGAGATCAAGGTATTTCAGTTGGATGTCAAATGTGCCTTTTTGTATGGAGATGTCAAAGAAAAGGTGTATGTTTCACAACCTCCAGGGTTTTCTGATCCACACTATCCTGATAGAGTATATTGTCTAGATAAGGCTCTATATGGATTGCATCAGGCACCAAGGGCTTGGTATGAAACACTATCTACTTATCTACTCGAAAATGGATATTCTAGAGGAAAAATAGATAGTACACTTTTTGTGAAATGGAAGAATGACGACTTTCTGCTTGTTCAAGTTTATGTGGATGATATCATCTTTGGATCTTCGGATGAAAAGATGTGCATAGAATTTGAGCAAGTGATGAGGAAAAAGTTCGAGATGTCTGCAATGGGAGAGTTGACGTTTTTCTTGGGGTTGCAAGTTGATCAAAAGAAAGATGGGTTCTTTATTCATCAGTCTAAATACACACATGAGCTATTAGAGAAATTCAAGATGGATAATACAAGGATTTACAAGACTCCTATTCAAGAAGGTCATGGACTTGGTCCGGATACATCGAGTGATAAAGATGTAGATCCTACTCTTTATAGGGCTATTATCGGATCACTAATGTATCTAACTGCATCCAGGCCGGATATTATGTTTGCAGTGTGTATCTGCGCACGATATCAAGCCAATCCTAAGGAATCTCACATGCAAGCTGTAAAACGGATTCTTCGTTATCTTAAAGGGAAACCTAAGCTGGGACTTTGGTATCCGATTGGGGGAGACTTGGATCTTATGGCTTACACAGATTCAGATTATGGAGGATGCAACTTAAATAGAAAGTCGACGACCGGTGGATGTCAATTTTTGGGAAATCGTTTAGTATCTTGGCAGTGTAAGAAGCAAACCTCAGTAGCCATTTCTACATGTGAAGCTGAGTATGTTGCAGCTGGGAGTTGTGTATCTCAAGTTCTTTGGATACAACAACAACTGCGAGACTATGGTCTTAATTACACAAATACTCCCGTCTTGATTGACAATGAGTCCACGATCTCGATTACAAACAATCCGGTGAAACATAGCAAGACGAAACACATCGAGATTCGTCATCATTTTATAAGGGATTGTGCGGAGAAAAAGCTTATACAGTTAGTCAAGGTCCCCTCAACTGATAACTTGGCAGACTTGTATACTAAGGCTTTCGACAGGATGCGGTTTGAGACATTGATTCAAAGGAACGGCATGCAAAATCCGGAATAACGCGTCTTCCAAAGGTCTTTTTGTTTAAGTACTTTTATTTTTGTTTTGTTTTCTTTTTCTAGTTCCATGTGTTTGGAAAAAATAAAAAAAATAAAAAAAAAAAAAAAAATAAAAAACAAAAAAAAAAAATATAATAATAAAAAATGAGGGGGGCGTATGGCATTAATTTGCTTGTTACCTGCGGGGAAACGCCTCCAATAAAAGAACAACTGTAGTTCTTTTAGAAATTTGTTTGAGTTTTAACTGTAAAAAATCGGGAGATGATAGTAAATTAGGGGAGTAAGCATAACAATAATAATCTTTAAGTTCTAGGATCGAGTTGAAATTTTTGGTAAGTTGTTATTTCTAACCTCTTATCGGGTCTGTTATTGATCTCGGTTTACCGATAGAACTTTACGAATCCCAATAACGGGTCAAGGAATGATAGCTTGCTAGAAGTCGTTAGTAAGTTTCTATAAGTCTTACTAGAATTAATTCTTTAACTTAGTAAACAGCTTATATTTATCTTGTTATGCACCTATATCCACTGATAATAACATGTGATATTTTTAACAAAAAAAAAGTACTACAAGTCTAGATAGCTTCATCATATGATGTATCGGTACGCAAAGTATTCTTAGATTTTTGAGCATTTAAGAAGCAATAACATGATGTGACTATATCTTTTGTGGTTAACTTTATATTGTATGACACAACGTCTTAATTGATTGAACGATAGTACTGCTATACACTGTTATCAAAAATCTAAATTTAAAGAGTAAAGGCAAATGGTAATGGTTATTAATGAAATTAAGGGTGACGATTGTTGTAGTATCTACAGACCAGGAGCCACTAATTTCATTAATAGTCCCAAACTAGTTTACTCATACTAAGGGCGACGATTGTTGTAGTATCTACAGACCAGAAGCCACTAGTATCTTTAAATGATGTTTGGTATTTGTCATAAACTCAAAGCAAAGTCAAGTGTATGTTATAAAATAACCGCTACCTTGCAAATTTTAATACATGCAGTGTTTTAGTTTTACTTGAAATTCTTCAGTATATTATATTGGGGAACATATTGGATATAGTTCACAACTAATAATAATAAGATTTGCTCATTAATCCAGGTTTAATTTGTTTATGTGGATCATTAAACCGATAATCGTCTTGAACTATCAAAGAGACACTTGGATCGTTCACTTATGTGAATAATTAGGTCCAAATATATGTAAAGATATTTTTGCTATAAAAGAGTTATGTCACGTGGATAAAGGTAAAATAAGATATAATTTTATAAATATGAGCTTTTCACTAGTGAAGACATAATTCTATGAGATTTATATGAAATTTTACTAGCAATTCGACTTAGACTTAACGTAAGCTAATTAATAAATGCTTATTCTTCCTAATATGATCCCGAAGCAGTTGAAATTCTATCTAGGTTAAGATTCGTTTTATTTAGATTAAGTTGGTTTATTTATTTTTAGCATTTGTATTTTTTGTTTATTAATAAATAAAGTTCAATTTTATTTTTATGTGTCGTGTTTTATACCTTGGAAGCACTTTATTCTATCTTTAATTGTTCCGGAATCATTGAATGTGACAAATACGTCTTGGGAAATTAAAATTTTGACTTGTGTAAAATTATTACCGTTCAATTTATTTTTAAAGTTAAATTCGCGAAGTTGGTCAAAATCCTGCGAAGTTGACCAGTCAAACTTCGTGAATTAGACTTAGAGTATAAAAGGAACGGTCAACGAGTCAACCTCCTCACTTTTCCCAAAAACTTGCGAAGTTCACTTAAACATCGCAAAGCTCTCTCAACGGCGAAGTTCAAACGAACTTGATTTGCACGATTTTTACGGATTTCACGAAAGAGGAAGGCTTTTTCACTTTGATAGTTTTATTCCACTTTCGATCGTGATCATTTTGAGGTATATTTCATAAGATTTCACCGTGTAGTTTGCTCGTAATCGATTGTTTTTGTATTTCGATGGTTTTGGTTTGGGATTTCACGGATTCAACTTGTTTCAGTGATTGTAAAACCGAAAAACTTGAAGATATTACTTAATCGATGTATCTATAACATGTTCGAAGTGATTAATTGCTTAAAACTCGTGTAGATCATCATTTGAGTGATTTAAAATTTGAAACCGCGAAGTTGCGAAGTTCAGATTTGCGAACTTCGCAAACGCTCCTCATTGCGGAGTTTGACCTGGTCAAACTTCGTGACGAAGTTTCAACTTTGCGAAGTTAACCCAGTCAACTTCGTGGTTGACCCAGGTTGGACTGATGCGAAGTTAAGCTAAAATTCGCAAAGCCTTGCGAAGTTCAGCTGAACTTCGTGATTCAGTCAACTTCAGCATTGACCCGCGTTGACCCGCGTTGACCGAAGCTTATTTTGAGAAAATCTAACTTTTAAATTAACTTTGGTTGACGGTTTCAACTCGAGAATTTAGTTTAGACTTAGTTTAACTTTTGTTAATAAAGTTTACATAAAATTTTCGATTATAACTTGTTTTTTAGTTTAAGGACGTTTTTATAGTTATAAATAAAAGGCAAGTTGATTATTTTTAGCATGTTTGAACTTAAGAACTTCACATTATAAGTTAAAACATGTTAGTTATTAAATAATGAGTTAATAATATCGAAAGTCTTCCGATTCATTAAGTAATCGAGCGGCGTGTCCTGATTTAATTATCAGCGGTATTATAACTTATGTTTTATTAAACTTTGAACTTGTTAATATCGAAAGTCTTCCGACTCATAGCGTAGTCGAGCGGCGTGTCCCGTAACTTTAGTTTCGGCGGTGTTACAATTCAAGTTTATGTTTTAAACGAACTTTGATTTAATTTACATATTATAATTGAACGATAAAGATTATACTTTTAGGTTCAATTAAGTTTACTAAATTAAGTTAGTTGTTAATAGTGAATTAGACGTTTGATGATCTTAAGGTCATAATACGTAGAAATTCAAGTTAACTTATGTTCGTTTATTTCTTATTTGCTGTTGTTTACAGATATGGCTGCTGCAAGACCGTTTGTTCCAGAGCAAAACATTTATGTCAATCTTGACGTAAATGAAGTAGGAGGAGAAAGAGTGCAGCAGATGAAAGCATTTCTAGCTCGATCTAGAGTTAGTTTTGCTGTCTCTGAGAATCCTGCACTGAATTTGGCGGTTCTCACTGACTTTTGGACCGACATTGTATATGACGAGTCAGTCAACCCTCCTGTCATCCGTGCAACCGTGAATAATCGTCCGGTTGTATTCTCAAGAGAAACGGTACGAGAGGTTCTCCAACTTGGAGATGCTGCTCAGGAAAACGGACCCCAAGTTTTCCCGCATAGGTTTATATGGGGTGCTGCACGCAGGATAGGATATTCTGGACCCTCCAGAGGCCAACAGTTTGTCAAGTCATTTTTGATGGGCCAGTGGAGATTCTTGTTTCACGTTATCGTGAAAGTTTTTGCAAACAAGAAGTCTGGATTTGATGATGCGAGTCCAGAGTTGATGTCTATGCTACTATCCTTGGTTTACAACAAGCCATACAACTTCAGTGGCTACATTTTTGATTCATTTGTGGGACAAGTGACTAGGCAAACCAGGAGTGCACCGTTTTTGATATATCCTAGATTCACGATGCTTCTGATTCGACACTCTATTCCTGATTTAGCAGTTCAGGGTAACAAAACAGTGGCCCGTATGACTGTTCGAGGATATGGGTCGATGTGGCTTCATTCTGTTAAGAAGCAAGAGATTCCCAGGCCACCAGATGTTGATCTTTTTGGTGCTGTAGTTGATGCTGCATATGTACCTCTGCCTAATCATGGGTGGATGGATACTGTGGAGGCTCAGGCAGCTGCTGAAGCTGCTGGTGATCAAGAGGATCTCCCAGAGCAACCACAACAACCTCAACCACAACAGCAACAGCCGCAACAACAACCACAGCAAGCACCGCAACCTGCAGCTGACGCTCAGGTTTTAATAAATGAAGTACTGAACCAGGAATCCATTCCTGAGGTTCGTGAAGTTCTTCTTCATGAAGTACTGGTGCGTAATGATGATGAGAATGATCCTGATCTTCAAGAGATTGAAGGATTTAAGGTATAGCTCTCATTTTATCATAAACTTGCCATATTTAAGCATATATCACTTATTAATTCTAGTTCAAAGTTTTCATTAATACAAGTATTAACTGTATTCCGCTATAGTCGGTTAATATATGTAAGATGATTATCTTTGGGTACGAATTGAGTTCAAACATTGTCTTTTGCATGTTTGAACTTAATATTTGTGATTATTTCTTGAACAGGATTCTGAGACTGTTGTCCCAGAGGTCGTTCGATCTGAGGGAACAACTTCTCAACCTCCTGTTGCTGCTACTGCTCCGTCAGGTCCTCCTAGACGAGAGGGATTAGTAGATTCTGATTCGAGTTCCACTGAGTCTGATAGTGCTCGGTTGGTTACTCGTGAAGATAAAAGGAAGGGTAAACGTCCGCTTGCTGAAGCTCCTAAGAATACGCGTTCAGTGCGTGTTAGGACTTCTGCTCCTGCTTTGAACATAGGCGGAATGCCAGGTTAACTATTGATAGTTTATCTTTCTAACGTTTTAAGCTTTACCTTGAGATAGGAAATTGAGATAGAAATTTTTCTATGACAGTTTCGAATCTAAGCCGCGAACCGGTTAGAGAACCGATGAGGCAACGTCCGACTACGCGCGGATCTGCAAAGGTATAAAGATTTGTGACTTGTAGATGTTGTTTATTAATCGGTTTTTGTAATACTTAGTAGATATTTGAGATGGCTTTTGCTGTGACAAATATTAACTTATATTGTATTACAGGAGAGTGCTTATCATGATGTTGATACCACTACTTCTCATTTTGAGACGACAAAGCAGAGTCGTATAGCAGCTGGGTTGTTGAGAGAATCCTTTGAGGACATGGCACGACAAGCTGGTGCTAAAGCTGCTAGACTGACGACTGCTGCTGCTCATCCAAGGCCAGCAAGAGAACGCCTAGAGGATGTCGTTGCTCAATTGCAGAGTCAAAATGCAATAATGGCTGAAGCGATGAAGCAACAATCTGTGGCATATTCGGCGTTGATGAAAGCTCATATGGAACTGAATGACATGCATGCTGATTTAGTTGAAGAAGTTCAGCGTATGCGGCGCTTACTTGTGCGAATAGTTCCAGACCCGTCGACTCAGGGGGAGATGTTGGCATATATTAGAGGGTGTAAAGAAGATGAGCTTAGGAAGAAAAGCAGACAAGATCGAGATGATGATCCCGAGGCTAATAAAGAAAAGGAGAGTGAGCCGACTGGTCAGAAACAGACTAGTGAGCCGACTCAACTTCAGGGGGAGTCAGGATCTACTGCTGCTGATGATGCTGGTGCTGGTGCAAGTGGAAGTGGTGTTGGTGGAAAAGAAGCTGGTATGACTACTTAGTTGTTTAAGTAGTTAGTATTTTGAGAATATTTTGTAATGTTAAACTTATATACTTTGGTTAATCTTAGATTGTAATAACTTTGAAAGATTAATGGTTGTAAGTTAAGTTTAATTTGGTAATGATATAAGATTTTAACTTAAGATTTTCAATGATAAGTTAAAATGATATAAGATTACTGAGTATGATTTAGGCTTGAGATTTACTTGACAAGCGGAAAATCATATTTGAGTAATTGATACAATAGAGATGAATAAAGGAATTCTTAGATTGATTCAGGAAAATCAATGAAAGAATTTATATTGTTTGTCTAATTTGTGTTAATTAAATGGGTTATACAGAAGAGAATGCTGAAAGTGATTCAGATACAGAAATTCCTGATGAATCTGAAGATGAATTGGATTATGAACCGGAAGAAGGAGAGTTCATTATGCCAGAGGATTGGAGTCCTGTTCCTGTGGTTGAAGAACATGAAGTTGTAGATCCAGATGCTAATGTAGATGAACACTTTATGGATCCTTCGACAACAGAGTTCGTAATTGAGACAACAGCTGGAGAAAGAGTTGATCTTGATAAAGATTCAACTGATTCTGAAGCTGAAGCTGAAAAGGACATTCCAAGGAAACATCCATGGTTTAGATTACCTGCAAGGAAGAAGAAGGAAAAGGTTGGAGTTTCTGAAGTTGACATTACTGGAAATCGGATTCCAAAAAGAGGTATTCTTGGATGGTACTATGATTCCGACTTGAAGCTGTTCGCGATCAAGAGATATGACGGTGTTCAGTACTTTGAGAAAAATATTAAGAAGTTCAGTTCATTACCGAGACATGATGTCAAAGACTTGGCTAAATTGGAAATGAATAATCCGACTGAAGATGACTATGCAAAATATGTTCAAAGAATTCTAAGATCTGAGGTCAGGATGGGAAAATATGAGAAGATTAAGCCAAGGAAAGGTAAAACTCACAAGTTGAATGAGAAAAGTGAGAGAACTGGCAGACGTAGAAGAATCAAGGTATATCCAGCGGTCGAGTGTGTGCAACAGATTCCTATCAAGAAGATGCCACAGGATATATTAGGAAATATGTGTAGGTGGCAGGTGGATTCTGAGACTGGTGAAGCTCACATGTTTGAGAAGGATGATGAAGTTGAACATGGAGAGAAGATTATTTTGACTGTTTATGATCGCAGGCATCTGATGAACTTATCAAAGGCAGACATGAGGAAACTTGATGAAATCAAGATTGTTGCAATTGAAGGATGGGAGGATGCAGCGAGATATTATCAATCGATGGTCACCAAATGCATACGACTTGGAATACATTTTGGAAGCAAGCTATATAAGTAAAGATCAAAGACAACTTGAAGACTTTTGATAATAACTCTAGAGCTATTGTCAAGGGGGAGTCTGTTGGGACATGTTTGTGTGTGACAACAGATCTAGCTTTGTAATAGTTGAAACGTTATTTGTAATCAAGTTGATATATTGATTTTGGTTTGTATACACTTAATATGATTTGATAGGCATTTTAGAGCTAATTGTTTGAATGCTAAAAGATGTTAATCAAAGTCAAAGTTTGACTGAAAAAGTCAAATCGCGAAGTTCAGAAAAGAACTTGCGAAGTTCAGTTGAACTTCGCAAGTGGGCCAAGTTCGCATGGGCCATGGGCTGCGAAGTTTGAAGTTCGCAGAAGTCCAGCAGATTTGCGAACTTCGTGAAAACTTAAACTATAAATACAAATCAAACCCTAAATGTTCAAGACTCTTGCCCATACGAATTTCCAGAGGGAGTGTGCGAACTTAAGCATTCTCATCGACTAGGTATTGATAGAATAATGTATTGAATCGATACAAAGTCGTATTTGATAATCCGAATCGCTAGTATATTGCGAAACAATCGTTCACTATCCGTGAACTTAGTATTGACGGATTCCGCACGTTAATACCTAAAGATAACCTCGTTATCGATCCTATACAAACGGACTTACATCTTTGAATTGTAAGTGTTTTAAGTGTTATGACCTAAGTTTGGTTAATCAGGTTAAAATGGTATAGTTAGAACTGAAGCTTGTATTCAATGTTTGTAGATGTTTGTTGATGTTGTTTGTTGTTGTGGTTTAGATATAATCTGTGTTAAGCTTGTAAGTTGAAGTAATTTTGGTGCAAGTCGAAGAACAGACCAAGGTTTCTGGGTCTGGACTAGGTAGCCGATCGGCAAACCACCTAAGCCGATTGGGTATGAATTGGTAACCGAACAGCGAAATTTAGCCAATCGGGTATTCTAGTGTAAAAACGTCACAGAAAACTGGCCTTCGATCTTTAAAGTAGAGAATAGTTAGAGTACCCGATCGGGTAAAACAGGTGAGCTGATCGGGTATTGTGTCCCAGCCGATCGGGTAGACTAAGACATACGACTAAATTAGAACAAAACCATTACAGAACTTTGCGTTGGAATGAAAAGTATTGAAAATCACCCTTTAGCCGATCGGGTCAGTGGTGAGCCAATCGGGTAAGTAGTGTTAGCCGATCGGCTATGAAAAGAAAGCCGATCAGGTAAGGTTAAAAATAGGAACAAAGTAATTAGTTTTGGTTTGTGTTGTTATGTATATCTAATGTTGATAAATGTCGCACCCCCAAATTCGGGATTAGCGAAAGCATACTTTGGGTGTGACTCGTCGGGTAATCAACAGCACAAAGATATATAGTAAATGACTCTACATGCGTCGTTCTGGAAATGAGAGATTTCGATACATAAATATTCTACAAAATATATTAATGCAAGGAAATCTCTAAGGTTTGCATGCTGACTCGAGCTACGGTAATCCTGAGGGCAGTCCAACCTACTGCTGAGCACCTATGATACATGCTAAAAATGGTCAGCTAAAAGCTGGTGAGCTCACAAGTTTGTATATCAAATAACTTTGTATGAACCGCAAGATTTTAAAGTACCGATTTGCAACCAAGCAAATAATAATGTATACCGCCATGAGCACATAGTGTGAGCCTTAACTGAGGTGTCAGGATCCACATTCAAGGACCTGATCGAGGATGCCTCCCCACGAGTACCTAATCCACACTTGCAAACCTCAAATGCTAATGCGTCCGTTTGACCAGTTAGTGCTTGCTAACCCGAACGAGGATTGTCAATCCTATATGGTACCATACACTAACATTCGCGCTACTGAAGTATTACCAAACTTTGTTATGGAGGACTTAAAATGATTAGTTGTGTAAACTCATGTAGTATATGAAAAGTTTATACTCGCGTTCACAAGTTAAAAACAAGAAATGAGTCACACCCATGAGTGAAAAACAGTAAAAGAGGGGCCATGAGACTCACCTGAGTCTGATGCGTTTATCTCAATAAACGTGCGTTGCTTAGCCAAGCAAGGATGTCTGAAGACTGTAAACTGAGGGCGTCCAAGACGCGCGTTGGTTAATACGAGTAGGCATCTCAAAAGAACACATATGCTAGTTGATCACACAACTAGTAATGTCAAAATTACATTTGGTTTAATCATTTGTTTGTTTGCTTTTTGAAAACATGTACGGCCCGTTGGTGACGGTTTTGTAATAATAATCTCATCTATCATTATTATACTTTGATTGTTGTATACTTATAAAAGTTGTTGATGCATATCAGTTTGTCTGTCAGTTGGTCTATCGAGTTGTAAAAGTGTCGTTAGTCATTTGAGAGAAATCTAGATTTTATATAATGCGACACTTAAGTTTTAGGTTAGGCGACACTTGCCTAAGTGACGCATAGCGACACTTAGGTAAGTGACGCATTAAGACGACCACATGCGACACTTCCACAAGTGACGCATGTCGGCCAGAATTTTGTGTATAAATAGAACCTACGGGTTTTTGGCTAGGGTTGACGAAACCCTAGCACCATTTGTCGACTAAACCATCTGTAATCAAGTTCCATACGTTATTCAAGCTAATAAACACTTTTACTTTGTTTGAATCAATTGTTTCGGTTTGTGTTTGTTAGTGTTTTGTGTAATTGAGTGTTTCCGCCTCTCAATAGCAGTCAATCATCACTTAGGTCCAACGTCTAGGGCACTCACAACTGGTATCAGAGCTTATAGGTGTTTAGATTGACGTTTTGAAGACGTTTTGGATTGATTTCGGTTTAGTTCGAATCAAGAATTGAGAATAACTACGGATTTCGAGTTGACAAGGTGATTTCCAGACGATATTCATCATTAACAACATGTTTTGTTCATTAGGGTTCAAGGAATTTTCGTTTGGATTATGAAAATTCGATTTTTAGGGTTTTTGGGATTTTACAGCCGTTTCTGCGACACTCGCTGCGTCACTTGAACGCGTCACTTAGAGCGGCACTTCGTAATCCCAAATTAGGGTTTTACCGTCACTTGAACGCATCACTTGAAGCGTCATTTGAGGTTTATATGACACTTAACTTAAGTGTCGTCTATTTTAATCAACAGTCACTCACGTGCGTCACTTTAGCACGTCACTTGAGTGCCAAGCGTCACTTCTGCTAGTGACGCCTGTTTGATTTCTTGCATCACTTCCGTTAGTGGCGCCTTTTGATTTATTGCGTCACTTTTACTAGTGACGCCTATTTGTTCTAGTGCGTCACTCAAGTACGACACTTGAGTGCGTCACTTGCTAGATTGAGCGACACTTGCTTACAGTGTCATCAGTCACTTCATCCGTCACTCGATAGCGTCACTTACCAAGTGACGCTAGTCGTTGCGACACTTGAGTGCGTCACTTACCAAGTGACGCCTTTGGTACTAATTAGTTTGCAAGTTCTCGTTTTTGAGTTAATTTTCAGGTTAATCTTTTAATGGCTGTTGTTGCTGATAAAGAGGATATTCAGGGAATTAGAGATATGCTAAAACAAAATCATGATGTTGGTTCCAATAATAAACCTCCTCTATTTACTGCTGATATGGATTATGCATATTGGCACGATAGATTTGAACAGTATGTAGATTTCCACTGTCCGGAGCTCTGGGGTCCGCTCAGAGAAAGATATGAAACTCCTGTAGCTGAGGGAGACTATCGTGGTATCCCTCCTTCCAAAACATACAAAGCCATGTCTCCTGAAGAGAAAAAGGAGTATGATATTGAAAGGAAGGCTCATTCAGCCATCTGCATGTGCCTTACTAAAGATGTCTTACGCCTCTTCAAAACACATGACATAACATACGATCTATGGAAGGCTATTGAGACGAGATGTGGTGGAAATCAGAAGTACAAGGAGGCTAAATTGGAACTGATCAAGAAACAGTATGATCTGTTTGATTCTCTGCCAAATGAAACTGCTTCGGGTGTGTTTACCAGATACTCACAGTTGGTTAGTGAGTTGACTGAGGGAGGATATAATTTCCCTCAGATTGAAATAAACAAGAAGCTGTTGGACGTTCTACCGAGTAATTGGGATGTTAAAGTACAGTTTCTGAAAGAAAGTCAAGAATTAGCCACGATGAACTTAGATGAGCTAATTGGTGTTCTTCAAGCCCATGCGATGGAGTTGAAGAAGAAAGAATGCAAGTCGGGTGGTTTTGTTCAAGACCCGACGTTATATGGAGGCAAAGTCAACACCGGAAAGACTTATGGTGGAATGACTTTTGTTTCTTCTACAAGTTCTCCACTTAAACCTTCATTGCAATCTACCGGAGTTCATCATCCGGTGTATGCTTCTGGACCCTCACAAGGGTCACAACCGCAAGTTCCAGTGTCCCCTGCTATTCAAGAGCAGGCTGCTATCTATACAGCCTTTCTCAGCTCTTACAAGGATTTGGTTTCACAACCGAATTCTACTTTAGAACTTGCCAAAGAAGATTATGCTCAACTAGATGACGATGATCTTGAGCAAATGGATTTAAACTGGAATATTGCCATGATATCAAGGAGAGTTCAGAAATTCTTGCAACGAACTGGTCGCAAGAGTTTGGAAGGAGATGGCAAAACTAGTTTTGGTTTTGATAAAAGCAAGGTTCGCTGTTATAATTGTCAGAATCTGGGACATTTTGCAAGAGAGTGTGAGAAACCCAAAGTTCCTCCATCGGGTTTCACGAAGCCTGATGCTCCCAGAACTCCAGAGAAAGATGAGGTGAAGCAAGCGACAGCTGATGCACTAGTTGTCTTTGAGCCTACCAACACCGACTGGAGCATGTATGCTGATAATTATCAACAATGTCTCATGGCTCACATTTCTAATGAGGTACGCAATGAACCAGAAGAACCTTTGAACTGTATCTCATGCATAAAGTTAACTAAATCTTTAAGGTGTTTTCAAGAAGATAACGTAGACTTAAGAAAAAAGGTTGAAAAACTTAGTGAGTCGAATAAATACCTAAAAGCCAATGAACAATTGTATGATAAGAAAATTGAGGCTTATGAACAGGACACGCTTAGGTATAAATCTAAGGTTTTTAGTCAATAGGATGCTATTAATAGTTATCTTGCTGAAATAGATCTTTTGCGAAAGGAACTGTCTGATCTGAAAGTTGAATATGATAAATATAAAAGTAAGATTCTAGGTTCCTCTTCTTCTATGGTTACCTTCAACGAAATCCTTAATAAGCAAAGGACAGATAGTAAAACTAAGACAAGACTAGGTTATACTGTAGTCCCGCCTCCCACTGAATACTGTCCTATGCCAGTTAAGGAAGGCACCGAAGAGATTCCAGTTGACTATGCACTGTTATATGGGGTCAAGTCTAAGGTCAATAATCAAAACAAACAGGCAAAGGAGAAAACCAAACGGTCAGAGTATCCTTCGCCTCAGTTTGTTAAGTCAGAATGTGAATCTCCAGTTAGAATTGAGGAGATTGTTGAAATTGAGGATATTACTGATCAGGAGTATCCTGAATTTAAAAAGAAGGTTGAAGTAAAATCTGTCAAAATGGTTTCAAAGGTTGAACCTACAATTAAGATTCAACCTAAAAAGGAAAAGAATAAGGTTTTAACTACAAAATCTCAAACTTTACAGTCACCTGTAAAGATTTTGCAACATCAAGCTATACGTGCAAATGATTTTTGTGATAAACCTTCTACTTCAACTTCTCAACCAAAACAAGCATTTACTAAGACGTGCACGAAATGTTCATGTTCTAGAAATGCTTCTCCTACTACTGTGGTAAATCCTCAGCCTCAACAAGTTGCTGAGACCCGATCATGCTTCTATTGTAAAAGACAAGGACATTTAATTCGTGAATGTCCTAAACTGTCTCATCAGCACTATGGGAGAGAAATGCCTAGGACATCTCTTTACAAAAATTCATTTTCAAAATCTCCACCTAGGCGTTACTCAACCTCTCCCAAGCCTGCTAAAAAGTCGAGTAATATTGGGCAAAAACCTTTGCCAAAACAAAAGCCCGATATTACTCCCAAACCAATTTCCGAACAACCTAAAGTTTGGAAACGAAAGGAGTCTGTTAGTGACTCTTCTGTCATCAACAATAACACATTAGATGAAAATTCTAATTTGTTAAAAAATAAAGTTTTGTCCGATGTGATTATTTTTGATGACCTTGGTAGACCTAAGTCTGTAAAGGCTTGGGTCACCGTTTCTCACTAATCTCCTTACTTTATGTGTTGCAGCAGTCAGAACGTGTTAAGGATAGTGAATGGTTTATGGATAGTGGCTGCTCGCGACACATGACTGGCGATGTGTCTCTTTTGACGGATGTTAAACCACATGCCGGAGGACATGTTGCTTTTGCTGGAGATACAGGAGGAACCATTACGGGAAAAGGAACGCTAACTAACGGGAAAGTTAGCTTCGAGAATGTGAATTATGTGGCTCAACTTACTCACAACTTGTTGAGCGTTTCACAAGTCTGTGATAAGGACTTTACCACTGCGTTCACGAAGACGGAATGTGTGATACTGAAGCCAGGTTTCGTTATTCCTGAAGAATGGGTGCTTATGAGGGCGCCACGGAGAAACGACACCTATGTAATGAATATGCGAACTGTGGAGACAACAGATGAATACACCTGTCTCCTGTCAAAGGCTTCGGAAAAGGAATCACTATTGTGGCATAGACGAATGGGACACATCCATTTTCGTAAGATGAATTTTTTAATAAACAATGATTTGGTAAATGGAGTTCCAAAACAGTCATTTGCCCTAAAAGATGACTGCGTTGCATGCCATAAAGGGAAACTCCACAAGAAATCCCATAAGTCGAAGATAGTGAATTCCATTACTGCACCACTGGAGCTCTAACACATGGATCTGTTTGGTCCTATATCAACTAAGAGCATAGGCGGTAGATCTTACTGCTTAGTAGTCACCGATGACCACTCGAGATTTTCGTGGGTATACTTTCTAGGTGCAAAGAGTGAAACACCAGATATTTTGGTGTATTTGTTGGATAAGTTGGCAAATCTGTGCAACTTAAAGGTGAAGAGACTGAGAAGTGACAATGGAACTGAATTCAAGAACTCAACTCTTGAGTTATACTGTGCCACAAAAGGTATTGATCATCAGTTCAGTGCCCCAAGAACTCCTCAACAGAATGGAGTTGCAGAGCGAAAGAATAGGACAATTATCGAGATAGCTCGAACTATGCTGGCCGATTCTAAGCTTCCTATCATATTTTGGGCAGAAGCAATCAGTACTGCTTGTTACGTTCTAAATCGCGTGCTCACGATTAAGAAAAAGAACAAAACCTGTTATGAACTGTTCAATAACCGTAAGCCCACTTTACAGTTTCTAGAGCCGTTTGGGTGTCCTTGTTTGATTATGGTCTCAAAGGACAAAGTCTCGAAGTTTGGAGCTAAAGCCGTTGAAGGAATTTTCCTTGGCTATTCAGTCAACTCTCCGAACAAAAGAGTCTACATTAAATCAACACACCAGGTGGAAGAGCATTTTGAGGTAAAATGCTTGCGTTACACGGATCCTCCTCAAGGAATGGGTCCTGAATGGTTATTCAATTATAAGGATGTGTTTAACTCGTTTGACATACCCGAAGAAGATGGCGAAGCTGAGGAGTTAGTTACTTTACTTCATGGCATCAGTCTATGTCAAGACACATCTACCTTAAAACCTACACCACCACCTACTCAAACACCCACTCCACCTACTCCAACACCCACTACACTACCTACTACATCCACACCATCGCCAACTGTTCCACCTTCGGATGTTCCATCAACTTCAGGAACGACTAATGCAACAGAACATCCAGATGATCCCAACATGCCACCGTTAGAGGAAGACGAGGAAGAAGAAGAAATGGTTCATTCTCACCTCTTCTCTAATGAATATGATACAGAACTTCAACCTCCTATGCAACCTGAAAGTCCTACTGCTCTTGCAACTAACACTGTTCCCGATACTGAGGGTGACATGAACAATTTGGAGTTAGTACTCGCACCGGAATTAATCCCAGTCACACGTATACACAAGGATCACCCCATCGATAATATTATCGGTGATGTTAATGCTGCTGTTCAAACAAGGCACAAAGTGAAGCAAAATCCAAATCAAGAAATGTTAAACTTGGTTGCTCGGATAAATTCTTGTCATTTATCCAAAATTGAACCTAAGAAAGTTGATGAGGCCTTAAAAGATCCATCCTGGGTCGAGGCCATGCAAGAAGAGTTGCAGCAGTTCAACAAGCTGCACGTATGGGATATAGTTCCATTACCCAAAGGTGCTCATTTAACCGGCACTCGATGGGTATTTCGAAATAAGATGGATGATCGGGGTATCGTGATTCGGAATAAAGCTCGTTTGGTTGTTCAAGGTTTTAGTCAGATCGAGGGCTTAGATTATGATGAAGTCTTTGCTCCTGTGGCAAGACTTGAGTCTATTCAGATCTTTCTTGCGTTTGCTTCTTTCAAAGAGTTTCGTGTGAACCAACTCGATGTTAAAAGCGCCTTTTTATATGGACAAGTGGATACGGATGTGTACGTGAAACAGCCTCCAAGTTTTGAAGACCCTGAGCATCCAGAATACGTCTGCAAGTTAACCAAGGCGTTATATGGTCTTCATCAAGCTCCGCGGCTTTGGTACGAGAGGCTTACTACCCACTTAATCAAGCATGGTTTTGTTCGAGGGAATATCGACAGCACTCTGTTCATCCGTAAAGAACGGACTGGCGATCGAGAGGATATGTTACTCGTGCAGGTGTATGTGGACGATATCATATTTGGCTCTACAAATGAAGCGATGTGTAAGCATTTTGAGGAGATTATGAAATCTGAGTTTGAGATGAGTGCGATGGGGGAGCTCAAATTCTTTTTAGGTGTACAAGTTGAGCAGTCTCCAAAAGGTATTTATATTCATCAGTCAAAGTATGTCAAAGACATGTTGACTCGATATGACCTGCTCAATTGTAAGACCTATGGGACTCCTATCGAACCTAGTCACAATCTCAGACTCGCTGACGATGAGGAAGATTGCAAAGAAAAGGACAATCGATCAATGATAGGTTCTTTGATGTATTTGACCGCTTCTCGACCAGATATTGTATTTGCGGTATCTATATGCTCACGCTTTCAAGCCAAACCCAAGGTGTCTCATATGAAGGCGGTAAAGCGAATCTTTGGTTATCTCAAACATAGACCCAATCTTGGTCTATGGTATTCAAACGAGAAATCATTCGCTCTTTCTGCCTATTCGGATTCGGATCATGGCGGCTGCAGCATAGACAAGAAATCTACCACTGGTGGGCCAATTTCTAGGATCTCGATTGGTCTCTTGGCAATGCAAGAAACAGACTACAGTTTCTCTTTCAACTGCAGAAGCTGAGTACGTTGCTGCTGCGAGTTGCTGCTCTCAGGTTCTATGGATTCAGCATCAACTGCGTGATTACAGGTTACTTCTTTCTATGACTCCTATTCACATAGATAACACTGCTGCTATTTCTATCACACGCAATCCCGTACAGCACTCTAAGACTAAACACATTGAACTTAGGTTCCACTTTATACGGGATTGCTATGAAAAACACCTGATAGACCTTGTCCACATAGACACCCTAAAGCAGAATGCCGACCTTTTCACAAAAGCTTTTTCGCATACTCGATTTGATGAACTAATCAACATGATTGGTTTAAGGCTCTTTATCGCTAAAAAGTAATTTGTAACTTGGAACGTAATTTATGTCTTTTAATGTGTGTTAAAAAAAAAAAACGCAAAAGCCACTCTTTATACGTTTTAGTATTAAAGAAATGCACCGTTGCTACATTTTAAAATAGATGTTGAAGTTGTGTCTGTAAATAACTTGGGATATGATAGTACATCGGGAAACATGCATAAAATGGAATTTTAAGGTTTATCTTGGATGTGTCAGTAGATTTATCTGATGTGTTGAAAACAGTTTTTATAAACATTGTCTTCATCATACGATATATTAGTAGGCATGTTATGCAAAACTCTTTGAGATTTCTTAAGAAGCCTAATAATTAATTGTCTATTTCAAGTGGTACAACATCATTAGATGTATGACAAAAGTCTTAATTTCTTACTTATACTCGACATGTGTTCGTTGAAAGAAGTTTATTTGATATCATTTGGGGGTATATATTGACAGTCTCCTCTGTTATACGTAAGTATAGACCTGGTTTCTGTTAATATATACTTAAAAATTAAGCAAACACAAGTCAAAGTACTTGCAAAGTCTTTAAAATTAAGATACCTTACAAGGTCGCCAAAATGGTTTGACCAAGTCTGGTTTTGCTTAAACCTGAATCAAGCTATGTCGCTCTGTTGTACGTCAGTACAGACCTGTCATCGCTGACTTGATTCTTAAATTTGATTTTCTTATATTCTCTCTATAATGGAAACATGGTCTATGTCTTAAGTTAAGATGTATATCTATGGTGGGGACCACAGCGAAATGTACATTCCAATAATAATAAAATTACCTCCTAGATGTGAGTGTAACATATTTAAAGTGGACAATTATACTAATAATCGTTTTGAAATAATTTTTATAAAAAGTGTTTTTAACATGTCAAGTAAATTTAACGAGGACAAATATACTGATGATCAAAATAACACTTACTGTTCCTAATAAATGCATGCTACTCCGATATGATCCCTAAACAGATTATTTCAACTCCGTCACCAAAAAGAATGTGTTAAATTTTCTATTTGTAAATTTGTTTTCTTTTATGTGTTCTTGTATTTTCTATAAGTTAGTTTACTTTTAGATTTTATCCAAGTTATATTTACCTTTTCAAATTTGAGTACCGAAATCACAACGCAAAAATCGATAAAATCGCAAATTTTTCACTAAAAGTGACCTGTTGCGTCACTTCCATAAGTGACGCTACTAGTGACGCATACGATATTGCGTCACTTACACTAGTGACGCTGTAAGTGCCGGGTTAAGCTACGTCATAAGTGTCGGGTTGAATGACGCATACTAGGGTTTTTGTATAAATACCCTGTTCAACGACACTCAACCTCACCACTTTTCTCACACTTATACCGACACTTGCTCTGACATACCGTCACTCAGTGTGTCTCTGCGTCACTTCCTCTGTGCGAATTTTCGTGATCTGTTCGTGATTTCTAGAGCTTGGTTGCGCTTTCCCGTATTATATTCTTGTTCCTCTCATTCACACGACTCATTAGGTACTAATCTTAACCTCTATCTTGCTGTATTCATGTTTTAATTTCAAATTAGGGTTACGGGTTTTGGGGTTTCTTTGAAATCATTCGATTTGGGGCTTGATTTGTTAATGTTTTAAGATATTAAAAGGTGTGTTTTACTCGTTTTTATCATGCGTACGATTTGGTAACTTAGATTTTCAAAACCCCCAATTTTGATTTCTGGGTATGAACAGTGACACGATGATCTTCATCGTTGCGTCACTTCATGCGTCACTTACCTCAAGTGACGCTACTTGGTAATTTAGTACCCATACCGTCACTTCATCAGTGACGCTTATTATTGCGTCACTTCTGAAGTGAATCTCTTAGTGACGCATGTACTTGAATTATCTGTTAGTCCGTCACTCTTCTTAGTGACGCCCACTCATGCATCACTCTCTTAAGTGACTGTCTAAGTGACGCTTTTTTCTATAACGTCACTTATACCGTCACTTCCTAAGTGACCCACTTATGATACCGTCACTCTGTTAAATGCCGCATGATTTTCACCCGACACTTCTTAAGTTTCGTATCAAATGACTCATGATCTGGCAACGTCACTTACACCAGTGACGCCTGATAGCGTCACTTACCATAAGTGACGCTATACTTTAATTCTGATTTTGAGTACTGTTTTCTGCGACACTTCCTAAGTGTCAGTAGAAGTTATGCGTCACTTACCCTAAGTGACGCCTAAATCAGAATTTCGTTTTTTGGGTTATGTGTGTTCGTGCTAACTCTATAACGACTTTTGTTATTTTCGTTTCGTATTTTATCTTACAGATGGCTGAACTACAAAACTATTACCGCCGCACCAACACCCATCACAACATTACTGCATTTTTGGAATCTACGCACACCAATTCGGCTCCTTTCAGGCCTATGATCGAGTTCCTTCGACGTTCAAGGATTTATCACGCTATTACTGCTTCCACTCCGGTTTATATGAATCAAGTTGAAGAGTTTTATGATCAAGCGTTAATACGGACTCAGGGTGATGTCCCAAGGATTGTTTCTACGATGTTTGGTGAAGAGATAGAGATCACTGAGAATTCTATTCGACGGGTTCTCCAGTTTGATGACAATTCTACGATGCCCACTTTGTTCCCAACAACGTTTATCTACGGGGGACTACAGCGCATGGGTTATCCAGCGAATCAGCTTACTGATTTTCGCAAGCAATATCTCTGTCAGGTTTGGAGATATTTATGTCATATCGTCATCGTTTGTTTATCTCCGAGGAAGGGAGGATATGACGCTGCTAGTCATCTCACGTTATCTCTCATGTTGGCCCTCATCTACAATAAGCCGTACAACTTCAGCGGTTACATCTTTGGCAACATGGTGGAGAATATCCAAGCTGGTAAGGATAAATGGCTGCAGTATCCAAGGTTTGTGTAGTTATTATTAAATGATTTGAATCTTGAGATAGCTCCAGATCAGTGATCCCTTCTGGTGCCGACACCTATGCTTCTTCGAGTCTTCAATGACTGCAAGCTCGCGCCAAAGGGTGAGCAAATTTTGGCCGACCGTGAGCTCTTCGGGCACATAGTCAATGAGAACTATGTTGCGCCGCTCGATGATGGTTTTGAGGATGATGTGATTCCTCTGGTTAATGAGGAAGATCTGGTTGACAAAGAGATTGCTCAGGATTTAGATGATATTGAGCGTGTTGACCGGGTTGATGTTGATTCTGATGATGGTGGGCCCACTCCACCCGATTCTGAGGGTGATGTGCCTCCACAATCTGCTTTGGACGGGATTCAACTTGCTGATCCTCGACGCTTTAAGCGTATCTTGAGACGGATTTCTGCTGGCAGGGTCCACGTCCCGAGGAATCCAGGCAAACGTCATGCTGGGTCTTCTCCGTCTTATGCAGATTTACCTCTTAGAAGACGCCAGCGGACTACGGTTGTTATTGAGGAACCTACTTCTCAGCGACCACAACCTCCACCACCGACTGACATGCCATCACTTCAGATGATACTTGCTCAGATGGAGCTTTTGGCGAAACGATTTGACGACCAACAGGCTATAATTGCAGCTCAGGCTTCCCAGATAAAGGATTTGGAGCTCAAAGCTGCCGAGGTTGATAATCTCCAGCTTCAGGTGACGAATCTGTCGTCTAGGGTTTTAGAGTTGGAGTCTGTCACAATTGTTTCGGGGGAGGATATTCCCAGAGAGTTAGAAACAAATGTAACTCCTCCCCCTGAACCAGAAAATGTACAATCTTCAGACATAAATGAAAATATCGCTTTAGATTATTTTGTTGATGTTCCGGGACAACCGACCCGATTGCAGCCGATTATTCAAATGTCAATCTGACATATCTGCAGAGTTTGGTTAATCAATTTGATGAAGTTGACAGATCTTTTGATCCCGATGATATAGAAATGGATGCAGAGGTTCCAGGGTCGGATAAGGAATATATGGATAATCCAAATCAAGAACCGGCGCCTGAATGAGAACCGGAGCCAGCGTTACGACAACCTGCTCAAGCATATAACTTTGATGCTCCGGTTATTGAAATAGATTCTTCAGAGGATGAGGCAGAACCTGAAATGGAACAACATACTGATGAATCAGTTCCTGTGTCTACATCTTCTGGAACTTCGAAACTTCAAGTGGTATACAAATCAATTGCACCTGAGTTGAAGACTTGTAAAACTTATCTTGTTAAAGGTGAATTGACTGGATTGATCAGAAGCTGGAAATTTGATGTTGATAATTTTCTTATTTTGATCAAGAGAAGTGATGGCGTGCAATACTTCAAACCTAGATTCAATCATATCAGCACACTGCCAAAGGTTGAACTGAATCGTCTTGCTCAGCTAAATATTGTTAATCACTTTGAAGATACTCGAGGAGTTCTTTTTCAGAGAATTTTGAGAAAGGAAATCTATAGCAAGAAATATATGTGGATTAGACCAGAGCTGGGAGTTCGGTATTCATACAAGAAGAAGATTGATTTGAGAACTCAACAACCAATCGTGAAATATCATTATCCACCAGCTGCTAGTCTCAAGACTGTTCCCCTACAAGAGTTACCACTGGATTTCTTATGAGATTTAAAGTATTGGTAGTTTGACTCTGTCACTCAAGAAGCTGTTATTGAATATTCTACAAAGACTGCTGTGGTACAAACACAGGATATATGGGGAGAATGGCCAGTTAAGGAGTTTGTGGGAAAGTCTATTCGAGTTTTTGATCCGATCAGCCTAATAAATTTGACGAAGAAAGATTTGAAAGCTCTCTACAAAAATAAACTTCAGTACAATCAAGTTGATTTAGAGGAAGCTTCAAAGTTTACAAGGGTGGTCGAGATTTGTTTAAAGGTGGGAATACATGCTGGAGGAACATTCCCAGAAAGGTGGTGCTGAGTGAAGTTTTAAAGTGTTTTGAAGATTTTGAAGACCAAGCTGAAGACACGGGGGAGTTTGTTGATGCATATCAGTTTGTCTGTCAGTTGGTCTATCGAGTTGTAAAAGTGTCGTTAGTCATTTGATAGAAATATAGATTTTATATAATGCAACACTTAAGTTTTAGGTTAGGCGACACTTGCCTAAGTGACGCATAGCGACACTTAGGTAAGTGATGCATTAAGACGGCCACATGTGACACTTCCACAAGTGACGCATGTCGGCCAAAATTTTGTGTATAAATAGAACCTACGAGTTTTTGGCTAGGGTTGACGAAACCCTAGCAACATTTGTCGACTAAACCATCTGTGGTAGTAAGTGTTCAACACTTAGTGAAAATCTGTGTTTTGATGGTTTTGTTTTATGCGACATTGGGTGCGACACCAAGTGCGACATTGGTGTTTGTGTCGCAATATTGCGAGTTGTAATGATTGTGCGACATAATCTGTTATGTTGCAGATCGGGATTGCGACATGTGAGGTTGTGTCGCATCATGCGACATCCGTAGTTCAATGCGACATAGTGGGTTATGTCGCTATGTGAGACATCTGGAAGCGTTGCGACATAAACGTTTGCGTCTCTATATGCAACATAGGTAATGGTTTGCGATGTAGGGCTTTGTGTCGCAAAAGGCCCAGCCTTTCTGCGACATAATAGGCTATGCAGGTCAACATGTGTCGGGTTTGTGGTCAAACGACCTCAGTTGGACCCGAAACTTTTACACAAGTCATAAGATGGTTTAACAACACTTAGAAAATTGTTATTTCGTTTTGTGGGTGTCCCGAAGTGTCAGTTTTTAATATTTTATCAAAATTCATTTTTATAACATTATTTCAAAAGCTAGTTTTAAGCCTCGGTTTAGACATTTAAAAGTTGTATAAACATGCTAGCAAGTAAATAATCATAAAACAAGAAGTTTCGAAAAGTGTCGGGAATCTTACAATAGTTGGTTTTAAAAACCGAGAAGATGGAAATGTAGAGCTTCGCGAGGTGATCTTTTTCTTCCAAACGAGTCAAGCAATCCAAGCTATTTTTGATGGTGTTTTTGGGGATAGAAGTGGCGGTGGTGGTGGTGTTTTAGAGAGAGAGTAACCGAGAGAGAGAAAGAGAAAGAGAGAGAGAGAGAGAGAGAGAGAGAGAGAGAGAGGAAAGGAGAGGTAAGGGAGATTGAGTGTAAAATGGAAAAAGGAGGTGGTGGGTTTGATGGTTTAATCAAGCAAAGGCAAGGCACGGCCAAGCCATGCCATGGCCAGCCCAAGTGGGTCCCCCATGGTGTGGTTTGGTCAAGTTTTGTTCCCTCAATTTCGCGCTCCATGTGGCGTTCGTTTTAACGTTTATTTAATGTTATGCGCGTTTTAAATACGAGTTTTAAATGTCAATAAATATTTGATATTTACTTGAAATATTTTAGTCAAAATACTTAATAATGAGTTATAAAAATATAACTTTCGTTTATTTCGTTTGTCGGGCGCGTTTCGCGCGTTCTGTCGCTTACGGTTAGTTTTAGACGATACGAAATGCATTTGTATATATTATCCAAATAATAATATATATTAAAATGGGTTAATTAAATAATCTCACCTTATTTAATAAATTGTTCACCAACGTCCGTATTTAAAGGTACCGGAATCCATCAGATATAAAACTGCACGATTTAACCAAATCGCGTACGTGTGTATATATATAATTAAAAATATATCAATACACATAATGATACACATAATTAATCCTAATTACATGTATTAACACAATGATTAGGCACTAATACTAGCCCTAATTAGGCGGGTGTCACATTCTCCCCTTGTTAAGAGAATTTCATCCTGAAATTTAGCTCTGAGTCGTAGATGGAGTAGAGTCTGTAAATAATTGTGGGTACTTGAGTCGCATTTGGTTTTCCCGTTCCCAAGTGAATTCCGGACCATACCGCGAATTCCACCGGACTTTAACGATGGGAATACGACTTTGTTTCAACTGTTTGACCTCACGGTCCATGATTTCTACTGGAGTCTCGACGAAGTGAAGTTTATCATCGATATGAATTTCGTCAAGAGGGATTATGAGTGTCTCATCAGACAGGCATTTCTTAAGATCAGAAATGTGGAACGTGGGATGCAGGCTGCTGAGTTTAGGTGGCAGCTGCAATCGATATACCACCGGACCAATCCTCTCGAGGATCTCAAAAGGCCCAATATACCTGGGATTCAACTTCCCGCGTTTTCTGAATCGAATGACACCTTTCCAAGGCAATACTTTGAGCAAAACTCGATCCCCAACCTGGAACTCGAGATGCTTGCGTCTCACGTCAGCATAACTTTTCTGGCGATCACGTGCGGCTTTCAGCCGATTTTGGATGTCAACGATTTTCTCGGTGGTTTCATAAATGATTTCCGGACCTGTGATTTGGCTATCCCCAACTTCGGTCCAACAGATAGGTGAGCGACACTTACGACCGTACAGTGCCTCAAATGGTGTAGCCTTAATGCTGGAATGATAACTGTTGTTGTACGAAAACTCGCACAACGGTAGATGTTTTTCCCAATTTGCACTGAAATCAACTATGCAAGCTCGTAGCATATCTTCCAGTGTTTGAGTCGTTCGTTCACTTTGGCCATCTGTTTGTGGATGATAGGCAGTACTCATATCCAGACGAGTTCCCAAAGATTTCTGTAACGATTGCCAAAAGTGAGATGTGAAGTGAGTATACCTGTCAGAGATAATCGAAATAGGAATGCCATTTCGGGTTACAATTTCTTTCAGATAGAGTTGAGTGAGGTGTTCCATTTTGTAAGTTTCTTTGATTGCGAGAAAATGGACAGATTTAGTGAGCCGATCTACGATCACCCAAATGGTATCGCAACCGCTAGACGTTTTCGGGAGTTTCGTGATGAAATCCATAGAGATCTGCTCCTATTTCCATTGAGGGATTTCCGATTGTTGGAGCAACCCGGAAGGTTTCTGATACTCGGCCTTGACCTTAGAACAGGTTAAGCATTTACCGACATAGGTGGCGATGTCGGCTTTCATGTTAGACCACCAGTATAGATTTTTGATACCGTAATACCTCTTGTAAGAACCAGGATGTATAGAATAGCGGGATTTGTGAGCTTCGTCCATCACCAAATCCCGGAGGTTGCCGAAGCTAGGTAACCATAATCGGTTAGAAGATTGTCGAGTACCGTTAGGTTTAGTCTTGAATTGTTTATCCATGCCTCGCAAGGCTTCGCTTATGATGTTTTCAGGTTTGAGTGCTTCGAGTTGAGCAGCGAGGATTTGAGCAACGAGGTTATTGTGAATGTTCATGGTGAGTGCTCAGACTCGAAGAAGTTTTGTTCGTTCTTTTCGGCTTAAGGCATCGGCGACGACATTCGCTTTGCCTGGATGGTATTTTATTTCACAATCGTAATCGGTAAGCAACTCGACCCATCGACGTTGCCTCATGTTCAGATCCTTCTGATCTAATATGTGTTGGAGACTTTTGTGATCGGTAAATATGGTACTACGAGTACCATCTAGATAATGTCTCCAGATTTTAAGAGCGAACACCACGGCCCCCAGCTTGAGGTCGTGAGTCGTGTAGTTTTTCTCATGAACTTTAAGTTTTCGGGAAGCATAGGCAATGACCTTGTCTCGTTGCATCAACACGCAACCGAGACCTTGGTGAGAAGCATCGCTGTATACCACGAAGTCATCATTGCCTTCGGGTAATGATAGAATAGGTGCACTGCAAAGCTTGAGTTTCAGTAGCTGGAATACTGACTCTTGTTTATCAGTCCAATTGAACTTCTTTTCCTTCTGAGTCAGTTTCGTGAGAGGTTAGGCTATTTTGGAGAAATTTTCGATGAACCGATGATAATACCCCACCAATCCTAAGAATTGACGTACCTCGGTTGGAGTGGTTGGCGCTTGCCATTCTTTGATAACCTCGATTTTTGATCGATCAACATGAATTCCCTTACTGTCGATAACATGACCAAGAAATTGAACGGTTTTCATCCAGAACTCACACTTAGAGAATTTAGCATATAACTCATCGTGTCTGAGTAGCTCCAGGATGGTTCTCAGATGTTACGCATGATCTTGTTCGTTGCGCGAATAGATGAGAATGTCATCGATAAAAACAATGACAAACTTGTCAGGATATGGCTTACACACTCGATTCATAAGGTCCATGAATACAGTCGGTGTGTTGGTTAGACCGAAGGGCATAACTTGAAACTCATAATGCCCATAGCGAGTTCGAAAAGCTGTTTTTGGAATATCATCGTTGCGAACTCGTAACTGATGATAACCTGATCGTAGATCAATTTTTGAATAAAAACTTGATCCCTGGAGTTGGTCGAACAGGTCATTGATGCGTGGAAGTGGATAACGGTTCTTTACAATTAACTTATTCAGTTCCCTGTAATCGATGCACATGCGGAAAGAACTGTCCTTCTTTTTGACAAATAGAACCGGGGCTCCCCAAGGCGAGGAACATGGTCGAATGAATCCCTTATCCAGGAGTTCTTGCAACTGAGTGGACAACTCCTGAAGTTCGGAAGGGGCTAAGCGGTATGGTGCTCATGCCACAGGTGCAGCACCTGGTACGAGGTCGATTGAGAACTCAACCTGTCTTGGTGGTGGAAGGCATGGTAGTTCCTCGGGAAAGACCTCTGGAAAGTCTCGGACGATAGGCACATCCTCAAGTCGCTTCTCCTCCGAATTTTTCTCCGTAACGTGTGCGAGGATTGTCTGATAACCCTTTCTCAAGTACTTGTGGGTTTTTATGCAGGATATGATATTCAACCTCGTTCCACCGGTCTCCCCTTGTATGATTAAAGTACTATCGGTGATGAGAGGAATATGAATGATTTTGTCGTAACAAACGATTTCAGCTCGATGCTTGGACAACCAGTCCATGCCAACAATAATGTTGAAACTTCCAATTTCGATGGGTATCAGGTTGATGGGGAAAGGTTCGTTCACGAGGGTTAAAGTGCAATCAGGTAATACACTATCGGCCTCGATTAGTTTGCCATTAGCTAACTCTATAGTATATAAAGTATCTAATGCAACAGGTGTAATATCAAGTAGTAGGCTGAACTCGTTCGATATGAAACTCTTGTCAACACCAGTATCAAACAGAACAGAAGCAGATAAATTGTTAATAAGGAACATATCCGTGACCACATTAGGGTCTTGACGGGCATCCTTAGAGTTAAGAACGAAAGCTCTACCTCTAGCAGTGTTGTTGTTGTCGCCCTTGTTCTTCAGCTTCGGACATTCTTTCTTGAAATGCCCGGTGTTCCCACATTCGTAGCAGGCTTTGGATGGTTGGGTGTTGGTGGGGGATCTACAATCCTTGGTGAGGTGTTCGTACCTCTTGCAATTGTTGCAAAGGGTACTGCAAGGACCTTCATGGTGGCGCTTGCACTTGGAACAATAAGGTTTGCTCCCGATGTAACCCCATCTGGTTTCGGTAGTTGAGTTGTAGGCTTTGATGGTGTCGGGTTTCTTGTTCTGGTTGTTGGAATTGTCAGGCCATTTCCTTTTGTTGGAAGGGGGAGTGGATGTTTCCTGACTATCACTCATAGCTATGAGTTCATGGGCCAACCTGATGGCACCATGAAGAGTGGTTTGGTTTGAAGAGGCGATGTTTCCCCGGACAGGTTCCGGAAGACCGCGAATGTACTTCTTGATTCGCTTAGGTTCTGTACTCACCATGGCTGGGATAAGAAGAGCAAGTTGTTGGAACCTGGTGGTGTATCCAACAATATCGGTTCCCTGAACCTTTAAGTTCCAGAATTCTTCATCCAGCTTCTGGAGTTGCTCGCTTGGAAAGTACTCATCCGTGAGCTTCTTCTTCAGATCCTCCCAAGGGAGTAGATAGGCGGTGTCAATACCCACGGACTGGGCATATGAATTCCACCATGTGAGGGCACCGTCTGCGAAGGTGCAAGTAGAGAATTGGACTTTGTCATCCTCCGCACATTTGCTGATGCGGAAAACAGATTCCATTTTCTCGAACCATCTGATCAGACCGATGGCTCCTTCAGTACCCTTGAAGTTTAAGGGTTTGCAGTTTAAGAAGTCCTTGTAGGAGCAAGACTTGGTGACAAGAATAGTTTCAGCAGTGTCATTACTCCTCCTGGAGTTTTGTGGAGAATCCCGAGCCAAGGCCTCAGCCACTGCTTGGGAGATAAGGGATGCGAGCTGGGCATCGGTATAAGTCTTGTCTTTGGCGGCATGATTCTTCAAAAGAAATGAAGATACATGAGATTTTGTACAAGAATTGAAATCATCACAGTTGTTCATATATAAAGGTGGTAATACATGACATCACGATATGACAATCAATAGTATGAGTTATAACGGAAAGAGTCATTGATAGATAGTACGAGTTGAAAAGGTTACAACCATAGATGTTTTACAAAAGATGTCGGGGATGGTACCACCGGTCGAATTACAAAAGTCCTACGATAGCATAATAGATTACAAATAGACATTATACTAATCCTGACGTAGATTTAGTTAGGATATCGCAGTAACAAGACGGGTGACGGTTTCAGCAAGTCTGCCGGTTTGTCGAGTTCCGTCTTCAGCCAAAGTTAACCACTGCTCTAGTACACGAGTGTACTCTTCAGCCTCCCTGAACGCTGTTCACATTCTACTAGTCTTGCTTGCAAGAGATCAGATGTGCCTCTATCGCCGATCACTTGTTGATGAACCATGTCTAGAGTATGGTTCATTTCTTCACATTTCCGTTGAAGTTGTGCCATACGATCATGGGCTTGATGTAATCAGTAGGTTGTCATCAGGTGTTGCTCCCTTTCGAGGTCCTCGACCCTTTGCTCATGACGGTGGAGTCGGGCAGCCAACACTGGTATTGTGTGGTGTGTCGGTTCCTGGGTGTACGGGGAGATGTCCATGGGGTCGGCAGGAACTTGGATCTCTTCCTCAGACCTCCATATGTTTAGAGTTGTGGGTAACCAGTCCCACCTATGAGCAAGTGGAGGATGAAACATTCTGATAGTAGGGTTGCCCGTGTAGTTGGAGTAAGAGTCAGATCGGAATGATCCAACACCCCTACGACGAGTACGAATCACAGGAGCTTCTCCAGATGAGTAGAACAGTGGTTCGGGAACATCCCGTGTTGGAGAGACGGACGGAACGATTGTCCTCTCTTGAGTTTATGGTGCCTGGACTTCATTATCCGAATCAGTGAGTGCTACGAGGGAGTTGTCAGCCATTTCTATGGCAAAACATTTAGTAAGGTGAAGCCTATATTCATATACCTACAATATATAATATAGCCTAAAGTGTAGCACATAAGAGAGGCCTATCCATATATATATTAACGTATATCACATAATAGCCTATTGTGTCTATCACAGACATGTTTGAGTTTTGGTTTTCTCTCATGGTCAGAGTCAACTAGTGTATCCCTGTTCAGTATAACCCATTTCAGATTTCACATCATCCTCATTTAATTGTACATAGTTGATCAGGTTATGTTAAATTAAAGTTGTATAATGTAATTTTTGAACCAGTCATACTTAATAAGAAAATACTGCTTAACGGTCATAGTCTAGGCCCACTAAATGCAACCTAGTTCACTATAACCTTAGGCTCTGATACCAATCTGTCGCACCCCCAAATTCGTGATTACCAGAAGCATACTTTGGGTGTGACTCATCAGGTAATAAACAGCACAAAGATATATAGTAAATGACTCTACATGCGTCGTTTTAACAAAATATATTAATATAAAAATGTTTACAACATTTGAAGCTAATACATAGCTCGCGTTCTGGAAATGAGAGATTCCGATACATAAATACTTTTACAAAATATATTAATGCAAGGAAATCTCTAAGATCTGCATGTGACTCGAGCTATGGTAATCCTGAGGGCAGTCCAACCTACTGCTGAGCACCTGTTATACATGCTAAAAATGGTCAGCTAAAAGCTGGTGAGCTCACAGGTTTGTATATCAAATAACATTGTATGAACCGCAAGATTTTAAAGTACCGATTTGCAACCAAGCAAATAATAACGTATACCACCATGAGCACATAGTATGAGCCTTAACTGAGGTGTCAGGATCCACATTCAAGGACCCGATCGAGGGTGCCTCCCCACGAGTGCCTAATCCACACTCGCAAACCTCAAATGCTAATGCGTCCGTTTGACCAGTTAGTGCTTGCTAACCCGGACGAGGGTTGTCAATTATATATAGTACCATACACTAACATTCGCGCTACCGAAGTATTACCAAACTATATTGTGGAGGACTTAAAATGATTAGTTGTGTAAACTCGTGTAGTATATGATAAGTTTGTACTCGCGTTCACATGTTAAAAACAAGAAATGAATCACACTCCTGAGTGAAAAACAGTAAAAGAGGGGCCATGAGAGTCACCTGAGTCTAATGCGTTTATCTCAATAAACATGCGTTGCTTAACCAAGCAAGGATGTCCGAAGACTATAACCTGAGGGCGTCCAAGACGCGCGTTGGTTAATACGAGTAGGCATCTCAAAAGATCACCTATGCTAGTTGATCACACAACTAGTAATGTCAAAATTACATTTGGTTTAATTGTTTGTTTGTTTGCTTTTCGAAAACGTGTACGGCCCATTGGTGACGGTTTTGTAATAATAATCTCATCTATCATTATTATACTTTGATTGTTGTATACTTATAGAAGTATATGCATATAGTGTACGAGTATCATTGATGCGCTCCCAGCCGTCAGTGTCGTTGGTGTTGTTGTAACGACTGAGGGGCAATCAGGGTGTTTTAAAATTTATTTTGCTCGGGGCCTAAACCTCCAAACTACCTACTGGTACTAGGTACAAGTACCTGATACGAGTACGTAGTAAGGATGATCAGGGTCATCTCCAGACGGTCGAATTTGAAACGGAGCTCATTTGAATAATTCAGTCTCCAAGATGGGGTTCAGATAGTTGGTTTTGTTTTGTTTTTATCTAATTTAAACTACTAACAATGAAATTAAAAATAAGCTAGCTAGCACGTATGGAACAACCAAGGATAGGGAAGATGTGGTTCACCATGACTTGGGATAGTATAATACCGGGATGGTGTTTATGATGGGGACACTTTCAGATAATAGATTAACAGACTTTGGTGTAAACACTAAAACCCTACCAATTAAATTCCCGTTGTCATGTCACTAGGAACTAGGTTATCGTGATTATGATCGGAGCAGTACGCTAAACTCCCAATACTTACCTAGTTGAAAGATAAGCAACCTATCTTGGTGAAAAGCCGAGGTACATGAATAAAGCAGCGTATTGTCTCATAGGTCCGACCGTTCTTAACACCTAAGCTTATCTCGCGTTCTTCTAAATGTGTATCTAATTATTAACTTGCTATGTTTAAAGAACCAAATATGTAAGATCTAGGGAGTTCATGTATCTAAGTCACTAAGACTTTCCTTTCTAGACCTTGTTAATACATTTCTTAAGCTCTAATTACTTTGATTTATGACCTAGACCTCTCCTTTTCAAACAGTTATACATCCCTGGATTATTCGCAGTTTGTCAAAACGTGTTTCATATGTAGACCATACCTTTCAGTAATAAATAGTGTATTTTACAGAGTAATTCCACGGCCTCTTATGTCTAACGTGCGGTCAGGAGTAATTGACAGTGAAAGTGGCATTCTAAACTAATTAAATAAAAAGCAGTGCAGAAATGTAAATCTAATATGTACAATGAATGGTTTCACTGTGTCTTACTTATTGCACGTCATGGGTACAGATAACTACTTACCATAATTAAGGTTCATGACTCCCTAATATCTAAGTTGTAGTCACGTGGATAACTAGAAAGGGTGCTCCATAAATTAGGTCTAGTGTCATATATTTAAACAATAACAAAGTATAATAATTCCCATTCATATAAGTTTCTTTTTATAAATTTAAACTATGTTGGAATGAGTTGTTTTTACGATCCTATCAACTAACTAACGTAGAGTTGTCCGCAATCAGATAGAAGATATGTCACATAGATAGTAAACACAAACAATTACAATACACCGGAAGTTCTCCCAAATGTACTGAACACATCGGCCAACGACTACCCTCGAATCCTATTCCCCAATACACCGGAATAAGTTGGGGCAGTCTGGTCATAAGCGGTTGGCCAAACATGCCATCATTCGTTCATAATATTATAATTAAACTATAAACAGAAATTCATTTAGCATATTTATAATATTGATCCGTAATATAACTACCTTCGATCGTCCCAGACTTTCATACGTTTGTACTCCGCATAAAGCGTTTCCAGCACTATATCCGGGAACAATCGAATAGGGGCCGTCATATTACTTTACAATATTTAATATCATCCCATATAACTATCTAAATCATGGAAAACATATAAGAAACTACTCGCATATCATGGCAATAGACATTTCTAATGTTAATAAATCATAAACATCAAACAAGAACATTACAAATAATTAATAAAAGAAATGATAGATATTACCCGTAATTATTGCGAGCAAAACGATGCTTATATTACTTCCGAATATTCCAAAGCGTTACATTGCTAAGCTAGCTACTACTAACTACTACATAATTAATCTCCTACTTATCTCTTACTAAATTAATTAAATTAGCTTAGAGAGAAAGTAGAGAGAAAAAGAAAATAAAAGCTAGAAAGAAATAAGAAAGATATGAAAGGTGTGGAAGGTGTGTGTGAAAATGAAGCCTTAGGGCTGCTATTTATAGGTGAAATGTAGCTCATGTTAGCATTCCAAGGCTCACATTAGAAAAAGAGTGAAAGGTGGTGCACCGGGTACGAAAAAGCATGGAAAGGTGACGCACCGGGTACGAAAAAGCATGGAAAGATGGTGCACCAGGTACGCGCAAGGACCAAAAAGCGGAAATGGGACGGGGGTGGTTGGCCGGCGTCGGGGGCCTGGTGGCCGGCGTTAGGGGTCTGGTGGCCGGCTTAGTACACCGTGCTGCCGCCCCGGTTCGCTTTCTTTCACTGCATTGCGTAGATCGCGCGTATCAATCATCGTATAAGGTTTTTGTGGTAGTAAGTGTTCAACACTTAGTGAAAATCTGTGTTTTGATGGTTCTGTTTTATGCGACACTGGGTGCGACACCAAGTGCGACATTGGTGTTTGTGTCGCAATATTGCGAGTTGTAATGATTGTGCGACATAATCTGTTATGTCGCAGATCGGGATTGCGACATGAGAGGTTGTGTCGCATCATGCGACATCCGTAGTTTAATGTGACATAGTGGGCTATGTCGCTATGTGCGACATCTGGAAGTATTGCGACATAAACTTTTGTGTCGCTATATGCGACATAGGTAATGGTTTGCGACGTAGGGCTTTGTGTCGCAAAAGGCCCAGCCTTTCTGCAACATAATAGGCTGTGCAGGTCAACATGTGTCGGGTTTGTGGTCAAACGACCTCGGTTGGACCCGAAACTTTTACACAAGTCATAAGATGGTTTAACAACACTTAGAAAATTGTTATTTCATTTTGTGGGTGTCCCGAAGTGTCGGTTTTTAATATTTTATCAAAATGCATTTTTATAACATTGTTTCAAAAACTAGTTTTAAACCTCAGTTTGGACATTTCAAAGTTGTATAAACATGCTAGATAGTAAATAATCATAAAACAAGAAGTTTCGAAAAGTGTCAGGAATCTTACAATAGTCGGTTTTAAAAACCGAGAAGATGGAAACGTAGAGCTTCACGAGGTGATCTTTTTCTTCCAAACGAGTCAAGCAATCCAAGCTATTTTTGATGGTGTTTTTGGGGATGGAAGTGGTGGTGGTGTTTTAGAGAGAGAGAGCAACCGAGAGAGAGAGAGAGGAGAGGTGAGGGAGATTGAGTGTAAAATGGAAAAAGGAGGTGGTGGGTTTGATGGTTTAATCAAGCAAATGGCAAGGCACGGCCAAGCCATGCCATGGCCGGCCCAAGTGGGTCCCCCATGGTGTGGTTTGATCAAGTTTTGTTCCCTCAATTTCGCGCTCCATGCGGCGTTCGTTTCTCCAGTCGTTTTAACGTTTATTTAATGTTACGCGCGTTTTAAATACGAGTTTTAAATGTCAATAAATATTTGATATTTACTTGAAATATTTTAGTCAAAATACTTAATAATGAGTTATAAAAATATAACTTTCGTTTATTTCGTTTGTCGGGCGCGTTTCGCGCGTTCTGTCGCTTACGGTTAGTTTTAGACGATACAAAATGCGTTTGTATATATTATCCAAATAATAATATATATTAAAATGGGTTAATTAAATAATCTCACCTTATTTAATAAATTGTTCTACAACGTCCGTATTTAAAGGTACCGGAATCCATCCGATAGAAAACTACACGATTTAACCAAATTGCGTACGTGTGTATATATATAATTAAAAATATATCAATACACATAATGATACACATAATTAATCCTAATTACATGTATTAACACAATGATTAGGCACTAATACTAGCCCTAATTAGGCGGGTGTGATAATAAATTTGTACTATGAGATGATAAAATATAAATTTAATAATTATGTTGGTGTTTAAGTATTGGTACAATTTAATTGTACTTGTGAATAGTTAATGACAGGATTACTTGCGTAAGGTGTTTATTTACATAAGTATGATCAGTTGATACAAGTACTAACTTGTGTGTTCTGTGGTATTTCAGATACTCCAAAGACTCGGTGATATAAGATAGCTGAGTGTGGACTTTACAGAGGTATCGGTGAGTGGATTTGGAACTCACCTTTTGATTTAATTGTAACTGTTTGGTTGCAACAAGTGAACGTAGATATGTTATTAGACTATTTAGTTTGAATCATTAATTGTTAATCTACGTGCTATGTGGCTTTTGGGCATCAGTTGTTATTGAGATCAACACGTTGGTTGGGCTAGTAGGTTATTGTGTGAATTACACAGGGTCTTGATTCATTCATTGTGTGTAGAACCTGTGTTTGAGTATAATAACCATTAGTTATCGGTCTATTCTGTATTGGCCATACAGATTGTTGGGCAAGTGTTCTTGAGAGCCACTGCGGCAGTATGGTTTCTCAAGAGCCACCAATCCTCATTGTTGAACTGTTGTGTTGTGTAAAGTGTATTTATGCTTAGTTGGTGTAAACAAGTGGTTAGGCTAAATTGAATGGTGTTTGACCTATTCTTTCACTTAGCTTTGTGCTAATCCCTTATTTTACTTCCTGCAGGTTATATTTTGAATATGTGGGTTGCAGGAATGGATGCTTTATCAAGGAATTTTTGACGTCGTGCAACTCTGATTTAGTTTTTGTAACAAACTAAAGTTTTGGAATTTTATAATACCCATACCATGTAATACATATGTTATGGTTTGAATAGTTTTAACTATCGTGTATCAAAGTTGTAAACCTTTTATGTATAATTTTAAGTAAGGTATATTAAAGAAATATCTTTTGACATACGCTTCCTGTAGGTCCCAAAATATATGAATGTGTTGTAGAGAGGGGTGAATACAACTTCTTTTGATCAAAATCAAACACAAGTAAATGAAACAGTAACACAAAAATGTAATTTTCAACTTAATTCTTTATTTCAATAGAATCAAAGAATTACAATGTTAA
The DNA here is from genome assembly GCA_963422505.1 of Pseudognaphalium luteoalbum. NCBI lineage: Eukaryota > Viridiplantae > Streptophyta > Magnoliopsida > Asterales > Asteraceae > Pseudognaphalium > Pseudognaphalium luteoalbum. The sequence continues at coordinate 33,240,585 of OY730194.1, read as the reverse complement.
CTTAAAGCGGAATAGTTAACTTGTTGAACAGATTACACTTTCACTACTACAACTCTAGAACACACTAAGAGCTGGCTAAACACTGTTCTATTACTCTGCATATATCAAATTGATTGATCGAAATTCACACTTAGCCAATTCTGCTAAGTCTTCTATTTATAGGCGAGCTTGAATACATTGAGTAGTTCTTCAACCAATTAGAACAGTTGACGCGTCTTCTGCTCCATGGACAGATGTCGGACGTGCCCAATAACAAACATAATTGTACTGCAGACACAATCTGCACAGTGCAGAGCTTGTCGAGCGTGCACTATATGCGTCGTCGTATTGGTTAAGAATAGCAGGGGGTACACCATGCCACAAACGTCCACAATTGATAGCTGTAATTCTTCGTACACTATCTCAGGAGTTTTATGGACACACATATGTTACACCCAAGTGTTTGCATAAATGTTAAGATTGAATCTGTGCAATCTTGACATTCTTCATTCTCTGAGCTGGCAGCAAGCATTCTTCATTCCCACCGCTGGGTCTTCAGAATCTCTCTTCAACTTGTCTTCGACTTGTTGAACGCAAAACATGAGTAGTCAGCTCAGGAAACAACCTTCATTATATAAAAGCTGGTCAAGCAGAATTCTCGGTGCTGGTTTAGCATAGCCAGCACACAGACATTCTTTTGAACCCAGCACACAGACTGACTTGTGTGATGTTTGAACTACTTATATGAAACTCTATGCTGGCTGTTCATGATTCATACCTAGTGTTGTTTTCAAGTTGTTGTCATCATAAAATCAATTATAAGGGATCATGCCTCAATAATCTCCCCCTATTTGATGATGACAAAACTTTAACACATCACAGCATAAGAGTATACATATTCGAAAATTTTAACATGTGGAAATACTAGCTTATCATTAACATATGATGAAATGTTAAGATATTACAATGATAAACTTTAAACAAGATTACATAAACTGATAGTTCAACGAGAATTCAATTCTATAACTACTAAGAGCACATCATCAGTAATTTGCTAGAAGTCTTCTCCTTTGAAGGGCTTCAACATCTCTTGGGAATTAGGATCATACCCTCTCCTTCTCATCTCACTGCCTATGATAACAGAGTATTCTCCTGACTGCTTGTTCATTAGAGCCATAGCTTTAAGGTTAATCAGATGTTCAATACATTCTTTCTCCAAGTCATCAGTTCTCTGAAATCTGAGATGATCACCATCCAAGTAGTAGATGCCATCCACTGGAAATTCAATGTGCATTCGATGCCTTCCTTGAACTCCAATTGGTAAAGATGAATCTCCACGGATTGGATAGGTGATACTGGGTAGACCTTGCTCTGCATGAGGAATCAGCAGTTAATCAATTGAAAGCTTCTTGACTGGTTTCCTTAGTTGCCTTGGTTGTTGGACAGCGGAATTTCTTCCTTGAATTCTGAGTTGCCTGGGCATCTAAGGAGAAAGGTAAACATTCCTCTTAGGAGCACCTGTAACCTTTGATGCCTTGTCAAACACTTCCTGAAGCCTAACCATTACCATGTCCCTCATTTCTCCCTTCCTTCTGATGTAATAACTTTGAAGCTCTTCCCCTTCACTGAAGCCTAGATTGATCAGATTAACCAACCTCATATTTTCAGAGTGGTTATTTTCCCTTGTAATATTTATCACATCTTGAGCACCAACAACCTTCACCACTTTCACAATCTTGGAAGCATGCTTTCTTCTGTGTAAACAGTCCTTGTAACTTTCAGCTTCCTTCTTGGCAAAGAACACATCCATCTTCTCTGCAGTTCTTGGACTGGCAGGGGTGGTAAGGTGAATGCTTTGGACATCATGTTCAATCTCTTTCTCCTTCTTTTCACTAGAATCACCAGTTAGTCTGCTTAGGGCAATGGATTGGAATTCTTGTGGAGTCATAACTTTAGAAACAAATTTCTTGCTCTTTTTATCTTTGGTAGCTTCAATCTTTTCTTTTTCTGCTACTTTGATTGCCAAGGCTTTATCTTCATCAACACTCTTTTGAGCAACAAGAGCATCTTCATAGTCTTCCACAGATTTAAAACCAAGCTCTTGAGCTTCTTCTATCATTCTTTCTGCATCTGCTTCTGAGCAGGTTGCTCAACATTTGCAGTGAGCTCCAGATATTTCTCAAGTGTCATTCCACACTTGAATGCATTGATAGCAGCTTGCTGAAATTTTGGATCAACTGATGATTCAATATTGAGAATGGCCATCCTTTCCTTTTCTTGATGCTCTGCCATAACCATCTCAACGGGAATGCCTCTCATGAATGATTCCCAGACAAAGGGTCTTTGCTCATCAGATATTCGTTCTGGATACTCAAACACATTGCTCTTCTTCACTTTCTTTGGAGCATCTTCCTCTTCAACAATGGCTTTGCCTTTACCTTTTCTTTTCTCTTGATCATCTTGCTTAGATTGTTGAGAATAAGGCATCTAAACATCTGTAGTTGAAACAGGTTCAGGTTCAGTACTGACTAGTGTATCAATTGTTGCTTGAGTTGGTTCTGTTTGAGGTGCAGAACTCGAACTTCCTTCTTTTAGCTTAGCCAGTTGACTTGCTTTCTTGCCACCACTGCCAACTACAATCTCATCATCACTATCATCAATAACATACTTTGGCTTGGCTTTTGTGGCAATAGTCTTGACTCTTTTGGATCTTGGCTTTGTGGAAACAGGGGAAACTAAAAAGATTTCTGTCTGTGCTGGTAGATCATCATCTTGAACAGTTTGAGCTTGTTCTTCATGAACTTCTTCTTTATGCTCCCCCTCAGCAGATGAACTTGATTCCTTCTCAGACAAACTTCTGATCTTTTCTTCCCTCTTTTCATACCTTCTTTTCTTTGACTGTTCCAACTCAGCATTAAATTTAACCTCTCTGGCAGCTTGTTTTTCAGCAAACCTCTTCCTCTTCTTCTGAATGCTGGCTTCAATGGTCTTTGATACTTCTGGATGTTTTGAGCTTGCACTACCACCAGCACCAGAATCAGGTCTGCTATCATCATCATCAGATTTACCTTCACTGTCATCACTATCATCATCTTTCCTTCTCTTCTTCAACTTTTCATCATCATGCTCCCCCTCAGATTGATACTTTCTTTTCTTCTCCCCCTTTTTGTCATCATCAGGGGTAAAAGTTTGTAGAGGAGTAGCATAGAAGGCCAGAATATTATCCATCTTCTTTTGAAGATTATCAAGATTGTTGGAGTGATTATCTTTAAAGAATGCAATGGATCCCAACTTGTTTCTGAATTCACTAAATTCTTTGGTTGACTCTGCTTGAGCTTTTCTTAAGTTGGTCAGCTCAGAAAATATTGTAGACTTCTCCTCAGGTGTAATAGCACTGGCTCGAAAGGCTTCATTCTCAGGTCTAAGTCTTTCATTTTCTTTTCTCAAAGCAGCCATCTCAGTCCTCAAGTCCTCCTCCTTCTGATGAATGATAAGTTGTTGTTGATTGGTTTCCATGGATTGATGAAGAGCTTTAAGCTCTGAATTGACAGATTCAATAAGTGCAAATAATTTCTTCTTTTCTTCTGCAGACATAACTGCTGACTCCATAGCCTCCAAAGCTTTGGCAAACTTTCCATGAGCTTGTTCATCACCAGCAATAATGACATTAAAACGTTCAGTGAACCCCTGGATGGCTTTGACATAATCTTTGACAAATTGCTCAACATTACCCATAGAGTCGAGAATGGGCTTGAGCTGGTCCTTAAGCACTGGAGAGAGTGCTTCAAGAACATTGGAGATGACATCATGCAGAGAAAAGACTTTATTCTGTTGTTGTTGTTGCTGCTGCTGCTGCTGTTTATCAGAGTCATGATCAGAATCATGATCTGATGGTGGAGTAAAAGATTCACCATTGCTGGGTTGCAGGTGAATGTATTCATCATTCTTTGCTTTCTGAGCTGCCTCCACATGCATAGCAGCATTATCACCAGAAACAATATTTTCTTCTATGCTTCTATCACCAGCAGAAGCATCAACCTCCATATCATCACCTTCATTTACTTCATACACACAGACACCACCCTGGTCCTCCAGATCACTAACCACATCATCAACTAGTTCATCCTCTTCTGTGACAGGTGGCAAATCCTGAATGTAAGCATCATCCTCCATTAGTGACACAGCCTTATCAACATCTTCTAAGCGCAACCTTGGATAACAGGTGAGAGCTAAAGGATGTTCAACAAGTGTAGCAGCAGAAGCCAGCATATCAATGGCTTTATAAGTGGATCTTTGAAGTATAGTTGCTGCCTCTGGAGAGATGATTTGAAACTGTTGAGCACCAGAGAAAACAAGTTGGGTGGTTAATGATGTTGGTTCCTCTGAGATGGTTTGTTGTCTAATCACCTCTTCATTGGAAACAGAAGTTGATGCTTGTGAGACCAGTTGTGTCTCTGCTAGCTCATTGACAGCATGTGCAGACCCAGAATGTGTAAGAGATATTGTTGGGGTATGTGGATCTGATATCGCGTAAAAAGTCATGTTTTTACTATCGATATCTCTCTCATTCCGGAACAATTCTTGGCATTTTAAACTCAAAAACAGTACAAATCAATGATATTATGCCAACATGGTCAAAACAAGGTTGCACGACAAAAATCAAGCAAAACGAATGAAAAACGAAGATTCCACGCACGTTTGAATATTCAAGGCATCAAAACGAGATTTCAAGATAAAAGTGCCCATCACCAACATCCATCTCACCTAAGATGTTCATTTTCAAATTACGAATCCAACAGAAGAAGAATCAACAAAAACGGACGAAGAATGAAGATTCTACGTACGCTGAAAGATCCAAATGATTCGTACGACACATCTAGAGTTCATAGACATATTTTTGGGATTTCTTTTCATCAAAAGCTTCATTTTTGAATTACGAATCCAACGCAAACGGACGCATAACGAAGAAAACACGCACGAATCGAGAAACGAAGCAACGGGCAGCGAACCGGTGCAGCTGGCAGGCAGCCGCCGCCGGCAGCCACCCAGCCGCCGCCGGCTGCCAGCCAGCCGCCGACTGCTGCCCACCACCTGCATGGATTGCACTTTTGTGTCCTTTTTCGTACCCGGTGCTAGACCTTTTCCTACTTTTCGTACCTGGTGCCACTACCTTTTTCGCCTTTTATACCTGGTGCCACTACCTTTCCCACCTTTTGCTAATGTGTGCTTCCTTTGGCTAAAATGCACCAAAACTCCTCTATAAATAGGAGGCATGAGGCTCATTTACACACACACCATTCTTAGAACAATATACTTCTCTTAAGATATTGCTTCTACTTTCTTTCTATTTTCTTACTAAAAATTAGCTTTAGGCTAGTTTAGGAGCTTGTTTAGAATAGAAGGAAAGTACGGAACGCATTGTAAATCTTCGGTGTAAGCTTGGAATTGTGTCAATTAATTCAAGTCTACTTTCTCCCGCATTTAATCATGGTGCTTTCTAATCCTTATCTATCTTAATTATTTACGTTTATATTAATTATGCTAGATTTAGTTATTGCCATGATTAGAGAATAGTATACTTGTTGTGTTTGCTTGCGATGTAGTTAATTAATTATGGGATGATTTATAATTAAATATTAAAGATCGGTAGTATCGCTTTGATCGTCTTATTGCATGTTCTTGTTTGATTGTTGCCTTAGGATCATCATAGTGGTAAAATATAAACGATCTTAATTATCGTAATGTATTATGATGGCCCCTATTCGACTGTTACTCGATATAGTACTGGAAACACTTCAAGGTGGAGTACAAATGTATGGAAGTCGAGGAACGACCGAAGGTAGTCATATTACGAAACGGTACAATATTACGAAGTAATATGATGGCCCCTATTCGACAATTACTCGATATAGTACTGGAAACACTTCAAGGTGGAGTACAAATGTATAGAAGTCGAGTAACGACCGAAGGTAGTTATATTACGGACTAACATATAAAATGAGAAACCTAGTTTAATTAACCTTTCTAAATAGACTTTTAAACTTCAAATTAATCTATCGCCTTTCCACCAATAAACATGATTAAAACACCTTTTTAACGACGTCTAATTAAAAGGTAGTCAGTTCATTTGTGTCAATATAATTTGTCAAAGGTATGAAACTATGGAACCGCAAGGCTACATAGGGGATTATCGTAGGACAAGACATGGCCAAGGTTTGAAGCGGCGGAACCACTTTAAGTGAGGAACGCTGTGGATAATTAGGGGATTTATTGGGTAGTCTTAAGCAAGGGTTGGTTTAAAGTTATTAATGAACTTTGTAAATACATGAATCTGTTAGGATGACAAGGAATCGTTATATGATTCAGTTATGTCTAGTACCTTAAGATTTTGTCCCCGTTCATATGAAAGTATTATTAAACCATAATCAAGATTTTGCTTATTATTCTAAATACTTCGTGAAGTTACCATAACCTAGCTCCTGGTGTGACATGCTAATGGGATTTTAATTAGTAGGGAATCTAGTGTTTACATCACGAGTATACAAGATTAATAATTAACAAATATCTTTCGACACAGTTTCTCCAAACATCATCCCAAAACTTAATTAACGAAATCTCAGCAAACACTATCTTTATTTTATCTGCTTTATCTTTTACTTTTATTTCGCTTTTATTTATTCATTTGCGTAAGTTAGTTAATAGAAAAATCAAAACTCCCCCACTATTTTATAAACACTTCACTAGTTTGGAAGCCCTCATCTGCCACGCCTTAGTTTCAATTCAGTCGGTTTGAAGAACGACTCTAGGTCATACCTACCACTTGCTCACCCTTAGGATTAGCATTGTTAGGGAGAACTTAGGTCCCGCAATTACAAATTTAAAACACTCCACTGATGCCCGCCGCCGGTAGCCAGTGCAACGACAAGGGTTGAAATCCTTAACTATCGCTGGTGGCGCATCAGGATCTGTGAGACTCATTCCAACCTGGGATGGGTTGTCAACACTTAACTCCGAAGAGTCAGCATTGGCAGATGTGGTTGCCCCTTTTAAGATGTTATCATTTCGGGATGATAACAAATGTTCAGGTTGATTAGGTTGACTCACTGACTCAGTATGAGGTGAGATGTCCCTTTGTCTTTCAATGACTTTCTCCTTTCGAGAGGATAGGTCAGATTGCGGCTTATCTCTTTTCTTGGATACATCTTTTCGAGAAGATGTATCTGAGCTGGCTAAGGGTTATGCAGGAGCATGAGTTGACTTCTCACGAATAGAAGATAACCCAGCCCTAAGCGCTTTGGGCATGGCTGATTGTGCCTTTACCCTGGATTGCTTGATGTTAGCTTTCCTTTTAGAGCGCTTCTCAAATATTTTTGGTTTGGATTTTGACACCTGAGCTGGCTGTTCTGTCAGCTTAAGGTTGGTTTCAGATTGATATTTTAAAAATGAGGTGGATGCTGGGTCAGAAGATGTGGGTTTACTCTTCTTGGAATCCTCTTTAGAAACTTGGGAGGAAGAAAGTAGTTTAGAATCCATACCTGAAGTCTTCTTGCTGGACTTCAATTGTTTGGCATCTTTCTTTTTCTGAGCTAGTTGGTCACCAGACTTCTTCTGCGCTGGCTGGGCTTTGGATTTGATCCTTTGAGCTTGTTGAACTGGAGGTTGGTCTGGCCCTTCTCCATCATCACCAGATGATTCAGTTGCTTTAGAGTCATTGGACACATCAGGGTCAGAATCCAACTCCAGTTCATCAGGAATCAAGGCCAGCATAGCAGGTGACAGACCTTGATTGGGTTTTCTATCTTCTTATGAAAAATTTTATCTCCTAGAAAAATATCCCCTTCATCATTATCACCAAGATTAACATAATCATCTGCTAACATCTCTTCCAAAATCATACTCAGAAATCTAGGAAATGGCACATTCCTTTCTCTCTTTGCCTTCTCAATCATCATCCTCCAATGAGTATATAACAACTCAGCATAATCAATGTTTCTTCCAAAAATAAGAGCATGACCTATCTGCAGTTCATAGTCATTACACTGATTTTTACTCCCTACCTTATGACCCATACAACTAATGATCACACCAAAGAAGTAATTCCAAAATGCATTCATCTGAAACCTAGTTGGACTATTGGTAAATGGGGGTGGATACCTAATGAACCTCAACAGTGCTTCCCTACAGTCTGAAGCAGTAGGTCTTTCTACATATAGGTTTTGTTTTGTAGCAGGGGGAAACTTAAGGTATCTTTGAATATGGTGATTGGTGATATGTATCCGTCTACCATTTCCAACAGAGGCTGCAATAAAGGAATTACCTTGATTGTTGACAACTATATGACAAGTATACCAAAATTCTGCTAGTGGAGCAGTAATGGTGCAAAAAGGTGTGTTTGTTAGGGCATAAACGATAGGTGAGTGTTTGAGAAAAGCAACAATGTTTATGTAACTTGCGTGTAACACCCTACAAATTTTCAAGACATTTTTTTTTAAAAAAAAACATTACGGAAGCAAACATTTAAAATATACATCATAGGATGCGTGTAATACGTTTCCATAGTGCAACCCAAAATACAAACGACCTTTAATACCAAATTATCATAATTTGCTAAATACATACTTAGGTGTTATATTAAAATCTGATACAAAATGTTTAATCCAAACATAACTAAATCAGAGTAAGCTTGTCAAACATCCCATTCATCCCATACTTCGAGCTACCCACAATCAAAAGCTATCCCTGCACGAAGTAGTGAGGGGGGATTAGCACGAAGCTAAGTGAATAGATCCAAAACTAACAATCTAAATTAGCTTAGCAAATGTCTACAACATGTAACATAGAAGGATCGGTGGTCCTTGAGGTACCCTCATGCCGCGGTGGTTCCCCAAGTAACACTTATAACCAACTGAAGGCCAAACAGTGGTTTAACCGATAGTTTGGTACTAATACTACATACAACGCAAGTTCAGTGCCCAACACATGTACAATTTCATTGCGCTGTCCAAAGTAATAGTACACAAACCCAACACATTAGTTGACCTCCACCAAATCAAATAGTTCACACTCATCATAGTGTATAGGACCCCGATAATCATTCAAGGAATACCATCATGGCAGTATAATATTAAAGCAATCAATGCGATAAACCAATTTACCAGTTGCAACCATTTGTTACAACTAACTTTGACTAAGAGTCCAAGATCCACTCACCCTTGACGATCACCGTCTCCACTCAAAGGTCTTATCTTATTGAGTCTTCGGTTTATCTGAGAACATAATCAAAACCCAAGTTAGATCCTCATGTTATGATTCATAATATACTATTCAAACATATAAGGTTATTTAAATACTCATAAGATACATTCAATACTATTTAAATAACATAAGTACACAAGTCACACATTATCAAATTCGTCAGATTATAACTAGCAAACGCGATCCGGGTTGGGAGTGGCTGGATCGCGTTCCACTGTACAAAACATTCTGTTACCAATTTTCACTTGGCAACGCGATCCGGGCAAGCGGCTAGGATCGCGTTCCCAAGAGTAAACTCAATCCGGACTCAAAACCAACTGACTAACGCGATCCGGGTTGGGTCGTGTCAGGATCGCGTTCGTAAGAGCAAAACGTGTTGTGGCCATTTTACACATAGCAACGCGATCCGGGCAATTGAGCTGGATCGCGTTCCCAAGCTTTCCAGCAATGGTTCAGATCTGTTAAAGCTCAGCACGAACACTAAAACCCAAATCCGCTACATACCAATGTAAAACACGATTTTGACAGAAAATTAACCACAAGTATCAACCACAAACATGTTATAACAACAAACAATAATCATCCAAGTCCTAAATCAACACATGCATTACTCATTCAACCTAATTTAACCAAAACCCATTTCACACATTCAAACCTAGAAATTCGCATTCAAGACAAGAACAAGATGATGATTTCAGTAACTACAATTCGTTTAAGCATATTGGATTATACATGCATCAATCTTTCTACTCAATCTCATCAATTGAGCTCAAGAACACAAAACAATTACTTACAATGGAAAGGAAGGAACTAGATGAACAAGGTGAAGAAGAAGAAGATGGTGAATCAGTTGCAACACAAAATCACAGCTTCAACAAGATGAAAATCAGATGGAGAATTGTTTTCTGGTGCATGTGTTCTTGAGAGAAAGTGTGAGAGAAATGAAAGAACTGAAGAAATGGAAAATGATCGACATTTCCATCAAATCCAATTAACATGCAGTGTAATCATTTACCCGTTCCAAATCTATTGTCTGGAACCTAAAAACTATTTGCGAGAAATACATTTTATTATACCGTCAACTAAATTAATTTAAAACAATTAATAATTCATCTAGCACAATAAATCATTTGATCATTTGACCTATTAATTTAAATTATCCAAATAATACCAATTATTTCTAAATACAATTTAAATACAAGAAAGTAGTGAAAAATACCGTATTTCTACTAGGCCCAAAACGAGGATGTTACATTGCGTTTTGATAATTTCATGGAATAACAAGGTTTGTGATACAATTGTTGTTGTTGAAGGTGATCTCTTCGGCATTTGGCGCATTTGGGGATTTAATCATTTGATCAGTTGCTGAAATTGATAAGCCATGGTTATGCCTTAGAGAATTTTGAGATGAATTTGTGAGATTGTGAGTTTGGGGGAAAACAGAGTGTGGTATTTATAGACAAATTGCTCGTGCTTGGGGTAGATACTTAAGGAAAAGGAAACGTATATGTGGTCTGAGCGCCAAGAAAATGTTTTGATATTTTAGGAAATGACAGACCACGCGCTGTAGACGTTGGACAGGGACAGGTGAACAGTGACAGTTACTTTTACAGTTATAGTGATGGGATGCTACAGTAACAGTGGTTGAGCAACTTGTGTAGCCGCAAAAATCGTAACTGCAACTTATAATGATTATACCACGTTCGACACATTAAATATGTTTTTAATGTAACATTAAAAAGAATTTAATTTCGAATATTTCATTTAATGAGATAAAAGTTTGAAAAATTATATTTTAGCCTAAACGACCTGCTTGAGCTGGTTGTGAAGGAAATGACTGTGCTAGTTGGTCTGTATGCTGGTTAGCCGTTACACATCACACCTAGCTCAGACATTGCAAAAACTTCACAATCAGTTTTAGTTTTGAGAAGACTCAAGCTCAAGCATACCAAGCTCAGAGATGAGATAGTTAAAACGTTTTTCATCTAAGGGTTTGGTAAACAAATCTGCCAATTGTTGGTCAGTTGAGATAAAATGTAATTCAACATCTTCTTTCATCACAGGATCTCTGATGAAATGGTATCTGATATCAATGTGCTTGGTCCTAGAGTGCATGATAGGATTGTTGGTTATGGCAATAGCACTTGTGTTGTCACAATAGATTGGAGTTTTGCTGAAGTGCATGCCATAGTCTTTGAGCTGGTTCTGCATCCATAAAATTTGTGCACAACAACTACCAGCAGAGACATATTTTGCCTCTGCAGTTGAAGTAGATACAGAATTTTATTTCTTGCTTGTCCAACTCACCAACTTACTACCCAATAGTTGACAACCACCAGTGGTACTTTTCCTGTCAATCTTACACCCTGCAAAGTCTGCATCTGAATAACCAATTAGTTCAAAACCAAAGTCTTTGGGTTACCAAAGACCAAGGTTTGGTGTACCTTTAAGGTACCTAAAAATTCTTTTCACAGATTGCAAATGAGACTCTTTAGGATCAGCCTGATATCTGGCACAAAGACATGTGGAGAACATTATATCAGGTCTGCTGGCTGTAAGGTACAAAAGGGACCCAATCATGCCTCTATAAGCAGTGACATCAATTGTTTTACCAGTTGAGTCAGCATCAATTTTGATGGTAGGCTGCATTGGAGTACCAATTGGCTTACAATCAGTTAAGGCAAATTTCTTAAGTAGATCAGTGATATACTTCCCTTGACTTATGAAAATACCATCATCAAGTTGTTTGATTTGCAACCCAAGAAAGAAATTTAATTCTCCCATTAGACTCATTTCATACTTTTCTGACATGAGTTTGGAAAATTCTTGACAATGTTTATCATTAGTTGAACCAAAAATGATATCATCCACATATATTTGCACAAGCATTATATCACCATTAATTTCCTTTATGAAAAGAGTGGTATCAATTTTGCCAACTTTAAAGTTGCATTCAGTTAGAAATTTGTGAAGAGTATCATATCAAGCTCTTGGTGCCTGTTTAAGGCCATATAGAGCTTTATCTAACTTATAGGCATGGTTTGGAAATTTACTACTTTCAAAACTTGGAGGTTGCTTGACATAGACTTCCTCTTGCAGCTTCCCATTAAGAAAAGCAGCCTTCACATCCATCTGAAACACTTTAAAGTTCTTGTATGCTGCAAATGCTAAGAATATTCTGATAGCTTCCATTCTTGCAACAGGGGCAAAAGTTTCACCATAATCAAGTCCTTCTTCTTGTCTGAATCCTTGAGCAACCAACCTAGTCTTGTTTCTGACCACAACTCCATTTTCATCCATCTTGTTCTTGAAAATCCATTTTGTGCTAATGATTGTTTTGTTGTCAGGCAAAGGAACAAGATTCCACACTTTGTTTCTTTCAAACTGGGACAATTCTTCTTGCATTGCACCAACCCAGCTTGGATCTTTGATAGCCTCTTCAACCTTTGAAGGCTCTGCATTAAAAACAAAGTTCACATGAAGAGAAAAATTGCTTGTTGCTTGTCTTCCTGTCTTTACACCAGCATCTGGATCACCAATAATGTGCTCAGTGGGATGAGTTTTTGTCCATTTTCTAACGTAGATAGGTGAATCTGATGCACTATCATTAGGTTGTATTTCTAGAGCATCATCTGCCTCTTGAGCTGGTTGAGTAGGAAAGAGAGTATCTTCTTCATCTTCTAAGATGCCTTCACTAGCAGTATCACAAGGAGATGTATCTTCTTCTGATTCTTCAACCAAAGATGATAAAGGCTCAATGTTTGATACTACTTCTAACATTGGAGTCTTGGCAGATGTGACAGATGGTTCTTCATTGGATATAGGTGAATTCATATGCTGATCAGAGTAACCAGCACAAGGATCAACTAAAACAGATTCAGTATGAGCTAGTTCTTCATAATCCAATGGATCTTCATTTTCTTCAACAGGAACAGAGAAGTTTGGAGGTAGATTTTCATCAAAAGTAACATGAATTGATTCTTCCATGCCTCCTTTTGTTGAATACTCTAAATGCCTTAGACACTGTTGAGTAGCCAACGAAAATTCCATCATCAGCTTTAGCATCAATCTTTCCAAGTTGATCTCTATTGTTGAGAATATAACAAGGACTCCCAAATACATGGAAAAAGTTAATGTTGGGCTTCCTTCCTTTCAACACTTGACAAGCAGTCATTTGATGTCTTTTAACAATCAATGGTCTGTTCTGAGTGAAACATGTTGTGTTAACAGCCTCAGCCTAGAAATGATTCTTTAAACCAGATTCAGCAATCATTGATCTTGCTGCTTCAATCAATGTTCTATTTCTTCTTTCTGTAACACCATTTTGTTGCGGTGTTCTCACAACAGAAAAGTTATGTGAAATGCCTTTGTCAGCACAGAAAGCTTCCAGCACTTGATTTCTAAATTCAGTTCCATGATCACTCCTAAGCTGTCTCACCAAGCTTCCATTCAACACTTCCATCTTCTTGATAAAGTCAATGATTTCTTCAGCAGCATCACTCTTTTGCCTTAGAAAGAATACCCAGGTGTACCTTGAAAATTCATCAACAATTACAAGAGTATACCTTTTTCCTCCCATGCTGGGTGTACTTACAGGACCAAATAGATCCATGTGAAATAGATGAAAAGGCTTATCAATAGATGATATTTGCTTTGACTTGAATGAAGCTCTGTGATGCTTTCCTTTTTCACATCTAGGGCATAGTCTATCCTTGACATATGTCATACATGGTAAACCTGACACTAAGCCTTTACTAGTTAGCTTATGTATATCCTTAAAGTTGAGGTGTGAGAGCCTCTTGTGCCACAACCATTTAAGATTGGCTGCTGACTGAGAATAAAAACAAGTATCAATTGTAGTGACAGTAGTGTTCATGTCAATTTGATACATGTTATCATGTCTCTTAGCAGTCAGCAGTTGTTTTCCCATGAGATCAAATACAGTTCCATATTTCTTCCTGAACTGTACAACCTTCTTTCTATTTGTAAGCTGACTGATGCTGATTAGATTGTGCTTTAAACCAATAACATAAGCTACATTCTTGAAGGTTACATTTCCATTACTCAAAATTCCAGAACCCTTGGTATACCCTTTAGAATTATCTCCAAATGTTACAACTGGACCCTCTTTTTCCTTGTAGTCCAGCAGCAGGGACTTACACCCGGTCATATGCCTAGAACATCCACTGTCCAGGTACCAGATTTGCTTGTTTTGATTGCCCTGCACATACACAAAGAGATTAATTTCTTTTAAGAACCCATCCTAAGATGGGTTCAGGAGGACCAGCATTGGTCTTATGAGTCCTCCTTGCATTCCTTGGTTTGGTGGGAACATTTGGTCTTGGTTTTGGTTTTTGAGCTGGTTGCGCAGACAGTTGAGTTAACAGAACTCTTGGAATCATGCAATAATCTGCCTTACACTGATGGGACATATGAGATCTCCCACCACAATTATAACATTATTTGTTATTGACCTTGGGGGATTTGACAATAGGTGTAGAGGTTATATTCTTGTTTAACGGCTGGTTACTATGAGTAATCAGCTGTTGAACTTGAATTATAAGCTGATCCAACTTCTTAGATAAGACTTGGATTTCAAAAGGATCAGCAAACATTTTACCTTTATCCTGAGCTGGTTGACTCTTAGGGATTGAATTTAGTTCAATTTTCTTCCTGGGAGTCAATGTTGGTTTACCTCTAGTAGAGCCAGCATTAGATGTTTCACATATATTTATGCTAGTTGACCCAGCTTTGGGTTTTCCAGTATTACCAGCTTTCAGAATCTTAGGCTGGATGACCTTAGATTTTGACACATTTTTAGACATACATTTCTTAGGTGGTGAAACAGTTGATTCATGATTTGAACTACTTTTTTCTTCAGCCTTTGTGTCCTCTATGATCTTCATCATGGATTCAACTTGAACAGCAGGTCTTACAAATTTGTTTGTTAAGACCTTTTTACCAGCAACAACTTTTGCAAATGTTTCTGGTAGAATTGGTTCATTGTTTTCAATTGGATCCATCATGGTGACTTCAGCTATGGCAGCAGCTGCTTCATAATCTCCTCCTAAGATTGCTTTCATTTTATGTGGCACTTGCTCTTGAACACATTTGGCTGTTCTTTGAGCAGAATGACACCAAGATTCAACAACCTTCTTTAGAGTGACTAATTGATGTTTAGTGTCAGCTGTTTCTTGTAAAAAGGTTTGAGAAGCATGAACTTTTGATTCAAGTTCAAGTCTTTCTGATTTAAATAACTTGTTTTCATTCTCCAAAACATTTATCTGAGATTTTAACTCTTCAACAGTTATCTTAAAATCATCTTCTCTTTTGCTTGCCATTTCTAAGTCAATTCTGAGATAATCAAACATTTCTGCTTTCTCATCATCAGTATATGAGCAAAAGTTTTTAACCTTATACAGTATAGTGGGCTTCTAGTCTCCAGATTTCATTTTGTTGTCTGCTTCCCTCATATCAGTCAGAAATGTGCTATCAACCTTCTCTTCTACAGCTTCTTCTTTGGCCATCATACACTTGCCATACTTGCTAATCACTTGATCATCACTCTCACTTTCACTTGATGATGATGAGGATGATGAACCACTATCATCCCAATCATGTGATTCAGCAATCAACCCTTTTACTTCAGGCTTGTTCTTGTCTTTGGACCCAGCTTTGACTTCAGCTTTCATTGCCTTGTACTTAGCAGCTTTTGAAAAGGAGTCAGCATGTGATGTGACTTTCTTTGATTCACAATCAGCAGCATAATGACCAACTTTTCCACAATTATAACATTCAGCTTTGGAAAACATTCTTGTCTTGCTAGAATTTCCTGTGCTGCCTCTCTTGCTAAATTTGAAACTTGATTTTCCTTTTCTTCTGTTGAATTTTCTGAACTTCTGAGCCAGCATAGCCATTCCATTGGCAAAACTTTCAACATCATCTTCATCACAACTTTCATCACTACACTCTTCGTCAATCAATACTTCTTCTTCACTTGGTTCTGACTCTTCCTGACCAGCTCTGGCCTTTTTCATAAGCATGGCTCTGGACTGCTTCTTCTTAGCTTCAGCAACAAGTGCAGAATTTGACTTTTCTGGCAACTTCCACTTTTCTTTCAAATTCTTCTCTAACATGGCTTTTGACTTTTCATGGTTCATTAGAGCACCATAAAGTGAGGCCAAGTTAAAATTCTTGAGAGTATGAGTAATTCTTAGAGATGTAGTAGCTTGTTCCCATGAAGGTGGTAATGAATCAATGAACTTATTGATAACAGAGAAGTTATCATAAGTAACATCCATGGCTTCGAGATCATTCAACAAACCAGTGAATCAGGTGTATGTGTCTAGCAGAGATTCACCTTTATAACTGAAGATCATTTCATATTCTCTTTTAAGAGCTATGATATTGTTCTGTTTTACTTCTTCTTTTCCTTCATAAGCAACATCAAGAGCATCCCATATCTTCTTGGCAGAAGATAATCTGCATATAAAGTTATACACAGAATTTGGGAGTGAAATAGCAATTTGAGTTCTTGCTTTTGCATCAAGTCCAATTTTTCTTTTCTCTTCATCAGTATACTGACTTGGAGTTTTTGGAACTTCTCTAGTAGATGCAGGAGTACTACCAGAGGCAGGAACAGTGAGTGAAGTAGTAGGAACAAAAGGTCCATTTTGAACAATGCCTGGAATCAATTGACTCAAAGTGAAGCATCATCCTGGACTTCCATGTTTGAAACTCTTTAGGATCAAACTTAGGAGGTCTAGATGTTGAGCCATTTTTCAGATAAGCAGAGTTTGAACTATATGCAGCCATCATAACAGATCAAAGATTAGAACAATCTTAATCCGCTCTGATACCAGATGTAGGTCCCGAAATATATGAATTTGTTATAGGGGGTGAATACAACTTATTTTGATCAAACTCAAACACAAGTAAATGAAACAGTAACACCAAGATGTAATTTTCAACTTAATTCTTTTATTTCAATAGAATCAAAGAATTACAATGTTAACTTAAAGCGGAATAGTTAACTTGTTGAACAGATTACACTTTCACTACTACAACTCTAGAACACACTAAGAGTTGGCTAAACACTGTTCTATTACTATGCCTATATCAAATTGATTGATCGAAATTCACACTTAGCCAATTCTGCTAAGTCTTCTATTTATAGGCGAGCTTGAACACATTAAGTATTTCTTCAACCAATTAGAACACTTGACGCGTCTTCTGCTCCATGGACAGATGTCGGACGTGCCCAATAACAAACAGAATTGTGCTGCAGACACAATCTGCACAGTGCAGATCTTGTCGAGCGTGCACTATACGCGCCGTCGTATTGGTTAATAATAGCAGGGGATACACCATGCCACAAACGTCCACAATTGATAGCTGTAATTCTTCTTACACTATCTCAGGAGTTGTCTGGACACACATATGTTGCACCCAAGTGTTTGCATAAATGTTAAGATTGAATCTGTGCAATCTTGACATTCTTCATTCTCTGAGCTGGCAGCAAGCATTCTTCATTCCCACTGCTGGGTCTTCAGAATCTCTCTTCAACTTGTCTTCGACTTGTTAAACGCAAAAGATGAGTAGTCAGCTCAGGAAACAACCTTCATTATATGAAAGCTGGTCAAGCAGAATTCTCTGTGTTGGTTGAGCATAGCCAGCACACAGACATTCTTTTGAACCCAGTACACAGACTGACTTATGTGCTATTTGAAATACTTATATGAAACTCTATGCTGGTTGTTCATGATTCATACCTAGTGTTATTTTCAAGTTGTTGTCATCATAAAATCAATTATAAGGGATCATGTCTCAACACTTCCGAATTAAATATATACTATATTGATATATTGAGTAAGGGGTGTTATACGACTTAAAGCCACAACCTCAAGATTCATACAAGTTATTATTCAATCTAGGTTTTGTTTTGTTTTTTGTTTTCCAAAATGCAGTTAAATTATTTAATTCAATTAGAAAAGACTATTATATATATTAAAATTTTAGAAATAAAAAAAATATACAAATAGTATCTATCATTACTAGTATTACACTCAAGGTCCTTTAACGGATTAAACTAACGCTCGTTAGACATAAGGACTATCTACGCAACAAATTGCAACTACATGAATGATCTACGTAAAAAAGAGCACATGGACGGAGAGTGTTGTTTGGAGCAAACCACATGGACGATCCGTGTAATTTTATATTCATTTTTAGTTTTGCATGATTTGAAAATTTTTATTACGTAAACTTGATTTATAATTATTTATAATTTAATGATACATATATTGTTTTATTCTATACAAAACTATTGAAAGAACAAGGGTGATTACATCGAGATCAACTTTTATGATCGAACCCTTAATCTATTTGATGACACATTTAATCATATTTTATATATGGTTAAATAATGATACAGATATTAATTTATTCTATACATTATTATAAGAAAATCATTGAAAGAACAATGGTAATTACATCGAGATCAACTTTTATGATCTAACTCTTAATCTATTTAATGACACCGTTAATCATATTTTCTATATATATGGCTAGTTAATAATATATTGTCATATATTTACAATATTAATCTTTGGTGTTTCATCCATAATTGTAAATGCACTCTTACACAAGTTACATTATTTAATATGTACCAAAATAGGAGCTACAATCTAGAATTAGATCCCCCACATATCAATGGTATGTGTGTATCTCATCCACAAGGAGTATTTACGCCGAGCAAATTACATGTCCACTAATCACTCACAAGTGTTGATGAAAGCATTTGAACTCCTGACCTGTAGGTCACACATGTGAGGTCTGAGTGTTTGCGGCAACAGTACTACTTAAGGTATAGTGGTAACTTTATATTTATATAATTATACATGTAAATATAAATATTGTGAATCATAGTTTGTATGGAAGTGTAGTCTTGGGCATGAGGCCAGTTAGTTAGTATTTATTATATGTGTAAGTTAGAGTTGAGGTGAATAAAATATGGATGCTTAAACATAGGTGTTTGTGATGAAAACAAGTGAGAAAAATGAATTTTCACCAACTTTTGACATATATAATTAATAAATGTGCATATAAATATTATGAATCATAATTTGGAACGATGCATAGTCCTTCCCAAGGAAGTTTTTAGGATTCAATGTAATTCTATTAGATAATTTGTGTGAATAAGATATGGATGCTAAAAGATAGAATTTTTTATGATGAAAAGAAGTGAAAAGTTGAGTTTTCACTAACTAACTTTGTATCTATATAACTATATGACTATATAATATTATGAATAATAATTTATATGGACACATGGACCGAGGCATGTGATTCGTTAGGATTTATTGAATGTCTATAATAGAGCTTACATGAATAAGATATTGATGGTCAAAGATAGGTGTTTGTGATGAAAACAAGTAAAAAAATGAGTTTTTCCTCAACTTTGGACTTAAATAATACGTGTATTAAAATATTAGGAATCGGGTCGTTTTGTGAAAAAGGTACTTAAGGATTCATTGTATGTCTTTAATAGAGTTTCGGTGAATAAGATATAGATACTCAAAGAAAAGAAAGAAGTGAAAAACATGTCAATATAGTTTTAGTAAAAACACTTATTTAAACGCAAACACCTATGTTATGATGAATTTTAGGTGTATGTTTTAGGTTGGTTTTGATAGCTTGATAAGAATTCCATTTCCCGTTGGTTGCATACTTGCATCTCATATTGTTTCATCGCCGTTAAAAGAAAAACTATTGTCTCATTTCTTAAATACAAAAATATTTATTACATCACTAAAACATAATTTAATACGTCATCCCACAAATTTTGTTGTTCTTAAATTATTAATAATATAATAATAATAATAATAATAATAATAAATTAATAATAATAATAATAATAATAATAATAATAATAATATAATAATATAATAATAACAATAATAATAATAATAATAATAATAATAAATAAACGAAAGTCATGAGGTTTACAATACCTAAAAATCATACATCCGGTTTCCCCAAAGTCTCACTACTTCCGCCGGACACCACCACCACACTCCCTAACTAAATCAATTAATTATGGCCCAATCTCCGTCACCACCATCGCACACACCACCACCGCCTCCGCCGCCACCACCACCAACACCTCCATCAGTCGCCGATCCACAAACAGAATACTGGTGCTACCAGTGCGACAAACGAGTTCCAATCGAAACCTTACCTGATCAACCTGACGTCGTCTGTTTTGAATGTAAAAACGGATTCGTCGAGTTAATCTCAACCGTTCATCATCATCATCATCATCATAGTCTTCTACAACCAGGTGATGATGACGACGATCAACCTAATTTTGGTCACGACTTCCTTCAAGTCCTTAGGTTAATCGCTCAATCCGCGCGTGATGACGACGCGCCTCCTTTACCTCCTTCCGATGATCGCCATAACGATAACGACTACCTTCGTATCGAACTCGACGCATTGAACGATAACGATAATGAAAACAATAACAATGATGAGGATGATGAGGAGGAGGAGGAGAATGAGGATGATGTTGATAATGATGAAGAGGCGGATGGATCTGACGACGAAGATGAGCGAAGAAGGCAGCGGCGCGATGTGATTCGTCTCCAGCTCCGTGATTTCGCAACACGAGCGTTAACGCGTCGAAATCGAGTTCTGGATTGGGCGGAGATACTAATGGGACTGGAGGATCACTCTATTGAATTTAGGTTTCAAGTTCCAGGTGATAATGATGGTTATATAGGTAATCCAGGTGATTATGTTGATGCAGCTGGATATGAAGCTTTATTGCAAACCCTAGCTGAGAGTGATAGCGGTGCGAGGAGAGGATCGCCACCGGCTGCAAAATCGGCAGTGGAAGGGCTACCTACTGTTGAGGTAATATCGAACGATAGTGAAGTTTGTGCAATATGTAAAGATAAAGTGTTTAATAATGAGAAAGAGGTTGTGAAGCAACTGCCATGTGGACATATGTATCATCAAGAGTGTATTGTGCCTTGGTTAGGGTCTAGGAATACTTGTCCAATTTGTAGGTACGAATTAGCGACTGATGATCCTGAGTATGAAGAAGATAGGAAGAAGAGATTAAATGATTTGACTACAACAGCATCATCGACGTCTGGTGGTGGTGGTGATTAAGGAATGGTATGTAAGCATTTCTTGGTTATGTCATAAGTTGGAGACTGGATTCTGTTTTTTTCTGCTACTTATATGAATTGATGGTGTTATGATTTTATTCTTGTAAATAAAAAAGTTACTTGATCCGAAAATTTGATGCGGTCTTTGTTGCTGTATGTTTGATATATGTGATTTACGATGCATGAGTACCCAGGAAGCAGTGTTGCTTTTACCCCTTTGTTGATTTACATTGTAGAAAGTTATTGGCGGAAGACTGAGATTTAGGGCAGAATGAATTTAGGTGAATTTTGTTTTTCGTTGGTAGTTTGGAGAAATATTAATATGATTAGTCTTGAATGTGACTATATTACATGCTTAACATAAGAATTTTACGATATTTTCTGTTGGTTCATATATACCTGGTTTACATGTATCATGGTAGCCATATCCTTGCAACCCAGCCGGAACGAAACTTTCAAATTTTGATCTTAATCTAGTGTCATGTCATGATATAAGATGTTGCCAGTAAGTTCTATGATTCTGTACCCTACATGTTGACGTTAATACGACTACATCAGCATGAAACAAGGTGCAAAATGATGATATTCATGGCTTTTAGGAAACAACGCAATACCTACCAGCTTAGGTCATTGACATTTTGGGTTATGTTTTAGAGAAAGGGTGTGTTTGGCACACAAGTATATAGTAGCTTATGTGAGCTTAAGCTTATTCTTTCTATAAGCTCTAGCTTGTAGTCTTGTTTGGTATAACAAAACTTGATGAGCTTATTGAAAAAATAATCTCTGGAAAAATAAGCTACTGCCTAGTGGTAAGGGCCTCCGAATGACTTCCTAGAGGTCACGGGTTTGATCCCTCCCTGGGTAAACATTTACCAGATGGCCATGGGAAGGTTCGGAAACGGCCACGGTAACGGTTAGGCCGCGTACATCACAAGCATAAGCTTGGCCACCCCGGGGAACCTGTTACAAACAGGAATACCCTCTAAAAAAAGTAGCTTATAAAAAGAAGCTCCAAGCTTATGACATGAGAAATTACATAATACCCCTTATAGAATTATATTTGATATACTTTTTGTCAATTTACATCTTTAAACTCCAGGCCTCCAGCTAGTTTGACCAAATACTTGTAAAAATAAGCTACAGCTTCTAGCTTAAAATGTAAGCTTCCAACTGCCAGCTAGTTTTGCCAAACAAACCCAAGTTAGTGGGTTCAGACTATGAGTTTTTCACCAGAAATTCAAGACTATGCTAATTTTGCCAAACACACCAGAAATTCAAATTGGGTTCAGGCTATGAGTTTTGCCAAACACACCCAATTTAGTTGATGCTACTTCTTTTGGATCTGTAATATATAATTGGTGTGCTTCCTGAAACGTCGTTATTTATGTTATAACCCTAAATGGATTGAGGGCTTTGAGTATTTATTTTCATATTTTTTATAGCTTAATTGAACACTAAGTGCTTCATTAGATTCTTCTGTTAAAACCTTATGCGGAGTTGGTTGAAGTTTTGGTAAGTTCAGACAATGTGTAGCATGGTTATGATGATCATATTCTACATAAACCAGTAGCACCCATATGTTCGTTCTGTATGATGTTTAACTGACCAAGTCAATTAGGATTATTGGGTCCAATTCCGCTGCCATATATAGGACACTCAAACTGGGCAAAGATCATACTTATGGGATACCATAACAGCACATGAACTATTCAACAACTTAGCATATCATCTTAGCCTAATATTTGCCGACTCATTTGGGCTGTTAATTCCATATATCTATCTTTTTGCAATTATGATTTGTAGCTCTGTGCGTTTTTTGGCATCCTTCTATTTAGTCGTCAAAAAAATACTGCTAGAAGTACTTTTGATCAGGTCTTCTATCTAATCCTTAATGAATTTGTCAGATCTTACCCAAAAATTTCATAACACAAACACATTTACCAAACTAGTAACCAAAATTGTTATTATCGTTAAATGATGGTATACATCTATCTTGTGCCTGTATCCTTCTAGGAATTTAGTGTCACTTAAATCTGTGTGCTTCTTTATACACATATTGACTTTACGTTGATCTAGGTTCGCATGAAAATACCGAATGATGATATCCTTCCATGGTGTTCATTATGGCATTTGACAAAACAATAGCTACTAGGGTAGAGTATTGACATGTTGGATTACGTTTGATATGGAGGCTCTTTGTTCAGGCTAGCGTTTTTTTACTAGAAACCTAAATTTTGTTAGTTGCTAGACAGCTGATGTAGCTAAGTGACTCTTTGGATATATAAAATGTAATTAGTATCTCCTAGAGTATTGTTATCTAAGTTGTTAACTGGAATGGATTATGAGGATTTTTTTTTTTATTTATATAATTTATTTAGAACTGTTTTAAGAATCTGATCAATATGTAAGTACTTCTGTTAAAACCTTAACGGAGAGGTCATTGCAAATTTCAGCAACTTTAGGTGGATAATTCTGTGAAAACCGTATACTTATTTGGTTGCAAATGTCAGTTTGTTTGGGTAAACACTTCTGTTAAAATTATATGCAGAGTTGGTTACAAATTTCGGTAAGATTTATAACATGGTTTTGATCTTCATATTGTACTCAAACCATTAGCACTTGTCAAATCCCTCTAGAAAGATCTTGCTTTATGGGAGGATGGTGTACTTATAAGTCATAACAACACAGAAATAGTCCAGTAACTTTGCGTATCTCCATAGCCTAACATTTGCTACTTCAGTTACTCTCTTGTTCCCTTTCTTTTGAATGATTTGCAGCTCCTTAGAGTCTTTAGGCTTCTTTTTCCGGTTCAATCGTCTCAAATTTAATGCCAGGAGTGTTTCTCGTGAGGTCGTCAATCTATTACTGCTGACTTTGTCTTACCTGCCAAAAGTTTCTCATCTTCCAAAGAGTCATGGTCCTTTATTTCAATGATTAAATTAACAAGTTAGTGAATTAATCTAATTATATCAAAAAGAATCTGTTTTTTTACCTGATTTGAAGATTTGGTGTGGCTTTTTTGCTGTATGTTTGATACAGGAGTACCTAGGCATCAGTGGTGAATTTACCCCTTGTTAATTGACAATGGACAAAGTTAAGACAAAGTAAAGTAAAACATAATGGAAAAAGAGGAAAGCTAGGTGATCTATCGTTGCAGTTTGAATTTATATGTGAACTAAATAAGTAAAAACACATCTTTTATATGTTAAATTTCTCAGAAGGTATTTAGGTTGTTTCTGTTGGTTCATGTATACCTGGTAGGCTGATTGGTATGCGTACACAAACGTAGATGCAAAACTGGTGCCTTTACTTTTTACAATCTTGAAATAACTATGTGTATCATATTCCCCTTGGTTTAAAAAAGCTCTAGGCGATCCGAGGCGCTAGGCGCTAAGGCCCTCGCCTCACATAGGGAAATTACCTAATTTCAGAAAGTCAACAAAAGTCAATTGCAGGTCCAAACGTCAACTGCAGGTCCAAAAGTCAACAAAAGTCCAGCAGAAATCCAAGGCGCCCAAGGCACCGCCTATAGGGTGCCTACTGTGAAACTAGCGCCTAGCCTAAAATTAAGCGCCTTGGCTAGCGCCTAGGCGCGCTTTCTTAAACCAAGATATTCCCATATCATTGCAAGCTAGCCTGAAAGAAAACCTTCTCATAATATTTTTAAATCTAGTTTAACTTGTCAATATAAGATGTTAGGTGTTTGTTATTTGCATCTTTACGTACATATTAGTTGATCCACTTAGAATGAAATTGTGTGCAGAATGATGATGCTCATTTCATGGTCTTAACTAATGGTTTCCATGAAGCAATCTACAGCTAACAGGTTAGGGTATAGAGTATAGACATTTGGAGTACAATTTATATAGAGGTTTTCTGGTGACTCGCACTTTGTTGATTAAAAGAAGGCTGATATAGCTAATGTGACTCCTTGTGGATCCATAAAATGTAATCGGTGTGTCTCGTTGAGTTGATTCCGAGGTTCTCTTTTCTAGATTCATTAGGGAGTTTATAAAGCATATAATTAATATGATTAATAGGTAAATACTTCTGGTTGAAACCTTATGCTGGGGTGGTTGCAGATTTCAGTATGTTTAGGTAGATATTTGTATTAAAACCGAGTTGGTTGCAACTTTTAGTAAGTTCAGGTAATGCTTTTGTTAAAACCTTGTGCAGATTTGGTCACAAATTTCAGTATCTCTGAAGAGAGTGTACTGTTTTTTGTCGCTCATATGTATTCTTTAAATATAATGTTTAACCATCATATTTCGTAGGGTCATCGGGTCTAAAGTCCACTGTCATGCATGATACTCAAACTGGGCAAAGATCTTGCTTGTATGGGAGAATAGTGGAACCCATATAATGATCCACTAAGTTTGTATATCTTTCTTAGCCTAGTTTTGGCAACTTAACTACTAATTTGTGTTCAACTCCACATTTTCGTTCTTTTGTTATCTATGATTTGTAGTTACCCTGTGTCTTTTGGTATCTTTTCTCCGTTTAACCATCTCAATTCAGTTTGACATGTAATAGGTCCTGAATCTGCCACTTGATGAATTTGTATGATACCTCTTGGAATGTCATGGTCCCTTCAGGTCCTTATTCCACTATATACCTTGTTTCAGCCCTTTAGTTTTTGGACGGGCAAAAAACAAATCCTTATTGCAAAACTTAGAGAAGATAGAAACAGCAAAACAAAACGAAAGAATCGAAATACATATTATTGATAACTTAGGGTTCAGGAATCTTTTTGGTTGTTCGATTTCATGTCTGCCATTGCTTAGATCAAGGGGCAATCTCGTTTTTCATGCCTATGTGATTAAATGTTGTAAATTGGTGCGCTAGGGTTCTTTGTGGTCAACTCAACTGTGTGTTTAATCAGTTATATTTGAACGTTATGCATGGTTACATCCGTCAGTAGAAATAGACTAGTAGTTGCATGTTGGATTTAGAAAGTGAGCTACACAAAATTTTCTTTTTATTGAGCATTTTGCCGTTCACCACTTTAAATTAAGAATTCAAATGATGGCTTCCAAGACAACACAAAAGTAGCTGACATTGGAGATTCTCAATTTCAGGCCGAAGTTTTTTTTCAGAAGTAATACGTGTTCAGGCAACTTTATGAGAAATAATACATTTTGCGAACTATTTCTAAAAGCAGTAGAAGATGGCTTGCCAACCCTGCTTTTACCTTTGAGTTTATTTGAAAGCAGGGCTCCCAAACCCGATTTTGCTGATGTTGATAAAGGAGAGAGGAACCGGACTTGCTAACCCAATTTTACTTTTTAGCATGTTAGAAAGAGAAGTGGGGTTGCCAAGCCCACTTTCACTTTTTACAGGTGAGAAAAGTGGGGTTCCCAACTCCACTTTCACCTTTAGGCAATGTTTTAAAACTCGGTTTTTAAGTGAATCAGAAAGTTCTCCGATTCCGGTCGAACCGCTTGGACCGGTTCAACGGGCCGGTCGGATCGTTTCACATAAACAACAATAACAAATATTAAATAGAGTATTAAATATGATGTAGCGTAGTTTTTGTTTTATTTATTTCAACTAAGTTAAAGGGTCCACCACACATCAACTTTTCTCATGTTCAAGATAATAGTTGTACTACTATTGTACTATATTGCTGTCACTTTTGTCTTCTTTCAAAACTCATCCCTTCAAATTCTTTATATTAAATAAATCTATCTCCATCTCTTATCATCTTCACTAATATTTTTGAACATCTTCTCCCAGCATCCAACAATACGTATGGCCGCTGCTACCTCCGGCGAAGTGACCGGAAAATGGCGCTTTAAGAGAAGATGATGACTAATGAGTTCCTAAAACTATTACTACTTCTCCGAAAGAGATAGTAAACGAAAACCCATTTATTCTCTTTCTTTCCTTTCGGTTTTGCATAAACATGTCACTTCGGGCGGCCGAGCGCTAAGAACTCCAGCGAAGTGGCTGGAAAAATGAAAACGGTTGAATTGATTTCCGATTTTCCAGTTCAACTGAAAAAGTCAACGAGTCAACCCGATTCATGAAATGGTCAAGAACCGGTTAGATTTGAATCAGAAATGATTCCGTAGCCAGTTGGATCTGTCGGACCGGCCCGGTTCAACCGGTTCTTAAAACATTTCCTGTAGGGCATATTTTTCAAGGAATTATGTGTATGTGAAAATGAATTTATATAAATCACATAAATTGTTTGTTATTAGTCTTTGTTATAGGTAAATTATCAAATTTTATATAAACTTTAAATTAAACATATCATGCATTAATATGAAATATATTACGGTGTACATTTCTGAAACACTTTTTTAAAACATAGAGAATATAATATTGATAAATAAAACGCCAATGATGTGGCCTTATATTTTTTCTTCTTCTATCATGAGCAACATTTCTATGCTCAGTCACTTCCGTGTTAGATATTGTATAATCTCGTATGTATAATCGCATATCTCTGTTTCCTCTTCTGTCTCAGAATCCTCTTTTCTCTCCTCATCATTTTCCACCATTGTGTCATCATTTTCTACCACTGTGTCTTCATTTTCTAAATCTGGAATCGTATTAATATCTCACTCAAATGGTACAGGAGTTAAAGATGATCTCGTCATATGTGGATTAAAATGATCAAAATGTGAGGATATTTGCAGAGACCCTCTAAATATGTCACTTGTTTGGTTGAATAAGTTAAGTTAACTTTGTTCACCCATATGTAGGGTATAGTAATCTTGACTATTCATGTCCCCAAAAGTATTAACACATGTAAAAGGAACGTTTGATGAAGTCCCCACATTTGGGGTACTCGATGGACCCCCCATACCCCGATTACTTGAAGGAGCAGAATCCGGTTCATCTTGAAGTTGTCTACCAGCACGTACATTTAACCTTTGAACTCGTCTAGGCACAATATATGGGTCCCTCACTCAAGGCTCATCCTCATATAGGAAGTCTGGAAGTTCATACGCTCATCCTCATATGTAAGATGCATATACTGCCTTGTTATATCGTCAATGCACAGAGTTGATTGGATCATTATCCATCATATTTATGGACGTGTGATGCATGTGAGTCATTCCTTCTCTCTGTATATTAATAGTATATTAGTAGTAAACACACAAATGTAGAATAAGTTGTTGGTCCCTTTTGACTAAATAGATATATAACTACTTAACACAATTAATTGTAGGGGGGGAATACAATTTTTTCAATTTTAAAGTAGATTTATTGATTGAATCAAAATAATACTTTACAACAATTACTTGCGAAAGAGAAAAGACACACTAATCTAAGTAATTGTTACTTGATGACAGATTTAAATATAACAAGTCACTCAGTCAGAGAAGCTGATGACTATCAGTGATCTAAACACCCAAGTGTTGGCACAAAGCTCGCTGACTAACAGGAGTGGCTGCAATAGATCAAATGTTATATTTAATGCGGTTGAAGGTGTGTTTAATATGGTTGTTGGATTGAGTATTTATAGCCATAAATCCTCGATATTATCTTAGAGATAATATTTTTAAGCGTGTGAATAATCTTTTAAAGATTTGATAGATAAGGTAGGAGAGTATCAAATCTTTAATGACTTATTCATGGGGAAGGTGTTTAAAATATAATAATACATTGTTACAGAAAAAGCAAGGTACTTTTTCTGTAAGTGAAGGTTTGTTGACTTCGTGCATTATTGTACGCCGATTATACGGCTATTATCCACCTTGTAGAATACGCCTTCTAAAGTGCACCAGTATCTGTCAGACCCATGCGCTTACACAAGGAATAGTTGTTGGAGTAGTTAGGATAACCATTGATCCTCCACTTCAATCAGAAATCTTCTATCTATATCTTTAGTCTTTGACTTCAGTTATAGGTGTCAGTGTCTTCCAGCATCTATGGATAACTTGCCGTCTTCAAGGTATAATCAGTGTCAAGGACACGCTAATGAAGGCTTTGCAAGTTATAAGGCACGCTGCTACACATGCAGCGAGACCACAAAGGTAAGGGACACTTAGACATATCAGCGTCCTAGAATTAGTCTGTCATACATAAATTATAGAGGCAGGGTCAGTGACCTTACAATCTCCCCCTATTTATTTATGACAGAGCAAGTTTTTTTTTATTAGCTATCCATTGATAAGACTACACATTAAGCATAAATAAATAGCAGAAAATAGACAACTTTGATTTTATATCATAATCAAAAGTTTTACAAAAGAGACACTATGACATTACATTTTCATATTCTTGCTTGATTTTTACATATGAGTCAGTAGTGTCTTGAGCCATTCTCAGTCTTAGTTCCTCATCGATTAGCTTCGGAAATTCTTCATCAGCGTTGCTTGATCTCCCTATGAATCTAACAGCAGCAAGATGCTCTGTCTTGGCGATGGAGATTTCAGAGGCCCTTTAAAAGCTTTGATTGATGGGATCCATGTAGAACATTCCAAATTCAGGACTCTTGATCACTCTTCCAGGCATAAAATGAACACCAACAGGAAGAATATGGTTTGTTCCTTCACGGTCAGGAAGAAAGCTCATCTTTTGAAGCATCTTTGTTTGTTTCAGCCTGTCTTCTTTGGTTAATTTCTTGGTGATTTTTCTGCTAGAGCTGGTGGAGGTACCTTTAAGCTCAACTTGAGGATGAGAGAGCGGTAGTTTCAAGGTCTTCTCAGCTTCATTTAAGTCCGCAAAGATTTTATCTAGAAGCTGTAGCAAGACTTGTTTGTAAGAAGTGGAGCTGTTCTGAATGCAGGTATAGATCTCACAGATTTCAGAGAAGCCCAAGGTCGTCTTTATCTTTGATAAGGTAACAATATCGATTGTGTTCTTATCTTCTCTGAATAGTTCCAAGTTGTTTCTTGCTCGCTGAGTTTTGAAGAACCTTGGGACAACTTTGACAATCTTCTGTGGAAATCTTCTGAAGGAGATGAACTTCTGAATGAACTTTATTTGTTCATTCTTATCTTTAAGATTTTGTGCTCCCTGTTTCAGTACCTGTTCTTGAATTATTAGAGCATCAGTGCCCTTCTATCAACTTCAGATTCCACTCCTGCTTTCAGCTCAGAAATTAGCTTTTCAGTTTTAGCAGCCTTTTCTTTTTCAAGTTCCTTGCATTTTTCTTGAAGATAAGCCGCCTAAATGTCTTCTAGTAGAAGATTTAATTTCTTAGCTGCTTTCTTTAATATTTCTTCCTCTCCCATAATCTCACCAAAGCTCGAACTTTCCACCCTAATCTTCTTTCCCTTCTAATTGATAATATCATCATCAGATCCTTCATCATCCTCATCCATGATTAATTTTCTTTTTCTTCGACTGGATGACTGCACTGGATGTGAGCTTGTTGTTACAGTGTCAGATGAAGGCTTCACAGAGATTGAAGGGTCTTCGGGTTTTGTATTGATTTGGCTCATTTCTTTGTCAGTTTCTGTTGTTTGGAAGGGCTGAGCATTTTCAACAATTTTATCATATTCAGCTTCTGCAGTATGCTCACCCTCAGCTGGTGTGGTCTCAACTGGTGTTGTTTCTGCTGCTTTCACTAAGCGCTCCCCTTCAGCTGTTGCACCAACTGTTTCCATAACTTCAATGATAATAGATTTCTCCCCTTCAGCTGATGGAGGAGCAGCTCCAGCAGCTGGAACCTTGGAAACCAATTCAAAGACCATACACTTGAGAACTCCTTTTAGTGCCTCAAGGTGTTGGCCAAGATGTTTGAAAGCAACCATGATAGCAAGCTAAAATCCCCTAACATCACTAAGCACTTCTCTATCATCAATGGTGAATCTGGTGTCATTCAATGTCTGCTTGACCTGTGCCTCAAATGTAGTGACACTGGAGATGATGGATTGAACCTTGGAGGGAACAGGATTAACATCAGTGGTCATTTTGTCAACCTTGTACGCAAGATCTTGAAGCTGTGTTGCCAGGTTGGAAGTAGGCAGTCCCTGTAGCTTCTTCAGTTCACTCAGATACTCACTTGTGGATTCTTTGATTGATGAAGTGATCGGAGCACTAAGTGATTTTACTTCATTTTGAAGCATTGAGAGTTTAGTGGTAAGGGATACAACCTTTTGATTTAGATCAGTAAATAACTTTTCAGTGGAAATCATTTGGTTTTCTTGTATTGATGCCATCTGATCAAGCTTTTTCAAGATAAGAGCAATACCACTTTCAGGTGGTGAAATTGAAGGATGAGGTGGTGTATAAGGTGGTGTGTTGTGTGGTGATGGTTGTGGAGAGGGTGGAAGCTATTTAGAAATATGTACAATAGGTGAAGCAGGTCGAAATTGATCATAGGTAATGTTGGTTACCTGATAATCAGAGTCAGAATCTGCTTCAGATTGAGTTCTATGCGCAATATCATCAGGTAGAATGTCTTCTGTTTCTGTTGCTGATCCAGAGAGGTCACTGATGTTCACAGTGTCTTCGAAAAATGCAGTGGTGACTTACACACCATAGTGAGAGAGCCCTTCTAAGTATAGATTTGCAACATCAGTTTCCTCTGGTTCTGAAGGGGATATATCCATAGGGATCACTTCATATGACAAACCAGCGACATATGTTTCTTTTGGTGCCTTGGTGCGTGGTCGTCGAGGAATGTTGGAAAGGACCGACGCTGAAGGATTAGGTACAGTAGTCTCTTCAGGTTCAGGTACTAGTAAGGCTGTAGGTTCAGGTTCCACATTCTCTTCAGTTGGTTTTGAAGGTTCAGTGGTTTCTGCAGGCTGCCTATGCTCTTCAGCTTCGTCTTCTGATGCTGGTATGCGAGCAAGCATCACTGCTGGAATGGTAGATGTTGCAGCTTGGTGATCATCCGGTACTCTAAACGCTGACTTGTTCATATATACAGATTTGTCAATCTTCCAGACAGGAAGAGTAGCGCCAACTCCATATGGCTCTTCTACTGGATTCTGACCATATGCTCCTTCCATGATTCTTTTAATGACCAAGGATAGAAATCTTGGATAAGGAACAGTTGTGTCTCTTGTTTTGGCCATTACTCTAGCCTTCAGATACTTAAAAAGTAGCTTTGCAAAATCAGTATTGCTACCTGTAATGAGGGCATGAGCAATCTGATGTTGAGTGGCATTTTCTTAGTCATGAGAGCCCACATTTGTTCCCAAGCACTGAATAATATGGGCAAAGAATAAGTTCCATTCTCCACTCATTCTTCTTCGAACAACTTTCCCATCAGCGCCTTCATGATCATAGTCAATTAGGTCAACTACCCTTTTTGATGCAGTAGCACTGATAGGTTCTGCCCAAGTTACTTCCCCTTCGGAAACTCTTTTGTAGCTTAAACCCAAGGCTGCCCTAAACCGGCCAAGCTGAAAAAATATCTCCGTATTTCCCTGATTCACAGTACCCTTAAAACCTTCATAGTAATCTTCGTCTGTGCCATCTTCCCACCGACGATTATACCAGAGCTCATGAAGATAAGGGATGTACATTGGTTTAGAATCTTTGGTAATTGCCTTGGATATAGGAGAAAAGATTAGGCAATTAACCATATATTCATAGTCTTGAATGCCGGGAGGAATATCAAAATTAGCAACATAGTTGCTAGGCTTTATTGCAATTGAACTAGGTTCAAATTGCACTTGTGGAGCTTTAAGCGCTTTAACCTTAGCGTTTGGCACAAATAGGATCCCATCCGTAGGCGAAGATTTGGCACGAGGCATGTTTTGAGTTGAGTTTTTGAAATTAGGGTTTTTGGAGAGAATTTGGGAGTAAGATATTTGGGGGTGATGAAGGAAAATGGAAACGGAATGGGGTTTTATATGTGTTTTGGGATGGTTTGATTGGTTAAGAAAGTGGGAGAGAGAAAATGAGGAGAGAGGAAAAAGTGGGCTGATGGACTGCCCACGTCTTTTCAGAAGATATTTTCTTTTTCAAAACTTTTGTATTTCAAGAAATTTATTTAAATGAAATAATATTACTTCGATTTTATTTAACGATAAATGAAAACAAGTACGCGATGAGGCCCGAAAGTTATTCTCGCTGACAAATCAGTTGGAGATAACTTAACAGCCTTTCAATGATACTTTGTTTTCTTGAATCAATTTTGAAAAAGATAAAAGATATTTTATTTAAATGAAGTAACATATATGAAATAATATTACTTCATTTTGGAAAAAGATAAGGTGTAGATCAGCTTTGGAAGTCCACGGATAAGGTCAGTGACCTTTTTTTTTAAACTCCTCTGAGTCAGAGAACGTCATGTCTTAAGGATAGTATCGTTCTTCAAGTCCTGCTTAAAAACAAGAAGCAGAGGAGTAGCTTGTAGGTGCATCAGCAGTGGGATTAAGTTTTCTTTTAATCCACACTGATGCAGTTTTCCTGGCTCGCTTCACAACCTTCTTCCTGTGACTGACTCTATCCTTAACACGAATTGAAATGGAACGCTTGGCAATTCTTCGTTGAGTTTCTATGTCTCTGCACCTGTGCATTAGCTCCCAGTTTCGTTGATTTAGCTGGGTAACTTGTTCTTGCAAGGTTTCGTATGCATGAGCATTTTCATGATGTTCGAATATTGCTTCAACTTCATCAAAGAGTCTGACATCTCCAAATTCGTCCATACTAATGAATTTAGGATGAGGTTCCTCTTGAATTTCATGTTCTGGAGTGGTTGAATTGGATTGGTATTCCATTTTTTTTTAGAGTTGTGAGAGTAAAGATATGATACTCGTTGTGCAAAAATTCATCCCTTTTTAAAGAACAAGATGTGCAGAGAACATTTTAAAAATTGTGAACTGAAAGATGTATCTCTCTGAAGAAGTACTGTTTTTCTAAAAAGATGTGAATAACTTGTTTCAAAACTAAACTAATTATAAGATATGATAATTTGAGAAAAGGACAAATATTCACAGTGAAAAAGAAAAGAAGTTTACTGTACGACACTGATTAAGAGGTGATTTTGAAAAAGAGGAGTGCATAAACTTATTATGCATTCAACATGCCGAGCTCGCTGATTAAAGAGTTAAATCTAGTTTCATCCAGAGGTTTGGTGAAAATATCAGCGAGCTGATGTTCAGTTGGAATAAAATGGAGTTCCACATCACCTTTCATCACATGATCTCTAATAAAGTGATATCTTACATCGATGTGCTTGGTACTTGAGTGATGAACATGATTGTTTGTAATGGCTATTGCACTTTGATTGTCACAGAGAATAGGTATCTTTTTCAGTACAATACCATAATCAGCTAGCTGATTTTTCATCCAGAGAACCTGAGCAGTGCAATGACCAGCAGCAATGTATTCAGCTTCAGCGGTGGAAGTTGAAACACAGTGTTGTTTCTTGCTGGACCAGCTGACCAATTTTCCTCCAAGAAGTTGACATCCTTCTGAAGTACTTTTTCTATCAATCTTACAACCTGCATGATCAGAATTTGAAAAACCAATTAGCTTAAACCCTGAGCCTCTGGGATACCAGAGACCCAGGTTGGGAGTACCTTTTAGGTACCTGAAAATTCTTTTTACAGCGATTAGATGTGATTCTTTGGGATTTGCTTGATAGCGAGCACATAGACAAGTAGAAAACATAATGTCGGGTCTACTTGCGGTGAGATAGAGAAGAGATCCAATCGATCCTCTATATAATGTAACATCCACTGATTTTCCATCAGTGTCAGCATCCATTTTTACAGGAGGAGCCATTGGAGTTTTCATGATTGAGCAGTTTTCAAAGTTAAATTTTACAAGGAGATCTTTTATGTATTTACTTTGATTTATGAAAATTCCTTGTTCAGATTGCTTAACTTGTAAGTCTAAGAAAAAGGTTAGTTCACCCATCATGCTCATCTCATATCTTTTGGACATAAGGGAGGAGAATTCTTTGCAAAGTTTTTCATCAGTGGCACCAAAAATTATATCATCAACATAAATTTGTACCATGATTAAATCTTTGTTTACTCTTTTAAAACAACGTTTTATCAATAATGCCACGTGAATAATTTGATTTGCAAAGAAATTCTGAAAGTGTTTCATACCAGGCACGCGTATCTTGCTTAAGGCCATACAAAGCTTTGTTCAGTTTTAGAACATAGTCAGGATGCTGAGGGTCAGTGAACCCAGGTGGTTGCATAATGTAAACTTCTTCTTGAAGATCACCATTCAGAAATGCACTCTTTACATCCATTTGATAGACTTTGAAGTTCTTGTGAGCAACGAAGGCCAGGAATAAACGAATTGCCTCTAGTCGAGCAACAGGAGCAAAGGTCTCGTCGTAATCGATTCCCTCTTCTTGTCGATACCCTTGAGCTACCAATCGAGCTTTGTTCCGAGTTACAATGCCATGTTCATCCATGTTGTTTCGAAACACCCATTTTGTACCAATTATGGTTTTCTTTGATGGACGTGGTACCAGATTCTAAACTTTGTTTCTTTCAAATTGAAGCAGTTCTTCTTGCATCGCACTGATCCAATCAGGGTCGCTGAGAGCCTCGTCTATTTTCTTGGGTTCCATCAGTGACACAAAGTTCACATAGAGGCAGATATTGCTTGACACACCTTTTCTCGTTTGAACACCAGTGTCCCTATCACCAATTATTTGTTCTATTGTATGATTTTTAGTCCAGTTCATGGTTTTGATTGGAGCAGAGTTGATTTCTTCTTCATCAGCTTCATTTATCTGTGTATAGACATCGTTATCAGTGACAGTTTGATGAGGTTCGGCTGAAGTATCATTTAATTGAAGATCAGATGGATTGAAGCCTTCAATAACTTCAGGAGAGGATGGTGAAGACAAATCAGGTATGGTTAAGATTGGATTTGAGGGTGTTGAAAGCACAGAGTTAATCAAAGGCATGTCAAAGGACTCCTTTGTTTGAAACATATCTTCATTCGATTCAATTCTCTGAGAACTGAAACTTTCTTCAAATGTGACATGAACAGATTCTTCAATACATTATCTTCTGAGATTGTACACTCTCTGAATGCTTTGGATACTAATAAGTATCCAATAAATATGCCTTCATCAGCCTTTGGATCGAACTTCTTGAGTTGATCACGAGTGTTAAGCACATAGCATGTACTTCCGAAGACATGAAAGAAGCTGATATCAGGTTTCCTACCTCTTAGAACTTCATAATCAGTTTTGTTGTGTCGTTTGATGATGATAGATCTATTTTGAGTGAAGCAAGCTGTGTTGACTGCTTCAGCCCAGAAATATCCTTTAAGGCCAGTTTCAGCGAGCATGGACCTAGCTGCTTCAACAAGAGTTCTATTTCTTCTTTCAGCGATTCCATTCTGTTCTGGGGTTCTAGGAGCTGAGAAGTTTTGAGAGATGCCCATTTCTTCACAGAAAGATTCCAGTGAGCTGTTACTGAATTCTGTTCCATTGTCACTTCTCATCATTCTGATTCTTTTGCCGTTTAGCGTCTCCATTCTTTTTACAAAGCTGATAATTTTATCAGCTTCATCACTCTTATTTTTCATAAAGAAGGCCCATATGTACCTCGAGTATTCATCGACCATTACCAAGGCATATTTCTTTCCTCCTAAGCTGGTGGTGCTGACAGGTCCAAATAAATCCATGTGGATTAATTAGAATACTTCAGTAATGGAAGAATATTGTTTGGGTTTGAAAGATGACTTGTGATGTTTTCCCTTTTCACATGCAGAGCATAGTTTGTCCTTTGAATAATTCATGAAAGGAAGGCCATAAACTAGCTCATTTTTTGCGAGCTTGTTTATAGTTTTGAAATTGAGATGAGAGAGTCTTTTATGCCACAACCTATTCTTCTCAGCTACAGATCGAGAATAGAGACAAAGACCTTTTTGAGATTTTGCCTCAGCCATGTTGATGGTGTACACATTTCTTTTTCTTTTAGCAGCGAGAATTGGCATTCCTTCCTTATTTAAAATGGTTCCAGCGTACTCATCGAACATCACTTTGTTTTTCAGTGAACAGATTTGACTTACACTTAGTAAGTTGTGTTTCAAACCCTCAACATATGAGACATTTCAGGGTAGCTTCTCGATGAAAAATTTATTATAACGATTTGGGCTAAAAGTCACACGGTCACTCGAAAACGGCCCAATGATCAAGGCTATGTTTCATAGCCTAGGCGGTTTTAGGCCTTTCGGGGTCGTCTAGGGGTCGAAAATGGCATATTTCAGTTTTCGGACTCGTACCAAATTTCGTAACTTATGAAATAAAATGTAACGGATGTGACGAACTTGAGTAACAACTAAACTTATACAATACGAATTACACACGAAACACATATACTTTTATAAGTACAACAAATCATGTATAATAATAATAGTTTGAAATTATTATTACAAACCGTCACCAACGAGCCGTATACCTTTTCACAAACTCAAACACAAACACTTATACGGATGGTTTAGTTAAACATCCACTTACTCGTTATAATCTCATATGTTTAGGGCATTAGGAGATTACCATTGGAACAACTCACGTACTTTAGGATTGCTTGCTCTTCAGGTGAGTCTCACGGCCCCTTTTTACTGCTTTTACTTTGGGGGAGATGCATTACTTGTTTTACTTGAACACATGAAACTACTATCTTTACTAAATTACTTTACAGACTTAATACATTACAGACTTAGTACTCTACAGACTTAGTACCTTACGGACTTACTACTCTACAGACCTGATACTATACAGACTTACAGTCTTACAGACTTATAGTCTTACTGACATACTGTCTTACCGACTTACAGACTTAGAGACTTTCCGATATACTTACTTGCTTGAGTTACGATCAATCCACTGAAGGCCTCTGAAATCATAGTGGTTAGTTATTCGATAAGCGCGAGTTTTAGTATATGGATCCATATGGGACTGACAATCCCCTCCCGGGGTGGTAGCGCCACCACGAACCGTACTGTATAAACGGGCGTTTCTTACTCGTTTCATATGAGTGTTTTTGGATTAGCACTCATGGGGGAAAACTACAGACTTGTTAAGCTTCGACTATGATGCTCACAGCAATGTATATCGATCCCTATTGCATTCGTGCAATTATTTCTTACTGCCTTACCGACTTATTACCTACCTACAGTCATTAGTTACTACCCGATTGCATTGGTGCAATCATTGATTACCGACCTGTTATATACACACAATTAATGTTTACTACCCTATTGCTTTCGTACAATTATTAAATACCGACTTATTACATGCGTACAATCACTTTTACTACGCTAATTCAATTGTGCAACTACAATTATTACTTTACAGCTATTGTGAAACTGTGGTACTAATATTGTGTTCAAACTGATTTACTTACTACAAACCTGTGAGATTCACCAAGCTTTTGGTTGACGCTTTTAGTAATGCATTCTCAGGTACGCAACCACAGTAGGATGGCCCAGCAGGATCTACTTATATGCTAAGCTAGTACGAGTCGCATGCATACACGCTTATGAAGATTTTACTCGCATTATCTTTTGTACTATGATTATGTATTTAAAATCTTCAGATTCATTTTGCAAACTCACTAATGATGTATACTTATGACTTAAAACCTTGTACTACTTTTGTAATGTAATGTATTTTTCAAAAACGTCTCATTTAGAGTCGTTTGCTTAATCTTTGTGCTTGATATTTGATTAGTCACGCCCAAAAACAATCGCTTCCGCAAAGCATGAAATTGGGGGTGTGACAATACGGCTGTCCATAGCCGTATACAGCTGACCCAGACCGTATACGGCTAGGCACAGACCGTATACGGCCTATGTGGACCGTATACGGCCTGTATCCAGCCGTATACGGCCTGGACCAGCCGTATACGGTTGGTGTCCGATTTGACGTAAAAAGTCATGTTTTATGCACATCTTTTACCTCATATTTAGCACTTACTTAACAAAATCATGCCAATAAAGTCCACATTTACCACATTTTGTTAAAAAGGTCAAAACTTTATAAGTATTTCAAAAACAACGGTAAATGGACGAAAAACACACTTAAAAAGGCATAATTCATTCGACATGCTATATTATCGTAAAACTCCAATCTGGGACTTAATAAGTATCTTAAAATGTAGTTCTGGAGAATACGAACGCGTGGATATAAAGATCGTCAGAAACGGATCAAGAACGAAGAAGATAGGGCCAAACGAGTTACGATCCAGCACACAAGACTTACGATCCAGCACATGAGACCACGACCCAGGGTTCACCACCCCTCTAGGGGCCGTATACCCCCCTAAAGGGGCCGTATACCCCCTCTACAGGGCCGTATACGCCCTTGTTAGGGTGGTATACCCCCTTCTAGGGGTGGTATACCCCCTCTATGGTGCCGGATACGCCTCGTTTGCTATCGAATACACCCTATTTGCTACCGAATACGCACATTTTGGTATCGAATACGCCCCTTTTGGTGTCGAATTTCATAGCTCGGGGGTGTATTTCAATGTTAAATGGAAGCGAGGGTGTTGAGTGTAAAATTATAACTTGTAAGCCTATAAATAGAGGCCTTCACCTCCTCATTTCTCATCAATTTAAATCCATCACAACACAATTCATTCTTACACTTTCACACACATTTCTCTTGTATTTTCATTTTTTAGTTAGTTTCTCTCTCTAACTTCTCTCTCTAGAGGGTTAGAGAGTAGTTAGTGGGTAGCTAGTAGATTAGAGTAGAGATTAGCTTTTGTAATCAAGGAGTATTGGTGTTCAAGCTTTTATTCAAGGATTGCAAGTTCTATTATGTTGTTACGCTGCTCTATTATCCGGTGATATCTATTCCCTCATACTATTATTATGTATGATTTATCCGTGCGTAATATTATGGTATGTGCTTTACTTATTTCCATGTTTATTGAGTAGTGTAATATTGTGATTGTTGAAATGTAGATATTTAGGAGTAGGGATGATGTTAAATTAATCTTTGATTAAATATGTGATTGGAAATTGTTATGTTATGTATCGGGTTAAACTTTTCAAGCGGTAGATCTAAACCACCCATTACACCCTTTCCAAGCTTTCACGTGACTATTACTTTAGTATTAGGACCTGATCAACCCTAGTATCAATAGATAGTTATCTGTGTTTTTGTATGAAGTTGTGGACATGCTGTAAAACGGCTCAGTACTTAGTATAGCGCTGGAAACACCGCTGGTGGAGTACAAATGCGTGGAAGCTACGGACAGGTCGTAAGCATATGACACCGTGGATACCTGAAAGTCACCCTTCCTAAACATGGTCTAGGTATATATAAAAGTTGTGGAACTGCTGAAAAACGTAGTATACACCATGAAACGAACCTAGGGATGAACGTTTGATCGCAAAGGAGGGTCTACACCTTGACAGAAGTATTTGTGCTCCTTGATTAAATCTAAGGGATCTTGAAAAGAAAGCAAACATTCAGCTGTAGTGTAGGATGCTTAAAACCCTTGATCCAACATAACTGACAGTTTAACATACATTAGCAAGCAATAGTACGACCCTTATTAAAATCAATTAGAATTAAGTGTTAAGAAAGGTCAGAAATTAAATATCGGTATGTTGCCTTATGCATGCGCCCAGGAGTTAACTCCAAAACGGGTCACTAGTCCTCATCGGACAGTGTTGGGGGACTGAGCAGCCTAATCTGATGAGACTCATGATAACCTAGTATTCAGTGACATGCGATGTGACACCCGCAAAATTAGGACTAGTAATTAGTACCTAATCAACTGTTAATACATGTAATTAGTTCTGTGTTAGGCTAATTAATGTATCAAATATACATATTGTTGAATATATACAAGTATACGATTTGATTAAATCGTACTCAATTCAAATCGAATGTAATTTGGTTCAATTAAATACGGACGTTGGTGATCAATTTTATTAAATAATATAAAATTATTTAATAACGATATCATACCCAAAATATTATTTTGATAATATTTCAATTACATTTCGTATCGTATAATAAACGTCTACGCGACTTAAACATTTAACACGCAAACAAACGAAACAAGTATAAGTTATATTTTTATAACTTAAATTCTAAAGTATTCGGTTAAATACTTCAACTAAAATGTCGAATAATTAATCGTATTTTAAAACTTATAATTGAACGCGTATAAAGTTATTTAAACGTTTAAACGACCGGGGAAACGAACACCGCACGAAGAGCGAATACACGGGAGTAAAAAGTGGAGACCCACACTCGGTGGGTCCTCACCGAACCAGCCAAAAAGGGAGGGAAAACCCTCCTCCCTTTCTCATTTTCACCATCCACTTTCTCTCTCTCCATCTTTTCTCTCTTCCTCCTCTCTAAACAACATCACCACCATCACCAAAAATCAAATAAAAACACCATTAAACATCATCATCTCGCTTAGCTCCTTTGAAGAAAAATGACCACGACATCACGATCTACGTTTCCATCTTTCCAAATTCTCCGCGCGCCGATTTGTAAGTTTTCGACAAAACTTGAAACCTCTCGATTTTTAAGTACTATTGACTTGTAATTGTTTATCTACAATTAAAAATGTCCAAATAAGGGTTGGGTAAAAGTTTCGGACCAAACGGAAGTCGCCCGGCCGTTTTTCCGGCCACCGGGACCTGATCAGACGCCGATGTCGCATCTGTCCCAGCGACATTGCGACATCAGCCTCAATGTCGCACAAACCCATCACAATGTCGCACATAGCGACACAGACCCTTACGTCGCAAGAATCAACAACGTCGCATATAGCGACATAACACCTAATGTCGCATTAAATTGCGAAGTCGCACATAGCGACGCCATGACCAATATCGCAGTCATGACCTGCGACATAACAACCTATGTCGCACACAGTGTCGCATGAAACAGAACCAAGAAATCACAGATTTTACCGAGTGTCGAGACCTAAAATTTTATCACTCGATTTCACCCAAATTCAAGTCTAAATGCGTTTTTCACCAAAGCAATTTAGTAGAAATAAAAAAAATTCGACCCCAACCAGGGGCCAGCCCCTTGGACCTCGTCAGGGGTTGCCACCCCTGGGACCCCGCTAACCAGGGGTGCTGCCCCCGGACCCCCGTCACTTAAAGTTTACAAATACTTTTTAAGTATAACACCTTTCTAAAATCAAAATAATAATGTGAGATTATTATTGCAAACAAATCACCAACGGGTCGTACACATTTTCAAACACTTAGACAATCAACCAAATTGTAATCATTTAGACATTCTAGTTAGACAAACAACTACAAGGTAGTCTTATTAGATACCTTCTCATGTTTATAACCATCGCGTGTCGTGGACACCCTCAGGTTACAAGTCTTTGGACTTTAATTCTTGGCTAATCGATTTCAGTTTATTAAGATAAACTCTTCAGGCTCAGGTGAGTCTCATGGCCCCTCTTTTTACTGTATTACTAGGGGTGTGATACATTGCTCTGTTTTTAACATGTGAACGCGAGTACATATTTCAATATACTACATGAGTTGTTTTCAACTAATCAAATCAAAGTCCTCCGTCAGTATAGTCTGGTAATACGAAAGCAACGTGAATATTAGTATATCGTACCATATAGGATTGACCCACCTCGTCCGAGTTAGTAGAGCTAACCTCTGCAATGGACGTACTAATATTTGGGAAGACAATTGTAGATTAGGCACTCGTGGAGGCACCTCGCTCGGAATTCTCTATATGGGACCCGACCCTCGAGTTAAGCTCAGACTATGCGCTCATGGTTGTATACACTATTATTATCATTTGCTGGATGCAAATCAACATTTAAATCTTGCGGTTCACACATTATTATTTGATATCTAAACCTGTGAGCTCACCAGCGTTAGCTGACCCATTTTAGCATGTATCACAGGTACTCAGCAGTAGATTTGGACTGCCCATCAGGATGCATATTAGCTCGAGTCTACATGCAAACCTCAGAGATTTCATTGCATTATTGGATTTTGTATAACTAATTATGTACTTAAATCTCTCATATTACGAACACGAGCTATGTATGAGTTCAAAATGTTGTAAACCTTTTAATATAAATATATTTTGTTAAAACGACACATATAGAGTCGTTTGCTATATCTCTGTGTGCTTTGATTATTGATTAGTAACACCCGAATTATGCTTCCGCAAAACATTAAATTTGGGGGTGTTACATGCGACTTAGGTTTTGCACTTAAATCGTAGGATGCTAGTGTTGACACCAAACCTCTGTTAATTTTATTAAAGGAAAGTCTCCAATCATCTTTTATAATGAACATCATCCCGAAACCTGAATATTGAAACTTCAGCAATCACAATCTCTATCTATCTGCTTACCCTATCCGTAGTTTAGTATTTAATTTTCTGTATCGTAGTTAATTTAGAAAATACCAAAAACAAACCCTACCTGCTCTTTTAAACCCATCCTATTAGCTTTTATTGTTTAAGGTATTCACTTCATTTCGATTCGCTCTGATTTTAAGAACGACACCTGAGTCAGACTTACCGCTTACTAACCTTAACAAGAGCAGTAGGTAGTAATAAAACTTAAGCTTCCCAGCATTATAAATTTAAAACCCACTGATCATCCACCTCCGACTGGAAGGTCCGCAACGACAGGGAAGCGATTCCTTGACCGACCGTTGGGGCGCGATCAGGTTTTTGGCGCCGCTGCCGGGGATCGACGAGCGTTGTGATTTGAAAAAACATACCCTTAAGTTAGAAGCCCTTAGGAGAACCTTTCGTTCAAGCCTAACTTGTTCGAAAGTTACTGCTTTCTTAGAATAGTTTAGTTATTAAAACACAAAAACCATAAAAATATGAAAAATCAAAAACCATCTGATTCGGTTTCTATCCCCGTGTCTCCGTTCTCTTACAAGACAGCAGATGAGATGATGGCAATGGATGATTATGAATTTTTTGATTTTATGGAAAAAAAATTAGAGGATAACTCTTCTTGTTCTTCATACCCCAAAGTCAAGAAAATCTTAAACGTCCAAGAAATTGATATCAGGCAAAAACACTTTGACCTAGAAGTAGAGGAATCTCAGCAGAAGATATCAACTTTTGTTACTCAAACTTCAAGTAGTCAATTTACCCTTGACCTTGAGATCTCTTCACTTCTGGCCAAATAGCCACACTATGTTAGGCCACCTAACCTTCCCAAAGAAGTACCATTCGGCAC
The DNA here is from genome assembly GCA_963422505.1 of Pseudognaphalium luteoalbum. NCBI lineage: Eukaryota > Viridiplantae > Streptophyta > Magnoliopsida > Asterales > Asteraceae > Pseudognaphalium > Pseudognaphalium luteoalbum. The sequence continues at coordinate 33,196,103 of OY730194.1, read as the reverse complement.
TGAGGTTTACTTTTATCCACCCATGTTAGGATTAGATAGAAATGAACGCCTTCACTGCTTGGATGAATACTTTGAATATGATCTCCCTGACATTTTGAGAACTTATTCACAAGATAAGTATCTCTCATGTTCGGAAAATCATACATTCAAATCAGGAACCCCCTACATAGATGAACCATTTCAAAGATGTCCAGTCCAACCTGAGCACACCATAGCTAAAACTGTATTAGAAGGACCACCCACTGACATCATTGAAATCATAGATATTCCACCCGAGACTGAAACCGAGCATCATGTCGGAAATTCTTTTAAACCAGATAGGAGGATAGATATTTGTGCCAACTTTCATTAAATACCTTAAAATATCAGACTTCCCCTTTTTGGTTGACCAAATAAAGACCTTCGTGACTATCGATAACAGAATTTTAGGACTCCGCGCTAATTACACTAGAAAAGATGAGCTACTACTAATACCAGACCTAGACCTGTTAATGAAATTACTTGCTAATACTGATTACCATCCTGTTTCATCAACACGGATTAATCGGTATATTTCAGATCTGATTAGTGAGCTTGAATTTTGGATAAAGCGTGACCCTATAATTCCAATCTACTCCCTGCGAAAATACCATTCTTTGTCGATCCTGCCGTCTTTTTAATCAATAAACTGATAGAAAATTTTCCAAATGCAACTGAGGATATTTGTTAATTGTTACTCTTGGGTACTTGTGATGTAAACACTAGATTCCATACTAATTAAAGTTCCATTAGCATGTCACACCGGGAGCTAGGTTATGGTAACATTACAAAGTATTTAGAATAATAAGCAAAATCTTAATTATGGTTTAATAATACTTTCATATGAACAGGAACAAAATCTAAAGGTACTAGACAAAACTGAATCATATAACGATTCCTCGTCATCCTAACAGATCCGTATATTTTAAAAATTCATTTATGACTTTAAACCAACCCTTACATAAGACTACCCAATAAATCCCCTAATAATCCACAGCGTTCCTCACTTAAAGTGGTTCCACCACTTCAAACCTTGGCAATGTCTTGTCCTACGATAATCCCCCATGTAGCCTTGCGGTTCCATAGTTTCATACCTTTGACACATATGACTGACTACTTTTTAATTGGACGTTGTTAAAAAGGTGTTGTAATTACGTTTATTGGTGGATAGGCGATTAGATAAATTTGAAGTTTAAAAGTCTATTTGTAAATGTTAATTAAACTAGGTTTCTCATTTTATATATATATTAGTCCGTAATATAACTACCTTCGGTCGTTACTCTACTTCTATACATTTGTACTCCACTTTGAAGTGTTTTCAGTACTATATCGAATAACAGTCGAATAGGGGCCATCATATTACTTCGTAATATTGTACCATTTCGTAATATGACTACCTTCGGTCGTTCCTCGACTTCCATACATTTGTACTCCACATTGAAGTGTTTCCAGTTCTATATTGAGTAACAGTTGAATAGGGGCCGTCATATTACTTTACGGGTATTAAGACCGTTTATATTTTACTACTATGATGATCCTAAGGCAACAATCAAACAAGAACATGCAATAAGACGATCAAAGCAATACTACCGATCTTTAATATATAATTATAAATCATCCCATAATTAACTAACTACATCGCAAGCAAACACAAAAAGTATACTACTCTCTAATCATGGCAATAACTAAATCTTGCATAATCAATATAAACGTAATTAATTAAGATAGATAAGGATAGAAAGAACCAGGATAAAATTCGAGAGAGAATAGACTTGAATTAATTTACACAATTCCGAGCGTACACCGAAGATTACAATGCGTTCCACACTTTCCTTTTATTTCTAATTAAACTTCTAAACTAGTTTAAATACTAGTTAAAACTAATTTAGAGAAAAAATATAGAGTGAGAAAGATGGAGCATATTTCTAGAGTGAGAGAAAATAAGCTAGGAAGGTGTGTTTTTCCTAAGAAATGTGTAGGAAAGGTGTGTTTTGAAATGAGGTATGGAGCCTCCTATTTATAGGAAAAAATGGGTGCATCTTAGAAACTTGGGGCACATGTTAGAAAAATGTGGAAAAGTTGCTAGAAAATGTACCCTAAAGCGCGTAAAGGTCTAGCACGTGTACCCTGCGAGTACGGGCGAGGACGAAAAAGCAGACGGTGGACGAGGGCATGGTGGCCGGCGCCGCCACCGATGCAGCCGGTGGCGGTGGCATGGTGGACGGCGCCGCCACCCATGCAGCCGGTGGCAGTGACATGGTGGCCGGCAGCGGCTGCCATGCTGCCGTCCCGGTTCGCCATCTTTCGCTTCGTTTCTTAAATCGCGCGTATCTTCTTTGTTATGCGTCCGTTTTCGTCGATTCTTTTTGCGTTGGATTCGTTTTTAAAAAACGAAGACTTTGATGAAAAGAAATCCTTGTAATGCATCTATGATCTTTAGATGTCTTGTATGAATCGTTTGAATCTTCCGGCGTACGTAGAATCTTCATTCTTTATCCGTTTTTGTTGATTCTTCTTCTGTTAGATTCGTATTTTGAAAAAGAATATCTTGGATAAGAGAAATCTCAGTGATGGGTACTTTGCTTCTAAATCTTGTCTTGATGTCTTGAATCTTCAAACGTGTGTGGAATCTTCGTTTTTCGTCCATTTTGCTTGATTTTTCTCGTGCAACTCTATTTTGACCTTCTTGGCATAATATCATTGATTTGTGCATTATTTGAGTTTATTTGCCAAGTATTATTCCAGAATGAGGGAGATATCGGTAGTAAAAATGTGACTTTTTACGCGATATCAAGTATCCCACACTTAGAACTTTGCTTGTCCTCAAGCAAAATCGAATTTCAAGCATGGTTAAATATAAGTAGATAATGAAATATTTTAAGGCGGAACTTTTTACTGAGGGGGTTTTGAAAAAATAAAATATTCATGCCTTTGAAAAAGGAGGATTGTAATCTTTGGGAGCATGCTTTTGATCTTTGATCTTGGATACATGACTAGGCGATCCTCTCAAGGTGGTCACTCCAATCACTCAAAGTATTTAGGGTTTCCTAATCTAATATTATCAATCACTCAAGTTAAACCAAGATCTATCTAATAAACTATTAGATAACTGCAGTTTTGAATGATTACTAAGAAGTTTGCGGAATAACACTTAGTAATACAATGAAGATCAATATAAATAACAATAACAGAATAATATAAAGCTCCAATCTTATTAATGATATAAGACGAATACACTGATTTGTATTAGGGTTACAAAACCTTGAAGCTGCGCAAAACTCATAACCTAATCTAGGTTAAGGATCTCTATTTATAACACATAGAGTCCGGCTAAACAATCTCCTATAATTATGGAAGCAGTTACAATCCATAATTATTCAAATTCTAACTTCCCTCCTATTCTAGATATAAACAGTGTTAACTACCACAACTATACAAACAATGGTAATTACTATAACAGTGTTAACACTTGTACAATTTACTGGACTAATATACCAACAGTGGTAACTAGTCTAAGCAGTGTTAACTGTTGTAAACAAGCTAACAGTGATAACACTAACAGTTGAAACTATTACTAACAGTTGTAACTCTTGTCTTCAATCTTCAATAGCAGTTGTAGTCTTCTACTAACAGTGGTAACCACTTCACCAACAGTGATAATACATGAAGACTTCAACTAACAGTTTTAACTCTGAAGACAGTGGTAACCAACAGACTAACAGTTGTAATACCAGTAGTAACAACAACACTAACAGTGTTAATGCCTTGTGCATTCTTCAATAACAGTAATAACAGCAGAAATCTTATTTCCCAACAATCTCCCCCTAAACTTAATCTGTCCCCAACAGTATTAAGTTTCTCTTGATTCTTCAAGTTGACCTCTTTCTAACTATCTTTGATCTCTGTGTCTTCTCTCATACTCCTCTTTCTTATGAATCTGATTCAAGATCATATATACCAAATCCTCTGCCAAATCATTGTTGAATGAGACAAATAATTTAGCATGCCTTAAGCTTCTTAACAAACTCAAACTCATATCATATTCTCTGTCAGTGAGCATCCAAATCATAGTAGCATCATCAAAAATAACTTGATGAACACCTGAATTGCTGAGATATATCCACTGCTTTACATTTCTGAAAGTATTGAATTCAAATCTGAATCTTTCTGGTTCATACATCATTGAAATCCCAGACCAAACACTCAATTCATAAACACTATCAAACTTCTTGGTGCTTAGTCCTTTCTCAGATCCAATCTCATACATTCTGTTCAGATCTTCTCTAACAATCACCCTGATCAACTCTTTGAATGACCTCCAATATGAAACAGAAGTATCTGCTCTTTCAACTCTAATTTTCTCACATTTAATTGGAACTGTAAAGTTTACCACAGACCAATCAATGATTCCAGGAGAGTTATCAGGTGGAATATGTTGTAGAGGTTGCACCACAATCAAATCATCCAACTTCAAATTTTTCTTAGGTAAATCTGGAATTGATGCAAGTTCTTGTTTCCTCTTCTATTTAAGCTCAGCACTCATCCGTTCCCATTCTTTTTAATCTTCAATCTTTTTATCAAATTTTACCTTCTTTTTCTTTTCCCTTTCTGATTTATCCTTAGCTTTCTTAGCTTCTTCTGCTCTCTTAGCAGCCTCAGGATTTAAAAATGCATCCCTATCCCAGATTCTTTGTAGACTCTCAAGAGACATGGCATTTAATCTTGCAGTTGAAATGTTGCCACCTCTTAACTTCAAAATCAGATTTCTTTTCTGTTGAGCCCTTGTCAATGGTTTATTTCTTTTAGCAGCAGCTTTGGCAGCTCTAGTCTTTTTCAATTCTGCTGCCTTCTTTTTCTTAAGTTGTTCCACCAGATATTCAATATCATCTTGTTTTTGCTCTCTCAGCTGAGCTTCATCCCACTCCTGAACCTGTTCCTTAGTCATTTTCACAAATTTACCAGGTTCTATCTCAACATCAATCATTTCCTCTACTAGCACATCTGCATTTATCTCAGCAAATAACCTCTGTGCATATTCATCATCATTCATTGTAGCTTCAGGAGGCATGGTTTTTCTGCTTTTTCAATTTTGGCTCTTCCTCCAAGATACCCTTACCCTTATCCATAGGGTCAATCTTGGGCATAGCTGGTGCATCAGCAGGTGCAGTAGTAGGTTCTCTTATCTGAACTGGAGGTAAGGTGGTATGTTTCTTAGCTTTGACAGACTGCACAGGAATTGATTTCTGCCTTTTAACCTGTGAAGTCTTCTCTTTCTCTTGTTGTTTCTCACCTTCATTGGACTTCTCAGTTTCTTGTTGAATCGGTGTTTCCATCTCTATATCATCATCAATGTGATCACCAACACCATCATCATTCTTTTCATCATCACCCTGCTTACCATCCTCTTTCTTTTCCTCATCACCTTTATTTGTCCAATATTTCTCCCCCTTTTTGAAAGCTGTTTCTGCAGAGTCACCCTCAACTATCACATACTTTTTCCCTTCTTTCAAAACCTTAACCACAATATACTCCAATTGAGCAACCCTCTGCTGTAGATTTGCAATATGCTCATCCTTCTTTTTATTGTTTCTCCTTTCCACCCTAAACTTCTCCCACACATAATCTATCATTTTTGTCAATTCCAGGTTAGTTCTAGCCTCATCACCATCAGAATGTGACTTCCTAGGTGAATCATTGACAGGTGTATCAAAACCTGTATCATACCTAGTATGATCAACAGATTCCCCTTGGTTATTGGTACTGGGACCACCAAAATCATCTACAGGAGTAGAATCATGTTTTGATGTTGCCTCTGCTTGGGTCTTATTGATGTTACTTCTGTCCTGCTCTGCCAGTGGGCTAGAAGCAGTAGAAGCAGCCCTTACAGAATGGTCACCCCTCTCCTCATGGACCACATGCTGTTCATGACCCCTGTCATTGGACTGAGATGACTGAGCAGCATGATCCTCAGTCACCTGTTGTGTAGCCCTTTTGGCTTTTCTGGTGTAAGTTGTGGTGAATCTGTTCCCTTGTTGTTCATTAATACCCCCAGATGTTGTGGGATAAGAAGGAATGGGTTGTTCCATTCTTTCAACAACTGGTTCAGCTTCTGTTGGTGGTACAGATGCTGTGGTGGAGGGTGCAGGAAGCATTGTTGGAAACAATGTTGTTACCCTCCCAGAAAACATAACATCTTTGATAGAGGTATCTCTCTTCATATTTGAAAATACTTTTGGTTTAAAAGAAGAGATACCTATAATCTTATCCAAGGCTGGCAAATCAGATATTTGTTCATTTAGAAAGCATTGAACAAACCTTGGATACATTAAAAATTTAATTTTAGGTTGGTTAATGTTTCTTAGCATACCAGCAAAAATAAAGTTGGAAAAATTAAAACTCTGACCAGTAGCTAAGCATACCAAGGCATATGCTACATTACTGCTGAATTGTTCAAAAGATGAACGTTTTGATGATAAGCAGTGCAGTAATGTATGAATTAAAAACCTCCATTGGTATGAAAACATTGTTTTCTGAAAACATACCCACCCAAGTTCCCCTCATATCCCATTCGTTGTAAATTAAAGTATAAAGCTTCATCAGAAATTGAAGTTATACCTTCTTCATCCTGAAGATGAAGAGAAGAACGAATGGATGCTTCAGAAATAACCACTTGGTGCCCAGCAACTGTAGACACAATTTTTGGAACACCTGCTTCTTCCTCAAGCTTTGCTTTAACCCAGAATTCATTAATATGATCATATGAAATTCTGGGTGCAACAGTAAGCGCATGGTGAATGGTAGAATTACGCAGAAAATCAATGATCTCTACGTAATCATTGGCTATTGAGGGTTTTACCAGATAGGCAATCATGTTATGATCCTTGCCTAAAGCGAGTTGTGGTGTGGTTGATGAAGAAGAAGCCATGAAGAATTTGTGTATGGTGTATGATAGCAGTGGTTATAGGGTTTATGAAATCAGTGGTTATGAAAGCGTAAGAGAAAATGTACAAGTGTTGGGAGTATTTATACTGTTAGTTTCAATGACCTAATTTTGAAATAAAAATCCCAATTTGAACACTAACAGTGAAAACCATTTTAAAACAGTGGAAACCATTTTAAAACAGTGGAAACTATAAGAACTAACAGTAGTATACATGTGAATAATACTAACTTTGGTACACTAAGTGAATGTAAATAACCCCTGACCAAAGAAATTATAACTCAACACTAGTGACTGCAAAAGTAATAGTATTATACAGTTTCTTTTTTTTTTTTTTTTTTTTAAAAAAAAAAAAAAAACAAACAGAAAAACACTGATAATGAAATTTCAACTTGATAGTATAAACAGTGATAACTGATTATACTAACAGTGTTAAGATTTACATTAACAGTGGACATAGTGGAAACTGTTTACACTAACAGTTATAACTGAATAGGGAAAACAGTGGAAACTGTTTACACTAACAGTTATAAGTGCTTCTGCTGACAGTGATAACCTACAAAAAGTTAGTTCAACACAAACAGTGATAACTATAGAACTATCAGTGAAAACAAAATAACTAACAGTGAAAATAACTAACATATACAGTGGTAATTGAATAATAACAGTGATAATTAGGAAAGCCAAACAGTTGTAAGACTATTAGCACTGTTAGTATCAATTACAATTACCAGCATCTAATCCTTAAGCATTATAGAGATGTTTTATAAAATAGTTATGAAAAACAACTTAAAGAGATTTAATCAGACCAATACTTGTAATCAAAAATGTAAATCTGCCCACATCAAATGCTTTGGTGAACAGATCTGCAAGTTGATTGTCAGTATGAACTCTTATAATCTGAATAAGTCGTTTTTCATTATAATCTCTGATAAAGTGATAACGAATCTCTATATGCTTAGTTTTAGAATGTTTAACAGGATTATTGATGATGCTGATAGCAGAAGTATTATCAATATAAATAGGAGTATGTAAGAAAGTTAAACCATAATCAAGCATCTGATTCTGAATCCATAAGACTTGAGCACAGCAACTTGCAGCAGCTACATACTCAGCTTCAGCAGTAGATGTTGATACAGTTGTCTGTTTCTTGCATTGCCATGAGATTAACCTTTCTCCTAGAAATTGACATCCTCCTGATGTTGACTTTCTGTCCATACTAGCTCCCCCATAGTCACTATCTGAATATGATTTTAGGTCAAAAGGTGAATCTTTTGGATACCAAAGACCTAGATCAGATTGTCCTTTTAAGTATCTAAAGATTCTCTTGACAGCATACAGATGTGATTATTTTGGACAGGTTTGAAATCTGGCACAGATACAAACAGCAAACATTATATCTGGCCTAGAAGAAGTTAAATACATCAATGATCCAATCATTGATCTATACAGATGTACATCAACTTCCTCCCCCTCAGGGTCTGCAGATAGTGGCTTGTGTGTTTCCATTGGTGTACTAGCCACTTTTGAATCAGAGTATCCAAATTTAGTAAGTATGTCTTTGACATATTTACTTTGATTTATGAAAGTACCATCTGTACTCTGCTTAACTTGAAGCCCCAAAAAGAAAGTGAGTTCCCCCATTGAACTCATCTGAAACTTTTGATGCATTAAAGTTTCAAACTCCTTGCACATACCATCATTTGTAGACCCAAAAATGATGTCATCAACATAGACTTGCACCAGTAAAATATCATTTTGATTCCTTTTGGTGAACAGAGTCTTATCAATAGTGCCTCTTTTGAACCCATTCTCTAAGAGATACACAGATAAAGTCTCATACCAAGCCCTGGGGGCTTGATGCAAACCATATAGTGCCTTATCCAATCTGCAAACTCTATCTGGATAGCTAGGATCTTCAAATCTAGGTGGTTGACACACATACACCTCATCATCAATCATGCCATACAGAAAAGCACTTTTGACATCCATTTGATAGACTGTGAAACCTTTGAATGTAGCATATGCTAGGAATAGTCTAATGGCTTCTATCCTTGCAACAGCAGCAAAGACATCATTATAATCAATCCCTTCTTCCTGTGTATACCCCTGTGCCACCAGCCTTGCCTTGTTCTTGATTACAATGCCTCTCTCATCCTTCTTGTTCTTGAAGATCCATTTGGTGCCAATTGCCCTTTTTCCCTTTGGTAGATCAACTAGTGTCCACACATTCTGAATCTTGAACTGTAGCAACTCCTCTTGCATTGCCTCAATCCAACTAGGGTGTTTAAGAGCTTCTACAACCTTTTTAGGTTCTACTTGAGAAAGAAAACACACATATAGAGATGTATGTAATTCTTCTTCAGTAACAACAGTTTGTTGTCTTGTTTGTACACCACTGTTAACATCCCCAATCACCTGTTCCAGAGGATGATTTTTGTTCACATGAAAATTAGATGTGGATGTCTCTGGAATGATTTCCTCCAAATTGGTAAGATTACCATGCTGTTCTGAACTTTCATTGGAAGGTGTTTCAATTTGTTCTGAATCCTCCATAAACTGAGATGATGTTTCTGGTTGTTCTTCTGTCTCCAAATGCTGTGATGACTGAGGCAGATCAGAAGAAAATACCTCTGGAGGATCAGGAGTCCATATTGGAAAGATAATGTACTCCAAAGACTCTTTATTCTTTTCTGAGGACATATCTGATGTATCCTCACAAACTCTATCTGCTTTTCTTGATGTGGTACCTGTGCATGTACCTGTACTAGGATTGACAGTTGTATATCTAAAAGCATTGTTAAGAGCATCAATATCAAACAAAGACTTAGGACCTATTCCATCAGGATTAATGATATTCTCATTAAAAGTGACATTCATTGATTCTTCTATGACTCTGGTCCTTTGATTGAAAACCCTATATGCTTTACTCTGAATGGAATATCCTACAAATACACCCTCATCTGCTTTGCTTTCAAACTTTCCTAAGTGATCTTTGGTATTCAAAATAGTACAAGGGCATCCAAATGATTTTAAGAAACTAACCAGTGGTTTGTTCTTAAACAACAGCTCATATGGAGTTTTGAAGTAAGGCTCAACAACTGTTACCCTATTCTAAACATAACAAGCTGTGCTAACTGCTTCTGCCCAAAAAGACATGGGTAGTTTTGCATCAGCTAGCATGGTTCTTGCAGCCTCTATTAGTGTCCTATTCCTTCTTTCAGCTACTCCATTCTGTTGAGGAGTCCTAGGAGCACTAAATTCTCTCTTAATGCCTTTCTCATCACAGAATTTATCCATCTCATAATTTTTAAACTCTGTTCCATTATCACTCCTGATGATTTTAACCTTTTTATCTAATTGGTTCTCAATCTTAGTTATAAATGATCTAAGTATTTCACCTGTCTCATCTTTTGTTCTAAGAAAGAAAACCCATGAAAATCTGGTATAATCATCAATTACAACAAGGCAATAAGATCTTTTTCCCATACTACTTATACTTGTTGGTCCAAATAAGTCCATATGCAATAAGTATAGAGGAGTACAGTTTGAATTCACAGCTTTGGACTTAAAAGAAGTTTTGTGTTGCTTCCCCTTTAGACAAGAAACACAATGATCATCACATGAATAGACCTTCTCAGGTAAACCTCTAACAAGCTTGTTTTTGACAAGATTATTAATGGTTTTGTAATTCATGTGACACATCCTTCTATGCCACAAAGTAGACTCATTTAAATTTGCTTTAGAAATCAAGCAGTTTAAATCAGGTTGAGGTGCCATATTTGCTAAGTCACACTTATAGACATTATCTTGCCTAGGAATTCTCATTAAAATCATATTTTCTGGAATTTTGAACTCCTTAGACAGAATAAGACATTCAGTGTCAGTAAAATGAACAGAGTTCTTTTTATCTGTGATTTGACTCACACTTAGCAAATTGTACCTTAACTGTTCCACATAATAAACATTTTCAAAGCTTAACTTTGCACTTTGAACAACTCATTTGCCTGTTATCCTTCCACCTTTTGGATTGCTTCCAAAAGCTACATATCCACCATCAAATGATTTGAAGTTCTGTAGCTTTTCCTTATCTCCAGTCATGTGCCTTGAGCAGCCACTGTCGATATGCCATAAACTTCTTGGCTTTCCCTGCACACAAACAAACACAGAGAGAATTAATTTCTCTTGGGAACCCAAACCAATTTGGCTTTGGGTTTCCCTGATGCATCAAGGTAATCAACTTTCTTGAAGATTATTGATTTTGATGCATTGTTAGATTTTGAACATCTGGGAACATTAGATTGAAAAGGTGTCCAAATCCAACTAATTTTAGACTTAACAGTGGGTTTTGGTCTAACAGTGTTAACTGAATAATCATAGTTATAATGCCTAACAGTGTTAAACCTGTTATAACTGTTATTATGTCTAGCAGTGGTACAATAATTAACACTGTTATTATTCCTTACAGTGTTATTTACTCTACCAGTGGAAACTGTTGAATTAACAGTGTTAACAGTTTTAAAAGGTTTGCCACTGTTTGCTTTAACTCCTTTTTCCACTGTTTTAGTCTTTAAACTGTTGGCTAAATCTTTAGCTTTTGTTCCTGCAGTGGAGACCTTTGCAGCAGCCATAGCTTGATTTGCCCTATAATTCATCTTTCTAGCAGCAGTTGTATGATTAACTTTAGATTTAAAATTTTGTTTGTTAACCATATTAGCTGTTGTCCATGGCTTTTTCACATTCTTTTGATATGTTTTTGGATTATGAAAACACTCATGTTGAAGATGATTATTTCTGCCACATATAAGGCATAACTTTTCTTTAATCACAGTAACATTATTCCCTAGTTTTTGAGTCACCATTTGGTTCCAATTCCTTTGGTTACCTCTGGGAATATGTTTTTGAAAATTTTGGGATTTAGAAAAGCTATCCTTACACTTGCACTTATCACATGTATTCACAGCAGTTGTATGATTCACAGAAACAGTTGTTTTCACAGCATTCCTAACCTTCCTTTGAAAATTCCTAGGTGTGTTAGGTGTGATTTTCTCATCTTTTTCATGATGTTTTTCCTTCTCTTCAAACATTTTCTTACCCTCTTCTAGTTTATTAACTTTTATTTCTTTAACTAGACCAGTAATACTATTGCTGCTTTGTCGCACCCCCAAAACACGTGGCAGCGAAAGTAGGAGGTGTCATGGGGGCGCCGACCAATCAAATATCATAACACCAAGATTAAAGCAAACGACCTCTATATGAGACGTTTGAAAATAGTTACATTTCTTAAATAAAACGATTACAAACGTTATATCAAAACATTGGAGTTTGCATTAAAAGTGTAGAGATTTCTAATACGTAAATGTTGATACAAAATATCGTAATGCAATCTAATCTCTTGTTGTTTGTGAAAAGATGCGACTCGAGCTAATGCTTTCCAAAAGCATCCTACTGCCTTGTTTCCTGTGGGTAGTCCTACTGCATCTGTGAACCTGAGAAATACATGCTAAAAGGTCAACATAAAGTTGGTGAGTTCATAGGTTTACGCAGTTAAAATCATAGCATGAACCACAAGATTTCATAGTTATCAAAGTAGCACGAATGCCAAAGTAAATCATAGTATCTATTGCCATGAGCTCATAGTCCGAAGCTTAACCGTAGTTGTTTACCCCCAGTGAGTGTGTAACCAGTACACTCGGTTGTACGAAATATTATGCATCCGTATAGTGGTTAGAGCGACTAACCCGGATGGCGGATTGTCAGGTCCCGATAGATCTATCCATAATGTTCACGCTTAGTATTAACGTACTATGATATTTGTTAGGGGCCATCGTAGTTTGGTTTAGTTACTCATGCAATTAGTATAAGAGTTTTCGTTACTTGCGTTCATATGTAAAACAGTTTATAAAACAGAGCATGTATTCTCACCCCAAAGTAAAAAGCAGTAAAAAGTGGGGCTATGAAACTCATCTGGGTTAAGCAATTAGCGAGCAAATAATCAAATAAGCAAGCAATGTGTGTATCCATCGTGCAACCTTCTAACGTCCTAAACGTATAAGGTTGTATGTAAGTAGATGTCTTAAAGACCATCTATGTAAGTGGAGGGTTAATGTCCACTTAAGTCAATAATGTAGGTGGAGGGTTAATGTCTACCTAAGACTAGTTCACTCAACTAGTATGTCCAAGTATATTTGTTCAAATATGTTTATCAAAAACAAGTATGACCCGTTGGTGAAAGTTTGTAATAATAATTCGTTTAGACATTATTATTAAGTTTGTTTCGTTATGTATCGTGTGTTGCTTTCAATTTATTTAGTTCGTAAAAACCTCAAACCGTAGGTCAAAATTGGTCAACTCGCTGGTCAAAACTAGTCAAAGTTGGTCAAAGTTGGTCAAACTTAGTCAAACTTGGTCAAAGCTGGTCAAACTTGGACAAAGTTGGTCAAACTTAGTCAAAGTTGGTCAAAGTTACCAACTAAGTCAACCCAACCCATTTGCTTGCAAGTTTTGCCAAAAATAGTAAGTTTGTCGTTTTTTCGAAATCGAGCTCCGTTTTTGTTGACTTGGTCAAACCTTCTCGGTTTGACCCGAAACTTTTACCCAAACCTTATATGTGTTTATGGACCATAAAAAGTTAGTTTGTCTATTTATAGCAAGCCCGCAAGTGTTGGTTTTTAAAGTGTTACTAAAATCAGTCCACTATCTCATTTTCCAGAAAATACACTCGTTTGTCGAATTTTTAATAAATTGTATATTCCGAATTTACTCCCAATAAAAATACTAGTTATTTCCCCACATGTTACCTACTTCCATTAATATTTACATGAATTTTAGATTAGTCTAAGTATTTATCAAAATTGCATGTGTCCTCTGAGGTCCAGCAGTTGACCAATCTGGACACATGCATGAAGATTGAGTTTTTGGGAAACATCTACAACTTTTCAAGAATAGGCTATCATTACAACTTTTGTAGCTAACAAAATTTTTAAGATTTTGGCGGTGGTTTCAAGTTATTTGAAGTTGTGTAACTTAAGATATGGTCAAAACCCTATGAACAAAGTTTCTGACTTTTCAGAGCAGATTGTATATATATTTTTATATAAATTATTAAAAATATTATTCTAGCTCAAAATGATATGAGGTTTGAGGGGTTTGAAAGATAACATCTTGAACTTAAGTTTTGACTATGAAAACGTCCATTTTCATGGAGATATGATTTTTCTAAAAATCGTGGAAGTGAGCAAAACTTTCTGGACAGGAAATGCATGAAGCATTTTCTTGAGTTTTTGAAGATGAAAAATAGTTTTTGTACAATATATTGGACATATATCCTTGAGTGAACTTTAAATACATGTTATAAGAGTATTATAAAGGAATAAAATGTTCTCACAATGATATTTTTGATGTTTGATGGCAGAAATGAAATGAGGAGGTCTTGAAACCTTGTTTTCTTGAATTTCCTTGCAAAAATAGTGAAGTATGAAGTGGTGGTTGTGGGTGGTTGCTTGGTGGTGATATGGTGGAAGGTGGTGGCTGTGGGGAGGTGTGTGGGGATGGTCTTGGCCGAAAATGGGGAGAGGAGGAGGAGTAGAGAGAGTTTTTGGTTGAGTGTGTGAAAGGGATTGAGTAAAATGAGAGAATACTTTGTGTTTTGTGTCAAATGAATGAGCATGGGAATCTCTTGCACATGGGGGCATGTGAGGGCTGCATGTGGCCGACCATGGGGCCCCACAGGGGTCAAAAATCAGTTTAATTTTTGTCTATTAAGTTTAGGTTACGTATTGTGTTCGTTTACCCGTTATTTCCGCTAAATCGTTAAATCGTGTAACGTTATTTTGAGTTGTTTAAATTCACGATATTTTTGGGATTATTTTTCGTTGAAGTATTATTAAAATAATTTATTTTTAGTTGTCAAAATATTTATTGACTTTCGTTTGGTTTCCGAATTCGATTCGCGTGTTTTTACTGCGTTTGTTACGTTTTAATTAAAACGTCTAAGTTTTTCGTGTATTATTATATACAAATAATAATATATGATAAATAACTTCTAAAAATAGGTTTAAGTTATTTATAGAAATATTTTCACCAACGTCGTATATTTTGTCGGACTCCGTCCGGTTGTTTCGCATAATTTCAGCAAATCACGTAAGCGTAATATAAAACAATTACGTAAGCGTATATTCACATAAATATACAAATAGTTACAAGTAATTACAAGTATTTTGCCTAAATCACATTTAAATACACATAATTAGGGTTTCGGTTAATTTTTAAAAGTTAACCTAAATTGCCGGGTGTCACATTCTCCCCCTGTTAGGAGAATTTCGTCCCGAAATTTGCTCGTAGTCATAGTTTGTGTGGTATCTAGCGAAAAGGTGAGTAATTCTGATGTTTAACTAAGTGCACTAAAGGAAAGTTCGTTGTTGCGATGCAACACATCCATTAGTATACGTTTGGAGAATTATCTCCATGTACTATTAGTAGGACAGTTATTCCTAAATAGTCAGTCGTAGTAAGGTCATTTGCTATAAAGTTTGTAGTAGTAGGAAAACATTCCTATGTGGTTCATAGTAGGAAAACATTCCTATGTGGTCTGTAGTTTGTGTGAGTGTGAACAGTTAGTTGGATTATATCCTATATAAATTGCTGGAAACGCATTTCCAATAAGTAAATTGTTAAGAGACCTAAAGATGGTCTAATGTAAAAGTCGTCAGAAAACGTAAGTCGTAATCCCAAGAGGTATATGGAAGAATTTTCTTGCTAAGTTCAAAGTGCAAGTTCTACGATGTGCTTGGAACCTAGATTTGTGGGGTGTGATTGTGTATTGGTCTAAACTAATCCGGTATCGTATAAGGTTGAAATAATTATGTCATTGTCTCCATTAGTTTTACCCTCCAATAGTTTCGTATTGGTCGTTGTCACTTTTATCACCAACGTCTCGGTTTGTCTCTATATGAATTAACTTCATCCGATTTTGCAAGATCGAGTATTGTTACTATCAAACCGACTACTAAGAGAACCTTATTTCGTACTAGTCTATCATACCTATGCCTTTATTGGAAAACCACAATCCAACTTCTTATCTTAGAATTTCCTTAGCAATGTTTCAGGTGTAATCGGTATACTAGTTTCAAAATGGGATTAAAGGTTAGATCATAGAGAAATATCGAGTGAAAATCAAGTGTTTGTTGATATATATATATATATGGTTTTCTTTAGCCTAAAACGTCATCGTAATTTTTGATAACTTCGTTAATAATTTATGAATTTTAAAAATTCTGTAAAAACATTTTGTGGCAAAATTTGTTTGAAAACTATTTTCCACACATTGTACATGTTTAGTGGAAACTTTGCTAGTCCTAAGCGAATTCTATCCGGCTCCCTAGTCTTAATCGCAAGGCAGTGACTTCGTTTCTAGTCTCCATCACCTGGAGATGGGTAGTTTCTATTATTTCACTAAGATTCTGCCTATCCACCTAGATCTGTGCAACTCAGCCCTATGCTAGGTGCTTCCAGCCTAAACGGGTTTCGCGTTGTTCTAACTCCATAGTGTCTATTCTATTTTCATGGCGGCGTAGTCTAGCAGCTAATACCAAAACGGTATGGTAAGTGGGTTCGTGTGAGTATAGAGAGGTGTACGAATGATTTCCTCGTCATGGACGTTGTAGGTGCGAATTTCAAAGGTGCTAAATGATGGCAATGATGTTATCAAGAAGAGAAATGAGGGAGAAAGATTTCAATTTCAATGGGTATTAAGTCTTGTGTTTTGAATGTATCGTTGACGCACAAGTCAAAGTAGTAGTTAATCGAGGTCAAGAAATTAGTTTCATAAAAGTATGGTGGAAAAATATTCCAGTCATAAGTTCGGGTAGACGTGAGTAAGTCATTGGGTAGCACCTAATATAAGTTATTAGAGACGCTTTTCAATATATAATTAGTTAGAAGTCCCGTAGGTCTTTTAAAGTACAAGTCGTAATCGATTGTTTAGAGGACATAGATCGTAATCTAAAAAGTCTATGTGGGAAGAGTTTGTTTTGTTAGAATGCGAATCCAGGGTTGTTCAGTTGTCTCGAATCAGTTGGTCAGTTCTGAGTTACACTTAGTGTCCACGTTGGTTGGGT
This sequence comes from Pseudognaphalium luteoalbum, assembly GCA_963422505.1. Lineage (NCBI taxonomy): Eukaryota > Viridiplantae > Streptophyta > Magnoliopsida > Asterales > Asteraceae > Pseudognaphalium > Pseudognaphalium luteoalbum. The sequence continues at coordinate 33,179,027 of OY730194.1, read as the reverse complement.
GCTATCGTGTAAAAGGACTAATTTAATTGGTACCGTATGAGGTTAAAAATGTTAAGTCATTGAAAAGGAATGTACCCATATCAAAGTTAAGGTTCATCACAGAGTTGGTTGTAATTAGACACGTGTTGATCTATAAAGGGACTCGCCATTTCCTACGAGAAAAGTGTTTTATCAAAATAGTGTATTTGTAATAGAGAGTTTAGCCTCTAAAGCTACAGTATATGAAAAGAGTTGTAACTATCTCATGTATTAACTCAAACCTGCCGATACCATTTCTGGTTAAATTAACGTCGCGATCTGTCTTTTAGAAATACTGAGTGAAAAGCAAGTGTTTGTTCTTACGTAAAATTTTCGCCTAATAAAATGTCAGTAAAAATCTTTGCTAAGAATGTCAAGATTTAGACTTTGTACAAATGTTTAGATAAGTAGTTTACAAGCTTTTTGAAAAATTTCTATGAAGTATTTTGTGGAAGAGCTGATGTAAAATTTGCCGAGAATTTCTATGATGAAAATTGTTTGGAATTTAATGTCCGTTGAAAACTTCTAGTTGATTGACTATGTTGGGAAAACTTCTGTCTAACATTATCAATTGAAATATAGAAGTTGTAAATAAATTTCTGGGTAGATGTTCGGTGAAATTTCTTTGAAAATTTGGGTTGGTAGAAATCCATTGAAAACTTCTTGTTATTATAAAGTGTTGAAAATTTCAATTGATTCTCGTAGTGGCATATCCTTAAACGAAAGGAGATAAAAGAATGAACGAGATCCTTATATGAGAACTAAGATTATCGCAGACGCGTTTAATCGGTGCACTGATTAATCAGTACAAGGTAATATGATTAGTGACCAATAGGGTGCAAGATTAATAGATTACAGAATTTGAAGTTTACAAAATATGCTAGGCATTGTTACATCCGGACGAATACGAAAGTCTTAAATTAAAATGTGATGGGGTTACTTATCTACTCACCGGGATAGAAGTTTTTAATATAACAAGAGGTAGGCGTAATTTCGTCATACGTGAGCTTAGCAAAACGGTTACATCTCCCCGACAGTCGTCAGTCCAGTCATCATCGAGCTAACTCTAGCTATGTTCTCTATATCGTAGAGGCGCATGATGGATTAAGATATCCTCTGTTATTTGTTTGTACGCTCAATAGTTCCACATTTTTTTTTTATTTTTTTTTTGTCCTTTGCTTTAAGTTAGTAGCTACTTCCTCCAGTAGTGAATCCTATCCTTGATTCGTTCAGAGAAAAGATACGTAAATCGTTGGAATTCATCAAAGTGCTGGGGAAACGTTTCCAATGTGTAGGTGTTGTGGTTGACCAATTGCATCGGCGGCGTCTGCACGAAGACGGGTCCTATTGGGTGGAGTATCGGTAGTAGTAGTAGTATAGTTAACGAAAGGTCAAGTTTGTGATGGTCGGTCAGTCCTTCTAGTTGTGTATAACACACGCGATTAATTTGGTCTATGATAAGCGAGGGAGAAAGAGCGTGAAGTAGAGAGAGGAAGAGAGTGAAGTAGGCGTCACTTGTTTCGGTGGCGAATCCTTAGGTGGATTATCCTCAGGTGAGTCCTCATAAATTATGTTGTTGCCTGGTGCGGTTAGGCGAGCAGGTACCATGGAAGTCTCCACAATAGTAAGTAAGGTTTGTGTTTCGTGTTCGATGTCATGTGACATAGTTGTGGGTGTGGTTGCCATGTAGAGTGCCAAAGAGTTTAGCATACGAAAAGTTAAGGTTATATATAGAAATATAATAACCTAGCACATAAGCACGTATAAAGGTTGGTCCCGTTTCTAACCTTGGTCAAAGTCTTCTAATGTATTCCTATTCACTATAACCATTTCAGGTCTTGCATCAAATGTCCTTTAATTATACATAGTTGATCAGGCTATGTTAAATTAAATTCAAATGATGCAATTGCTGAACCAGTTATAACAAATGAAGAATACTAACCTAACGGTTATAGTCTAGGTCACTAATGCAATCCTAGTTCGCTATAACCTTAGGCTCTGATACCAATCTGTCGCACCCCCAAAACACGTGGCAGCGGAAGTAGGAGGTGTCATGGGGGCGTCGACCAATCAAATATCATAACACCAAGATTAAAGCAAACGACCTCTATATGAGACGTTTGAAAATAGTTACATTTCTTAAATAAAACGATTACAAACGTTATATCAAAACATTGGAGTTTGCATTAAAAGTGTAGAGATTTCTAATACGTAAATGTTGATACAAAATATCGTAATGCAATCTAATCTCTTGTTGTTTGTGAAAAGATGCGACTCGAGCTAATGCTTTCCAAAAGCATCCTACTGCCTTGTTTCCTGTGAGTAGTCCTACTGCATCTGTGAACCTGAGAAATACATGCTAAAAGGTCAACATAAAGTTGGTGAGTTTCATAGCCCCACTTTTTACTGCTTTTTACTTTGGGGTGAGAATACATGCTCTGTTTTATAAACTGTTTTACATATGAACGCAAGTAACGAAAACTCTTATACTGATTGCATGAGTAACTAAACAAAACTACGATGGCCCCTAACAAATATCATAGTACGTTAATACTAAGCGCGAACATTATGGATAGATCTATCAGGACCTGACAATCCGCCATCCGGGTTAGTCGCTCTAACCACTATACGGATGCATAATATTTCGTACAACCGAGTGTACTGGTTACACACTCACTGGGGGTAAACAACTACGGTTAAGCTTCGGAATATGAGCTCATGGCAATAGATACTATGATTTACTTTGGCATTCGTGCTACTTTGATAACTATGAAATCTTGTGGTTCATGCTATGATTTTAACTGCGTAAACCTATGAACTCACCAACTTTATGTTGACCTTTTAGCATGTATTTCTCAGGTTCACAGATGCAGTAGGACTACCCATAGGAAACAAGGCAGTAGGATGCTTTAGGAAAGCATTAGCTCGAGTCGCATCTTTTCACAAACAACAAGAGATTAGATTGCATTACGATATTTTGTATCAACATTTACGTATTAGAAATCTCTACACTTTTAATGCAAACTCCAATGTTTTGATATAACGTTTGTAATCGTTTTATTTAAGAAATGTAACTATTTTCAAACGTCTCATATAGAGGTCGTTTGCTTTAATCTTGGTGTTATGATATTTGATTGGTCGGCGCCCCCATGACACCTCCTACTTCCGCTGCCACGTGTTTTGGGGGTGCGACATGCTTTCACAAGATGATTTATCAGATTTATTGAACACATTAACATTACATTCAGATGTATCACACTCTTCATCATCTTCCTCAGTCCACTCATGAATTTCAACTTCATCAATGTTCACATCTTCTTTTAAACTGTTTACTGGGTCAACCTTTTTAACATCATCATTTAATCCTTCTTTAAGTAAATTTAAATCAATTTCAGTTTTTGAAGGAAAATAGTTGTTGTTATAAGGAGGAGGTACATTATTGTATCCTAACCCAGTCTTGAGTTTATCATGAATCTGAGAATTGATGAGTTTATTTACACTTTTAGATGCATGTTCTAAGTTACTTACATTGAGTCTTATGCTATCTCTTTCACATGTGACCTCAGCAAGTTTCTTAGTTAATAATTCTACTTTATCTTTAAAAGTGTCTCTCTCCCACCTAGCATACTCAATATCATATTTAAACTGTGTTGCATTATCTTCAAATGCCTGAATCTGTTTTTCAAGATTTTCTATTACAGAGATTGTGTGTCTACTTTTGATTTCACACTGTTTTAGCTCATCACACACTTTCTGGTTATGATCTCTATAATGTTTCACAGTTTGTTTACACACAGCTGAGCACAATTTTATTTGTACCTCATAAGGAACTTCAGATTGCTTGTCAGATTCTGCTGTTGCCATGAAGCATTGATTCTTCACTTCATGCTCTTCCTGATCACTCCAATCCCATCCACATCCATCAACAGATACCAGTGCATTTGATGAAGTATCTTGGATTGGCACATTCTTAGTCTGACCAACATTACCACCACTTCTCTGAACAGTTCCTCTTTCATTCTGATCAACCTTAGGACTTCTACACTCCCTAGCAAAATGTCCCATCTTGTGACAGTTGAAACATTCAACTTTGCTTTTATCAAACCAGCTTGAATCACTCCTTTTCTGTGCAAAGTTATTCCTACCAGTTCTTTGCATAAACCTTTTTGCTCTTTGTGTGATTAAAGCAATTTGGAGTTTGATATCCATCTCTTCTAGATCATCTCCTTCAAACTGATCTAGATCTTCATTAGTAAGTGATGAATTCACATTACTAGCAAAGAAAGATTCTAAGATTTGATCATTAGAATGAGTAGTACTAGATCCACTTCCTCTAGTACCATAAGATGACCCTTTCTGACTTGATTCAGCCTTTGATCCAGAACCTGCCATAGACATAAAAGCTGAATTATTGTTGTTGCTCCCATAACCTACCTTCTTGATCTCTACTTCAGCTTCAAAATTCCTCAGATCATTGTAGATATCTTCTAATTCCTTTGCTTCCAGATCTGAACTCTGCCTCAAACCAACAGTATACATGGTCCATTCATCACCCAAGGACCTCAAAAACTCCCTGTTCAAATCATCTTTGTCAATTTTCACTTGATGATTTTCCAGATCTCCTACAAGTTTTGAAAACCTATCAAAGGTTTGAGTCAGAGTTTCTGACTTTGCAGAATTAAAGTTCTCATATTGTTGTTTCAACAGAGATCTTTTATTCTTTTTGGTATTATCATTACCACCAAATCTCTTCTCTATTGCTTCCATTAAAACTTTAGCATCTTGACATGCTTCAAAACGCCTTTGATATTCATTAGGAATAGATAACAATAGAGTACTCAAAGCTTTGTACTCTATAGATCTGACTTTTCTTTCTGCCTCAGATGTTGGTGGTGATCTTGGCTGTGGAACACCATCACTGTTGAGGGTCACTGGAGGACCATTAACCACTACTTCCCACATCTGATAATCTGTGAGAAGCATATATTGTCTGATTCTGTTTTTCCACAGATCAAACTCATCAGGTCTAAGCATTGGGATCTTTGTGACCTGGATACCTTCACTACCTTCTGCCATTGCTATGATTTATTGATTATAAAAATGATCAATAGCACAGTAAAAATGAGATCTTCCTGGATTCAAAACTAAAACCTGCTCTGATACCACTTGTTAAACCAAGATCTATCTAATAAACTATTAGATAACTGCAGTTTTGAATGATTACTAAGAAGTTTGCGGAATAACACTTAGTAATACAATGAAGATCAATATAAATAACAATAACAGAATAATATAAAGCTCCAATCTTATTAATGATATAAGACGAATACACTGATTTGTATTAGGGTTACAAAACCTTGAAGCTGCGCAAAACTCATAACCTAATCTAGGTTAAGGATCTCTATTTATAACACATAGAGTCCGGCTAAACAATCTCCTATAATTATGGAAGCAGTTACAATCCATAATTATTCAAATTCTAACTTCCCTCCTATTCTAGATATAAACAGTGTTAACTACCACAACTATACAAACAGTGGTAATTACTATAACAGTGTTAACACTTGTACAATTTACTGGACTAATATACCAACAGTGGTAACTAGTCTAAGCAGTGTTAACTGTTGTAAACAAGCTAACAGTGATAACACTAACAGTTGAAACTATTACTAACAGTTGTAACTCTTGTCTTCAATCTTCAATAGCAGTTGTAGTCTTCTACTAACAGTGGTAACCACTTCACCAACAGTGATAATACATGAAGACTTCAACTAACAGTTTTAACTCTGAAGACAGTGGTAACCAACAGACTAACAGTTGTAATACCAGTAGTAACAACAACACTAACAGTGTTAATGCCTTGTGCATTCTTCAACAACAGTAATAACAGCAGAAATCTTATTTCCCAACAACTCAGAACGCCTGTCATGTATCATTTATCGTCATAAGCTTGATCGAGAATCAAATCGTTACCTTTTTTATTGAGCGCGAAGTCGATCTAGACACAATCATTCTAGGAGAAGTGATGTAGGGTTTTTGAAGTGGAGTGTTGGTGATATGAGAGGGGGTTGTAATGGTTTTTTTTTTCATAGGTTTATTTTTTGTGAAGAGGAAAGCTGGAATTTTTGGGAGGATTGACACTCTTTTTCTCATGATTTTTGGTAGGAGTCTTTTTCTCCATTTGACTTTCTTTTCTTCGAGTTCTTTTCTTTTGATTTTCTTTTTTCGACGTCATATCCTTGTAGCTTCTCTTCTTTCATCTTTGGAACTTTCTATGAAGTTTGAGGAATGCTTCTGAGAGGGTATGGATAACGTATTTTCATTTTCTGGGTGTATGGATGGGTTTAAGAATGATGTGATTCGATCTCCTTTTTACTCACTAGCTCGGATTCATAGTGCATAACAAGAGCAAGTTCTGATTCTAAACGCATACATCGGCACACTCAAGAATCGAAAAAGTGAAGCATTAAAAATAAATGCTTTATATGGCTCAAGATACCTAACGAATCGAAAGTTGGTTTGTTGTGTCTCTAGTCATGCAATGCTCTTTATGGGATTACTAAACTAATTTTCCAAAGGAATTTGTATTTTATTTATCCTTCTTCCCCAAAGTAAATCATTCTTTGTCTAAAATTTTCATTTTCAAAATATTTTTAACTCAATTTTGAAAAAATTTGTAAAATTTTCGAGTTACTTTTTGGAGAAGGATGATCTAAAGAGCAGCGAGTTTAGAATCAAGCATATACCATTATCCATTTAACAGTAGTGTAACTACTGCTATCCCACACTTAAAGGAACATCGTCCTCGATGTTATTCTAAGTTCTGACTGGGGTAAAATCCCACACTTGGGATTTGAAACATCTAAGATGTATTCTTTTAGCGGTGTGTATTGGGTTTGAATCCCACACTTAGTGATAAGAATAGTGGATATTGTATATTTATAACGAAAGAAAGAGACTGGTATAGAAGTACTCCCCATTAGTTGCAGTGTTCCATGGTATGCGTTTTCCGAACATCATCTGGTTGGGTTCACTCTTGATCAAGTCTTCTTGTGATTGGTCTCGTAGGTGTGAACACGTTGGATATACTTTCTTTATTTCCGACGTCGAAAACTTGATGTGTCGGACAGTTCTTAAAACTTCTTCGTATATCCAAGTGTGAAAGATAGTCGGAGACTTCACCACTTCTTGGAATGTGAAATTGCGGAAATGTAAAACACGGGTTGCCTCCCGAGAAGCGCTCTTCTAAAGTCGAGAGCTCGACTTCTTTTCTCCTAGCTAGATGGAGATGGATGCATCCATGGGGTCCACTGTGTTGATGTTGTGGGCCCTAGGTTGCGGGAAAGTATATCGAGATGGATAGATTCTCATGAAATGATTGACTATTGTCGTAATGAATTCAAATGGACTATCTCTCGATTCTGCCTTGTAGTTATGAAGATGCTCTGAAGTTGTCCTCGCAAGGCCGTGAAGTTCCAAGGTGATGTAATCGACTGCTTTAGTGACAGTCCTACTAGGGTCGGTCATGGTGGTTGTGTCTGTCTTAGCAACCTCTCTTGGCGGTGGGTTTTGCCCGAGAGAGCATACAAACACCAAGAATTGCATTTTTATGTCTTCATAATTCTCGATCTTGGGGTCTCTGTTGAATCTTCTGATGGACGTGCACAGGTCCTCTATTTGATGATGTTGATGGTTATTGAATGAAAAGTTGGATTATGAGAAAACTGGAGTAAGCTGACGAAGTATCTCCTTGCATCCTGAGTGGAATATGAACTTCGTTCTGGAGTTACTTTTCCATTGTTGAATCTCCCGTAGATGGATCGTAACAAAAGTAGCGATATCAAGTGGTGATTTATGTGTGGCCCTAAAAGGTCGTTCGCGCCTTAATTCCTCCCAAATGAGATCACTAAGTTCTTCAATCAATAACTCAACTTTTTTTTCAATAGTAGAGTTGATAACCATATATCTGCTTTCTTTGGAACTAAGGTGATCTTTTCTATTTAGCAAGTCAAGCAATGATGTGAGGTCATTCATTATCAAGATATCGACACGACTGCTCGGATGTCCAGTAGTCTCTTTCATATGCGCTCTAATGGATCCTAACATCTCCCATTATGTTGAGGTGAATGAGATACTAGATCTTTTAAGGGCATTATAGATCCTAGTGTAAGTCCTTTTCTGCTGTTGACAGAATTGCAGTTCAGCAGGGGAAAGAGTAAGCATGTTGATTTTGCTGCTTATTCCTCATACTGCTTTGTCGAATCTTTGGATGAACACTTTGGGATCTGTAATGGTTTGTGGTTGGTACCTAGTGCGTTTGGAATATTCCTCCAGTGTTTCTCCTCTCGTGGGATGGTTGTGGTTACTTCCCGCCTTTTCTTCAGTGGTAAATGGATTATTTGGCGGTATGCTTCTTCTGTTTTCTTCTTCTATCTTTCTCTTTCCGATTATTTCTTCCATCATTGGTTTGTTTGCTGATGCATTTTTCACCCTTTGTCCTATTTTTCGGAGGTCAATTGGAAATATGGCGTGATTGCCAGTTCCTTACTAGATTTACTTTCACTTGTTGACCTTGCAGTTTCTTTGTCCTCTGTGGTCTTGTTCATGGAGATCATGTACATATCAGCTTGGTCTCCAGCGTTAGGATTGTCGATATGGAAAGTGATGGTTTCTCCCTGAGACTGCAAACTGATGGTTTGTGCGAAGACGTTGATGATTGCCTTGGCCGTATTCATGAAAGGTCTTCCTAGTATGATTGGGATGTGTACGTCTTCCTGCATATCCATTACTACAAAATCTGCTGGGTAAAAAAATTTGTCAATCCTAACTAAAACATTTTCATCTATTCCCTTAGGTTTGACCGAGTGGTCAGCAAGCTGTATGGTCATTTTGGTTGGTCGAAGATTTTCTAACTCAAGCCTCTTGAAAAGCGAGTATGGTATAAGGTTAACACTAGCTCCTAAATCGGCAAGAGAACAGATGATGCCTGAATTGTAGATAGAACAGGGGAGAGTAAAATGTCCGGTGTTTCCGAGTTTTTCTGGAATGGTATTTTTCAAGATAGCTGAACATTCCTCGTCCAGCGGGACATTGGGTACTTCGGGTACCTTATCCTTGGTTGTAAGAAGCTTTCTGAAGTACTTTTTGGAATGAACTTCAGATGTGATATCTAGGAATTTCCTATCAAGCTTAAAAGACTTAAGCTTGTTGGGTCGTTGTTTAAGACGAGCCGGAAATGAAATGTTTACTTTCCTATTTGGTGTAGACTCTAAATCCATTGTCGATGGGACAATAGGTGGTTCTTTCACCGGAGAAGAAACTGAGGGTAGGCTATGTGCTACCTTAGAGTCTTGAATATGGGAAGCCTCCTTATGGAAACTAGTTGGACTATTATGAGGTTTAGCACTAATACGTTGTGCTAATTATCCTAATTGGGATTCAAAAGCTTTTAACAAAGTCAGTTGATCTCTTAAGATGAGATCAGCTTGGTCTTGTCTAGCCGAGATTCCTTGAATGACTTGTATCAGGGTGTCGTCAAAACTAGAGATTTGTAAGGAAGAGGGCTCAAAAGGTTGAGGTTGGTAAGTTGGTGGGTTATTCCTAGGTGGGTTAAAGGAAGGGTTAGTATTGGACGGAGTTAGATGAGAGTAAGGAATTTGGGCTGAGTGGTTCAGATTAGCACAATTAAGGCAGGTTTGAACTTGACAGACTTGTTGTTGTTGACTTTTCAATTCCTTAATCTCCTTGGTTAGGTCTGCCACTTGCTAAGTGAGGGTTTGGATAGCTTCATTCCCGATTGTAGTAGGTGGATTCACTATTAAGGGGTGATTTTCACTATTCCAATCATGGTTGTGCCTTGTCATTTCCTCAATAAGGCTCCAAGCTTCCTTGGTCGTACAATTCATGAAACTGCCTCGAGAGGCGGTATCAAGTAAAGGACGGTGATGTGGGAGGAGACCATTGTAGAAAATGCGCAATTGGTCTGAGCGCTCAAAACGATGATTTACACATTTCTTAAGCAATCACTTAAAGCGATTCCATGCATCGTAGATTGATTCATCATGAACTTGGCGGAAGTTTATGATGTTGGTCCTAAACGTGGCTTGTTTTGAAGGGGGAAATATTTGGCCAAAAATTTGGTTGCTAATTCTACCCAAGAGGTTATAGAGTTGATTTCTAGTTCCTCAAACCAGGTTTTTGCATTAAGAGTGAGTGAATAGGGAAATAGGTATAGATAGACTATGTCCTGATTAAACTCAATCGGCTTAAAGGAGTTGGATAAGGAAATGAATTTGTCAAGGTGTGAGTTGGAATCATCATTTGGTAGGCCATCGAATTGACAAAGGTTTTGGACTAACTGAACAATATGGGGCTTTAATTCAAATGATCCTCTATCGGTTTCTGGATAGACGATTGGTCCTCCTCGGCCTTCAATCAAAGGTTTAGAGTCATCAGCCAGAGTGATACGTGCAGCTATCATAGTCTCGTTGGCAGGTGGTTGACTAATTGAATGGATAGGGGGTAATTTCTAAAAGTAGTAAAAGGAAGGAAAAACAAAGAAAAACATAGGGGTTTAAGAAATCCTAAAGGTTCACTAGTAAGTAAATTCGTCTTAACGCCTAAGGATCGTACAGTTGGTTCTCCGGCAGCAGCGCCAAAAACTTGATACGTCACCAACGGTCGGTAAGGATTTTATCCTTGTCGTTGCACCAGCTACTGGCGACGGGCATCAGTGGGTGTTTTAAATTTGTAATTGCGGGGCCTAAGTTTTCCCTTACAATGCTAAACCTAAGTGTGAGCAAGTGGTAGATATGACCTAGAGTCGTTCTTCAAACCGACTGAATTGAAACTAAGGCGTGGCAGATGAGGGCTTTCAAACTAGTGAAAGGTTTATAAAATAGTGAGGGAGTTTGGTTTTAATATTAACTAACTTAGGAAAATAAATAAAAGCAAAATAAAAGAAAAAGCTGTTGAGACATAGTTTGTGACAACAGATCTAGCTTTGCAATATGACTAGTGTAATTGTTATCATATTGATATATTGGTTTAGATTTGTAAATTGATATTGTTTTATATTAATATTCGTTAAATATATTATTATGATAAAGTGTTAGACGAATATAGATTTTAACAATATATATACAAATGTTGCGAGTCCAGTTAATTGTTTTGAACGTTTGTTGCGAGTCGAGATCTCAAGTCGCAAGGCTTTGCGATGCGAGATGAGATCTGAACTCGCAGAGAACAAAAGACAACGAGTCGAGTTTATTATGGGCTTGGCTGCGTAGCGAGTCGAGTCAACTCGCAGGCCCAATGGCTGCGAGTTGAGATGAATTATATATATGTTGTTGTACGTGAAAAACATAATAACATTTATTATTAATAACAACTATTGGAGATCAGAATTCATAACATTCCTGCGAACTCAGTTTTCCAGAGAAACAAAACTAAAGGCTAGACTTTGACGTTTATACGTATAAAGTAAAGTAATTGGTTAACCTAAACGCGAACTATATCGTTATTAGTAAGATAACACCGTATTGAGGGATTCCGCACCTTAATACTACAGATAACGAAGTTATCGATCCTAGAACTAGGTACTTACCAAGAAGATGGTCCGACTGAGTACCCTAGTGATTTTGTTGAGGGTGCGATAGGTCGTATGGGATATACGGGAGATAGGAGGGGACGTCAGTTCCAAAAACCTCTGGTTATTGGACAGTGGAGGTTTTTGTGGCATGTTATGGTCACAGTTTTTGCACCAAAGAAGGGAGGCTTCGATGAATTAAGCCATGCCCTTGTATCAGCTGCACTGTCACTGGTTTACAACAAACCATACAGTTTTTGTGATTATATTTTTGGAGAGCTGGTTAGACAGATTTTGGGTTCTGTTAGATCACGATTTCTGGTTTATCCACGTTTTTGCATGCTGATCATTCGCGCTTGTCTACCAGACCTTGTTATTCCTGGGCCATTTTTACGTGTAGATACTATTGGGCTTCGAGGATACAATGCGATGTTTTTGCAGTCGGTGAGGAAGGAAGGGGTCGTAAAGCCTGAGGAGCGAGAGCTGTTTGGTTTTATTGTTGATCCTGCCTATGTGACACCACCAAATAATGGTTGGTTAGATGTTGGTGCTGAGGTTGCGGTTCCAGAACCGTTAGCTGATGTGGTTCATGCTGATGATCTACAAGAGCTTATTGAGGATGTTTTGGAACAACCTGAACATGCTGAGGTACAGGTGAACCCAGATGTTGTTCAAAAGGTGATTCAGGAGGTGCTTGTAGAGCATGATGATGCTACTGATTCCTTGTTAAGGGAGATTGATAGTTATATTGCACCGTCTGAGGTATATTCTAAATTATAAACATATGTACTTAGATGATAAATATGTCTTAAGATTTTATTATATAATGATAATGATATTGATATTTAGTTAATTAGATAATATTTCTAATTATAAAATATAAATATTATTATGATCAGGGAGCTGAGACTGCAGACCCAGAGGTCATTCGACCTGAGGGTAAGCAGGGACAGTTAGATGGATCTGAAGTTTTACCTTCTAAGGTATTTATCAGATTAATCATAAATATATAGAACTTGTATGATAGAGCTTTTAGCTAATCATAAGTGTTTAATATATTTAATAATTAGGATCCTGATGTTGGTCCATCTGGAGGCCGTGATGGCGAATCGGCTTCAGATGATGATGATAGTACTCCTTCTCCACCTCCAGGTGCTGGTTATATCCGATACCGATCTCGGATGATTCCAGATCCAGCATTGAAGGAGAAGAGGAAGGCTAAGGAAGTTGATCCTGACTTTTGTCTTCTTGATGAGGGTTCTGAGGAAGAGGATACACCTCTTATTACTCGACGCCGTAAGCGTTCAAGGACTCTGACCATTCAGGATGGTATGTAATATTTAAAAGTTAGATAATCTTAACTTGTTGTTTATCAGGAGTTCAAACTGAGACAGTTGATTCTGTGACAGTTGCTCGAGATACACCGCAGGTGGAGAATGTAACACCGGTGGTTACTGAACAGATATCTGTACCTATTGAGGTAAGGGATATAAGTTTAGTTATACAAGTGTTATATAATTAATTAGAGATTGAGACAGACTAATCTGTAACAATTACTTAATTAATTTTGTTTAACTTAACAGGCTGAGATCAATAACGCTAGTAGATTTGCAGCTACTCTTCTTAAGGAAGCGTTATCTCAAGCTGTTCCACCACTTACACAAGATTCATACATCGCTTCAGTGACACCACCTGGACCATATACTATTTCTGTTACTCCTACGACTGATACTGAAAGGATTACATCCTTAGAGTCTAGAGTTAAGGAGTTAGAGAAACTTACTTCGAAGATTCCAGGGATGTTAGCTGAAAATGTCTCTCTTGCTCAGCAGATGGTTCATATGAGTACATCATATTTGACCCTGCTAAACACTCATAATACTTTGCTTGATGATTTTACTGCCCAGCGACTGAAGCTTGAACACTTAGAACGGTTAGTGTTGAGAGTGAATTCAGGACAGTCAGCTCAGGGGGAGATATTGGTATATCTAGAATCTTGCAAAGAAGATGAGTTGAGGAAGAAACGAGATGATGACAAAGATGATGATCCCAATGCTCAGAAGGATAGTGAGCTGGCTGGTCCTTCAACGACTGGTCAGCAGACTATTATTCAGGGGGAGTCTGCTGGTGTAAGTGCAAGTGGTGATGGTGCTGGTACAAGTGCTGCAGGAACAAGTGAAGCTGGTAAGACAGCTTAGACTTGTGTAGTTATTTGTATTTAGATTTTAGTTGAATTATAATTGTAACTGAATATTTGTAACTTAATATTTTTGGTAATATATTCGACTTAAGATTATTATTATTACAAGTTAAATATATTAGAAATTGTCTAAGTTATTTGATTCTAAAAAGTTAAATAAATTAGTGATCGAAAGTCTTCCGACTCATTGAGAAGTCGAGCGGCGTGTTCTGATTCATTTCAGCGGTCAAAATTTATTTTAACTTAGATATTTTAGACTTGAGAGTTTTATAACTGACAAGTTAAAAATGTATGATTTTTAAACTAGACAAATGATATATAATTTAAAGATATAATTGAAAGTTAAGATTTTATTATATAACAGTTCAATTAAGTCTTGGAAATTATATAAGTTGGTTAATTGTAAACTTAAATGTTTGGTGATTATTCACAGTACATTAGAGTTTAAAATTAACTGATGTTTGTTAAGTGTTTAATATAAGACTTAAGAAATCTTAGATTGATTCAGGGTAATCAATAAAAGATTTATAAGTTATATATATTTCGCGTTTATAGTACACAAAAGGATTAGTATTGGAATTCTTAGATTGATTCAGGGAAATCAATAAGAGAATTTAAATCTTTAATATATTTGTGTTTGTTTGTTTCTCTAGAAATGGAATGTCTAGATCTATCAGATTCAGAAAATGATGTTTTGGATGAGATAGATGAAGATATTGATTATGATCTTGAAGAGGGTGAATTTCAACCGCCTACAGATTGGACTGCTGTTTCTGAGATAGTGCATGACATAGGTGTAGATCCAGATGTTTATGTTGATGAACACTATGTAAGCCCATCTAGAACAGAGGTTATTATTGAAAATGCTGAAGGTCCAACGGTTGTCGATGTAGATGAAGAGATCGATGACTCAACTGATTCAGATGAAGAAGATCTTCCTGATAAGCATAAAGATAATCCTATATTCAAGCCTTTGCCAAAGAAAAAGAAAGAAAAGCTTGGTATATCAGAAGTTGATATTACAGGTAAACGTATAGCTAAAAGAGGGATTATAGGATGGTATTTTGATGCTGATCTAAAACTGTTTGCTATCAAGAGATTTGATGGAGTTCAATATTTTGAAAGAAAACTTGCGGTTTTTAGTTCTTTGCCTAGATTTGAGATTAAGGATTTGGCTAGATTATCATTGAATAACCCAAGTGATGATTTTGTTGGAAGATATGTTGAACACATAATCAAGACTGAGGTTAGAGCTAATAAATTTGAAAAGATTAAGCCAAGGAAAGGAAAGACAATTAAATTGTCTGAAAGGAGTCAAAGAACTGGTAGAAGAAGAAGGAAGAAAATTTATCCAGCTATAAAATGTGTGCAGCAGATACCACTGAAGAAGATGCCTCAAGATATTTTGGGAAATATGAAGAGTTGGCATGTAGATTCAGAAACTGGAGAAGCTGTAATGGTTGAAGCTGATGATGAGGTTGAAGGTGGTGAAAGAGAGATCTTCAGAGTTTATGATCATCGTCATCTTATGAACATGTCAAGAAAATATTTATTGAAGTTAAATGAGAACAGAATTTTATGTACTGAAGCATGGGGTGACTTAGCACGAGATTATCAAATGATGATTAAAACTTGTATGAAGATGAAGATTTTTGCAGGTAGTAAGATTTACTCTTAAAATCAAAGGTAATATGAAGATAAAGATGCTAGAGCTATTGTCAAGGGGGAGTCTGTTGAGACATAGTTTGTGACAACAGATCTAGCTTTGCAATATGACTAGTGTAATTGTTATCATATTGATATATTGGTTTAGATTTGTAAATTGATATTGTTATATATTAATATTCGTTAAATATATTATTATGATAAAGTGTTAGACGAATATAGATTTTAACAATATATATACAAATGTTGCGAGTCCAGTTAATTGTTTTGAACGTTTGTTGCGAGTCGAGATCTCAAGTCGCAAGGCTTTGCGATGCGAGATGAGATCTGAACTCGCAGAGAACAAAAGACAACGAGTCGAGTTTATTATGGGCTTGGGCTGCGTAGCGAGTCGAGTCAACTCGCAGGCCCAATGGCTGCGAGTTGAGATGAATTATATATATGTTTTTGTACGTGAAAAACATAATAACATTTATTATTAATAACAATTATTGGAGATCAGAATTCATAACATTCCTGCGAACTCAGTTTTCCAGAGAAACAAAACTAAAGGCTAGACTTTGACGTTTATACATATAAAGTAAAGTAATTGGTTAACCTAAACGCGAACTATATCGTTATTAGTAAGATAACACCGTATTGAGGGATTCCGCACCTTAATACTACAGATAACGAAGTTATCGATCCTAGAACTAGCGACTTACAAAAGCTAAAGCAGATAATTAAAGATAGTGTTTGCTGAGACTTCGTTAATTAAGTTATGGGATGATGTTTGGAGAAACTGTCTTAAAAGATATTTGTTAATTGTTTCTCTTGGGTACTTGTGATGTAAACACTAGATTCCCTACTAATTAAAGTTCCATTAGCATGTCACACCGAGAGCTAGGTTATGGTAACATTACAAAGTATTTAGAATAATAAGCAAAATCTTAATTATGGTTTAATAATACTTTCATATGAACAGGAATAAAATCTAAAGGTACTAGACAAAACTGAATCATATAACGATTCATCATCATCCTAACAGATCCGTATATTTAAAAAGTTCATTTATGACTTTAAACCAGCCCTTGCTTAAGACTACCCAATAAATCCCCTAATTATCCACATTGTTCCTCACCTAATGTGGTTCCGCCGCTTCAAACCTTGGCCATGTCTTGTCCTATGATAATCCCCCATGTAGTCTTGCGGTTCCATAGTTTCATACCTTTGACAAATTATATTGACACAGATGACTGACTCCCTTTTAATTGGACGTCGTTAAAAAGGTGTTGTAATCACGTTTATTGTTGGAAAGGCGATTAGATAAATTTGAAGTTTAAAAGTCTATTTAGAAATTTTAATTAAACTAGGTTTCTCATTTTATATATATTAGTCCGTAATATAACTACCTCCAGTCGTTACTCTACTTTCATACATTTGTACTCCACCTTGAAGTGTTTTCAGTACTATATCGAATAACAGTCGAATAGGGGCCATCATATTACTTCGTAATATTGTACCATTTCGTAATATGACTACCTTCGGTCGTTCCTCGACTTCCATACATTTGTACTCCACATTGAAGTGTTTCCAGTTCTATATTGAGTAACAGTTGAATAGGGGCCGTCATATTACTTTACGGGTATTAAGACCGTTTATATTTTACTACTATGATGATCCTAAGGCAACAATCAAATAAGAACATGCAATAAGACGATCAAAGCAATACTACCGATCTTTAATATTTAATTATAAATCATCCCATAATTAACTAACTACATCGCAAGTAAACACAACAAGTATACAACTCTCTAATCATGGCAATAACTAAATCTTGCATAATCAATATAAACGTAATTAATTAAGATAGATAAGGATAGAAAGAACCAGGATAAAATGCGAGAGAGAATAGACTTGAATTAATTTACACAATTCCGAGCGTACACCGAAGATTACAATGCGTTCCACACTTTCCTTTTATTTCTAATTAAACTTCTAAACTAGTTTAAATACTAGTTAAAACTAATTTAGAGAAAAAATATAGAGTGAGAAAGATGGAGCATATTTCTAGAGTGAGAGAAAATAAGCTAGGAAGGTGTGTTTTTCCTAAGAAATGTGTAGGAAAGGTGTGTTTTGAAATGAGGTATGGAGCCTCCTATTTATAGG
This sequence comes from Pseudognaphalium luteoalbum, assembly GCA_963422505.1. Taxonomy (NCBI): domain Eukaryota; kingdom Viridiplantae; phylum Streptophyta; class Magnoliopsida; order Asterales; family Asteraceae; genus Pseudognaphalium; species Pseudognaphalium luteoalbum. The sequence goes on along the minus strand of OY730194.1, from coordinate 33,161,409 downwards.
AAAAAATGGGTGCATCTTAGAAACTTGGGGCACATGTTAGCAAAATGTGGAAAAGTTGCTAGAAAATGTACCCTAAAGCACGTAAAGGTCTAGCACGTGTACCCTAGAGTTGCGGAAAAGGTCTAGCACGTGTACCCTGCGAGTACGGGCGAGGACGAAAAAGCAGACGGGGGACGGGGGCATGGTGGCCGGCGCCGACATCGATGCAGCCGGTGGCGGTGGCATGGTGGCCGGCGGCAGCTGGCATGCTGTTGTCCCGGTTCTCCATTTTTCGCTTCGTTTCTTAAATTGCGCGTATCTTCTTTGTTATGCGTCCGTTTTTGTTGATTTTTTTGCGTTGGATTCGTTTTTCAAAAACGAAGACTTTGATGAAAAGAAATCCCTGAAATGCATCTCTGGTCTTTAGATGTCTTATATGAATCGTTTGAATCTTCTGGCGTACGTAGAATCTTCATTCTTAATACGTTTTTGTTGATTCTTCTTCTATTAGATTCGTATTTTGAAAATGAATATCTTGGATAAGAGAAATCTCAGTGATGGGTGCTTTGCTTCTAAATCTTGTTTTGATGTCTTGAATCTTCAAACGTGTGTGGAATCTTCGTTTTTCGTTCGTTTTGCTTGATTTTTCTCGTGCACCTCTATTTTGACCTTCTTGGCATAATATCATTGATTTGTGCATTATTTGAGTTTATTTTCCAAGTATTGTTCCAGAATGAGAGAGATATCGGTAGTAAAAACGTGACTTGTTACGCGATATCACTCAGTGACATACTGATCGAGAACTCTATCAGTAGGGGACTAGTGCGTACTCCACAGATACCTGAACTAAGTGAAATACAAACCTTTAGAAAACATTTTCATAACTCATATATCATTCCAATCAATAGGCTACCGAAATCATAGCAAACACCTCCTCTAGATTATCTGCTATCTACTATTATTTTATTTGCTTTATTTAAAATTTTCTGCCTAAGTAAAAAACTAAAAAACAAAACCCCAATTACTCTTTAAAACCCTCGCTAGATAGATAGTACGTCTCTTTCGTCCACGATCCATAATACACTGACTCATAGAACGACCCTAGGTCATCCTTGCTGCTATACTCCCATAGTAACTAGGTATACTTAGGCCCCGCACTTATAAATTTATCGACCACTGACGTCCAGTTTTGGTCGGTCCAGTCCTCTGACGACAAGGACGGTTCGCCTGTAAAAAGATGAGTTTTCGGACCGACTAATCCGGGCGCATCAAGTCTTTTGGCGCCGCTGCCGGGGAGTCAGCCGTAAGATTTGAAGACGTTCCAGATGAACTTTTCTTTCTAGTAGCCCGTAGTTTAGTTTTTTCTTCTCCCTTGTTCCAACCGAATATTCCTTCCTACAACACTCAACGATATTTGACCCGATCTTCCGGATTTGAACCTCTCACTTTCGTACCCGATCTTGAGACGATCATCCGAATGATCCGCAAGGAGAAACGCTACCGCAATCGACAACCGATGGCTGCTCATGTCACGCTCGCCGACAGCACCAAACCATCAATCGAAGGTCGAGGTGGACCCATCAGCTATCCTGTTATTGACGACGCGTCCTTTGAGCTTAAACATCATATCGTTTAGTTAATCAAGGAATTCTTCCAATTCCATGGATTACCCCTTGACGATCCCAACGCCCACATTAACCGATTCATTCAGACCACCAACTCTTACAAGCAGAACGGGGTTGATCAGGACATAGTCCATCTATACCTATTCCCCTATTTGCTTACTCACCATGCTTTGACTTGGTTTGAGGGATTAGAGACCGGCTCTATCTCCTCCTGGACGGATATGGCTACAAACTTCCTAACTAAGTACATTCCTCCGGCTAAGCAAACCAAGTACAAGAATGACATCATGAACTAGTCTATCTACACAACATGGGAGAGATACAAGAGTCTGTTGAATAAATGCCCTAACCACTTGATTGAGAAAACCAGCCAGTTGTGCACGTTTTTTACAATGGTCTTGCTCCAAACCATCGCACCACCCTTGACGCCGCTGATCAAGGCAACTTCATGCAACTCACGGATGAAGAGGCTTGGAACTTGATCGAAAATATGATGATGCATCATCACGACTGGAATTCTGGTGAGCATTCCTCATCAGCACCGCTTGCTGCTCCAAACACATTCCAGACCGAATCTATCAAGTCCTTGACAGAGAAGATCGAACACCTGACAAAGCAGATCAGCGAAATGAAGAAACCATCCCAGCACGTCCACCAAGTTCATGCATGCCAGAACTGTGCCAACCTACCCACAGAGAGTTATCAGGTTGAGTACGAAGACCCTGCTAACTGAACAGTTTACTACGCTCAATTCCCAGCTCGCCCACAGAATCCGCCTGGTTTTGCTCGAACCTCTCCCACTAGGACTAGAGGCAACCAATACCCACCTAGGAACCAACCACTTTTCCACCCTAACTACCAACCTACGGTACCCATCTAACCAACAACAACCCCAACTCACCTATAACCAACCACTGTCATTGACTGCACCCGACGCAGCTCAACCGACTGAGCCCACTAAGACCATTGTGCCTATTACTAGTACGGATGATACCCTCACTAAGTTCATCCAAGGCCATCACCAAATTAATCAAAAGACCAGCGCTAGGCAGGACCAAACCGACCTATTCATTAGGAACCAACTGGTCATTCTCAAAAATCTTGAGACCCAGATAGGACAGCTAGCCCAACGTCTTGGTTCTAGGCCTCAAGGTAATCTCCCTAGTAACACGATACAAAACCCACACGTAGAAGAATCCAAACAGATGAGTACTACAGACAAGAAGGTGGCACCGAGCTAACCTTCCACTCATTCTCCGGTGAATGAAAATACTCTTGTCCCACCGACAGTCGAGCATACGTCTATCCTTTACACCTCAAAGGGAAGTACAAATCCCGTTTCCCGGCCGTCTTAAGAAAGCCTATAAGATTAACGACTTCCGACTCGATCTAAAGTTCATGGATACCGTGTCCAGAACCCCTTCCAGTTCAAAGTACATCCTAAAACTCTTGTCGACCAAGGATAAGGTACCTGAAGTACCCAATGTCCCACTGAACGCAGAATGTTCAGCTATTATTAAGAACTCTATACCTGAGAAACTAGGAGATACAGGACGCTTTACCCTTCCCTGTTCGATCTATCACTCAGGCATGATACACTCTCTAGCCGACCTAGGAGCCAGTATCAACCTGATGCCCTATTCGCTTTACACTAGACTGGAATTAGGACCCCTTAAACCCACTAAAATGAGTGTCCAGATAGCTGACCAATGCATTAGACATCCTAAAGGAATAGCTGAGAACATCATGGTTAAAGTGGATAAGTTCCTATATCCCATAGACTTTGTTGTGATGGACATTCAGGAAGATGTCCATATCCCTATTATCTTAGGTAGAGCATTCTTGAACACCGCACGCACTATCATTGACGTCTATACTCAGACTATCAGTCTTAGATCTCATGGAGAAACTATCACCTTCAAGATCGATCAACCTGATCAAGCTATCATAGAGAATGCGGAGATATGTGCGATATCGACAGGAAGAGTTAACGCGAATGATGATTCTGAACCAGACGCACCGATGTCTGAAGAACCCATTACAATTACCTTCAACACTGAGGAAGATGAGATGGAGGAAGAGGAAGAGATAGAAGAAGAAATAGAAGACGAAGAGATAAAAGAAGATGAAGCCACACCACCACACCTTCCTGAGGCACACCCTCCGACCGCAGAGATCATGCAGATAGATTATACTCTAAGTTTTATCCCTCTGCCGGAAAATAACTCAAAGGAACCATTGATTGACCACTCTCTGGATGATGAGTCTCGACTCAAGTCACATATACCTCCTCAAGGGATTCCAACCTTTGACTCGTCCGATCCTCGAACCCATTTCGAGCTTGGAGGTACATCTGGATCAAGTCATGATTCTGATTCCCAGGACGAGAGAGATATTGAGGTGGACTCTTCTCGGCCGGTATCTCAGATCACCTACGAGTCTCAGACACTTCGCGACGCTATTGAGTTTCCAGACTCTCTAGAGACTGAGAGTGAGGAAGACGATGTCGTTTTCATTGATGTCCCGATCGATACCCGCTCTATTCATCTTCACCTAACTCCTACTCTCGATATCATTCCCCCTCCTACTCTCGGAAATATCGAAATCCCAATCGTCTCTGATCCAGAAGAAATGCTTAATGCTATTAAAGAGCACGAGGAGGATTTCCGAACCCTAATAGCGATTATAAGAGACTCTACCATTGAGTACACACCGCGTCAAAGGGACATAATAGAGGAAATTGAAACTGAATATGAGATTTTTCGAGCCACCAACTCCCGGAGTCCTCAACATCTAGTTAGCCGCATCAATGCCTTCGCCAACGATCTTGCAGGAGAATCACCAGACAATGATAAGCCTTCTCCAAATGAGCTGGAATTCTATGAAGACCAAAAGATCACATATGGCAGGGTATATCAAGCATTTATCAGGTCCGCATTTCCATATTCGCGCCAGTAATTAGATTTTCTCCAATCTTTCAGACACCATATGGATTATCCCACTAGGAACCCTGAAGACGAGATAGATGTTCAGCTAATGAGTGATCTCAAAGGACTACTAGATTCCATGACCGATAATGACCATATCGACGAGTCCTCACCACATCGGTTCTACATCAGTTGCACTATCGAGCACCACGCCTACATAATCGTCGAGAAGCTGGAGCATATAAGTTCAGATGAAAGATCACGGACCATTCCTTCCTCTGTTCCCATAGGTTTGATGGTCAACACTGCAGATTTCGTCTCTGAAAGGCTTAAAGACATTTTCGGTTCTATCCTCTGGGAGCAGCCCCGACAGCTATTCCACGACGGGTTGTGTGAGGTTTATAATAGGATGCTTAACATCTTCCTAAAACCAGACCTCATGTACACCGACCATCAGAAGCAGCTGATCCAAGGCATCTTTAGATCAATTGAAGAACTAGGGAGGAGCACTAGCAATGCCACTCACGAAGACATCCACCTACGCTTCTTCGGATTCATGGACTCCTTACGGATGGACCGACCTAAGCGTGAGACGATCGAGCACGATGGAGCTTACCTTGTAAACCCTGATGAACCAATCTCCAAAGCGATTCATGATGCTACATGGGACTTTCTATACTTGCAAAGGACTGCTGAGGAGCATTTCAGTAGTTATCCTCTCCATGTGACGAGAATCCCGAACATCACAGAAGTCATCGCACGTTACTTCATGAGATTCTACCCATAAAACTCCAGGGCACCACCATTCAGCATCTCTAGCCCTGGTGGATCCTCTTCTGGCTGATCCAAGAGGAAAAGTCGAGCCCTCGACTCTAAATAGAAGCGCTACTCGAGAGGCAACCCGTGCAATAAAGTTTCCTTAGTATTAGTAGTATTAGTTTTTAAATTCCAAGAAGTGATATATCTCTGACCATCTTTCACACTTGTATATACAAATGCTTTCAAAACACCACTTCAGCTTTTAACCGCCTAATCCAGAAAATAGGAAACATTTTCTAAAAATGTCAAGCCATGTGTTTCAAGCATTTGAGGTACTTGTGTGCTACTTTCACGCATTATGCTCGAACTCGTTTAAAAACACATGACTTAAAATTGTTTTGTATTAGCAAACATCTTTCGCTTTCTCGGATTAAGGCACTCTTTTGATAAAAAGCTGCAATAAAAAGTCGGTAAAAAGTATATCCAATGTGTTCACACTTACGAGATATCTTCACAAGAGAGTGAGAATTAATAAGAATGAAGAATAAAGTCGCTGTTTATAAGCTTCGCCTGCTAAAATCCGATCGAGCTTCAATGCGCTGACGCTAAAGAAGATTCATGGCAAGATCTGCTTTAGAGTCAGTATATCTTCATAATTTCAACCTTCCACCGTCACTTCGATAGGGGAGTTTTCTCGTTCTTATTCTTGTTTTGATATGATCTTTAGTTTTAATTTCTCATAACAGTAGTCTATACCATATCCTAAGCTTATCACTAAGTGTGGGATTCCTGCCCAAACAAACACTTGAGAAACAATTTTCGATATGTTCAAACTCTAAGTGTGGGATTTTACTCAAATCCTAACTCAAGAGAACATTAGGGACAATGTTCCTCTAAGTGTGGGATAGCGGTATAGAATACCTTAGGTTAGATTCTTATTTCCAAAAAGCAAACAAATAAAATGTTTCTCAAATTCACAAGCCTAACTTCGACAGTGGATACGCCACTCATTCAGTTAGTTATGTTTTTCCAAATTCACAAGCCTAACTTCGACAGTGGATATGTCACTCATTCAGTTGGCTTAGATTTATAAAAACTCACTTTTGCTTAAAAATTTTCAAAAATTTTGAATTAAAACATCTTGAGAGGAAGCATTTTCATATATGAGTAAGGTATTTTGGAAATTGAGAGTAAATAAGTTAGGAATTTCTTAAGCCTAAAATAATAATCTAAGAGGGGCATCGCATGGCTTGGCACAAACAAACCAAAAACTTGCAGTGAGGTATCTTGAGCCTATCATAATCATTCATCTTTAATGCTTCACTATTCGTTTGCTTGAGTGTGCCGATGCATGCATCTGGAATTAGAACTTGCTCCTGGTATGCACTCCGAGACCACATTACTGTACGCGGTATAGGTGCAGTTAGATAACCTTGACATTCCTTAGGATTTAACCTTCTTTTTCATATCTTTTCAAGCCCAAAACCCTTCCAACACTCATCTTTAGTGTTAATGATCCACCTAGAAAACCCTGTTGAGCCTTAGTCTATTCGTTTCTTTCAAAACCCTTAATTTTAACCCACTCACTCCAATTCCCACCAAAATCTTATCTTAGAAATTTTAAACTTATGGAAAATGATATTTAGATATCCTTTTGCTTTCACTCCAAATCACAAATACTTGTATTTACTCAAAACCTCTCGTGTGCGTTCCCTTGATAAAAATCAAAAGGTTGAGAGTATATGGTGCGAAAAATTGGCACCAAGTAAATGCAAAGTCATCAAGATGAAAAATATGAAAGAAAGAAAGGATTTCAAAAAGGGCAAAAAGAAAGAAACAAAATAAAATACTTAGAAAAGCTCAAAAATAGAAATAAAAGAAAAGAAAAGAAAAATAGAATAGAGCTAAGTGCTTCAAACCTCTCGAAAACTCCTATTCCCAAAAAGTGATGAATTCCTCCGTGTGATTTCAAAAAGATAAAAATCAAAATAGCTATTTTCTTCCCTTACCATTATCCGTTTTCATTGAAAAAGTTGTCTAAATAATGTTTTTCAAAAGTTAAAAAGTCCTAAGATAAGCAAAACCCTTTTTAAACCACAAATTCCCACTTATCCATACCACTTAAAACCTTCACCAACCATTACAACCCATTTTTGAATGTCCTGGGATGACTAGCACCGTCCTCACCTAAGTGGTGGAGATCTGATTCTCGAGCAAGCCTATGACGATGGATGTTGCATGACTGGTTTATGAGCGATTTCGTTTGATTAGATTGATAGGAAACCTGAAACATTTCTGAGTGAATTGAGTGACCACCTGGTGAGATCGCCTAGTCATGTATAATCCAAGATCGCGAGAATTGAAAGCATGCCTAAGAGTATCATTTTGTGCTTCTGAAATGAATACCTTATTCTCTCTTACTTTTCAGGATATGTTGCTTATATATGAAAGTGGTTGTTCTTAATATGTTTTGATTCTCCCCAAAACCGAGCTTTTAAAATATTTTCATATAAAAGCAAGTGAGAATTTTGAGTTTTTCTTAAGAACAAACAAAGTCTAAGTGTGGGATATTTGATGACACGCAAAAAGTCATGTTTTTGTATGTCATTATCTCAACTTTTCAGCACAAATATTGATGAAAACATTTGAAATATATAAATATCTATCACATTTCATCATGATGGCTAAAATATAGATGATGTTTCAAGAATCGGAAAAAACAACCTAAAAATGAGCAAAACAGAGCACAAACGATCAATGAATCTTCCGTTCACTCATTTCATTGCTTCTTGAGATACGCTCCGAGTTATGACTTCTAACTTATGTCATTTTCTTCGTTAGGAAAATATGAACGTGTGGGCGCAAGAATCACTCAAAACGGATAAACAACGAAGAAGATACGACCGAATGAAGAAACGAAGAACCGAATGGCTAGGATACGGCTGTCCACAGCCGTATACGGCTGACCCAGACCATATACAGCTGGGCACAGACCATATACAGCCTGTGTGGACCGTATACGGCATGTGTCCAGCCGTATACGGCCTGAACCAGCCGTATACGGTTGGTGTCCACCTGTATTTGCTCCAGGACAGCCGTATTTGCCCTAGGACAACCGTATTGGTGCATTTGGGTGATAAAAATCAGATTTTTTTACGGTTGTGCGATACGGTTGTGCATTTGAAGTTCAGGATACGGTCTACGGATACGGTTGTGCGTTGCCTATAAATACTAAGCTCAAGTTCTCATTTCAAAAAAAACACACAACAACACATCCAAGAATATTCAACATACTTTCTCTCACTACTCTCTCTCTAGATTAGGTTATATTTAGTAGTTAGATTAGTGGCTAGTTAGTATCGAGCTAATAGAGGGGCAATATTGTAATATCGCTTGGCACATACTAGGAGTTCTGCTCATGTAACGTTCAAGTTGTATTTCAACTACGCTCTTATTACGGTTATATCTATCATTTATCTATTTATTATGATGATTGTTATTGCTGTTATCATGCTAGATTTAGGATTGATTACCATGATTAGCGAGTAGTGATATTGTGTGTTTGCTATGACGTAGTTAGTCGTAATTGATTGGAATGATGTTATGAAAACTTAGTGCTTTGATTTACTTTCTATCTATGATTTTAAACCTCATAAACTAAACGCCTTTCAACCAGTAAACGTGATTACGGCCTTAATGATGGGATGTCGCGCGAACCCTATCCAAAGGTACTTAGTTATCTGTGTCAAGTATGAATATGTGTAACACCCTCAAATTTCAGGTTGCGGAAGCGGTCGGGTCGGGTGTTACCAAATCAAATATCACAAGCACAAAGGTAAATAATGAACGACTCTAAATGAGACGTTTGAAGATAGTTATACATTTCCCAAAATAAAAGTGTATACAAGTTGCGAGTTCGCCAAAATAATTTCAATACATAATTTGTAATACAAAAGTTATGCAGAGAAATCCAATTGTGAAAACATGCGACTCGAGCTAGCATAATCTTGTAGCAATCCTAATCCTGTTGGGCACCTGAGAACACATGCTAAAACGAGTCAGCTATAAAGATGGTGAGTTCATAGGATTTATTATTGAAACATAAAGTATATATCTTGTATGTTCTGAAAGATGGTTTCAAAATCCACGATTTTGATTTGTTTTGTTATGTTGTTGTAATACCAGTGTGTATACATCTAACGGGGTATTTCATACCCAAGTAGTGGTGACGTGTACCTAAGTACATAAGGACTGTGACTTACCATGTCTCGATACCTATCAGGTATAATTAAGTCTACAGACGTGAGGCAATACAGGCCTAAGTATGAATCGGTTAATTGTATGACCGCGTCATATGATAAAAAGTAATAATGTTACTTATGTTGTAGTAACGCGTTAAGATACCCGCATGGCATAATATGTTGTGTCCAGCAAAAATATATTGTAGTCCCACAGAACTCTGATTGAATGTTTATTGTGTGTCCGTTAAACCAGTTAGTGCATGCTAACCCGGACATGATTGAGTATTTATTGTGTCCGTTTGACCACTTAATGTGTGCTAATCCGGACATGATTGAGTATTTATTGTGTCCGTTTGACCAGGTAGTGTGTGCTAACCCGGACATGATTGAGCTAATGGCCTCACGTAGAAACTCCACCGACCCATTAACTTGTTGCGGATAACGAGCATAAGCGCGCCCATCCGTGAATGAGGGTGGATCACGAGCATAAGCTCGCCCATCCATCGATTGTATCGCTTTACCGCGATATCGGACTTGTGCCCACTGCAATACCGTGGCATCGTTTTGTGCCCACTTTACCATGGAATCGTTATGTGCCCAACTGGCAACGACCGAATTGCTCGCAAGCATGGTATGTAGTTGATCCGGCAGTACTACGACATCCCCGACTTGAGTAAATGAGAGCCGGCAGTACTACGACATGCTCGACTAGTATGATCGTGTTTGTCAGAGTGTATGTATAATATATACATAAGTAAATTGTATGTAGCACCAAGTGCTCGATATTGAGTACGAATATGTGTATACATATATAAATATATATATATATATATATAAGTCAAATCAAACAAACACATGTAACCGTGAGTCATGCAATGCATGAGAGTAACGTATTGTATTTAAATATGTATATACAATACTTAGATATTATGTGTTTCGCAATATGCCTAGGTATGACTAATCATCACCTAGTTGTTTTGTATTAGTGTAACGAATCTATACTAACATATGATACTATCGTATACTCCTAGTCTCAGCCTAGCAAGTATATGGAGATCTTGGGTTGATGTTTACTTGAGTTCAATTCCAATTTCGAAGTCCTGAACATATGTGCAGTCTTAGTTCCTAAAAGGAAAACTAATCCTGTAAAAGTCTAGTTGTTGTCCAATGGAGGTAGAACTAAACAGTTCTAGTGAATTTGGTAATGTTGTCCCGCGACAATAAGGTCAATGTATGATGGTGACTTAGCCATGTCATTTGATGGTGATTGTTGGTCGACAATCTAACAGTGTGCAATGGTAACCTAACAAGGTTAAATAGTGATATTGTTCTACGACAATATAATGGGTGCAATTCCTAAGTATTACACATTCGTATTTCCAAATAGTAATATAGATAAGCGTGAATTATAAAAGTTTGGTATTATAATTCGAAAACAGAAATTGAGCATGCGTCTCACCCCGAAAACAATAACACAGTTGAAAGAGTGGGGCTATGAAACTCACCTGTGAGTTGTCAGCGATCCTAAGATACGTGTGTCGTCCGATGGGTAACCTCCTAGTGTCCTAAACACGTGAGGTTATATAAGTAAGATACAAATCAATTTGTCTAAGCGAGTTGTTCCAATATTCGTTCGTCGCTCAGGTTTGAAAACTGTGTACAGGGGTCCAGCGGCAGCACCCCTGGTAGCGGGGTCCAAGGGGTGGCAACCCCTGGCGGAGTCCAAGGGGCAGAGCCCCTGGTTGGGGTCGAGCTGCCAAGTCAGCTTGGAAAATTTTTATTTCTACTACATTGCTTTAGTGAAAACGCTCCAAAATTTAATTTCGGAATAATATTAGGCGGTAAAATTTGAGTTTCGACACTTAGTGAAAAATGTGTATTTTCTGTTTTAGGCGACACTTAAGATTGGCGTCACTTGGGAAGTGACGCTACGGGCGTCACTAAGGGGCGTCACTTAAGGCGACACTCAAAGGCGTCACTATTTGCGTCACTAAATGCGACACTAGGTAGCGTCACTTGGGAAGTGACGCATCGCTGCAGGTCTGTGGGCGACACTTGTGACTGTTCGACGGGTTTTCACCCAAAAATGTAATCTAGCCCATTTTTGGGCCGAATCTTGTTTTTATAATGTTAATACATGATATATTAAGTGTTTTTAACAAGGAATATCAAGAAAAAGTGAAGAAATCCTTACGATTTGAAGTACAAGGGTTTGGATGATGATGGTGTTCTTGATGATGAAGATGGAGGTGGTGATGATGATGAATGCTTGTTGATGATGATGATTCCGAAGATGATGATGATGATGATGATGGCGGTGGAGGTGGTCGTCGGTGGTCGGCGGTGGTGGTTGGTGTGGATGGAGAGGAAGAGATTGAGAGAGTTTAGAGAGAGATGTGTGGTGTGTGTGTTTTTATAAAATAGAAATGAAAGAAAAAGGGAAGGTGGAGGTGGTTTTATCCATTCTCAGATCCCCACTCTTGGGATTGTGGTCTCCAACCACAGTACAAAATACCCGATCGTAATTTAAAATAATATTTCAAATCCTAAGATTTATTTGTATTCTTTCTAAATGTTTTTGAGTGAAAGTATTTCATAAAAATACTATTTTGAAATTAAAATTTAGTAACTTTTTTTCACGCGGTTTCAGATAACTACAATGCGTTTTTAATTAAAACGACTTACATTTTTGAACACTTTGTTATAATTGCATATAAAAATACAATCATTTGAAGTTTAAATTTGACGTGAAAATTGACTTTTTGACCTGGTGTTACAATATGGTCTGATTTATGAATAGTATAAACATCGCTTTCTAAATGAACACTAAGTACATCGTTGCCATGGAAATATTGCTTTCTTAGTTGAACGCTAAGTACATTGTGGCTATGGAAATAAGGTTTTCTAATTGAACACTAAGTACACCGAAACCGTGGAAATACTGCTTTCTCATTTGAACGCAAAGTACACTGTGACTGTGGAAATAAGGTTTTCTGAACTGAACGTGAATATTACACTGTTGATAAGTTAGGGATTTATTGGGAATTAAAAGTAAGGGTTGGTTTATACCATAGATGGTTAATGATGTGCTTTAAATACAAACTTAGTTAAGTAGTCTAGGTCAACCTTTATGAAGCAACGTAAGGCACCATAAGTCGGTTGATTACTTTGTATAGCATCGAAAAACACCTCCGGTGTAGTCAATACGTGGGAGCCAAGGAAAAGCCGCAGTTACTAAGCCTTGTGGATTAACGGTAACAATGTGATAAGCAGAGCTGGTACCGACTGAGTACCTGGTTCAACGTTGGAAACACCACTAGGGGAATGCAACATAGTAATCATGGAAGAAGTCGTTGTTACCGGACTATGTGACTCACCAGTAACAACCTACCCCTAAACTTTACTAATCAATCGATAGAAAGTAATCAAGCACAACTTAATCCTATACTTAAATTAAAGTATTATTGTGGGGTTAAGAAGGGTCAGACATCGAGTTGGTTTGTCGCCTTATTCATGCACCTAGGGTTTCATCCCAGATAAGGGTCACTATACCTTCACCGGTTACTGTTGTGGGCTGGATAAACTACTCCGATCAGAATCAGGATAGCCTAGTTACTCAGTGACATACTGATCAAGAACTCTATCAGTAGGGGACTAGTGCTTACTCCACAGATACCTGAATTAAGTGAAATACAAACCTTTAGAAAACGTTTTCATAACTCATATATCATTCCAATCAATAGGCTACGAAATCATATCAAACACCTCCTCTAGATTATCTGCTATCTACTATTATTTTATTTGATTTATTTAAAACTTTCTGCCTAAGTATAAAAACCCAAAAACAAAACCCCAATTACTCTTTAAAACCTTCGCTAGATAGATAGTATGTCTCTTTCGTCCACGATCCATAATACACTGACTCATAGAACGACCCTAGGTCATCCTTGCTGCTATACTCCCATAGTAACTAGGTATACTTAGGACCCGCACTTATAAATTTATCGACCACTGACGCCCAGTTTTGGTCGGTCCATTCCTCTGACGACAAGGACGGTTCGCTCGTAAAAAGGTGAGCTTTCGGACCGACTAATCCGGGCGCGTCACAAGGTCAAACCTATATTGTAACTAAGAATTGCTCAAAAATGTGCTAAAATCTGGAACACAAAAGATGTAAATCTTATGTGGGGTATCGGACCGCATCATTGATTTGAATAGTATTGGATATATATATATATATATATATATATATATATATATATATATATATAACTATGGTCGGAACTTATATCAAGTTGCAAGACATGTGGGGGAAGCTCTTTGTAAAGGAAACCATTAACCCTAATTTATTGTGAAAACAGGAAAACTTTTGCACAATAGCATAAAAATGTGGGGGGCGTCTTGAATTTTGATACAAGGTTCACGATTAATGAGAAAATGATTTTTTGAAAGGCTATCAAATGGAGAATTGAGTCGATAATTCTAATTAATATGAGTCGGTGTTGACCAAATGTAAGCTTACAAAGGTTATAAGAATCAATATTGATCAAGTGTATTATATAACAAAAGTAGTACAAGACTTGATATTGTTTAAGTATAGACCAACTGATCTCTGTGCGACTTAGTTGTGTTAACTTTTAAAGTTAAATGATAATATTGCATATCAGACAACCATGGGTGTTGAGAGGAGATCAAGTTGGGGAATGAGACTAAAGCCCTAATTGAATAGTTTATATGAAGAAAAACCTAACTCAGTTGACTGGAGATCCCAAGATCTGGGTTCAATATGACAACCTAATTATATAAAATGGGTCACTGTGGGGGAGTTGTTAAACTTATAAAGCTACACGAGGGAGTTAATAATCTTCCTAGTCCATTCCTAAATGATTACAGTGATATGAGGCTAAGCATTGCGTTTTTAATGATTTCTAAATATATAACCATAAGGCGGTTGGAGATCTATAAGAAATCACCTATGTGAGAGAGAAGTGGGGTCACTTCAAAGGGAATCAAGGGGGCATAATTCCTAATAGCTCTTGCAGAACCAGACTAGTGTTTCAGGACCCTAATGAACACGACTATGAGGACTTGACAATGTCAGGGAGAATCCTGTGTGAAATGTATTGTCGTCTACACAAATCGCAGACCAGTTCAAAGACATCGTGTCAACTGTGAGCTAGGAGACTAAGTACATTTCATAAGGAAAGGTTCAAAGGGTAACACCTACCTATTCTATGCAGGGTTCAACTATTGGAAATTTTGTTGGAACTTGTGTGTTTTTGGAGTTCAATTTCTATTCATATTAGGAAAATCTAGGTGAAAATGAGTTTGTCACTAACTTTGGATTTTCATATAATTATTATGTTTTAATATTCTATATGGTTGTGTAGTCGGTGGTCAAGGCTTCACAACGGTATATTATATATCCAAAGTTGATTTTCGATGAATGAGATATCAATGATCAAACGGTAAAATTGAGCTAAGGTGAATGAAAAATCGATTAATTGATATTGTTTCGGTTGTCAATTTCATTCATATGGGGGATTGTTGGAAATTAATTGATATATGAATGACAATTGATTTTCAAGGTGTGGTGAAAGGTTGCAATTTATTGTGACCTCTCATCTTTACAAAACATATGAAATAATAATGACATTTTATTGTCATTATTTATTTTCATCCTTTTGTTTTCCCTTTGATCTATGAATATAACTTTGAGATTAGTTCTCTAGTGAAGTAAGTGAAATGAACATTTTTCTCTCTAGAAAACACACACACAATGTCGCACCCCCGGAACACGTGGCAGCGGAGGCATGAGGTGTCACGGGGGCTACGACAGATTGGTATCAGAGCCAAAGGTTATAGCGAACTAGGATTGCATTAGTGACCTAGACTATAACCATTAGGTTAGTATTCTTTGTTTAGTATGACTGGTTCAGCGATTGCATCATTTGAATTTAATTTAACATAGCCTGATCAACTATGTACAATTAAAGGAGATTCGATGCAAGACCTGAAATGGTTATAGTGAACGAGAGTACAGTAGCAGACGTATACCTAGGATAGAACGGGACCAACCTTTATATGTGCTTATGTGCTAGGATTTTATGTGTGTATATATGTATATATATGTATAACCTTACGTACACTAAACTTATTTGCCACCCTTCACGGCAACCACTCCCACAGCTACGTCACCCAACTCTGAAAACGAGACTCAACCCTTATTTACCACTGAGGAGACTTCCACGGTACCACTTGCCCAACCGCATAGGGTAACTACATAATCGAATAGGAATAACTTGAGAAGAATCTATCTGAGGATTCGCCAACCAAACAAGTCACATCTACTTCACAACCAAATCACTCAGGAACACGTATAGAACTTAAACCGTACGATACTTCGTCACTTAGACGGACTATACCTACCTCCGCCACTTCACTTTCTCCACCCGCTCTTGACCAAGACATATGAATCGCGCGCGTGTGTTTTACACCACTAGAAGGACTGACTGATAGACCTCCTTGGACTAGACCTTATCATATTCATACTATTTCTACTTAATCATGTTTGGTCACTATTTCTACATGTTCGTCAAACGATTTACCCATAACTTGATTCGCGACTTTGACTGCTCCGAACACCTTTATCAAATTTGTTCATTTCGAAACAATAACATAGTCATGATTGACTACTTCAAGAACACTACTCGGTCGTTGTCATGACTACTTTTTGAAACTACGATTTGGCTAATTACAACTCTTGAGACGCGGAGAATCTTCCGACGTGAATACCCCTCCATACGCATAGGACACCGCTCATCATACCGTTCTGGTACTAGCTTCTAAGCTACGCCACCACGAGAATAGAATAGACGATATGGATTTTTCACAAACGTAAACTTTCAACCGATTTTTGACAAAACAGAATTTTCAACAGTTTTCAATAACCAGAGCTTTCAACAAATTTTTGTTAAACAGAGTCTTTCAACGTGCTGACAAGAGTTTCCAACGTATTTTGATTGAAGTTAAGTTTTCAACAGATATTATGATGACATTTTTAACAAATAAAAACCGTACCTATAAACAAACACTTGATTTTCACTTAATTTTTCTCAAAGATCTATGTTTTCTAACGAACGATAACGACTTATACTTTGAAACATCTGCGGGTCTTCTAACAATTTACATATTGGAAATACATTTACAACGATTTATATTGGATGTGATCCAATGAATTACTCATAACTTGCGAATTGTTTACAAACTAGTTTATTGACAGTTTTAACAAACTATTTATTGAATCCAATTACTACTTTCATTTTTCTTTTATCAAGATTTGATCACTACCTTGACTTGTACGTCAACATATTACCCAATACCCGAGACATAATACACGCTTCCAACTACGATTCCTACAACGAACCACATAGGAATATTTTCCTAGTATGAACCCTATAGTAAATGACCTTACTACGACCGACTATTTAGGAATATTTGTCCTACTTATAGTACACGGGGATAATTTTCCAAACGTATACGAACGGATGTGTTTACATCACGAAATAACAACCAGAACAACAACGCTCGACAGAACCCATAACATTGTTACAGGTACGTTACCTCTCAATAACTTGACTGTTTTCAATCTTATTCGGTACTAAATTACGCAATCACACCCCACAGACTTAGAAGCTAAGAATAACGCAGAAATAACAGATTGATTTTAGCAGTGAAATCGTAATTCAGAACATCATTTCGAACTTAGCAGACAAAACTTTTCTCCATTCCCTTCCTTTCTCAATGCCATCTAAGAATCCCATCTGAATCGTTGCCATGAGAAACCTATTGTATTCTTATTGTTACCAGTAGAACATTGATCTAACGAAGGGAGAAAAGGTAAAACAAGAATTATTTCGTTAAGAAACCTACAGAAACCTTACAACAGAAAACCAAGAACTTAGACCCTGATGATTTACCCATCATCAAGGCCCGATGAATCTCAAGACGAGGTCCGAATTCACTTGTAGATAAGAAACTCATATACACTAGAACCACCCATTTACTCTCTCACAGATCCCACACAGACCGTAACTGCAAACTAATTTCGGGACGAAATTCTCCTAACAGGGGGAGAATGTGACACCCGCCGATATAGGGTTACTGATTTCCTGCTGCAAACCCTAATTACGTGTGTTTAGTTTAGTATTAGGCTAAATACTTACAATTACTTGTAACTATTTGTATATTTTATTTTAATATACACCTCCGTAATTGATTTATATTACACTACGTAATTAGTTATAATTACGCTTACGCAATTTGGTGAAATTGTGCAAAACAACCGGACGGAGTCCGACACTGTATAAATACGGACGTTGGTGAACGAAATATTAAATAATATGAAATTATTTAATAAACTCCAAAAACTCATAAATATTATGTTTACAATATTTAACGAATCATTAATATTGTATAAAGTAACAAAAACGCGACGAAAACGCGCAGAACGCACCCGACAATCGAACGAAAGTTGAAACATATTTTTATAATTTAAAATATGTTGTTTTGTGTGAAACTATTATTAAAAACATCGTATAAGGATTCGTCAATAAAAACGTCTATATAAAACGTTACGCGATTGAACCTCCGTACAACGTACACGCAAATCGAGACCGAACAAAAGACAGAACATTTTTATAAATGTTTTCAAGTAAATATATAAAATATCTTAGTGAAATTATCATGATTTAAATTTTATTAAAAACGCGTACTTAAAGCGATTAACGTATATATAAGCACCGAAACAAACGAGAAAACAAACACCGCACGAAGCACAAATCGGATAAACAATAAAATGACCAAAATACCCTTGTGAGGGCCCCCCCTTGGCCGGCTTCCCCCCCCCCCCCCCCACTTGGCTGCCCATTCCACTTCCCTCCTTTGCTTCCTTTCTACACCACCTCATACTACACCCAATTACACTCATTCACTTAAACAATTTCACACACAATCTCTCCTCCCACTCTCTAAAAATTTGCCCTCTCTCTCTAAAAACCCTCATAAACTCAGTTCCTTTTTCATCATACATCATCAAATTATCATCATCTCACTCAAGAAATCAAGAACAAGAAGAAGAGAAGCAAGGATCAAAACCTATCTCCATCATCTTCATCATTTCTAAGTATGAATACACATCCTCTCTCTCTAAAACTGATTGCATGATGTTTATTTACTGGTTTTGTAGCTCATTTAACACTAATATGTCCAAATAAAAGATTGAAATACGTTTTTATGATTTATATACAAAGAGTACACAATCTGTCCAGAAAATCACAGCTCACTAAAAACGTCATATCTTGGGTTCTAGGAAGAGTTAGAAGATGAATTTTTTTTTAAAGTTTGCGTATCGAAAATATATACAACTTTCATGTTTTACGTTTTTACCAGATCCGTATGTATTTTTGTCTATAAGCCGATTTGTGGGACTGGTTTGGGTGAAATCAGAATCTGAGCTAGGCTTTATAATTTATTTTGTTTCTCTATGAAGATTGGACGTAAAATTCTTAGAAAACAGATGTTAGATACTAGATACATGGATGATCAGTTGGTAAAATTGGTGAGACTTGATTTGGACCAGAAATTGGTAAGACACATGGTGAAACAAACCGACAAAAGTCGAAAATGTGAAAAACTTGAAGTTTTGGAACTTTTATAAAAACCGACACTTTTGGTGATTTTGGACATGAACCGACAATATATTTGGACTCTATAAACTGATATTTAGGTTGGGTAAAAGTTTCAGGTCAAACCGAGTAAGTTTGACCAAGTCAACAAAAACGGCTCGGTTTCTAAAAACGACAAAACTTACTATTTTTGGAAATGGGTAACAAATATGGGTTTGAGTGACTTATTTAGTAACTTGGACCAAAAAAAAACTTAGAAAGTTTCCCGAATTAGAAACCAACACATATAAATTGGAAGTGACTCTATAAATTGGAAGTGACTCTATGAATTGGAAGTGACTCTATAAATTGGAAGTGACTCTATAAGTGACTCTATAAATTGGAAGTGACTCTATAAATTGGAAGTGACTCATAGATTGACCAACTTTGACCAGGTTTGACTAGTTTGACCAGGTTTGACCAAGTTTGACCAGGTTTGACCAGTTTGACCAAGTTTGACCAACTTTGACCAACGAGTTGACCAACTTTGACCTACGGTTTATGGCTTATACAAACTAAAATAATCTGTTTGCAACACGCGATATGTACTAATGAATAGTATACAACAAAACAAACTTAATAATAATGTCTAAATGAATTATTATTACAAACTTTCACCAACGGGCCGTACACGTTTTGATAAACGAACTCAAACTACTTATTTGGACATACTAGTTGATGAACTAGCTTTAGGTGGACATAAACCTCCCACCTACTCGATTGGCTTAAGTGTACATTAACCCCCACTTATACAATCGCTATAGATGGTCTTTTGAGACATCTACTTACCCAACCTTATACGTTTAGGACGTTTAAAGGTTGCGCTTTGGACTTTGCTTGCTATTTGATTATTGCTTGCTACCTACTTAACTCTGGTGAGTTTCATAGCCCCCTTTTACTTGTTTTTGAACTGTTTTGGGGTGAAATACATACACATGCTTTTACAGATTTTTACTTAAATAGAAGCAGAAACTATTACAGATTTTACTTATGATTGCTAGAAACAGAAACAGAAACTTAGACAGAAACAGAACATATACTTATTGCATGAGTAGCAGAACTAATCCACCAATAAGACCTCAATTTCATGGTTCGTTAATTTCATAAAGCGCGAATAATTGTGAATAGTACTATTGGGATTGACAATCCCGTCCGAGCTGGTCGCTCCAGCTAACCCACGGGTGCATAATTATTTGAATCAGGATGTGTCCTGGATTAGACACATAGAGGCAGCAGAATTTGTTAAAGCTTCGAATACATGAGCTCATGACAATAGTATACAGGACTACAATATACAATACGATAGTATACAGAATCTTTATTATACAGAATCTCGATTTCACAAAAACTCTATTTTACAGAACATAATTCATACAGAAACTTTATTATTCAGAACTTGATTATTCAGAAACTGTACTATGTTACAGGACTTCATTACACAGAATCTTTATGATACTGAACGTTATTTTACAAACAGGGAACTTGGTTTTTATATAATTACTTTACATATTAAACCTATGAACTCACCAACTTTATGTTGACCCTTTTAGTATGTATTCTCAGGTTTACAGACACAGTAGGACTACCCACAGGAAACAGGACAGTAGGATGCTTTTGGAAAGCATAGCTCGAGTCGCATATTTTCAAATAGAAGATTTATATTGCATTACGACATTTTGTATTAACGATTATGTATTATATATCTCTCGACTATGTTTGCGAACTTTAGAATCTTATGTAAACTTTTATTTATGGAATGTAACGTTTTCAAACGTCTCATATAGAGGTCGTTTGCTTAAATCTTTGTGTTGTAATATTTGATTTGGTCGTAGCCCCCGTGACACCTCATGCCTCCGCTGCCACGTGTTCCGGAGGTGCGACACACAAGTTCACATAGTGTTTTTGTAAGCTTACTTTTGTTCTAGTAATGTTCGAACCTAATGATTTTGGTCAAGTTAGGAACAAACCTTTGTAGTAGTTTATAAAGAACAATTTTGACAATCTTTTAGGGCATGGTTCAAGTCCGGTAGTAATACTGCTTCGACCGTTGTACCCTGGGAAACAGACGACGAATCTGTTTTAAGGGAACCATGTTAAATACGGGCATTGGCTTATCATTCGTTGATATCTTTTTTCTACTCCTTTCTTTTATTTATTTTTGTACCTTGTTTAACGAAATCATATACACATTCATGTATATGTATTATATTAGTTAATGTATTGTACATGATTCGCTATTACTATGAAATTTGTATTCGGGTACTAAAAATTTTCCTTACAATAACTACATATTCATTGGATAATAAGACTACATATTCATTGGATTATAAGGTATGCTTACTATATACGACCATGGACCATCTGTCCACAATTTCACTCTTTTTTCTTATCGGTCATGCTCGTGTCTTTCACGAGATGTTAATGCAAGTAAATAATTTCTCGTAATTAACATATTCACTAAGTTAATCACCTTGCAATCATCAAAACAAGTTGAGTGCATTTCCACCCAACCATTTTCGATTAGTTTAAACCAAACATGCACTTACATATTCTTTTAAACTCGTTGGATTTCATTGAATGGGGTTAAAGCTACGGATCGTTAACGAGTTTAAACTTTTGTACCGAGTTAGGTAACAAACATGTTTTTATGTTTTTATTTAAGTGTAATGTTTATTGGAAAATGATAACGTAGGGATATAAATAAGAATTTAGAATACGCATTAATACTTAATTAATACCATAATAAATTCTTCAACCCTTCATTTTAGTTGCCCATAAATATCACTGAATACCATTTTTGCAACCATACCCTTTTTTCTGCAATTATTTTACCTGCCGCTAATTTCAGTTGAATGTCAATATAGAATATACTCCCTATGGATTTGAATGCATACACTAATAATTTCTTTTTGAGCTTAATTTTTGTATTAAAAACGTACAAATAGTTCTTTAAAGAAGACTAGCTGTATTTCGTTTGTAGGAGTCCATCATTATTTGTAGATTTGAACAAAGACTTCACGAAGATAATTGTGTGTGTTTACATTATTAATGGTGGCATGTGTTATGCTTGTCCTAACTATTTTGAAAAACGTCAATTAGTCTTAATTTATGTTTATTGATGTTGTGTTTAGACACAACACTTAGGTTTAATAAATACATAATTATGCACATGGAAAGTAACCTATTATGTAAGAATTGATTGTCAAACTCCACAACAAATGGCTAATAATAAATCACTGCTTTACTTTTGTTACTATTTTAGCCTCCTTAAATGAGTTGATTATTATTAACTTCCTTTCTTAGAGCAGAGCACAGGGTGTAGGGTTCTAGAGCGTTTCCAACAAAATCTTTGTCCCAGAACATTGTTAACAACGTTCTTCCACACCATGGCAGTGTCCTCGACAATGTTCTTCACAGTGTCCTCATACAACGTTTCCAAACGAACGGTGCTTTTTTGTTCTCTTCTTTTCTTTTTTTGACTTTTTCCCCTCACATACATCATTTAAATAAATAAAATAAATACTTCTTAGAACACACTGTAAACTTAACATTCTTGACACCCCATTTATTAACAACATTCCCATAAGGACTTAGTTACGTAAGCAAAGCTAGCTCTCTTAATTAGATTTTCTTGGAAAGACGAAAAAACCCATTTCCAGCTCACTTTGTTAGTCCACTAAGACCGATGGTACAACACTAACCCATGATGGATATGAATTCTCTCTCCCTCCAACAACACACCGTGGACATCTCGTCAGATGTCCCTCAAAGCAAGTGGAAGAGGGCTTATGATCGGTTGTAGAATGTAGAACTCCCAGCCAGTAAAATGAGATTTTCATTTATGCACCGATTACAAAAGAGCAAAGGTAAACGGGAACATTTTTTTAATAAATTTTATTATACTTGTGTGTCGTGTAAAAGTAACATGATCAATCAAGTTACTCTCGAGTTAATTCTCCTCATCCCCCTTTTTAATGCATACACCACAGATGTACATCGACCATGTTGTACCTCACTCAAAATTCCCTATAATATCTGCGGTTAGAACTTAGAACTCAGAGACTACTCGAATCAGTCTAAAAAATCTAGACTAGCAGTCTAAGCAGTACATGGCTTGGATGGAATTTACTCAGCACCCAGAACTATATGCTTAAACCATCACCAAATAATCAAAACCACCATTGCAATACTTGGTACCAAAATCTGAAGTCAACATAATTATCCATTTGTCATTTTAACAAAACCAATGACAACAGTGAATCTTTCCAGTCGAACATTGAAAGAAAACTATTGCTATCGAATTAAAACTCAAGACACATGACCAAAAAGCACCCCTACAAAATTCTGAGATTCTCAGGCATCCTGAATGACTTCTTCAGACACTTCCAATATTTCCTCAATTTCAACTTCTTTAGCCTCATATTCCTCTTCTACATCACTGGCTTCACCATCTCTCAGCATTTCTCTCTTCGACTTCTCTTCTTCGTGATATTTCTTCCACTCATTGACCCACCTTTCCCAATCATCCTTCAACTGCTTCCTCTTTTCACGATCCTGCTCACTCAACAATACTGATATATCTTGATCTTGTACGTCATACTTTTTACTGTATTTCTTCAAGTTCTTCGCAATTTCTTCCTCTTTCTCGGGGCTCAAGAAGGATGGTGGTCTTGGCCTCCACAAGAACTGCGATGATCAAACAGTATATCACATGTATAATCACTTGTACTTTTAGATTAAATATGTGCTTGTTCATCAACCCAACATGGCTTATGTTGACCTGTATTAAAAGAATGCCCGCCTTTAAACGATTTACACCCGCCCCTTACCACCTCTAATCATTTCTAAAATTGTAACTCTAACATTTCTTCTTTTCATATCCACATGTTCAACAGTGCCATTACAGCCCAAGTCTAATTGGGGCTGGCTTTATAGGTCAAGCATGTCAACATGGCAATTGTACAATCACGATTCAGTAATCTATCTTGATCTCAGACGCTGTTAAAGTGTAATAATTTTAATGACTAATTGCCTACTTATACACATTATCTATATATGAAGTCAACAACTAAAGCCCAGGAGTCGGGACATTATTTTAAGCCAATAGAAACAGTACTCCTGAGATTTGCGAGGAATGTGAATGAAGTTCTATTTTGCAGAACAATAAAAAATTAAGTAATGCTTGCAAGATTACCTGAAAGAAATGATCCTTCAGAATGCGGTATAGTAGCTTTCCGTTGAATGACCATATGTTAAATCCATTCTCCATCTCATGCACAGAAGTGACTGAGGTTGCGACATACCTATAAACAGAATCAGCAAAAGAAATTAACTTCAGCACATAGGTAAGTTTTCACATGAGCAGGATAACTGAGGCATAATCTCAGGATCTAAACTCTATTGATTGGGCAATTTAGATACTAGACCCAATTACTAATGAATGCTGTTTCAGCCTTTCATGTATTGTTTTATCTTCAAGAGATCAAACGGGTCAAAAGTCACCCAAAGCATAATTTTAAAACGTCTGAGCCATTGTATTCAGATGATTAAATTATTATTATAGATTTGTATATCACAACTAAAACAAAAATAATTTAAATATAAGAAAAACAGCAATGGAAAAGTAGTGTTTTGGATCAGTCCAACCCAAGCCCCTACCACAGATAACCATGTGACCCAAACCAGTTTTTACTCATTACCCAACCTGCCCGACCCACCCATTTTGCCACCCCTAATTTTGAATTCCTGAACCCCAGATTATAAAGCAAAAAAAATGCCAAAATAGACAAATTCGTGGTTCAAATATCCCCGTAAAAACATTTTGAGAAACTATTATGTTTCACTTGATTATAGAAAATACCTCCCAGTAGGATCCCATTCTATGTCTGTTGCCATAAAATGCTCAGCAGTAGCCATAGTTTCAAGCTCATCCACATTATAGAATTCCAACTGTCCATTGAAGCCCTTCAACCCAGCCAAAATGATAAAACGGCCAGTAGGTGACCAAAATAGAGTATTCACCTGCTTTTGCTTGAGGGTTGTGAGCTTTACTACCTTACCACCCTTCACAGAGTAGAAACTAACATCGGGCCTTGGATTATCACCATGAATAACCGCAAACCTGTGACCCTTTGGCTCCCAAGCAAACGCAATAACCTTGTCATTCTTGTTATCAAGCTCAAAAACCTCGATAGGTATGTCACGCTCTTTGATTCTAAAGAGTTCAAAGCCGGTATAAGTGCTCTTTTTGGTTTTTGTGTACCGGTCAACCTTAACAGCAAGATACTCCCCATTGCTTTGCCAATACATTTTGCAATCACTAACACTGAAAAGATTCTTCTGTCTCAACTCTACTTTGCTTGGAACTTGAAAAAGACTCACCTACAAAATCATAAAATCATGTTATTCCAGAATAAAGCAAGAACAGGAGTCACCAGCAAAAATCTGCAGTGTACATTATGTGTTATAACTTGTAATGGCATACAAAATATTTTACCAAATCAATCACGTCGTGACTAATTACACAAATAAGATGAAAATAACTAAGTATACATGTTGGATGAAAATTTTGAACTCACTCTTGCTGGTTGATTTCCACCACCAAGTTCAGGAACAAATAGTGCAAAAATAGAATCAGTGGGGGACCAACTGAAGTCCGTGACATTTTCAACTTTGATGGATTTCTTGTCAATAAGACTAAAGGTCTCTGTTTCATAAACCGAAATAACATTTTTACCCATCCGCGCAAAGTATTTGTCCTCTTTACCACCACCCCATCTGCAAAAGTACAAAAAAATCCACATCACAAACACACAAATTTAAGACAAATACTAGATTTCCATGTCATAATAATAGATCACCTAAAAACAGGCCAAGAAACCCCAGAAAATCCACCAGTTCCTCCAACTGCGAACTCATCCGCACTTCCCTTGAAATCTCTCATTACTTTGCCAGTTCTCACATCAAAAATGTTGAGAACTACCCTCTGAACACGAGCAAATCACACCATTAATTGGAGATAATTGATAACATTATACAGATTGTAGACAATATAATAGGCCTTCTTACATGAGTATCTCGTGGGTTGCTTGGTTCATGGCTGCTGTATGTAACCAAATATTTCTCACCAGGAGAGAAATCGATAAATTTAACCTACATTTGACAGCACAAGTTCAAGATCTTGTGTAAAAGACTGAAATACAAATTAGGAAAGAGATGACGCAAAAAGAAAATCATGGCCATAGACAACCTGCGGATGAGCATAACGCATCAGGCGGTTAAATGTGGATGCACCACCCCAAACAGCAGCACCCTGGCGATGTACTGTGGCTAGATAGGTCCCTAGCGGAGACCACTGCACAAAACTTTCAGTCCAGAACTGCAAAAAAGAAAAAAAAATTAGCATAAAATCTTATTTTAGTTAAAAAAACAAAAAAAGAGATGAAAAAGATAACAAATTTTTATTTACTGGGCGTTTGTAAACTGGATCAGCCTTCACTTGTCTTGCATCGTTCCACAGGACCTCTGTGTCGGATCCAGAACGAATAACAAACTGGTCTCGACCTTTCTCATCAGTAAGCCAATGTTGTAGATTCTCCTGCAATAATACACCAATAAAGATTCTTGTTCATGTCAAATATCTCGACATTCCCAACAATGATATATGCAAATAAGCAACTAACGATGGACAACATTCATAGCAATTGTAGTATTGCACAAGACAATCTGTTTATCCTAAAGCATAGCAAAGAATGTACTCTACACCTTCCAAATCTACATAGCATAGAGCATTATCAATTTATCATCACTAATAAGTATGCTACACGTTCAGCACATGTCATTAGATGTTTCGCACATAAAGCTAATTCGCTCAAGTCGTAACTCCACCAATATCATAGACAGACGTACAATCACCAGAACGGAAGGTTACAGACTTGCAGCCCTACAAACTTTTTACTAGACGGCTCTACAACTGCACATAACACCAACTATATTACTTTACTAAACATTTAAAAGATCTACCAAAAGTAACCAAGAAACAAATTTTCTACCACTATCCATGATACAAGTTCCTATCCAATCAAAATTCCACAAAAGAACATTCAGAAATAAGGTTCATGAATGCTATATGAAGGATTACTTTGCAACACTCAAACATTTATACCAAAGTTTATAACACTGTTATGAACAAACAAAATCGGCCAAAATCCTACACTTGATGCTGTAAAAGTAAGTGCAGGAAGTTACTGCTTGCAGAAGCAAACAATAAGGCAAAGAAAAATGTTCTCAAGCATGGATGTTTCATAAAGAGCGTACAAGTGTATATGATTAGCACAATTGGAATATATTACATGACAACTAAGGGTTAGAGTTATAAGCTACCCCAAAAACCTACCCCTGGTTCGTACGCCTTAATTTCAGGTGGAGCCCACTCATCTGGGACTTTCATGAACTTATCAATTTCCTCAAACATATTGACAGCAAAAATATGTGCTTTATCCAACTTATATCCATTAGTCTTCTCCTTAGCAAGCTCAGCTTCCTACAAAAAATAACAAAAGATTCATTAGTTCATAATCTACAAACGAATGCTACTGGAAAACGAAAGAGAGAAAATGGTACCTGAGGAGTGTTGTACTCAATAAAGCAATAGCCTTTTGTTTTGCCAGTATCTTGTTCAACAGGCATCCAAAGGCCATTCTCCTTAATCACACCAATTTGACTATAGATTTTGCGAACTACGCCTTCAAGCTTTTCAAACTTTTCTTTTGGCACAACCGGTAGATTATCCACAACAATAATACTCCCAAACCCGGGATCAAATTCTAACGAACCCTCCTCATTAAGATCCTCATCATCACTAAAAATATATACAGAAAAATTAATTAACACAAACAATTGTGTATGGGGCACATCCAAAAATCGGTTATATATATACTCGGGGAAGGATCAACTAAGAACCCAAGTATTCGTAACAATGCGAACAACCACTTTTTTTAACATTATGAGTTGAAGAAAATTAAGATATTCGCATATGCATAAATGCATCCCAAAATTGCCATTTTTGTCGAATTTAAAGCTTAGCAACTTCATCAAAAGCTAAAATACATCTATATAACTGTTAAATATTGAAGCATATTGAACTCGATATTCATATATATATATATATATATATATATATATATATATATATATATATATATATATATATATATATATATATATACATACATATATATATAACTAAATAATTCAATTCAATTGTATAAAAATGTATAAATAAATAGACAAAAACCCTAACCTTTTGATGCCGAAATCTTCACCAGGAGGAAGATGAACGGAGTTCCAATCAACAGATGATAAATCGATGTTTAAACGATTGCTTTCAATCGTAATGTCTTCCATGGACATTACAGCCGCCATGTTAAAACCCTAATTTAGCTGAAATTAGGGTTTGTTTGTGGAGATGCGCGAGAGAGTGTGTGGGATAACGCAGCTGCTCGTACGGTGGAGATCTCGTTACAAGTGATCAATTTTTTTTTCTCATATTCTAGCCGAAATTAATCTAATTAAAATTCACTTTTTTAAATTATTATATATAATATATAATTTATATAATACTAATAATAATATAATAATAGTATAATTGTAATATAGTTAGGGGTGTAACGAGCCGAGCCAAGCTCGAGCTTTCCTAGGCTCGAGCTCAGCTCGTTTGAAATTCAGTGAGCTCGGCTCGTTTGAAATTCAGTGAGCTAAACGAGCCTAGTATATAAAGCTCGAGTTCGGCTCGTTTTATATGATACAAGCTCGAACTCAGCTCTGCCTCGACTCGTTTATTCCATAATAATATTTATTTTATTATTATTTTATTAATTATTAATATATATTTAATTTTTGTGTCTAATTTTTAGCTATATATTACAATTTAGTGTTATTCTTTAAATATAATATCGGTAGATTAGTACTATTATATAATCATGTATTATATTATTATATAAAGATTTATTAATGTATATAAATAAAAAGCTCGTTTAGGCTCGCGAACTAGTTCGAGCTTAATATAAGAAGCTCGAGCTCGTTTATTAAATGAGCTCAAAACCAGGTTCAAGCTCGGGCTCGAGCTCGTTTAGGCTCGGCTCGAATCGAGTTTTCAACAAGTCGAACACAAGTAGCTCGAGTTGTATCGACTCATTTACACCCCTAGTTATAGTTATAGTATTATATATACTAGTTTAGGACCCGCAAAATTCGCGAATCGTCCATTAAAAATACTTAAGTCCCCGTATCTACAACCGTATAATTATTATTGTTATCTTGAGTTTTATATACTATATATAAAAGATTTTTTATATATAATAAGATAATGTATATATCAACGGGTGAACCTTATACCATATGTTATTATATTTGGTTTTTTCATGATTATTACATTTTAATAATATATAATATGAAAACATGTAATTGTTCATTATCTTGTACATACCGAAAATTTCAATTAGTTAAATTAAATAGTTAAATTGTTACCTTTAAGATTTGAAATTTTGAATACTAAAGTTTATGGTATTTTGGTTTTTTTTTTTGCCGTGTTTCAAATTTGCATTGTATTTTCAATAACTATTTTTTCTTTTGTTTGGGCAAACTTAGATATATGTGGATAACCGAAACCGCGAATAAATATGAATGATCGATGGTTAATAGTTAATACTAATTGGGTACCCAGCGGGTATTGGGCCGTGTATGGGTACGAATATTTTAAACGGGTATGAGTACAGATACACTAAAACCAGTCGGAACCCAACCCTTTGACATCCATAATTCAAGCATTGTAAAGTAAAAAATGATAAAAGAGTTTAAAAAGGGCGGTGGTATGGATACAAATACCCTATAACTTGCCGGAACCGAACCGTTGGCATCCATAATCCAAGAATTGTAAATTAGAAATTGATATTAAAAAAGGTTTATATAAGAATTTAAATCACTGACCGTTGGAATGAAGTCATAAATTTTTTGGAATCGAAAATAACTTATTGGGGGTTTTTCATATAAATAAATAAATAAACAAGATTGTAGGAAGAGTTTGAATTATGAAAGAAATAATGAAGTAGTTATTAAATTATGAAAGAAAACATGAAAAACTACGTTATATTTTGGCATGATGTAACGTAAAAAGTCATGTTTTTATATACATATTTCCGCACTTTTTGGACTAAAAATAAGTGAAAACACTTAAAAATAATCATTATTTACTAAAAATCACCAAGGTGGTCCAATTATAGGCATTGCGATAAAAATCAATAAAACGTCCAAATATCAATCGAAACAGAGCAAATAAAGCCACCCCGATTCTTCCGTTCTCACTTATCTTATGGAAACAACTCTTAATGGATATTTTATGATTCCATAGGAAAATACAAGACCGGAGAATCAAGAATCATGAAAACGGGTGAAGAACGAAGAAGATAGAGCACTTGGAATGCAACCGATCATCCTCCGGAACACGCAAAAGCTATACAACTCCAAATTTGGCAAACTTAGTGTCATTAGAAGCATAATGGAAAGACGGATCCAATGACACAAGAATCATGCAAATCGGGCTTAAATCGAAGAAGATATAGGCGAAACAAGCAACGAATCAAGCAAGCTAAAGATGAAAGCCAACCACCCCCTAGGGGCCATATACGGCACCCTAGGGGCCGTATACGGTAGGCCAATGGCCGTTTGGCTCTGTTTTGTGCTTCATAATTGGCCTCAAGTGCTAATTGCTTACCCCCTTGTGCTTGTGACCCCCCAATTGTGCTTATTTGATGGTTCTTTGTGCTTCAAGGCTTGTACCATGCTTCCACCTCCTTCCACTATAAATACCAAGCACCTCCTCATCATTTTAACACACCTCATTCTTTCACATCTCTCTCTCTAAAATTCTCTCTCTCTTTTTGAAGTTTTGTAGCTAGTTTAGTTAGTTTCTCTTTCTAGAGATCAGAGAGATATAAGTAGCGGTTCGAGTCTAGAGGAAGGTCGTAGCTTGGTAATTGCGTTGTAATAAGATTTTCAAGTTCAGAATGTTATAATCCTCAGTACTACTCTACTTAATTTCTGGCGATATTATCTTTCTCTCTCTTACTATTATAATGTTTGCTTTGCATATTATTGCGGTATGATTTATGATTATTGTCATGATTATTACGTAGAATAATATGTGATTGTTAAAATTTAGATGTTAGGATTATGGATGATGTTTAATTAATATCCCTTATATACGATTGGGAGTTGTTATGTTGTGTACATGTTTAAGCTTATCATGAATATAGACTTAATTAATCACCATTTTCCGATTTCTCACGTGACTGTTGCCTTAGCATAGGATCTGATCAACCCTAACTACGAATATTTAGCTATCTCTTTACTGTATGAAGATGTGGGATTGCCGTAAAATGTCAGAATACTTGGTATAGCGTTGGAAATACCACTGGTAAAGTACAAATACGTGGAAGCCAAGGAAATACCGACGGACTATCTCACCGTGGATTACTTGGAAGTTGCCCCTCCAGACACGGGTCTAGGTCTTGTTAAGCCGTGAAAATGCTATAGTACACCGTTAAACTAACTCTGGTTATAAATCTGTATAAAGACTTATACGATCTTAAAACACCGTGGATATACCTAGGGTTAGAGTACTGTGGAAAATAAACGCACTATACACTGCACACATACTTAGGGATGAATGACTTATGGCAAAGGAGGGTCTAATTAACGACGGAAGTATTTGAGCTTAAATAGACATAGTATGAGTTTTGAAAAGAAAGCAAGGATGCCGACTGTGTTCCCAGATGCTTAAACCCCTTAAATCTACTTAACCGATAGTTTAACATACATAGCATAAAACCAGTATATCCATGTTAAAATCATATAGTCATAGGTGTTAAAAAAGGTCAGTGGTATCGACTGTCGCCTTATTCCTGCACCCCAATCAGAGGGTCACTTGGTCTCCGAAAGAGACGGTGAGTGGGGTTTTAAGGCAGTCCTATCTGATGAGAATCAGGATAGCCTAGGATTCAGTGTGTGACACCTGATGATTTAGGGTTACTGATTAACCTGCTGAAAACTCTAATTATGTGTGTTTAGTTTAGTATTAGGCTAAATACTTATAATTACTTGTAACTATTTGTATATTTATGTGAATATACACTTCCGTAATCGTTTTATATTACGCATACGTAATTAGTTGTAATTACGCGAAACTACCAGACGGAGTCTGACAGAATATACGACGTTGGTGAAAACCTTTCTATAAATAACTTTAATCTGTTTTAGAAGTTGTTTATCATATATTATTATTTTTATATAATAATACACAAAACCTCGACGTTTTGTTTAAAATGTAATAAACACGGTAAAAACGCGCAAACTGAACCCGACAACCAAACGAAAACCTAATTAATATTTTGACAACTCAAATTTAAGTATTCTAATAATACTTCAATGAAAAATAATCCCAATTATATCTTGAATTAAAACAATGAAAGAAAACGCTACGCGATTTAACGTTTAAACCGAATAACGAACACCGTACGCAACATAGACTGGAAACTGAGAAGTAAATCACAAAACCCAGGTGGGGGCCCATGTGGGGGCCGGCCACCCCTCCCCTCTCCCTCTCAAAATGCATGCAAAAATTCATGATTAAACTCTTCTTACACATCCACTAAGTGTACATGCAACCTCATTTTTACTCCAACACTCCATCTCAATTTTTCTCTCTATTCTCTCTCACTCTCCCTCTCTCTAAACTCCAGAGAATTTCAGTCATTACAACCACCACAAACCACCACCATCACCATCACAAACCACCATAGCACCACCACACAAATCTTCATCCATTTCTCAAGATTTTTCAAGAGCTCAAGAACTCCCCATCACAAATCTGTCCTCCTTTCTTCAAAACACCATTATGAGGACCATTCTAACCTGTTTTAATGCTTATTAACATGTATCTAAAGTTCACTCAACATGTATGTAACAAAATATGACTCAAAAAACCACTTTTCTTAACATAAAACTCATAAAAAGGTGAGAAAACCTTCTGACCAGAAAGTTGTGCTCAATTCGACGATTTTTAGAAAAATCATATCTCCATGAAAATGGAAGTTTTTTTAGTCAAAAATGAAGTTTAAGAAGTAATATTTCCAACCCATAAACCTCATATTTTTCTAAGCTTGTTAACTATTTTTAATAATTTGTGTAAAAGAACATGTATAATCTGTCAAGAAATGTCAGAAACTTAGGTCTCATGGTTTTGACCATATCTCAAGCTACACAAATCCAAATGACCTAAAACCACCACTCAAGTTTTACAAATTTCATTAAATACAACTATCATGTTTACAACTTTTACTAGTTCCTTGTAGATTTGTCTCAGGAATGTAATCTTTATGCATGTGTCCAGATTGGTCAACTGTTAGACCTCATAGGACACACGTAATTTTGAAAAACACTTAGACTACTCTTAAATTCATAAAAATATTACTGGAAGTAGTTAACACATGGGGGAACACTTGGTATTTTTATGGGGAACTATTTTGGAATATATATATTTTATAAAAATTTGACTATGTGATGTATTTTCTGGAAATTAGATAATATGGACTGATTTTGAATAACGATAAAAACTCATACTGTTTCAAGTAAACATACATCGTTTCAAATAAGTACATCAAGTTTCATGCACATATAGTTCCTAGCATAGCTACTATATGAAGGGTCCTAGGTTATAGTCTAGGTCAATCCACCTAATTCTCTATAACCAATGGCTCTAATACCAATCTGTCACACCCTGTCTAAAGCGGAAACAACGGAATGCAACGCACGACTAGATCATAACACATTGATATAAAAGAAATTCACTAAGTGAAATTCAACAAAATGTTATGAAACCGCTTCACAACGTCACCAATACAATCATTCACATTAATAAATTTAAAATGCACTCTAACAGTCTTGCTAAGCCACCTTAGTCTCAACTCTTGAATTACTAGCTTCACCTGAAAAGAAATGCTTAAAAACGTCAACACATGGTTGGTGAGTTCGTAGGTTTTTAAGTAAACATTTTATCAAATCAAAATCGTTTCATTTTAAACACATGAGTGCAAAGTATACAATGTACAATAATACAACGTTCAAGAAATCACACGTTATCCATGTTACAAATACCTTATATGTTCAACGTTCGAATAAAATACAGGTTCAACGTCTCAAATAATCACAACAATATTACGTTACACCATACGTTTCTACGTTCCATCGTTCATACGTTTCTACGTTCCATCGTTCATACGTTTCTACGTTCCATCGTTCATACGTTTCTACGTTCCATCGTTCCTACATTTCTACGTTCCATCGTTCCTACGTTTCTATCATCGTTCCACATAAAATAATCACACACAAATGCTAAGCTCTATTCACGTTATCGTTCCACACAATCAAATGATACACATTAAACTATACATGTACTTCATAGCAACTCATGATCAAAAGCAAGTTCAAAGATTGTTTCCACATCAATAAAGCAGTATAAAATATGTTTGAGCATTCTTTTCCCCCAAAACGTTAAAAATATAAATGAAAAAGGGGCCACGAAACTCACCTTGATTAACAAAGCAAATGTTGTTCCCAAATGAATTCACAAATCCTTACGATAATCTACAATTCAAATACGTATAGGTTACAATCCAAACAAGGCTATTCCCTTCCATTGTATCTTAAAATGATGTTTCATTTCATCTTTATTAAGTTTCCCACAAACCTACCTCGTATATCAAGTCTTATCATAAGTCTTTATGTATAAAAAGAACGGTTGCAATTTACATTCATTTAGATTAAATACATAAACTCAACATAAGTTTATAAAAATATTAGTTTACACAGAAAAATTCAGGTCATAATCTAATTTTAAAAATCCCAAAGCAATTAGAAAGTAATTAAATCAATTCATTTAATTTAGCCAAAGTTTTTAGAAAATTCGAAATACAATGCAGCAGTTCATGAAATATTTTTTTATAAAATAATCTGCTTCGTTTCAGAGGCCGAAACCTTTAAGAACATATGTAAAACATCGAGATCTAAAACTTTTTAGTTATGGCCGAAGCCTGAAAACAAACGTAACTAGGTAAAATTGGCCGTTGAACAGGACTAAAAAATCTGGACAGAATTTGAGATTTCGAATATATAATTTTCGGTTTGCAAAACACATCATACCCAACATATCCATACCCCAAATGTATAAATCAATCAAATAATATTTATATCCCAGAAAAACATAAAGAAAAAAAATATAGATTAGGTTATATGATTATACCTATACGCATACACGATCGACAAGCAGAATTATCAAGTCTTGAATTTGATTTAGTAGGGTTTTCTTTGATCTCTTCTTCCTCCCCTTTTTCTTCTTCTTTCAGTCGACACAACAAAACTCCAGGAATTTATTATATTATTTTATTTTTTATGACCAAAGGTTTAGGGTTTAATTATTGGATTATATTTATATGAATGGGTTGCTTGGAGATTAATCCATGGGTTTGGGTCTTGGGCCGTTTTGCCTCACAATTCGGCAAACACAAAAAAAAATCACAAACGATCATGAAGCCATGACTATTATTATTTTATTATTATTTACATGATCATAATTTGTATTATTATATTATTCTTTTATTACTTTATTATTATATAAAAGTCTAAGAAATTTTCACATAGTTTCGAATACGAAATACTTAATTTATTCCTTCACAATTTCACAAACTTGAGTAAAAATAGGAAATGTTTATAATTAATAATACTATGAATAGTGGTTTTTCGTGATGGATGTCACAGTGCCCACCACTAAGATTCATCTTATCCAAGGTCTTCATTTTCAAAATACGAATCAAACAGAATAAGAATCAACAAAAATGGATGAAGAATGAAGATTCTGCATACGCCGAAAGATTCAAATGATTCGTACAAGACATCTAAGTATCAGAGAAACATCGCATTGATTTCTTTATATCAAAGTCTTCATTTTTGAAAAACGAATCCAACGCAAAAAGAATCAATGAAAACGGACGCCTAACGAAAAAAATACGCACAAAATGATAAACGAGCGAACGGGCAGCAACCGGGACGTTCGGCCGCAAGGCAGCCGCCGGCTGGCAGCCAGCAGCTGCCCGTCCCCTCGCCCTTTTTCCGTCCTTGCTCGTACTTGCCTGGTACATGTGCTACCACTTTCTGCAACTTTAGGGTACACGTGTTGTCGCACCCCCAAAACACGTGGCAGCGGAAGTGGGAGGTGTCACGGGGGCGCCGACCAAATCAAATATCATAACACAAAGATCAAAGCAAACGACCTCTATATGAGACGTTTGAAAATATTACATTACCATAATTCAAATGTTTACAAAATAAATCTGGAGTTCGCATAAACCGTTTAGAGATTTCTAATACATTACTGAATTTACAAAATACAGCTACATGCAATCTAATCTCTTGATGTTTTGAAAACAATGCGACTCGAGCTAAGTTTTCCAAAAGCTTCCTACTGCGGCGGGTTACCTGAGAAATACATACTAAAAGGTCAACATAAAGTTGGTGAGTTCATAGGTTTGTTAAGAAATCAGTTGCTAAAATGATCCACAAGATTTCACAAGTTTTGCATCATTCGTCAATGATAAGTTAAAGGATCGTTATCCAACGACAAGTAAAAGTATTGCATACAACAATATAAGTATACCATTTGCATGAGTCTCATAGTCAAGCTTAACGTTGTTTGCCTCCGGTAAGTGTACTAATCCGATACACTTCTAAATCACAAGTAATACTGCGCCCGTGGGTTGGCTAGCGCGACTAGCCCGGACGAGGTTTGTCAAACCCTGATAGATCTATCCAATAATACTCACGCACAAATTTTAATGACTATGATAAGTAGAGGACTTTAGTGGATTATTCAGGTCTCATGCAATCCGTACAAAAAAAAGTTATTTCCAGTACTTGTGATCATAAAACAGTTTATAAAACAGTTGTATGTATTCTCACCCCAGTGAAAAACAGTAAAAAGGGGCTATGAAACTCACCAGAGATAAGCAGGTAGCAAGCAATATCAAATATTAGCAAGTAGTGGGTGTTCTCGTTCCCGTGTGCAACCTCCTAACGCCCTAAACGTATGAGGTTGTATAAGTAGATGTCTCAAAAGACCATCTATAGCGATTGTATAAGTGGGGGTTAATGTCCACTTAAGCCAATCGGGTAGGTGGGGGTTTTATGTCCACCTAAAGCTAGTTCATCAACTAGTATGTCCAAATAAGTTGTTCAAGTTCGTTTATCAAAAACGTGTACGACCCGTTGGTGAAGGTTTGTAATAATAATTCTTTAAGACATTATTATCGAGTTTGTGTTATTGTACACATTGTTATAGTATGTATCATGTGTGGTTATAAGTTGTTACTCATGTTCGATACTTAGTGAAAAACAAGTTTCATACATTCTGTCTTTAGCGACACTAGTAGCGACACTAGTTTCAGTGTCGCAAGTCATGCGACACTAGGGTAAGTGTCGCAGTGTATGCGAGTGTCGCAGGTCATGCGACACTAAGGTCAATGTCGGAGTGAGTGTTGCAGGGTAGCGACACTAAGTCTTGTGTCGCAGGTTATGCGACATTAGGGTCAGTGTCGCAGGTTCAAATCAAATTTTCAATAAGTAGCGACACTATGGTAGTGTCGCAGGTAATGTCGCAGGTAGTGTCGCATGCCATGCGACACTAGCGTCTGGCCAGATTTCCATTTTTAGCCCAAGTGTATTCAAGTGTCGGTTTTTCATTCGGGAAACTTTCTAAAGTTAGTTTTTGGTCCAAGTCACTAACTAAGTCACCCAAACCCATTTTTGTTATCATTTTCCAAATATAGTAAGTTTTTCGAAATCGAGCCACTTTTGTTGACTTGGTCAAACTTACTCGGTTTGACCCGAAACTTTCACCCAACCCAAATATCAGTTTATAGAGTCCAAATATATTTTCGGTTCATGTCCAAATTCACAAAAAGTGTTGGTTCTTATAAAAGTCCCAAATCTTCAAGATTTCACATTTCGACTTTTTGTCGGTTTATTTCACCACGTGTTTTACCAATTTCTGGTCCAAGTCAAGTCTCACCAATTTTACCAACTGATCTTCTTTGTATCTAGTGTCTAACGTATGTTTCCTAAGAATTTTAAGTCTCATTTTCATAGAGAAACAAAATAAATAGCCATGCATAGCCCAGATTCTATTTTTACCCAGACCAGTCCCACAAATCGACCAGTAGAGAAAAATGTGTACGTTTCTGGAAAAGCTGTAAAACATGAAAGTTGTAGATCTTTTCAATACGCAAAATTTTTAAAAAAAACGAATCTTCTAACTCTTCCTAGAACTCAAGATATGACGTTTTTAGTGTGCTATGATTTTCTGGACATATTATGTATTTTTGTGTATAAATTCATAAAAACGTATTTTAAGTTTATATTTGGACATAATCTTGTTAGATGAGATTTATAACATGTAAATCAGTAACATGAAAGTGAAATAAGTGAAGGGGTTAGTGATTCTCACAAAGAATGATGATGAAGGACAATAGAGGATGTGATGGTGATGATGATTCCTTGAACTTCTCCTTCTTGAATCTTGATGAATGATGGTGGTTTAATGGAGGTTTTGGGTGGTTTGAGGGTGTTCTAATGACTGAGTTTCAGTTGTGGAGTGAGAGTGAGAGAGAGTGAAGAGAATGGAAATGAGTTTGTGTGAAGAAATGAGAGTGTGCATGCATTGTGAGTGGAAGTAGGGGTAAAGGGTCATGATTAGAAATTGCATGTGTTTTGAATGGGGGAGGGGAATGGGCAGCCATGGGGGGGAGAGGGGGCCGGCCAAGGGGGCCCCACTCAAGGGTATTTTGGTTATTTTCTTGTTCCTAATTTAATTTGTGGCGTTTTAGGTTCGTTTACTCGTTCGGTTTGGTGTTAAATGTTTAATACGCGTATTTAAGTAACGATTTAAATTTCAATATTTTCACTTGAAGTATTCATTCCAAATACTTGAAAAACATTTATAAAAATGATTCGTTAATTTAGTGATCTCGATTTGCGCGTTCGTTGTACGGATTCTAAATCGCGTGACGTTTTATTTGGACGTCGTTATCGTTTAAAGGCACGATATATTAATTGCTAGTTTTAATCTAATAAAATATTTTTGATTCAAGAATGTATTTTGACTTTCGTTCGATTGTCGGGCGTGTTCTGCTCGTTTTCGTTGCGTTTGAGACGTTTTTTAATCGAAACGTCTATGTTTTCGGGTATTATTATATTAAAATAATAATATATGATAAATAACTTCTAAAATAGATTTAAGTTATTTATAGAAATGTTTTCACCAACGTCGTATTTTATACAGTGTCGGACTCCGTCCGGTTGTTTTGCACAATTTCACCAAATTGCGTAAGCGTAATTACAACTAATTACGTAGCGTAATATAAATCAATTACGGAGGTGTATATTCACATAAAAATATACAAATAGTTACAAGTAATTACAAGTATTTAGCCTAATATTAAACTAAACACACGTAATTAGGGTTTCTAGTAGGGTTAATAAGTAACCCTAAATCGTCGGGTGTCACACGTGTTACCACTTTCCGCGCCTTTAAGGTACATGTGCTACCACTTTCTGGGAAAGGACCACCCCCCAAATGCATGCTAACTTGAGCCTAGGATGGCTAACGTGCACCAGATTTCAAGTATAAATAGGGCATCAAGGTTCATTTGATTCACACACCATTCCTATCACACCTTTCTTAGAAAACACACGTTCCTAGCTTATTTTTCTCATTCTAGAAATAAGCTCCAACTTTCTCACTCTACATTCTTTCTCTAGATTAGTTTTAACTAGTATTTTAAACTAGTTTAGAATTTTAATTAGAAATAGAAGGAAAGTGCGGAACGCATTGTAATATTCGGTGTACGCTCGGAATCATGTCAATTAATTCAAGTCTATTCTCTCTCGCATTTAATCCTGGTTAATTCTATCCTTATCTATCTAAACTAATTATGTTTATATTGATTATGCTTGATTTAGTTATTACCATGATTAGAGAGTAGTATACTTGTTGTGTTTGCTTGCGAAGTAGTTAGTTAATTATGAAATGATTTATAATTAAATTTTAAAGTAATATGACGGCCCCTATTTGACTGTTACTCGATATAGTACTGGAAACACTTCAAGGTGGAGTACAAATGTATGGAAGTCGAGGAACGACCAAAGGTAATCATACTACGAAATGGTATAATATTACGAAGTAATATGACGGCCCCTATTCGACTGTTACGCAGTATAGCGTTGGAAACACTTTAGGTGTAGTAAAAATACGTGGAAGCTGCGTAACGACCGAAGCTAGTTATATTACGGACTAATATATAAAATGAGAAACCTAGTTTAATTAATCTTTTTAAATAGACTTTTAAACTTTAAATTAATCTACCGCCTTTCACCCAGTAAACGTGATTACAACACCTTTTTAATGACGTCCAACTAAAAGGTAGTTAGTCATCTGTGTCAACATAATTTGTCAAAAGTATGAAACCATGGAACCGCAAGACTACATGGGGGATTACTGTAGGAAAAGACATGGCCAAGGTTTGTGTAACACCCCCAAAATTTGTTGATTTAATTTATCGGAAGCATTTAGTTAAGTATGGGGAGTGCCACAATATACAATACATGCATACGTATCAGAGCATATGATTACAACAGAACAAATATATTAAGATGCCAAAGTATTAGTTGCAAAGTTTACGATTCCTCGAATCGTACAAGTTAATAGTATTAAGTTTACAAAAGTAGATTTCGTAAATATCACTAAAATCACTTTAGTTATACAAAAGAAATCCAGTTTTCAAAAGTTGGCATCCTATTCCTTCATGGGTCGCCTATGTTCCATGTGTGCAGATCATCTTACATGCAGCTAATTCCCTGAAAAACATAGTAAAAGTCAACAACGAGGTTGAGTGAATTCACAGGTTTTATTTGGTTGTTTCAAAGCGTTCACAATTCGTTATCGTCA
Organism: Pseudognaphalium luteoalbum; assembly: GCA_963422505.1. Lineage (NCBI taxonomy): Eukaryota > Viridiplantae > Streptophyta > Magnoliopsida > Asterales > Asteraceae > Pseudognaphalium > Pseudognaphalium luteoalbum. The sequence goes on along the minus strand of OY730194.1, from coordinate 33,120,045 downwards.
TCACGATCCAATAAAGTTTCGTAGGAAAGCGGTAATCCTATTAGTATTTGTAGGAATGTAAGTATCCTAATGGTTGTTCGTAGAATGTCAGTATCCTAATAGTTGTTAACGGATCTATGTCAGTAGGATCGAGTACCCATGTCAGTAGGGTTCACCTAGTGGGGAGTGTCAGTGTCCCCTGTTCTACAAGTATAACGGATCCATGTCAGAAGGATCTAGTACCCATGTCAGTAGGGTTCAAATAGTAGGGAGTGTTAGTGTCCCATGTTCCATAAGTATAATGGATCCATGTCAGTAGGATCTAGTACCCATGTCAGTAGGGTTCAAATAGTAGGGAGTGTCAGTGTCCCTTGATCCATGTCAGTAGGATCTGGTCCATGTCAGAAGGACCCATTAGTTACCTAGTCAATTTCGTAGAAGCATTGCTGGTCGTTCTCCAGCGTTTCCAAAACAAGTTTAATACGTTTACAGTGTTTGTAGTATGAAAACGTTTATTCATAAACGTCAGTTTGTGTAACAGTTTAACAGTTCAATGTACTCTAATTGTTCGAGTAAATCAGTATACAATCATGTATTTTAAACGTTTGACTATGTTTTCCACCCCTGTTCAAAAGCAGTTAAAACAGTAAAAGTAGGGGCTGTGAACTCACCTGTTGAGTTAAGTAATAGTGCAAGAGCTAGCAAAGCCTAAAGTCCAAGTCTAATCCGAAATCTCCTAACGCCCTAAACGTATGAAATTTATAAGTATGAGTAAGTGGATGTCTTAGTTGACCATCCATGCTAGTGTTCTCTCAACTAGATATGTCCAAATGGTTTAGTTGTTTGTTCGTGTTTTAAAATTGTATACAGAATGTTGGTGAGTTTTTGTAACAATAATTTCAAGTATTATTATTAAGTGTTTCATTGTTTTGTACACTTATAAAAGTGTATGCGAGAGTATAATTAAGTTTACGTTTATTTTTCCGAAAGTGTATGTTTTAGCCGAAGTTAATGAAAGTCAAAGTTACTATTCATGCGTGAGTCAACAAGTCAAAGTTACTGTTCATGCGTGAGTCAACAAAAGTCAAAATTACTGTTCATGCGTGAGATAATTCACGGAGTACTGTTCATCCGACAATGTATTCACGGATTATTTGTGATTTTTATCTAAAATAGTAAACGTTATCGAATCGTTCTGAAATTTTTACAAAAAGTTCCCACATATGTTATGTACTTTCTGTAAATTTTTTATGATTTTTGGAGGTCGTTTGATATTTTATAAAAATTCACAAAGTGTCAGTGTTCAGTTTAATCCGAGATTAGACCACTTCTCACTAATCTAATTTTCTGGAGAAATGGGTGCATTTCTGAAATGAGCCAAAGAAGGACTTTTTGTAGATAACAAATTTATCAAGATTTTCCAAGTGGCATCACACGTTTTTGAGGTCTAGATTTTCCAAGTGGTATCACAAATTTACCAAGTGGTATCACAAATTTACCAAGATTTTCCAAGTGGTATCACAAATTTACAAAGTGGTATCACAAATTTACCAATATTTTCCAAGTGGTATCACAAATTTACCAAGATTTTCCAAGAACTCGAGATATAGTCCCGAGAAGTTACTGAAAATTCCTGTCTGCCTGAACAGTAAACCTATGTCACCGGAGAAAAATGTTTTCGAGTAGCAAACGGAGTCAAAAAGTCACGATACTAATTTTGTTGGAAAGATAACTTATTATACTACATTCTAGGATTAAGAAACGCATCATTTCATGGAGAAATAGTTTTTAAATAATTCGTTGAAGTTAGAACAGAAATCTGGACAGGAAACAAAATTATATATTTCGAGTTTTAAAACGCGTTTCGTTTTATATTTTGGACATTTTATAGTTGAGTAAACATACTAACATGTAAATATATATGTTCCAGGTATAATTAATGAAGAATAAAGAGTTCCTTACAAAGAAATGAAGAGGAGAAGGAAGAAAGAAGTCGAATGCTCGTTTTTATGCGTTTTCTTGAATTCCGGCGTGGCGGATCGTGGCGGCACTATGGTGGATGATGGTGGTGTGTGGTGGTGACTTGGGGCTGTGGGGATGGCAGAATTTTCGTGGAGGGAGAGAGGGAAAGAGAGATAGGGTTGTGTGTGAAGAATGGTGAAGTGTAGTGAAGGAGAAAGGGGGTATGGGTGTATGGAGTGATCAAATAAGCATGGGAGGCCAAGCCTCATGGAGATTTTCTACATAAAATCATGGGGGTCCCACCCCATGTGATGTCTAAATTGTTTCCCCAAATTTGCACTTCGTGCGGTGTTCGTTTACCCGTTCGTTTCGACGTTTTAATCAACCGTTAAACGTTTGTTATGCGTCTTTAACTAACGATTTAAAACCCAATATTTTAACTCGAAGTATTTTATCAAAATACTAAATAATGAGTTATAAAAGTATAGCTTGAGATTATTTTGCGTGTTGGGCGCGTTTCACGCGTTTTTGCCGCGTACTGTAAGTATTATACGTTACAAAATACGTGTTAAATATTATCGGCATAATATTTAGTAAATAATAATGTTATTAAATAATTTCGTTCACCAACGGTTGTATGTATATCTATCGAGTTTGTTCCAATTGTTTGGTACGTAATTACAATAAATTACGAAACGTTAAATACTACGCGTATTAACTAGCCGGGCTTTGCTAGACTTACCTCTAAAAGTAGTTGTGAATTCACTCAAGTAGGGAATTAGCCTAATAATGCAAATGTTTAACGTTTATAATCGCGTTTAAATTTGCGGGGTGTCACATTCTCCCCATGTTAGAGAAATCTAGTCCCGAGATTTAAAACCAAGTCGGAACGCCCGTTGCGTATGTTTTTCCGAAAAGTCATGTCGTTAATAATAATAATAGTTTGCGTGGTGCTCTAAGTTGCCATAAATTTCTAACGGTTTAGTATACTCGCGGTATAGTTGGATAAGTAGTGCGTTTGTAACACAGTCAATGTTTACCAAGTGTTAGGTTTGAATCGATATTCAAATAGTGTAACGTTTAAGCGTAATAGTTTGTTAAAACGTACCAAGGTTAGCGTAGGGATCTGGTTGTGCATCCCTTGCCCCTATGACGTAAGCACGTCCGCGAGCTGGTGGAGCAACGGTGTTGTTGTTGTTCTGATTGTTGTTGGCGTTGTTGAGTTGTGGGCACTGGTTTCGGTAGTGTCCTGGCTCACCATACCTGAAACACCCATTATTTCGTTGCTCATTATTCGCGGGATGGGTTCTGCATGCCCGGGTTCTGTGTCCAAATCGGTTGCAGTTGTTACAGAAGAAGCAATCTCCCTCGTGGTGCTTTCCGCACTTTCCACACTTGGGCCTCTTGCCAAGATAAGGTTTCGTTTCAGTGTTGGCGATTGAAGCGTAGGCTCGGGAATTTCCCCCGTTCCTGTTCTGTTGACCTTGACGGTCATTACCCTCGTTGTTCCATTTGCGTTTCTCTCCCCCGTGACCAACAATCTCAGTACTGCTCGGTTCGTTCCTCCAAGTAGCAGCTTTCAACGTGCCAATCAGAATTGCGTCGTCGGTCAAACTCTGAGCCAGGTCACCTGCGCTCTTAAAGGTGGTTGGTTTGAAGGACATAACCATGCCTCTGATTTGTGGGGCCAAGCCCCTGATGTATCGTTTGATGCGTTCCTTTTCAGGAGTCACCATGTGGGGCACAAGACGTGCAAGCTCTTGAAATCTAGTTGTATAACCGGTAATGTCAGCGCCGGTCATCTGAATGTTCCAGAGTTCAGTCTCGAGTTTCTGGATCTCGTTGGGAGAGCAATACTCCTCCATCATCATCTGTTTCAGAGTCTCCCAGGTCATGGAGTAAGCGGCTGAGCGTCCAATAATCTGGACCTGAGCGTTCCACCAGGTTAGCGCTTTGTCAGCTAGAGTATAGGTGGCATATTTCACCACGTTGTTGGTGGCGCAGTCGTTGATGTCGAGGACCGATTCCATCTTCTTGATCCAATGGACTAGGCCGATGGCCCCTTCAGTCCCGGTGAAGGTGCTCGGTTTGCAGGCCTGGAAAGTTTTGTAAGAACACCCCTGTTGGGTATTCACAGGAGTTTCACTGTTGACGGGAGTGGTTCCACTGTTGTGCACCACATTATCACGATTGCGGCTTGCCTCATACTGGGCAATTGCTTTAGCCACACGTCGTTCGATGATCTGTTCGGTAGTTTCAACGACAGGAGGTGGGGGCGCTCGGCGACTGTTTCGGGTATTTCTTCGTTTAGGTGGTATGATGACGTTCTGCGATGAAGGAATGCAGAAGTCAATGCCAATGAAAAGGATGTGAAGAATAAATTTCCACATGTTTTTAGTTATAGAACACTAAAAATGATTGACAAGATCCCCTTCACGTATCTTGTGACTATGAAACGCCCATATGTACTTAGTATGATATAATCACGTTGGACATGCGTCATTATATGATGCTAAATACATACTTCTTTTCATCAACCACTTAATACGATCAGGTTCACATGAGATTAGAGTGTCAACGAACGAAATCTGATGTGGTATGGTCCAATAGATGGATCGCACGTGTCGACGTGTCGTATCGATAGTTAGACGTATGCAAATGTGTGTATGCATGTGCATTCTAGCCAAGGCTATAGTCTAGGTCTCTAAGGTCTCTAAGTCACCTAAGAAATCTAGTTCGCTATAACCAATGGCTCTGATACCAATCTGTAACACCCCCAAAATTTGTTGATTTAATTTATCGGAAGCATTTAGTTAAGTATGGGGAGTGCCACAATATACAATACATGCATACGTATCAGAGCATATGATTACAACAGAACAAATATATTAAGATGCCAAAGTATTAGTTGCAAAGTTTACGATTCCTCGAATCGTACAAGGTAAAAGTATTAAGTTTACAAAAGTAGATTTCGTAAATATCACTAAAATCACTTTAGTTATACAAAAGAAATCCAGTTTTCAAAAGTTGGCATCCTATTCCTTCATGGGTCGCCTATGTTCCATGTGTGCAGGTCGTCTTACATGCAGCTAATTCCCTGAAAAACATAGTAAAAGTCAACAACGAGGTTGAGTGAATTCACAGGTTTTATCTGGTTGTTTCAAAGCGTTCACAATTCGTTATCGTCATCACGATCCAATAAAGTTTCGTAGGAAAGCGGTAATCCTATTAGTATTTGTAGGAATGTAAGTATCCTAATAGTTGTTAACGGATCTATGTCAGTAGGATCGAGTACCCATGTCAGTAGGGTTCACCTAGTGGGGAGTGTCAGTGTCCCCTGTTCTACAAGTATAACGGATCCATGTCAGAAGGATCTAGTACCCATGTCAGTAGGGTTCAAATAGTAGGGAGTGTTAGTGTCCCATGTTCCATAAGTATAATGGATCCATGTCAGTAGGATCTAGTACCCATGTCAGTAGGGTTCAAATAGTAGGGAGTGTCAGTGTCCCTTGATCCATGTCAGTAGGATCTGGTCCATGTCAGAAGGACCCATTAGTTACCTAGTCAATTTCGTAGAAGCGTTGCTGGTCGTTCTCCAGCGTTTCCAAAACAAGTTTAATACGTTTACAGTGTTTGTAGTATGAAAACGTTTATTCATAAACGTCAGTTTGTGTAACAGTTTAACAGTTCAATGTACTCTAATTGTTCGAGTAAATCAGTATACAATCATGTATTTTAAACGTTTGACTATGTTTTCCACCCCTGTTCAAAAGCAGTTAAAACAGTAAAAGTAGGGGCTGTGAACTCACCTGTTGAGTTAAGTAATAGTGCAAGAGCTAGCAAAGCCTAAAGTCCAAGTCTAATCCGAAATCTCCTAACGCCCTAAACGTATAAAATTTATAAGTATGAGTAAGTGGATGTCTTAGTTGACCATCCATGCTAGTGTTCTCTCAACTAGATATGTCCAAATGGTTTAGTTGTTTGTTCGTGTTTTAAAATTGTATACAGAATGTTGGTGAGTTTTTGTAACAATAATTTCAAGTATTATTATTAAGTGTTTCATTGTTTTGTACACTTATAAAAGTGTATGCGAGAGTATAATTAAGTTTACGTTTATTTTTCCGAAAGTGTATGTTTTAGCCGAAGTTAATGAAAGTCAAAGTTACTATTCATGCGTGAGTCAACAAGTCAAAGTTACTGTTCATGCGTGAGTCAACAAAAGTCAAAATTACTGTTCATGCGTGAGATAATTCACGGAGTACTGTTCATCCGACAATGTATTCACGGATTATTTGTGATTTTTATCTAAAATAGTAAACGTTATCGAATCGTTCTGAAATTTTTACAAAAAGTTCCCACATATGTTATGTACTTTCTGTAAATTTTTTATGATTTTTGGAGGTCGTTTGATATTTTATAAAAATTCACAAAGTGTCAGTGTTCAGTTTAATCCGAGATTAGACCACTTCTCACTAATCTAATTTTCTGGAGAAATGGGTGCATTTCTGGAATGAGCCAAAGAAGGACTTTTTGTAGATAACAAATTTATCAAGATTTTCCAAGTGGCATCACACGTTTTTGAGGTCTAGATTTTCCAAGTGGTATCACAAATTTACCAAGTGGTATCACAAATTTACCAAGATTTTCCAAGTGGTATCACAAATTTACCAAGTGGTATCACAAATTTACCAAGATTTTCCAAGTGGTATCACAAATTTACCAAGATTTTCCAAGAACTCGAGATATAGTCCCGAGAAGTTACTGAAAATTCCTGTCTGCCGGAACAGTAAACATATGTCACCGGAGAAAAATATTTTCGAGTAGCAAACGGAGTCAAAAAGCCACGATACTAATTTTGTTGGAAAGATAACTTATTGTACTACATTCTAGGATTAAGAAACGCATCATTTCATGGAGAAATGGTTTTTAAATAATTCGTTGAAGTTAGAACAGAAATCTGGACAGGAAACAAAATTATATATTTCGAGTTTTAAAACGCGTTTCATTTTATATTTTGGACATTTTATAGTTGAGTAAACATACTAACATGTAAATATATATGTTCCAAGTATAATTAATGAAGAATAAAGAGTTCCTTACAAAGAAATGAAGAGGAGAAGGAAGAAAGAAGTCGAATGCTCGTTTTTATGCGTTTTCTTGAATTCCGACGTGGCGGATCGTGGCGGCACTATGGTGGATGATGGTGGTGTGTGGTGGTGACGTGGGGCTGTGGGGATGGCAGAATTTTCGTGGAGGGAGAGAGGGAAAGAGAGATAGGGTTGTGTGTGAAGAATGGTGAAGTGTAGTGAAGGAGAAAGGGGGTATGGGTGTATCGAGTGATCAAATAAGCATGGGAGGCCATGCCTCATGCAGATTTTCTGCATAAAATCATGGGGGTCCCACCCCATGTGATGTCTAAATTGTTTCCCCAAATTTGCACTCCGTGCGGTGTTCGTTTACCCGTTCGTTTCGACGTTTTAATCAACCGTTAAACGTTTGTTACGCGTAATTAACTAACAATTTAAAACCCGATATTTTAACTCGAAGTATTTTATCAAAATACTAAATAATGAGTTATAAAAGTATAACTTGAAATTATTTTGCGTGTTGGGCGCGTTTCACGCGTTTTTGCCGCGTACTGTAAGTATTATACGTTACTAAATACGTGATAAATATTATCGGCATAATATTTAGTAAATAATAATGTTATTAAATAATTTCGTTCACCAACGGTTGTATGTATATCTATCGAGTTTGTTCCAATTGTTTGGTACGTAATTACAATAAATTACGAAACGTTAAATACTACGCGTATTAACTAGCCGGGCTTTGCTAGACTTACCTCTAAAAGTAGTTGTGAATTCACTCAAGTAGGGAATTAGCCTAATAATGCAAATGTTTAATGTTTATAATCGCGTTTAAATTTGCAGGGTGTCACAGTTTGAAGCTGCGGAACCACTTTAAGTGAGGAACGTAGTGGATAATTAGGGGATTTATTGGGTAGTCTTAAGCAAGGCTGGTTTAAAGCCATAAATGAACCTCTTAAATACATGAATCTGTCAGGATGACGAGGAATCGTTATATGATTCAGTTTGTCTAGTACCTTTAGATTTTTTCTCCATTAATAAGAAAGTAAAATTAAACTTAAATAAAGATCTTTCTTATTATTCTAAATACTTTGTGATGTCACCATAACTTAGTTACTGGTGTGACATGCTAATGGGATTTTATTAGTAGGGATCTAGTGTTTACATCACAAGTATCCAAGAGTAACAATTAACAAACATCCTTTAAAATAGTTTCTCCAAACATTATCCCATAACTTAATTAACGAAGTATCAGCAAACACTATCTTTATCTTATCTGCTTTATCTTTTATTTTAATTTCATTTTTATTTATTTACTTGCCTAAGTTAGTTAGTAGAAAAGCCAATACTCCCCCACTATTTTATAAACTCTTCACTAGTTTAAAAGCTCTCATCTGCCGCACCCTAGTTTCAATTTTGTCGGTTTGAAGAATGACTCTAGGTCATACCTACTACTTGCGCACCCTTAGGATTAACATTGTTAGGAAAAACTTAGGCCCCACAATTACAAATTTAAAATACTCACTGGTGTCACGATTAGACATTCACGGAACGACACGTGACATCTGGGAGTCACATCATAACCCTTTTACGACTCTTCATGCAAATCAATTATGACAACAATAATAATCTGAATCTATGGATAATAACAATTTAGTAGGTGATATGCATTGAAAATAGACTTGGGGATACTCTGATCGAACCTATTTGACGATGTCCTCTCTTAACTAATTTTTTTAATTCAACTCCATTGACCCATTTGAAACAAAACACAACCTAAATTAACCCATTTATAAGTAGATGGGTGCATATCTCATAAGAAGCTTATCTTGCAAGAGCACAATAACCTGTCACAATGGATCCATGTAAAGGTTAGCATTTTAAGACTTTCACCATATTCAGCACCAATATAAACGAAAATTTTCCAGGGAATCAAATAACTTTTTCTCCAGCTGAGGCTGCTTCTTACAAACCTTAATAAAAATCTTATAAATCAAACTAAAAATTATAAATACAAAATAAATAGAATGCTCTTCAACTTCCAATCAATTATCAATGCACCATCTATAATAGTTTATTAAAAAAAGTTACAAATGAAGCGCACATGAGCAGATTTTTAAACTAAAAAGAAACCTGGTTTCAAGTACATGAGCAAATTCAATATCGTAGAGTGCAAACCCTATAAGAAAAAAAAGAGATGACAAATGGCAATCACCCATACGAAAACCTGTAGAAAACTTGAAGACTTTGAACTCATGAACAATAATAATTCGTAACTTTTAATATTTAAATACAGATCTTACGTATGATGAGCATTGCCAAATAAGAACACACTAAAATGAAAAATAGAGCCAGCTAGCATCAACTCAGTGTGCTCTGCAATAACTATATGATCATCAATTTAAGTAACTTCTTAAGTATCATGCAACATATACAACCCTTTGTTTAATTTTGACAAAAAGGGTTCAAATTGCACCCAATTTGCCACAATCTAATTACTGTTTTCCTACAAAATAAATACTATAAAAAATCAAATTGTATCTTGTACCTCCGAAGCATCATGAGTTGAATCCAAACCCATAAGCAAATCCATACAACCGAGCTTTCAAAGGCAGACCTGAAACTTGGTAAAGTCCCCCTTAATAGCCCACTCAATTTCAACACTTTCAAAATCAATTAAACAAACTTAAAATAGAATAAAGCGAAAGTTAACAATTACAAATTTTAATTGTTGGCAGCCTCAAACAGGTCAAACAAAAATATCAAGTAGACCATTGTATTGTCTAAGGAATTATGGAAACTACAAAGGTTCACCAATAGCAAGACAAAATCATAGAAACATCATTGAACAATTTATAAAAACATGTTACCCAACCAACCCATTTAACAACATAAGTAGACTGAATAACTGTTACCCCGAACATATCCAATGAAAACAGATGTCCAATAAATACTACTAATGCAAAGTTGTCGCCACTAAAACACCCTCACATCTGAACAACCATGATGCCTTTAAAAATATACAATTTAGCACCAGACGACAAAACACTCTTACATTTGTAGAAAGCAATCAAGGTCAATCATTACCTTAGCACTTTTAGATGTCAAAATGGGCAGAAAGTAGAAAGGCCTGAAATATTTTACTTCGACATTTCCAAAAACATACCCTATCAAAAGATGCATGTTTTCATTGAAACATTTTATCAAACACATAGCATGCAATGCATATATGACATAGTTAAAATACCAAACTACTAAGCACACAATGAAATTAAAAGACCAAAACCAAATAAACATAATACCTACAACAAACACCACATAAATATCAAATTATTATATTAACAAAACACACCAACAGAAAATGAAACTTACGAAGCAGAATACCAACAAATTAAATCAAATAAACTAACCTTGCAAAGAAAACAAGATCAAGCTCTTATGATATACACGATATCCCACAAATATCCACAGCTCTCATTATCTATCCACATCGTAAAGCAATTAAGCAAACATAAATAGCTAATTAATTCATGAAAAAACTGCAATTAACTATTGACAAAATTTAGTGATAGAAACTTAAGATGTAACTCTATATGATCATAAAATCAAAACCTACTTAGCACTGACCCATCTTTAGATGGTGAACACATCTTTACATCTTTTCATCGTTTCCCAACCTTAGCGGTCATGTCCTCATTATCATTCAAAGTTCCCATCCTAACAGCTTCATCTGTCAATCTTTGAGCTAACTCAACTGCACTCTTAAAGGTGGCAGGGCAGGAAGAGGTTACTAAGCTTCTAATTTGCGGTACCAATCCAAATATGTACCTTTCAATGCGTTTGTACTCCGGTGTCACCATGTGTGGTACCAGGCGTGCTAGTTCTTGAAATCGAGTAGTGTAGCCTGTAATGTCAACACCAATCATCATAATATTCCACAACTCAATTTCGATCTTTTGCAGCTCGCTGCGAGGACAGAACTCGTCCATTATCATAGCCTTCAAATCCTCCCATGAGAGCGAGTAGGCATTCGTTCGTCCAAGTGTTTGGACCTGAGCGTTCCACCAAGTTAGTGCCTTGTCTGCCAGTGTGCAGGTGGCATACTTCACCATGCAGTCGCGGGCACAATTGCTAATGTCGAGCACAGACTCCATCTTCTCGATCCAGTGAATGATTCCTATGGCTCCTTCAGTGCCATTGAATGTGCTTGGTTGGCAAGCCAAAAAGTTTTTGTAGGAACATCCTTGTTGGACATTCTCTGGGTTGTCAGTCGGCGTATCTCTTACCGTGTTTTGACTTCCGGTGTTGCGGTTTCTACTTGCCTCATACTGGGCAATGCCTTCAGCAATACGTCGTTCTATGATTTGTTCGGGGGTTTCAACAGGAGGTGTGTTGGTTCGTCGACTGTTCCTAGTTTTTCGCTGCTTAGGTGGCATGATTGCGTTCTGCGATGAATAAAATGCAGAAGTCAACGCCAGAGTAAGGAATGTGAAGAATAGTGTTTCACATTAGAGAGGTTCTATAGAGAAAGCATGGAAGGATTTTAGTCCTTAGAAGTGTGCTGATTCAGTATGTTAATCGTGACGGCGAGCGGATAACAATTGTCTATTAACCAATGTACCGACTATTTTGTCAAAATTTCCTGACTCTACCGGGGTAAGTCTATCTCGAAGAAATGGCCCTCTAAAGCTAGGGTACATTCCGGTACTATTTCTCCTGAATCGATTAACTTACCACCGACAAGTCCTACGATATATTTGTTGTTTAGTTTAAAAAAGTTTAGGTTTCTGATAGTGGTCGATAAGTATTAGATTTCGCCTTCGAAATCATAAGTCGTTGCAGCGGAATGTTAGTTGCCAATTCCATGGCCGTAGTGGTATAATTCGAGGCCTATACATACATATCATATATATTATAGCCTAGTAAGTATGGTACATAATAGTTTCAGTCCCGTCTCTATCGTAATCCAAGTCTACTATCACATCTTTGTTCACTATAACCATTTCGGATTTCTCATCAATTCTCCTCTAATTGTACATAGTTGATCAGGCTATGTTAAATTAAACTCGAATGATAAAACTCCCGAACCAATTATAATAAACAAAGCATACAACTTAAGAGTTATAGTCTAGGGTCACTAATGCACTCCTAGTTCGCTATAACTATGGCTCTGATACCAATCTGTCACACCCCCAATTTCACTGATGCGGAAGCGGGTCGGGTCGGGGCGTGACTAATCCGGTAATCACAACACATAATCATAAGCAAACGACCTCTACATGAGACGTTTGAAAACGTTATTACATAATCCAAAATAGAGTGTTTACAATATTGCGAGTTCGCAAAACAATTTCATTACATATTTAGTAGTACAAAAGCAATGCAATGAAAATCCATATGTTGAAAGTATGCGACTCAAGCTAGGATCCTGTGGTCCAATCCTACTGTCTTCTTGTACCTGAGAATGCACGCTAAAACAGTCAGCTATAAAGCTGGTGAGTTCATAGGTTTGTTAGGAAAAACAATATGTTGTGTGACATAAGTCACAAAGTAAGTTGTAATGTATGAAAGCCATACATTCGTAATACCTGTGAGTGAGTTAACAAAATCTTGTTTAATGGTATAAACCCAAAATAGTTTTCTTGTATTCTAGTTTCTAGAGTTCTCGAGTTCTAAAGTTTTAGTTTCTATTTTCTAGCGTTCTTGATTCTGTTCTAGTTTCTATTTTCTAGCGTTCTGAATTCTGTTCTAGTTTCTAGACCCTTGAGTTCTTGAGTTCTAGTTTCTTGTTTCTTGAGTTCTAGAGTTCTAGTTGCTTGTTTCTAAGGTTCTTGATTCTGTTATAGCTTCTAGTTCCTCGGGTTCTTGGGTTCTTGTTTCTAGTTTCTTGAATTCTTAAGTTCTTGTTTCTAGTTTCTTGAATTCTTGAGTTCTTGTTTCTAGTTTCTTGAATTCTTGAGTTCTTGTTTCTAGTTTCTTGATCTAGAGAGTGCACACAACAGTACTAGCAAACAAATAAATCACATTTAATAAAACACATAATGCAAATAATAAAACACACATAGTTTCTTGCATTCTTGAGTTTTATGATCTTGCACATAAGTTCTTGATCTTGCACGTATGGTTCTTGATCTTGCACATAAGATTCTTGCACACAAAGTTCTTGTTTCTTGAAAATCTTGTTTCTTGAAAATGCTGTTTCTTGTTCCTAGTTTCTTGTATCATAGTTTCTTGAGTCCTTGAAACCTAATTTCTCGAGTTCTTGAAATCTAGGTTCTTGTAATCTAGCATCTTGCATCTAAGTGGGTTTCTTGTATTCTTATTCATAGTGTTCTTGTATTGTGACTTCAAGTATTCTTGTATCCCTAAAATGCAGTCTATCGTTGTCTTGTGTTCTTGTATCATAGTCTAGAGCAATCTAGTATTCTTGTAATATTGAGCAATAGCCTACGAGGCTTCCTATTCTGTCAATAGTTCTTGTATGTGAAACTTATCATGTTATAAGTTTAAGGATCCTAAACGTATAGGATAAACAGTTGTAAAAACAATTTACAATATTCGTTTCATAAAACAAATTTTATGAAAAATAACGTGCATGCATTCTCCCCCAAAAACAGTTATAAACAGTTTAAAAGAGTGGGGCTATGAAACTCACCTTTGGGTGCTAGCGTTCCTAAATGCGCGTGTGATCCAAATAATAACCTCCTAGTGTCCTAAATACATGAGGTTATATAAGTAAGTGGACGTTTAAATAAACTATCCATATATGTGTTCATTTAGTTTAATCATGTCCAAGGTATTCGATTTGTGTTCTTGTTTGAGTTTTGTAAATAAGTACGGCCCGTTGGTTTTGAAATTGAAATTATATTTCAAAAACATAATTTGGTTTGTTTTCGTAAAAACTCGTCGTGTATATATATATATACAATAAAAGTTGGTTGTTAAACTGATTTGGCAAGGCTGCACTGTTTTGGCCATATCTCCCTCATACGAACTCGGATTTAGGCGATCCAGGCGCCCAAACGACCGTCACTCAGAGGGCTACAAATCTACAAAATATGGGATTGCTGGAACATAGCACTTAGCCGATCGGCTAAGCTTTATTAGCCGAACGGCTGGGAAAAACTTACCCGATCGGCTGAATGAGTATAGCCGATCGGCTGGAGATGATTACCCGATCGGCTGGAGCATAGCCGATCGGCTGTGAAGTCGTTACAGGTCTATTTCAGCTCTGTTCGAGCAGTTTACACAGCAAACAAATTTCGGTTTCGTTTATGGACATAATAAGTTCATAAAACACTTAAACATGATGATATAAGTTATATAAACTTGAAAACTTAAAGAAAAGTGTAGTTTTCTTACGTACTAAAATTGGGTACCGAAAATGGTGATGAAGATGATAATGATGATCACGATGATGATGAAGATGAAGATGATGACTATGGAGTTCTGCTCCTGCCGTTGCTTGTTGTTGATGATGCCCGAAGATGATGATGATTTTTGGTGGTGATGAACCGAGAGAAAGAGCAGAGGAAGAACATGGATACGTTGTGTGTGTAAATTATTGGAGTTGGTTGAATATCACCAGCTCCAATAATTGATATTAATTGGTATTTTCGCTTCGTGTTCATATACCCGATCGTAAAGTAGTATAGTCTTATTAAACGATAAATTTCCAAATACAAAATCGTATATGTTTTTAATCGAAGTATTTTATAAAAATACTTTTAAGTGCGTTATAAAAATATAACTTTGTTTCAATTGGAACATACGGATAGTTTTTAGTACACAAAATGTGTATAAAATATCAATCGAGTAAATAATTATTATTCTCATAATAATACATTATTTAAAAATGTTTTTCACCAACGTCCGTAATTGATATTGCGCGTTCTTTCAAATTGTTTGTATGCGATTATTAATAATCATTTTATGTTATATATATATATATATGCTATATATATATAATACTTGAATACTTGGTATTAACTCGTATAAAATACGAGTATTTGAGGTTTAAATTGGGCACAAAATTTGCCCTTTCTTTGACCGGGTGTCACAGAATCAATCAGACATAAGTCTACAAACATTTATCTTCCTAATATTGCTTTATGGAAAGTAAATTGTTGCTTACAAAAAAAAAATTACCACAATATTCCTTGATAACCAGCATCTCCACGTCATCAACATTCTAGCTCACCATTGGAGGAAAGCGGGTTGATGACATCATCCGAATTCACCCTTTAGTATATATAGTATATCGAATAGAATAGATATAGATAAATAGATAGATAGATTTGTAATTATTGACAAAAGTTCGAGTTATGATCAAACTAAACGTACCCAAAAAAGTTACTAGAATATAGTGTAGAAAACACAATACTCAACATTTAATCACATTAACAATGCAAAAAGAACACATTTCTCTGTAACTTTCAATGAATTTTTGTGATCAAATCAAACATCAAACATACATTTTTAACAGGGAAACAAAAACTGAAATTAAAACATCTTTTGTAATGCGTACTAATAATAGTGTAATCAATATCTTAAAACACATTTATGTATGGTATTATATTTATTTCAACGTGTAGAACTCGATAAAAAACAATTCAGCTAACGCCCACCGTGGGGCTCGAACCCACGACCACAAGGTTAAGAGCCTTGCGCTCTACCAACTGAGCTAGACGGGCTAATTACGTCCTTTTTCTCGCATTATTTACAATGAACGCATAAATAATAATACACATTACATTTTATGCAAAGTCTAGAGTTTAAATTTCGAGCTTTGTATTCATTTCGTCTCTTTCTCTTTAGTTACTGAAGAAACCACTTAATATCATTCTGAAAATTTTGTACGATAAACACTCAAGTAAAAATAATTAATAAGAGTAATTAGCATAGAAATGTTAAGTTTGTTTAAACATCAAAAGGTAATTATAAATATGCAATTATTATATATAGTTCATGTGAACTTGTAGCATGTGACAAATTGGACAACTTAGGAACATCATATGAGATAATCGATTTGAATGTTCTCCATAAGATACTGAGAGTTAGATATAAGAAGAACCCTGGTGTTGTTATAAGGATAATTGATTTGAAGGTTATATGGATGAATAATCAACGCTTTAACTATGAACAACGAATTGACACCATGAGTATTATCTAAGGTTACAAAGATAAAGGTACGTAATAAATGATTTTCCGCATCTTAGATTTAAGTCGTAAATTGTACCATATATATATATATATGTATATATATGTTTTTTTTCTCATGTTAGGAAAATTGAAGAAAGTCGTGAACACATTAGCATCTTGAATTATTGGTGAAATGCTCCCGCTCAAAACGTTGCATGCACTCATTTGATCTCACTTGCTGCTACATTTGAAACGTTTTTAGTTATTTTATTGTGGGTGAAGTTCAAATGAAAATAAAAATTTGTGGAACCAATATGAATAGGCCATATGTTATAAAACTCATTTTTCTCCACGTTTTTAAAAATCTAATATCTCACACATAGTAAGTCGGAAAATTATAAAATTGCACCATAATAATCAATATTTTTTTCTCTTCAATTTTCCATCTCACAAGGTATATTTTTGACGACTTTTTTGGGGGGTTTTACAAAGTATCACATGTGTTACCCGCTGGTATCACATGTATTTACTCTCTGGTAACATGTGTATTAGTTGTTTTAAAACCCACTAAAATAATGGGGAAAAAACGTGGAAAATATACCTTGTAATATCTCTAATCGAAGAGAAAAAATGCTGATTTTTATGGTACAATTGTTGTGATTTTTCGACTTACCGTTTGAGAGATTATTAATTTTAAGAACGTGGGGGATCGAAAGTGTTTAGTGACACATGACGCATTCCTATTGGTTTCCCTATTCTCACAAAAAGTTGACGTCTTACTCTATTTATTGTATAATATAGTTGAAACTAAAGGACACAAAAATATTGAGCATGTTTTAAGGTGGTGTTTGGGGGAGCTTATTTTGTAATAAGCAAATAAGCTCAAAAATCATAGCTTATTTGAGCTTATAAATTCTCTTTCACAAATAAGCAAATAAGCTAACCAAATAAGCCCATCCAAACACAAAATCTGAAGCTTATTTTATATCAATAAGCAAATAAGCTCCGAAAATAAGCCCCCTGATACATTTACATTTCCTCTAACCAAATTTTATTGGTTGTCATATTCGGTCTAGACGAGGAACAATATGGCAATACCGGCAATGAGCGTTTAATGGCTCGTCTGAAGATTCTACAACTACACAAGCGTATAATAGAGGAATTCTTGAACACAAGTGCTACAAGATTTTAAGGGGGAAATGTT
Source organism: Pseudognaphalium luteoalbum (assembly GCA_963422505.1). Taxonomy (NCBI): domain Eukaryota; kingdom Viridiplantae; phylum Streptophyta; class Magnoliopsida; order Asterales; family Asteraceae; genus Pseudognaphalium; species Pseudognaphalium luteoalbum. The sequence continues at coordinate 33,102,672 of OY730194.1, read as the reverse complement.
GTTGAAAAAACACATGACGACAAATTCAAAAGGAAAAGCAAAACAATTAAAGGATGGAAATAAGGATAAGAGGAAGGGTAAAGAGAACACATAATAATATGGTTGTATGTATAGGATAAAGATCGGAGGAGCACAAGGAATAAGGTGGATGGACCTTTTTGCAATTTTAACAAATTTGTATAAAGGATGAGGGACTATTTTGCAATTTTGATTAAATTATGGATTCACTTATAAAAAAACGTGAAAAAGCTTCTAAAAATTATTCAATCATAAAACTATTTAATATGCAAGATTCAGTAAAAATAATAAAAAAACGTAAGATGCAGTGATAAATATATAAGATGCAGTAACAAATATACAAAGAAGTGGTTACAATAAAATACATGATGCAGTAACAAAAATATATAAGATGCAGTAACAAATATACAAAAGGCGTAGTAAAAAAAATACAACATGCAGTAACAAAATATAAAATATGCAGTAAAAAATATATAAAATATGCAGTAACAAATATACAAGATGCTGTAAACAAAGTAATACTAATTTTCTAAATTCAAGAATAAAATTAAAGATTTACAAAAACATCAAAATGCTAAAATATACATAAGATGCAGTAAAAATATACAAAAGATGCTGTAAAAAGTATTCATGATTTTTTATAGATTTAAAAAGTACGATGCAGTAAAAAAATATAAGATACAGTAAATAAGTACTACTTCATAAACTGAAAAGGTATAAAACAAATTCAATAAAACAATCATCCGTATACAAATGACATTTCGTTTCAATTCGATAACTAATAAGCTTCATCCATATCAAAATTGCGAGAAACTCATTTGATTATATGTCGCCAGACTTCAAAAATCAACAATCGGTGTTAGACATGATAGATAAACGACAAGGTTTAGGTTCAAACGCCGTCCTCCGCCATTGATGATGCGACGACGGTCAAATCAAAGCAGCAAGAGCTCGTTTAACCAGATCACCTTCTCTCTAATCAGATTTACCGTATCTCACAAGCGAATTCATGTTCAGGTAATTCTTCATAACTTAATTCATGTTCCATAGCTTCGATTCAAAAAACGATTGATTGTTTAATTTGAAGGCACAAACGTAATCAAAATCGATCAGAAATTCGCAACACATACAATAAAATTACGGTGTTATTGTGATGACGGTGGTGACGACAGTTGACGGTGGTTACGGTAGTGACTCCAGTCGGCGCTGGTTGCGGTGGTGACTCCGGCAGGTGGTCGACGAAGGTGGTGGTGTTCTTGTGTTGATATCTTCTTGTGAAGAGCAAGGTACAGAGATAAAGTTTAGTGTGTGTTTTGAGAAAGGAAGAAAAAGATTGAGCATAGTATATAATTAAGAAATTGCAAATTAGTCCCTTGCCCTCCTTGTCCTCTTTAAATGGCATTCTCCTTTGATCCTAAATCATATGTATGTATATGTTAAAAAAAGAAATATTTTGTTTTGGCTCTACTTCGTAGATATGCCCGTTTGTGGATGTTTTTTTTAGTCCCACTTGATCCGGATCCTACCATTTTTCGATTGTATTCGTAGGTATGCCAGAAGAGTTTTTTGAGTATCTCATGAAATCCTCCAACTAAGCGCGGCCTAAAAGACTTTAGTTATTCACGGATTTGAATAATCATTTAACCTTACATCTGAATAATCATTTAACCTTACATAACTCGTGTCTAAACATGAGTTTGTAAAAATTAATTTGTCATTACACAAAAATAACAAACTATTATTATTTGTAAATATTTAACAATGTTCTGAATACGATAATTCGAAGGGTTCATTGTTTCAAATTGTATTACATTTTGCCGTGGTTATTATTCTATTTGATGTACTTCCATTTATATATTATATTTGCATGTATACTTTCCTTTTTTGTCATACACAAAAATTATAAGTTTTTTTTTTTTATCAATGTCAAAGATGAGAAGTTTACCTACAATAGACGATATTTTAAACATCAATACATAGGATATAAATTTTGAAAGTATACTTCATATAATAGTAATTTATACTTTCAAATAATAAATCAATAATTCGAACGTTCTTCTAAGAGGAAAGGGAGTGCGACTGGCACCCGGTCGGCGTATACTTCATATAATAGTAATTTACACTTACCGGAGGCAAACAACGTTAAGCTCGAACTATGAGACTCATGCAAATGGTATACTTATATTGCAATATGCAATACTTTTACTTGTCGTTGGCTAACGATACTTTTACTTATCATTGTTGAATGATGCAAACTTGTGAAATCTTGTGGATCATATTAGCAACTGATTACTAAACAAACCTATGAACTCACCAACTTTATGTTGACCTTTTAGTATGTATTTCTCAGGTAACCCACCGCAGTAGGAAGCTTTTGGAAAGCTTAGCTCGAGTCGCATTGTTTTCAAAACACCAAGAGATTAGATTGCATGTAGCTGTATTTTGTAAATTCAGTAATGTATTAGAAATCTCTAAACGGGTTATGCGAACTCCAGATATATTTTTGTAAACACTTGAATTATTGTTATGTAACTATTTTTCAAACGTCTCATATAGAGGTCGTTTGCTTTAATTTTTGTGTTGTGATATTTAATTTGGTCGGCGCCCCCATGACACCTCCTACTTCCGCTACCACGTGTTTTGGGAGTGCGACAGACATTTAAAACATCTATACATAGGATATAAGTTTTGAAAGTATACTTCATATAATAGTAATTTATACTTTCAAATAATAAATCAATAATTCGAATGTTCTTCTAAGAGCAAAGGGAGTGCGACTGGCAAACCATCAGCGTTCAAGCCCTTGAATGCCGGGATTAGTGTTCACCGCACCCGGTCGACGTTCAACCTCAATGTGCCAACTTGAACGTTGCATCAAGCCACCTTTTTCTTGTCTTTTTTTCTTTCGTTTTAATAAATGGGGAATGGAAATTGAAGGGAAACCAATGCTATGAAGAAGAAGAAGAAGAATGAAGAATGAGAATGAAGGAGGTGTGACTTTTGATCGGCAAAAGAAGAAAATGAGTGGGCTAGGAGTTTTTTTTTAAATGGACTAAGCTAGAAAATAGACCAAGCTTTTATAATCTTGTTTTCTTAATTTAAAATTTTAAAGTATGATATGCTTATATATATTTTAGCTCAATATATTAAAGAAATTTTGTAATGCATTTGAAAATGATAATATTTAATAATGTGCAATTTATTTATTTATTTTATTTGTTAAGTTATTTATTTGTAAGAATATTTATATTTCTTGCATTTTAAAGCAAAAAGCTTAAGACCTACGATTTCGCGGGATGCACCATGAATATTTGTAATAATCATACATGATGATTAGTAAGGAATGTAATCGAATACATTGGTGTATGCAAAGTATAGTTATTTAGTAAAATATAACATAAAAGTACACAAAAGAGCAAAAATATATAAGAAGTATCTATAACTATAAAAAACAAAAATTACACACCACAAATTAAAATTCCGTGTATCTTAATAAAATTACTTCAATACGACATCTTGAGAAACACAATACTAACATTAAAATAATAAAATATGTTTAATACTAAGATTAAAGAACTTTATATGCAAAATATAATACCATACACAAATTTAGATTGTATAATGGTGTGATAGTCTTCTAAATGTCCATGTTATTATTTACACTCTCGTTAATTCTTAGTATGTTTTTCCTAAAAATATATAAGTTAGAACTTAATCAATATCATTACTTATGCAAATATGTAACTGAACAAATCTCGATGCAAACTCATCCACTTATGGAATATCCTCATTAGTAAACATTCTTGTGACTATTAAATATTTTGATATAATAAGTCCTTGTGTATAAGTATAAAAACATGTATTATTTATAAAATAATAAAATGTATTTTATTGATATTGCAAATATTGGGTAAGAAAATAGTTTATGAGTTAGTAAGTAAATGTAAATCTTCATATAAGCGAACTTTGGCAAATTGAAATATTAGACGGCTCCCATCGCAAGGCGTCGGCATGAGTCGGTTTATACCGACGAGAACGACGACGATGTTACAGCGGCGTCGGTTTGGCCCTTCGCTTTTCTTAGTCGGATATCCGACACATACTTTTTTTTTGTTTTTTTTGTGTGTATAATATTAAAGGTAAATTGGTAAATGTGGGACCCAGAAATTAAAGTGACGGGTCACTACTGGCAGGGGTCCGTCAATTTCAGTTAGTTTTTTAAAAAGCTGACATGGCGCTAACGTGGCTCAATCGGTTTCAGTCAATTTTAGTCATGGATGGGAGGAGTCTTAGGATAGTCCCAATCGTGGTTGAACCACTTCCAAACCACTCCCCTTCCGCCACCTCAGTGTCATGTCAAATTTTCACAATTGATTCACAATCGATTATCCACTGCCATCAATGACTAACCACTTTATTTTTCTGGGTCCAACATTTACCAATATACCACCATTTCTATATATTAAACAAAAAAAAAAACAGACCCCACAGAGATTCAACCGATTTGCAATCTCGGTTAACCGGGTTGGATTGAAAGTGGTTGGCAAATGATTCAACCAATGGCATCGCAGAGTAACCGGTGATTTGCCCACTGGGGAGTGCCCTTAGTATAAGGTTGGTTGATAGGGTGACGCAATGAAGAAACTAAGTTGATTTGCATATTCTCCCTATAAGATGCACTTTATTTCATCTCCACTTACGAAACATTCAATATAAAAAAATAGTCCTTTAAATGATTTTATAACCGACAATCCAATAACATAGGCATGAGTATCTTACTTGTTATTATTATAAAGATTAACATCTGACCTTTGTGTTTCTTTCCCATACTTCACAATATTCCTCATAAAAAAACAATTATGTCCAATCTAGGTTACAAACCAAATTTTTAAAAGATGAAAAACAACGTATGTAGCACATCAACATGCAATATATAATAAATTAATATATGTAAATAGTATAACCCATCAATTATTAAGCTTCGGTTGACCTCAACTGAAAATATGTCTTCGAAAGGAACAAAAATGGAAACCATACTTAGAACTCAAAAACATCTTAGTATGTTTAACACGTATTCGGCCATATAAGTAGATTTTACACTACCGATCTTCATTATATGTTATGCCATCTACATATGAAACCTGAAATTTTGTAATATAAAGACTTTTCACTCTTGAAGTACGCTATCAAATTCGGTCAGCACCAGTTTTCTTATTGGAGTTTGGATCCTATTTTCCTATAATCAACTCATAAGTGATTAAAATGCTAACGTATATGTAACAAAATATTGAAGTAAGAAAAAAAAATTTTAAAAATTACCATCTCATCTAGCAATATCATTCCAATTCGAAGTATCGTTTATGAAGGATTCAATTTTATGTATGCTTAAAAGTAGGATGGTTATTTAAATTTGAATTCTTTTATGAGAGTTAATGAAATGAAATTTGGATAAGTTTTGTATCTAACTTTTTATGTAACCTAATAATTGAAACAAAAAATATACTATTGTTGGGTGATAAGGATCACAATTTTTAACTCAAAAATATACATGGGGATTATTATCTCCCTTACTATTATTAATATGTGAAATTTTTTAAACTATGCTTATTGTAGAGATGATGTAGATTAGTCTTAGAAAGATAAACCCATATATATTGAAAGTTATTTATATATGTTATATTCATGTGTCTCATAATACATGAGTTATTAATTGAATAGGGTATAATAAGTTTGTCTACCGGATCTAAATAATCTATCATTTTAATTTTATTATACGTTTTCATTTTAATCTCATCCTCAATTGAAAAATATATACTCATATTCTTGTATCTAAGTGCGACACTACATATATGATTATGTAGTATAATCCAAATGAATTATTATTGTTATGATTATAATAATATACCATTAATGTACAAATAATAATAAGTCAACTTAAAGTTATTGTTATATGTAATATTATTTTATAGTATATTATTATATTTGTTATTTATTTAACTAATATTAAATCTTTTTTATTAATTCAAATAGTAGTAGTAAATTCAAATTGGTTTAGGGGGGTTAATTATGCACTTTTAAGTAAATTAGAGGATTATGACATCAGCAAATAAACGAATGGATAGATCTTCATGTTGACTTCCTAATTGAATGATTAGGATTTCTCTATTTGAAAATTAGTCAAAGATTCTTTTTAATTTAAACTTTCTTATTATAATAAGAGTAGATTAAATAAATCAACTGATCAACATTAACAAATACCTAACTTTTCAACTTCAATATTCTGGATACTAAGCAGAAGACAACGACTTATATACTTTCTAAATACAGGAGCGGAGTCAGAAAATCTCAGTAGAGGGGTGAAAAGACTTTTTATTTTTTTATTATAGTATCGTGGAGGTGAAATTAAAAATTTTTAATGATACCTAAATTTTTTTTCTTCTTACGTAATTTAAAATTTCTTGTAGGTACGACCGTCTAGGATACCCACCATCTCTCCGCCCAAATGCAAACATTTGTCCAATCTCTAATACGATTTATTAATTCTTTGAGAATCCATAGATTGGTCGTTGGGAGGTACACCGTGTTACAATGCACCTTCACGTACAAAACCCACTCAAATCACAAGTCGTTCAAGTCTTCCATTTACGATAGAGACTTCCAGAAACAAAACCTCTTTTCTTTCCACGTCGCATGAGGCAATCCCAACCAATAAAACACTGCCACGTAACACTACTCTTTAAAGCCAACCGTTAGATCCTCCACGTCAGCATCACCAACCTTCATCCAACCCTTCATCCCTCGTGGCCTTCTCTCCCCTCTCACACTCTACACTCTCATCTCAGTATATATATAAAAATTAAAACTCTATAACTAAATCTCACATAAAACACACACAAACATTAGATTCATATACACTCTATATCTATAGATCGATCGCAATGAGGAAGTGGACTCTTCCGTCCGTATTGTTTCTGTTATGTCTGTTATTTCTTCTTCCAGATCAAGGTACGTTATTAACTTTTGTTAGGGTTTTTGAATCTGTAATGTTTTGTATAGTAGTTATAATTGCTAATGTATGTATAGCTTATATGTAATTTCTTATGTGAATTTGTGTTTGTTAGATTTATATGTGTTTATATTGAGAAATTACGAGTTTTGTTAGTTATGATTTAGTCTCTACTTTGACTTGTTGACTATCTTAGGTTTAGTTTAGTTTATTCGATCACCTGCGCTGCTAATAGATCCTAGTTACAAATTGTTGATCTTTTACCTAATTATTGCAAGCTGATCAATGCGTGTGATTTAGTTAAGATTTTTGTTTTTTGTTCATTGAAGCAAAAATTATGTCTACTTTGGAGGTTTTATCATAATTATGTGAGGGATAGTGCATAGTATGCTGCTCTTAAGATTTGAATTAGAGAAAAATTATTAATCTAGCTGAAACAGAGGTACTGTTATATACTACTGATATGAATGGTACAAATTGTCATGCATTTGCTGTAAATGATTAGTTTGACTTCATTTTTTGGTATCTGAAAGTATTTTTGTAAATGTTTTCTTGTTGAGGTTTAAAAATAATAATATGATTGTTTATGATAGGTCGGAAGCTACATGCGAACGCAGAGTCAGATTCGGATGAATTGGTGGATCCTCCCAAGATCGAAGATAAGCTTGGTGCTGTTCCACATGGTTTGTCAACTGATTCAGATGTTGCCAAGAGGTTTGTTTGTGAAATGTTTTTGCAAATTTCCGTATGTACCTAATATATACATGTAGTGTTTTCGTATGTACCTAATTCATACATGTAGTGTTTGGTACCCTACTGTTGACTTTAAAGATAACTGAAAGATTTGAATTTAGCTAGAAGTTGTGTCTTGACTAATTGTGTTACTATTAGTTATTCTAAGAGGCCTCATTGTCATGATTTAGGGAGGCTGAATCGATGTCGAGAAAGAGCCTTCGCAGTAATGCGGAGAAGTTTGAGTTTCAGGCTGAAGTATCTCGGCTTATGGACATCATTATCAACTCTCTTTACAGCAACAAGGACATTTTCTTGAGGGAATTAATCTCCAATGCATCTGATGTAAGTTTTGATCTTGTGGAGCCCAAGTTGGAGCATATCGTTGTGTGATTTTACTATTCAACTCTTCTTACATTGTAAAACACATATTTCAGGCGTTGGACAAAATTAGATTCCTTTCTCTTACTGATAAGGAGGTTTTGGGTGAAGGTGATGATACCAAGCTTGAGATCCAGGTTTGTGATTGTTACCCTTATAATTTTCTTCAATTTAAGCCCTATCTTGGAGTTCTGAAATGTGATTTAACCAACTTTGTTTTTGCAGATTAAGTTAGACAAGGAAAACAAGATTCTTTCCATTCGTGATAGAGGTGTTGGTATGACAAAGGAGGATCTTATCAAGAACTTGGGAACGATTGCCAAGTCTGGAACTTCAGGTATTGTGTTTGAGCAGCTTAAAATTGACAGAGGAGTTATATTTGGTGCTAATTAAATTGTTTAATAATGATATCGTCCTTTTTTCTTGTTTGTAGCTTTTGTGGAGAAAATGCAGACAGGAGGAGATCTTAACCTTATTGGTCAATTTGGTGTTGGATTTTATTCTGTATATCTTGTTGCTGACTATGTGGAAGTGATCAGCAAACACAACGATGATATTCAGTATGTCTTCTGGGTTTTGTGCCATTATGTTTCCAGTATTTCTGAAGTAGGCCAATTTAGCTTTACTAATTAAATTGCTCAACATTTTAGATATGTGTGGGAGTCGAAGGCTGATGGTGCCTTTGCAATCTCTGAAGATACATACAATGAGCCGCTTGGCCGTGGTACTGAAATCAGATTGCACCTTAGAGAGGAAGCTGGGGAATATCTAGAAGAGTCAAAATTGAAGGTGATCTATTGATGTGTGCATTGTAGAATTAATTCATGTCTTCTATTGTAATATTTCTGGTATCTTACCCAAGTTCCTAAAATGAATGATCCTCTACATTGCAACTGTCCTGTGTATTACTACTTATCATAGTGCACATAGTACTTACAACATCGATAATGTCAAGCATTCTGTGACTTAAAGGGCTGCCTTTGTCTGTACATATTTGCAGGATTTGGTGAAGAAGTATTCTGAATTCATTAACTTCCCGATATACCTCTGGGCCACCAAAGAAGTAGATGTTGAGGTACCTGCTGAAGAAGATGACTCCAGTGATGATGAAGAAAAACGTATGTCTCATTCAACTTATGATATCTGCTCTGTTTGCACTGCATTCATACCATATTCTAAATTCCTTGTTCAATAATTTGACCAGCTGAGTCTACTGATGCGGGTGAAGAGAAAGAAGAGGAAGATTCTGACAAAGAGGAAGATGAACAAAAATCAAAGACCAAAACCATCAAAGAAACGACATACGAATGGGAACGTTTGAATGATGTTAAAGCTATCTGGTTAAGAAGTCCAAAGGAGGTGACCGAGGAAGAGTACACCAAATTCTACCATTCTCTCGCTAAGGTAAATCCCTATAAATCTACCTCATTTTTTATTTCTCCTGATTTGTATTTTTTTGTTGTTGTGACTATATGGATCTAAATGACGAAATGGTTCAGGATGGGTTGACCTGAAACCCTTTATGTTAACTTTTTATTGATAAATAATTAGTGTGCCAAATGTTGTTATATGTTATTCATAATACACAAAATTGTTATAAACAGAAGTATTTAGGAGGGTTTATGTTTTAAGAAATTTACTTTGGTCGACTTCCAACCTGTTGGGGCTGTGTTTTTTTAGCTAGCTTTACTTGTTAGAGATATTACATAACACAAATTAACTGACTTATAAAATAAATAAATAAATGAGTTGATTTTGCCACAAGTAGTTATAATGGTATATCTTTTTCCATATGACAGGATTTTGGTGATGAGAAGCCAATGGCATGGAGTCACTTTAACGCGGAGGGTGATGTTGAGTTTAAGGCTGTTATGTTTGTGCCTCCCAAGGCTCCTACTGACCTTTATGAGAGTTACTACAATGCCAACAAATCTAACTTGAAGCTCTATGTTAGAAGAGTATTCATCTCAGATGAATTTGACGAGCTTTTACCTAAATATTTAAGTTTCTTGATGGTAATGTCTTCAGCTAACTAACCTATAATACTCAGATTTGTATTTTTAGATATAGTTGGTAACGCTTATCTATTGTTTGATCAGGGTCTTGTTGATTCTGACACATTACCACTTAATGTATCTCGAGAAATGCTTCAACAACACAGCAGCTTAAAAACAATCAAGAAGAAACTTATCAGGAAGGCCCTTGACATGATCCGTAAACTTGCTGAAGAGGACCCTGATGAATCTCATGACAAAGACAAGAAAGGTAGTTAAACCTCAAAGTTCTGCTCACATATTCTTATCTCCATATGCCATATCTTATGAGTTTGATGTGTGAAATCCTTTTCGTTGCAGAGGTGGAAGAAACAAAGGAGAATGATGAGAAGAGAGGCCAATATACCAAGTTCTGGAATGAATTTGGAAAGTCGGTTAAACTTGGTATCATTGAGGATGCAGCAAATAGGAACCGTTTGGCCAAACTTCTCAGATTTGAAACGTATGAATTTTGCGGATTTCTTTTTCATTGGTGGTTATTATATATACTCGTATGATATGATAGACCAATTTCCTAACCATATTTATTTGTGTTGCAGCACGAAGTCAGATGGCAAACTAACATCACTTGAACAGTACATCTCAAGGATGAAATCTGGACAGAAGGATATTTTCTACATCACAGGCAGCAGCAAGGAACAACTTGAGAAATCACCATTCCTTGAGAGGCTGAAAAAGAAAAACTTTGAGGTATTTTTATTTTTTTTAATTCCAATTTTGAAGTGCAATTGCAATTACTGAAATGAAACTGTCCATTTGCAGGTGATTCTTTTCACAGATCCTGTAGATGAGTACCTGATGCAATACTTGATGGATTTTGAAGACAAGAAATTCCAAAATGTTTCAAAGGAGGGTTTGAAACTAGGCAAGGATTCAAAAGATAAAGAAGTCAAAGAATCATTCAAAGAGTTGACCAAGTGGTGGAAGGATACCCTTGTCAGCGAAAATGTCGACGATGTGAAGATCAGTAACCGTTTGGCTGACACCCCCTGTGTAGTCGTGACTTCCAAGTACGGATGGAGTGCTAATATGGAACGAATCATGCAATCTCAAACTCTGTCTGATGCCAGCAAACAAGCGTACATGCGTGGCAAAAGGGTACTTGAAATTAACGCAAGACATCCGATTATTAAGGAGCTTCGTGAGAGAGTTGTAAAGGACCCAGAGGTATACATATATCTGTTTATTATTTCATATATATACTCTTACAATGCAAGTATATGGTTAAAATAAATTACAATTTAATATTTCAGGATGCTAGTGTAAAGGCAACTGCTCAACTTATGTACCAAACAGCATTGATGGAGAGTGGATTTATGCTAAGTGACCCTAAGGACTTTGCATCACGTATATACGATTCCGTGAAGACAAGTCTAAGTATAAGTCCAGATGCATCAGTTGATGAGGAAGAGGAAGTAGAAGAAGTCCCCGAGGTTGAGAGCAGCCCGAAGGAGGAAACTGATTCCACACCCACAGAAGAAGAGACGGATATTAAAGACGAGTTATAGGTTTTTTGTAGTAATTTCTGTTCTTAAAAATTTGACTTGCATTAGATTTGGATGAACGTTTTAGTGTCGGGAGACAGAGGCATTGATACACTGTTGTTGCCCTCGGCCTGGAAAATGTAATACATAAAGCTTAGCAGGAATTTTGTGTCTGTTTCGGTTAAATTAATGTAGGATAGTTTGTCTTCAAGTAGATTTTATCATGCACTTCACATGCCATACCTGGTTTTGGCTGTATATGGGTTAAAATAATTGTTTTACGAGTAATTGCTAATGAATATATATCTGTGTTATTATTTAATTTTAAAATAATTATTAATCGAAAAACTGAAGCAAAAAATAAACCTTAATTGATTATGAATTTATTGAAATTTTCAGTTTTGATTTAGGTTCAAAAAATATACTAACATGCGATATTTCAGTTAACAAAATGCCCAATTAACGGTTAACCATTAATGAACACCAACGAGGTTGGTTGTATGTGCGTGTAGTTCTTGTCTTCTTGAATATATGGGATTGATTTACATAGCATTCTTAGCTTTTGGTCGTGTGCTTTGGTTTGGGATCTTTGGATTAAAAGTTTAAAACCTTTCAGTTGTGGGTTTTGGTCGATGTGATTCTAGGAGTTTTGAAGAGTGGTGGTTCATGAAGGAAATGGATCATTCTCAGCACTGCAAAAAAAAAGCTTTGAGAAATGTGGTTTGGTCTACATTGTACATGATTTGGCGCTTTTGGAGTGATAAGGTTTTCAAGACAGTAACGGCCGTGGTACCCGATTCAAGGAGATTTAAGTTAGGACTTATGATTGGTTCACGGCAAGAGAGCATTCTATTAAAATCTTGTGGCTGCATTGGAAGAGTACAGCAGGTGGTCTCAGATAATGTTCGTCTCGATGGTTGCGGCCTGCAGTTCTAGTCCTGTCTGTTTTTGTGCCTGCGTGGTCGGTCTGTTCTTGTTTTCATTTTGTTGCTGGGCTAGTTTCTGTATCGATGGCCCATTTGGTCTATGGCTTTTGTTTCTTTTGTTGTTGGTGGTTCATTTCTATATTACCATCTTTGTAATATAGAGTTGTGTTTTGTTGTTTGGTTTTTGTGGACCTTGTATCTTTTGGTTTTCAATTTATGATAATGTCTGTTGCTTCTTTACATGGATTAATAGGATTTACTCGATAACTATTCCCTCCAAGAGCATATTACATCTAATCCGCTAAAGAGAAGCCAAATGATGCGACATAACTTGAACTTCGTCACAGAGTTTCGTTGAGTGCCTAATCAGGTCGATCTTAAAGTGAAAGGGGGAAGGGGCAGTGTTCTACCATTTGAATTAACCCACCCATCCCAAACCCTTTTACTAGAAATGAAGCAATGATCCAATGTTTAGTTCACATCTTCACAAGATGGACTTAATATTGAGTTTAGAATCTTTTTTCTCTAGCACCCCATTCACATCGTGAGTCGTTCTACATCTTCACGTTGAACCCCAATGTTGTATACCTTACTTTTATTTGGATTCATATTTCAAACCCGGTGCATCTTGAACACATTTCATGATCCTCGTTAAGTTTCTTCCCTTATGCACATTCTACTTCACGAAATCCCACATACATATTGGAGTAGCCTTTCCAATTCTCACTCCTTCAAGATGATATGTAGACTTTCCTTTAACATAACGAATAGAAATGGAGATAAATGATCACCTGTTCGAACCCTTTTTCCCATACGTAACTCTGACAAGGATAGAGACACATATGCAGATTTTAAACAGGAGTTTATTCACTTGCACCACTTATCTATACTTATATTTCACCTAAGATATAAAAGGAGAAGTAGTAATTTACTATATTCTTCCTTTCTTTAGTATATCATATCAACTTAATATTCAACACTTAAATCAATGCAATTAATAATTATATATTTATTATATCATAATTAATTTCGATTTTATAACTATGTCACCTTAAAACTATTTGTTTTTTTTAACCTGTGTTACCGACATAATATATTTATGGCTATCGAATGTGTTGTTTTGATAGAAATATTATATTTTTACAGAACATAAGCATCTTTTTACATTACTATATGAAAAATTTAGAAAACATAATGTTTTAAACTTTTTATAATAGAGACAATATAAATTTAATAACTTCACTTTGAAGTATCTTCGATCGATACTATATATAATAATTATAATAAAGAGTTTGAAATAAAGTTTTAATTACACCTAAAAAGAAGAGATAAAGTAACTTACTGTTCTTTTTTTTTGAACAACCAAAGCAAGGGAACGCCATCACCCATAAACCCGAACCCTGAAAATAATATTATATAAAACTAGCAAGATGCTAGATAAAGTAACTTACTGTTCTATCCTTGTAACTATCTCATTGAACTTTTTAACACAAAAATTTAAGGTTTATTATGTAAATTAATGTATCATAATTATTTTTTGTTACAAAATAGGTAACCCCAATGATGGATGTAAATATCTTTTTTTTGTAATTTTTTTGAAAACGGAAAATATCATTAATAAACCACGACTTAGAAAGATACTAAGCGCGGAAAAAAGAGTACAATTACATATTAGAAACAAAGAAATTAAAAAGGATAACGAATCCAATCATCCCAACTACAAGAAATTTTACTTCTATGTTTAATCCACAAGAATGCCGTAGAGACTATATCACTCGTGATTGATAAATGAGATTTGCGAAAATCATTGAACACAACATCATTCCTTGCCCTCCAAATACACCACAATGAGCAATGAATAATGGTGATTAAAGTTTTTCTTCTTTCGAGCAACTACTCCATTTAGAACCAAACTCTAGCAGATCTGTGACCGATTATGTAACATTTTGACGGATTTAGATGTCTGTTAATATTCTGATATAAATATTGGTGAACAATAAAGATATTATTTACGAACGGTAACCCACTTCTATCTTCTATATTAATGCATACAGGATTTAATGTAAAATTTCAAACTATTCAAAAGAGATACTTAAATTTCGTTAATATACGTTTAAGTAATTATAAGTCTCAATTTATCACTACTATACAAAGAATTTGACTATTTGATTTTGAGAAATTAGAAATTACATATTTTAGTTTATATAACGTAAATGCAAACAATGCAATTTTATAGCTATATTAGATATATGTAATTTAACTTTAATTAAATCTTCAATTATTATAATCTAGGGTTGCGATTCGTGTTGAGTTAGGATTGGAGATTAGGATTTGTGGGTCAAAACTTTACAAACCTAAAAGCGAAATGATTTGATAAATCCTGGTTAACGGTTCAAAAGTAACTAACACCTATATAACTTGTATGGTGCTGATCCAATTAATCAATTTAACCAATCGGCGGGTTGAGACTCGGAAATACAACTCTTCGCCATTTTTTTTATCATGCAGCATTGTGTCGGATATTAAGTTATGTCGAGAATTATCATTGCTAATTAGATTCATTTGAAATACAATGTATAGATAAAGTACAAATTGATTTACCAATATTGCATTAAATTTCAATTAACTACAGCATGCAGTTCCTACCATAAGAAAAGTTTTTGTCACTGCTGCATTGCATTATGCGGGTAAGCTTCTAATCATTAAAACCCATTCGCTACATCATGAGTAGAATGAACTCTCAATTAAGAAAGCCTATTTCAAAATCAATTTATAAGATAAACACTTTTTTCTTCATATCATAGAACCATTTCATTTGTATGAAAATTATATGCACCCTTCATATACTTTTATAACAAATTAAGGATATATTCATTATTTCGGGTCTGTAACTTTCAGTGGCATTTATAGGCAAACGCTTAGAGGAGATGATCCTCTAATTTATTTTATTTCTTAGCAAAAAGGCCCATTATTTGCAGGTACTTATATTCATTCGCGGCAATACTACCTGCAAAATTGAGGGGAGTTCGTAACAAAGCATCGCCGCACGCCCAAAATGCCAATTTCATAACATCACTGCACCAGTGCATCATATGCTATAATTTTCGGAGGTTTTTCCTATTTGGATTATCTGGTAACTACTTTTACTCAGATTTACACGATCTGGTCACCTTATTCCCATGATGATTTCCGACCCTTGCATCATTTGCCGTGACTATACATTGCAAAGATCTACTATGATGTATCAAGTGAACTCATTATGCACCTTGGATTAGAAATCTACGTACCACCTGACTACTCTTCAATAATAATTTTAAAAAATAAATAAACATGGGACATGGCCATCGCTCATACTTATTAGTTATTAGTTTAAATAAATATATAAAATTAGGAAAGTATATAATAATAAAAATAAGTTGATAATCCATGTGAATTTCCATCCTCTGAAAGCTACCTTATATTCTCATCCACACATAATACCAATCATCAAAATCAATATAGTGGGGCAAGTTGTCACACTTGCCATTTTATCATTCCATAACTCTTCTTATCCAAATAACGTGTCCATTTTAATCTATTGAAGATGAAAACTCAACATAAATATGCTTTTTTGTTATTAATGTAAATCATTCTGGTATCATTGATGTTGAGTAAATTGGTTTTTTTAGAACATATATAGCTTGTTCTAGCTTTACGTAGTGTTTTAAAGACTTTATTGCAAAATTTAGGATTGAATAAAATATGTGTTGGTGGTGCGTATCAAGTTGATTTTCTGATTATGATGTCACAGATTCAAATACTAAAAAAAAGACAGTTGTATATATTTTTGATTTTCTGAATATGAGGTTACTGATTCAAAATTTTTAAAAATACAGTTGTATATATTTTTGATAGGTATGTATGATATTTTTATTGAATGAGATGATTTAAATTTTTGTTCCGCAATGCAAGTGGATTTGTCAAGTGGTTATTACTTTTTTCTTAATAGATTTTTCTTTAAGATTTATTTAAAAAGTATGATGTATAATTTTATTAAGGGTAGTCTAGTGATACGTGATTAGCTCAGCTCATCAATCTATAGGTTGAAGAGACAAAATACGTATATAGTATGTAGATTGCACATATACGTGGGATAGATTGTCAAACTGCCATTCTATTATAAAAATGTAAATAATAAAAAAAATATTGGATCGATCATGCACTCAATAAAAAATGTTCTTAAAAATAGAGAAGTATTTTTACTTTAGTTATGTCGACAAGTGAAAAGGCAACATCAACAGGTAGATAATTTAACTTTTTTTATATCTTTTGACAAAAAAGTAATACGAGTATTATGTTGATAAGTGCTCTGATGATCCGAGTGATACAATCATGAGGTTTAAAGATGCCGACCTAAAGTGGTACAATCCGATTGAAACTAATATGGCCATAACAAATCTTAGCTTCTTGCTAAGTATTTGTTGCATATTTTAATATATTTGTCATTTCCAAAAAAAATAAATTAATATGACTATAACAAACTGAAATACAATTTGATAATTTTTGATGGTGCATGGATCAGTCTCATTATATATATATATATATATATATATATATATAACAGAATACAATGGAGCAATCTGAACTTTAGATTGGTTCCATCCCTAAAGATTCTACACATAAAATTATTTCCTTCATTGTTTAAAAATTTTTTAATGTGTACCCACAACTATTGTAATTGACACTTCCAATACTTCCCTATTTTTTAGTCCTTATAATTAAATATCATGACATTTCAAGTGATAATTTATAAATAAATCAATCGTATTTGAAATATTTATCTATATTGATTAATTACATTAATTTTTTTATCAACATTATGAAACTAAAAACTGGTCATCCATTTAGCCAAACAACCGTAATAAAATGAATAAATTAAAATCGTAACTAAAATATTTTGTGATTATAATTAATAATCCTTTAAATAATGTAACTAAAACATTTTATTATTTTAACTAATAATCCATACTTCATCCGTCCCAAATTAAGTGTCCTGAATCAGATTTGTAAGTTTTTCTTTTTTAACTTTGATCTTAAATATTTTTTATTGTGTTATATATTACTTTATGAAAAATATACCAATGGAAATACATATAAAATTCAATCCATTCGTATATTTTACATCAAGTATTATATAACACAAACAAAAACTATTTAAAGTCAAAGTTGAAAAAGGAATACTCAAAAAGTCAAAGCAGGACACTTAATTTAGGACAAATGGGGTACACAATAAGCTAAACAATATACAAACATATATCATATTCAACTATAATAATATTGTTCTATTTTCTTTTTGTGATTTATAGATTTTATATTTTTACAAGTTGTGTTTAAAGCATTGCTAGAAACAACTTCGGTTTTATTATAAAACTAGCAAATGATAAAGACTCTCTTGAAGATCATGAAACTTCAATAAATTTTGAATGTAGTAAATTAAATGTACATTTTTTATATTAAAATATTATTTTTTCTTTTCATACACACATCTTTGAATTTATAATAACAAAATTTAAATGTACTTGATAATAAATATGCTATTGAGTATTTTATTGATTTGCTAAAAAGTAACGCCTACAAAGATCAAGTTGACGAATATGGATTATTATTATTATCGCTATTCAAAATTTATTGTTATTGCTTATATATATATGTGTATGTATGATCACAACAATGTATGATTTGGATAGAATTATAGGTTTGAATTACAAATACAAAATACAGTTATTTAAGTTACATTGAATTCATAGTTAATTTAAATTTTAAAAAGCTGTTTTATGAGTTACAATAATTCTATACTACCTTCTTATTAAAATGCATATTATATTAATAAATGTTTGACTATCTGCCCCTTCATAAAATAGGTAAATGTTATAACTAAAATGTTTACAAATTAGATAATATATAATTTACAACCGACATGTATTTTTAATAACTTAACTAAAAAAATCAAAAAACCTGAACCATACCAAACTGATAAAGTATATGCTATATCTTATTGGTTGACGATTATATTATATAAAAATCCGGTTCATGGTACAATTTCATTTGACTTAACCTTTTAGTTACACAATTTATAAAATCAAATGTCGAAACCCCGCGTTGTCGCGGGACCTCACCTAGTATATATATATATATATATATATATATATATATATATATATATAGAGAGAGAGAGAGAGAGAGAGAGAGAGAGAGAGAGAGTTTGTATCAAATGAGAACACTTCAAAAATAAGAACGGTGAGAACACCTCATACATGCACAACTAGCCAACAAAAATCATTAGATTCACAGTCATACATCTCAAATATGCAAAGAAAAATAAATGCACACTTCTAAAGATGCACAAAAATCGAAAAAAATGATTGATGCACGATTATCTCTATAATTGTGCATCAATCATTTTTTCGATTTTTTTGTAATTCCGAAAGTCCATATCTATTCTAATCAATTTTTCTACACATATTTGAGATGTATGACTGTGAATCTAATGAATTATGTTCACTAGTTGCGCATTTATGAGGTGTTCTCACCGTTTTTATTTTTGAAGTGTTCTCATTTGATCCAAACTATATATATATATATATAGGGTAGTGATCTAGGGGGAAGTGACAATTTTGGGGGAAGGGGGAAGCTGATCTCGGTCGTCCATCTCATCAGGCTAATAAAACACGCGGAGGGGTAGTCTAGTAATTTACAAATACATTAATTAAAAAAAAGCAACATAAACAACGATATAATTCCGATCCGTAATCAATATCTCATTCATTTGCATAATCAACATCAGATTCATCAGATTCATTACATAATCAACCTAAATCCGTTCTTCCGATTACGATTTCAATGTGCGATTCATCAGATTCATTACATAATCAACATCTCATTCATTTACAGTAACTTTTACCGGGATCTAATCAACAAAAAGGAGATTCATCTATGGCGAAAGAATCGAAAGAAAAGGGGAAAAATTGACAAACGAGGTAAACCTAATTCTCAAAATTGAATTATTTGTTACTTGTAGATGATGACTGTTACAGATTACGAATTAAAATTTTGATGAATAATATTTACTGTGGTGTTTGTTAATACGTAGTTATAATTTTAGAAGTCTTCCGCATAGATGTTAATATGTATGAATAAACATCACTATAATTATAATTATGTTAACATACACCACAGTGCATAGTATTCAAATGGGTGTTAAAATGTATCAACAAACATAACTCTGAGGTAAAACTATGATATGATGCATCACAGTGCATACTATGAGTAATCATAAAAATGTGTGTTAGTTTGTATTGAAATACATCACTATAATGTAAATTCTGTTAACATGCAACATAGTGCATATTATTGTCGGCCGAGTTGAAAAAACATGTGTGAGCTGCTAAAACTATCCACATGGGTGTTAAAATATATCAACAAACATAACTCTGAGGTAAAACTATGATATGATGCATCACAGTGCATACTATGAGTAATCATAAAAATGTGTGTTAGTTTGTATTGAAATACATCACTATAATGTAAATTCTGTTAACATGCAACATAGTGCATATTATTGTCGGCCGAGTTGAAAAAACATGTGTGAGCTGCTAAAACTATCCACATGGGTGTTAAAATGTATCAACAAACATAACTCTGAGGTAAACCTATGATATGATGCATCACAGTGCATACTATGAGTAATCATAAACATGTGTGTTAGTTTGTATTGAAATACATAACTATATTGTAAATTTTGTTAACATGCAACATAGTGCATACTATTGTCGGCCGAGTTGAAAAAACATGTGTGAGCTGCTAAAACTATCCACATGGGTGTTAAAATGTATCAACAAACATAAGTCTAAGGTAAACCTATGATATGATGCATCACAGTGCATACTATGAGTAATCATAAACATGTGTGTTAGTTTGTATTGAAATAGATCACTATATTGTAAATTCTGTTAACATGCAACATAGTGCATACTATTGTCGGCCGAGTTGAAAAAACATGTGTGAGCTGCTAAAACTATCCACATGGGTGTTAAAATGTATCAACAAACATAACTCTGAGGTAAAACTCTTATAAGATGAATCACAGTGCATACTATGAGTGATAATAAACATGTGTGTTACTATATATAGAAATACATAACTATGATGTAAACTTCGGTTAACATGCACTGTAGTGCTTACTATTGAATATACTGATGTTTATAGACTGCTGAGGCTGTTAAAATTTTTACTGAATGTGAGCTGTTGATCTTATTGTTATATATGCTAATAAGTGACATTGATTTGTAACAGAATCGAAACGTAAGCAAAAAAAACCGGAGAAGAAGAATGAGAAAGTAAAGAAAAAACAAAAAACATCAGGATTTTACATAGAAGACAGCAAGCAATTTGAATCGCTCTTTTTTGGTATGCTTCAGAAGTTTAATGTAATTCCAAATAATGAAAAGCCAACAGTTCAAACAAAATTCGGTGAAGGAACAAGTGGGTTTAAAGCTAAGAAAACGCCAACTAAAAGGAAACGCGTAGTAAAAGATATTACAGGATCTGATGACCCAAAAGATGAAGATTATAAACCTGAAGAAGATTCGGATGATGATTTTCAAGCACCAAAAAAAGCACGCAAAACTGAAAAAGGTAATATAAATTTTAATGAATTTTAATATAATTTTGTTCATTAATAATTAATTTGACGAGTATGTTAACTTATGTACTATATGTTTCTTATATAATTAAACAGCTTGTGAAGATAAAGGTGTGAATGCTGAAACTGTGGAACTTGAAAGCACAACAGTAGTTATTGAAATGCCGAAGCAAGAAGATTCTAACAAGAAAACTGATGTTGATATACTGGAAGGTGCTGCTGTTGAAGAAGGAATCTTGAAAGAAAATAGAAAAACTGAAGTTCCTGAGAAAGAATTGGGACAGAAAGAGTTGAGCCAACTAGAATATGAATTCCTTCCTGCACCAACTACTAAAAAGGTAACAATCACTTACTATTGACTTCAGCAGAATATTATTTAATGCATGTATTATGTAAGCTTTTAATATATTACTAATGGTAATGAATAAAATTAAGCTTGTTAGTAACATATATATTACAAATAACAGGGATTCATAGAATGTTTGGAGTCGAGACTTGATCATATTACTGAAGAAGTAGAACAATTTGAAGCAATAATTAAGAAAGCAATATCGTTGTATCCTGATGACAAAGAGATTCTGCAATTCAGAAAGGAGATTCTGTGTTTGTTTCCTAAAAGTGAAGATGTAAAGCAATCTAACGGAAATGAAGATGCAGCAAAGGGAAATCTCATGCCAACAACCATTAAACCAGAAAAGACTTCTTATCATTCAAAAACCCAAAAAAGGTATTTGACACATCAGATATCCCATCGTTTGATCTTGGAATCGAAGATCAAATACCTTCTCCTCCAAGATCACCATATGAAAAGGAAGAAGTGAACGTAAGGGCTGATCTGACAGAAACAAAGAAGGACGTGTTTACCTTCATCCACTGTTTTGTTGACGCACCAACGTAAGATTCTTAATATTTGAAAGTTATATTTATTTTCATTTAAAATTATATAAATAAATATACTTATATGAGATGAATTTGATGAATATTAATGTATGCACTTGCAAATTATGTATGGTTTCGCGATAGAAATTGAATATTACTCACTGAGATGCATATTATTAGTACATCATTAGAATGTAAACTTATGTTAAGATGAACCAGAGTGCATACTATTAATACTCATTCACATGGATGTTAATATGTATGAATAATTCTGATGTAAACCTATCTTAAGATGCATCGTAGTGCATACTGTGAGTAGTCATACACTTGTGCATTACTATATATCGAGATACATATGTAAACTTCATTTAAGATGCACCGTAGTTCTTTCTATTTGTGTGCCGAAGATGTCAATGGATATATATTTACAAAACTAATAAGTGTCTATATACTTATTGTTAGAAAGCTGTACCAAGTAACATTTTCACATATATATTTACAAAACTATCCGTAAACCCATACCCTCACTTTACACTATTGTTCCTGTTTGTTGTGACATGTGTCCAATAACTTTGTACTTACATGAATATACTATACTTACAAGTTCCAAGTGTGACAATATTACTCACCGATCCCAACTGATATGCACTTCTATACCCAGTTCTTGACTGCATAGTTGTGCAATATACAATTATATCAAATATCCACTTATCAATGGACATAAATCCTTTCAATTGAATATTATGATGTATAAAATATCGTTACACTCTTAGTGTTACACTTATTAAGTTATCTCTTGTAACATTTTGTTTTAAAATATAGGAGACCAATCTTCAATACCAAAAGTGGAATGTCGTTGAATAGGATTGAAGTTGCAAGTTTGCTGCATCAAACTAATATCAGTAGAAGAGTTATTGATTGCTGGGCAACTATATTAAACAGAGATCAAAAGTTGCTAGCAAAAGGGCAAGTATCAAGATATTTTTTTCAAAGTCATATATTGGTAAGCACAAGTAAATTAATACTTTCTAATACTTTATAAATCATTACTATTTATTTATATTTCATTTAATGATTATTGAAAAATGATAAATGCAGAATGAAAATATGCTTACTACTGATGCTTATAATGATGCTGCATTCGTTGAATTTAGAACGAAAATTGTTCAGCAACTGACATCTGAAGATACAGATTTCAGATTGTCTAATTTGGATATGGTATGTCAAAAAATAACTTGAGTACATCATAGTATTAGTCACGATGAATGTTAGTATATGATATTAAATTATAATAATTGTTCATATTAATTTATGTGTTCTTCCCTGTTTTGACCAAAACATTGAACTTCATAATGACTTTCAACTTGAGAACAACAGAAGCAGAAGTCATTGATCACAGTAAAGCAGCAGTTGAATTTCATGTTAAGTATGGTGGTACACCATTCCTGATAGTAAGTAAAAATTTACATATTTTTGTACATAAATTTTATTAAATTACAGGAAAAGCAAACCACACTATTGATTTTGCAGAGACACTTGTTTGGAAAGTACTTGGCCGAAGTAGGACATCCAAAAGCACACTTGATTCGGTCAACTATACCAAAGAGAAAAGTAATGAATTGGCGAACATCAGAACATCACTTTGGTTATGGAGTTTTAATGATGAAACACATGGAAAGTTATAAGGGTGAAAAGAATTGGGATTGTAGATTAGCTGTTGAAGGAGCAGAGCAGAATCACCAGATTGAACAGCTGAGAAGGAAATATGCAACAAAAGTAATACTTAGTGATTTGAATCTTTTGAAGGAAGAATTTGTGAAGGATATGCAATTCTTTAATGCGCATTATAGTCAGACATAGAGGGAAGCACTTCGTCTTCAAATGGAAAATGTTTTATGTATTTCCAGAATGTTGTCTGAATGGACACAAAATGTTTCATACTTTCTGCTAAAGTTGTAGTTTCTGTTACAAACTTTCATGATACTATGATTTGATATTTTTAGTTAAAGACATTTGTTATCCACTGCTCTTTTTTATTACTTTAATTTTATAATTTTAAACAATTGTCACATATAATGACAGCTTTTTCAGTATGAGATTTCATAAACAGCTATGAAGTGTCATGGCTCAGTGTGTGATCTTTTGCAAATAATGTTATGATGCATCATAGTGCATAGTACCAGTACTCATACTTATGGGTGTTAAATATTATGTGTAAATATTATGTGTGGGTCTAGTTCTTCCAATATTGGTTTCTTTTCCTTTTTATTTGCTTATTGCCACAAAAATTTGAAATACTAGTAACTAGCAAACCTTCTCACATTGCTGAGAAAATAATGAGAGATAAATTAACTTTTTTATTGGTGAAAAGCTATTAGTACTATTAGTACTCGTACACATGGGTGTTAACATGTATCGATAGACTTCACTATGATATTAACCAAATGTTATGATACATCGAAGTTCGTGTTATTAGTACTCGTACACATGGATTTTAACATGTATTTATATGAAAACAGTACAATACAAAATTAATATGCATCGCAGTGCACACTATGTTGAAATTTAAAAGACGTGGTACTTTACGAAAGAAAATTAAATAGAATACGATTATT
The DNA here is from genome assembly GCA_963422505.1 of Pseudognaphalium luteoalbum. Lineage (NCBI taxonomy): Eukaryota > Viridiplantae > Streptophyta > Magnoliopsida > Asterales > Asteraceae > Pseudognaphalium > Pseudognaphalium luteoalbum. The sequence continues at coordinate 33,077,897 of OY730194.1, read as the reverse complement.
TAACGTTATCTGTTTATACTTTATGAATCTATATTACAAATGCCAAAATGTATCGATATACATCACTTCAATGCAAAACGAATATTAATATGTATCACAATGCATAATATTATAAGTTAACATGTATTTATATGAAACCACTACAAAGTAAAATTAAAATGCATCATAGTGCACACTATTATTAGTAATTAAATTACAAATACTAGAAATCTTAATATTTAAAAATTAATGAAATACTATTTGTTATAACAATAAAAATAATTTTTTTTTAATAAAAACAGTTTACATAAGTAATAAAATTTTAAAAATAATAAGTAAATAAATATAATTAAATCAATTATCTAAAAAAGAAATACTTTAATTTAATTTCAAAAAATGATAAAACATTTTATAACCCTCATTTCATACGGAACCTTCGTTTATTCTATAAACATTTTTTCAACCTGCTTCAAATCGAACAATGAGTACTTCTCGGAACGATGATGTTACTCTGATAGAATACACAAGAAGACTACGTAAGTGATCGTCATTTTTTATTTTGATAAGAATAGTGGTATTTGTAGAAATAGAACTTGTAGTTTCAAATTGCAGAAATTAGAAGTACAAACTGATAATGTGTTCGTTACTACTTTTATTTACAGTAACATTAGGTTTAATTTGTTCAATAACTGTTAAAATTGATGTACTAACTTGACATTAGGGTTTACAGTAACATTAGAGTTGTTAGATGTTCCATGGTGTAGATTTGATTTGTTTGTGTAATTTCTGTTTAGAATCTGATTTATAATCAGATCTGTACTGTAATATTTTCATGCTTTTATAATATTAGTGTTTTGCACTGATTGTTATAAAAAATAACATTAGGGTTTATTTATAATATGTTTGATGAAATTAATAATTTACTTGTGTATGTACTAAAATGACTGTATTGTTCTGTATTATAAGTATTCATAAGTTTGGCTTGTGTTTTTATAAGTATTTTTAATTAAGAGATAAGTTTTTCAGTAGCATTATATATTTCTATCATGAGACAACATTTCTTAAGCTGTTGAAGATAACATTTCCAAGTTGGGATTATTTTAGTTAAATAGAACCTCAAGTTGAGATTATTGTTGTTAACTTGTTGATTTTTTTGTACAACAGGAAATAGAAAAAAACCACTAGCTGAGAAAGACGATGGAGGGAAAACAACAAAAAAAGCTTGACATCAGGTTAGTATGCATGCGGTTGAATATTATCTATGTACTGATATGGAACATTTCACAAACATTTTAACACCCACATGGGTGTTAAAATGTATCAACAAACATAACTCCGAGGTAAACCTATGATATGATGCATCACAGTGCATACTATGAGTAATCATAAACATGTGTGTTAGTTTGTATTGAAATACATAACTATATTGTAAATTCTGTTAACATGCAACATAGTGCATATTATTGTCGGTCGAGTTGAAAAAACATGTGTGAGCTGCTAAAACTATCCACATGGGTGTTAAAATGTATCAACAAACATAACTCTAAGGTAAACCTATGATATGATGCATCACAGTGCATACTATGAAGTAATCATAAACATGTGTGTTAGTTTGTATTGAAATAGATCACTATATTGTAAATTCTGTTAACATGCAACATAGTGCATACTATTGTCGGCCGAGTTGAAAAAACATGTGTGAGCTGCTAAAACTATCCACATGGGTGTTAAAATGTATCAACAAACATAAGTCTAAGGTAAACCTATGATATGATGCATCACAGTGCATACTATGAGTAATCATAAACATGTGTGTTAGTTTGTATTGAAATAGATCACTATATTGTAAATTCTGTTAACATGCAACATAGTGCATACTATTGTAGGCCGAGTTGAAAAAATATGTGTGAGCTGCTAAAACTATCCACATGGGTGTTAAAATGTATCAACAAACATAACTCTGAGGTAAAACTCTTATAAGATGAATCACAGTGCATACTATGAGTACTAATAAACATGTGTGTTACTATATATAGAAATACATAACTATGATGTAAACTTCGGTTAACATGCACTGTAGTGCTTACTATTGAATATACTGATGTTTATAGACTGCTGAGGCTGTTAAAATTTTTACTGAATGTGAGTTGTTGATCTTATTGTTATATATGCACTGCAGTGCTAAAACTATCCACATTTATTAAAATTTTTACATTTCACAAACATAAGTAATTAATGTCAATGCAGAAGAGGAACATATAACAAAAATAGTGAGAAGGAAGCGAAAAGCAATAAAAAATGTTGCATTTCACAAGAAACGGAGGATAAATAATGAAGAAGAAATGGAATCAGAAAAAGAAGAGAATGAAAGAGGAGAAGGAGGACGACAAGAAGAAGAAGAAGAAGAAAAAGAAGAAGAAGAGAATGAAAGAGAAGAAGAAGAAGAAGAAGAAGAAGAAGAAGAAGAAGAAGAAGAAGAAGAAGAAGAAGAAGAGAATGAAAGAGAAGAAGAAGAAGAAGAAGAGGAAGAGGAAGAAGAAGAAGAGGAAGAAGAAGAAGATGATGAAGAAGAAAAGGTAGCAGAATGTGATGATTACAGTAGACTACAAACAAGAGTTTCTCCAAACTGTTTGTATGATGCAACGAAGAAGATGAGTCCACAACAAATGGACGTGGTTAGAAGGATAGGATTTGGAAGGATTTTAGAAATGGAGTTTAACAAAATTCCATTAGCATTGGGGTATTTTTGTGTTGAACACTTCAACCATGAGACTGGAGCAATAGAAATACCATATGGTAACATCGAAATAACAAGACAGAGCATCAATAAGATGTTTGGATTACCATTGGGAGATGAGCAAATTGAAACAAGCGTACGGCCTAAAAGAGGTGATCAAAATTCAAAGTTATGGAGAGGTCAATACTCATGTAGCAGAATTAAGCCACCAAAAATTTTGGACAGGATAGTAAAAAAGAAGCATTTTGGATGGACTTTTATACTAGACTTCCTTGTCCTATGTGCATCCACAATCATTGAGGGAAATCAAAATGGAGCAGCAAATTTCAAGTTTCTGATATGCGTGAAAGACGAAGAAAAAATAAAGAAGTTAGATTGGTGTGGGTATATGCTCAGTTGCTTGAAAGAAGGAGTGAGAAGCTGGAAAAATGAAATAACTGGTGATTGGTTTGTTGGATCAGTTACATGTCTTGTGGTAAGTAGTTACAACATTTTTTGTTATTTAAATTTACTGTAAAAATATAAAACGTATTTACTGATTTATATAAATGTGAAAACAGTTGCATTATGTTAACTCAACCAATTGCGGAACCGTATACGTGCCACGACAAAGACCTGCTATAGCAGAGTGGGCAACGAACAAATTGGTTGAAAGACAGAATGCAGAAATTGCATTAGGAGGATTTGGGCACGTCGAAGTTATCAATGAAGATGAAGAAAGGGAAATACAATCAGGGAGTGAAGAATTAATCGAGAATGCTTTGACAAAAGAGGTATGTACATAACATATATATATATATATATATATATATATATACACACACACACACACATTAACTATTCGATTCGATGCTTAAATTGAAGCTAAACATATCAAAGAAGTAGCAATAGAAGGGTATGTGTGAAGCTGTATGTATGCTAAAATCTCGTTTAATTATAATGACTTATATTAATGAGTTGGTTTAATTGTAGATAAATGTTGGACGAGTTTGTTATATCATATCTCATAATTATGTGTTATGTGTTATATATATGTTAATACATATATATAGTATATAGAAAAGTGTTTGTTGATTTCAACTTTGAAACTTTGAGTACAAGTTTTGGTCCCTAAATCAAAACCAAACTGAATTGTTAGTACAACTGAAACAGAATGGTTTACAAATCCTAAAAAATGATTTTTGGGTTCGTGTTCCGTTTTATGAGAAAACCGAACCAAGTACACCCCTGCAGATCTACCCATATGTTCTCATGAAAAAAATATCCTTGTTATGTGCCTTTGAGTTTCACATAATATTGTTTCGGTTTTTGATCAGCTGCTTTGACAAAAGAGGTATGTACACAACATATATATATATATATATATATACACACACATACACACACATTAACTATTCGATTCGATGCTTAAATTGAAGCTAAACATATCAAAGAAGTAGCAATAGAAGTGTATGTGTTAAGTTGTATGTATGCTAAAATCTCCTTTAATTATAATGACTTATATTAATGAGTTGGTTTAATTGTAGATAAATGTTGGACGAGTTTGTTATATCATAACTCATAATTATGTGTTATGTAATCAATTTCCGTTTACAGATAACTATTAGTTAAAAAAATATTAACTAATATATCTTTAACATAATGCTTAGGAGTTGGAGCACAATCTGAAATTGAGATACAAATACATTGTTGGGTACAAGGAAGAAATGGATGCAGCTCTGCAAATGTACCCAGAATTGAAAGTATTCAAGGAGATATCTGATAAAGTGAAAAAGATCTTTGAAACCAAAGAAACAATCTCCACAACAATCACACCCGTTCATTACACTCCAAATGCAGATTGTCATGATATAAGTTCTACTTTTCACAAGGGTGATCATTCAAGAAGATATACTTCGTCAACTCCATTTCCATGCAGTTTCAGTAATCAAGCAGATCCAATGGAAACGATCGGACATGTTCTAAAAGACCTATCAACAGAACATAATGGAGAAGAAGAGGATGAGAATGTGTCGAGCGATAAGACAGTGAGTGAAAGGAATTCAGGGAAAAATGGAGAACCAAATGAAGAAGAGAGTGACGAAGGAAATTCACAACATAGAAACAAAAGGGAACGACAAATCTCACATGTTTACAGGTCACCATATAAACAAAGAGAAGTGGAGATAAAAGAGAGATTACAATTGCTTGAAAGGAAAATAGCAAGATATTTGGCCCGTTTCTTGGAAGTTCCCGGGTAAAACATAAGCTTTTTATAAAATTGTTTTTTTTCTAAGACATATAGTTAATTATATTTGAAGTGCTTACTCATGAGATAAACGTAATTAAGATAAATAGTTAAATATATTTGCAGGAATGTCATTTTTAACAGCAACCGAGGTGCATTCTGTTTTAGCATATCGCTAGCAAGCTTGGTGCACAGTCACTGGATCTTTGCAGATGTAATAGACGTTTGGGCCGCATGTCTCAATGCTGAAGAGAAATATGCTCAACCTGGATCACCCAAACGATACTTCCTGCCAACTTATCTACTGGTAAGAATAAAACTATCAAACAAAAATTCAATCTGTAAAACTACAAACTGATAAAATATAAAATATATACATATTATCTATTGCAGAAGAAGAACATGTTGGAGGATGGTGCAACAGATGAAAACAATGAAGTTTTCAAGAAAATAATTGTTCAAATCCTGATGCAAGATGATGAAAGATTAACGTCATTTAAGAATATTGACCTGGTATGTACAAATGTATAACAACAATATAATGGTTTTATATAACAGTTAATTATAAAATAATATTATGTAAAAATGCAGGTTTTCTTTCCAATTTGCTACAGCAGCCATTATTATGTAATGGTTTTCAACATGAAAGCAGGAATAATAGATTTACTCGACAACAACAACAACCAACTAGATTTCGATGCGAAATATCAAGGAGTACCGCAAAATGTGGTAAGTAGAAACTGAACAAAAATGTCTAGATGCAAACACATACAGTATATGTAATGCTAACAACACTACAACTCGAAATGATTGTTTTTAGGTAAAGTTGTTTGTCTGCTATTTAAAGAATGGTGAACACCCCAGGGCAGAAAACTTTGAGAAAGCAAAGATCACAAGAAGACAAATGAAGTGGAGAACCAAAGAGAATGGAACCGATTGTGGAGTATTCGTAATGCGCCACATGGAAAACTTCATTGGACTCAAAAATTGGAACTGTGGGTTAGAAAAAGAAGGGAAGGCTCAATTGAAGCAGTTGACAGAGCTTAGGACGAAGTATGCAGTCAAAATTATTACCCACGAAATCAATGAAAAGCAGGCAGATGTAATGAAGAGGTATGAGCAATTTGAAAGAAGCTACAAAGAAAAAGAGAAACGTAAAATGCTGGAAGCGGCAAAGAAACAGGCAACTGATATATTGATGGAATGGGATGATGGGAGAGTCTACAAGGACTGTCATAATGAGTGACAGTAGAATGTAATGTGTGTTCCAAAACAAAAACTTTTAGATTATTAGTATCTTAAATCTTGACAATGTCATTTCTATATCCCAAGTAGATAGGTTGGTTGACTATGTTATAAAATCTTGACTAGTTTGGTACCACGACTATTTTGATTTTGAAAATGTTAAGTACTTCACGACAATCGCTACGATGTAAACTTAAGTTAAGATGCATCACAGTGCATAGTATTAATACTCGCACAGTCATATCAATATACATCAATAGATGTAAATACTTTTCTTAAGATGCATTAGAATGCATACTATTAATACTCATCCACATGGGTGCTAAAATATTATCGATATACATTTAAATATTTGTTTGATATATATTAGGTAGTAAGATTATTACGACTATCACATACTATCTAAACTTTATGATGCATTTTAATTTTAAATTTTTGTTGTGTCATATAAATACATGTTCCCATGTGTAAAAATGTTAACAGTATGCCCTTCGATACATTCTCACTAAAAATCTGTTGCATCGACGATTCGATCCATCATAGCAACGGTTAAATATCAGCAGGAACTACGTGATCGGCAGGAAATATGTATCAGAAGAACCCCCATGTAGTTACTTAAAATAGTATGCACATAGATGCGTATTAATACTTGATTTATCATGTCATTTTAATGATTACATAGTGTGAACTGAGATGCATATTAAATTTTTGATATGATGCATCATAAAATTTATAAGTATCATAGTCAACGATATCAAATACATATTTACACCCATGTGTAAGAGTACTAATAGTATGCATTGTGATGCATCATAACATAAATTTGAAAAAATGACAAACTCACGACACTTCAGAGTTGCAAATAAAATCTCAGACAGCATAACTTTGAATATGTGACAATTATTTAAAACTTTAAATTAAAGTAAGAATAAAAAAATCAATATATAAAAAATGTCATTAAATCAAAATTCTAAGCATAGTATCAAAACAATATGTGTAACCAAAAAATAAAAATTCGATACCATGATTCAGAATGCATACTAATATCAAACTTGTCACATTTAAATAATCAAGTACCCCAAAGATCAAATGTTTAAGTAACATTGAACAGAATACTACAGTAAAATGGAAGTAAGTAAAAAAAAAATCAGAATTCATCAGAAACGTCATCATCAGAATCTTCGTTGTCAAGATCTTCTTCATAGACATCTTCGTCTTCTTCAAGTTGAGCATCATCATCTTCATTATCCTCAGATTGTTTCAACTCATTTGCAATTCTTTCTTGGCAAGTCCTAATATTATGACCAGTTTCAAAACAATATTGGCATTCTCTTTTCTTAACCTGTTTGTTGACAGCCCTTTCTCGTGCACTAGTATATCTCTTTGAAGAACGTTGACCTTTGTTACGAACATTCTTAGGAGGATGAATGAAAACGTTAGTTGGCTTAGAGAATCCGTATACTTGCTGAATCTTTTCAACTCTGCTAGAAGATGATTGCTCATCTGGCTTTCCATCAGCAAACTCTTGCAAAAATAGATGAAATTTACCACTAAAATCTAAGAGCTTTTCTTTATCATTCTTAAAATGAGAAACAACTTTCCTAAGCTTGTTAAAAGCATCTTTACCTAATTTAAAGCACTCACCTACAGGATCAACATCTAAACTTAACAAATTAAAAGTTTCAGATGCTTCCTTTGTCCACCTCCTAAGAATGTACTTATTGGGAATAGAATAAATGTCGTTAATATCATACACACAATATATGTGACGACATAAACGACCTTCACGTTCAAATAACAAACACGAACAATTTGATTCACAACTGACTGGATCAAAAACCACCTGAATAAGAAAAATAACATTTTTAAACAATTAAAATTAACATTCAAAATAAACTGTACTAACAGTGTCTGTTAACATGCATCACGGTGCATACTGTTAGTACTGTTAACATGTTAATAGTAGGAACTGTGATGCATAGTAACATAACATTTACATTATAATGCTGTTTATCGATGTATGATAACATGTATCACAGTGCAAAATACTAATACTATATAGAAACACAGAATTAAATGGGAAATAAAGGCATAATATTTTAACCTTGTAATTCCACTTTGGACGAGGATGAGGGAATTTTTATTGCACTATGCAGAGCTGTTTGTCTCCATCAGTTACACAGCTGGTTTGAGCACATGATAACGAAGCTCTTTCGATTTCTTCTTGAACTAACAAGAATAAGGAAGGCGTATAAACGTCCCTAGCATGAAGTTCAATCTTTTTGGGGGTCAAACAGTTGATAGATTTGTTTTCCATCTCATATTCAAGCAACCGATTATTGTGACGCTGCTTTTCCATAGCAGCATCGAATCTTGAAAAGAAATCAACTAAAGTTGATTGTTTGTTCTTGCATCTCTTGAAAAATGCATTTTCACTTTCGGAAAGTGATGAAGTCCTCATTAAGCCATTCATGGGAAGATCCATAAAATAACAAGGTACCCACATTTCCTTCATTTCATATAACTCATTGAACCACCTCAAATCATGCAATCCAAAATCATCAACTACTGATTTCCAGCGTGTTTCGAATTTCTCAGGTGTCATTTCTTGATTCCAAAAAATATAATTCATTCTCTTCTGAAAATCTTTATTCTTATACAAGACATAATCAACCTAAAATAACATGAACAAATAATGTTAAAATATTATTCAATGCAACTTAATATACACCTTCAAACAAATACTTAACAGAAAAATAATGGTAACAAATGATACTAACCAAAATGAATATTAAGATAGAATAAATGCTTACATAGGTGTTAATAGGTGCATACTATTAGTAGTCATCGACATTTGGAGTTAACATGTATGAATATATGTCACTTAAATGTAAACCTATATTAAGATGAATCACAGTGCATACTGGTGTTAACATGTATCAATATATGTCACTTCAATGTAAGCCTATCTTAAGATGCATCAGAGTGCATACTCGTGTTAACATGTATCAATATATGTCACTCTGATGTAAGCCTATCTTAAGATGCATCACAGTGCATACTACTAGTAGTCATCCACATGGGTGTTAACATGTATCAATATATGGCCATTTCGATGTAAACCTATCTTAAGATGCATCACAGTGCATACTGGTGTCAACATGTATCAATATATGTCACTCTGATGTAAACCTATGATAAGATGCATCACAGTGCATACTATCATAATGTTCATCATTTAGAATATTAAAAAATACTTAACAGAAAATATACACCTTCAAACAAACACTTAACAGAAAATAACTGTAACAAATGATACTAACCAAAATGAATATTAAGATATATTAAAGTGCACTTCATATTTAGACATAAAAAACATACCTTGTCAACAAGTTTTTGACTTATATGCCACATGCAAAACCGGTGTTTGGCACTTTTAAATTTGACACGAATCGCCTCTTTCATAGCTGGATCTTGGTCAGTAACAATTAGGCCCGGTTCAGTTGGAAAGACTTTTAAGAAACAATCAAGAAACCAATTGAATGACGTTATGGATTCACTGTATAACAGTGCAGCTCCAAAAATAACGAGTCGTTTGTGATTATCAACACCCGTAAGCGGAACAAACTTCATATTATATCTGAAAATAAATTAACCAAAACAGATTTAGTGTTCCAATCAGATTATTAACAGAAAAAATGAAATAAATAATGCATTTAATAAAGGAAAAAAAAACATACTTATTCGTGCCATATGTCGCATCGAAGCAAACGATATCACCAAACTCTTGATAATTCAATTTACAAACGTTGTCGGCCCAAAAAACACCGAGTAGAGACCCATCATCATCACAAACATATTCGCAAGTAAAATTTGGAAGATGTTCTTTTTTCCTAAGAAGATTCTCTATAGCAATATGCGCATCACTTTCACCAATAAACCGATTCATATCACGTTTGAAGTTCTTGTAATCTAGACTACTAGGACCGACCATGTCAAAGCCACCACTAAGATCACATTTTAAACGGTGAGCAATGGTAGGACCAATGTTCGATCGACTACTCAAATCATGAAGATGTTGCATGTCATCTACATCTAATCTTCGTTTCTTAAGCATTTGATTCTTATTAGACTCGGAAACAAGCTTGTGGTTATGACCCTCAAAGAACTTAGTTATAACACACTTCCCTTTCAAAAATTTGCATCTCAAGCTAGCATCACAACCTGTCTTGATAGACGACGATTTACGGTTACTAACTTTTTTAACACGCTTTTTACGTTTACGAGAAGGCTCAACAGCAGGTTCAACAACCGGTTCAGGAACAAGTTTCAAAGTGTCGACAGCTAATTTCTTAGAAAAACCAGATTTATTACACCTATAAACTTTATACTTCACAGACCCATCTTCAAAACAATTCTGTGATGATTTCTTAGCATCAAAACCACTAACCTCAGCATATGATTCATAGAAACTGAAACAATGATCATACGAATTGAAAACAGAACCGATTATGGGCTTAAACGAATCAGGAACAATAGGAAACCATAATTTTATGCCATCTGGATATTCTTTTTCAAATGATGAAAGAACATGCCTCTTTGTAACTGAATCACCACCTAATAAAACAAATAAAAATAACCAAAATAAATCATAAATTTAGATTAACATGGGTGTTAATATGCATCTAACTGCATACTATTAGTACACATCCACATGGGTGTTAATATGTATCTACATACATCACTACAATGTAAACTTATGTTAACATACATCAGGGTGCATACTATTAGTAGTCATCCACATGGGTGTTAACATGTATCAATATATGTCACTTCGATGTAAACCTATCTTAAAATGGATCACAATTCATACTGGTGTTAACATGTATCAATATATGTCACTTAGATGTAAGCCTATCTTAAGACGCATCACAGTGCATACTAGCATAATGTTCATCATTTGTTTGTTATACCAACTTTTTTACTATATATAAAGGTGTTCTCAAAATTTTCATAGAGACATTGATATTGGTGTATTTTCTTTCAAACACCAATCAATCTAAACCCGAGCAAACTAAACCAGACATTCCTAAAACATCATACTCCTCGCCATACATATAAATTAAGATTATTGATCCAACTTAGGGGTATTATTTTGAATTAACATATCTTAAGGGCTTATCGCCTTATTAAGACTCGAAGAAACCTAACAAGCTCACTTTTTTCGGCTTTCTGACCTTATGGGATTAAAGAAGCACACGTTGATAAGGTAATAGGCCGGAAAAAAGAAAGCTTGTTGTTTTTCTAAAATCTTAAAAAGCCTGTATAATAAGGTAAGCTAAACAACTCCTAAACCACAACAATAAAACACAAAATCAGCCCAACAACATACTGGTTAGTAAAAAAATTAGTATTTTAAACTTTTAATTGTGAGCAGTAGCAATGACATGTATCAATATATGTCACTTAGATGTAAGCCTATCTTAAGACGTATCACAGTGCATACTAGCATAATGTTCATCATTTGGAATATTAAGAATTACATAATTAAAAGAAATAAAATAATACTAAAAATCAGGAAGACTTACCAGTAGAATCAGGAAGACTAGGATTAGATTTCAATGGAACATTTTAACTGGAAGCAATAACATGAGCTGCAAAATAACATTAATGGAAATGCATATTAACACAATTACAACAAATAAACACAAAAACCTAAATTAAATGGACAATAAAATTATTAATATACACTTACCAGTAGATTCAGCAATAAATGAATTCGAATCACCAGGAACATTGGAACTAGAAGACATAATAAACACTGACAAATTCACTTGACGTTTAAAGGAATGCGATTACAATCTAAGCCCTAATTATGAACGATGTAAAACAGAAAGAAACAACGAGAGGGGACATTGAAGAAACGAAGAAATTGAATGCATACGAATTTCAGTTTATGTTTACGGGAATCGATTAGTTGATTACGCGAATGAAATTTCAGTCATTACCACCTTCTTGCCTCTTCGATCTTGACGTTTAAAGTGAATACTCTTCACTCTTCGATCTTGACTTTAATGAAATTTGTGCAAAAGATGAAGAAGGCGACGAACAAAATTGAATCAGCGTATATGAAGAAGGCGACGAACAAAATCGATTAATTGATATGCATATCAGTAATTGAATTATGAAATTATTGTTTTAACCCCTTCCCTGTAAACTCATTGAAGCGCAGGTGCACAGTACATATCATGAGCGGGAGTTGAACGATGAAGATGAACGGTGAGATCGCTGCTTCCCCCCTTCCCTCAAAAACACCACTTCCCTCTGGATCATGCCACTATATATATATATATATATATATATATATATATATATGTATGCATGTATATGTATGTATGTATGTCTCACTTATTCGTTATTTTTTTATGTAAACTAAATTCACAATCACATCTTCTTAATAAAGTTGTCGAAACTCAATGGAATAAATCAAATAATTAATTATAAATATCTTTAATATTTAATTATATTTGTAAATTAATATAAAATAAATTAGGTTATATTTTTCCTCACAAAAAATAACGTACACCCACTTGTTAGTAGGGTTGTTCATAATTATCCGAAACCGGAAAACCGAACCAAATATCGTTGAACCTTAGCGAATTTTAGGTTAACCGAACCAATTTTTTTTTTTTCGGTTTCGGTTAACCGAACCGGTATTTCTTGGATTCTTCGGTTTCAGTTTCAGTTCACGATATTGCCACAACCGGTTAACCGGAAAACCAAAAAATTTAAATCGCTATTATTTTAAATATGTGTTTATATATAGATATATGATAATATTACTAAATATCTTCTAATTAAGAATGAGATTATTATATTTTTGTATTTATGTTAGCGAAAAATATTATCCATGATTACACAAAAATATCTTCTAATTAAGAATGCGATTTTACCAAATCAGGGTCCCACCATTACTCACTTCATGTTTGCTGACGACTTAATTGTGGTGGGAGAATGGTCGGGTACGAATGTGTTATATATAACAAGAATCATGAGATGTTTTTCTCTGGTTTCGGGTCTTGAGATGAACACGGCTAAAAGTAACATTTTTGGTTTGAATGTTGACCCAGGTGCTGTCAGTACACTAGCGGATCAGATTGGTTGCAAAGTGGGCAAATTTCCTTTTGTGTATCTTGGACTTAAAATGGGTGCAAATATGAATTTATGCAAGAATAGGTTAGAAGTTATTGATATATTTCAGAGTCGGCTATCGTCTTGGAAAGATAAAAACTTATCAATGGCAGGAAGAACTATTCTCATTAAAGCCGTGCTTAACAATCTTCATGTATACTATTTTTCAGTCTTTAAAGCTCCAAGAAAAGTTGTAGAATGCCTAGAAAGATCAAAAGGAAATTCTTATGGGGTTCAACAGAGAACAAATCAAAAATCAATTGGGTTTGTTGGCAAAGGGTAATTGCACCAAAGGAGAAGGGTGGACTTGGGCTAGAATCACTTAAACAGGAAAACATCAACTTGCTTTTGAAGTGGTGGTGACGATTTGATCATGAAACAAAAAAGTGTGGAGTCAAGCTATTAGATCAATCCATATGAATAAATCAAGTTCTTCATTGATTCCATTTAAGAATGGGTTGTCGAGTGCTTGGAAAAACATCTGTAAAGTCCAAAAGGATTTAGAGGGCTTCAGTCTGGACGTTTCGAAACTCATAACAAAGGATAATGATAATTGGACTTGGAAGGGTGACTCAACCGGACTATTCACTGTTGCATCCGTTAGAAGGCTTATGATCAATGCATCGGTTAGTTCTTATGATTTCCACTTCGAATGAAGAAAATGGGTCCTAGGAAAGGTTAATTTATTTTTTTGGACAGCGAAAATGGATCGTATTCCTACAAATGATGCTTTGGTCAAAAGAAATATCCAGGTCTCATCATCCCTTTGCTCGCCTTGTAATCAATATGATGAATCCATTTATCATTTATTAATTTCATGCAAGGTAGCTAATATGTTATGGTGTTTTGTTATCTCTTGGTGTAAATTAACACCCATTTTTGCCTAATCTAATCGAGATTTATATTACATAGCGGAGAAAGGAGATAATGGAAATAACCCATACATTAAAGCGATTATACTCACAGCCTGTTGGTGTTTTTGGAAGGCAAGGAATGATGTGTGCTTTAATGGTGTGGCTCCATCTTGGCTACGAGTAAAGGATGAGATGCAAAATCTTGCATATTTTTCGATCAAAGGAAGAGCAAGAAGACATGATTTAACTTTGGGAAAATGGTGTCAGTTTAAATTGTAAATTCCATTCGTTTGGGGTACTCGAGTATGTTTTTGTATTATTATTAGGGGTATAATGGTTGTAACATCCTCCTTAGGGGCCTAGTGGCAATCTAGTAATTTTCTGACCTTAAATTAATTGTTTAATGTGTTAGGAAATTAAATTGTTATTTATTAAGTTATTGTGAATAATTAGTCAAAAAGTCAAATGACTTATTGTGACTGGTAATTTATTAATTGTTTTAACTTTATATAGTTGACGGTAAATTAAAATTGTTAGAATCGTAAATGATTTTAGGTTCCAGAGAATGAGTTTAGAAGGGGATTGATTTTAAATGGTATACTATGTCAGTTTGAAAGGGAGCCGACTTAAATTCCCGAACCTTTCCCTATTTGTTTCTAACTCCTCATTTCCTAAAATAGATTACCCGACTCGTTAATGTGGCTTTGTGATTCAAACTAGGAACATGAAATTATTAAATTGGTTCCTCAATTAAGCTTAGAACAATTAATTCATCATCTCTATCTTTTTCCTACATCATGTGTAAGTTGAAATTCTTTCTTTGGTTTACCTTAAAAAGTTTAATTATGTGGGTTATTGATTGTATATGAAATTAGAAACTGAAAAGTTGTTAATATAATGTTATATGATGTTAATAATCTTATTAGAGGGATTGGGAAGCTGAATTTGATGAATTTGGGTATAAAATTATGTTTTTGGGTTATGCAGAAAGTTGCAGGTCGCTGGAAATGGTGTTACCCGGCTGGTAAAACCTTACCCGGCAGGTAAACCGACTTATTTAAGATACCCGGCTGGTAAAGCATTACCGGGCTGGTAAAATGGCAAAATTTAATTACCCGACCGGTAATCAGGTTACCCGGTGGGTACTGGAAAAATTTTATGTTTTGTAATTGAAAATGCGTAAGTACTTTCAGGGTAGCGAATAAGTGATAAATTTCATTAACTCAGATTGGATTGAAATTCGCATGATCACTCAAGAACGGCCCAATGATAAGAGCCTAGGCGGTTTTAGGCCTTTCGGGGTCGTCTAGGGGCCGAAATTGGTATTTTTCTATTTTTGGACCTTGTTTTGAGACTTTCCGATTTCATTTCGGATTGGACTTTTGATTCCTTAGACCTGAGGGATTTACCTGCTTAGGTAAATATGTTTTTAGAGTAATTATAATTGTTATTTACAACTCGATTACAATTGCTATGTCGATGTTGTATATTGAGAAGTTTTATTTCAAAATGCAATTGAATAAGCACCAGTGCAATATGATTAAACTGTAAACGGAATATGGGACACTGAGTTGTATATCATCATTAACTTATGATTTGACTGAGTTGTTATGATTGGTTATTGTTTATTATTTTAATACTAAGTATTGAAATATGATTGGATTAACCAGTTATGAGTGATACTATAACTTGATGATTATTTGTAGCTTGATATTATTAAATTAAATGAGTTATATGTTATGGACTAGTACTAACTCATTATTTAATTGTTATATTCTCAGACATGGAGAAGACTCGGTAATATTAGACTTCTGAGTGGACGACTGAGGTATCGGTGAGTGGATCTGTAATCCTCAGTTTGATTTAGTTGTAACAAGTTTGGTTACAACGGGTAAACGTATTGTTATCATTTTTAGACTGTTTGGTCTGCCATGATATTATTAATGTTGATAGACTGTTTAGTCTGACATAATGCCATGAGGATTATGGATTATGTAAGTATGTGATTATGTGGTACTTGGCCATTGGGCATATGTGATATATATTCAGAGGTCAACACTGGTTGGGCTTTGTTGATATTGTTTGGCTGGTTCAGGGGTTCCTTATACACGTAGTTGATAGGAACCTGTGTCCAGTGAAGATAGCAACAAGGTATCGGTTAACTTCTGTATTGGCCTGCAGTTGTTTTAAGTGTACTTTGGAGGATACGCCAAGAACACCCGATCCTCTTTGATGCGGTGTGTTTACGATGCTTTATGCTGTAAACAGGATTGATCTGTGTTTACGATGCTTTATGTTGTAAACAGGGTTGATATTTGTTTATGATGCTTTTGTTGTAAATAGAGTTGTTATGCTAAGTTGGACTGTTGATTATTTATTCACTCACTTAGCTTTATGCTAACCCCACCATCCCACTTCTTGCAGGTAGATGGTTTTGATATAATGGGCTTGGCAAGAAGCTTGATTTGGATGGAATGTTTGACCAGACGGTTACTCTGATATTTGCTCTGAATGAGTCATTGTTGTCTTTTAGAATTATATAACATCCAGTTGGATAAACAATAGATTTGAATTAGTATGATTTTTTTTACATAGTATATATAATGTAAATGGTTAATGTATGATAACCCGCGCTTCCGAATTGTTGTGTAGTATACTATACATATAAAAAAATGGTTCTGAAATTAAGGGGTGTTATGATGGTGGTCTGGATCTGTTAGGGATACTATCAAAAATGAGCTAGAGTGAAAACTGGTGGCACGGCCTCTAGTTTCAGGGATTTTTTTTCCTGGTATCGCACCCCCAAATTCGGGTTGCGGAAGCGAATCGGGTCGGCGCGCGACTAATCAATATACACAGCACATAAGATATAATGAACGACCACTATATGCGTCATTTTACATTTGTATTGATAAAACCAAAAGTTTACATCAAAATATTGTTTACATTAGCTCCGTTCTTAAATTGAGAGATTTACATTACATAATTACTTTACACAAAAAATAATATTGCAATTAAATCTCTGATTGATTGAATGAAGACTCGAGCTAATGAATCCTGATTGGGCAGTCCAACCTACTGCTGAGTACCTATGATACATGCTAAAATGGGTCAGCGAAATCTGGTGAGCTCACAGGTTTGTATGTCAACACATATTTGTATGAACCGCAATATTTTATTGAATTTAAAATGTAATTAAGCAAAATAAAAGTTATACAGCCATGAGCACATAGTCTGAGCTTAACTTGAGGGTCGGGTCCAATTAAGGAATTCCGATCGAGGTGCCTCCTACGAGTGCCTAATCCACACTCGTCTACCCAAATGCTAATATGTTCGTTTGACCAGTTAGTGCTTGCTAACCCGGACGAGAATTGTCAATCCTATATGATATCATATACTAACATTCACGCTACAGTGTATTACCAAACTATGTTGTGGAGGGCTTTAAAATGATTATTGAAAACAACTCATGTAGTATTTGATTTTAAATTGTACTTGCGTTCAACTTGTAAATAAAACGAGCAATGTAATCACACCCCTAATGAAAACCGTAAAATAGAGGCTATGAGACTCACCTGAGTCTTGAGAGTTTAATTTAATAAACTTGAATTGATTAACCGAATTGTGATGTCCGAAGACTTGTAACCTGAGGGTGTCCAAGACACGCGATGGTTATAAACATGAATAGGTATCTCGAATGACTACCTTTGTAGTTGTTCGTCCAACTAGAATGTCCAAATTACTACGATTTGGTTGATTAAATTGTCCAAATTACCATGATTTGGTTGTTTAACTTGTCCAAGTTACTACGACTTGGTTGATTTGATTATGTTTTGAAAACGTGTACGACCCATTGGTGATTAGTTGTAAATATAATCTCATTATTATTATTATGAATTTGAAGTGTTATGTTTCGAGAACGTATCCCGATGTGTTTTAAAAGTCGTATCGTATAAGTATTTGAAGTTACACAAGCTTGACACTTCATATAAAAAGGTTTGTAAACACTCTGTTTTTAGCGTCACTTATAGCGACACTTAGGGTTTATGCGTCACCCAGGAAGTGTCGCATAAAATTGTGATTTTAATACCAGTAGCGTCACTTGAGGAAGTGACGCATCAAGGGCGACCCTTGAGTGAGTGTCGGTCGTAAGTGTCGGATAAAAGTGTTAGGCGTCACTAGACAAGTGACGGATCAAATCAGAATTCGGTTGTAGGCGTCACTTAGGCAAGTGACGCTAGAAGTGTCGGATGGGAGTGCCGGGTATTGAATTTGTGACACTTAGGCAAGTGTCGGGAAAAAGGGGTTTTATGCGGAACTTAGGCAAGTGATGCAAAATTAGGGCTTTTAGCGACACTCAGTGCGTCACTTAAGTGACGCATCAAGTGACGCTACACTGCACCGGTCTATGCGACACTTACGTCTGTTGGCCGGATTTTGAGCCGAAAATGTGTTTTCCGTTTGACTTGAAACTTTTACCCAACCCATATTTGGACATTTCAAGCTTAAATAAACAACTACATGTTAAAAACACTTGAAATCGAGGAGTTTCGAGATTTTGTCGAAAACTTACAAGTTAACGCGTGAAGATTTCAAAAAGATGGGAAGGTAGATCGTGACTCCGTGATTCTTTTTCTTCAAATGGGCGAGATGATCCCAGTGCGTGTGGTGTTATTTAATGATTTAAGTGGTGGTGGTGTGGTTTGTTTTAGAGAGAAAAGGAGAGAAAGAAGATGGAAGAGAGTGAGTGAGTGGATGGAACTGAGGGTGGGAAGGGGGAAATCCCTCCTTTTTGGCTGATTCGGTGGGGGCCCACCGGAGTGTGGTCTCCAAATTTTAGTCCCGTGCGTTTGCGCTCTTTGCGGTGTTCGTTTTCTCGATCGTTTAAATGTTTAAATAATTATCTAATACATTTAAATATGCATTATAAAATACGAATAATTTCTCGATGTTTTTATTGAAGTATTTCATAAAATACTTTATAATTGCGTTATAAAATATAACTTAAACTTGTTTATTTTGTTCGCGCGTTTAATATTTTAATCGCGTAAATGTTGTTTGTACGATACGAATTTGATTTGAAATATTATCAAAATAATATTTTTGGATATAATAGTGTTATTAAATAATACTATATTATTTAATAAAATTGTTCACCAACGTCCGTATTAATTGAACCGAATTACATTCGATTTTTGATTCCTTACGATTTAATCAAATCGCATAATTCTATATATTCAACAATATATATATTGATACATTAATTTGCCTAACACATAACTAATTACATGTATTACACTTGATTAGGCACTAATTACTAGTCCTAATTTGACGGGTGTCACATCCTCCCCCTGTTAGAAGAATTTCATCCCGAAATTTAGTTCGAAGTCGGATTTGATGTGGAGTCAGTGAATAACTAAGGATACTTGAGTCGTATCTGATCTTCCCGTTCCCAAGTGAATTCCGGACCACGTCTTGAATTCCACCTGACCTTTACGATGGGAATACGACTTTGTTTGAGTTATTTGACCTCACGGTCCATGATTTCGGCGGGTTCTTCAACAAAGTGAAGCTTGTCGTCAACACGAATTTCATCAAGTGGGATAATAACTGTCTCATCAGACAGGCATTTCTTCAAGTTAGAAATGTGAAAAGTGAGATGCACGCTGCTGAGCTCGGGTGGCAGCTGCAATCGATATGCCACTGGACCTATCCTCTCGAGGATCTCGAATGGTCCAATGTATCTGGGATTCAATTTCCCGCGTTTACCGAATCGGATAACACCTTTCCAAGGTGAAACTTTGAGTAGCACTCGATCCCCAACCTGGAACTCGAGTGGTTTGCGTCTCACGTCAACATAACTTTTCTGATGATCACGTGCGGCTTTGAGTTTGTTTTGGATCTCGAAGATCTTTTCAGTAGTTTCGTGAATGATCTCAGGACCAGTGATTTGACTGTCTCCCACTTCGGTCCAACATATAGGTGAGCGACACTTACGACCGTACAGTGCCTCGAAAGGTGCAACTTTAATGCTGGAGTGATAACTGTTGATGTACGAAAACTCGCACAACGGTAGATGTTTTTCCCAGTTTACACCGAAGTCAACTACGCAAGCTCATAGCATGTCTTCCAGTGTTTGAATCGTTCGTTCACTTTGGCCGTTGGTTTGAGGGTGGTATGCGGTACTCATATCAAGACGGGTACCCAATGATTTCTGGAGTGATTGCCAAAAGTGAGATGTGAATCGACTATCCCTGTCGGAGATAATCGAGAATCGAACACCGTGTCGAGAAACAACCTCTTTGAGGTAGATCCGTGTGAGGCGTTCCATTTTATCGGTTTCCTTGATTGCCAGAAAATGAACAGATTTTGTGAGACGATCGACGATCACCAAAATGGTATCGTAACCGCTCGATGAATTGGGTAGTTTGGTTATGAAATCCATAGAAATTTGTTCCCATTTCCATTCGAGAATTTCGGGTTGTTGTAGTAAACCGGAAGGTTTCTGATATTCAGCTTTGACTTTTGAGCAAGTAAGACACTTGCTGACGTATGTGGCGATTTTAGCTTTCATATTCGAGCACCAATAAAATTCCTTGATGTCGTGATACATTTTGTCAGATCCAGGATGGATAGAATATTTGGACTTGTGAGCTTCATCCATCACCAAGTCTCGCAGGTTCCCAAAACTAGGCAACCAGATTTTGTTAGAGAGGTACCTAACTCCGTTAGAGTTGATTTCGAATTGTTTATCCATGCCTCGCAAGGCTTCATTTTTGACGTTGTCGGGTTTCAGAGCTTCGAGTTGAGCAGCGAGAATCTGAATGTTTAGATCATTGTGAATTGTCATACTGAGGGCTTGGACTTGAAGGGGTTTCGTTCGTTCCTTTCGACTGAGGGCATCGGGAACAACATTTGCCTTACCCGGATGGTATTTGATCTCGAAATCGTAATGGGTGAGCAACTTGACCCATCGACGTTGCCTCATGTTGAGATCTTTTTGATCGAATATATGTTGGAGACTTTTATGGTCGGTAAAGATTGTGCACTTAGTGCCATAGAGGTAATGTCTCCAGATTTTGAAGGCAAATATGATAGCCCCAAGCTCGAGATCGTGAGTGGTGTAGTTCTTTTCATGGATTTTGAGCTGTCGCGAAGCTTAAGCAATGACTTTATCTCGTGGCATCAGCACGCAACATAGACCTTGATGAGAAGCATCGCAGTATACCACGAAGTCATTGGTGCTTTCGGGTAATGATAGAATAGGAGCACTGCAGAGCTTCTATTTCAGGAGTTGGAATGCTGACTCTTGTTTATCAGTCCAGTCGAACTTTTTATCTTTCTGAGTCAGTGTCGTGAGTGGTTGGGCTATTTTCGAGAAATTTTCGATGAACCGACGATAATACCCCGCCAATCCCAAGAATTAGCGTACCTCGGTCGGAGTGGTTGGCGATTGCCAGTCTTTGATAGCCTCAATTTTTGATGGATCGTGATGCTGCCCGAAAGCGTCGCTTGAAGATGACATACGGATCGCAATCGGTTTGTTTTAAATTTATATTTGCTGGGGTCTAAGTATGACTTACTAATACTGAACCAAAGGCTAGTAGTAGGTAAGTATGACCTAGAGTCGTTCTTAAAGAGAAACTGAATTGAAATGGAGGTGATCTAATCAATCTTTCTTTTCTAGTAAAGGTTTTAAAAGTGTGCGTTGGGAGTTTTGGTTCAGTTAACTAAGTAAACTAAATAAAGCGAATAAAAGTATAATAACAAATCAGATAATAACGGTAGTATTTGTTGTGAGTTCATTAGCTAATAATGTGGGATGATGACTCTTATGGGAAAATGATTATCTAAATTGGAAATGTTTAGTGGATTCAACACCCAGTGGTATAACCAATAAGTTCCCTATTAGTCGGTTATCAACTAATATGTCACGAGGAACTAAGGTTTCATGATTCTGATCAGACAGACGATACTCAACTCTCCACACTCTCTTGTAAGGGAGTCAGTGACCCGTATTATTGAACACCCAGTGGTATAACCAATAAGTTCCCTATTAGTCGGTTATCAACTAATATGTCACGAGGAACTAAGGTTTCATGATTCTGATCAGACAGACGATGCTCAACTCTTCACACTCTCTTTTAAGGGAGTCAGTGACCCGTATTATTGAACGTATTCGCTCGTGGGCGAAGGAATAGAGTAGCAGGTCATTACAAATCTGACCGTTCTTAATACCATAAAGATTTCAAATCCATTAAACAATTAACTTATAATTTATGTTCGGACTTATTAACCAATTCCTATTTATGAAACTTAAGGATGATAAACAAGGGAAAACGTTCAAGGTTCTTGCGTACCTTACTTTTGGTTTCATATTTTAAGGAAAGGATATCAGTGTAATTTAGATTCCAAACTTGCCTTTCTCATTACAATTAACAAATCCCTAGGTTTTCGTAAATGGTTATTTAGCATGTAGCCTACCTACTCTAATCTAATCTAAATTAACTAATCTAATTAAAATGCTAATTAAAATGCTGACGGCTTTTTGCATAAAGTTAAACCCAGACCATGTCGGAAAATGCTATGGTGATTCACAGTGTATTTAATCGTTTACCGATGTTTCCATTGTGAATTTAATTGCTTCGCCATGTTCACATGATAAGTACATTGTGATCGAAAGTGTACAATACTCATGGCAAGTTCACGTAATCACATTGCATTTTATGATGCTTGCATGACGTTACAGTTAAAAACATAGTTTTTACACAGATAACTATTGACCAAGTATCAAGGTTCGCGACTCCTCTTTACAGGGTTACAATCACGTTTGTTAATCGAAAGGCGAATATAAGTTTTAGGTTTAAAATCATAAGATAAGTCCATTCATAAAGTTTCCATTTTATAATGTCGATCCATAATACAACTACCTTCGGTCGTTACCGGCTTCCATACGTATGTACTTTGCTTAAAAGCATTTCCAGCACTATACCGAGTAAACAGTCGAATAGGGGCCGTCATATTATTTCACGACATATTTAAAGTCATCCCATAATTATATATACTAACTACATCACAACAAATACAATAGTAATCTACTCGCTAATCATGGCACAAACTAATTCTAGCATAATTAAAGCATACATATTTAATTAAGATAGAATAGGATAGAAAGAACCCGGATTAAAATGCGAGAAGGAATAGACTTGAATTAATAAGCGTAACTCCAAGCGTACACCAAAGATTACAAAATGTTCCCTAGCTTTCGTTCTATTTTAAACAAGCTCCTTAACTAGCCTAACACTAATTTTGAAGTAAGAAAATAGAATGAGAAAGTAAAGAGAAAATTATGCCTAATGCATATGTGACATCTTCAAATGGAAGCCTAGGGGCTGTATTTATAGGGAAAATATGGCTCACATTAGCATCCCTAGGCTCACATTAGAAAAAGAGTGAAAGGTGGTGATGTGCTAAAATCAGGTTATAAAATATGATATGAAAATTACTGATTATATAGACTAAAACACAACTAGGCAAGTGTACCCAATCGCACAATAGTATAGTAAAGGTAAATTCCGGTTAAGTTCGTTTCCACAGGGAACAATGTATTTTAAGTTATTAATTAACTACTAATTAAACTAAAGAAAAACAAGTAAATATTTGGATTTTGGTGTCTTTTAATGATAGACAGTCAAAGAGTGTATTTTAAACAAGTAAATGAACGAAAGCAAATAAAAGATAGATTAATATCAGATGGATTAAATATGTTTTCTTAGACCATTTAACCTCTAGTTATTGGATATATGGATTAAGCACTGGATCAGGATTAGTCAACCTAGAAGACACAATTTGGACTTATTAGTTGTCACGTCAAAGTCACTTAATTAAGATTATACAACCCAAGTATCCTTAAAGTTTAAAACCTCCCAATTATAAATTGTGCAATCAATGAAATCACAAGTTAATCCGTGATCTTGCTTTCATAAAAATCATCAATCATGCAAGATGTCTCTAAACATGATCCACCAATGTTAATTATTAGTTAATTCAATTCAACTCCTTTAATTTGGTCTAATCAAAATCCGCAATCAATAAATTAATTGACAAGAGCAAACAAGAACATGTAAAAGTTGTCACTAATTACAATCAATCAAGCTTACTAATTGAATAAATTAAATAACCAAAAACATCAATTGTTCGATGACTACCGTGAAATCAAAGCATATAATCCAAATCACGAATTAATATCCAATAACTAGAGTAATTAAGTCTAAACAAACATCAAAAGACTTAGACCATAATGATGGGTTCAATCCAACAATAAATCAAACACAAAGAAATACTCATAATTGAATGAAAATTAAGCAAACCAATTGTTTTTGATAGATTGTAATGATGTAGGATGAATCTCCACGTTTAGAAAGGTTGAAAGTGGTCGATTCGGACTTAGGATGTCTCCATAAGTCGTCCTCTAAGCTCCCAAGTCGGCTGGAATGAAGAATACCCTAAGAAAGAAATTAAAATTCGTATTTAAACCTAAAATCTGCTGGCCGACCTACAATCGCGTCGCGATCTAGGAGATCGCGGCTCTATTAACATCAAATTGCGTCGCGATCTTTCACGGTCGCATCGTGATCCTCCTTAAGTCCAAATGATCTGAATTTTTGATATGTTGTAGCCTTATGTGTTAGCTAAATGTGAGCGCTTAAATCAACTTAATCGGACTCCGTATGAGGAAGTTATGGTCAAAATACAAACGCATAGCTAAAAACTTAGCTTTTGCACTTTTCTTCCATATTCAGCTCATCTTCTATTCTTTTTCCGATTCAAGCTTCATTTACACCTATTTTGTAAATATAAAAGAAATGAGTGCCTAAAATTACATAAATACAATAAAATTATATAAACTTTGGGGAATACTAATATATAAATATAGTACTTATTTGATGCTATCAGGTGGTGCACCGGGTACAAAAAAGTAGCGAAAGGTGGTGCACCAGGTACGGAAAAGTAGCGAAAGGTGGTGCACCGGGTACACGCAAGGATGAAAAAGCGGAAAAGAGACGGGGGGTGGAGGCCGGCGATGCCCACCAGCAGGCCGGCGGCGGCTGGCTGCTGGCCGGCGGCGGCTGGCTGCCACCCGCCCCGGTCCGTCGTCTTTCGCTGCGTTGCTTAACTCATGCGTATCTTCTTCGTTATGCGTCCGTTTGCGTTGATTCTTTTTGCGTTGGATTCGCAATTCAAAAAAGAAGAATTTTGTAACATCCTCTCCAGTGGCCTGGTAATTTCTAATTTTAAATTGATTATTTAATGATTTTATGAATTATGTGATATTATGATTTAATTGTGAAACATAGATAAATAAGTTCCAGAACTTATTGTGAATAGTAAATTATTACTTGTTTTAAATTATTTTAGTTGACAGTAAAATAAAGTAATATTCCTCGTGAAAGATTTCTAGGTTCCAGACAACAGATTTAAGACGGATATAAAAATACTCAAAATAAGTTAAGTGATGGAGCCAGCTTAAGTGAGGAGACGGATTTTGTAACTTTCCTTAAACCCTCATTTCATTTGAAACCCTAACTCATCTATCATCATCATAAGAATACATATACTTAAATTATATGTAAGTTTAATCAAGATTGGAGCTGAATTCTTGAGTTCTCTATCTTTCTAGATATCATCATCTTCTTCAAAGTGTAAGTGTGGTGTTTGTTGATAAACTTGTGTTGTGAGATTAAGTCAAATATGAACTTAAGTGAATTGATTGATGATATTTGTTGTTAATTGATGTTGTTGAGATTGCTAGATGCAGTATGATGTTTAATTGAAGTTAAATTCGTTGTTTGTATGAATTAGTATGTAAAAGATAGGAACTTGTGAGATTTGGTTCGAGCTGTGTGTGTGTAGGTCTGTTGTTGAGCTGACGAACAGCTCAACGCGATCCCAAACCCTAGTCCGGATCGCGTTCATCAGTTATATTTTGAGCTGGACGAGTTTTGTTCTTGGGAACGCGATCCCAAGCATTAACCTGGATCGCGTTGCCAAGTGCAAATCTGTCACAGAAAGTTTTCCAAAGACGAACGCGATCCAGCTCTTGTTTCCGGATCGCGTTGCTCAGTGTATTTTGATAACAGAAACTTTTCCTAAGGAGGAACGCGATCCCACCAAATCTGACCCGGATCGCGTTTGCCTGTATTATTTTGATGATTATGATAACTTGTGAACTTAAGTGTATACTATATATATGTATAGTATTGTTACTTATGTTGAGATAAATAGAAATGTAATTACTTGTGTAAGGTGTCCATTTACATAAGTATTATTGTTGATGACAAGTTACTAACTTGTGCGTTGTGTGATATTTCAGATACTCCAAAGACTCAGTGATTAGAAGCTGAGTGTTGTGACTCCTGAGGTATCGGTGAGTGGATTTGGAACTCACCATTTGATTTAGTTGTAACTATTTGGTTGCAACAAGTAAACGTAGATATGTTGTGTATTTAATATTCATAGTTGATTATAAATCTATGTGTTATGTGTGGCCTTCGGGCATCAGTTGCTAATGAGGTCAACAGGTTGAACTGGTTGGTTGGGCTAGTTGGTTGTCGTGTGAATGACACAGGGTCTTGCTTCATTTGTTGTGTGTATAGAACCTGTGTCTGAGTATAGTAACCACTAGTTATCGGTCTCGTCCGTTATGGCCAAACGGATATGGTTGGATAAGTGTTCTTGGGGAGCCACCCGGGTATTATGGTTTTCCCCAGAGCCACCGATCCTCATTACTATATTGTTGACTAGTTGTAATACATGTTTACGGTTGTTTGGGGTAAACAGGTAGTTAAGCTAAGTTGAGTTGTGTGTGAAGAATTCATTCACTTAGCTCTGTGCTAATCCCTCATCCTACTTCCTGCAGGTTTTTGATATATATGTGGGTGTCAGGAAAGGATGCTTTCACAGGGAATGTCTGACAGATTATAACTCTGATATGGTTTTGTTTACACCTGGTTTTGTAATATATAATACCCCAACATATGTAGTTTTTAAACAGTTCTAAGTTGGTATGTTTTGAATATGTAACTGTGTATGTACATTATCTTAATGTACAATATATAAATATGTTTTAAATTCCTACGCTTCCGAGTAAAATAATATAATATTGATTTATAGAATGAGGGGTGTTACAAGTTGGTATCAGAGCATAGATTTGGGTGAATATAACATTATAAAGTGTTCAATCCCAAATCTAGAGTATGTTATGTCAAACATTCCTGGTTATGGGATTTACCGTTGTGTGTGAATCTGTTAGTAGATAAGTGCTAACGATTAACAAGTTTCAAGTTGTTGTGTTGAATACAGAGATGGCAGATAACGAGCAACCGACCGCCAACCCTAATAATGCCTCACGGATCGATGTTCCTCCTTCAGATATTCATAATGAGAGACATGATCATGAGGGTACTTCTTTTCCTGCTCGTGAAGAATCGAATAGAGATGATTACTTGTTTCAGTTAGAAGATGAAGTGATTAATCTCAGAGAATTTAAAAGGCAGACGGAAACTGCATCATCCCAGCAACGTTCTCAGCAACAGATACCTGTGTTTGGTAAAATTCCTCCTTTACAGTCAAATAAACAATGTTCATTTAAAACGTTTATGGCAAGTAAACCACCAGAATTTAGAGGTAGTACCAATCCATCAGTAACTTTAAATTGGTTAAGAGATATGGAGCGGAAATTTGATGTTACTCGCTGTGAAGAAGAATCCAAAGTGTTTTATGCTATTCAATGTTTAAAGGACGAAGCCATGGTATGGTGGGACTTGATTACTGGTCATTTGAATCAACAGCAGAAGGAAGCTATTCGATGGTCTGATTTTCATCAAGCTATTTGTAATCAATATTGTTCAGATTTTGAGATGGCACGTATTAGAAGGGAGTTTGTGAATCTTCAATTAACCGATAAGATGACCATTGATGAGTTAATCACACAGTTTTCGGAAAAACTACGGTTTGTACAACATTGGGTTCCTGATGAGAAAACCAGAATTGAGCAGTTTGTAGAAACATTACCTCATAATTATCGTACCACAGTAAGGTTAGCTAGTAATTTATCTCAAGCGTTTACTCTTGCACGTTCGGTTGATAGTGACATTAGAGGTTTTCAAGAATCTCAAGCTAGAAGTACTTCTTCTTCATTTCCAAGGGTTAGAACAGATTTTTCGGGTAAAGGAAAGTCCAGGTGGCAGGGTAATCGTCCGGGTCAAAGGTTTAATAATAGAAGTGGTTCATCTGGAAACAAAAGTGGTTACTCTGGAGGTTCTAACTGGTGTAATTCTTGTAAGTCAAGGCATTCTGGTCAATGTACTCCTCAGACAAATAAATGCCTTAAATGTGGTGAGCTTGGGCACGACCTCAGAAATTGCAGGTATCCTAATTTTGTGTGCTGGAATTGTAAGAAAGAGGGACATCGGGTTGGTCAGTGTCCTGAGGCAGGAAGACAGAGTTCTGGCTCGGTCGGGAGTTCGTCATCTTCCGGACAAAAGCGGAAGAATCCTCCGCCAGCAACAAGTAGGGCATTTCAGATGACGGTCGATGAGGCTGTTCACACAGATGATGTGATTACTGGTACTTTTCTTATAAACTCTGTACCGGCTCGTGTATTATTTGATTCTGGAGTAAATTGTTCCTTTATATCTGTGTGTTTCTGTGATAAGTTGAAACTGATCCCTACTGTGATAACTAAGCCCTTAGAAGTAGAGATTGTAAGTGGCAAATTAGTTCCTGTTACCACCTCGATGACTGGGGCTAATATTGTGATAGATGGACAGACTTTTCCAATTTCGTTTCTGTTAATGCCGATTCCAAGTTTTGATGTGATTATTGGCATGGATTGGTTAAGTCAGTTTAAAGCAAATATAGATTGTCACCATAAGTTGATTAGAATCTCAATCTCTGAAGAGTCATATGTTGTGGCTAGAGGAGAACGGGATAGTGGGTGTATTTCTCTGATTTCCATGATGAAAGCTAGGAAGTCGTTGTCTAAAGTTTGTGAGTCGTATCTAGCTTACGTCATTGATGCTAAATTAGAAAAGAAGTCTATTTCCGATGTTCCGGTTGTCTCTGAATATTCAGAGGTGTTTCCCGATGATTTACCTGGTTTACCACCGGTTAGGGAAGTTGAATATCAAATTGATCTTATTCCTGGTTCCTCTCCCGTAGCTAAAGCTCCCTATAGATTAGCTCCGTCTGAAATGAAGGAAATGATGAATCAGATACAGGAGTTATTGGATAGAGGTTTCATTAGACCAAGTTCTTCCCCGTGGGGTGCACCAGTTTTGTTTGTTAGAAAGAAAGATGGGTCATTTAGAATGTGCATTGATTATCGGGAATTAAACAAAAGAACAGTAAAGAATAAGTATCCTCTGCCTCGAATAGATGATTTGTTTGATCAGCTGCAGGGATCTTCGGTATATTCTAAAATTGATTTGAGGTCGGGTTACCATCAGGTTTGTGTTCGTGAACAGGATATTCCAAAGACTGCTATTCGTACCAGGTATGGTCATTATGAATTCTTGGTGATGCCTTTTGGTCTGACTAATGCTCCAGCAGTTTTCATGGATTTAATGAACCGGGTATGTCGACCTTTTCTCGATAAGTTTGTAATTGTTTTTATCGATGATATTCTCGTGTATTCTAAGTCCGAATCAGAACATGCCATGCATTTGAGGTTAGTTCTTGAAACCTTGAAAAGAGAACAGTTATATGCAAAATTTTCTAAATGTTAGTTCTGGATTCGGGAGGTACAGTTTCTGGGTCACATTATTTGTAATGATGGGGTTAAAGTTGATCCTGCTAAAATTGAAGCTGTTATGAATTGGAATGTTCCAAAGAATCCTTCTGAAATTAAAAGTTTTCTTGGGCTAGCTGGATATTATAGAAAATTCATTAAAGACTTTTCAAAGATTGCTTTTCCGTTAAGCAAATTGACACGTAAAGATATTAAATTTCAATGGGATGAGTCACAGGAGATAGCTTTTCAGACTTTAAAGCAATTATTGTGTCAGGCTCCTGTGTTAGCTTTACCAGATGGCTCAGATGACTTTATCGTTTATTGTGATGCATCTTATTCCGGTTTGGGTTGTGTTCTTATGCAAAAAGAAAAAGTTATTGCTTATGCTTCTCGTCAGTTGAAACCACATGAAAAGAACTATCTCACACATGATTTAGAATTGGCAGCTGTAGTGTTTGCTTTGAAAATCTGGAGACACTATTTATATGGTACTAAATGCATTGTTTGTACTGATCATAAAAGTCTTCAGTATGTGTTTTCACAGAAAGAATTGAATATGCATCAAAGGCGATTGTTAGAATTAATCAAAGATTATGATTGTGAAATACGTTACCATCCAGGAAAAGCAAATGTAGTTGCAGACGCATTGAGTCGAAAAGGTACTTCTGACCGAATTTATTATTTGAAAGTTGATGTTTCTTCTGACTTAGTGGATCAGATAAAAGCTGCTCAGTTAGAAGCCTTAATGGATCAAAATTTGAAATCTGAAATCATGTTGAAAAGAAAAGAATTGTTGATAGATGATTCTAGAGGATTAAAAACATTTCAGTCTCGTGTGTGGATTCCTCTGACTGGTAGCATTCGGGATATGATTTTAACTGAAGCTCACAAATCTAGATTATCCGTTCATCCCGGAAGTACCAAAATGTATAATGACTTAAAGCCTTTGTATTGGTGGCCCACAATGAAAACCGATATTGCAAGGTTTGTTGGTAATTGTCATATATGTGCTCAAGTTAAAGCAGAACATCAGAAACCGTATGGGTCATTGAAACAGTTGGAAATTCCAGAATGGAAGTGGGAACACTTGACTATGGATTTTGCAACTAAACTTCCATGCACATCTCGAGGTAATGACATGATTTGGGTTATTGTTGACCGATTGACTAAAAGTACTCATTTTCTTGCTACGAGTGAAACAGCGTCTTTGACTAAACTCGCACAATTGTATGTTAATGAAATTGTCTCGAGACATGGTATTCCATTGTCGATTGTATCAGATAGAGACTCTTGATTTATTTCTCATTTCTGGCAAAGTTTACAACAAGAGTTGGGTACCCGCGTTAATCTCAGTACGGCTTATCATCCTCAGACAGACGGTCAGTCAGAACGTACTATTCAGACGTTAGAGGATATGCTCAGAGCTTGTGTCTTAGAATATGGAGGTTCTTGGGATTCTCACCTTCCTTTGATAGAGTTTGCTTATAATAATTCTTATCATTCCAGTATTGGTATGCCTCCGTATGAAATGCTTTATGGTCGTCGTTGTCGTACCCCATCTTGTTGGTTAGAAGCAGGAGAAAAGCAGTTTGCAGGCCCAGACATTGTACAGATTACTGTTGACAAAGTGGCTATCGCCCGAGAAAAGCTAAAAGCCGCACGTGATAGACAGAAACAGTATGCAGACCCACGTAGGCGACCGGTTACATTTACCGAGGGTGAGTTGGTATATTTGAAAGTCTCCCCATGGAAAGGTGTTATTCGATTTGGAAAACGAGGTAAATTGGCACCTAGATACATTGGTCCCTTCAAAATTCGTCAGGTGGTTAATGATCAATCAGTTTCATTGGATCTTCCTACTGAGCTTGCTGGTATTCATGATACGTTTAACATCCTCTCCAGTGGCCTGGTAATTTCTAATTTTAAATTGATTATTTAATGATTTTATGAATTATGTGATATTATGATTTAATTGTGAAACATAGATAAATAAGTTCCAGAACTTATTGTGAATAGTAAATTATTACTTGTTTTAAATTATTTTAGTTGACAGTAAAATAAAGTAATATTCCTCGTGAAAGATTTCTAGGTTCCAGACAACAGATTTAAGACGGATATAAAAATACTCAAAATAAGTTAAGTGATGGAGCCAGCATAAGTGAGGAGACGGATTTTGTAACTTTCCTTAAACCCTCATTTCATTTGAAACCCTAACTCATCTATCATCATCATAAGAATACATATACTTAAATTATATGTAAGTTTAATCAAGATTGGAGCTGAATTCTTGAGTTCTCTATCTTTCTAGATATCATCATCTTCTTCAAAGTGTAAGTGTGGTGTTTGTTGATAAACTTGTGTTGTGAGATTAAGTCAAATATGAACATAAGTGAAGTGATTGATGATATATGTTGTTAATTGATGTTGTTGAGATTGCTAGATGCAGTATGATGTTTAATTGAAGTTAAATTCGTTGTTTGTATGAATTAGTATGTAAAAGATAGGAACTTGTGAGATTTGGTTCGAGCTGTGTGTGTGTGTGTAGGTCTGTTATTGAGCTGAAGAACAGCTCAACGCGATCCCAAACCCTAGTCCGGATCGCGTTCATCAGTTATATTTTGAGCTGGACGAGTTTTGTTCTTGGGAACGCGATCCCAAGCATTAACCTGGATCGCGTTGCCAAGTGCAAATCTGTCACAGAAAGTTTTCCAAAGACGAACGTGATCCAGCGCTTGTTTCCGGATCGCGTTGCTCAGTGTATTTTGATAACAGAAACTTTTCCTAAGGAGGAACGCGATCCCACCAAATCTGACCCGGATCGCGTTTGCCTGTATTATTTTGATGATTATGATAACTTGTGAACTTAAGTGTATACTATATATATGTATAGTATTGTTACTTATGTTGAGATAAATAGAAATGTAATTACTTGTGTAAGGTGTCCATTTACATAAGTATTATTGTTGATGACAAGTTACTAACTTGTGCGTTGTGTGATATTTCAGATACTCCAAAGACTCAGTGATTAGAAGCTGAGTGTTGTGACTCCTGAGATATCGGTGAGTGGATTTGGAACTCACCATTTGATTTAGTTGTAACTATTTGGTTGCAACAAGTAAACGTAGATATGTTGTGTATTTAATATTCATAGTTGATTATAAATCTATGTGTTATGTGTGGCCTTCGGGCATCAGTTGCTAATGAGGTCAACAGGTTGAACTGGTTGGTTGGGCTAGTTGGTTGTCGTGTGAATGACACAGGGTCTTGCTTCATTTGTTGTGTGTATAGAACCTGTGTCTGAGTATAGTAACCACTAGTTATCGGTCTCGTCCGTTATGGCCAAACGGATATGGTTGGATAAGTGTTCTTGGGGAGCCACCCGGGTATTATGGTTTTCCCCAGAGCCACCGATCCTCATTACTATATTGTTGACTAGTTGTAATACATGTTTACGGTTGTTTGGGGTAAACAGGTAGTTAAGCTAAGTTGAGTTGTGTGTGAAGAATTCATTCACTTAGCTCTGTGCTAATCCCTCATCCTACTTCCTGCAGGTTTTTGATATATATGTGGGTGTCAGGAAAGGATGCTTTCACAGGGAATGTCTGACAGATTATAACTCTGATATGGTTTTGTTTACACCTGGTTTTGTAATATATAATACCCCAACATATGTAGTTTTTAAACAGTTCTAAGTTGGTATGTTTTGAATATGTAACTGTGTATGTACATTATCTTAATGTACAATATATAAATATGTTTTAAATTCCTACGCTTCCGAGTAAAATAATATAATATTGATTTATAGAATGAGGGGTGTTACAAATTTGATGTAAAGATATCCCAAAAATATGTCTTCTATCTCCAGATATTGGGTACGGATCATTTGGATCTTCCGGCGGGCGTAGAATCTTCATTCTTTATCCGTTTTTGTTGATTCTTCTTCTATTGGATTCGTAATTTGAAAAGAACATCTTGGATGAGATGGATGTTTATGATGGGCACTTTTGTCTTGAAATCTCGTTTTGATGCCTTGAATCTTCAAACGTGTGTGGAATATTCATTTTTCATCCGTTTTGCTTGATATTTATCGTGCGACCTTGTTTTGACCATCTTGGCAGAATATCATTAATTTGTATTGGTTTTGAGTTTAAATGCCAAGAATCATTCTAGAATGAGAGAGATATCGGTAGTAAAAACATGACTTTTTACGCGATATTAGATCGACATGGATTCCTTGACTATTGATGACATGTCCAAGGAATTGAATGGTTTGCATCCAGAACTCACACTTAGAGAATTTGGCGTAAAGCTCCTCATGCTTAAATAGTTCTAGGATGGTTCTGAGGTGTTGTGCATGTTTCTGTTCGTTGCGCAAGTAGATGAGAATGTCGTCAATGAAGACAATGACAAACTTGTCGAGATATGACTTGCACACCCAGTTTATAAGATCCATGAATACGGCTGGTGCCTTGGTTAGACCGAATGGCATCACTTGAAATTCGTAATGCCCATACCGGGTTCTAAAAGCAGTTTTCGGAATATCGATGTCGCGAACACGTAGTTGGTGATAACTAGGCACGAGGTCGATTGAGAACTCACCCTGTCTTGGTGGTGGTAGACCAGGTAGTTCTTCGGGAAAGACTTCTGGAAAGTCTCGAACGATGGGCACATCCTCAAGTCGCTTCTCCTCTGACTTTTTCTCCATGATGTGTGCGAGGATTGCTGGATAACATTTTCTTAGAAATTTTCGGGTTTTCAAACAAGAGATGATGTTGAGTCTCGTCCCACCGGTCTCCCCCTGTATGATCAAAGTTCTACCGGCGGCGAGAGGGATGCGAACGACTTTATCATAACAAACGATTTCGGCACAGTGTTTGGACAACCAGTCCATACCAATGATGACGTCGAAACTTCCTATTTCAACAAGCATAAGATCGATTGAAAAGGTTTCGTTGGCTAGGTTTAAAGTGCAATTAGGTATCACACTATCGGTTTCTATGAGTTTACCGTTCACTAGTTCTACAGTGTACTTAACATCTAGAGCAACAGGGGTGATGTCAAGTAGTGTATAATATTCATCAGAGATAAAGCTTCTATCGACACCAGTATCAAACAGAACAGAAGCAGATAAGTTGTTAAAGAGGAACATACCCGTAACCACATCAGGGTCCTGACGGGCGTCCCCAGAATTGAGTACAAAGGCTCTAGCTCTTGCGTTGTTGTTGTTGTTGTTGTTGTTGTTGTTGTTGTTGTTGTTGTTGTTGTTGTTGTTGTTGTTGTTGTTGTTGTTGTTACCCTTGTTCTTCAGCTTAGGGCACTCATTCCTGAAGTGCCCGGTGTTCCCACATTCGAAGCAGGCTTTAGATGGCCTGGCATTGTTGCTGGAGGTGTTGTTGTTGGATTTGGGAGCTCGGCAATCTTTGGTCGAATGCCCGTACCTCCTGTAGTTGTTGCAAGGAGTACTACATGGACCATCGTGATGGTAGTTACACTTGGAGCAGTATGTCCTATCCCCAGTGTATCCACGCTTGGGTTCAGAATTTGTGTTGTAAACTTGGATGGTGTTCGGTTTCTTGCTTTGGTTGTTGTGGGGTTCGGATGATTTACGTTTGTTGTTGTTGGAGGAGGATGTGTTGGATGTCTCACGGGTGACAACCATTACCATGAGTTCATGAGCTAACCGGATCGCACTTTCAACAGTGGTTGGTTTAGATGAGGCGACGTTCCCCTGGATATTCTCCGAGAGGCCGCGGATGTATCTCTTGATGCATTTCTCCTCCGGATCAACCAAACCCGGGCATAATAAGGCGAATTCCTGGAATTTGGTGGTATATCCAGCAATGTCGGTTCCCTGCACTATCAAGTGCCAGAATTCTTCCTCCAAACGGTGCAGTTCTTCTTCAGGACAGTATTTTTCCCTAAGCTTTTTCTTCAGTTCAGCCCAAGGAAGCTGGTTTGCTATCTCGATGCCCACAGAGTTTGCGTGGGTGTTCCACCACGTAAGTGCACCTTCCTAAAAGGTGTAGGCAGCAAACTTGACTTTGTTATCCTCCATACAGTTGCTGAGGTTGAAGACGGATTCCATACGTGTAACAACCGCCAAATTAGGACTAGTGATTAGTACCTAATCAATTCTTAATACATGTAATTAGTCCTTAGATTAGGATGATTAATGTATCTTAATATATATTGTTGAATATATACGAATATGCGATTTAATTAAATCGTACACATCTCTAAATCGAATGGACTTCGATTCAATTAAATACGGACGTTGGTGATCAATTTTATTAAATAATATAAAATTATTTAATAACGATATCATACCCAAAATCTTATTTTGATAATATTTCAATTACATTTCGTATCGTATAATAGACGTCTACGCGACTTAAACATTTAACACGCAAACAAACGAAACAAGTATAAGTTATATTTTTATAACTTAAATTCTAAAGGATTCGGTTAAATACTTCAACTAAAATGTCGAATAATTAATCGTATTTTAAAACTTATAGTTGAACGCGTATAAAATTATTTAAACGTTTAAACGACCGGAGAAACGAACACCGCATGGAGCACGTGTACACGGGATTAAAAATGGAGACCCACACCATGGTGGGCCCCCACCGAATCAGCCACAAAGGGGAGGGACCCCATCCCCTCACCCTCATTTCTCACCTCACTCTCTCTCTCTCTTCACTCTCTTTTCTCTCTTTTCTTTCATAAACCACCAACACCGCCACCACCTTTAAACCACCAAATACTACTACTAAACGACCCTAAATCTCGAAGCTCATTTGGAGAAAAAGATTCACCGCGACACGATCTACATTTCCGTCTTTTCGAAATTCTCACGCACTTACTTGTAAGTTTCCGACGAAACCCGCAACTCCTCGATTTTTAGTGTTTTCAAGTAATAATTGCTTATTTAAGCTTGGAATGTCCAAATATGGGTTGGGTAAAAGTATCGGACCAAATGATCACCGGAAAACATGTTTTTGGCTCAAATTCCGGCCAACAGCGCGATATGTCGCAGAGGCTCCAGGCCACCTGCGACATAAGCTTTTATGTCGCTAAATCAGGCCTTATGTCGCATATAGCGACATAAGCCACTATGTCGCACTAATTACGGACGTCACACATAGCGACATCGACCCCTACGTCGCAAAGACCAAAAACGTCGCATATAGCGACATCAGACTCAACGTCGCATTAAATTGCGAATGTCGCACTTAGCGACGCCACAATCAATGTCGCAATCATGGCCTGCGACACTACGCCTAACGTCGGAGATAACAGAACCCAGAAAACTCAGATTTTACTAAGTGTCGAGACCTGAAATTTTATCACTTGATTTTGCCCAAATTCAAATCTCAGATGCATTTTTCACCAAAGCTCGACCCCGGCCAGGGGCTCTTCCCGTTGGACCCCGCCAGGGGCTGCCGCCCCTTGGACCTCGCTACCAGGGGCGCTGCCCTCGGACCCCCGTCATCCAGGAACTTGTAAATACTTTTCATACTAAGTGTCGAACACTTACAAATAATGAAACCTGATACAACGATACATATAATAATAACATTTTGGATTATTATTACAAAACGTCACCAACGGGCCATGTTTATTTTCAAATTACATACGGATTACTAAACAAACGCTTGAACATTTCCTAGTTGAGTGGACAACTAGCATGGGTGATTTTTTAAGAAACCAACTTATTTACTTGTTTACTTACAACCTTGTGCATTTCGGAAGCCAGAAGGTTGCAGGGTTCGGAGAACCAACATACGGGATTACACCCGACACCCTTACAGACTCACATCCGCTCTACTTGTTTGATTTCCCAAACATACTTGCTAGACTTAGGTGAGTCTTACAGCCCCACTTTTACTGTTTTACTTACGGGGTGAGATACATTGCTTACTTTTCATGAACACAAGTACTGAACTACTCATTTTACTATACGGGATTGCATGAGTTACTTACCATTTACTGAAGTCCCTCCATTATACATCGCTAGTTATGGACTTAAGCGCGAACACTAGTTAATGGATCCATTAGGGAAATGACCCTCCCCGCCCGGGGTAGTAGCGCTACCACGAACTGTTCTGTATAAACGGGCGACTATCATTCATTACTTACGCTTACTCAGTTTCGAGCATGTAGCGGGGGCAACTTATTACTTACGGGTTAAGCTTCGATTATGAGCCTCATGGCAATGGTATAAACTTACATACATTTGCAGGATTGCAAATACTTGATTTACGCCTGCGGGCACCACTGATAAAATCTTGTGTTCAAAATCTGATATTACTTACAAACCTGTGAGATTCACCAACATTCGTGTTGACCTTTTTAGCATGTATTCTCAGGTACGCATACGGAGTAGGATTACTCCTGGACTTAGCTAGAGTCGCATGATTTCAACATAACTGCATTAATGGAGATTCTTAGCATTATCTTTTGTATATTTCGATTATGTAATAAAATCTCCCGCCTTACGCGTCGACTCTAGGAAATTACAACTTTTGTATCGAAAACAATATGTTTCCAAATGATTTACTATGAAATGTAACTATTTTCTATAAACGTCTCATTTAGAGGTCGTTTGCTTGTGATTATGTGTTATGATATTTGATTAGTAGCGCCCCGTGTTGACTTCCGCTGCATTATAAATTTGGGGGTGCTACAATACGTTCAATCCACCTGATTAGACCAATAGCATCTTCCGTGCCTTTGAAGTAGAGCGATTTGCAGCTAAGAAAATCCTTGTAAGAGCAAGGTTTGATAACAGGGGTATTGACTGAGGTTTCGTCATTACTTCGAGAGTTTCAAGGTGAATCCCGAGCAGCCAAAGCATCGGCCACAACTCGAGATAAGATAGCAGCAAGTTCGGCATCACTGTAACTTTTTTTCTTTGGCGGCATGATTCTTCAAGAGAGAAACAAAAGGTACATGAGAGTACGATAGATGTATATATATAAAAGTGGTAATATACAACATCAAAGGGTAAAAATCACAATGTAGAAATAATGGAAGAAATTGTCAATTCATAATACGAAGTCGAATGATTACAGACAATTTCTAGTTAGGAGTTTCAAAAGTCACAGACTTAGAAGTTTTACAAAAGTGCCAGGAATTATTACATCCGGTCAAATTACATAGGTCCTACGAAAACATAATAAAGTACGGATTCAGCCTAAGCTAATCCTGACGTAGATTGAGTTGCGGTAGTAGTGCGGTGAGATGGTCCACAGATTCTGCAAGTCTGCTAACCATTCGGAGGGCGTCTTCAGTTTCCCTTAGACGTGTCTCGCACTGATTCAACCTTGATTGTAGGATGGAGATTTCGTTTTGGTTGCCAATCACTTGGTTGTGGATAACCTCCATAGTTTTGATGGTTTCACCAAGACGGTTGTCAAGGATGTCCATGTTGCTGACGGTATTTT
Source organism: Pseudognaphalium luteoalbum (assembly GCA_963422505.1). Taxonomy (NCBI): domain Eukaryota; kingdom Viridiplantae; phylum Streptophyta; class Magnoliopsida; order Asterales; family Asteraceae; genus Pseudognaphalium; species Pseudognaphalium luteoalbum. The sequence goes on along the minus strand of OY730194.1, from coordinate 33,038,422 downwards.
CGTGCTCTTCGGAGACTTGATTGATACGTTCGCGTGATGTGAGTCTCCAGTTTTTATTGGTTTCTTGAAGTTCGATATCCATAGTATTAAGTCATTGCTCGTGATGGTGTAGCCTAGTGGCTAAGTTCGACAAAGTGACGTGAGTGGGGTATGGGTCAGCTCGAGGCAACCTGGTGTTCCTCCTAGCTACCCTTGGGTTTCGCGATCCATACGGATGAGAGCGTGACGAATTGGGTGGTGTGTTTGCCATTCTGAGACAAAGCGTTAGAAAGAATGAGGCCTATATCCATATAATACATATATAATATAGTCTAAGATATTGAGCGTGAGCGAGGCCTATCTTTGTATATATATATCACATAATCACATAATAGCCTAGGGTGTCTAACACATACATGTTTGAGTCCCGGTTTCTCTTGAGGTAAGAGTCAACTACTGTATCCTGTTGAGTCATGACTCCATTCAGATCTCGCATCATATTCTTTTAAATGTACATAGTTGATCATGCTATGTTAAATTAAACCAATACAATGTAGTCACTGAACCTAATCATACTTAATAAGGAATAATGCCTAACGGTCATAGTCTAGGCCCAATAAACGCAACCTAGTTCACTATAACCTTAGGCTCTGATACCAATCTGTCACACCCCCAAATTCAGGTTGCGGAAGCGAATTGGGTCGGGGCGCGACTAATCAATATACATAGCACATAAGATATAATGAACGACCACTATATGCGTCGTTTTACATTTGTATTGATAAAACCAAAAGTTTACATCAAAATATTGTTTACATTAGCTCCGTTCCTAAATTGAGAGATTTACATTACATAATTACTTTATACAAAATATAATAATGTAATTAAATCTCTGATTGATTGAATGAAGACTCGAGCTAATGAATCCTGATTGGGCAATCCAACCTACTGCTGAGTACCTGTGATATATGCTAAAATGGATCAGCGAAACGTTAGTGAGCTCACAGGATTGTATGTTAACACATATTTGTATGAACCGCAAGATTTAATTGAATTTAAAATGCAATTAAGCAAAATAAAATTTATACAGCCATGAGTACATAGTCTGAGCTTAACTTGAGGGTCGGGTCCAATTAAGGAATTCCGATCGAGGTGCCTCCTACAAGTGCCTAATCCACACTCGTCTACCCAAATGCTAATATGTTCGTTTGACCAGTTAGTGCTTGCTAACCCGGACGAGGATTGTCAATCCTATATGATATCATATACTAACATTCACGCTACAGATGTATTACCAAACTATGTTGTGGTGGGATTTAAAATGATTAGTGAAAACAACTCATGTAGTATTTGATTTTGAATTGTACTTGCATTCAACTTGTAAATAAAATGAGCAATGTAATCACACCCCTGATGAAAACCGTAAATAGGGGCTATGAGACTCACCTGAGTCTTGAGAGTTTAATTTTATAAACTTGAATTGATTAGTCGAATTGTGATGTTCGAAGACTTGTAACCTGAGGGTGTCCAAGACACGCGATGGTTATAAACATGAGTAGGTATCTCGAAAGACTACCTTTGTAGTTGTTCGTCCAATAGAATGTCCAAATTACTACGATTTGATTGATTAAATTGTCCAAATTACCATGATTTGGTTGTTTAACTTGTCCAAGTTACTACGACTTGGTTGATTTGATTATGTTTTGAAAACGTGTACGGCCCGTTGGTGATTGATTGTAAATATCTCATTATTATTATTATTATTATGATTTTGAAGTGTTATGTTTCGAGAACGTATCCCGATGTGTTTTAAAAGTCGTATCGTATAAGTATTTGAAGTTACACAAGCTTGACACTTCATATAAAAAGGTTTGTAAACACTCTGTTTTTAGCGTCACTTATAGCGACACTTAGGGTTTATGAGTCACTCAGGAAGTGTCGCATTAAATTGTGATTTTAATACCAGTAGCGTCACTTGAGGAAGTGACGCATCAAGGGCGACACTTGAGTGAGTGTCGATCGCAAGTGTCGGATAAAAGTGTTAGGCGTCACTAGACAAGTGACGGATCAAATCAGAATTCGGTTGTAGGCGTCACTTAGGCAACTGACGCTAGAAGTGTCGGATGGGAGTGCCAGGTATTGAATTTGCGACACTTAGGTAAGTGTCAGGAAAATGGGGTTTTATGCGGCACTAGGCAAGTGACGCAAAATTAGGGCTTTTAGCGACACTCAATGCATCACTTAAGTGACGCATCAAGTGACGCTACACTGCACCGGTCTATGTGACACTTACATCTGTTTGCCAGATTTTGAGCCGAAAATGTGTTTTTCAGTTTCCGTTTGACTTGAAACTTTTACCCAACCCATATTTGGACATTTCAAGCTTAAATAAACAACAAACGTTAAAAACACTTGAAATCGAGGAGTTTCGAGATTTTGTCGGAAACTTACAAGTTAACGTGTGAATATTTCGAAAAGATGGGAAGGTAGATCGTGACTAGTGATTTACTGTTGGGTACCTGAGAACACATGCTAAAAGGGTCAGCTAACGCTGGTGAGCTCACAGGTTTGCATAATAAATATGTAAGTAAGTGTGAACCACAAGATTTAGTAATAAGCGTTTGAAATGAATCAAAGGATGTATATGTCTGCCATGAGGTTATAGTCTGTGCTTAACTTGGTGTCAGGATCGCAATAAAGTGTGTGATCGTGGGTGCCTCTGAGCGAGTGTCTAATCCACACTCATATGAACAAAAGTTAATGCGTCCGTTTAACCAGTCAGTGTTTGCTGACCCGGACGAGGATGGTCAGTCCTATATGGTACCATACACTAACATTCGCGCTATATAAAGTATTACCAGAACTATGATCGTAGAGGACTTAAAAGTGATTAGAAAACAGCTCATGCAGTATATAGCGAGTTTTGTACTCGTGTTCACGTGTAAAACAAGGTAAAGCATGTATTCCCACCCCTGGGTTTTAAAACGGTAAAATGAGGGGCTATGAGACTCACCTGAGTCTGGAGAATTGCAACGAAGTAATATGATGTAATAATATTCGGTGTCCGAAGACCGTAACCTGCCGGGCGTTTATAACGCGCAAGGTTAATATGATAAGTAGGTATCTATTAAGACTATCTTTGTAGTTGTTCGTCCAACCAGAATGTCCAAATGATTTCGATTTGGTTTGTTTAACTTGTCCAAGTTACTACGACTTGGTTGATTTGATTATGTTTTGAAAACGTGTACGGCCCGTTGGTGACTGGTTGTAATAATATTCTCATTATTATTGTTATGATTTTTGGAGTGTTATACTTAAAAAGTATTTACAAATTTTAGGTGACGGGGGTCCGGGGGCAGCGCCCTTGGTTAGCGGGGTTCCAGGGGTGGCAACCCCTGCCAGGTCAGCTCGAAGAATTTTTATTTCTACTAAATTGCTTTGGTGAAAAACGCATCTGAAACTTGAATTTGGGTGAAATCTGTGTTTTCTTGCAACTGTTTCATGCGACACTTATAGCGTCACTTAGGGGTTTAAGCGACACTTGAGAAGTGTCGCATAAAATGGAATATTCTGTAATAAGGGTGTCACTTAGAGAAGTGACGCACAATAAGGTGTCACTAAGGTAGTGTCGGGCATAAGTGTCGGATATCGGGTTGGAGCGTCACTAGGGTCAAATGTTGGATGAAATCGGAATTTAATTATTAGCGACACTTAGACAAGTGTCGCTTGGAGTGTCGGTCTGAAGTGTCGGGCATTGAATTTGTGACACTTAGGCAAGTGTCGGGAAAAAGGGGTTTTATGCGGCACTAGGGTAAGTGACGCAAAAGTAGGGCTTTTAGCGACACTTAGTGCGACACTTAAGTGACGCATTAAGTGACGCTACGCTGCTTTGGCCTATGCGACACTTAAGCCTGGTGGTCGGAATTTGAGTCGAAAAATGTGTTTTCCGGTTTCTATTTGGCCCGAAACTTTTACCCAACCCATATTTGGACATTTTAAGCTTAAACAAACCACAAACAAGTAAAAATAAGTGAAATCAGAGAGTTTCGAGTTTTGTCGGAAAACTTATGAGTTGACGCCGGGAGAAACCGGAAAGATAGAAATATAGATCGCGACGTGGTGGTTCTTTTTCTCCAAATGTGTGTGAAGATTCGAGGCCGTTTGGTGGTAGTTTTTGGTGAATTTTAAGATTGTGGTGGTGGTGGTGGGTGTTTGAGAGAAGAAAGAGAGATGGAGATGGAGAATGAGAATGAGAATGCGAAGTGGGGTGGGGAGGTGGTGACCTTACCCCTTGGGCCGGTTTTGGTGGGGGCCCACCGAAGTGTGGGTCTCCAAATTTTAATTCCATGTTTGCGCTCCGTGTGGTGTTCGTTTTTCCGATCGTTTAAACGTTAAATAATTATTTTATACGTTTAAATATACGTTTTTAAAATACGAATAATTACCCGGTATTTTAGTTGAAGTATTTCTTCAAATACTTAATTATTGAGTTATAATGATTATAACTTACTTTGTTTCGGTTAGTTTGCGCGTTAAATATTATAATCGTTAATCCTTGTTTGTACGATGCGAAATAGAATTGAAATATTATCAAAATAATATTTTCGACATAATATTCGTATTAACTAACATTGTATTATTTAATAAATTTGTTCACCAACGTCCGTATTAATTGAATCGAATTACATTAGATTTGAATTGCGTACGATTTAGTCAAATCGCATAATTGTATATATTCAACAATATATATTTCGATACATTAATTAGCCTAACACAGAACTAATTACAGGAATTGACAGTAAATTAGGCACTAAACACTAGTCCTAATTTGACGGGTGTTACACTAGTTCCAAGGGTTAAAACCCCAAAGAGAAAGACTAGAGACAGAAAATAAGTTATCTACTAATCATGAATATAGCTAACCTTGATTAGCCATTTTAATCACAACATGGCTAACATACGTTAACCATTCTAATCACTTGAATCTCTACCATGTTCATTTCATATCAAATAAACTAATCATCAATACTTTACATAATTAAGTGAATCTCTTGCTCGGAAGCAATCCGAATCACTTAATTATCATCTAATTACTTTCATATTACTCACCTTGATGTGCTAGGCCAATTCGTGGTAATTGCTCAAGTGTAGGTTCCACGTCTTTAACACCTAACACATATACATAATAACACATTTAAGAACAACTAATCACATTTTAACTAAAATCATCTAAAATTCCTCCCTCACTTTTAACTAATTAACTAAAACCATACTTTTAACTATTGAAACAAGTAATTCATCGTAGTTTTTCTTCTTAAATTCTTATTCTAACTTCATTTCCACAACATAATGATACTTCTAATTACATTTCTAAACTAATTAACATCACTTTCAAGGATTTTAACATAAACCCCAAGAATCACTAAGAACATTTTCTTATGATTCTTCATTTTTATCATGTATAAGATTAACAATCACCATTATAACACTAACTAACTTCATATCAATCATATATGAACTTCTAATTCGGATTATAACCACCAATTATTGTAACACCCCCAAATTTACGGATTTGCGGAAGCATGCTTTGGGGTGCTACTAATCAAGTAATCAAGCGCAAAGGTACAGTGAACGACTCTATATGAGACGTACGAAAAGTATTTCATTACATAAGTATTCAAAAATATACATCAGCTTGGAGTTCGAGAAAAATCCTAGAGATTCTAATACATAACAACCATTTCAAAAGTAATGCATAAAAAAATCTCTAAGCGTGTAAATGCATGCGACTCGAGCTAGTAAGCAAATCCTGCTGGGCGACCCTACTGTTGCTGTGTACCTGAGAATGCATCACTAAAAGCGTCAACCAAAAGGTTGGTGAATCTCACAGGTTTGTAGTAAACAACCTGTTGAACACATCATGTAGTAAAAGTGTTTGCACAATTGTAACAAATAATAAGTAATGATTGCACGAATGCAACGAGGTTGATATACATTGCCATGAACATCATAGTCGAAGCTTAACAAGTCTGTAAGGTACAACCAAGTACCTGGAATGTGCCCCCGTGAGTGCTGATCCAAAAACACTCATGTGTAACGAGTAAGAAACGCCCATTTATACAGTACGGTTCGTGGTAGTGCGTGCTACCCCAGGCGGGGATTGTCAGTCCCATATGGATCCATATACTAAAACTCGCGCTTATCCTATAATTAACAACTATGATTCAGAGGACTTCATTGGATTAAAACGTAACCCATGCAATCAATATATCATTAAGTCTGTAAAACATTAAATATGTACATGTGTCCAAGTAAAACAAGTAATGCATCTCACCCTAGAGTAAAAACAGTAAAAATGGGGTTGTGAGACTCACCTGAATCTAGTAGTACCAAGCAGAATCAAGCAACGCGGTTCTCCGAACCAGTAACCTCTAGCGTCCTAAACGCATAAGTTGGAGTAAGTAAATGAATGAATTTCTTGAGGATTATCCATGCTAGTCGTCCACTCAACTATTTAATGTCCAATTGTTTGTTTAGTATTTCGTCTATAGTTTGAAAACAAGTATGGCCCGTTGGTGACGGTTTGTAATAATAATCCAAAAGTGTTATTATTATATGTATCATTGTATTAGGTTTCATTGTTTTGTGAGTGTTCAACCTTTAGTATGAAAAGTATTTACAAACTTTTAATGACGGAGGTCCGGGGGCAGCGCCCCTGGTAGCTGGGTCCCAAGGGTGGCAACCTCTGGCAGGTCCAAGGGGAAGAGCCCCTAGCTGTCGAAAAATTTCTACAATATTGCTTTAGTGAAAAATGCATCGAAAATTCAAATTCGGGAAAATCGACCAAGTCTGGCCGCGGACTGAAATTGTTGTGCGAACTGAGTTCGCGATGCGAACTGAGATTGGGCTCGCAAGACATAGTAGGCTGCGAACCGAGTTGGCTTTGCATAACAGAATTTGACTCGCAAGTCTTGACTCGCAGATCTCGACTCGCGGTCAGTTCGCAGTTCAACTCGCAAGTTGGTTCGGTTCACAATTTTGGTTCACTTCGCAGGACGAACTAAGATCTGGGATCTCAGTTCGCAGGGCGAACTGTTTGTACTTTCAGCTTTTAAAAATGTATTCTAAGTCGGTTTTTGGACATAATTTCGTTGTGGAACTACTCTAGCATGTAAATATGAGCTTTACTAGTACTTAAAAAGGGTTTTAACATTTCTTACAACGAAATCGAAAATCGAGGAAGGTGAAGATGATGGTGGTCCTTGTGCTTGTTCTCGATGATGATGATGGACGATTTTTGGGGGTGGAGTTGTTGATGTTGTTGCGGTGTTGTAGTGAGAGAGGGAGATATCGAGATTTAGAGAGAGAGATATGAGAGAATGTAGATGTATGTGTGTGTAAAAGTGAAGAAGAAAAGGAGGTTAACAAGGGGAAGTGGGTGGGTCGGTTTGGGTTCGCGGGTTTGGACTGACCCTTTTGGGTCTCGGGCTCGCGTGTTCCCATTTTCGTTTGCCCGATCGTATAAATTGCGTAACATTTCTAAAGTTTTTTAAAATCTGTTGACGTGTATTCGAAACATTTTTAGCTAAAGTATTTTATCATAATACTTTATTTCAAGTTATAAAATTATAAAAATATAGTTTGGTTATTATTCGCTTGTTGGGGTGTGTTTCGAGCAGTTTCATTGCATAGGATATATTTTAAACAATATAAATTTGCGTAATATATTATCATAATATATTATGGTAGATAATGTTTGTTTGGATAATTCCACATTTCTTATAAAGTTTGTCACCAACGTCCTAATTTAGATGTGTCGGGTTCAACCCGGCACATTGTTTGCACGAATCGTGTATGTGTGTATGTAATTACACTAAATACTATGTATATTTAGCCTAATATAACTAAATACACATAATAATCACACAATTAAGTACAGTAATGATAACCTAAAAATCCAGGTGTTACAATTATTCAAACTTGCCACAAACCCAAACCCTAGGTTAAATAGGAGAAGGAAAATCACTTACTTAGGATTATAGATGAATTAGGGATGATGAATTGAAACCCTGGAACTTGAATTGAAGATGAGAAATCTGATTTTGGGATAAATTCTTGCTTCCTGCGATTTTTGCTTGTTTTTTGCGTGTCTTTGGAATAATTTGGATTCAAATGGAAAGGAGTGGGTACGTATGGGAGTATAGGAATTAGATATAATTTGTTTCCTTTCATTCCTATTGTCTGGAACTAAAAAACCGCTCACGATTTGTAATATTTATATTACTTATAATAACATTAATTTAAAACAGTTATATAATAACTATTCACTAAAATAATACCTTAAAAAAATTGGGGTGTTATATATATAAAAAATAATAATAAATAAATAGATGTGGTGATTCTATAAATAAATTGACGGATGCACCACCATGTACAACAAGTAAAACTTAGTACACCTTCCGTCCATTATAAATGTAAAGTATGTTACGACACACACTTTTAGGGAAGTACAATATATTCCCTGTAAACCAATAAGATTTCAACTTTTATTTTGTAGATGTTTTTTGTGTGGTTGAAATTAAAAGTGAATACTTAAATTGGGACAAACAAAAATATAAATGTGAACACTTGAAATAGTAAATAGGGAGTATACAAATACCACGGCGTGTGTGTATATATATAATCACATATGATTTTAATTCAAAAATTGATATTTTGATGAGCAATTTTACAATATATGATAACTCATAAATAATTTCAACTTGATTTTTACTTAATTGTATAATTATAGTCAATGTTTTGTAAAATTCGTATATGATTACTCTTTAATCACTTGTGATTGATACTTTCATGTTCAATCGCATGTGATTACAATTGAAGATATAAATGTGTGTAATTATTTTTTATTGTTAAATCACATGTGATTTCACATTACAAATTTTCAAAATAAATAAAAATGAAAAAAAATCTTTGTCGAAAGTATAACTTATGAAATCTATAATCGAAGAGAAAAAAACTCTGACTTCGAATATATAATATTTATAATTTATTGACATACACTTTATGAGATATTAGTTTTTTAAAAAACGTAAAAATTAGTTTTTGAAATGAATCAATCTGTAGATTCCTTTTGTTATTATTTTTTGAACTTTTGTTCTATAAATATAGGACAGCGCGATATATATGTCGACAGCATAGATATTGATAAATACATCAAATAGAAAGTATAGAAAGTAATGCTTAGTTTCGGAGAATATATTAAACTTCGCGGTGAAAATATACCCGTAAATATAATATTAACACCAAGTTTGATTATACTTACTCTAGTGAAATCAAAAAACCGAAAATGTTATCTTTGTTAAAACACACTAAATACTAATACCAATACTAATATTAATACTAACTTACACTGTACTAATCTAAAATATACATAGGTGATGTTACATGTACATAGTTATTTACTTTATGCCACACTACAACTACCAGCACTGATCAGTTTCCCATCGGCGACCGGTATATCCAGCCGGAGACGAACTCCGAACAGCCACGTGTCTTCCGTACAAACTTTGATCATAATCGGCTCGTTTTCCTGGATCAGATAACGTAGCGTAAGCAGAATGCACTTTGATAAACTCATCAGCCGACGAATCATGACTTCCGACATCCGGATGCAAAACCCTCGCTAACTTCCGGTACGCCGCTTTGATCTCCACCGAATCAGCTCCGATTTGGATGCCGAGCACATCGTAGAGTGACGAATGAGTGGTTGTAATTCGTGCAGTGGATGTTGTACGTTCAGCTGTCGCGAAATTGGCGGAGATTGTAGAAGAATGTGATTTGGAGAAGCTAATGGAGGAGGTTGATGATTGGTGATTGGTTGTGAATTTGGGGGAAGAGAAGAAGAATTGTGATGATGATGAAAATGCCATTTGTTGATGAATTGCAAGAACTATTTGATGAATTTTGTGTTATGGTGAGATGAATTGGATAAGGGATATATATATATATATATATATAGAAGATATTATATATTATAGATATAGAGATTTTTCTAAACATGTAAATAAATATTTTTAATATTTTTTTAAAAAATGTATATATACGATAAGGAAATGTGAATTTATTGATGTTGATCACCAATAGAATTTTATATTTATCATTTTTAAATATTTTAATTTTAATTGTCAGATTTTGGAAGACGATAAAATATTTTGGTACATATTAAATGGGAATGTGGATACATGAATTGAGACTTGAGACCGATGGAGTTATTAAAAAGTACGAACATTCGACTTTTCTTGATTGAATTTGATAAATAATAAATATATAAGATAAGATGAAAATGGTATATTTAACCAGGATCGGCTATTTATATCATTTTTTCCTAATAATAAATAAAGAAGAGATATGGGAAGCGAAGAAACGATGGGTGAGGTGGAATGGTGAAGCAATTTGATTCGAGGTTATCCGTTGATTTTGTTACTGTTTCATGTTATCTGCATTATGGGGTCATGAAGAGTCGGCATACTGTGTGTCACTGTCTTATGTGGCAACTTGGCATTGGTCATGTCGGTATATGACTATATGAGAATTATTTATGTATTTATATCTATCTATTATTTATAAGGAGGAAAACAATTTGAGGAAAATTATTTTATTTTTGAGTTAAATAGCTTTAAAAAAAACTCAGACTGGATGTTAATTATTTTGCTCATACAAGTATCATTTTTTAATGAATATCGGTTACATAAGTTACAATGATTATTACACTTTTTATAAAGTCAATGATGAGGAGTTGAGTTGGTAATAGATAAGGAATTTACCACAAAAACATATAATGTCAGGGTTCAACCCCTCGCACTCTCATAACCACAATCACTTAGTGAACTAGGTGTATCTTTCATATTATTAATAGATTGCGCAAAAAATTTAAACTCGTATTTAAGTTTATTGAATAATTATATTTTCTATATTGGATGGATAACTTAGATTGATTAAAGAAAATGAAGGGTTATAATTTGATATATACAACTGTAAATTTTAATATCTTAAGACGAGACACATTCATGCATCATATTAGTATACTGTCACACCCCAAAAATCGGTAATTTCGTTTTAGCGGAAGCATTAGTATTAAACGGGGCGTGACTCGATCCAAATAAATAATACAAGAGCATATGGTTATCGCAGAACGTCTAATACATTAAGATGCCATTAAAAGTTTTACAAACATTACAGCCTCATCGAGGCGTCAAAAGCAGTGTCATAAATTTCACCGTTTCACAAAAGTACATTGTTCAAAAGATGGCATCCTAAGTTACAGGGCAGGTACGGTTCCAAAATGCATGTGGTCTCGCAGCATGGCTAATTCCCTGAAAAACATATTTAAAACGTCAACATAATTGTTGAGTGAATTCACAGGTTTATGACTCTATCGTAAATCAGTTTGATAAAAATGCATCAGTAATTCAATATGTGGCATCGAAGGCCTCTTGTACGATTATTTAAATGATGAAACGCTGACTGTGATCCCTCAAAGGCTAGCTAGGCCTAATGAGTTAATATGCTGAAACTAAGCCTATAACCAAACCACGACATAACAATCGTTGCCTTGGACAAAGTAAATATACGATCCTGGTCACGAACAATGTCGCTAGTTAGCGCGACTAACTAAGATAATCAGTGGGGGATGTCAATCCGATAGTACTATCCGTATATTTAGTGGCTAGAGTCACCTAGTTAATGGTTATAGTCATTGTAAGCAAAGGACTTATATGCTACAACTTGTGAACTTAGGCTCCCATAAAGATACAAGTCAGTTTCCAATAATCGCATAAATCAGTTATATGTTTTCCACCCCAACATTTGAAAGCATTAAAAACAGTAAAATGGGGCTGTGAACTCACCTGAGTCCGAGCGTGCTAGCAAATAAGTTTAAGTATTTGATCTCAATAAATCTCTTTATGCCCTAAATGCGTAAGGTCAAGTTAATAACAGTAGACGTTTTAATAGACCGTCTATACCAAGTGTTCACTTCACTTAGAGTGTATACGACACGATGTGATCAATTATAGTTTGCTACAATGCCCAAGTTATATTTAAAGCCTTAACATATTATTATTCACTATATAATATGTTAATTTTTGATTTGTAGCATATATGTAACATTAATTTGTAATAAGTCGGTCCTTGTGGTTTCTCGGTATTTAAATTAATCACGATATCTAAAGTATATTTTTATCATGAAGTCCCCTGATTTACAGAAGGTTTACATCAGTCCACAAGTTTCTGGAATTGACAGTTTTAGTCCTTGTAGTTTATATTTTGTCGTTTTCGGTTAATATGTTCGGTTTCTTTGATTTCTACCGTGTGCTTTAGGTTCCCGACAAATTTTATCATGGTTTCTATCTGTGGTCACTGAAGTTAATATTATTAAGTTTATAGTCCCCAACTTTCTGATTTTACAATATTAGTCCCTAAAGTTTCATTTATCTCATTTTTAGCTCAAAAGTTCGGTTTGTTGACTTGTAGCTATACAATCTTTGGTTTTAATGCACCAAACTATAAATTAGACTTTATATTTATGTACTTACTGATTTTTATCATCTCAGTCCATAACTTATAGTTTGTACGCGTTTAGTCCCTATAATTGTGTTTAGTCCATATCTAGCATGATACTTTGGTTTGTATGTGTTTAACCACATGATTATTATTCTAAATCATCCTTAACATTATTTTGTGTGTATGTTACTGATATGAACAGCCCAGGTCCAGGGTTTTAGGTTTGTACGGTTTTAACCCCTTTACTTTCGTTTTCGTCGTTTCTTGCATAATGTTTCGGTTTAGTAGGGTTTAACCATATGGCTATTGTTTTAAAACATCATTAACATTAAATTAAGTCTAAGTTACTGATATGGTCAGTCCAGGTCCAAGAGTTCTCATTTTTACATGTTTAGCCCCTTTACTTTTATTTATTTCATTCTTAGCGCAAGATTTCGGTTTATTAGGGTTTGACCATATAATTATTGTTCAAAGTCATGGTTTAAGGTTAAATACACTTAAGTACTGATTTTCATGTGCAAGGTCAGAAACTTTCTGTTTTTACAAGTTTGGTCCTCCTAGTTTCCATTTTTCCACTTTTAACCTCATAGTTTAGTTTTCTTGGTTTCTAACCACAATGGTTTGGTTTTTAACACTTAGATCCATGTTTTAGCATGTTAATACATCATTAATATTATTTTTAACATTTCTGTCCTCCAAAGTCAGATTTCACGCTTTTAGTCCCTTAAGTTTTGTCCTTGTCATTTTTCACCCAAAAGTGTGTTTTACTAACTTTTAAATTACAAAGTTTATGTTTTCACAAGTTTATTGTGTTTCTTAGTCCAAAATAATTATTTTAACATAAATGAAAGTTTATCACATGTTTAAGAAGTTTAAAGTATATAATGCATGATTTTACACTTTTGAAGTTTCTTGATTTGTTTATAAACTTTATTTTTTATAAAATTTGCTAGTTAACATTTTTAAAAGGTGAAGTAAGTGTTTTAAAATATATTTTAGTGTAAGTGAACATACTTAGTATAAACACATATATATATGAAAATAAAAGTTTAAAGAAAGTTTCCTTACAAAGCTTTAAATGGAAGTTTGAGATGAGTAAGAACTTGTTGCTTGATGTAGATTTCTCTAGCCCCAACTCCTAGTGTTTAGCTTGTTTTACTCATGGAAATGTGATGGTGCAAGTGTTTGTGGGTGTTTGTATGCTTAAAGTGTGTTATTTTTATGTTTTGAGGTGGTGGTTCATGGTGGTTTGTGGTGTTTTATGATGGTGTGTGTAGTAATTAAAATGAGAGGGGTGGTGGTGTGCCTTGGCCGTAGGTTTCAAGAGGGGGGGGAGAGGAGAGGACTTTTGAGTGAATACTTGGAAGAAGTGAGTGTGTGAAGTGAGCAAATGATCAAGTCATGGTGTAAGTGAATCAAGAATAAGTCACCATGGGGGGGGGGGGCCCTAGGGGCCTCTTTGGATGGCCGGCCAAAGGAGAGGGGAGCAAGGGGGGGCCCCTCTTGGTTTCCATGTTGGTGTTTAAGTGTAGATATTTAGGTCATTAGGTGCTAATCTTGATTAATTAGGTGCTAATTATGTACTTAAGGTGATTTAGTGGTAATTAAGGTAGATTAAGGTCATTAGAATATTAGCATTTGATATTACTAATATTAGTTCATTTACGAGTGGTTTGTTTGATTAATTACATCACTCGTCTCTCCGTTGTAAGTCTCTCGGTTTATACGCGTTTCTAATTGTTAATTAAAGTGGCTACGCGTATACCTATATGTGGCTTGCATATTCGTTTTATAATGACTACTATTTTTATTCAAATAGATTTATGTTATATACTTGGCTTGATCACAATCGTTCGTGGGTGTCGGTTTCTACCGAATGTTTGTGTAATTAGTAACAATTACGTACGCGAACGCTTCGCGCATTAAAGTAAATGTATTAAGTCATGTAAAAATGGGCTTGTGCTAGACTTCATTTGAAATAAATTTAAATTCACATTGATTACATAGGGAATTAACCTAATGTGCATGCGTTAAAACGTACGGAATTTACAGAAATTCTCGGGTTATCACATACTTCCCCCGTTAAAGAAATTTCGTCCCGAAATTTAAGTAGTGTCGTGAGTGTTTGGCGTGTCTCCAAAAAGTTGAGGATATTTCCTTTGCATCTCATCCTCACGTTCCCAAGTAAACTCTGGGCCTCGTTTCGAATTCCAACGAATCTTGACCAATTTAATCCGGCTACGTCGAAGCTGTTGGATCTTCCGATCCGCCACTTCAATTGGTTCCTCTACAAAGTTTAATCGGGAATCTACATGGATTTCGTCGGGAGGAACAACTAGAGTCTCGTCGGATAAGCACTTCTTCAAGTTACATACATGAAAGGTGTCATGGACGTTACTTAGCTCTTGAGGTAGTTTAAGCTTGTATGCCACAGGACCAACCCGTGCTAGGATTTCAAAGGGTCCTATGTACCTTGGATTTAACTTACCCCGTTTCCCAAATCGGACGACTCCTTTCCAAGGTGACACCTTGAGTAGGACTTTGTCTCCTACTTGAAACTCAAGGGGTTTTCGGCGGTTGTCCGCATAGCTTTTCTGTCGGTCTCGTGCCGCTTTCAGTCTGTTAAGAACTTGGGATATCTTGTCCGTCGTTTCTTGGACAATCTCGGGGCCAGAAATTTGTTTGTCACTCAACTCTGCCCAACACAGTGGCGATCGGCACTTGCGTCCGTATAACGCCTCGAAAGGTGCCATTTGAATACTCGTGTGATAGCTATTGTTGTAGGAAAATTCTGCAAGTGGTAAATGAGTATCCCAATTTCCTCCAAAATCAATCACACATGCCCGCAACAAGTCCTCGAGCGTTTGTATCGTTCTTTCACTTTGACCATCAGTTTGGGGATGGTAGGCGGTACTCATGTCTATACGGGTACCCAACGCCTTTTGCAGTGTTTGCCAAAAACGCGATGTGAAACGGCTATCCCTATCAGAAATGATGGATACCGGCACTCCATGTCTGGAAACAATCTCCTTGAGATATGTTCTAGTCAGCTTCTCCATTTTGTCAGTTTCTTTAATGGGTAGGAAATGAGCCGATTTTGTCAAACGATCGACGATTACCCATATCGTGTCATGTCCCGACAATGTCTTGGGTAGCTTGGTGATGAAGTCCATGGATATATGCTCCCATTTCCATTGTGGCATCTCGGGTTGTTGCAAAAGTCCAGACGGTTTTTGGTACTCAGCCTTGACTTTTGAACACGTCAGGCACTTGCTGACATAGGTGGCAATGTCTCCCTTCATGTTTGGCCACCAATAGAATCCCTTCAAATCATGGTACATCTTATCAGCTCCAGGATGTATCGAATAATTAGACTTATGGGCTTCGTCGAGTAGAAGTTTACGCAGTTCCTCCACACATGGAACCCAAAGTCTATCCGCGAAACACAAGGTTCCATCATCCTTGGGTACTAGCTGCTTCTCCATTCCTCTCAGGGATTCACTCTTTATACGCTCGTCGGTTAGTGCCACTTGTTGTGCGTCTCGAATTTGAGTAGTGAGGTTCGTGTGGATAGTCATTCCAAGAGCACGAACCCTAGTGGTCTTAATTCTTTCTTTACGACTCAAGGCATCGGCTACAACGTTAGCTTTGCCCGGGTGATACTTGATTTCACAGTCGTAATCGTTCAGTAGTTCGACCCATCTTCGTTGTCGCATGTTAAGCTCCTTCTGGTCAAAAATGTGTTGCAAACTCTTGTGATCGGTGAAGATCGTACACTTTGTACCGTATAGGTAATGTCTCCAGATCTTGAGGGCAAACGCGACTGCTCCCAGCTCCAAGTCATGTGTTGTATAATTCTTCTCGTGAACCTTCAATTGACGAGATGCATAAGCAATGACCTTGTCATTTTGCATTAGGACGCAACCCAACCCTTGATGCGAAGCATCACAGTAGACGATGAAGTTGTCTACTCCTTCGGGTAGTGACAAGATAGGTGCGGTGCACAGTTTTTGCTTTAGTAGTTGGAAGGCGGATTCTTGTTTCTCGCCCCACTCAAACTTCTTTTCTTTTTGCGTTAACGAGGTGAGTGACTGGGCTATTTTGGAGAAATTTTCGATAAATCGACGGTAATAGCCAGCCAAACCAAGGAATTGGCGCACCTCAGTTGGGGTTTTCGGTGCTTCCCAATTCTTGATCGCCTCAATCTTGGCCGGGTCAACGTGAATTCCCCTGCCATTAATTACATGACCCAAGAACTGAACTTCGCGCAACCAAAATTCACACTTGGAAAATTTTGCGTATAATTTCTCATTCTCCAACAGTTCAAGGATCAATTTCAGGTGTTGCTCGTGATCTTCCTTTGTTTGCGAGTATATGAGGATATCATCAATAAAAACAATAACGAATTTATCGAGGTAAGGTTTGCAGACTCTGTTCATGAGGTCCATGAACACTGCAGGAGCGTTTGTCAATCCAAAAGGCATGACTAGAAACTCGTAATGGCCGTAACGAGTTCTAAATGCAGTTTTTGGCACATCCTCCTCTCGTACCTTCAGTTGGTGATATCCGGATCGCAAGTCAATCTTTGAGTAGAAACTAGAACCTTGAAGTTGATCGAATAAATCATCGATGCGCGGTAGAGGGTATCGGTTTTTGATTGTCACTTTGTTTAGTTCCCGATAGTCAATACACATTCTCATGGATCCATCCTTCTTCTTCACGAATAACACCGGAGCTCCCCAGGGTGAAAAGCTCGGTCGGATGAATCCTAGGTCTAAGAGTTCTTGCAATTGCGTGGACAATTCTTGCATTTCGGATGGAGCTAGGCGGTAGGGAGAGCGCGCTATTGGTGCGGCTCCGGGCACTAGGTCTATCCGGAACTCAACTTGTCTTGGGGGTGGTAGTCCAGGCAAATCCTCTGGGAACACCCCCGGATAATCTCGTACGACAGGTATGTCGTCTATGCATCGTCCCTCTGTTTTCTTCTCCACAACATGCGCTAGGAAGGCTTGGTATCCCTTTCGTAGATACTTGCGGGTTTTTATGCCATTGACCATCTTCATAGTGCTTCTCTTCAGCTCTCCTCGAATTATGAGCATTTCACCCGACGGCAGTGGTACCCGCACTATCTTTTCAAAGCATAAGATTTCCGCACGATTTTCGGATAACCAGTCCATCCCAATTACTATATCAAAGCTTCCTAGGTCCATTGGCAATAAATTAATTTTAAAGGAATGACCCTCGAGAGATATAGTGCATCCCGGTACTACTTCTTCGGCTTCTATTAGTTTACCATTTGCTAGTTCTACTGAGTATTTCATGTCTAACTTACGGGATTCTATTTCTAGTAATGGTCTAAACTCGGAAGACACAAAACTTAAATCGGCACCCGAATCAAATAGAACTGAAGCGTATTGATTGTTTACAAGGAACGTACCCGTAACAGTGTTGGGATCTTGGCGCGCCTCTTGTACTCCAATAACGAACGCTCGTCCACGCGCCGGTTGGTTGTTGCCATTGTTACGGTTGTTGTTATTGTTGTTGTGGAGTTTAGGGCAACTGTTTCGGAGGTGGTTTGGGTTACCACACTCAAAACATTTGAGTACTCTTCGTTCATTATTGCTCTGGTTTTGAGAACTCCCTCCACAGAATTGTGCACGGTGACCCCACTTCTTACAGGTATCACAATGGATGCACATGCCCTCATGGTGTCTTTCACACTTGGTACACTTTGGCTTGTTGCCAGCATAAGCTTTAGGTCCTGGCGCATTAGCAACATACGCCTTAGTGGTCCTCGGTTGTTTGTGCTGCGAGCTCTGTCGGTCGTATCTCCCATCATTCCCCTTTCGTTTATCATTTCCACTACTTCCTCCACCAGTCCTTTCGGTTTCTCCTTTGTTAGAACTAACTTTCTTGGTCAGAGTTCCCATCCTTACCGCCTCGTCCGTTAAACTTTGTGCAAGGCTAACGGCGCTTCTGAAAGTGGACGGTTTGGATGTCGTCACTAAGCTCCTGATTTGCGGTACCAATCCCCAGATGTACCTCTCTATTCTTTTGTACTCGGGAGTAACCATGTGAGGTACCAAACGAGCTAGTTCTTGAAACCTGGTGGTGTAAGCAGTGATGTCGGACCCATTCATTGTTATTTCCCACAGTTCGGTCTCGACCTTTTGTAGTTCGCTTCGGGGACAGAATTCATCTAGCATCAGTGATTTCAACTCTTCCCAAGAAATGGAGTTAGCAACCTCTCTCCCAAGGGTTTGCACTTGAGAGTTCCACCAGGTCAATGCCTTGCCAGTCAGTGTGCAAGCAGCATACTTAACCATACAGTCTGGTGGACAGTTGCTTATATCTAGCACAGATTCCATTTTCTCGATCCAATGAATCACCCCGATGGCGCCTTCATTCCCATGAAAATTGGTTGGCTTGCATGCTAGGAATGACTTGTATGAACACCCTCTTTGGGCATTCTCGGGTGTCTCTGTCCCATGGGTCTGTTCCCCGGTTCGGTTTCCTCCAGTAACATTTCTCCCTGTCCCGCTATCGTTCACAACATTCTCCCGTGCACGGCTTGCCTCGTACTGGGCCATAGCATCGGCTACTCTTCGAGCCACAATCTCTTCAATGCTTTCTTCATTAGAGGGTCCTGAGTTCCTACGACTATTTACAGTGTTTCGACGTTTGGGCGGCATGATTTGATCCTAACATACGTAACAAAAGACAGACAGATATAATAATTAATGCTAATGTAAAGAACACGACAAGAACTCCAAAGATACATTATATTATAACATAAAGTGCTTTTACATAGGTTCCTTACAAAAGGGATGGGGTTCTAAGCTTAGTACCCATTCATACATACTAGTTATACAAAATGTGACGAGTCTATCTCTACCCGTCGAGTTAATCCTAACACTATGTAAGCACAACCCGCCATACATAAGTCTAACGGAAGTAGGGGAAGTACACACCCACAACCGTCCTAAGCACTGTCATCACAATGCATACTCCAATAGCAAATCCAATCATCCTCAGGCGTCCCTCGAGCACATCCACTCGTGCCCTAATGGCCTCTGCAGTCTCCATGTCCACCATCCGGTGGCTCTCCACCAAGTCCAGTCGCTCGTAGGTGGACACCATGTCTCCGTCCAGGCGGGACGTATCGCTCCGTAGCTCGTGGAGGTCATCGTCCCGGTAGGACAAAATCTGAAACAGCGTACGACAGACTCCAACTAGGGTAGGGACTGTAAGCTCCAACGGCTCCCCAGTGATGGGCAAAGAAGACTCTCCAGTCTCACAGGTAGGTGGGAGACCCTCCAGCGATCTCCACCTCCGCAGTATCGACAGCATCCAGCCAAACTGTGTCGGTCTCGGCATCCTCTGTGACTGCTCATCACATGGTACGTCGATCATAGGTGGCGCCTCATCGCGCGGTGCTAATACTCCTGTGGGTAGATCACGGATGACCTTCCTAGGGGTCCTCCTCATCAGTGGCCTACGGGAGGTCTCGCCTACGGTAGGTATGGTGACGGGTCTCATCACAGGTGCTTATATCTATCTATCTATTATGGTGACGGGTCTCATCACAGGTGCTTATATCTATCTATGATGACGGGTCCTCCTCATCAGTGTCACTGTCTTATGTGGCAACTTGGCATTGGTCATGTCGGTATATGACTATATGAGAATTATTTATGTATTTATATCTATCTATTATTTATAAGGAGGAAAACAATTTGAGGAAAATTATTTTATTTTTGAGTTAAATAGCTTTAAAAAAAACTCAGACTGGATGTTAATTATTTTGCTCATACAAGTATCATTTTTTAATGAATATCGGTTACATAAGTTACAATGATTATTACACTTTTTATAAAGTCAATGATGAGGAGTTGAGTTGGTAATAGATAAGGAATTTACCACAAAAACATATAATGTCAGGGTTCAACCCCTCGCACTCTCATAACCACAATCACTTAGTGAACTAGGTGTATCTTTCATATTATTAATAGATTGCGCAAAAAATTTAAACTCGTATTTAAGTTTATTGAATAATTATATTTTCTATATTGGATGGATAACTTAGATTGATTAAAGAAAATGAAGGGTTATAATTTGATATATACAACTGTAAATTTTAATATCTTAAGACGAGACACATTCATGCATCATATTAGTATACTGTCACACCCCAAAAATCGGTAATTTCGTTTTAGCGGAAGCATTAGTATTAAACGGGGCGTGACTCGATCCAAATAAATAATACAAGAGCATATGGTTATCGCAGAACGTCTAATACATTAAGATGCCATTAAAAGTTTTACAAACATTACAGCCTCATCGAGGCGTCAAAAGCAGTGTCATAAATTTCACCGTTTCACAAAAGTACATTGTTCAAAAGATGGCATCCTAAGTTACAGGGCAGGTACGGTTCCAAAATGCATGTGGTCTCGCAGCATGGCTAATTCCCTGAAAAACATATTTAAAACGTCAACATAATTGTTGAGTGAATTCACAGGTTTATGACTCTATCGTAAATCAGTTTGATAAAAATGCATCAGTAATTCAATATGTGGCATCGAAGGCCTCTTGTACGATTATTTAAATGATGAAACGCTGACTGTGATCCCTCAAAGGCTAGCTAGGCCTAATGAGTTAATATGCTGAAACTAAGCCTATAACCAAACCACGACATAACAATCGTTGCCTTGGACAAAGTAAATATACGATCCTGGTCGCGAACAATGTCGCTAGTTAGCGCGACTAACTAAGATAATCAGTGGGGGATGTCAATCCGATAGTACTATCCGTATATTTAGTGGCTAGAGTCACCTAGTTAATGGTTATAGTCATTGTAAGCAAAGGACTTATATGCTACAACTTGTGAACTTAGGCTCCCATAAAGATACAAGTCAGTTTCCAATAATCGCATAAATCAGTTATATGTTTTCCACCCCAACATTTGAAAGCATTAAAAACAGTAAAATGGGGCTGTGAACTCACCTGAGTCCGAGCGTGCTAGCAAATAAGTTTAAGTATTTGATCTCAATAAATCTCTTTATGCCCTAAATGCGTAAGGTCAAGTTAATAACAGTAGACGTTTTAATAGACCGTCTATACCAAGTGTTCACTTCACTTAGAGTGTATACGACACGATGTGATCAATTATAGTTTGCTACAATGCCCAAGTTATATTTAAAGCCTTAACATATTATTATTCACTATATAATATGTTAATTTTTGATTTGTAGCATATATGTAACATTAATTTGTAATAAGTCGGTCCTTGTGGTTTCTCGGTATTTAAATTAATCACGATATCTAAAGTATATTTTTATCATGAAGTCCCCTGATTTACAGAAGGTTTACATCAGTCCACAAGTTTCTGGAATTGACAGTTTTAGTCCTTGTAGTTTATATTTTGTCGTTTTCGGTTAATATGTTCGGTTTCTTTGATTTCTACCGTGTGCTTTAGGTTCCCGACAAATTTTATCATGGTTTCTATCTGTGGTCACTGAAGTTAATATTATTAAGTTTATAGTCCCCAACTTTCTGATTTTACAATATTAGTCCCTAAAGTTTCATTTATCTCATTTTTAGCTCAAAAGTTCGGTTTGTTGACTTGTAGCTATACAATCTTTGGTTTTAATGCACCAAACTATAAATTAGACTTTATATTTATGTACTTACTGATTTTTATCATCTCAGTCCATAACTTATAGTTTGTACGCGTTTAGTCCCTATAATTGTGTTTAGTCCATATCTAGCATGATACTTTGGTTTGTATGTGTTTAACCACATGATTATTATTCTAAATCATCCTTAACATTATTTTGTGTGTATGTTACTGATATGAACAGCCCAGGTCCAGGGTTTTAGGTTTGTACGGTTTTAACCCCTTTACTTTCGTTTTCGTCGTTTCTTGCATAATGTTTCGGTTTAGTAGGGTTTAACCATATGGCTATTGTTTTAAAACATCATTAACATTAAATTAAGTCTAAGTTACTGATATGGTCAGTCCAGGTCCAAGAGTTCTCATTTTTACATGTTTAGCCCCTTTACTTTTATTTATTTCATTCTTAGCGCAAGATTTCGGTTTATTAGGGTTTGACCATATAATTATTGTTCAAAGTCATGGTTTAAGGTTAAATACACTTAAGTACTGATTTTCATGTGCAAGGTCAGAAACTTTCTGTTTTTACAAGTTTGGTCCTCCTAGTTTCCATTTTTCCACTTTTAACCTCATAGTTTAGTTTTCTTGGTTTCTAACCACAATGGTTTGGTTTTTAACACTTAGATCCATGTTTTAGCATGTTAATACATCATTAATATTATTTTTAACATTTCTGTCCTCCAAAGTCAGATTTCACGCTTTTAGTCCCTTAAGTTTTGTCCTTGTCATTTTTCACCCAAAAGTGTGTTTTACTAACTTTTAAATTACAAAGTTTATGTTTTCACAAGTTTATTGTGTTTCTTAGTCCAAAATAATTATTTTAACATAAATGAAAGTTTATCACATGTTTAAGAAGTTTAAAGTATATAATGCATGATTTTACACTTTTGAAGTTTCTTGATTTGTTTATAAACTTTATTTTTTATAAAATTTGCTAGTTAACATTTTTAAAAGGTGAAGTAAGTGTTTTAAAATATATTTTAGTGTAAGTGAACATACTTAGTATAAACACATATATATATGAAAATAAAAGTTTAAAGAAAGTTTCCTTACAAAGCTTTAAATGGAAGTTTGAGATGAGTAAGAACTTGTTGCTTGATGTAGATTTCTCTAGCCCCAACTCCTAGTGTTTAGCTTGTTTTACTCATGGAAATGTGATGGTGCAAGTGTTTGTGGGTGTTTGTATGCTTAAAGTGTGTTATTTTTATGTTTTGAGGTGGTGGTTCATGGTGGTTTGTGGTGTTTTATGATGGTGTGTGTAGTAATTAAAATGAGAGGGGTGGTGGTGTGCCTTGGCCGTAGGTTTCAAGAGGGGGGGGAGAGGAGAGGACTTTTGAGTGAATACTTGGAAGAAGTGAGTGTGTGAAGTGAGCAAATGATCAAGTCATGGTGTAAGTGAATCAAGAATAAGTCACCATGGGGGGGGGGGGGGGGCCCTAGGGGCCTCTTTGGATGGCCGGCCAAAGGAGAGGGGAGCAAGGGGGGGCCCCTCTTGGTTTCCATGTTGGTGTTTAAGTGTAGATATTTAGGTCATTAGGTGCTAATCTTGATTAATTAGGTGCTAATTATGTACTTAAGGTGATTTAGTGGTAATTAAGGTAGATTAAGGTCATTAGAATATTAGCATTTGATATTACTAATATTAGTTCATTTACGAGTGGTTTGTTTGATTAATTACATCACTCGTCTCTCCGTTGTAAGTCTCTCGGTTTATACGCGTTTCTAATTGTTAATTAAAGTGGCTACGCGTATACCTATATGTGGCTTGCATATTCGTTTTATAATGACTACTATTTTTATTCAAATAGATTTATGTTATATACTTGGCTTGATCACAATCGTTCGTGGGTGTCGGTTTCTACCGAATGTTTGTGTAATTAGTAACAATTACGTACGCGAACGCTTCGCGCATTAAAGTAAATGTATTAAGTCATGTAAAAATGGGCTTGTGCTAGACTTCATTTGAAATAAATTTAAATTCACATTGATTACATAGGGAATTAACCTAATGTGCATGCGTTAAAACGTACGGAATTTACAGAAATTCTCGGGTTATCACATATACTCTAGCCATTTAACATGTTATGTAAGAAGACAAAATTAGAGAAATATGATATTTCTTCTCAAATCAAATTTGTTTTTCTCTCCTTACGAATAGGCAAAGCTCATACACCTATATACATTCATCAATAAATATTTATAATAGTGTCGATTTCAATACTTAAACCAACAACCTCATACAACTTGATCATGATTATTAGGTTATCTCAAAATTACTAGGTATTTTACGGTATTATCATCCCCTCATTGACACCGTTAACATTGATGGCATTCGAAATGTAATTGACTCTCTGATTTGAACCTTATTTATCACCATAATGAATATTATTATTATTATTATTATTATTATTATTATTCATTTAATAGTTGTGTTTGTTAAAGAAGATATTGTTGTATACTCCATGAAATGAATGAAGGAGAAAAGTGGATATAATTGGGGAGTGAGAGAGTATAGGCAGGGAACAGTTGGGTAGCCGTTAGTTAATGTGTGTGATGAGTTGGATTTTGTTATTATCCATTCAAATAAAAAAGCCTTTTTTTATATGGATTTGTCTAACGGGTGCTTTAAGAATACATGTTAAGACAAGAATATTCTTCTTAAAAAATGAGAAATGCATTTTTCAAGAAGAATATTGATACTTATTTCATTGTTCAAAAAGAATGTTTTCAATTTTTAAGAAGAATATTCACCCCTTAACTTCTACGTTTAGGGCACAAGTTAGAAATTCCTTTTTTATATTTTCTAAGTTCGGTGGGTCAGTAATTGTATTGTGTACCAGTGAAGGATCCTACAGAATCATCACCCGCCACCCGTTTAGTTTGTTTCTCTCCGATGTACTCGGGGTGGAACCATGAGTGTTCATCTTCGAATTAGATAGTAAATTTCACCGCCTAAAACTCTATTCAAAAATTTGAATATTTGGATTTGATTACTTGAAAATTTAGACATCGATATCCGGTTAGGGTATTGATAGATACAATAAACTTGTTGGTATATACACCAAATTATATATATACATAAAATTGTTGTATCAATAAAAAAAATGATGTATGTATCACTAACCATCCAGTTATAAGTATGTAGAGTGAGGTTTAATTGAGAATGAAAAATTTGGTAAGAATAGAGAAACCAATAAGAATGTATCATGTGACATAAAACTCATTTTCTCCCATTTTTTAAAATCAAATATCTCACAAAAAATAAGTTGAAAAATTATAAAAATTACATCATAAAAATCAGCAGTTTTTTCTCTTCGATTTGTCATCTCACAATCTATACTTTCGACGAATTTGTTTGGCTTGTACAAAATTAGTGACACGTGTGTTATTAGCTAATATTACATGTGTTACTCGCTGGTATCACGTGTGTTATCAGCTGGTAACGTTATAGTTGTTTTCAAAACCCATCAAAAAATTAAAAAAAAAATCGTTGAAAGTATACATTGTCACATCTCTAATCGTATAGAATAAAATGCCGATTTTTATGACTTATGTGATTTTTTGACTTATTTTTTAAAATGTGGGGGAAAGAGAGTTTAGTGACACATGACGCATTCCTATTAGTTCTCTCAATCTCACAAAAAATTATTATACTTATTCGAACCTTACTCTAAGTATTTATTGAAAATGCTAAAAACATTTTCAAATTCTAAAATCAGATATGTTGACATCTATAAGTAATTATATAATTAAATAACAATATATAAGTATCAAATACTTTTTTTTTTTATCAAAAATACTAATAATCATACACCTTTATAAATTGTTTAGGTGTTTTCTTTATTGACTTACAATTTTAAAGAATACAAATGACATAAATACCCTTATATTTGACCAAATAGACCAAACTAACCTCATCTAACTATAGAAACTATCATTTATAATATTTATCCATAAATAAACACATTTCCTTTTAGAAACTACCATTTGATGTTCTAACATAAATTATCTACCTATTGGAATGAAGCTAATATTATTGTGCCGTCAGACACACAAACTCTATTTTGGTTCATGTAATGTAATATCTTACACCCTTATATAATGAGATCAAACAGAATAAATATCCCGCTGCTTTGTGCGGGTATCTACTAGTATTTATAAAATGTACAATATTTTAGTCTTTAAAGATATAAACAAAGCTCATTTGACAAATCTTTCATGTAATATACAATCTTATTACACGATTAAAGATTATATTACTAAATTGAGCAATATAAATCTAAAAATTTAATTTTCGAATATTCAAATATCCGAATTACCAAATAGTTTGAAATCACTACCCAATAGCCAAACTCAAAACTTCGGATACCTGCATTTCGGATACCCAAAAATTCAAATATCTAAATTTTCAGATATTTTTAGATCGAATAAATTGGATATTCGGTTATCGGATACAAATATCTTGAACACCCCCAGGTGGAACCAAAATTTTACATATGAGGGTTCTATCATTTCATCTGTGTTACTCGTATTCTAATAATCAACGTTTAAGAGTAACACCAAGGCCAGTTAATTTGATGCACGATACATTTTTTGACATGATGTATTTTTTTCTATAACAAAAAGTAACTATTTGATGTTATGATGCCAAATGTAATATCGGTTTTAGATTCTCATCCGTTCCAAAATAATTGTCACCCGACAAAAAATATGTAATTTAATAAAAAACATAATCACTATTGCTTTATTTTTGATACTTTTTGCTAAATAACAGTTTTAGTCTTAATTAACCAACTAATTAATACGGAGTACTTCTATAAAAGTTTGTTATCATGATTTCAATTAAGGGTAATATCGTAATTATGATCAAACTTTCCTATCTATATCTGGAAGTGGATAATCAGTTTGGGTCATCCGTAAAAGGAGAGATGTACTATAATTTTAGGACAGATGAGCAATGTTCTGAAACCCGGGTTTCAAGTTGACTCAGCCTAGTGACCGGGTCCGGTTCAACCGGGGTTCAACCGGCGATTGACCCGGTTTCCAACAAATTTTCATTAAATATATATTACCAACGAGTAATAAAAGTAAAATCAATTATTTTACAAATAACAAACAAAATTGATAAATACATAACGAGCATTTCAAAAATTGTATAAATTTACATTTATTTCCTACAAAACTAAACTTTACGTCAATTTTCTAACTTCATTTCCTACAATACTAAGCAATAAAAGTACATAAATACCTTTCTATTGAAAAAAACGGAGTGTTATAAGCATTAGAGTTTGATAATTCATCTAGTCAAATAGCAAAAACAAAAAAAAATCGAAAATATCAAACCCGGCCGGGTCCGGGTCACCGGTCCGACTAGAAAACCCGGCGGGCAAACCCGAGTAAAAAACCACCCCAAACCCGGTTCCTTCCCCGGGTCCCGGTCCGACCGGTCGAACCGGTTGGGTCAACCCGGGTTTTAAAACATTGCAGATGAGTATGTTTTGTCAAATATAAAGTTATAAATAAATTAGGCTAAAAGTAGTGATATATCTAGGCTATTATATTTATTTATCATATATTTGTTGTAATGGACTTTTTGTATGGTCTTTTAATACTGGGTCAGTCAAGTAAGAAGCCCAGACTTTAGTCAAAGCTTTGCCTCTTGTGTTATTGTGTAGTTGTGTATCTTTGCGAACTACTCTAATAAAAGAAAGCAGTACTCAAACTCAAACGAGGAAAATTTCGATATTTATCCGTATATATAAGCAGTGAATTGATGTTTTCGAGTCGAGCTAACTGAAGAGCAGCTACTGAAGCAAATTGGTACAAGTCGAGTCGAGCTCCTTGGGTATATTTTCCGGCTGAAATCAATCAATGAAATACTCGGCTTTTAAAGCTCCCGAGCCTCATCAAACTGGTGCCTTTATACATTTTTTTTTGTTTAATTGTTTACGTATAAAACATTAACATATTGTATACTTTACTAAAAATTTCCGAGTCTAGCATGAAATGACTCGAGTCAAGTTGAGCTCGATTTTTTCGAGTTGATAGTTTTATTCTTTAATACTAATGTTATGAGTATTGATTATTTGAAACTTAAGTTCAATCGAACTCAGAGTTTCCTACTCGAATCGAGGTTAGCCTTGACACTGTGTCGACTTGAGTCAGCCGGATAACTTACATGAGTACATTAACTTGTCTCTTCTTCATTTCACAAGTTAAAAGGGTATCATCAAATTCAGAAAATATAAAGCCATGTTCTAAAAACTGAACAAGCATTGCATGATTAAAAACATGTGTTCCCTCAAACGTTAATATTAAGACGCGACGATTAGGAAATGAAGAGAATAAGAGATGATTTATTGGTAGAAGTTTGATTGCAAGAAAGAAATGAGGTGGTGATTTTTTGGTCCCATATCGAAGATAGAAGAAAAGGGGGAGGATGGGGAGAGGTTATAAAAAGAGAACAAGGGTAGAGTTAAAAAACATGATCCTTCAGGCAAGTTTTAATGGGAAGTGATGAGTGGTCATTACTTGCATTTTAAAATATGCAAGATGGGGTGTCTGCCTAAAGCCTTACGACAATTAGGCACCTCCATTCTTAAACCATCTGATCCCTATTATTTTTTTATTTTTTTTAGAAAGTCTTTTTAAAAGTAAATTTTTTACTTATTATTTATTTTTTCCTTCTCAAATTTTTTTAATGTTTAAAACACACTTTAAATAGATGTCAAACATATGCACCTTAAAGCTTGCTTCATGGTCTTATTCATTCAAACATATGCACCTTTGACACACTGGACCAGAAAAAATACACAACCAATCGTGCGTACTGATACACAACAAAGCACAACAAAAGATGGGGTGTCTGCCTAAAATTATTAACAGAGCATGCATCATCACCGAATTCACACTTGTTTATGCAAACATTTGTGAAGAGAACACTACCAATTGTTGTCGAAAACATACATTTATGAAGGACTTGATGGCTCGAAACCTTCTAAACATCGGTCAATATCTTTAGTGACCTACCAAACAACAGAGTCCAGCTATGAGAGAAGTGATTTGACATAAATTTGATGTACTCGTACAAATTATAAAGAACATCTTAACATCTGAAAACCTTTTATATACTAAGAGCATCCACAATGAGATGAAGTGACATCGTGCAAAGATTTCTTAAACGATGAGGTGGCCACCAATTTCCTATTGCAAGTCTTATGTGTGTAATTTGAATTCAAGACTGCACACACGATGTATTAACTCTAAAAATGGACCCCATGTTACTTTCTTGCAGGCCCAAGTTGCTTTTTGGATAGCTTATATAAAATTATAAATAGATTTTTTCTTTAAACTTCAAACATTTTAACGAGTTATATAAAAAATATAGATAATGACATGACTTTCAACTCTATAGAGTACAACTCATTGTGGATGCTCTAATAATAAATAGATGCACAACAAAGTACCAAATGGATACTCAATTTATTTTTTAATGGCTATTGTTTATTCAATAAAAAAAGGAAAAACGAAAACAACCAAACTAATAGCAAGTACAAAAGCAAAGAGTGAATTTCGGAGATACATGGCTTCAACGATGCAAATGGCCAAAATGAGACCACCAACATAAAGGCAACATAAAGCAAGATTATAATAATATGTATGTATGTATATAACAAACCTACGATCAACAATAACGTAGTGGAAAGAAATACTACTAGTACACTAACCTTTTCTCTTATAATCTACTACACAACTTTATATAAGGGGACGTATATATATACATATACATACACCGAAAATGCATTGAATCATTGATGCAACATGTGTAACAATGGCATTGGATGTGTACCAACAGCTCAAAATTAGTACCAAACCCATCCAAAAGTTATATCCTGGGGGATATTCCTATGCTCAAAAGTTATTTCCTGGGGGATATTCCTATGCTTGGAATCGACACGGGAACTTCGCATTGGGAATATGTACCAACGGCTTAAAAAGATGCATCTAAACCATCCAAGACGTCTAACATGTCAACATTTGTGTATCCTGGTTCTCTCCTGGGAGAGCTTCCCATGCTTCGACTCGATGCAAAAACAGAAGCTCTTTTCTTCTTGACAACAACAAACTCTTGACTTTTGCTTATTCCCGGAACCAACATTCCCCGTTTCATAACTTTTTCCAAAAGATTTCTATCTTCTAGAGAGATTTGTACCCTTTGGGGTTTACCATTAGCTTTTTTTAATCTTGGAGGAGATCGTTGAGACGAAACGTATTTTGGAACTTTGTCTCTGAATCTGACTAGACTTATTAGACGGTGAAGCAAAATAATTAAATCTAGAATGTATCGGTCCATCTTCTGTTTATCAGCATGATAAAGTGTCTGGAGACGAATAATATTGTTACTCCCCGCTGTCTTCTTCCCAAACTCGTTACTGAAAGAAAAAAAAAATTAAATTCAAATGATAAAGACTCAGAATAGATGGAGCTTAGAATAAGTTTTTTACCCTGTGTTTGCCCATTCTCCAACCCATCCGAAACCTTGATGAGCTCTGTAAGCATAAATATTAAGAACTTGTTACCAAGATAAACGAAATTGTTTCCTAAAATAATACTGTATCTTTTTGAAAAGTAAAATGTACTTGGTAGTATCTGTAGCTACTGGAACGAGCCACTGGAGGGTTTTTTCCATTTCTGCCTTAATTTGAGGCATCGTCATCTGCAACAAGGCACTTTCTCGATTAGAATGAGACTGAGTAATATGAAATATTTTGCTCATTATAAAGTATATTAGTAGTACCACTTCTTTGGAGTCAAGTTCTTGTAAACGGCAACGTAAAGCTGCCTTGACACTTGCAGGCAAGCCGTTGTATAAATTGTCCCTCATATTAGGAGGTAAGGAGATGGGGCGAGATGCCTGGAATAGTTAAAACACTATATGTTAAGCTGAATTGCAATAATCATGCAGAAGAAATAATAATAAAGCAGAGAGTAGCTTACGATGTTATCCATCTGAGTGACTAAGTTGGCATAGTGTAAAGCAAGACCAGCAACACCTAGCGTTTCGGGCTTTTTATGAGCCTCCTTGACATTCGTCATTGAATTTGGCTCTAAAACAAAGCAACAAACAGAAATACATGTCAATACGATGAAAAAATTTAAAACAAATACTATCATTTTGAAATTATAAAAATATTTCTTTTGTAGGGCTAGTGAGATAAATATGGTATTCTCACTTTACTACCAAAATACATATATGTGGCCATCACAATAGATATCTAAATTGAGTTCATAACAAGAGTTCAATACCATTTTCTTCAAAAGCCTCCACTATTGCTTGATGGATAAAGGTAACAACGTCGACAAGCTTCTCCACAATCTAGCAAAATTAATGCACAAAAACAGAGACATTAGCGAGAATCACTATAAATAATTCATGTCTACTACAAATGTAACTCATATCCCTCAAAGTGTGCTTTATACAAGTTGGTATAATACCTCTTCCAGACTTTTAGACCAAAGAGATTTCTTTTTCAAGTTCCTCACGAGTTTTCTTTGGTGCTTTACATCGCTATGTAAGATTGTGAGACTCTCTCCTACAATGGAAACAAGGATGAGATGTTAACTAAAGAAATCAACCACATTAATTTATCAAACTAAAATATTGAGCGCCCGTTTACTAGAAAAAGTTATAACTATTTAACCTTTACGAGGAAGATGCAAAGATTCCACTTCCTCGAGCTTACGTCGGTAATCTTGTTCAAATCTATCTAAAGCATGATATTCATGGTATAATTCCTGCAACACAACAAAAGTTGTTAGCATCTTTTACTTGAGTTATAACAACTAAATGGACTTAATGAGAAGAAACAAACATAAAATAGTGATTAGATCCACCAAACATAGGATGAGAACTGAAATAGCTTGTTGGTGAAAATGTGCTTTTCAGTTCGTAATGGACACTAGGTTCAACAATGTGATGAAGGACATTCCTGATAACAAGCTTGAGTTTTATGTGTCACGATAAAGCTTTATGTACTAAGAAGCTTGTGTTACTTTCAACTGTTGAGATTATCAAATTAAATGAATAGGAAACTAGGAAAGTTCTGTGTATTACGGGTGACGCCTGAAATCCGATTTTCATAAGTGCCACAAAAATAAAACTAGGATGACCCTTATGTTCGAAGAACTAAAGGATCCCTCGCGAATTACGACATAACTCCTTAAGTTCAAGTGATCTTGACCTTGTGCAGGCCATTAATTACCACAAACGGATTAATTTGGGACAAAATGGAGAAAGAAATAATAAAAATTTATCTAAAAAACATATATTGGATGCTAGAAACAGAGGAGCGAAGGACATCCGTAGTTTTCATGGACAGCTGCAGTTCGATGATTTGACTAGATAAGCATACTTGGTGCATCTTTAGCAAATAATATGTTTTCTTGTTGATAGGTATTTTTCACTACTTAGCTGCTGATAATGGACAATCTGAATGAATATGAGAGAAGCACGTTACACGTAACAGGTTGGCTCACTACTATTAAAGAGTACTAGCTTTAACTAGTTGAAATCCCTATAAAGAATAGCTCGAAAAAGTGGACTATTAAGCATCCATACCACTAAAAAAAGACACTTCTCCCATGGATTATTCTATATTTAAAAGAAAGTCTATACACCTGCATTGAGAATGTTCAGATTATAACCATATCAAAACAGCAGATATTATTAACAATTGTAATACCCTGAGGTGGAAGTAGCCAACTGATGCAAGTAAGGAGGACATAAGAGACAAGAAGAATGCAGCTTACAGATGTATACTGAGCGAGATTGGTCAGTTCATGCATAGTGATTTCCGACTCTTCACTAAGCTGTTGGTTTGTTAACAGATCCAAGTCCAACCTGATCCATCAACAACCATTGATTAATTTCCACTATCATATATGTCAAAGATAGCAAAATGGGTGGGTCAACGAATCAAAAAGGGTTTAGGTCAACATGGATAATTTTGGTAAAGAGAAGGTTAGTTAGGCATGAAACATGTTCGTCCAAGATATCGTAACATCTTATAACTAATTAGTCCATAAAATACGATTTGCCCTAAATATAGACTTTGGGTGACTTTCAACCCATTTGACATCTTTTATTTCTTACCTAACTCTATTACTTTTCTGCATTCAATCTGTTAAATATACAGCATAACCCGAACAAACTAATTCATACGTAAGCAGGTAACAAAATTCCAGATTATAAACCGCTCCAAATTAATTCAAAACAAACTAATACATAATTCACAATCAGTAACATAAGGTAACAGTTTTACCTTGAAAAGAAACGATCCAAATTATGCCATTGTGGATCTTTGCACATATCTCCAAACCGGACAACCTCTCTTGAGAAGACATCAAGTTCTTCCCTACATAATGACAATCTATATTACACAACGCATATAAAAAAATGATAAAAAAGCCAAAAAAGAAATCTGACAAACGGCAGTCTACCTCTTGTCAGAAGCTGCAATACGTAACAACTCCTTCGTATCAGTAGACACTAAAAGTTGCACTCCTTCCGAATGCATAATCTCCTTCTTAAGAATCTGAATACTTTCTTCAGAAAGAGAGTGCATTAAATTAGACCCTTTAACAATTGTATTAGCTACTTCAAACGCCAGAATAGATACTTTATTTCCTCTTGAAGCCATATTAGATGCAAATCCACTATGAGCATTTAAATTTGTCATACTGCTACCCAGTGTGTCTAAAACTTCAAGACCTACATTACCAGCTTTTCCAAGAAATGTACTCACATGAGGCACCTACCAAAATTCAAAATCAAATGCCATTTTAAGACAATTACAAAGCCAGCTACGTAAAACTTACATCATTAAGCAGCAAACCTAACAAACAAGGATCATGTCATGAATAGTAGTAGTAACATCCCACACCGCCTTCCGCGGGTTAGGGCCCAATACCTTTCTAGGACGGTGTATGGGGGAGGTTAAGATGTAGACAGCCTTACCCCTACCCTAAGATAGAGAGGCTGCTTAGAGTTCTACCTAACGGTAGAAAGGACCTCCGGCCTTTTGCAGGGGATGGGATTCGAACCCTTGACCTCTTGTTCAGAGGCGAGGGACTCAGCCACTAATCCAACCCTGCTGCTTTTTTAAGGATCATGTCATGAATCTAAACTACAATTTAACACATACATAGAGGGTTCCAATAAAACCAAAATAGTCGGTGGGAACCGTAGCAGCCACTCATTGTCTCATTACACATGTACTTCAATCACATAAGTTGACAAAATCACATCATCACACAATTTCATACTTTCATTATAGTTCTAAATAAAAAAATTGTGAAGCATTAAATCTATCGAACCACAATTATCGATTTATGCATCTAGACGCGTCATAAAACATATATGCATTTGTGAATTTCTTGACTATTTTTAATAAAAGAATAAACAAAACAAAATTATAACAACCACTTCAATTGACATATACACACACAGAAATTTAGAATTTTTTTCACTTCTATGTTCAAATTCCATATTTGTCCTTGTAGTTTCTACTGTTCTTATCAACTATATATATATATATATATATATATATATATATATATATATATATAATAAATAATAATACCTTGCTAACCCTAGCAGGAGTAGATGGTTTCAATTCTCTTGAAATAGAGAAAAACAATTCACCAGAATCATAAGATGTAATCCTTCTATGATAAATATCATCATCATCAACATCATGATGTGCATAAGATGATGATAAACCATCATCATCATCATCATACTCATTCTTCTTCATCTGATGATTCCCAAAACTTTTCATTGATTTTAATTTCCCTGAAAACCCGGAACTACCCTTATCACTGCCGTACTCCGCCACCGTGCTCCGCTTCATCGTCCCACCGGTACAAACACCCCCCATTTTTACACAATTTAAAAATAAATATATAATTTAAAAATATGTTTGGTTGTTTAACATGGTATAATGTAACTACGGAAATGTAAAATTAGGGTTTTTATGTGCAAATTGGGGGAAATTGAGTAGAATTGAGAATTATGGGATTTGGAAACAAAAAACAAAACATGAATAAGAACACGAGATTGAAGGGTTTGACTGTTTTTTTTATTTAGTTTATACTCTCTCTCTAGGATTTTTCTTTGCAGTTTCTCTCTCTAGAATTTGATATTTTGTGAGGGGCCTGCAATTGGATTACAAGGATTATGAGATTTATGAAAGTCGTCTTTCACTTTTTTGAGGTTTGACTACCTTTTTTTAATTTTCAGAGTTGAAATTGAAATTGTGCATTTATACTACCGATTTAAGTTAATGTACAATCCGTGCTGCGTAAATTACAAGTGAAAAGTTATACTCCACGTGGTAAGTTATTTACTGCAGTAATTTTGAAGGCTGGTATTTTAGTACGTGGTATTAGGGGGGGGGTTCATTTAGATGGTTTAGATCAAATCGGATCCATGTATATGAATTAAATTTGGATTTTGATTTTTAAAATGTGAATCCGATCCATCAAAACAAATTTTCGTATTTAAACTGAACCAAACCAAATTACTATTTGAATGGACGGTTATAATCGTTTGGTTTACTCGTGAATTGCATGAGTGTATCGTTTTGACTAGTGAAAATAATGTATTGAGTGATATCTACCATTGAAAAAAAATTATAAAGTTACGAGTTAGTATAGGTTACTCCCATAATGTTGGGTCTTAGAGCCAGTAGAGCGCAATACAAGCGAATAGAGTGGAATCTACCATTGAAAAAATCTATTTGCTTAACCCAAGCTTCATATCGCAAATTGTGAGTAATGAAAAAAATACCGACAATGAAAAAAGAAGACTCGAATAGACTGAAACCGGATTGAGACTGGATTGGAATCTTTAAAAAGACTGGAAAACTCGTAGACAACTTGCTAAAACTGATCCGGTCCTTAAAAAGACTGATTTTTAATTTAATGTTAAAAAGCTAGAATGTTTTAAATTCGATTGTAATATACTTTAAATCAGTTCTTGTTCATCTCTAAAGTCACCATCTTTCTAATATCAAATTTTCAAGATATAATAATAGTGCATGAATATTTAGACTTTCAAAAGAATATTATATATATATATATATATATATAGTGTAATGATCGAGGGAAATGCATTTTTTGAGGGAAGAGGGGAAACGTTAGCATTCATCAAGAAGCATATTACCTTCACCCATACAAATCTCGAAAAAAAGCAAAATGAAATTTAGTAGATTTTAATCAGAATCGATGCTATGAATGTTAAGCTTCCTTGATAAATTCATTCTGCAAGTTATAACATCGATTTATGAATATTAGTTGATATGCATTGTGATGAAAATTAACAATAAAAATATTTTTTATATAATGTGAAATTTTAATATGCATCGTGGTGCATATTAGTTAATATTCATCACAGTATTAACAATTTATTACATAAATATTCATCAACTAATGTTATGACTTAAAAATGAAATTTCATGAAAATATTCTTTATAGCATCAATTTTGATTACTATTAACCGGTAAAAATAATTTTTTGTTGACGTTTTAATTGATAATTGTTATATGCTTCTTGATGAATACTAACGCTTCTCCTTCCTCCAAAAAAGGCAATTCTCTCTTGATCACTACCATATATATATATTCCTATTATTATATACTATGTTATAAACCCGTGATTACACGGGTCTGTTAAGAGGATTTTGTACAAGTAGGCAAGTTAATGTATATTCATTAGTTACTTAATTATTAATAATGTTATGTGATAATTTATGTAATTTTATAGTTTTTGGAATAAATATATACACACACAGTTATAGTAAATTAAAATATAAGATGTTAGTAATAATAAATGTTCGATAGTACATAAGGAAATCTTAATATTTGGAGTTTAACAACATTATGATTACAAAACGATCGTCATTGCCTTTAAGCCCTTATCCTTTGACAAAACAAACGTGCACTTGCAAGATTTCAAGTTAGGAATCAAAACATATATATTTAGCTAGGACAAGACCAATAACTATGATATATGTTAATTACTTGTGCATATGGATGTTTATTTGAATGTTGCTTCCGTATATACACACCGATGTCAAAACTCAAAACCCTTATACTTTGACCAAATAAGCCTGCAATTGCAACATTTCAATTTAGGAGCTAGACCGAACATATATATATATATATATATATATATATATATATATATATATATATATATATATATATTAGAACCTCTATAAATTGTCCATATATATGGTTGCCGGTGAGTTGAATCGGCGGTTACATGTTGACTTTTGTTTATATCCGTCAGATCTACCCAACTTTTAATGCTGACCGTTGCAACTTGTATTTGTTGGTTATCGACGGGTTTTTTTTGTGTCGGTTTTTTTTTTCAGATCTCTCCAACCTCTGCACACAAGGAGTAGTTTTAATAATATATTATAGGTTACTTATTTAATTTAGGTAATATTTTTCTTTTCTTTGATAACTTTTTATGTATAATGCTTGGAATAATTCTGAATATATATTAATAATCAGTGTAATTTTATCTACATTCAATATAAATTTTATCGTCATATGATATATATTTAACGTACGTATTTTTTTTGTCTTGAAATCAATTTTTTTTGTATCAAAATGTAGATAAAAATAAACTAGCCGTAGTGGTATATTTGGATTAATACAAAAAGTTATATAAGAAAAGATAAAAGCGAAAAACACAATAGTACGTTAATAACATTATTTGAATATAAACTACATTTTGATATTAATGCCCATGTATGTTTTTTAGGTTGTATTCGACCTGCATACTTTCAAACCTCCATTATCAATAACAACAATTAAGAGTCTGTTTACACGGTATCATTTTTTTACATATGTAATTATGTCAATGGTAATGTTCTAATATATTTTAAAAGTTTATTATAAATTCAAAGTTTGTAGTAGTTTATAGTTCAAATATAATTCAGCTGTCAACTTTCTGTGTGATCGTGGTGGTATTTACCAACATTGTTAAAGATTTAAATACTTAAATGAGCATCATTGTATTGTTACACACAGACACATTGTTACACGTTATCATGCCCAAATATAACACAAATGTTAACATCTTCCATGCAAATACGGCTGTATATTTACATTAACTTTACGATATTACTGAGGTTTTTATATAGCATCCATTTAACTAGACAACGTCCGGGTTAAATACTAGTTGATAATGTTGGGACCGGGATATTTTATTAATTTAGCGAGATATTATTATATTGATTTAATTTAAAGAATTGGCTTATATTCGTAAGCAACTCTTAAAATTGAACCTCTATAAATTAATAATGTTGGGACCGGGATATTTTATAAATTTAGCGAGATATTATTATTGTTTTGGTCAAAAAATTACACAAGGAAATTCAATGAATAAATTAGTAAAGTGAGGTAGTGTGCTTTGATTTGATTTCAAGACTATTTGATTGAAAATTATAGTTTGAGATGAAAACTTGTAACTTTGTCAATACGGGTTAACTTAAGATTAAATCTTGCTAAATATGCAATCAAGGACTCTGTAAATGATGAATTTGTATGCAATAAACCAATATGAATGCAGAAAAATAAGTACAATCCGGGATAATTCCGGGATAATACGGTAAGTATGATAAAGAATGCAAATTTGATAAAGTAAATGAATGATAAGCGTAAGAACACATTGATGTACGAGGAAAACCCTTGATCTATGATAGATCGCCGACACAAAATCTCGGGAAGGAGCAAACGATCCTTGCCTTATGTTTATCTTATTGAATGAAATGAAGTTACAAACTAAAGAGCACAAGAATGATCGTCTATGTGTGAAAATGGTGAAATGTGAGAGTGTAATTGGTGAAATATCAGTTAGCCTAATCGATCATTCAAGCCTCATTTATATACTACAAATTGATAACAGGTAATTCCGAAATATCCAGGATATCTTCGATATTCAGTGGAGCGTCCCAACGTTCATATGACCGAGTATTCCACACGTGTTGACTTCCTTCTTCGTAATTCAAATATTCCTTCAGCTTGATATGATCCAAGAAAATCGGAACTACTTCCACGTCCCTCATGACCTAGTCAAAACATGATAAACACGTGGAAATATTAGTAGTAAAGGGATCCCGAGATATATAATATCTGGGATCTTTATAATAAGCATTTATTATAAGATAAACAAAATAATACTAAGTCCAAG
This sequence comes from Pseudognaphalium luteoalbum, assembly GCA_963422505.1. Classification (NCBI taxonomy): domain Eukaryota; kingdom Viridiplantae; phylum Streptophyta; class Magnoliopsida; order Asterales; family Asteraceae; genus Pseudognaphalium; species Pseudognaphalium luteoalbum. Next base: position 32,998,947 of record OY730194.1, on the reverse strand, counting down.
ACATTCTATTATCCCAGACTTAATTATATTCGGAATAATTATAAGTTAGTGATCCTGAAATAGAAGACAATATCCCTACCGGGATCCTGAAATATAACAATTTCAATAGTAAGGTTAAATGACTATTATCCCTATTTTAACATAATCTTGAGGATAATATAGACATACCTGAGGATCCTTCACAATATAGCAAGTCAAGATCATACCTTTTCTTGTCCTGATCGTAAGCTTTGTATCCTGCATATAAGTTATTCCAAGAACGATCCAGGATCCTTATAAACACTCAGCATAATAACTAATCCGGGATCCTGCATGGTTAGTAAAAATTCTACCCACAACAATTGCCCCCGAAGTTGTATCGTTTGTTCGGGATCCTTTAAACAATATAACTTCAGTCGATTCAGCTACCCATTTGAAGTTAGGTGAGATATTTTCATTTATCGATAATCGTGCCGGAGTATTAATATCTCTGATGGTTAGCAAATCATTGTCATATCTTCAATCAACTTGTTCATCTTTCATATATCTTCTCCCTTTATTTTGCCGTTATTTTCGTCCAGAACACCTTTATATTCCCACTCGAATCGCACAAGGGATCATTATTCAAAGATAACCCAAGATACGCAGAAGAATACAGCAATGTCATGTAACTCTTTTCTTCTTCTGTATTATCACCAAATTCTTCTATTCCCCTATCTTATTTTATTTTTGCAGTGTATTTTACTCTGTCCGACATTGACCCAGAAGTTCCACCACGAAAAGAAGTGATTAGGATTGGCGATTCAAGTTTCGAGCCCTTTTCAACTCACTTCCTCTCTAAAAAGAGGAAAGTCGAGGATTATATGATCTTGAAACTCCTGCTTCCAACCTCCTGATGGTAAGGCTCTTTACTTTTAGTTTCTTTTTAAATGCAAACTCTAACACCAGTTTCATCTATTAGGCTGCAGATATCTTGATAGACAGATATTCGAAGAAGGTTGGAATGATTGATGATCTGGTCGCAGCCCAAAAGAAGAGTACCCTCAAACTGGAAAAGGCTAAACGGAAGATAGAGGTCCTCAAAACGATGCTCGCTCATAAATCTGGTCATGCCACTGAGGAAGGATCAGAAGCAAACAACACCCTTATTGAAGAAGTGAAGAGGGATGCTACTATTGCCGTGTTAGAATCCAAAATCCACATGGCCACGGAAGCCGCTGAGAATGGACTGGACGCCAGCCTATGGGATGTTAAGGGATGGAAGGACAAGCTGGCAAGAATGAAGGATGATTATGCCGCAAGTCCACTTCTTATTGGTCTCGGGGGATCCAAAGCTCCGAAAAAGACAGCAACCAAGGCACCCAAAATCAGGATCACTGGAGAAGCATCTAATTCTAAAGGTGAAGATATGGGGGTAGCTGAGGATCTAGTCGACAGTGAAGAATCCTCGGGCGAGGATGGTATATGACTAGCTGGAGCCCGATTTCTATTTTGATGCTTGTTTATTTTATGAGGACTGTGATTGTAATCAAACAATTATTCGGGGTGAGGTTAGCCTAGCATGGCTAACCATGGTGGTTTATGTAGGCCACTTGATCTTCTTTTGAATATCACGATGAACTTTATTTTCAGGTTCTGATGATCCTGAAATCTTTTGATAATAATATTAGGATTTGCTATATATCTTCTGTTTGTCTTTGAATGTTGAGGAGATTCCCTCAACACATATGCATTACTTGATAACCAGGTTCCCGAGGAGATTCCCTCAGGATATGCAGTAGATAGAACATGATACAGGATAATGGAAAGGTTTCTCCATTATAAATCTTTAAACTTTGGAATCCCGAGGGGATTCCCTCAGGATATATCCAAAATAATAGAAATTTTGTCTTATAACAAAGGTCTTCTTGTAATTTCGGGATCCTGAGGAGATTTCCTCAAAATAACTTTGTATAATCAGGATTTCAGGATCTTGCGATATACTCAAATGCAATATAGATAAGTCATATCCTGCAATGTAATCATAGAATAAATGACAAGTTATCTTTACATGTTCAAAACTAATCTTAGAAATCAATTTTGAAATTCTCAAAGTAAGTTCATAAAACAGTTTACAAACTTTCGAATGTTTAGATAAAACATTTTGAATAATGTGAACACATTATAACCAATAGACTTAAGATTGGATAAGACCAATAAAATCAAGTATTTGTAATGTAATATCATCACATGGGGTATTCCGTGTCTCGGGATAATCCATCTTTTGTATGGTACGAAGATACCAATATCCTTAGGTAATGTGAAAACATTACAGACCTTGCGCAATATTCAGTGTATAAACATGATAAGCCTTATGTTCTTTAGTGACGTGAACACACCAAAACCTTTAGGTAATGTGAAAATATTACTAACCTTTTGCTAAGTGTAATGTGAAAACATTACTATCTTAAGGGGTCGACACCTAGTGCACTCAGTGACGACAACCAAAAAGAATTTGATCTATAGGTCAATGGTCATGAAATTGTTAGGTACCAGAGGCATCACCGATCCCATAACCCTGATTCTATAATCAAACACGCGTGCTCCAGGCTTGAGTGTGGAAACCCATATGAAAGAGAGGTGATTATGCGTTTTAGCATCCTCAAAACCTTTAGAGGAATCCCTAGGATTCCCAATCGTGGGGGGGGGGGGGGGGGGGGGGAGAGAGGTGGCCAACCTCTTATCCTCATAGCATGATCTTCAAATGTATCAACTACAACAAATACAAAATCTTGGGTAAAGGTGAGTGTTAGTTTGCCTAACACCCCTCCGATGCTTAAGTCAGTACAAGGTTCATGTGAGAATAATAAAAAATTAAACACATACATATATATACATATATATTAATGGCACATATACATATACATATATATATATATGTATATGTATATATATAAGAGGAATAAATGTAATGAAAAGTCAGGGATCACAGAAGTACCTTTTATGTTAAATATAAATATTTAACTTACACATGATATAGCTTTAGATGAATGGCATTCCAAGATCTCGGAAGTAGCTCTCCATCCATGTTTGCTAACCAATATGCCCCCTTTCCAGCATTCGAATCAATCAAATAAGGACCTTCCCATTTTGGTGCTAATTTGCCTTCAGCAGGATTCTTGGTGTTTTGAAACACTTTCCTCAATACAAGATCCCCAACTTGAAATCTTCTTATCCTGATATTTTTGTTGTAGGATCTCGAAATCCTTTGCTGATAAGCTGCAATCCTAAATTTAGCACGATCCCTAATCTCATCCACAGTGTCCAGATCCTGAATCAATGCTTTCTTATTTGCTTCTTCAGTCTGCATTCGGGATCTTACCGTCGGGATCATCATTTCCGTCGGGATCATAGCTTCCGATCCAAACACTAAAGCGAAAGGAGTTTGCTTGGTCGCTTGTTTTTCGGTAGTCCTGTCATCCCATAGAACAAATGGTAACTCTTCAGCCCATCTCCCTTTCTTAGCACCCAGTCTCTTTTTAAGATTGTTGATGATGATCTTGTTACTCGATTCTGCTTGTCCGTTAGCTTGGGGATGGACTGGTGTTGAAGTTATCATCTTAATGCCCCAACTTTCACAAAATTTGGTTGTTCTATTTCCAATAAACTGAGATCCATTATCACATATTATCTCTGCCGGGATCCCGAACCTGGTCAGGATATTTCTTTTGATGAACGAGATCACATCTTTTTCCTTTAGTTGCGCAAATACTTCAGCTTCAATCCATTTTGAAAAATAATATGTCATTGCAAGCATAAAGACTTTTCCTCCAGGAGCAGTAGATAGCTTTCCAACAATATTCATTCCCCACTTCATAAATGGCCATGAGGAGATAATTGGATACATCGGTTCTGCCGGTTGATGATGGATGTTCCCATGTCTTTGACAAGCATCACATTTGTGAGAGAAATCCATTGAATCCTTCCTCATAGTTGGCCAAAAGTAACATGTTCTTAAAGTTTTTGAAAATAATGCTCTGCCCCCAGAATGATTTCCACAGTCTCCCTCATGCATATCCTTGAGTACTGCTTGTGCTTCAGGATCCTCAAGGCATCATAATAATGGTCCTGCAAGAGATTTACGATACAATATCCCATTTTGAATAATAAAACGAGATACCTTAAGTTTGAAAATTCTGGGATTTGGTTCATCCTTCGGGATTATGTCATTTTGTAAGTATTCCACGATAGGTTGCACCCATGATCCCGATTTGCCCCCAGAAGCTGATGTATCTGAATTATCTCCAATATCATGATCATCAATTCCGCACACTTGCTCTTCTTTCTTATCCTCTATGGCTGGTGACAAGATATGAGCAATCGAGATCCTAACGTCAGGCGGGATCCCGAGAGTTGATCCCAAATTTGCCAATGCATCCGCTTCTGAATTGGCTTCTCTTGGTATCTGGTCTATACTGAATGTCTCAAAATTACCCGTAAGCTTTTTAACAACATCCAAACACAAAGCCAACTTTTCGCCTTTTACAGCATAAGTACCATTATAATGATTAACAACTAATAAAGAATCCATGTAAACTTGTAAATGTTCTACTCCTATATCCTTAGCTAGTTGTAATCCAGCAATTAATGCTTCATATTCTGCTTCATTATTAGTAGCTTGAAATTCACAGTTAATTGATTGTGGCATTATGTCTCCCTGTGGTGATCTTAGTATTATCCTTAATCCAATTCCGTTCATATTTGATGCTCCATCAGTGTACAAAATCTATTTATCTTTCGATTCATCTAATTGTTGTACCTCTAAATCTACTTCTTCTTGAAGATCACTAGTGAAATTAGCTATAAAATCTGCTAAAGCTTGGGACTTTATGGCATTTCTTGGTTCATATATTAAATTAAATGCACTTAATTTTACAGACCATTTAGCCATTCTTCCTGACATTTCTGGTTTTCTAAGTACTGATTTTATGGGATAATTTGACCTTATATGAACAGGGTGTGTTTCAAAATAATGCCTAAGTTTAGTCGAGGCCATTACTAATGCAAGAATAAGTTTTTCGAGATGGGAATACCTGGTTTCAGCATCAAGTAGGCTTTTACTTACATAGTACACAAGATGCTGCTGACCTTCATGATCCTTGACAAGCACTGTGTCGCACCCCCAAATTCGGGTTGCGAAAGCGAATCGGGTCGGGGCGCGACTAATCAATATACATAGCACAAAGGATATAATGAACGACCACTACATGCGTCGTTTTACATTGATATTGATAAAATAAAAGTTTACATCAAAATATTGTTTACATTAGCTCAGTTTAAAATTGAGAGATTTAAGTACATAATTAACCTATACAAAATATAATAATGCAGCTAAATCTCTGATTGGTTGCATGCTGACTCGAGCTAATAGTTCTTGATTGAGCTGTCCAACCTACTGCTGGTCACCTGTGATACATGCTAAAATGGGTCAGCGAAACGCTGGTGAGCTCACAGGTTTGTATGTCAACGCATATTTGTATGAACCGCAAGATTTTTATAATGTAATTGAATTTAAAATGCAATTAAGCAAAATAAAAGTTATACAGCCATGAGCACATAGTCTAAGCTTAACTTGAGTGTCAGGTCTAATTAAGGAAACCTAACTGAGTTGCCTCCTACGAGTGCCTAATCTACACTCGTCTTCCCAAATGCTAATACGTCCGTTTGACCAGTTAGTGCGTGCTAACCCGGACGAGGATTGTCAATCCTATATGATATCATATACTAACATTCACGCTACTACGTATTACCAGACTATGCTATGGAGGGCTTTAAATTGATTAGTTGAAGTAACTCATGTAGTATTTTATTTTGATTTGTACTTGCGTTCAACTTGTAAAACAAAACGAGCAATAATATCACACCCCTGATTGAAAAACAGTAAAATAGGGGCCATGAGACTCACCTGAGCCTTGAGCGATTAAATTAATAAACTTGAATTGATTAGCGGTGGATTGATGTCCGAAGACTTGTAACCTGAGGGTGTCCAAGACACACAATTGTTATAACATGAGTAGGCATCTCGAAAGACTGCCCTTGTAGTTGTTCGTCCAACTTAGAATGTCCGAATTACCGCGATTTGGTTGTTTGTTTAAGTCTTTGAAAATGTGTACGGCCCGTTGGTGCTTGTTTGTAACAATAATCCCACATTATTATTTTGATGGTTTTGAAGTGTTATACCTAAAACTAAGTTCCAATGTGTTTTAGAAATTGTGTCGCATTCGTGTTTGATGTTATACAAGTTTAACACTTTGTGTGAAAGTTTAGATGTAACACCGTTACTTGTGAACCTAGGGTAAGGGCGAAGCCCGTTAATGACGGGGGTCCGGGGGCAGCGCCCCTGGTAGCGGGGTCCAAGGGGCGGCAGCCCCTGACGGGGTCCAAGGGGCAGAGCCCCTGGCTGGGGTCGAGCTGGACTTGAATTTTTATTTCTACTAAATTGCTTTGGTGAAAAACGCACCTGGACTTGAATTTGGGTGAAATCGGGTGATAAAATTTTAGGTCTCGACACTTAGTAAAATCTGTGTTTTCTTGGTTCTGTTTCATGCGACACAAAGGTCAGGTATGCGACACAAGAGCTTAGCGACACAAGGGTTGTGTCGCATAAGCTTTCGGTGCTAAATCAATAGCGACATAAGGGTTGTGTCGTATAGGGTATACGACACAAGGTGCGACATAATCGTTGTGTCGCAAAATCTACGACACAAGGGTTACGACATAAAATGCGACGTCAATGGGTTTATGCGACACAACCTTGCGACACAAGGCTTGTGTCGCAAAGATGAACACCAGCCCAGAAACAGTGCCTGTCGTGCTTTTCCGACCCAAATCACAAATCTAGCTCATTTTTAGGCTGCAAAATCGTGTTTTCTTCATACATTTGGACAATACTAAGTTGTGTAAACATTATAACACCGAAATAATACACCAAAATAAGTAGATCTAAATATTTAGAGAATTTCTTACAATTGCAAATCGAAGCTAGAGGAGGCCGAAAATGATGACGATGCTTTTGTAAATCTTGTTCCTTGCTTGATGGTGATTCCGAAAGTATAACTTTTGTTGGTTGGTTTGCAAATCCGAAAATTGATGGAAGTTTTTGGGTTTGAGAGTGTTTTTGTGGTGTGTGTGTTTTTGTTGAAATGAAAATGAAAGAAAGAGGGAAAGAGGTGGGGTGTAGGTGAAAGCCTCACCTTTTTCAGTCCCCGCAATCGCGCTCCGTGCGGTGTTCGTTCTCCCGTTCGTTTAAACGTTAAATGTTTATTTTATACGTTTAAATATATGTTTTAAAATACGAATAATTACCCAATATTTTTGTTGAAGTATTTTACCAAATACTTAATGGTTGCGTTATAAAGTATAACTTTAACTTGTTTCGATTTGTTTGCGCGTTTAATAATCTAATCGTGTAGTCCTTGTTTGTACGATACGAATTTGAATTGAAATGTTATCTAAATAATATTTTGGATATAATTGCGTTATTAAATAATATTATATTATTTAATAAAATTTTCACCAACGTCCGTATTAATTGAATCGAATTGCATTCGATTTGAAACTCGTACGATTTAATCAAATCGCATACTTGTATATATATACTCATCAATATATATGTTGATACATTAATTAGCCTAACACAGAACTAATTACATGTATTAAAACTTGATTAGGCACTAACTACTAGTCCTAATTTGACGGGTGTCACATTCTCCCCCTGTTAGAAGAATTTCGTCCCGAAATTTAAGTTGAAGTTGTGTTTGATGTAGCTTCAGTGAATAACTGAGGGTACTTGAGTCGCATTTGGTCTTCCCGTTCCCAGGTGAATTCCGGCCCACGCCGCGAATTCCACCTGACTTTGACAATGGGAATACGACTTTGTTTGAGTTGTTTGACCTCACGGTCCATGATTTCGGCGGGTTCTTCAACAAAATGAATCTTGTCGTCAATACGAATTTCATCGAGTGGAATGATAAGTGTCTCGTCAGACAGACACTTTTTCAGATTTGAAATGTGGAAAGTGGGATGCACGCTGCTGAGCTCGGATGGCAGTTGCAATCGATATGCCACTGGACCTATCCTCTCGAGGATCTCAAATGGTCCAATGTATCTGGGATTTAACTTCCCGCGTTTAGCGAATCGGATAACACCTTTCCAAGGTGAAACTTTGAGTAGCACTCGATCCCCAACCTGGAATTCGAGTGGTTTGCGTCTCACGTCAGCATAACTTTTCTGACGATCACGTGCGGCTTTGAGTTTGTTTTGGATCTCGAAGATCTTTTCAGTTGTCTCATGAATGATCTCAGGACCAGTGAGTTGGCTGTCTCCCACTTCGGTCCAACAGATAGGTGATCGGCACTTACGACCGTACAGTGCCTCGAAAGGAGCGGCCTTGATGCTGGTGTGATAGCTGTTGTTATACGAAAACTCGCACAACGGTAGATGTTTTTCCCAATTTACACCGAAGTCAACTACGCAAGCTCGTAGCATGTCTTCCAGTGTTTGAATTGTTCGTTCACTTTGGCCGTCGGTTTGAGGGTGGTATGCGGTACTCATATCAAGACGGGTACCCAATAATTTTTGAAATGATTACCAAAAGTGAGAGGTGAATCGACTATCCCTATAGGAGATAATCGAGATTGGAACACCGTGTCGAGAAACAACCTCTTTGATGTAGATTTGTGTGAGGCGTTCCATTTTGTCGGTTTCCTTGATTGCCAGGAAATGAGCAGATTTTGTGAGACGATCGACGATCACCCAAATGGTATCGTAACCACTCGATGACTTTGGTAGTTTGGTTATGAAATCCATGGCAATTTGTTCCCATTTCCATTCAGGAATGCCGGGTTGTTGGAGTAAACCAGAAGGTTTTTGGTATTCAGCCTTGACTTTCGAGCAAGTAAGACACTTGCTGACGTATGTAGCAATTTCAGCTTTCATATTCAGCCACCAATAAAATTCCTTGATGCCGTGATACATTTTGTCGGATCCAGGATGGATAGAATATTTGGACTTGTGAGCTTCATCCATCACCAAGTCTCGCAGGTTTCCAAAACTGGGTAACCAGATTCGGCTTGAGAAATACCTAACCCCGTTAGGTTTGATTTCGAATTGTTTGTCCATGCCTCGCAAGGCTTCGTTCTTGATGTTATCGGGTTTCAGAGCTTCAAGTTGAGCAGTGAGAATCTGAATGTTTAGATCATTGTGAATAGTCATGCTGAGGGCTCGGACTCGAAGTGGTTTCGTTCGTTCTTTTCGACTGAGGGCATCGGCAACAACACTCGCTTTGCCCGGATGGTATTTGATCTCACAATCGTAGTCGGTAAGCAATTCGACCCACCGGCGTTGTCTCATGTTGAGATCCTTCTGATCGAATATGTGTTGGAGACTTTTGTGGTCGGTCAGCTTGGAAAATTTTTATTTCTACTAAATTGCTTTGGTGAAAAACGCATCTGGACTCGAATTTGGGTGAAATCGAGTGATAAAATTTTAGGTCTCGACACTTAGTAAAATTTGTGTTTTCTTGGTTCTGTTTCATGCGACATGGCGTGCGACATACGGCTTTGTGTCGCTAAGTGCGACATAGTCTGTTGTGTCGCAGATCATATCTGCGACATAAGGGCTTGCGTCGCTAAGGGCGACATCCGCAATTTAATGCGACGTAGGGCGTTGTGTCGCTATATGTGACATCCGTAATTTCTGCGACATAACGATTTGTGTCGCTATATGCGACGTTCGTGATTAGTGCGACATAGTGGCTTATGTCACTATATGCGACATAAGGTCTGATTTAGCGACATAAAGGCTTATGTTGCAGGTGGCCTGGAGCCTCTGCGACATAACGCGTTGTTGGCCGGAAAATGGGCCGAAAAGGTGTTTTCCGGCCTCCGTTTGACCTGAGACTTTTACCCAACCCATATTTGGACATTTTAAGCTTAATGAAACACCCAAAACTCAAAAACACTTGAAATCGAAAGGTTTCAGGATTTCGTCGGAAACTTACAAAGTAGTGAAATGAGAATCCGGAAAGATAGAAATGTAGGTCTTTGCGCGGTGGTTCTTTTCTTCCAAACAAGCGAGATGAAATATTGAGGTTTGATGGTGTTATTTTATGGCTTAATGGTGATGGTGAGGTTGGTGGTAAATTGAGAGAAAAGAGAGAGAGAAAGGGAAAAGATGAAAGAAAGTAGAAGTGGGAAATGGGGAGGGGAGGTGGTGACCTCACCCCCTTGTGGCTGATCGGTGGGGGGCCTCCCTAGTGTGGGGGTCTCCACTTTTTAACTCCGTGCAGTGTTCGTTTTCCCGGTCATTTAAACGTTCGATCTTTTTATTTAATATGTTTAAAAATGTAAGTTTCAAAATACCAAAGCTTATTCAATATTTTTATTGAAGTATTTTACCAAGTACTTAATGGTTGCGTTATAAAATATAACTTTAACTTGTTTCGATTTGTTTGCGCGTTTAATAATTTAATCGTGTAGTCCTTGTTTGTACGATACGAATTTGAATTGAAATATTATCTAAATAATATTTTGGATATAATTGCGTTATTAAATAATATTATATTATTTAATAAAATTGTTCACCAACGTCCATATTAATTGCATCGAATTGCATTCGATTTGAAACTTGTACGATTTAATCAAATCGCATACTTGTATATATATATTCATCAATATATATGTTGATACATTAATTAGCCTAACACAGAACTAATTACATGTATTAAAACTTGATTAGGCACTAACTACTAGTCCTAATTTGACGGGTGTTACACACTGCACTCACCGCATTTTGGGATACTGCCATGTATAGATATAACGGTTCTCCATCCTCTGGCCTCATTAACAAAGGAGCCGATGACAGATAATTCTATAATTTCAAAAATGTTGCTTCTTGTTTATCTCCCCATTCGAATCTCTTATTCTTTTTCAGGATATCATAGAATTCTTTACATCGATCCGAGGATCTTGAAATGAATCTATTGAGAGCTGCAATCCTTCCAGTCAATCTTTGTATATCTTTGGTGTTGATTGGGGATTTCAAATCCTGAATAGCCTTAATTTGTTCTGGGCTAGCCTCGATTCCTCTTTTAGTCACCATATAGCCCAAGAACTTTCCTGGCCCCACTTCAAAATGGCATTTAGCAGGATTAAGCTTCATGTTATATTGGTCCAGTATGTCAAAAGCAGTTCGAAGATCCTGAAGATGATCCTCAGCTCTCTTGGATTTAACCACCATATCATCAATGTAGACTTCCATGGTTTTGCCCAAGTGATCTTTGAACATCATATTCACGAGTCTCTGGTATGTTGAACCTGCATTTTTAAGACCAAAAGGCATTGCAATATAATAATATATACCTGTCGGTGTCATGAAGGCTGTATCTTCATGATCAGATGGTTGCATCTGTATTTGCTGAAATCCTGAAGATGCATCCATAAAGGTCAGGATTTCATGTCCAACCGTTACATCCACCATTGAATCTATGTGAGGTAATGGGAAAGGATCCTTCGGACATGCTTTGTTGAGATCAGTGTAGTCCCCACATACTCTCCATTTCCCATTCTTATTTTGCACCACTACCACGTTTGCCAACCATCTTGGGAATTTAACTTCCCAAATCATGCCAGACTTGAGCAACCTTTCCATATCAGCTTGTATGATTGCATTTCTTTCCGGGGCAAACTTTTTTTCGCTTTTTCTGAATTGGCCTGAAACGTTTATCAATACCAAGTTTATGAGTAATAATATCTTTAGATATACCTGTCATATCCTCGGGTTTCCAGGCAAAGGTTGCTTTTCTATCCTTTAGGAACTTCACAAGGTCTTGTTCAAGATCCTTTGGGATTGTGGATCCCAAGAATACTTTTTCCTCAGGATCATCAATGTTTAGCGGCACTTCTTTGACATCCTATTCAGTTGCTTCCAAGATGCCCCGTGCTCGCGTCTTTCATTGCTATGCTGGCGTGGGCTTGGTAGTAGGTTTCATCGATGTTGTGTAGCAATCCTTGGCCTCCTGTTAATCACTGTTAATCCTAACAACTCCCCGTGGAGTGGGCAACTTCACGCACTGATGATATGTTGATGGGACTGCCTTCATGTCATGAATCCATGGTCTACCTAGAATACCGTTATTGCAAGATAATGAATCCATAACACAAAAGGGATGCATAGAGTTTACCCCCTCAATATAGACTGGAAGTTTGATCTCCCCCACAGTGTTTTTAGCTTCACCACTGAACTAAACGAGGACGGTTGACTTCGCAATTATCTCTGATTCCGGGATCCCCATCCTCTTGAGTGTCTCCAGTTGGATGATGTTTACAGAACTGCCACCATCAATCAGGATCCTGCGTACAAAATGATTTACAATATATAGGGTAATAACCAAACCATCATGGTGAGGATCCGGAACGTTCTCCTTGTCATCTTCACCGAAAGTGACCACCTTCTCATCTTTCAAAGTTACTGATTTCATGGGTTTATCCCGCTTTTCCGACTTCGATTCCTTTGCATGTCTTTTTGCAGCGGAATAAGACGTACCACAGATGTCAGAACCACCAGATATGAAGTTAATTACCTTGGCGTTCGGGGGTGGTGATCCTGTTCTCTGCGGGATCCTGGAATGATCCTGAACTTCAAGATCATGAGATTTATCATGATCCCGAGCTTGATCTTTTCTTCTGTTGAAGAGCTCCTTCAGATGACCTTTTCCGAGCAAGTAGCTTATTTCTTTCCTCAAAGCTATGCAATCCTCAGTTATGTGATCGAAATCCTCATGGAAAGCACACCATTTCGATCTGTCTTTCCATCCGGTGCTCTTTTCATTCTTCTTTGGCCATCTGACTCTATCTCCAATGTTTCACATTGCATAGAGGATTTCTGCGGTGTCAGCTCCAAAACAATAATCAGTTAGTTTTGGACAATCCTCATCATCCTCTTCCACAGCGTTGATCCTTCGATCGTCATTCCTGGAATATAGTTTGCCCCTGCTTGGTTTGAACACAGGTATCTCAGCTTTCTTGTTGGGTTTATCATACGTTGAAGAAGTACTCGATTTATTCTGGATCATTGCGTCTTCTTCTAGCCGTATGAATCTCAAAGCTCTATTCCTTACTTCATCTAAGCTTCGACACGGGTTCATCACAAGATCCTCATAGAAAGGTGAATCCCTCTTTATCCCCATTTTGAAATCCTGAACAGCAGTTGCCATATCCAGATTCGGTATATCCAATGATTCCCTGCCAAATCTTCCTACAAAATCTTGAAGAGTTTCGTTATCCTTCTGGACAACCCTATACAAAGCAGTGGTTAGTCTTTCAAAAGTTCTATTGCATGAAATTTGATTATTAAAAAGATTAACCAAATGAGCAAAAGATGTAATAGAATATGCAGGAACATTAAGAAGCCATTTAAGCGCAGATCCCGTGAGAGTGGATGAGAATCCTTTGCATAGACAAGCTTCCTTTAGATCCGCAGGGATCGGGATAATCTCCATTCTTTCCCTGTATTGGGCTACATGTTCTTCAACGGGATTTCTCCATAATCCTGCAAAACATTAGAACCAAAAGAATATCCAGAAGACATATTGCCAGTATTCCTTACCCTCGGTAGGGATCCTGAAGCTTGTTTAGGATCTCTGTGTGTAGAGACTCTGGTAGCATATGTGGATCCCGAGATCCCGGCACTCCACTGCATGGATATGAAATCTCCAGTGTAGTTGGCAGAATGAGGAGTGTCAAAATCCAAGATCCTGCTTCTTATTGGAGTAGTAACTTGAGTGGCAGGAATACTTTCTCTAGATCTTATGCCTTCCACATCTCTCCTTAAAGCTGCGTCGTTGCGTTCTATACGGTTCATTTGTTCTCTCACTTCTGAAAACATAGTCAAAATTTCACGGTTAGATATCATAACAGGATAATTATTATTCAAACCTGATCCCACATAGGTAGATGTAGTGGATGTCGCCCTTGAATTAGCAGACTGGGGTCTTGGCCGCGATGAAGAAACAGGCACATATGGTGGTATGCTAGCAGCAGAAGATGAAGGTACAGCAGAAGAGGTGGTTTGTCCTTGGGTCATCATTTTTTGAAAGATTTTATGCAAAAAATGATTCTAATAAAGATTTAATCGAAAGTTTGATCGTAAAAAGCACCACTTGCCTCACAGTGGGCGCCAAATTGTTTTGGTCAAAAAATTACACAAGGAAATTCAATGAACAAATTAGTAAAGTGAGGTAGTGTGCTTTGATTTGATTTCAAGACTATTTGATTGAAAATTATAGTTTGAGATGAAAACTTGTAACTTTGTCAATACGGGTTAACTTAAGATTAAATCTTGCTAAATATGCAATCAAGGACTTTGTAAATGATGAATTTGTATGCAATAAACCAATATGAATGCAGAAAAATAAGTACATTCCGGGATAATACAGTAAGTATGATAAAGAATGCAAATTTGATAAAGTAAATGAATGATAAGCACAAGAACACAACGATGTACGAGGAAAACCCTTGATCTATGATAGATCGCCGGCATAAAACCTCGGGAAGGAGCAAACGATCATTGCCTTATGTTTATCTTATTGAATGTAATGAAGTTACAAACTAAAGAGCACAAGAATGATCGTCTAAGTGTGAAAATGGTGAAGTGTGAGAGTGTAAACGAGTTGCAGAGAGTGTAATTGAGTGTAAGTGATGAATATTAGTTAGCCTAATCGATCATTCAAGCCTCGTTTATATACTACAAATCGATAATAGGTAATTCCGAAATATCTGGGATCATCTCCGATATTAAGTGGAGCGTCCCAACGTTCATATGACCGAGTATTCCACACGTGTTGACTTCCTTCTTCGTAATTCAAATATTCCTTCAACTTGATACGATCCAAAGAAATCGGAACTACTTCCACGTCCCTCATGACCTAGTCAAAACATGATAAACACGCGGAAATATTAGTAGTAAAGGGATCCCGAGATATATAATATCTGGGATCCTTATAATAAGCATTTATTATAAGATAAACAAAATAATACTAAGTCCAGGACATTCTATTATCCCAGACTTAATTATATTCGGGATAATTATAAGTTAGTGATCCTGAAATAGAAGATAATATCCCTACCGGGATCCTGAAATATAACAATTTCAATAGTAAGGTTAAATGACTATTATCACTGTTTTAACATAATCTTGAGGATAATATAGACATACCTGAGGATCCTTCATAATTTAGCAAGTCAAGATCATACCTTTTCTTGTCCTGATCGTAAGCTTTGTATCCTGCATATAAGTTATTCCAAGAACGATCCAGGATCCTTATAAACACTCAACATAATAACTAATCCGGGATCTTGCATGGTTAGTAAAAATTCTACTCACAACAATTATATTGATAAATTAGAAAATTATTAATTTAAAGTGTTGGTTTATATTCGTGAGCAACTCTCAAAATTTCAATGTCCATTCACAACTTTTTGTTGCAATACCAGAATACAATACCTCAACTCTTAAGTGTAATGATGAGATTTAAAGATGAACTCAATATAAATTTGAAGTTCACAAAAAATAAGTGACTATAGATTCATTTTTAACTAGACAATTCTAGAATTTTAGAATATTTTAGTAATAATTAATTTATAGTTTCTCTGGGACCAATATATTTACATTGGGATTTAAAAAAAAATATTATTTTATTATTTTATCGATTGGGGTCTAATTTTGTACTGGTCCCAAGTTGAGAATTTTATCAAGGTTATTAATTTATTGAGTATCAAATTGTAGTGGTTCTACTGTATAGCTAGGATAAGAGCGATAAATATGATATATGTTAACAACTTGTGCATATGGATCTTTATTCGAATGTTACTTCCATATACACACACAAATGTCAAATCAACCTTTTTTTCATCTCGTTTATGTAATATGTAAATATTAAACCCGTGAATACATATAGATATTGAATAAAACCTATCATCGTTTATTCGAATGTTAAATTAAACTTGGGAATATACATGGATGCTGAATAATATATCTTCATTTATTTAAGCCTGTGAATATAATTAGATGTTGAATGCACTTTAGAGTTAAATCTGTATATACAAACATATATCGAATCAAACTATCTTTTCCTTATGTAAGCATGTTAAAAAACTATGAATACATACAATGTTTAAATATAACTAGTTTCGTTTATTTGAATGATAAATCAAATCCATGACCAAAGGGCCATAGGCCTAGCGGTATCAAGGTGACCCTGCAACCTTGAAGTTGAGGGTTCAAGTCCTCGGGGTAGGACAAAAATGTATATATTCATGTGGTAGTAATTGTAGGATACTTGCCTTTTGATATCGCGTAAAAAGTCACGTTTTTACTACCGATATCTCTCTCATTCTGGAACGATTCTTGGCATTTTAATTCAAAAACATTACAAATCAATAGTATTATTCCAAGATAGTCAAAACAAGGTCGAAAGATAAAAATCAAGCAAAACGGATGAAAAACGAAGATTCCACGCACGTTTGAAGATTCCAGACACCGGAATGAGGTTTCAAGACAAAAGAGCCCATCACCAACATCTATTTGACCCAAGATGTTTGTTTTCAAATTACGAATCCAACAGAAGAAGAATCAACTAAAACGGACGAAGAACGAAGATTCTACGCACTCCGGAAGATCCAAACGATTCGTACGACACATCTAAAGTTCAGAGACATATTTTTGGGATTTCTTTTCATCAAAATCTTTGTTTTTGAATTAGGAATCCAACGCAAAAAGAATCAAAGCAAATGGACGCGTAACGAAGAAAACACGCACGAATCGAGAAACGCAGCAACCGGCAGCGGACTGGTGCCACTGGCAGCCAGCCGCCACCGCCAGCCAGCCAGCCGCCGGCTGCTGGCAGCCAGCCGCCGCCGGCTGCCCGCCACCCGCACGAATTGCACTTTTTCGTCCTTTTTCGTACCCGGTGCGAGACCTTTTCCTACTTTTCGTACATTGTGTCACTACCTTTTTCGCCTTTTGTACCTGGTGCTACCACCTTTTCCACCTTTTGCTAATGTGTGCTTCCTTTGGCTAAAATGCACCAAAACTCCTCTATAAATAGGAGGCATGGGTTCATTTGAAACACACACCACACACCTTGGAAGAAACACCTACACCTACACACACTTTCTTCTAGCTTTTCTTTCTTTCTTTATTTTAAATTAGTATTAGGCTAGTAGCAAGGAATGTGTTTGTAATCCTTGGTGAGGAACGCAATTGTAATCGTTGGTGTATGCTTGGAGAAACTCTTATTAATTCAAGTCTACTCCTTCTCGCATATTAATCTTGGTTATTTCTATCCTTATCTATCTTGATTAAATATGTATACTTTAATTATGCTAGAGATAGTTTATGCCATGATTAGCGAGTAGATTACTATTGTATTTGTTGTGATGTAGTTAGTATATATAATTGTGGGATGACTTTAAATATGTCGTGACATAATATGACGGCCCCTATTCAACTGTTCTTTGATATAGTACTGGAAACGCTTATGGCGGAGTACAAATGTATGGAAGTCAGAACGACCGAAGGTAGTTATATTATGGATCGACATTATAAAATGGAAACTTTATGAACGGACTTATCTTATGATTTTAAACCTAAAACTTACATTCGCCTTTCGATTAACAAACGTGATTGTAACCTTGTAAAGAGGAGTCGCGAATCTCACTACTTGGTCAATAGTTATCTGTGTAAAACTATGGTTTCGATTGTAACATTATGCGAGCATCGTAAAATGCAATGTGATTACGTGGAAGTTCCATGAGTATTGTACACTTAGAATCACAATGTACTTATCATGTAAACATCGTGAAGCAATTGAATCCACAATGGAAACATCGGTAAACGATTAAATACATTGTGGACTACCATAGCATTTTCTGACATGGTCTGGGTTTAACTCTATGCAAAAAGCCGTCAGCATTTTAATTATTGCTTTAATTAGATTAGATTAGTTTAGATTAGATTAGGTAGGATATAGGCTAAATAACTATTTACGAAACCTAGGGATTTGTTAATTGTATTAAGAAAGATTTTTTAAAATCCAATTTAAATCGATACTTTTCCTTAACCTATGAAACATAAAGTAAGGTACGCAAGAAACCTCAACACTTTCCTTTGCTTACCACGCTTAAAATTCATTAATAGGAATTGATCAACTAAGTCCGAACATATTTGCTAAGTTAATTGTTTGCTAAATTTATAGTCCTTATGGTATTAAGAACGGTTAGACTTGTTGTAGACTTGCTACTCTATTCCTTCGCCCACGAGTAAATGTGCTCAATAACAAGGGCCACTGACTCCCTCATAGGAGAGTGTGGAGAGTTGAGCATTGTCTGTCTGATCAGAATCATGACACCATAGTTCCTCGTGACATATTAGTTGATACCCGACTAATAGGGAACCTATCGGTTATACCATAAACTACAAGGTCTAGTGAACATTCTAAATTTAGTAAACGTTTCCCCTACAAGTCATCGTCCCACATTATAAGCTAACGAACTCACAACAAATACTCCTTTTATTATCTGATTTACAATTATCTTTTATTCGCTTTAATTTGTTTAATTAACTAACTGAACCAAAAACCCCCAACGCACTCTTTTAATATTTACTAGAAAAGAAAGATTGATTGGATTCCCTCTGTTTCAATTCAGTTTCTCTTTAAGAACGACTCTAGGTCATACATACCATCTACTAGCCTTTTGGTTAAGTATCAGTAAGTCACACTTAGACCCCAGCAAATACAAATTTAAAACACCCACGATCGCGGTCCGAGCGCCGTCTTCACACGGACGCTTGCGAGCGCATCACCTTTCTAAAAAAATCAAATCAAATCCGTGAATACACATATGTAGAAAAAATAATTTTTGTTTATTTGAATCTTGAACTAAACCCGTAAATATACACATATGTCAAATAAGATTACCTTACAATTTTTGAATTTAAAACCCGTAAATGCATGATTAGTAAAATAGATTATATGGTGTATCTATTCACCTTTGATTAAATATACATTATAGTTAATCAAAAAGAGTCTTTATTTTATTTGGTCATTATGAGATCAGATAAATTATAGTCTTCAAGCAGTTCAATAGCATAGTTATTTTTATTAATTAATTTATTTATTTTTAATATTAATATTAATATCTATATTAATATTAATATTAATACATTTACTCATTTTAACCTAGAGATATGAATTGGACTTTGTTCTAATAGTATTTCAATCTAGATGATAATGTCTAATGGATATATTTAATTAAATTAACGTTTTATTTTTAAAAGGGATTTTTAGGTAAATCATTACTTTTGATTGGTTAATCGAAAGTTTAGTAAAATTTAAGTATTCGATTGGTTAATAGCTCTTCATTTTTTGAAAATTTTCAATAAAACAAGTTATTTTTTTAGGATGAGGTTCAGAGGAGAATGTATTATTTGAGGAGAAGGGGGAGAAGAATTTCCAAAGTTTCATTTTAGCCCCTCCACCTTTTTAATATTGTACACTACTCCCTCCTACTTTCTTTAATCCAGAGAGTGCATTCGGCCTCCAACTCCTTTGACTTAGCCGTCGTTTCTTCGGTTAACATGTGATTTATAATTTATCCAATTTAATTTCATATTTATTTAGTTTTAGTTAAGATTTATCTAGATTTGATTTATAATTATTTTTATTATTGTTTTATTTTTCATCAAGTTTAGTTTAGGGTTAGAAGTCTATATAAACATTTGATTGTATTAGGGTTTGAGTTAGTTGAAGATGAATTATTAAAAAGCGAGAGTGATTCTCGAGAACTCCCATTTTAGGGCACCCGTTTAGGGTTTATTGAGTTTTCGTTCATTGTTTATTGTGTGATTTCTTCGATTCACAAATACCTGCCATCATTTGGTATCAGAATATAGGTTCAGGCGAAGAAATCACACAACCAAAAGAAGCCAATCGAAGAAAACGAAAAAATCCATCCAATTTCGTCATACTCTGCGCAGCTGCGAGAGAATCGACGCCACGGATTCGTTAACCGTTGGAACGTTGTGATTTTCGAATATGTGGTTTAGAACACATAGCCTCATAATCTGACTATCGAGATTTTCGATTTGATCCTTCAACCAGGAGATATGAATTTCTGAAGTTGTTGCAGTTTTCTAGACCGAATATGTTTTAATTTTGGTAATCCTAGATTCGCCGGAAGAGGCAACGATATAACCAACCACCGATACGCATGTGTGTTAGAGGATGAGGACCCCATAAACAAAGGAACTTCAGACAGATCCAACAATGAGCCAACCGTAGAGTCGCCGAATGAGGCAACGGAAACATGAGTGAGGAAGAAGTCCCCAGATGATTTTATCGGAGGTTTTGAACAAGATGGATCGTGATTCTCTTTGGAGAAGCTGTGTTAAGGAAACGAAGAGGGGTTAGAAAGTTTCAGAGTTTGAGACTTGGAAAGACAAGACTCGAGGACGAGTCTTTTCCAAGAGGGGGAGAATGATGCAGAGAGTGCCTTCGGCCTCCAACTCCTTTGACTTAGCCGTCGTTTCTTTGGTTAACATGTGAAGTTAAATTTTGAATGATTCGAAGATCGAAGGGTCATAAATGACAATTTACAATTGTCATAATCTATCCAATTTGATTTAATATTTTTTTTTTTAGTTAGGATTTATCTAGATTTGATTTATAATTATTTTTATTATTGTTTTATTTTACATCAAGTTTAGTCTAGGGTTAGAAGTCTATATAAACATTTGATTGTATTAGGGTTTGAGTTAGTTGAAGATGAATTATTAAAAAGAGAGAGTGATTCATGAGAACTCCCGTCTTAGGACACCCGTTCAGGGTTTATTGAATTTCCGTTCATTGTTTATTGTGTGATTTCTTCGATTCACAAACACCCTGTCATCATTCTTCCTCCCCACCCCTCCCTTCCACCACCCACCACCACCAACCACTAGCTGCTGCTGTGACACCCGTCAAATTAGGGCTAATAATTAGTGCCTAATCATCTCTAATACATGTAATACATGTAATTAGTTCTGTGTTAGGCTAATTTGTGTATCAAATAATATATATTGTTGAATATATACAATTACGCAATTTGGTTAAATCGTACGCTTTTCAATCGAATGTAATTCAGTTCAATTAATACGGACGTTGGTGAAAATTTTTTGTAAATAATATAACATTATTTAATAACACTAATATATTCAAAATATTATGTTGATAATATTTCAATTCTATTTCGTATCGTACAAATAATGTTAGGCGATTAAAATACTAAACGCACAAACAGTCAAGACAAAGTTAAGTTATATTTTATAACTCAATTATTAAGTATTTTGTAAAATACTTCAATCAAAAATATCGAATAATTATTCGTATTTTAAAACGTATATTTAAACGTATAAAATAATTATTTGACGTTTAAAACGATCGGGAAAACGGACACCGCACGGAGAACAAATACGGAGAATGAAAAATTGGTGAGGTCACCCCTTGGTGACCCAACCCTTGGCCAGCCCCCATATCCCCACAACCCCCCTCATTTTGTTTCATTTCACAAAACACACACACACCCTTACTCTCTCTCTCTCTCTCTCTCTCTCTCTCTCTCTCTCTCTCCCATTCTTTCTTTCTTTCAAACACCACCACACCACGCCACCACCTTCCACCATAAAATAACACCGTCAAACGACCTCGGATCATCTTGCTCGTTTGGAGAAAAACGCTCACCTCGCAACGATCTACATTTCTATCTTTCCGGATTCCTCCTGCGTTAACTTGTAAGTTTCCGACAAATCTCGAAAACGCACAAATCCATGTATTTTACTTGAATGTTGTTTGTATAAGCTTAAAATTTTCAAATATGGGTTGAGTAAAAGAATCGGACCAAACGAAAACCGAAAAACAAGTTTTTGAACTTAAAAATCCCGATCAGTTGCGAGTGTCGCACGGCCATATCCAGTATAGCGTCAGTTCCTTAAGTGACGCCTTAAGTGTCGCCAAAACCCCTAATTTTGCGTCACTTGCCTAAGTGCCGCTAAAAACCCTCTTTTTGCGTCACTGCCTAAATGACGCAAATTCAATACCCGACACTTGTATCCGACACTTGCTTAAGTGTCGCCCCAAAATCAATTTATAATTTACCGACACTCATACCCGACACTTGCCTAAGTGTCGCCACCTTATGCGTCACTTCCTTAAGTGACGCCAACACTTCAGAATTTACCATTTTATGCGACACTTCCTGAGTGACGGCAAAACCATTAAGTGTTGCTATAAGTGACGCTAAAAACAGAAAGTTTACAACTCATTTTTATACTAAGTGTCAAACTTGTATAACCTCAAACCTTTATACGATACGACTCCTAAAACATTTTGGAACATACTTTTAAAGTATAACACTTCGAAATCATAATGATAATGTTGAGATAATTATTACAAAAAATCACCAATGGGTCGTACACATTTTTAAAACACAATCAAAACAACCAAGTCGTAGTAACTTGGACAAGCTAATTAACCAAATCGTAGTCATTTGGACATTCTAGTTGGACGAACAACTATAAAGGTAGTCTTTATAGATACCTACTCACGTTCATAATCATCGCGTGTTGTGGACACCCTCAGGTTACGAGTCTTCGGACATCACTACTCGGCAAATCAACTCAAGTTAATTTAGTTAAACTCCCAAGACTCAGGTGAGTCTCATAGCCCCTATTTTACTGTTTTACTTAGGGGAGTGATATACTGCTCATTTTGTTTTACTATATGAACGCAAGTACGAAATCAAACAAATATTACATGAGTTATCTCAGTAATCTTTTCAAAGCCCTCCTCAGCATAGTTTGATAATACGTTGTAGCGTGAATATTAGTATATGGTACCATATAGGATTGATCATCCTCGTCCGGGTTAGCACGCACTAACTGGTTAAACGGATGCATTAATATTTGTTCAGACGAGTGTAGATTAGGCACTCGTGGGAGGCACCTCGATCAGGATACCTTAAATGTGGACCTGACACCTCGAGTTAAGCTCAGACTATGTGCTCATGGCTGTATAACCATTATTTTGCTTAATTGCACTATAAATTCGATTAAATCTTGCGGTTCATACGAATATGTTTTGACATACAAACCTGTGAGCTTACCAGCATTCGCTGACCCATTTTAACATGTATCACAGTTACTCAGAAGTAGGTTGGACTGCCCGATCAGGATTCTTTAGCTCGTGTCAGCATACAAACATTCAGAGATTTAGCTGCATTATTATATTTTGTATAACTTAACTATGTATGTAAATCTCTCAATTTCAAACCAAACTAATGTAATTAACAATGTTGATGTAAACTTTTGTTTAATCAATACAAATGTAAAACGACGCATGTAGTGGTCATTCATTATATACCTTGTGTGTTTGGTTTATTGATTAGTCGCGCCCCGACCCGATTCGCTTTCACAACCCGAAATTGGGGGTGCGACAGCTGCTGCCACCCGCCGCCACCAGCCACCGTCGTCACTCGTCGCCGACAGTTGTCGAAATTTTTTTTTTCAAAAAATTTATTATAAACAAAAAATTCATAAATTTTTTACACATTATCACTTTGTACTGCATTTTATTAGAATTATACTGCATTTTATTATTTTTATTTCATTATATATATATATATATATATATATATATATATATATATGTTTAGTAGATATTGTTAGTTTTTTACAGCATTTTTGTATTTTACACAAAAGTTTTGATTTTACTGCGTTTTATTTATACACCTCGATCTAATATATATTATTTGTTTTCTACTGCATTTTAAGTTATACATAATATATTTTGTACTGTATTTTGTTAAAATTACACTACATTTTATTAGTATTACTGCATTTTGCATATATTTCATATATTACATATTATTAATTTTTTACTGCATATTATATTATACATATGATCCATTTTTACTGCATTTTGTATGAAAATATAATACGTACTGCTGTTTTTACTGCATTTTGCATGTATATATTTAATACATATCGTTCGCTTTTTATTGCATTTTATATTATACATAATCAATTTGTACTGCATTTTGCTATTTTTACTTCATTTTGTTATTTTTACTGCATTTTTCATTTATTTCATTTATTATATAATGTTTGTTAATCACTGCATTTTGTATTATACATATTATCTAGTTGTACTGCATTTTGTATTATACATATTATCTATTTGTACTACTATTTGTATTAAAATATACTTCATATTGTTGTTTTTACTACCTTTTCCATATACTTTATTTAGGACATATTATTCTCCGTTTACTAAATTTTATATTATATATATTATCCATTTGTACGGTATTTTGTTGACCTCGGGTATAGAAGATGCGGTAAAATATATAAAAGTTTTAGTTAATTAATAATAATATACAAAATACAGTGAAAAAAACCTATAGTTTTACTCAAAATGTAGTAGGAAAAAAAAATACTATATATAATAAAAAAGTTTATGAAAAAAAATTTCAAAAAAAAAATTGATTTTTTTTTTTTTGAAAAATAATAATTTCGGTGGCCGGAATCTGACCGCAGCCAGGTGGTGGCAACAGGTGGTGGGGGTGGTGGGGTGATGGTAGGTGGGGTTTGGGGAAGAAGAAGGTAGGATTGGAAAGAAAATAAAACGAAGAAGTTAAAATGTAAAAAATTAAATAGTGAAAGGGGATGTGGAGTGAAATTTAATGTTATGTTTTTATTAACTAATACCCCTATTTTTAAGAGTTTTTAACCGATCTATTGTATATTGAAATTTTAATTTCCAAACTCTCAATGTTCTAAATATATTTGCCAACTAATCATAGTTTTTTTGACTTTTCATCTTTTCTTTTCCGTTTTATAAAAAAAGTGCGACATAGTCACATAAACCACTGCATCTTTTGCTTCAATTTTTTTTACTCCTTAATTTTAATTTATGTTTCAAAACAGCGGTGCAAATCCATGTTTTGTATAACCGGCAAAATAAGAAAAATCTTATACAGTTATTGATTGGCAAATATATTTTTGATCACAAGGTTTTGGTAATTAAAGCTTCAGAACACAATGGATGGGTTAAAAACTTCTATTTTTAAAGTAATTACAAAATTGTCATCCCTTATAACTATGGATCTAACTCAAAAGATCATCCAATAAACACAAATAAACCTTTCTCTCCTCTCTCCTCAAATGACCTAAAACATTTGAGTATTACATTTACGGAAACAGTTAAGTATAATATTAAGATTAAGATATCCATGACGACCTACTTACAAAAGTCAATAGATGTTAATTGTTCAAGTTGCTAGGTATTCGGTTTGTTGACTCGTTCACTAGGCTTTTAGGTTTAATTACTAATTAGTTTTTAATTACTTAAATCATGTTACTTTGAGTATTACATTTACGGAAACAGTTAAGTACATAATAAAAATGTAATTAACTAAGTTTTAAATTTGTAATAATATGTATAGTTGAAGACCCGTAAAATTTGCAGGATGACATATTAATTTATGTTTTAGTGATGTAATAAGTGTTTTTGTATTTGTGGAATGAGATAACAGTTTTTCTTTTAACAGCAATTAGACACTATGGGATGCAACCAACGGGAAATAGAACTCCTATCATGCTATCTAAACCAACCTAAAACATACATCTAAAATTCATCCTAACATAAGAGTTTGCGTTTTAATGCGTGTTTTTACTGAAACTCTATTATTGTCATATTTTTTCACTTCTTTCCTTTCTTTGACTATCCGTATCTTATTCCCGAAACTCTATTATAGATATATAATGAATCCTTAAGTAGAAACTCTATTATTCACTGAAACTCTATTATTATCATGTTTTTCACTTCTTTCACATGATGACTCAATTCCTAATATTTTAATACACGTATTATTTAAGTTCAAAGTTGGGTAAAAAATCATTTTTTCACTTGTTTCCATTACAAACACTTATCTATGACCATCCATATCTTATTCATGTAATCTCTATTATAAACATTCAATAAATCCTAATGAAACCCATGGCCCGGTCTATGTGTCCATATAAATTATTATTCATAATATTATATAGTCATATAGTTATATAGATACAAAGTTAGATAGTGAAAACTTAACTTTTCACTTATTACCGTCATGACAATCAATCTTTTAGCATCCATATCTTATTCACACAAATTATTTAATAGAATTAAAATGAATCCTAAAAACTCCTTTGGGAATGACTACGTATTCTTACAAATTATGATTCATAATATTTATATACACGTATTTTTATTATATATGTCAAAAGTTGGTGAAAATTCATATTTCTCACTTATTTTTATCACAAACACCTATGTTTAAGCAACCATATTTTAGTCACCTCAATTCTAATGTAGACATATAATAAATATTAACTAACCAGCCTCATGCCCAAGACTACACGTCCATACAAACTATGATTCACAATATTTATATTTACACATATAATTATATAGATCTAAAGTTACCATACCTCAAGTGGTACTGTCACCGCAAACGCTAAGACCTCACATGTGTGACCAATAGGTTAGGGGTTCAACTCCGTTCATCAGCACATGTGGGTGATTAGTGGACATGTAATTTGCTCGGCGTTGATGCTCCTTGTGGGTGGAGTGGACACATATTATTGATATAGGGGGGGGGGGGGTAATTTTAGATTATAACTCCTATTTTGGTACATATTAAATAATGTAATTTGCGTAAGAGTAATTTAGAATTATGGATGCAATACCAAGGATTAAAATTGTAAATATACGACAATATATTATTAAATAGCCATATATAAAATAAAATTAACTATGTCATTAAACAGATTCAAGGTTAGATCATAAAAGTTGATATCGATATAATCACCCTTGTTCTTTCAATTATTTTTATACTATATAAAATAAATTAATATATGTATCACTAGATTAACCATATAGAAAATAGGATTAAATGTGTCATTAAATAGATTAAGTGTTTGATCATAAAAGTTGATCTCGATGTAAATGGTTTCTTATAATGTATAGAATAAATTAATATATGTATCATTATGTTATAAATAATTATTAATTATGAATCACGTTATACATATATAAAATTTCAAATCATGCAAAACATATAACAAAAGTCATAGTTAACAAATATAAGTCTAGTAAAAATAATATTGCAAAATAATACAAATATAAAAACATTGCTTAAATAGTTGAAGGTGTGATTTACATTAATGGGGGTAAACATTAAGGATTAAAATTGAAACTAAATGACGGTATATTTGTCTTTTTACCATTAATAAATTGGATTAAGTATGTCATTAAATGGATTAATGGTTAGATCTAGCAAATTGACCTCTCATCTAAAGGACATAAATCTTTTAAGATTTTTCTTTTAATATATAAGATAGATAAAATATATTAGTCGTGTGTACATTGTATGTAAAAATCATGTTATTTATCGTGTCATTGTATAAATTTTGATGACGTGTCAACTTGTAAGGATGTCATGTGCAAGGGCGAATCTTGTATATTGGAAGTGGGGTCCATTACACCCACTTAAATCTTCATTTTTTTCATAGACATATACATAAAAATAAGTTGGACACCCCTTGTAAATATATTTGAACCCCATTTAAATTTTGGACAAAACAAGAGCAAGCTAACACTTAATACATCAAGCTCAAATATTATCGATCTAAACTCCTAAATCTGACCCACTAGAATTTACCAATACAATATAAAGACATAAATTTAGTTACACCTTAGAAAAGAATTAGCAAAGGACAACCATGACTTCTTTTCAAATTTTTTTCTCTCTGCTTCCACTCGTTTTCTATTTCTTGTTGAGTCACCAAGTTAACTAATCTATTTTTTATTCACACAGGTAATTCTTTATGGTAAGTTATATTGTTTTTCTATTATATAACTAATCACCGTATTCATTGTTGTCTCTATATTATTCACATTATACATATTGTTAATTTGTATTAGACTGTCAATTTAATTTAGGTTATTATATTCAAATTTTCATATATTTAATTGTGAGATATGTTTGAAGTTATATTGTTGTGCGTAGTATCAAGTACTAATGACATATTTTTGTTAAGTGGTGTTTGTAATGATCTAACCCGACTCGACCCATATTAAAATAGGATACCCTTTTCAATTTGTTTTTCATCAACGTAGAAAATTGAACCCCGGTAAGTTTAAATCTTAAATTCGCCACTGGTCATGTGACATTTTATACAGATAACATTCAACAAAATTATCAAAATTACATACAATGACAATAAGTTACACGTTACTTATATATAATGTACATCCGAGTAATTGAGTACATACTATAAATGTTAGACCATTGTATTTTGACGCACTTAACCTTTGCTATAATAAAAACCATTCAATTATAATCAACGACATGTCATTACTAATCACATTAATTAAGTACCTCAACAATTGACTTTTGTTCGTATTATATAAGATAAGAAAGATAAAGACTTTATTATTATATCTAGATTAAAAGTAGGGCAGCATGATATGAAACGTAATTAATTAAACATTAAGAGTCAAATATGTCGGATTCCTTTGAATCGGTAAAAATGGGACCCGTCAGAAACAATTTGCCGTATGGGGTTGCAATCTTGAATGTGAATTCACGACCTGGTTTTTTTGTACCATTTGCTTTTTCTTTTCCTACAATTAAATAATCTAATGACAAATATGTGATTTAGAGGGATAAGTGCATTTTCCTAGAAGTGGCAGACGATCTAAATTCTTAATTTCTTTGATAACGATCTGAATTTGCAACACTACATGTTACGTGTTTACTTGCATTTTATGTTAAATTTAGTGGTATTAGGATGTATTGAATCCGGAATGTCGATTACAGAAACAACGATGGATACATTCTACCCCTCATTTTTTCTCGAAATACAACTAACCCCTTACAACTTTACTCTTAAAGTATATTAATTGGTCCATATTTGATTTGGGTTTTAAGGTTTACATATTTAAGCCACATTTTTATTTAAAAATTAATACAAAGGAGATAAGTAATTCCCAAACGGTACCACATTTTTTTTTAAAATTTCAATGCCTAATTACGTAAGCCTTGAAAATAAACATTTTCAAATTAGTTTGATTTTGAGTAGAATGTTGGAGCTGAATTTTTCGGGCTTATTCAGAATTAAATTGTCAAACTGTTAATATAAAAAATTAGAAAATTTATAACGAAAAATCTACAAATATCTTTTATTTTAGGGTAAATAATGGTTTAATCCTCAAACTTTCAACTTTTTTTTTGTTTTAACACTTCAAATTTTTTTTAACGTTTTAACACTCCAACTTATAGTCTGACCAAAATTTAACCCATTTAGTTTGTTTGACCGTTCAAAATTACACTTTTGATAACCGATAACCTGCTAAATAGGTAATGTTGAAATAACTGACTTCATTTAACTAATGATTTAAACTCATACTTTCAATTTTTCTTCGTTTTAACACTTCAACTTTTTTTTAACGTTGTAACACTCCAACTTATAAAAAATGTTAGTTTATTTTAATTTTTAAAAAATTATATTGTTCCTAAGTTGAAAAATTATATTGTTCCTAGATTTTTTGTTAACTCTTTACACAAAATTTGAATTGTATGTACATTTTAATCAAAACGATATATGTAAATTTCATGCATAATACGTTATAAATTAATTGCAATGTGTCATCACAACTAATTTTATAATGTTTTAACGATATATTTTTATAATGTTTTCTTGTATAATATTTCTAGTTATCTGAAAAACTATTTATAATGAATGTATGTTGCTATTTTATATTAAATGTCTTAACAATATTTATTAATATGTTAAAATATTATTTTTTATATATATATATATATATATATATATTAAATGTGATTTGCAAAAAAAATTAATTTTAACCTGTAATAACAGGTCGTAATGGTTTTTTTAACAGGTTATATAAAGTTAGAGTGTTAAAACGTTTAAAAAAAAGTTTAAGTGTTAAAACGAAAAAAAGTTGAAAGTTTGAGTATTTAATATTATTAACCCTTTATTTTAATATTAATTGACAAACTAATTGGCCAATATATCTTGATATTTATAAGAGTATTTACTTTACAATAAAATCATGATAAATTAAAATCTCATGAGAAATTTAGGAGCTCAAAAGTCTTTTATTTTGCCATTTATCCAAACCATAGAATGAAAATATCTAAAACCTTATTTCTACTTTTTGATCGTTCTAACATCAAGCTAATAACAATACACACAATCATACAACCTTATTTCTAGTTAAAATCATTACTTGACCAGAAATAGTGGATTTGTAAATTTAACTTGATCAAAATATATAACAGCTAATAATATACAAGAATAACATAATATACTCTAGTTAAGAAGAGAAGGGAAAAAATATAATGAAAACAGTAAATTTTTATATATTATAAACCAATTATATGATATTTATATGAAAATTAAAAGGTCGCTTAAACATGATACAAACAAACATATAAGAAAGTTGAAATGCTAGGGGCACCTAAGTTCGTTTTTTATATTTGAATTACACAGTCTAATAATACGAAGTTGAAATTTATTGAGCGTGTTAGAGTTCGACTGAAGTCCTGCCCTTTTTCCATTTTGATGCATTGGATTTTTTTAGGTGTAGCTAAGTCGTATATGTGCAATTCAGTATTTGATGATTCAACAAACAACAAATAAACTAATTGATATGTAATCATACGTGTATATATAAAGAAAAGATTAGATGGCAAATTTAATATTTATATAGAACTATAGAAGTCTTCTTTACCAATATATACAAACTAGTCTTTCATTGGGCCAGGCCCACAACTTAAGGGCTCCAAGGATTGTACTTTATTTTGACCCAATTAGTCAAAATATAACTGAAACAATCATTTAGTTGCAAACCGAAACTTATTCAATCCAGCTGGTTCACCCAAAAAGGCAGCCTAACGATTTTAGGCCTAAGAAGCCTTTCTTCTTCTTGAACTCACGCGGAGAAACACAACCAGCTGTTTTGACCCTTTCTTGATTTATTTTTTATATAACGAGCTGATTTTACCCGCGCGTTACGTCGGAGCAGAACAAAATTTAGTTTTAGGTGAATATATTATCCCGCATCTTGAATATAAAAGATACTCGTAACATATCAAAATATATATACTAAGACACTAATTATCATAAGTGGTTTCATACACATGATTACAATACCAATCCTATATTGATAGAGTAGAATGAACAAACTAAATCAATATTTAAAAATTAATATATAAATGTCAGCATATTAATTTATAAACTTAAATTTGATTTTACTAGTATATCTTATGCATAGTCATATATCATATTAACTTGTTAAGATAAAAGAGTGAACACAGTTTTACCAAGAAAAATCTAAAATTTCACTTAAAGTTGTTATGCAAAGAAACATCATTTATATTTTTTGTGTTTATTAAACCCAACAAACATAAGTTTAGTTAATATTAATTTGTACAAAGAGTTATAAGTTAAATAATACTATTGTTTGAGTTTTCGTTAAATATAGTTTGGTTTTTCAAGCAAACCAAATCGAATTGAAAGCCACGATGAATACTTAAATGATAATCTTTTTTAATGAGTAGAATTTCAGTTATGTCTGAACATCAATAAGCTAGTCTGGTGATAATATTATTTTATTTTGTTTACGTTAATTCATCCAATGACATAATAAATATTACTTTTGTGTGACTTATTTCTACAAAGCTAATGGTATAACTTGAGATAAACCATTATACATTTTTATCTATTTTTTATTGTAAATAATGATAAAATATTGACAATTACGTTAATATGAACATATCTAAATTGTACTACTCCGTATTATGTCAAATCGAGTTAAGAGATTAATAAAAGATAATATATTGATTAATTGATTGTTTTGTTATTCCATGCTTGGATTAGAATCATTAACCGGAGCTTTGGAAGATTTTGGTTTCGAAGATTACCTTCAAGGTAACAACATAGTACATTACTGTTATCTGTGCTTTGTTGGTGTTAACTTTTGCTTGGTTATAATTTTGGTGTTAATTATTCTTGTAGGTAAAATATATGCAATTTACAAAACATACAATATAAATAGTATAGATAAAATATAGTACTCTATAATTTTTGTTTTTGTATGATATAATAAAACATTAAATATATTAATCTAAAATGATTTTTATGTTTTATTATATTGCGTTTTTTTATAAAAGAAAAAGAGAAGAAGGAAATCTTCTTTTACTACGGAATCACGTGAGATTTTTGTTATTATAAGGGAGTATAAAATTTACTTGAAGGAAAAAAATGTGAGATTCGAACACAGCCCCATCCGTTTGAAAGGATTCGACTTTACAAAGTAACCATGGAAATAGATTTGATTTACTTTTGTAAAATATATATATAAACATAGGTAAAAATTACTATTTATTTAACAGTAAAATTCGTCAATCCTGGTAAATACTATACTTTCAATAGCTCTTAAAATTAACATGCATATACATACACTAGCACAATACTCGAACTTAGTTTTCTAAAATACGTTCCTACGGAACTAAAACGCCCCTTAATTTTACTTGTTTTTATTAGTTTAATTATAAATTCCACTTTAATTAGATAAACTTACCGTTCTCTGTTCAATACTCGAACTTACTTTAGCTATATTATTATACGATCGGGTATTCTTACCTGGATTGTGTGATACTTATAACTATGGTAAATTCATTTTCATTATAAATATTTAAAACACGTGTCATACGACATCATTAATTTGTACTGGTAATTCAACTTGTCTACTTTGTTTGCTCAATACTATTAGTGATAAATGAGTTTTTAGTACAATGTTCATGCTGATTAGGGCTGACAATTTCTGACACGACCCAAAACACGACCCGAGACCGACTCAAAAATAAACGGGTTGGGTCATGATTTTTTGACCCGTTGACCCACCAACCCGAAACCCAATAACCTAATTTTTTTTCAGGTTGGGTTCGGGTAACCCAGTGGGTCATCAGGTCAACCCGATGACCCAAAAATAAAAATAAAAATAATTTAAAATTATAAAATATTTGTACTTTTATTTTTAAATAAAACATTTGAACTTCTTTTTGTTCATAAACCATATTAGGGTTGACAATTTCCGATACGACCCGAAATCCAACATGAAACCGACAAGAATAAATTAAATATGTGATTAAATATTTTAAAGTTTTATTTTTAATTTAATGAATCAAGTATTTTTTTTACTAGATTTTGATGAACATACTAGCTAATTTAATTGTTTAGGGATTTAATAGACACTTTTATCTTTATTAATGATGAATTATAAATTTAGAGAGTGACTCATGTAACCTATTTAACCCGAAATTTACCCATTAACATAAAATGACCTGAAAATAGGTTGATGTCGTTAAAAAATTGGGTCAACTGGGTTAGGTCAGGTTGAGTCAGGGTTGGGTTGTGTTGAAATACTCAACCCGATTAGAAAATCAGGTTAGGTCTGGGTCAACTACTCCTGACCTGCCAACCTGATAACCCGAGCGGATTAACTCGACCCGACCCAAATTACCACCCCTCGTTGATGTGTTTTGAGTACATAGTTGTCTCACACAAATTACGATGGGAACAGAAGTCAAGGGTAATCCGGTAAAGTAGAACCTTCATTTTCTTGAGTAATACTCTATGAGCTATGTTTGAACTTTGAAATACCATCTAGTACAAAAGGTGAAGTTGACAGGTGAAGTTGACATATCATATACCACAGCTTTTTTATTTGCACACATCAAAAATCTTTTTTCATTTGTATCAAACTCAGTGTTTTAACAACCGATTCAACCGGTCCAATCCGATTGATTGGACTTGAATTTTTAAGAATTCAGACTCAAATAAAGTTGGTTTTTATAAAGTTTGACTAGTTAACGGGCCGTTTGGGTCTGCCGATCGGACCAGGTTAACCGGGAACTAGACCAAAGAGTTGAATCGGTTCAAAGGTTTTTTTTATAAAAAACTAATTAAATTAATGCCTAAACTTAACTAGTCTTTAGGCCTCTTGAATTAGGTAGTAAATTGGAATGTGGACTTTGTTGGAATTATATAGAAGGTGATTATTGGGTTGGGATTGTTTTCTAGTTTATATGGGACAAATTTGTTTTGTTTACTTAAGTACTAAATGGCATTATATAGAAGGTATGCATGAATAGTAATTTGTTAACCAACTATCCAACAATTAACTTATTTTAATTATTTAGTCTAAATATATTTTTTATTACATATATCGCATCACTAATGATATGCATAATATATTCGAAAGTATAGGTTTGTTATTTAATTATAGTTTGTCGATAATATATATATATATATATATATATATATATATATATATATATATATGAGACAATAGAGTTTGGATCAAATGAGAACACTTCAAAAATAAGAACGGTGAGAACACCTCATAAATGCACAACTAGCCAACAAAAATCATTAGATTCACAATCATACATCTCAAATATGCAAAGAAAAACAAATGCACACTTCTAAAAATGCATAAAAATCAAAAAAAATGATTGATGCACGATTATCTCTATAATTGTGCATCAATCATTTTTTCGATTTTTGTGTATTTCTGAAAGTTCGTATCTATTCTAATTAATTTTTCTACACATATTTGAGATGTATGAGTGTGAATCCAATGATTTTATTGGCTAATTATGCATTTATGAAGTGTTCTTACCGTTCTTATTTTTGAAGTGTTCTCATCGGAACCTTACCCTCAGGCAATATGTATTACTTAATGATGTATTGAATATACTAAGTATTATTAAAAGTTAATTTATATATATACAATGAGTTATTATGGGGTGTTTGGATTAGCTTAAATAAACACTTATCTGCTTATTTGCTTATTTCGACAGCAAATAAGCAGATCCAAACACTTTTCTGAAAACTGTTTATCTGCTTATTTATTAAGGAATACACACTTAAAAATAAGTAAGGGTCACATACTTATTTTTTAAGCACATAAGTGCTTATAAATAAGCTAATCCAAACACCCCCTATAAAACATAATGACAACATTTTACTGTTAGGAATTTTGTTTACTTGTTAAATTGTATGTATTTGAGTAAATTATACTTGTTGGATTGTTACTAGATTGTTAAATTGTTTGTTGGATATGGCTTGTATATCTTTTACTTCATATATATATATATATATATATATATATATAAAATGTTTTCAGATTTTAACAATTCCGGTCCGACCTTCCGGCCTAACCGATCCGACTGGTCCTATCAGAAATTGGCACTAATCCGGTTCAACTAAAATATCGGATTTTAAAACATTGATCAAACCGTAGACACGAAGCTTATGTAGACAGTTGAGAATTCCTAGGTTGATGTTGACTAACTTGACCTTGTATTTCCAATTCAAAATTTGAATCTGAATTTTAAATTAAATCGTTTTTATTGTATGTTCACACTCTCGAGCAATGTTTTAAAAACCGGTTTTTTTACTGAACCGGAAAGTCAACCAATCCCGGTTAATCTTATATATCTTTTATATATAAATTAGTTAATCTTTGCGTTTAATTCACTAAAATTTTACTTTATTAGTTTTATATTAAATAAAATCTTTGATAAAAAAGAAATTTTATAATTAATAAATTTTTGTAAATAATAGGGTGAACTTATTGAACGGACGAAGTACCTCGTATACATTAATTGACTAAAACAAAAATTTTACACGCTGTAACTCGCATGCAGATTAGAACGTCGTTATTGACTTATCAACAATACTGACATTTATAGTTGAACTAGTCAACACTATTCAGCAATTTGCGATATATAAATAATTTATATATTAATTAAATTTTCTTTTATAATTAACAAACAACTTTGGAAATTATCAATTGATTATACAACCAAACTTGTATATTCGTACGTAAACACTCATACAAAAAGAAGAATTATCCGTAAGTCAATAACACATTAATGCAAATACTTTAATATTTGAAAAGATTACACGGGTCATTCTGTAGTTTGTTCTAAACTATATTAGTCGTACTGGCAAAAAAAAATTTACACTGGTCGTCCATGTGGTTAAAGAATGTTGCATAGTTCATCCCTCTTGCTAATATCCATTTGACGAGTCCGTTAAATCATGACATGTGACGTGCATGTGAGGGTATGTTTGTCATTGCAATTAAATAAAGAAGCCACAAGGAGCACGTGTATTCCCATCATCATCAGTCTCCTCCATCTCAATCCACCTCAACCATTCATCTCAACTCATTTTATAACACCCCTCATTTTACCATCCATTTAAATATAATATATCAGAAGCGTAAGTTCAAATAGACATTAATAATTTACATCATCTAGTCAACATATAAAATTCAATCTTTTTAAATCATAATTTATCAACATGGGTGTTATTTCAAAATCAAAAGATAACATTGATTTATACAATTCAAATATCAGAGTAACGCCTAGTTGTTAAACATTCCTTTCAGTCCAACTTCTTGCCCACCCATATTATATTCATAACCTGCAAGAAGTGTTAATGTTGGGGATTAGTATAACGCTAAGTGAATGAATAATTAATCAACAACCCAACTTAGCATAACAACTTTGTGTACAACAATTAACCTTAAACACATAAGTACACAATACAACTTTTCAACAATTCAACAACATCACAATTCAATAATGAGGATCGATGACTCTTGAGAAACCATACTGCCGCGGTGGCTCTCAAAGAACACTTACCCAACCATATCCGTATGGTCATAACGAACGAGACCGATAGCTAATAGTTATTATATTCAAACACAGGTTCTACACACAACGAATGAAGCAAAACTCTGTGTAATTCACACAATAACCAATTAGCCCAACCAACTGAATCAACTCGTTGACCTCATTAACAACTGGTGCCTGAAGGCCAACTATATCACGTGCTCACGTATTCACACACTCAATCAGGTCAACTTATCAGACTAAACAGTCTAGCAATAGTATTATTACTAATAAACCAAAATCATCATGGTAAATAAAAGCAGTAATAATACGTTTACCCGTTGTAATCAAACTTGTTACAACTAAATTACACTGAGGATTAAAGATTCATTCACCGAATACCTCAGTCGTCCACTCAGTAGTCTAATGTCACTGAGTCTTCTCCACATCTGAGAATACAATAGAACAACATAAGTTAGTCACTTGACACTTGTCTTAATATTGATATAACATTATACAATTGTAATTACATCAAACAACTTATCACTAACTTGTATTAATTCAACATTCATTATTTCAAGATTATGAATAATCATTTTAACATCAAAATTTCATAATTATTAGGATCATTATGATCACTAATCAACTTTATGATCATTATGATCACCTTCTCACATTCATCCATCTTAATCATTGTTAACTAATATAATTTAAACCATTAACAAGATTATTAACTTTCAATATCAATAATTCATCAAAACATCAATATTTGATCTAATGAATACTTAATCAATTTATTCGATTCAAATTATGTCTTAGCTTATAATCATGATTTAAGTATCAACTAACCCTTCTAACATGATTATAAGCCATAATTCATGAATACTCAACTAAACTCATCACTTTCTTCATGATCATAATTCAATTATATCATTTCTAGTTTAGGGTTTCACTTATAATCATGAATTAACTATCAACTAACCATTATATAATCACTACAAGTCTTAATTCAAGATTAATCATGTTAATTAAATCAAATACCCAAAACCCCATTTTCTAAGGTTATAGAAATCAAGAAATTAACACTTACAAGTTGTTGATAATGATGGTAGGATGATTAATCTACGTTATTGAAGCTTAATTCAAAGTTTTAAGGCTTCAATTTTACTTCAAAACTTATTTTGCAAATTACCAATCGTCCCTGTGCGTGGTTATACTCGACCAGACCAAGAACAGGAAGGCTAGGGGATGATTTCACAAGAATTGGATAAATTGAGTTTATGTTTAGGGTTTGTTAGGGTTTCAAATTCTTCCTCTAGCTCCCAATCGAATTTACTAGAAAGTTTTTGAATTTTAATACGTATTTTACACATATACTAGATAATATATGTACTAGTTTTGTCCCCTTTTTGATCTATTGTCTGGAACTTAAAAATCATTTACGGGGAAATATTATTTTATTTTACCGTCAACTAAATTAAATTAAAACAAGTAATAATTTACTAGTCACAATAAATTATTTGACTCTTTTCCTCATTTATTTTCAAATTACAAATGAAACTATTTTCTGACACATTAAATAATAACTAACCGTCAGAAAATATTAAAATACTGTTAGACCTGAAGAATGGGTGTTACGAATCTCTCCCCCTTAAAAAGATTTCGTTCTCGAAATCTGATCACACTTAATCAATCTAGTGTGACAGAATCACCTATTCACTCCCATTTCAATTCGCTAATACTCTACTTCTTATACAATTCTATCCACATACTTATTCATTACTATATGCACACAAGATGTGGTTATAATTTAATTTACTTATGCATATAACCATCATGCATATTCTTAGTCACACAACACCAAATGTATATACATTACAATCTAGTTATATAGATATATATTATTTCATCAACCTACACATCACCAATGTATATTTCAATTGAATCCACATAAACACATAAGTTGTGCTTTGTACTCTATTTAATTTGCTAACACCAAGCATATTATTCAGCAACCAGTGTAACATTATATTTTACCTAATCACAATAATAATCACACATATCTTACGTTATTCCCTGGAGCAACTCATAATTATATGTACACATTTACAATTCTTCCTACATGCACATATCCACTTGTACATGTTTCTATATTTTCCCTTTGCACATGTATTGTGCAGACATCATGTCTCTAATAAGTTTAAATGGCCACTTACATAGCCATTCACAACTAACCATATATACAATTTAGAACACATAATCCCTTGATGTAGTGTTACTTATAGCCATGTAAAATTTCATATTTACCACAACAACAACAAGTGGTACTGAATACCACAACACACATTGGCAATAAATTTTTTGTTGAGTCACTGATCGCTGAACTCAAGTGGTCACTGATCTCAAGGATTAAGGGGGAGATTATTTAAGAGATTGTTAAAGTCATTATTCGCTGATGAGTGAAGTCACTGATCATGCTATCTGTTCACAGTCTCTGATCTTCTCAATAATGCTCCATGAAGAAAATGATTCAAGTCAAGCTCCTGTTGCTGAAGGTCTCTAAGTCGCTGATCATATGTTAAACTAGTAGATGAAGATCTTATCAAGATAAAAGACTCAACTATGTGTGTCGTTGATACTCATCTATCAGCGAGAGTCTCCAAGTCTTCTTGAGTTCTCTCTTCTGCTAAATAAAAGAAGTCACTGAAGATTAGCTGTTCAAGTCATTCTTTAGAGCATGTTAGCTCGCATCGAGAATGAGGAGAATTGTTGTTTCTATCAGTGACTGCAGCATTAAGTGCCGCATTAAATAAGAAGTTGACATTCGGCGTTATTACGGCGCAACACGTGTTCCTCGAAACTTGAAAAGAGTAACGTGGAAGCATTTGATTGGTTTATGGTACAAGGTGATATTTCCCAAGACAGAATGTCGTGCCATGATACATCACATCTCAACTACCTCACCAATCAAGCAGTGACACGTGTCCTTCAGATCCGGAAATTAAGGATTTCAGCGTCTATAAATAGCGTAGTATGTTGTACTTCATTTTGTGTCGATTACTTGTATTGTCACTTGTTTGTCAGTGACTAGTTTGTCTAAGATACAAGTAACACCAGCGAGTGAACTAGTAGCGTGTTTGTCCACTACTAGTTTACCTCAGCGAGTGAGCAAGTTAGCGTGTTTGTCCACTACTGCTCATCTCCTTTGTAATAGTTGTATTGTTTGATTTGGATTAGCTTTGGCTAATCTATTCCGCAATCAACAAGAGATAAATTTTATCAATAAAGAATTTATCTTTCAGCTATAATTGCATCAGCAACTAAA
Organism: Pseudognaphalium luteoalbum; assembly: GCA_963422505.1. Classification (NCBI taxonomy): domain Eukaryota; kingdom Viridiplantae; phylum Streptophyta; class Magnoliopsida; order Asterales; family Asteraceae; genus Pseudognaphalium; species Pseudognaphalium luteoalbum. Next base: position 32,958,753 of record OY730194.1, on the reverse strand, counting down.
CTGCTTATCTTATATATATATTTGTGTTAATATTGCTGTTTCTTTAATACGATTAAAAACTTACTAAACAAGCTAACATACTATAACAGAAAAGTTTTTAATTGTATTCAACCCCCCCCCCCCCTTCTACAATTAACTCACTGTTAACGATTCACAATCACTAACATAATAGTGATTAGGGACTCACATTTTTAACTCAATTCTCAATTAGTAATTTAGCTAATAACCAGGTATCTCTTTAGCTAATTATTTGCTAGATTATCTCTACTTTTGCAACTAGTCAATTACTGGTTTACAATTTGTAATTATAATCACCGTTAGATTATATGAAACTCTTTAACTTAAAAGGAATCCAAGTCATATAACCACAAACACATTAGAGTAAGCAGTATGTAGAGGTCAAACCTTAGGGTTAAAACCATTAACACATAATCAATTAGCATCCTATCACATCAATTTGGACGCTAAATCAACACCTGTTAATACCATGCGTCATCAGCATTGGTATCTCAACAACACAAGGTGCTGTCATTAATCACCTATTCAACAATATCAACACAATATTATTCGCAATCAACTGACCTCTACTTTGTTTAAATCATCTTTTAATTATTACTAGTTGTGATTAACCATATACACAACTCTTGTGTAACACCCCACAAATTTAAACGCGATTACGTACACTAAACATTTGCATTTTAGGCTAATTCCTTAACTTTGAGTGAATTCACAACTACTTTTAGAGGTAAGTCTAGCAAAGCCCAACTGGTTAATACGCGCAGTATTACTTATTCGTAATTACGTACAAAACGATTAGAACAAACGCGGCAAAATATGGGACTGTTGGTGAACAAAATTATTTAGTAAAACGAAATTTATTAAATAACATTAACGTTTATTAAATATTATGTCGATAATATTTACAAGTATTTCATAACGAATAACATATATTACGTAAAACTTAAACAGAATAAAGTTTAATATTTTATAAACTCAACTAGATTAGTTTTATAGATATCTCAATTAAAAATATAATAGAAATGCGTATTTAAAAACTTATTATCTAAAATATTGTAACATGTAACGATCGGGTTAACAAACACGGATAAAAATACCACAAAAATGGGGACACACAAAAAAAACTACACCAAAACCCCCACCCCACCTCCCCTCCTTTCTCATTCTTCCATTCATCTCTCTCTACCCCCATCCTCCTTCAATTTTCTCTCTAAAACACCACCCAAATCACACAAAAACTACATCAAAAACACATCAAATCACCTCGCTCATTTAGAGAAAAACGATCACTGAGTCGAGCTCTACCTTCCTATCTTCTCGGATTTCTCATGCGATAACTTTGTAAGATCCCGACAATCCCGCAAACTCTTAAATCTTGCTATTTTCTTTGATATCTCATATTTTTAATACTTAATATACCATGTTTTAGTGTTTTTATCAACTGATTATGTCCAAATCGAAGCTTAAATCTCGTTTTTACAAACTGATCTATGAACAGTTCTTAGTGACGCATCAGGCCCAAAAACAGTACCGCGTCACTTAAGTGACGCACTAAGTGTCGCATAAAACCCTCTTTTTGCGTCACTTCGCCAAGTGATGCTACTAACTCTCTTTTTCCGACACTTACACCGACACTCCTACCCGACACTTCCATACGTCACTAGCCTAAGTGACGCCTATACTCGAATACTGATTTAGACCCGTCACTTGTTTAAGTGATGCCCCATATGCGTCACTTCCTTGAGTGACACTAATAATTTAGAACTTACCATTTTATGCGACACTTCCTAAGTGTCGCTACCCTAAGGCAAGTGACGCCTCATGTAACACCCCCAAATTTACGGTTGCGCGGAAGCAAGCTTTGGGTGTTACTAATCAATAATCACAGCACAAAAGTAAAGCAAACAACATCTATATGCAACGTCGTACAATAGTACAAAAGTATTACATTGATTGTAGTCGGAATGTAATAAGCTCTGAGTTCAGAAAATATGTTTTCCTAGAGATTCTATTACATAATAATTATAACAAAATAATGTGACAGAATCTCCAAAGTAGTATGCATGTGACTCGAGCTATCAGTCCCCTCAGGGTGTGCAGTCCTACTGTAGTAATGTACCTGAGATACAAAGCTAAAACAGGTCAACCAAAATGGTTGGTGAATCTCACAGGTTTAGTAGTAAATAACAGTCGTGAACCACAAAATGTACCAGTGTTACCCAACCAGTAACGTAAGTAAACAATAAACAGTAGATCACAGATCGTAAGATCTCCAGATCAGTACACAGTGCCATGAGCTCACAAGTTGAAGCTTAACTGTTTGGTGTGAATTAGTACAATCAAGTACCACATCACGTACCCCCGTGAGTGCTATCCAGACACTCATATGTAATCAATTCCTAATATACCTGTTTCTACGGTGTAATCCGTGGTGGCGCTACCACCCCAGGCAGGGATTGTCAGTCCCAAATGGATCCATCTATTAGTAATCGCGCTTAAGTCCATAACTAACAACTTATGATAGGAGGATTTCAGTGGATAAAAGTAACTCATGCAAAGTTTGTGTAAAAGCAGTAGTAAAAATTAGTACAGTACATTACCTTCACATGTAAAATGGTAGCTAAGTTTACACCCCAATAGTTTAGAAAAACAGTAAAAATAAGGCTGTAAGACTCACCTGAATCTAGCAAGTATGATACTTTCGTGTAAGCGAATAAGTATCCCGGATGTAAGTCCGTAGTGGTGGATGTAATTCCGTAAGTTGGTTCTCCGAACCCCGTAACCTTCCGGCGTCCGAAACGCACAAGGTTGTAAGCAAGTAAGTAAGTTGGCGTCACGAAGGATCACCCATGCTAGTTATCCACTCAACTAGGAAATGTCCAAGTATTTGTTTGTATGTTTGTAATCATTTTGTAAATAAGTGTGACCCGTTGGTGACGGAGGTGTAATAATAATTCAAATATTATTATTATGTAATTCATCGTGTTTGTATACCTTGTAAAGCATATGCATCAGTTGGTTATTTGTAGCGTGACGTGTAACCGTCGTTCAGATGTAAGTTCGTGCGAGTGTAAGCTCGTCTTTTTAAACAAGAGGTTCGAGTGTAAGCTCGTCTTTTTAAACAAGAGGTTCGAGTGTAAGCTCGTAGTAAGTAAATGTAACTCATGTGTAATTGAGTGTAATATATACTTATAAAGCATATTTATTTAATGTACAAGTTGTATCGTATAAGGTTTAGTTGCTACACGAGGCTAATAATTTGTGATCGTGTTTTCAAGTACATGTGATGAGCTACACTAGTTAGGACTGCTAATAGTTTCCTTGTTCCCACTGCTAGTTATAATTTGTTCCCACTGCTAGTTAGTCTATTCCCACTGCTAGTTATAGTTTGTTTCCACTGTTAGTTATATTCTTCCCACTGCTGGTTATAATTTGTTTCCACTGTTAGTTATATTTTGATCCCACTGTTAGTTATATTCTTCCCACTGCTAGTTATAATTTGTTCCCACTGCTAGTTAGTCTATTCCCACTGCTAGTTATAGTTTATTCCCACTGTTAGTTATATTCTTCCCACTGCTAGTTATAATTTGTTTCCACTGTTAGTTATATTTTGTTCCCACTGTTAGTTATATTCTTCTCACTGCTAGTTATAATTTGTTCTCACTGTTAGTTATATTTTTATGCGACGAGTATAGATTGCGACACTGGTACTAGTGTCGCATGGTAATTTGAAATTTAAGTTATTGCGAAATTATTAATAGTGTCGCAGTATGCGACACACGGATGTTTATGCGACACTAGGTCTAGTGTCGCAGTTGGGTTTGGCCCTCCTGCGACATTACCGGCTGCTTCATTTTTAAGTGTCGGGTTTGTGGTCAAACGACCTCGGTTTGACCCGAAACTTTTACCCAAGTCTTAAAATGTTGTAAGGAGCTTAGTAAAATTATTGGTTCATGTCGGGGTTAACCCGAAGTGTCAGTTTTTAAATAATTTCCAAAACAGTCCCTATGTTATGTTTTCCAGATCTTTAACCCGAATCAATCCCCGATCTCACCTATTTCTAGTCCGAACCAATCCTAACAAAAAATCACACATATTCTCCTATATGTCTTTTTTATTTCTGCACTTTATGATACTTTTATAAGTTCATTTAATATTTTAAACAAAAATAATTATGAAGGGTGGTCAGATTTGGTCCAAAACAGATATTTGTTCAAAGATCGAGTTATACCCAAAAATTCGTGTATTTATGGAAGTGGTCAAAGAAGAACTTTTTGTAGAGCTCTTCTGTACTCAAATTTTGGTAGGTGTTTCGTTGTCTAACTCTTTCTAGAACTCAAGATATTAATATTTTTGTGAGACGGTTTTTCTGGCCAGAAAGTAGTATACATATATGTGTTTCAAAAACGAGTTTTGGCAAATGGTTTGGACATTCCTTTGTTAAGTAAGCAACATAAAATCTTAATATATATTATGTAAGTAAAGTACAAGAGTTTTGAAGTCTCACAATGGTGTATGAAGAAACGAAGATGGTAGAAGTGATGTACACGCGTAGGTGATCGTTTTGGTGTCTTCGGCTTCGTTTATCCTTCAAGAGTGAGGTGTTGGCCAATGGTGGATGATGGTGGTGATTTTTGGGGCTGGTGGTGACTGATAGTAGTTCTAGAGAGAGAGGGAAGAGAGATGGTGGAGAGAATGATAGGAATTGGTGGAGTAAAGTGTGGGAAGGAAAGGGGTATGGGTTGGTTTGTATAGTTTGACAAGCAAAAGGAAATGGGGGGCATAAGCATGGCATGGCTGCCGATTTGGGGGGCCCTCATGAGCATGGGTCTCCCAAATTTTGTTCCCCAAATTTACATTAAGTGTGGTGCTCGTTTACCCGATCGTTTTACGTTTTAATTAATCGTATAAAGTTTTATATAATACGTTTTGTTAACGATCTAAAACCCGATATTTTTACTTGAAGTATTTTATCAAAATACTTAATAATGAGTTATAAGATATAATTTGACTTTTTTTCGTCCGTCAGGCGCGTTTCGAGCGTTTTCGTCGCGTACGGAGTGTTTTATACGATATTTAATACGTGTAATATGTTCTCACAATATATTAAGGTAAATAATGTTTGTTTGGATAATTCCACATTATTTATAAATTCTTGTCACCAACGTCCATATTTTCATTGTCGGATATTCATCCGGTTCATAAGTGTACGATTTAAACAAATCGTATAAACGTGTATGTAATCACACAAAAGGTTACGTATATTTAGATTAATGTAATACTAAATACACGCAATTACAAGTAGTTTAGGCACTAATTACAGTCCTAAATTAGTGGGTGTCACACCTCAAGTGACGCTAAAAACAGAAAGTTTACAACTTTTTCACTAAGTGTTTAGAATGATATTTTACCACCTGATTTTACTCCAAAATGAAATTTTGAGTTGCGAACTGACTTTTTCCTGCGATCCGAGACTTGCGAATTTAAATTTTCAGATGCGTTTTTCACTAAAGCAATGTAGTCAGCTTGACCGCAGCCAGGGGCTCTGCCCCTTGGACCCCGCCAGGGGTTGCCACCCCTTGGACCCCGCTACCAGGGGCGCTGCCCCCGGACCCCCGTACACAATTTCATACTTTATGAACCACAATGAAACAAATATAAAAATATTTTCAGAGATTACTATTACAAACAGTTACCAACGAGTCGTATACATTTTCACAACTACGAAATACAAACGTATACGTTAAACAAATACTTTGGACATAACTTAGTTGTACGAACACTAGCATGGATGGTCAACTTAGACCTCCACGTACTCATTAAATTTCATTCGTTTAGGGCGTTAGGAGATTTCGACTAGACTTCTTGGGCTTTAGGCTTTGCTAGCACTCGAACATACTCAACTCAACAGGTGAGTTCACAGCCCCATTTTTAACTATTTTACCACTTTCAACTTGGGGTGAGAAACATAGTCAACTGCTTTATTGATTTCCATAACTGCTTTTGCTTACATTTTTGTTTATCATACTTGTTTACTCGCATGATTTGAGTACTTTGAACTGTTGAACCCTTACAACAAAACTGGTATTTATGAAACAACATTTTTCATACTATCAACGTGATAAAACTTGTTTGGTAAACCGGAGAACGACCATTACTTTTTTTGTAAATGCTGGAGAACGACCAGCAACGTATTTTAGTGCCAGAGAATGACTGGCCAAGTGGACAGGAGAACGACCCGTGCATCTTTTGACCGGAGAACGACCGGTACTGTGTTTTGCTGGAGAACGACCATCAGTATTTATTGCCAGAGAACGACTGGCCGAGTTGGAACGGGAGAACGACCCGTGCGTATTTAGACTGGAGAACAACCGGTATTGTTTTGGAAACGCTGGAGAACGACTAGCAACGTATTGCAAACGGTATTTTGGGTAGCATCCCACATAAACTGTATTTTGGGTAACATCCCACGTAAACTGTATTTTGGGTAGCATCCCACGTAAACGGTATTTTGGGTAACATCCCACGCAAACTGTATTTTGGGCAACATCCAAACCAACTATATTTGGATAACATTCCACAAAACGTTTACTTAACTATTATGGCAATAACTATTTGTGAACGTATTAGTTTTAACAACTGTGCTTACAAACTTGATTCAACTATTGCAAACATAAAACCTGTGAATTCACTCAACCTCGTCGTTGACTTTTACTATGTTTTTCAGGGAATTAGCTGCATGTAAGACATCCTACATACATGGAATGTAGGCAACCCCTGAATGAATAGGATGCCAACTTTTGACAACTGGATTTCTTTTATATAACTAAGCTGTTTAGTCATATTTACGAAATCTACTTTTGTAACTTAATTACTTTTCAACTTATACGATTCGATGAATCGTAAACTTTGTAACTATTACTTTTGGCATCTTAATATATTATGTTCTGCTGTAATCATAAGCTCTGATACGTATGCATGTACGGTGTATTGTGGCACTCCACATACTTAACTAAATACTTCCGCTAAACTCAATCAACGAATTTGGGGGTGTTACATCTTGTACCATAGGTACCACATTAACAACAAATTAGTGATTTACTACGCTTTCATTTTAGTCAATCAATGACTATTTCTCAACTACGGGTCAACATCTTTTACCTGTAATTTTAAAACCACTTAACTTTTTCTGGTACTTGATAGCCTCAACAATTCCATGTGAAATGGCATAATATAAATACGTTGGCCAGACGTCGTCATATTATGTCATTTACACTTCATTTTCAGGCAACTTCATACCATCCATCTTCAAAGTTATTAATCTTTACTCTTACATATATCACAACAATGATATCAACCATTTGCACAATTATAACAACCCGTAGTAGCAAGTATTTCACCAATATTAACTTGCTACTATTTTCGACTTATTACTTTGAATGTAAACTACTTATATCATTCAGGTATGCATAAGTGACACAGACACTCAACACCATTTTTCACTGTACCACTAACACAGATGTAATGTGTAACACAATTATCTCAATTAAACTTTTTATTACCTGATTCAATATCAATTACTAGTTACATCACTTAATACTTATAGTACATTTAGTACCAAATACTTTGTCAATGCTATGTGTAATATTCAACACATATTCATCAATCTATACACCTTTAGTTGAATTACAATTGAGCATTTCATGTTCAATTATCACATAGTTATAAGCGCATGTACTTATCCTACAAATTCTTAAAATGCTCAATTCAATATTTTATAATACTTTACATGATTCAAATACTTCATCATGTTCAACTAATTCACAAAATATAATTCACATAATTCCATAATCAATGTTTACTAATCCTGGTTATCAAAAATCAACAATACCATTTACTGGTATATTTTGCAGTTAAATAAACTGCCTGAGAACAACTCATACACAATAAAATATGTAGACCTCTTAAAACAAGTTCTAATAGTGTATTTGGTCATAGGAATGATCCCTGGGCATAAAGAAACAAAAGCCCAATACAAAATGTAAGTTAAAAGTCCGAAATAAGATCCGAAAAATAATAAAATGCCATTTTCGGACCCCAAAAGACCCCGAACTGCCCAAAACTTCCAGGGCTCTTAGCAAAGCAAGAGCTTTGATCGTTGGACCATTTCTAAGTGACCATGTAAATTTCGTCTTAATCGGGCACTGAAATTTTATTACGTAATTTCTACGTCAAGCGTAACTACGTACGTCGCAAAAATGATATTTTTTTTTACTCACTAACTTGTATTAATTCAACATTCATTATTTCAAGATTATGAATACTCATTTTGACATCAAATTTTCATAATTATAAGGATCATTCCATCATTTTAAGCTACTTTAATTTTCACTAATCAACTTTATGATCATTATGATCACCTTCTCACCTTCATCCATCTTAATCATTGTTAAGTAATATAATTTAAACCATTAACAAGATTATTAACTTTCAACGTCAATAATTCATCAAAACATCAATAATTTGGTCTAATGAATACTTAATCAATTTATTCGATTCTAAATTAAGTCTTAGCTTATAATCATGATTTAAGTATCAACTAATCCTTCTAACATGATTATAAGCCATAATTCATGAAAACTCAACTAAACTCATCACTTTCTTCATGATCATAATTCAATTATATCATTTCTAGCTTAGGGTTTCACTTATAATCAGGAATTAACTATCAACTAACCATTATATAATCATTACAAGTCTTAATTCAAGATTAATCATGTTAATTAAATCATATACCCCAAACCCCATTTTCTAGGGTTATAAAGATCAAGAAATTAACACTTACAAGTTGTTGATAATGATGATAGGATGATTAATCTACGTTATTGAAGCTCAATTCAAAGTTTTAAGGCTTCAATTTTACTCCAAAACTTGTTTTGCAAATTACCAATCGTCCATGTGCGTGGTTATACTCGACCAGACCAAGAACACGAAGGCCAGGGGATGATTTCACAAGAATTGGATGAATTGAGTTTATGTTTAGGGTTTCAAATCCTTCCTTTAACTCCCAATCAAATTTACTGGAAAGTTTTTGAATTTTCATACGTATTTTACACATATACTAGATAATATGTGTACTAGTTTTGTCCCCTTTTGATCTATTATCTGGAACTTAAAAACCATTTACGGGGAAACATTATTTTATTTTACCGTTAACTTAATTAAATATAAACAAACAATAATTTACTAGTCACAATAAATTATTTGTCTCTTTTCCTCATTTATTTTCAAATATCAAATGAAACTATTTTTCTGACACATTAAATAATAACTCATCGTCAGAAAATATTAAAATACTGCTAGACCCGAAAAATGGGTGTTACACATTTCATCACAAAATCCGGTCAGAAGACAAAGCGAACTCCGACCAAAAGTTGTCGCAAAATCCAGCAGGAGCCGTCGCTAACTCCGGCTAAAAACCATCTACCGTTTCCTCAAAATTTATAATTTACTTTTCGTTTTCAGATCCATATTTCATTTTTAAATCCATCATGAAACGCGAACGGATCTAGGTTTCGTTTTTTCATATATAGGGATCTGAAGAAAATTGAGTGAAGGGTAGTGGCTTAAAAATTAGGGGTACATGTGATGATGATGATGATATTGTTATTGCTATATGTTCTTGTTGATGATTATAACAATGGTGTTGTGATGTTATTTTTATATATTTAATTTCGAATTGATGATAAAAGAATCATGTGTTGGTAATAATGGATTGATGATGAGGACGATGCTTCTGCTGTTGTTATTTGATGCTTATTTGTTTTTTAGTTTGATAAACAACAGAAAAAAATTAAAAAAACAATATAATCAGGTTATTTACCATTTTACCCTCACATGCATGGCACATGTGGCAATTTGATAGAACTATCAAACGGACGTTGGCTAGAGGGACGATCCGTGCAACATTCATCAACCACAGGGACGACAAATGTAAAAAAAAACTTGTAAGGATGACGGATGTAATTTTTCTTGATATTTATAATGATAATCATAGTTGAGCAAAGTCAATACCGATTTTATAACTAATGAATTTTTAAATATTAGTATTAATTTCTTAATTATTTACAAACAAGTGGGAAATTATACAAGGGGCCAACTAGTGTGTTGGTATATATTCGAGTTCTCTTGTTATTATATTTTCAATTATGATGATTAATTGAACATATCATTTTAGGTTATTTATAGCATATACATGTATATAAATGAGAGGTTCAAATGAGAACCAAATAAATATAGAGAACTTATAAGAACTACTGCATTACGTAATACGTAAACTACTACTCTCGTAAGAATTATATGTAAGTCAATAACACATTAATGTAAATACTTTAATATTTTTATTTATAATGATAATCATAGTTGAACAAGTCTATACGGCGTTAGAACTAATTAATTTAAATATTAATAGTAATTTCTTAATAATTTGCAGACAAGTTGGAAACAAATTATGCGGCCAACTACTATATTTTTTTGTATAAATCGAGTCATCATGTTATTATATTTGCAATTAGGCCAAAATATATTACTTCCTCCGTCCCAAAATTATTGTTCACAGACAAGAAACACACAGATTAAAAAAACATAATTATTACACCGTACTTTTATGTACTATGACAGTTTTACCCTTACTTTTTACTTACATTTTTCTAACATACATATAAAGTAGGAGTGTAATAGGAAGTTTGGTTAATTATACTATACTACTTTTAGAAGTGGACAATTATTTTGGGACTACCTAAAAGGGAAACACGGACTATAAATATGAGACGGAGGGAGTCACTATTGACTCACCCACATGTTATCACGTGACATATTTCTTCATGTCAGAAGGGAATTCACTATATCTATGGTCCAAGATTCCAAGTGAAAAGGAAAAAAAAAAAAGGTGGGATGAAAGTAACTGCGAGAAAACGAGCTCCGTCCGTCAGCCAGCTAACAGAAATAGGTCAAAATAATAACATGCAAGTGAGTCATGGTATTATAATGACCGAATTTAGAGGTTCATGGTACTACTATATACCCTTGATAGTAGAGGCGGTACCAAAAAACTTTTAGAATGTGGCAAAATTATAGGATGCCCATTGCGTCGGAATCCTTAACCGATTCTTTTTATCCCTTCGAGTAATGCTATAAATTAAATCAAATAAACGTATGTATTCGCTTAGGATACCGTTTGTCTTACATAACACTTGTCCAATGTTACGGTAAGTGTAGTGGTAATGGTGGTTTAAAAGTTTCAATAGGACCCGTAGGACGCGTTTACATCTTTCAAACATAACAGTATGACATATTTTTAATTAAAAGATATATGATAGTCTCTGTATGTTAGTTGTTATATACGTTTAAATTGAATAATTATTTAGACTAGCATTGTACCCGTGCAATGCAGCGGTGAAAGTGGTGATAGATCGAGGTACGAGTGAATGTTTTAAAATAAAAAACATATTGTACTCCGTCCGTCCCATTGATAATGTTCATATTACTATTTTGGGATGTTCCATTATAAGTGTCTACTTTGATATTTAACCAATTAAAAAAGACTTTAGTGGGTAAATTTGATATTTTATTAATGAAAAATGTAGCTAGTGAAGAATAAGTAGTAATAGATAATAAATAATGGGATATGAGTATTTTAGGAAGTTCAATTTCTAAGGTTTTAAGTTTCAACATTTGAGATTCTTATTCCATTCTTTATAAGTAGTAATAGATAAGGTAATGATGATAATATGGATTATATATGGTAAATAGCTAATCGATAGTAATACTCGTAGATTATATTCTGGGTAATAGTCATACTCCCTATTACATTGTATAAAGTGTGATTTGTTTCGAGGATACTTGACTTCTTTATTGATAATTTAGAAAGTATAATAACTAAGTTGGATATAAGTTACTACTCTCTCCATCCCAAAATAAATATTCATATCTATTTATGTATTTATCTTATATATTAAAAGAAAAATGTTGAAAGAATGATAGCCATTAGATGAAGATCAACAATTAAGATCTAACCATTCATTTATTTAATGACATCATTATATCTATTTTTATATGACTAAAAGACTAATATACCCTTCTATATTACAATATAGACCCTTCAATATTTACAATATAAATCATCTACTTTTTTAATTGTATATAATCCTTCAAATATTTTATGAAAGTTTTAATTTAATAAATACTTAATTATTTCTTCCATAATTCAAACTCTCCTTACAATCTTCTTTATTTTATATATTCTGAAAAAGCCCCAATAAGTTATTTTCAATTTCAAAAAATTATGACTTATAGCCCAGTGATTTAAATTCTTATACGAACACCTTTTTTGAATTCGTTTATGAATTTCTAATTTGCAATTGTTGGATTATGGATGCCAACGGATCGGGTTTCGACGGGTTTTAGTGTATTTGACCCATACCACTGTCTTTTTAATTTTTTATCATTTCTAATATACAATGCTAAGATTATGAATGCCAATGGGTCGAGTTCCATCGGGTTTTAATGTATTTGTATCCATACCCGTTTAAAATATTTGTACCCGTACTTGACCCAATAACCGCTGGGTATCAAATAAGTATTACTTATCGATTTTTCATATTTATTAGTAGGTTTCGATTATCCCAATGTATGTAACTTTGGTCAAACAAAAAAAAATCAATTATTGAAAATACGATGCAAATTTAAAACACGATAAAAAAACGAAACCAAGATATCATAAACTATTGTATATTCAAGATTTAAAATTTTAAAGCTGACGAATTAACTTTTTAATTAACTAATTCAAAGTTTCAGTACTTTCAAGATAACGAACAATTTCATATATTCATATCATACAAAATTAAAATTTAATACTCATGAAAATTAAAATATAATTGTGTATGTTACAAAGTTCACCCGTTGATATGTACATTATCTTATATATATAAAAAATATTGTATATATAGTATATAAAACTTAAGCTAATAATAACAATTATACGTTAATGTATTACTTAAGTATTTTTCATGGACGATTCCGCGAATTTCACAGGTCCTAAACTAGTTACTATTTATATGAATAATTTTTCACTTACAAAAAATAAATATTAAAAATCATTAAAGTCTTCATATTACCCTAATTTATTACTTTTAATCATTTATTTTTCAAATAAATCTAGTTAAATCTGCATTGAATGTAAGGTCGAAACTAACATTTACTCATTTTATCTTAATGTCAACAAAAAATGTTAGTGGACACTTTTTATAAAACAGATGGAGTATTACCCATTTTATTAACTAACTTGGCGTAATCTAAAATTAAAATATATACTTTTCATGTCTCTTCCTAGTAATATTTTTATATTCATATTGATATCCATCTTTTACCTATTTTCCAATGAATTTACAAAATTTTCTACCATTAGATGACAAAAAAGAACCAATCAAAGTTCCATCTAGTTAACTGCACATTTCACTTTCCATTAAAAAGGTACTCCACATATATTGGAGATGTCTTTATTAACAAACTAGATTTTAAGTTCATGTATACATACGGATAGTTTTTTATATATTATAAAATTTTTGTATTTAATATCTTGTTTTTAATAATAAAGTGTGAAAGTTAATTTATATATTAAACATTTAGTTGAATTCATGATAATATTACTTTATGTAAATAAATTTATATAAGCAAAGATAAAAAATGAAAAGTTTGAAACCAAGTTAGCAAAAAAATTTAATTATTTTAAGTCTATATAAACATTTTCAAGTAATTTTATTCCTATTCGAAAATAGAAGCCTTGTAGATCGATTTGGATAATGTTTTAATTAATGAATTAAATTTCTTTTTATATGTAAGTGAGTATTTGATTAAAAAATTCTTTTTTAATAAGTTGGAGATTGTATTGTTAAAATTTATTAAAACTAAATGACTCAATTGACAAATTGAAATTTAATAGGATGATGACATCATAAAGATATTTCCTATATATAATTAACTAGTACTCAGACTTGTGTATACACACGGGCCATCTAAGTTTTAAATCTAACTATTATTAAGTTGTTGAACATGCAATCATATTAGAACATTAGTTAATCATGTTCGGGTTGAGCTAGACAAAAGAGGTATAGATTTGCATTCGGTTAGATGTCCTATGTGTGATGATGATGTAGCATCTGTAGAGCATGCTTTATTATTTTGCAAAATCGCTATGGTAGTGTGGGATTAGGTGTTCGAATGGTGGGGATTTGGAAACATGGGTAATCTTAGTCTTAATGAATGCTTTCTTGGAAATGGGAGTAATTTGAGATCAAAAACAGGTCAGGGGATATGGCAAGCCGTGATATGGGTTTGTGGGTATTTGATATGGAAAATTAGGCATCAAAAAATGGTTGGAAAAAAGTGGTGGTCGGTCCCTGTTTTGGTCAATGAAATAAAGGCTTTGAGTTATGAATGGATATCGAAGAGAATGAAAAAAGGTAGCATTGTATGGCATAAATGGTTATGTAATCCTGTGGATTGTTGTTCAAGTGTGGTTTGTAAAACTGGAAGTGGGTAGTAAGCTGGGTCTGAAATCACCAGGTATTGGTTCTCGTTTATATTCGGATAATGGGTCAAGGCGATGTGTGCAGTAGTGTGATGTAGCAGGCAAAAAGTTATGCAGTCTATTTAAATTTGAGCAATCTGTATGTAATTTGTGTTGTATGTTTCGAGGGTATCAATATAGGTGTGTCTATTGGGCTTATGTGGCAATTTGTTTGTATATATTGCCGGGGTGTAGTATTATTGTTTATAAATAAATTTTGCTTTTCTAATAAAAAAAAATTAGGATGCAAAGATAACAAATGTAATTGTATGATAATCGACGTCTTTAATTTCAAACAAAAGAAATATACATGGGTTATAAAAATTATCCGAAAAATTAATTTTTAATATTATAATAGTATGGTGGGGTTCAAAAGAGAATATGAATTTATGTGAGAATGAGGGAACCAATGATATCAAGCCATGTGTACAAAGATAATATTCCACATGTACAAAACTCATTTACCCCCAACATCAATTATCTCACAAACGACAAATCGAAAAATTATGAAAATTGCACAATTATATTCGTCGTTTTCTCCTCTTCGATTTGCCGTCCCTCAAGACATACTTTCAACGATTTTTTTTTATATATTTTTTGATGGGTTTCGCAATTTCTAACACATGTGTTAAATGTCGCACCCCCAAATTCAGGTTGCGGAAGCGAATCGGGTCGGGGCGCGACTAATCAATATACACAGCACATAAGATATAATGAACGACCACTATATGCGTCATTTTACACTGATATAAATAAAATCAAAGTTTACATCAAAATATTGTTTACATTAGCTCAGTTTGAAATTGAGAGATTTAAGTACATAATTAATCTATACAAAATATAATAATGCAGCTGAAACTCTGATTGTTTGCATGCTGACTCGAGCTAATGGATCTTGATTGAGCAGTCCAACCTACTGCTGGTCACCTGTGATACATGCTAAAATTGGTCAGCGAAACGCTGGTGAGCTCACATGTTTGTATGTCAACACATATTTGTATGAACCGCAAGATTTAATTGAATTTAAAATGCAATTAAGCAAAATAAAAGTTATACAGCCATGAGCACATAGTCTGAGCTTAACTTGGGTGTCAGGTCCAATTAAGAAAACCCAACTGAGTTGCCTCCTACGAGTGCCTAATCTACACTCGTTTTCCCAAATGCTAATACGTCCGTTTGACCAGTTAGTGCGTGCTAACCCGGACTAGGATTGTCAATCCTATATATATCATATACTAACATTCACGCTACAGATGTATTACCAAACTATGTTGTGGAGGGCTTTGAAATGATTAGTGAAAACAACTCATGTAGTATTTGATTTGTATTGTACTTGCGTTCATATTGTAAAATAAAACGAGCAATGTAATCACACCCCTGATTGAAAAGCAGTATAATAGGGGTTTATGAGACTCACCTGAGCCTTGAGTGTTTAAATTAATGAACTTGAATTGATTAGCGGTGGATTGAGGTCCGAAGACTTGTAACCTGAGGGTGTCCAAGACACACAATGGTTATAACATGAGTAGGCATCTCGAAAGACTGCCCTTGAAGTTGTTCGTCTAACTTAGAATGTCCAAATTACTACGATTTGGTTGATTGAATTATCCAAATTACTACGATTTGGTTGTTTGACTTGTGTTTTGAAAACGTGTACGGCCGTCGGTGAATTGGTTGTACAAATAATCTCATTATTACTTTCATGATTTTGAAGTGTTATACTTAAAAGTAAGTTCCAATGTGTTTTAGAAGTCATGTCGCATTCGTGTTTGATGTTATACAAGTTTAGCACTTTGTGTGAAAGTTTAGATGTAACACTGTTACTCGTGACCCTAGGGTAAGGGCGAAGCCCAAAAATGACGGGGGTCCGGGGGCAGCTCCCCTGGTAGCGGGGTCCAAGGGGCGGCAGCCCCTGGCGGGGTCGAGCTGCCATGTCAGCTTGGAAATTTTTTTATTTCTACTAAATTGCTTTGGTGAAAAACGCATCTGGACTCGAATTTGGGTGAAATCGAGTGATAAAATTTTAGGTCTCGACACTTAGTAAAATTTGTGTTTTCTTGGTTCTGTTTCATGCGACATAGCGTGCGACATACGGCTTTGTGTCGCTAAGTGCGACATAGTCTGTTGTGTCGCATATCATATCTGCGACATAAGGGCTTGTGTCGCTAAGGGCGACATCCGCAATTTAATGCGACGTAGGGCGTTGTGTCGCTATATGCGACGTCCGTAATTTCTGCGACATAACTATTTGTGTCGCTATATGCAACATCCGTGATTAGTGCGACATAGTGGCTTATGTCGCTATATGCGACATAAGGTCTGATTTAGCGACATAAAGGCTTATGTCGCAGGTGGCATGGAGCCTCTGCGACATAACGCGCTGTTGGCCGGAAAATGAGCCGAAAAGGTGTTTTTCGGCCTCCGTTTGACCTGAGACTTTTACTCAACCCATATTTGGACATTTTAAGCTTAAAGAAACAACTAGAACTTAAAAACACCTGAAATCGAAAGGATTCGGGTTTTTGTCGTAGACTTACAAAGTGGCGAATCAAGATTCCGAAAAGATAGCGTTGTAGATCGTCATGAGGTCAACGTTTTTCTTCAAATGAGCCTTGAATTTTGAGGACGTTTAATGATGCTTTTTGGTGATTTTAATGAAGTGGTGGTGGTGGTTTGGTTGGAGAGAAAAAGAAAGTAAAGGAGGAGTAGAGAGAGAGTGATGGATGAGAATGAGGGTGGGGAGGTGATGTCCTCACCCTTTGTGGCTGATGCGGTGGGGGCCCACCGAGGTGTGGGTCTCCACTTTTAATCCCATGCATTCGTGCTCCGTGCGGTGTTCGTTTTCCCGATTCGTTTAAATGTTTAAATAAATTCGTGCGCGTTAATTTGTGGGTTTTAAAATACGAATAATTATGCGATATTTCACTTGAAACATTTCACCAAATACTTAATAATTGAGTTATATAAATTAACTTGTTTCATTTTACTTGTGCGTTTTAATAATCTAATCGCGTAGCCTTTGTTTGTACGATACGGTACAAATACGAAATATTATCAAAGTAATGTTTTGGATATGATAGCGTTATTAAATAATTTTATATTATTTAACAAAATTATTCACCAACGTCCGTATTAATTAAACCGAATTACATTCGGTTTGAAACTTGTACGATTTAATCAAATCGCATGATTGTATATATTCAACAATATATATTACTTGATACATTAATTAGCCTAACACAGAACTAATTACATGTATTATAACTGATTAGGCACTAATTACTAGTCCTAATTTGACGGGTGTCACATTAAAGTGTTGCATTTAGGGTCTAGTGTCGCACCCCCAAATTCGAGTTGCGGAAGCAAATCGGGTCGGGGCGCGACTAATCAATAATCACAAGCATAAAAATATAATGAACGACCACTAAAAGCGTCGTTTTACATTGTATTGATAAAACAAAAGTTTACATCAAAAATATTGTTTACATTAGCTCAGTTCCTTGAAATTGAGAGATTTACATTACATAATTGATCTTATACAAAATATAATAATGCAATTAAATCTCTGATTTGTTTGAATGCAGACTCGAGCTAATGTTTCCTGATTGTGCAGCCAACCTACTGCTGAGTACCTGTGATACATGCTAAAATGGGTCAGCGAAACGCTGGTGAGCTCACAGGTTTGTATGTCAATACATATTTGTATGAACCACAAGATTTAATTGAATTTAAAATGCAATTTAGTGAAAAATGTGAGTTTTCTGTTTTTAGCGACACTAGGCTAGTGTCGTTATAGGCCAATTTTAAGATTGGCGTCACTTGGGAAGTGACGCTACGGGCGTCACTAAGGGGCGTCACTTAGGGCGACACTTAGAGGCGTCACTATTTGCGTCACTAAATGCGACACTTCCATGCGTCACTAAGGTGCGTCACTACTATGCGACACTTACATGCGTCACTTAGGCAAGTGACGCTGCAATGCAGGTCTGTGGGCGACACTTCCGTTTGTTCGACGGGTTTTCACCCAAAAACGCAATCTAGCCCATTTTTAGGCCGAATCTTGTTTTTATAATGTTAATACATGATATATTAAGTGTTTTTATCAAAAAATAACCAAGAAAAGTGGATGATTCCTTACGATTTGAAGATCGAGGGTTTGAGGATGATGATGAACTTGATGGTGATCTTGATGAAGAAGATGAAGATGATGATGATTTGCTGGTGTTTTTGATGTTAATCTTGTTGTTGTTGATTATTATTATTGTTGTTGTTAAAAATTTAGAGAGAGAGATGAGATGGAGAAAAAGGAAGAAGATGATGAGAATGAGATGAATGAGGTGGGGGTTTGGGTTTTTGTTAAAACTCAGATCCCCAATTTGGGGACTGTGGTCTCCAACCACAGTGTAAAATGCCCGTATTTTTGTACCTGATCGTAATTTAAAATTATATTTTAAATTCTAAAATTTATTTGTATTCTTTCTAAATGCTTTCGAGTGAAAGTATTTCATAAAAATACTATTTTCAAATTAAAATTTAGTAACTTGTTTTCGTGTGGTTTCAAATATCTACAATGCGTTTTTAATTAAAACGACTTACATTTTTGAACACTTTGTTATAATAGCATATAAAAATACAATTAGTTGAAGTTTAAATTTGGCGCGAAAATTGACTTTTTGACCAGGTTTTACATGTAGTATTTGATTTGTATTGTACTTGCGTTCATATTGTAAAATAAAACGAGCAATGTAATCACACCCCTGATGAAAACCGTAAAATAGGGGCTATGAGACTCACCTGAGCCTTGCGAAGTTTAACTTAATAAACTTGTTGGATTAGCCGTGAATTGATATCCGAAGACTTGTAACCTGAGGGTGTCCAAGACACGCGATGGTTATAAACATGGGTAGGTATCTCGAAAGACTACCTTTGTAGTTGTTCGTCTAACTAGAATGTCCAAATTACTACGATTTGGTTGATTGAATTGTCCAAATTACTACGATTTGGTTGTTTGAATTGTCCAAATTACTACGATTTGGTTGCTTTCATTATCATTATTACGATTTCAAAGTGTTATGCTTGAAAACATGTTCCAATGTGTTTTAGAAGTCGTCTCGTATAAAGGTCTGAGGTTATAGAAGTTCGACACTTAGTGTGAAAAAGAGTTGCAAACAGTCTATTTTTAGCGTCACTTATAGCGACACTTAGGGTCTATGCGACACTCAGGAAGTGTCGCATAAAATAAGAAATTCTGAGGTACTAGCGTCACTTAAGAAAGTGACGCATGAGTTGCGACACTTAAGCAAGTGCCGGGCGTGAATGCCGGGTAAAGGTGTTAAGCGTCACTAGACAAGTGACGGTACAAATCAGATTTAGGTTATAGGCGTCACTTAGGCAAGTGACGCTAGAAGTGTCGGTAAGTAGTGTTAGGTGTCACTGGACAAGGGACGGATGTAAGTGTCGGGGAAAAGGGGTTTTATGCGGCACTTAGGCAAGTAATGCAAATTTAGGGTTTTATGCGTCACTTAATGCAGCACTTAAGTGACGCACGAAGTGACGCTATACTGGTCTGGCCTATGCGAGACTTATGTCTGTTCGACGGATTTTGAGCAAAAACGAGTTTTCCGGTTTCTGTTTGGTCCGATTCTCTTACCCAACCCTTAGATGGACATTTCAAGCTATTACCAACAACAAACAAGTGAAAATAAGTAAAATCGCAGAGTTTCGAGTTTTGTCGGAAAACTTACGACTTGACGCCGGAGAAATACGGAAAGATGGAAATGTAGATCGTGATTTGGGGAACGTTTTTCTCCAAAGGTGCTTGACGATCCGAGGCCATTTAGTGGTGGAAATAGGTGGTTGTAGGTGGTGGTGGTGGGTGTCTTAGAGAGAAAAAAGAGAGAAGAGAGAGGGGGAAAATGGGGATGCAATGAGGGGAGTGGAGGGAAAGGCAGAATTTTTTTTATTTTTTATTTTTTTTGGGGGGGGGGGGGGGGGATAGGGGAGGAAATCTCCAAATTTTAACCCCCGCATTTGCGCTCTGTGTGGTGTTCATTTTCCTGGTCGTTTAAATAATTTTTCGTACATTTAATTATAGGTTTTGAAATACGAATATTTATTCGATATTTTAAATTGAAGTATTTAATCAAATACTTAATAATTGAGTTATAAAATATAACTTGACTTGTTTCGTTTTGTTTGCGAGTTTATCATTTTAATCGCGTACTTGTTGTTTGTACGATACGAATTTGAGTTGAAATATTATTTAAATAATATTTTGGATAAAATAGAGTTATTAAATAATGTCATATTATGTAATAGATCTGTTCACCAACGTCCGTATTAATTGAATCGAATTGCATTCGATTTGAAACTTGTACAATTTAATCAAATCACATACTTGTATATATTCCACAATATATATATATATATATATATATATATATTGATACATTAATTAGCCTAACATAGAACTAATTACATGTATTACACTTGATTAGGCACTAATTATAAGTCCTAATTTGACGGGTGTCACATTTAGGGTTTGGGATTTAGGGGTTAGGGTTTAGGGTTTGAGGTTTGGGGTTTCTCCCCGAAACCCCAAACCTCAAACCATAAACCCTAAGCTCTAACCCCTAAACCCCAAACCCTAAAACCTTAACGCTTTACAAAACTCTAAGCCATAAATCATTCTAAACCCTAAACCTTGAACCATACTAAACCCTAACCCTAATCCTAAACCCTAACCTTAGCCCCAAATTAAATGTACAACCAATCACTAACACATGTGTTACCAATTTGTAAAACCCATCAAAAAATGGAAGGAAAAACAAGTTGTCGAAAGTATGCCTTGAGGGACGGTAAATCGAAGAGGAGAAAACGTTGAATTTTATGATGCAATTTTCATGATTTTTCGACTTACCGTTTGCGAGATATTTAACTTTTAAAAATGTGGATGAGAGAGAATAAAGTAACACATGGCAGAAATCTGTTGGTTCCCTCATTCTCACTTAAAGTTGGTGTACTCATTTGACCTTACTCTATAATTGTATTTCATAAATATATTATGGGTTAATGTACAAATTCGTTACTGTACTTTGCAAAAAAGTTCATGTAGGTTACTGAACTTTAAAAATATGCAATTGGATTATTGTACTTTCAAAAATGTTCAATTAGGTTACCAAACTTTCGTCATTATTGCAATTAGGTTACTGTACTTGTAAAAATGTACATAGCAATGTACAATTGGGTCACTAAACTTTGAACCAAAATTGAGCAAAAATAGGCGTGGTGAATAGGCGTGGTGACAAGTTTTGAAAGTACAGTAATCCAATTGCATATTTTAAAAGTTTAGTAACCTGCATGAACTTTTTCGTAAAATACAGTATCGAATTTGTACATTGACCCATATTATTTATATGACTAAATAGATTGTTTTATATAATTTAGGTTTAAATTATAAATAATTAATTGGGGTTTTGTTTTCAACATTGTGTAAAATATAGAAACTTAACTGTTCAATTAAACTTTAATTATAAATGATGATGTCAAAATGATGTTTCCTATAATTTATATATATATTTAAGATAATCTTTTTTTTAATAAGTTAGAGATCTTACTTTAAAATTTACTAAAATTAAAAGATTTAATTAAAATTTAATTAGAATGACGATCATAAGGATGTTTATTTACTATATATAACGAGTATTGATATTTTCCACATTATTTTTGATATGTCCACCATGTCTGAGCAGTAAGCAATTGTACCATATATAAAAAATTGTGGTGGAAATATCACAACCCATATATAGTTTATGATTATAAAACCCATATATAGTTTATGATTATAAGATAATGTTGTTTAAAATAGTTATTAGCATGGCTGGTTTTCGACAAACCGTAACGAGACCATGGTATTGCAATTCTGCCCACAAGTTCCTAATTTTATGTTATATACGAAAAAGCTCAATTTATAGCAATACACATGCTACTATCGCAATACATATGCTACCATCGTCAATTCGTCATAAATTAATTATATACTGGGTTGAAACATATTCTATTCTATTTGGGCCTGTAGGCTGGTTGAAATATTTGTTTTGTGTATATGTATGTGTATATATATTCTATTCTATTATATTTGTTTTGTGCCTACAGGATTATGGGGACCTCAAATAGAATAGAATAATTGTTTTGTGTATATATGTATGTGTATATAATCCATAATCGTCATATATGTATGTGTATATATTTTATTATATTATGGGGGCCTCAAAATAATTGTTTTGTGTATATGCATGTGTATATATACATACACATACAATATGATTGTTAGTTACATTGCAAGCAGACATATATGTCTAGTTTTTTCGAAGTTGATTGAGCCTCAACAAAATAAAAATAAGAAAAACATTTTACAGCTTGATATAAGGTCTTCTTTCGTTCATCATTAACGTTTTTACCCAGAGCTTCCGAAAACTCAGCGACGGCTCTTAACAAACCTAGCAACTATGAATACCAGTTTAAAGCATCAATAAACCACAGCCGGCGTTACACTTTGCAGCACCCCAATTGAATAAACAGTACACTAGGCATTCACGACGAGTAAAGTAATTAACGGAAATAGTACACTTTTAGAAAATAAATGGGAATTAAATTACTAAAACTTATACTCCTTTTAATAAGGAACTAATGTGTGCTGCAAAAATGCAAGTGTCATGATGTAAGGGTAAATTAAATGATCAATGTTGTAAATATAAAGAAATTTCAGAAGCTGAAAATGTAACTTTCATTTGAAAAAATGTTTTCAATCAACTACACCTAACATATCAAAAACGTATATACAAAGACAGCACGGGCCAGGTGATTGTAAAAACAACAAACTTATACAATTAATAACACAGGCCGGACCTGGGCATAGCGGTATAGGCGATGATTCAGGGCATCACACAAGGAGCGGCATCAAGTTTTCGATTAATATATTAGTTTTCTGTAATTTCAAATTGAATGACAGAGCTATAATGACTTTCATACGATTTAATATAGTTAATAATAGTTGCATATGTAGAAAATACGATTTTTAATTGTTTAATGAAAGAAAAAACTTGACCTGTATTTTAACGAGTCAAGATTGGAGCACAATTTTTGTTTTGGGGAATACGTTCCAAGTCACGAAGTTTCTGATGTTTTTTAGTTTTTAGTTGGACTTTTTATTTTAGCACCATATTGATATATAAATTCATATTTTAGTCCCCGTATATATTTTTCAATAATTTAACCCCAACTTTTTACATATACGTAATGTAACTTTTAGTGTTCTTTTCGGCAATTATATATAGTAATTAATGACACACCGAAATTAATTTGTAAAAAAATACACAATACAATGTGTTATGTAATGTTAATATAAATTCTAAAACTAGTGTAATATGTTGGGCAATGGTTTAGAGGAGAAGTGATGGAAAGGGTATAGACTATTTTATAATTTTGACATAATTTTGAACCTGAAAAACTGTCCGAGAAAATATCAAAAAATTGTCTAATTTTTTAATAAGAAAACTTGTTAATATGCAAGTTTCAATCAAATTGTTAATAAACGTAAGATGCGTTAACAAATATACATAATACAGTAAGTAACAAATATATATGATGTAGTAACAAATATACTCGATGCAATATATGATTAATACTCATTTTTAATACTCAAGAATAATACATAGATTTACAAACACACAAAGATGGTAAAAACATAAGATACATTAACAATATACAAGATGCAATAAAAAATAAAGTATTAGTAGTTTTTTTATTACAACACATAAAATGCTAAAAAAAAACATATGATGCAATAACAATAAGCAAGATGCTGTAAGCAAGTACTAGTATTTTTTCGATTTCAATAATAAAATCAAGATGTAGAAACACATAAAAATGCTAAAAAAAATATAAGATGCAGCAACAAATACAAGATATAGTAAATAATATAAATATATATCAACTGAATTTATGATGCACTAACAAATACAAGTTACAGTAAATAAATTATAGTACAAATATATATCAACTGAATTTACGACGCAGTAACGTAAGATGCAGTAGACTAAATATACGATACAGTTTGTTTTTTCATATCTAAAAATTAGATCTACTTTTCAGATCTACTTTTTAGATCTAGATCTAAGAACTTTCAGATCTAGATCTATAAAATGGAGGTGGTAATAAAGATGATAACGTAAGTGGTGGTGGCGTGGGAGTGGTGGTGGTAGAGCGGCGGTGGTGGCGGTGGAGAAGATGGAGAAACGATCACGGTTAATTACGTCCGGTGGAGGCCGGTTCATCAACTGTACGTGGTGTTTCGCATCTCAACTCTCCGACTACACATTCATCGTCGTTTCTCCGCCTCTTTTTTCGATCACAACGCGATGGTGGTGGTGGTGGACAGAGGTGTTGGTAGGGGACAAAGGTGTTGGTTGAGCACAGAGATGTTGGTTGTGGACGGAATGTTTATGTGTTTTGTGAAAAGGGGGGGGGGAGAGAGTTAGAGAGTAGTGTGTGTGTTTTTGTGGAGAGTGAAAAAAAAACTGACCAAGATGACCTAATTTAAACCCTCTCATCTTTTTTAATATATATTGCAATTCAGTCTCTCCTCTCAAAATAATTGCAAAATAGCCCATGCATGATCTAAACCATTGATTTCATAAATGGATGGTGATGATGACATGCCCCTCTTAGCTCTCCCAAAGAGCTCTTCCTTCCTGATCTCAAATCATAGTTTTATTTGAAAGATTAATAATATAATCATTTGTTTTTTTCATTATTATATTATTATTCAATAAGTACTTTATATATAGTAGTTAACATAATACACATACCACATTTTACTTAAAATTAAATTAAGAAATGATGTTCGTCTAAATTAATTGTCCCTTAAAACTAATATATAGAAGATTAGAAGTCAATTAATTCAAGTTACTTGTCAAATATAAAAGTAAATTCAAAATTTATAATAATTTCTTCTTTTATTGGATCATTTAGTTCAAATGTTCAATAGAGTATCCACTTACAATATTTTGTAAGTATTCACTTACATAAAAAAAAAAGACACGGTACTAACTTTATTAGATTGATCCCATAAATAATATATTGATCCCATAAATAATCTAAATTTCTACCAACTATTGTAAGACCGGTTACTATGGTACATAAGTGGAACGTCAGTTTGCAACTGACGTGAGGGATGCCAGAGGCACGGCTCCATCAGTTTTTCCATCGGTTAGATTTCGTCGTCAAACCGACGAGCTTCGTTTCATTTTTATTTTTTGTTGTTTATTTGTTTAGTGTGTAGAATAAAAGGTATATTGGTAAATGTGAGTTCTAGAAAAAACTAAAGTGATGTTCACTGTAGGTAGTGAAGCGTCAGTTTGTGTCAGTTTTGAAAAAAGCTGACATGACGCTGATGTGACACAAACTGATGCGTCAGTTGGTCACAACCATAGTGAGAGGTCTAATAAGCCTCCATATATATTATTTCTTGCTAGTTAAGTGATATGCACGGTTTATCGTATACCACCATTTTACCCGCATAATGTAGTGACTATAAAATAATTTTGTTCACAATATGTTTGTTTAATGATATGCCGTACTTAAGTAAATAGTAAAACAATAATACTATACCACTTTGTACATTATTTTATTTGCATTATATTTCATATAATTCTATATGGAGGTGATAATTCTCGACATAACTTGAAATATTACACAGAAGTGAATGAGGTAGAGTTGTATTCTAAAGTCTTAATTTATCTTATTGGGTTTCCGTTAAAGCCCAGGTCAATGGGTTGACCGACCAACCAACCCAATGCAGGTTGTATCCGAGTTGGTTACTTTTGACTCGTGAACCCATTTATCAAATTATTGTCGGGTTTAGAATTTAGATTGTGAACTTTAGACCCACAAACCTAACTCGACCTGCATCGCAATCCCTAAAAAAAATATATTATAATAGTAACTAAAAGTTAAATAAAATTAAGATACAAATATCTAATATATTTATTAAATGCTTTCAGTTATGTATTTAACAGTTGGGTTACTGACCATGCCTCTACGATTTATGTATGATATAACCATTACTTGGACGCTGATAAGTCTTCAGCTTCCTTTTACCTTTGTGGTCTCGCTGCATGTGTTTGTGCAGCGTCCCCTATAACTTGTAAACTACCATCAGCTTATGTATCTACGCTGATCAACTTAGAAGAATATTACTGATAGCTGCTGGAAGATTCCCTGAAACATTTATGTTAAGTCAAAGACTGGAGATATACATAGAAGATTTATGATTGAAGTAGAAGATCAACAGTTATCTTACATGCTCTAATAACTATTTCTAATCCAAGGTATACGGGTTTGACAAATACCCGTGTACCCGAGAAGGTTCATTCAACAAAGTGGATAATAGTCGTATGACCTGCGTGCAATAATACAAGAAGTCAACCCCTACTAATTGAAGAAAAAGTACTCCTACTTTTTCCGTAAACTTGTATTAATTAAATCAAAACACCTTTCCAAGAATGTGCTGTCAAGATTTATTAAATCTTTAAAAAAATTTAATAAAATCTTTACAAAATATTCAATCAGTTTGTAATATTATTCTCTGGATAATATTGAGAATTTATGGTTATAAATACTCAAGCCAACAACCAAATTGAATACACCTTCAACTGCATTAAATATAACCTTTGATCTATAGCAGCTACTCTTGTAAGTCAGTGAGCATTGTGCCAACACTTAGGTAGTGTTGAGATCACTGATAGTCATCAGCATCTTTGACTGAGTGACTTGTTATATTTGAATTTGTCATCAAGTTACAATTACTTAAATTAATGTGTCTTTTCTCTTCCGCAAGTAATTGTTGTAAAGTATTATTTTGATTCAATCAATAAAATTACTTTAAACTTGAAAAAATTGTATTCACCCCCTACAATTAATTGTGTTAGTAGTTATTAGGTTATTTGTTTAAACGGGACTAATATTAATGCTATATAAACTAATATAGTAATATTTACTTTTTTTTTTAAATCAAATGGTCAAATCCTTTATATATCAACTAGTGTTAAACCCGTGCGATGCACAACTAGCTTTATATAATGTCGTAATATGTGAATCACAAGTTAAAATGTTATATGAAATGGTGAAAACTTTCAGATTATAAAAGGGATTTTTTATCGGTATTAGTGATATTTTATAAATTTTAACCTCTCAAAAATGAATTAATAACAACATATTTTCCCCACAATATATCAATGAAATGGGAAGGTTAAAAAAGATGTGTATGTTATAAATTAACATTTTTATAGCTAACAAAAATTATCTAGTCATTGTGACCTTTCCATTTCCTATAGTTATAATATGTTAATCTTGCAACAATTGATAAACAATGTGTACGTTAATAGTCTTGGAAAAAATAAATTGTAAAAATTATAACAATTTAGACGTTTTATTGAATAACTAATGTACATATATATGCAAAATATAAATCATTCTACAATAATCAAATATATACCTACATTATATAGATTTGAAAAGTAATATAGAATTAATAGAAGTACACGTCTTACCATTCGCATACTGAATTGTAATTAAGTTATGTGAGATTAAAAAAATAGAAGAAGTCTCTTTAAGAAATAGATGATAACCTTGATCTGCTTATCCATAAAGCTTGTATTCAGTTTACTAAATAATATAAATTGAATTCCCTTAATTCGTAAGATGATAATAAAATTTTTTTCAAATTAACAAAACTTTAATGAAAGATATAGTTACATTAAAAGTATGTTCTCATAATTTACTAAAAGTTTATTTATTTATGTTTTAAAAAAGTGAAAGTTAGAGAAAGTTAGAGGAATAAGAGTTAAGATTAAGATGAAAAAACTAAAAGATTAAAATTAGAAGGAAAAAATAGATTAAAGGATGTCATGAGTTTGGACTATAATAAAAAATTATAAGTGTTATTATATGACACATTATTTTGAATTAAAATAGTATAATTTAATTTTACTAATTACCTTATTAAATGAAAATAGTTATAATATAAATTTTAATTGAATATTACCTTATTTGGAATAAGGGTGTAGGAAAATTCATATCATCAAGTAAATTTTTATATGGTGATGACACATAGGATTTGTATGATGTGGCATGTGTATATATTTGACAAGGTCTCCCCCCTTAGGTATAACGATAGAAGATAGACAATATATCAACTTTTATAATTATTTGGATTCACTTAAAATGTTTAAATGTTAAATAACATATTTAAATATTTAATAAATAAATTTTTATCTCGTTTTTATAGTTTGAAATTTGATGATATATTCTTTATATTATATATTAATATATAAGATATATAGAAAGTAAAGTTGAGTTATAATTTGTAAATAATATATGAATTTTATTAGTAGTTATATTAAAACAAGCTTAAAATACATTAAATATTCATTTATTTTTATATAAGTTATGAAAAAGATAAATAGTTATGGGGTTACATTTGCAACCAATAAATAATTATGAGATATTATATTTTATAATAAATTGCTTTTAATTATAGTGTTTAATTAAAAGTTGAGTAGAATAGTTAACATGGTAAAATATTAATTTACTATTTCTTCCTTTAATACAATACCCTAAACTCTTTATAATATAATATAGAGAGTAAGTTTGGTTCAAATAAGTATAACAACTTTCTATGAGAATGGAGGAACCAATAGGAATGTGCGAAGTGTCGCTAAACCCACTTTCCCCACCTTTTTAAAAATCAAATATCTTTCAAATGGTAAATTTCAAAATCACAAAAAGTGCACCATAAAACACAACGTTTTATTCTCTTCGATTAGAGATGCGATACGGTATAGATTCGACGATTTTTTGTGGGTTTTGAAAACGAGTAAAATCTATGATACCAAAAAAAAGTGTTTATGTGTTACTAGCTTGTATCACATATGTTACTAATTTGATTTTTAAATGCTGATTTTTATAGTGCAATTTTTATAATTTTTCGACATACTGTCTAGGAGATAATTAAGTTTAAAAAACGTGAAAAAATGATTTTTACAACACGTGACACGTTCCGATTAATTCATTCATTCTCACAAAAAATTTCTTTCTCATTTGAAATCTCATTCTCATTTGAACTCCGTAGATATCAAAAATATTCATTAATCTTTAATTAGAGATAATAGCGCGCGGTCCTTTGGTCCACACCGAACCTATTTGGTCGTGTCCTTCAAATTAGTTAAGGCATCAAGCAGCCTTGAATTTGTCGGGTATAGTTGAATACATGTGACGTATGTTTTTTTAATCAGTTAAATACATAAATGTGGGAGCCACCAATGCCCCAATTTTCGTTATAAATAGCACGTTACATGGGCTATCAAAGCAATGATCATTGACTTATTATATCATTGAACTCCTATTTTAATTTCTATACTGATACTAATACTAATACTACTAGCCAAATGACACAACTAAGCAACCATGGATTATGGTGGTGGCAACCGATGATTGGGGAAGTTACTCCGGCGGTACTGGTCGTCACAGTTTCAGTGGTGATGCTGGCAATTGTGTGGTACAAGATGACACTTGGGCGGAGCACCTCACCGCCGCTGCCACCAGGTCCCCTTTCCTTGCCAATAGTTGGGTACCTTCCATTTATTGGTCCTGACATTCACAAACAGTTCAGCAACATGGCTCGTACCTACGGCCCAATCTTCAAGTTCTATCTTGGAAGCAACCTTCATGTCGTGCTGAACACCCCAGAGTTGGTAAAAGAGGTTCTCCGTGAACAAGATGATGTGTTTGGTAACCGTGGCATAACAATCGCTAAGTCATTGATATCTAATGGAGGTCACGATCTAATATTTTCCAAGCTGACCTCCGACTGGCGTAAGCTACGTAAGATATGTGTGATGGAACTGCTCGGCAACAAGCACCTTGAAGCATGTCGTTCTGTCAGAACGGAGGAAGTTAGGAAAACAGTCAGGAATGTTTTTAGTAAATTGGGTACACCGTTCGATATCAGCAATATAGCTTTCTTGACAGAGGCGAACGTGTTAAGAAGAATGGTTTGTGAAGATGAAGGGGAAGAAGATGGAAGCTATCAGGGAGATGAGCTGCAGATGATTTTCACCAGGATTATTGATTATGTCGGACAACATAACTTGTCTGATATCTTCCCTATTTTAGCTTGGTTTGATCTACAAGGTATCGAGAGGGGCATGAAGGAGCAGACCAAAAAATTGGATATTATTCTGACAAGAATGATTGAAAATCGAATCAAATCCAACACCAAATTGTTAGAGAACGGAATCGCGAATCGAAGACAGACAGATTTCTTACAGGCCTTATTGGAGTTCAGGGAAAAAAATGAAGAAACGCCACTTAGCATCACCCAAATAAAGTTTCTTCTAAAGGTAATTAAGCTAATCCTTAATACGTTATAGATATAATAGGCGATACAGTGCTTCGTCTTATTTGTCGACTTTAGTTCATCACACACGCATGATGCATCCGTCATATATCACATAGTATAGAAAAGGGTAATTTTAAGGGTACAATAAACCTCGTACCGTATTTTAATGGTACGTATGTGCCCCACCCGCAATGAGCATCAACGTACACCGGACAAAACACATGTTCAAAATCACCGACATATGTTGAGGCACATATTTGGACCACCGCGTTGTCTGTAATACATGTGAGGTCTGAGCGTTTGCGGTGACAGTACCGATTGTTATGAAAATTATTTAAATTACACCCTAGTATCCTTTTAAATTATTAATCCCTTCGTCCCATAATAATCGTCCACTTTTGACTTTTTGAAGTATTTCTTTTACAACTTTAAACTTAAATATCTTTGTTTGTGCTATATAATACTTGATAAAAATTATACCAATGAAAATACATTTATAACCCAATTCATTCTTATATTTTGTAACAAGTATTATATAACAAAAACAGAAGTATTTATGGTCAAAGTTGAAAAACAAAGACTTTAGTAAGTCAAAAACTGGATGATAATTTTTGGACGGAGGTAGTAGTTGTTAATAAGTAATGTGTGTGTGTCAGTCTGATATTATACAAAATCACTACTAACAATAAAAATGGTTGTATCAGAATATCATGATTGCGGGAACAGAGACAACCACAACACTTGTAGAATGGGTCATGGCCATGGTTATTGGAAACGAAAACGTCACGAAAAAGATTCGTGAAGAATTGGAAGAAGTTGTAGGAAAAAACAACATTGTTGAAGAATCTCATCTCTCAAAATTAAAATACCTAGACGCAACGATTAAGGAAACTTTTCGGTTGCACCCTGTAATCCCTATCATATTGCCACGGGTACCAAGCAAAGATTGCACTGTAGGAGGATACACCATCCCAAAGGGTACAAACGTCTTATTGAATGTTTGGTCCATGCAACAAGATCCTCGATACTGGGACAATCCGTTAGAGTTCAATCCGGAGAGGTTCTTAATAAACTCCCCGGAGACAAACGACTGTGATTACTATGGAAACAATATGAAGTACTTACCATTTGGATCTGGGAGAAGACTTTGTCCAGGTATTTCATTATCCGAGAAAATGCAGATGTTTATAATTGCTTCGCTCTTGCACTCCTTTGACTGGAGGATACCCGAAGGCGGGCAACATGACGTTTCCGATAAATTATGCTTCACGCTAAAGATGAGTAAACCACTCATTGCTATCCCATCACAAAGGTTGCAAGATCTAAGCCTCTATGAGTAATCTAGCTTATAGGACTTTTCCATATGGTTAAGATCCTCTCTAGATTACTTGTAAGCTTTGTGTTTAAATTCCTGTAATCTAATTTGGATGTTTAAGAAATAAATGTACCATCATCATGTAGGTTCAGTGTTATTTTCTTGCTTACAAGTCTTTGGATCGTTAATGTTTGTACTCAAGGTATAATAACAATAATATTCGATGTATTTACTTTTGTTTAATGACACCGTTGTGTGATTTGGATATAGTCCAATAGCAAATTTGTGCATGAAGTAATCTAGCATCAACAAGATTACAAAAAAATTGAAAATCTCAATAACATTTCGTACCTTTATCATCGATCTTTACATAAATGACGAAAAAGGGAGGAAATAACATAACAAATAACAAATTATTAATATATCGCAAATTGCTGAACAGTAATGACTAGTCCAACTATGTAATTATTGTGAATATTTGATTTCTTTCATACGTAAACGTACACTCGTATGAAAAGAAGAATAATTATCAGTAAGTCAATCACATTATTGTGAATACTGCGATATTTTTTATTTATAATGATAATAATAATAGTTGAACAAGTCAATACCGAGTTATTACTTGCCACCGTACAACGTATTATTACAAACGCAACTAGGGCCAACTTAAAATTATTAACACACTAATAAACAAAAATGGGTTTACGTACTATTTGAAAGAGTATTATTATAATTATACTACCTCTTTTATTATTATACTAATTTAAGACCCACAAAATTTACGGATTGACTTTATGATATGTCTTATATGGATATGTTATATGCATTTGATATGTGTTTTGTTGTTGGTGTACCACTACTACACAATCAACTATAGCCCACCCCTAATAGATCACGGAAATGGTGAAAATCACTTCAAACCCGTGATCCGTTTGCAAAACGTCGTGCGTTTTTACTTTTCTTTCCATTGACCACGGCTCAAAGATTTAGCGGGACACGGACGTGTATTCAAAGCCGTGGTCAAAATCCCTGAATACACAAACCACGGTTACATTCGACGAGGGGTGGTCTATGTTTTTGATAAGGACCACGGTTCCTAACTACAAAGCGAAGTTAACTTAATCGGACTACAGCTTTTAATCTCAAATCGTGGTTCTTTCAAAACGAATTAATGACCCAATTGTACTGTAAAATGTATTTTCATGTGGGCCGTGGGCTGTGGCCTTTGGGCCTAGATGTAAGTTGTTTGGATCAATACGTACGTACCGTATATTGAATAATTTTCTAATACAACCGCGTGTCGGTTGTGTGAACCGTGGTCCTTTTGGATGTAGCAATATAGGTGACCGTTAATTATTTTTTGATCTTGGATAATTTGAAAGTTGCATTTAATTTGGAAATCAACGGGAGAAATTTATTGCAAATTTATTGCTAATAGTATTCTCATTCTATATAACTCGATGCTTTTTTCTTATATTTACAAAATTTACACCGGTACCATATATATCTCTTTTTTATACACAAAAAGAAAAAAATGGCAACTGAAGTTGAATAATATGTGTTGGGCAAGAAATTTGACTTACTGATCAAGATTGACAAAAACATTCTCGAGTCACTTGAAGAAACTCTCAAGAACTTGAATGAAGCAACTCCGAAGATCGATAAATGGATCAAAGAACTAAAAGCTACAGGTGATGAATTTAATTGTGAACTTTCCAAACCTGAGATCGAATTTCTTGAAAAATATGAAGATCATGATCTTGAATTCTACACAGCCCGGAAAGTATCGATCTAGTGTCTGAAATCATGTTTCGAAGATCATGATAAAATTCATAAGGATTGGAAAGAGATTATGCTAAAAGGAGACGATGAAAATTAATTTTGTACCTTCGAATTTGATTCGCTAGCTAGGTTGTTTGAATTTGATTTGCAATATGAATTTTGATAGCTTCCGTTTCATATTTGTATTTGTTTATTTCTTTGTATTAATTAGTTCGATATATCTCTCGGTCTCTCTCTCTCTCTCTCCCTCTCTCTCTCTCTCTCTCTCTCTCTCACACACACACACACACACACATATATATATATATATATATATATATATATATAACGTTATTAATTATTTACTTTTACGCTTATATCTATTATTATTATCGAAAATTGTGATGTGATTTTGTTTCCATACTTACTAGCAGCTCTTATATTTTTTTAAATTTGTGTTAAATTAAACATTTAAACTAGTAAAATATAAGTAATGAAATACGTATAGTAGTATATGGTTCAACGTCTTAAAACTAGGCAAAACTAAAGGCACGTGGTTTCGGTCGCGTAGGGCTTTCAATGTGATACAAGATACTTATAGAATATTATTGAAATAATACTTGGAAATAATTAGGCTTATCAATAATTTAATATTATTTAATAAAATGATGTTCACCAACGTCCGTATGAGTGTATCGGAATTCGACCGATATAATAAAATGCACGATTTAATTCAATCGCGTAGATACGTATATATATTTATACACGTAAGAATACATACAATTAGCCTAATACAACTCTAATTACACTTACTACAAAATGATTTGGACTAATGACAAGCCCAAATTTGGCGGGTGTTACAGGGCATCAGTGTATTGAGGTCAACTGGGTAGTTGGGCTATTTGGTTATTGTGTAAATTACACAGGGTCTTGATTCATTTGTTGTGTGTAGAACCTGTGTTTGAGTATAATAACCATTAGCTATCAGTCTCATCCGTTATGATCATACGAATATCTTTGGGTAAGTGTTCTTGGAGAGCCACCCGGGTATTATGTTATCTTAAGAACCACCGATCCTTATTGTGTACTGTGTAATATGTGTTTACGAATATTTGATGTAACAGGTGGTTATGCTAAGTTGAATTGTGGGTGACAAATTCATTTACTTAGCTTTGTGCTAATCCCTTATTTTACTTCCTGCAGGTTATATTTTGTGTATGTGGGTAGCAGGAAGATGATGCTTTTGAAGCAGGAAGTGTTTAACAAACTGTGCTACTCTGATATGTTTTGATAAACTCTGTTTAGAATTATATAACACCTCGGTTGTGTAATATATGTGTTATGGGTTTTAATAACTTTTAACTGTGATGTATTAATTATGTAAACAGTTTATGTACATTATCTTGAATGTACAGTAATGAAATATGTTTTATAACCTACGCATCCAACTGAAATTATATAATATTCAAGTTTAGAACGAGGGGTGCTATACTTTCGCAACTGCATTTGCTGTTGTTCACAACTATTTTATGCTGTTTGGCAGCCGTTCACAACAGTTTTACCTGCTGTTTTGCAGCAATTGGAATTGCTCTTTTGTAGTAGTTTTTCCTACTAATTTATGTTCGTTTACAAGGGCCGAAGATGCTTAGGGCGGGAGGGGACGATCGCCCCTCCTAAAATTGTGGTTGTAATTAGGGACTTATATATTAAGAGGGTTTAATAGAGGAAAAATGTTGTAAGATGACCCCCTCAAAAACTGTAACAAGCTATTTATTGTAGGTTTTAGGTGATTAAATATATATTATTGACGTTATAATAGATAAATAGAAGGTTAAATTGGTATTTCATGGATGAATTTGAGATCGGGAGAGTGGAGTAGTGGAGTTGTAGAAAGAAGGTGGGCAAGGAAGAAGACACTATTTTTTGGGTATCGATAAATATAACAAACTTTTTGTTGTATACATCAAATAATATGCATAGCAGTATTGTACTGTACATTATATATATGCATAAAGTTGTTGTATCCATCAAAAAACATGTTGTATTTATCAGTAACCCTATTTTTTGTTATATTTTTCAATAAAGGCCCTCCTACTTTTTACCAAGTATCAATTTCAACCATTATCTTCTTTAAACTATTAAACTAGCCCTCTATTAACTCTTTTAAGTTAAATATTTAATTAAGGATTTTGCGGGGGTTTTGGTTAAGATATTAAGTGATGGATAAAAAAGTGTACTCAAACAATAACTAACTTTTTGTCCTCCTAAATTTTAATTAATGTACAACCATTTTATGCATGTTCAAACAATTTAAACAAAGCCCTAAAGGCTTTATTTAGCAAAATCCTAATACAAAAACAAATTAAAGTTAGCGTATCACATTTAATTAAATTTTAGTTTTTTTATCCTATTCTTTATACAGCATCGGGCCGTCGAAATACGCGAGTACCTTCTTTTTTCTACGTTGTAATGACACTATGATATTGCAAAGAGGTTTGTCTCATAAGATATAATTGATAGATTCCGAGATCTTAGAAGTGGTCGAGCCGAATTGAATTTTTTTTTTATTTGTAAATCTAATTATGCTGTGTATCAATCTTGATTGATATTGTTCCATTTCATATATAACGTACACCTTATATGCTAATGGTTTTCCGATTGTATTTCTTAATTGATTATTTTGTGTTTATTCTACATATGCACCTTATATGCTGATGGTTTTCCGATTGTATTTCTTAATCGATTATTTTGTGTTTATTCTACATATGCACTACAGGTTCCGATTAGAGTTGTGACAAGGTTTGACATTTTTTTTTTTTCCGTTTTTTTTGGTTTTGAAAACAACTAACACATGAGTTATCAACGAGTTAATATTAATTTTAGTACAATATGTACCCCCCCAAAAAAAAAAAGGTCGAAAGTATGCTTGTGAGATGACAAATTGAAGAGAAAAAAAAATAATAATTTTTATAATGTAATTTTTATATTTTATCAAATGATTGTTTGTGAGATATCTAATTTTTAAAAGAAAATAAGTATTATGACACAAATGCATTCTTATTAAATCCGACATTCCAATCAAATTTTTTATTCTCATTTTTGAAGCTCACTTTTGGTATCTATTACCCACCCAAACTGCGTTGAACCCATTCTAGTTAATTAATCTTATCTCCCAAACTATTTGGCTTTTATTTAAATATCAATGAATTTATAAATTGTTTTCTGCTGCTACTGAGCCAATCTATTTTGACACGTTCAGAGTTGCAACTGTTCTGATCTGCTCGAGTTACGACCCCAACAGATTTTCCTCCACATTATTTGAATATTACAGACCCAAATTGTACACATAAACGCATTTTTCTTACTTAAACAACTATGGCATTCTGAATATGCTAAAATGATACGCAGTGCATTTACGTTAGAATGATGATTAATGCCACGAGCGGGGTTGAAAAAGTCGGCCTGCTAGTCAGGTTTTGAAAGTACTCCAACTCAACTAGCTAGGCCAAAGTCGGCCAACGGGTCAATGTCGGACTTAGTTAGTCAAAGTCAGATTTATTTAGTCAAAGTCAGATTTATTTAGTCAAAGTCAAGGTAGGAATTTTTTTTTTTAATTAAAATCGTTAAAAGTCATCAGAATTGCTCCCAAGTCAAAGTTGGCTAAATTTTTTTATCATGATCTTATAATGATTTTTTTTATTAAAATGGTGTCAGAATTGGTCCATAATCAAGATCTGTTAAGGATTTTTTTGATTAAAATCGGTAAAAGTCATCTGAATTGGTCCAAGTCAAAGTAGGGTAAGAATTTTTAATAAAGATTCAATTAAACGTTTATGTTAATGTCTTGAACAATTATGTTAAAGTTTGTATTTATTTATTTTAGGCGGTGCTTGGTTTGAATAAGGGAACGTGAATGGAAAAGATAAAAGGGATTACTAAGGAAATGCAATCAATATATCATAGAATTATCTTTATGTTTGTTGTTGCTTGATACGTTGAATGGATACTACGTAATTTTATTTTATATATATTAAAGTATAAAATACTATATATTGTTGTGAAAGTACATAATAATGTACAAGATAAAGAGAAAAGAGATTTGTATTATTTATCTGATCATCTCACCAAAAAGATATATAAAGATACAAGATGGTTTAACCTACAAGTAATCAATTTTCTACTATAGTACAAACTCTATATAACATGTATAGACATCCATTTCATATTCATCAATAACACTCCCCCTTGTCCATTATATACAAATCATGCCTTGTTAAAACCTTCTAGATAAAATTCAAAGGGATAAAAATCTAGTGAAGGAAAAAAAGTACATAATCCTTTCAATACGTTTCGGGATGTTGTCTCAATAATATCTTAGAGAAGTGATTTAAGTTTCTTTTCATTGCCAGACTTTTTAATAAATCAATAAGATAGTTGCATCCACCAATTAGAAAATATCACCTCATATATAATCTTGGTCTTTGTATCACCACGTACCTCTTGCCTTAAATCTCATAGTTTCTATAACACCCCGCATTTCACAAATAATTATTATATTATAAACGGTGGAAGCGCGTCCCAAACATTTACCAATAAAGTATTTACAAATACCAAAAGATGATACGTTTCAAAATTTACATTTATACATATATAATTACAAAACATGTTCCAAGACTGGGTGTTATATTACTATCCAAAACTTGACTTTTATTTCCAAAAGGTCAGAGTATGCGTGATCCCAGTCAAACATTCCATTATGTATCTACCACCCGATTCATAATCTAACCAAAACCTGCAAAATGTTAAACACGGTGGGATTAGCTCTACTGCTAAGTGAATAGAACCGTATCCGACAGTTCAATTCAGAAATAACAAGCCTTACAACAAATAAACACAACAAGATATGTTTACAGCATAAAGCTTCGCAAACATATAAACACATAGCGTCAAAGAGGACCGGCGGTTCCTGATTAGCCAATCGAAGAACCCTTAAACCACTGCCGACCATAACAGTGATTTACCGATAATTTGAAGCTATCTTCACTGACTAGGGTTCATCCATCAACTATATGTATCGGAAACCCCACCAGCCAAACAATAGCAACAAACCCAACCAACGTTGACCTCTGAATCCAAATATGCCCAATGGCCCAAGAAACACATAATGCATAATCGTCATGACAATATGAAATAATAATAAATAATTAACCCAATTCAGCAATATTAACAAGTATAGCAATATCTCAAATGATTAAACAATCAATTTCAATAACCAAGTGTTCATCCGTTGCAACCAAACTTGTTACAACAGAATTGAACAGAAGAATACAGTTACCACTCACCGATATTCCTAGCTTCAAACTCAGTAGTCTTATATTACTGAGTTGCCGCCCGCTTATCTGAGAACACAAGGATAACAAGTTAGTATCTTGTTCCATAACTTAATCCACAATTATCTTTGTTACATTTTAACATATATACATCATTTCCTAAGTTTACTTATTATCAAATCATATCATTTGCTCATTATTACCATAAACCTATAACAAAACAGTTATGACTAATTTAAAGATCAAAATCTGATTTGCTACACAAACCTAAGGACCCGCCGGCTGGGCCAAGGACTCGCCGGTTTCACCCCATAATCCTTCGGCTCGCACCACCTAGCCGCCGGGTACAAGGGGTTTTGAGGCAACATCACAAAGTCGAGTTTTAAAGCTTCTAGCAGCAGCCGGTTAGGGTAATTAGCCCGCCGGTCTAGGGTCACAAACCGCCGGCTTGGGTCTTTGACCCGCCGGTTTGCCAACCCAACACAGAACCCACCGATTGGGGGTGATGACCCGCCGACTTGTTCATCATTTACAGCACCAGCAACTGTTCATCCCCCTTTTCAGTCCAACCCAATACGAAATTATCCCAAAATTTTCAATTTCATATTCAACAAGGCAAATAACATTCATACATAAACTAATTAGGTTCCATACATGATCAAATAATTATCATAACATATGCAATTCCCATATTTTAACACATTTCATCTTTTGACCCCTTTTTCATAATCAACCAAAAACTCATACAATTTCCACAATTAAGATGAAGTCAAGATGATGATGGTGTTAACATGAAGCTAAATCATCACACAGAACTATTCTCTATTTGATTCTTCAAGTTTCAAGCATCATAATCTGTAACACCCCCAAAATCACAGTTTAGCGGAAGCAAGCTTTGGGGTGCTACTAATCAAATATCACAGCACAAAAGTAAAGCAAACGACATCTATATGCGACGTATGTAAAATAGTTACATTTTCATACATAAAAATGTTTGAAACATAACGTTTCTGGTTACAAAATGGAGTTCCCTAGAGTCCGCGTAAAAGGCGGGAGATTCTATTACATAATCATAATAAGTACAAAAGATAATGCTAAGAATCTCCGTTAAATGCAAAGTAGAAATCATGCGACTCTAGCTAGGTCCTGAGGGAATCCTACTCCGTATGTGTACCTGAGATACAAAGCTAAAAGGTCAACACGAATGTTGGTGAATCTCACAGGTTTGTAAATAAAGTAAGTGTTTGAACACAAGATTTCATTAATAAGGCCCGCAGGCGTAAATCAGTTATTTGCAATTCTCGCAATATAAGTAAGTAAGTTATACCATTGCCATGAGGCTCATAATCGAAGCTTAACCCGTAAATAATAAATTTGCTCCCGTGACATGCTCGGAAATTGAGCAAGCATCAGTAACGAATAATAGTCGCCCGTTTATACAGAACGGTTCGTGGTAGCGCTACTACCCCGGGCGGGGAGGGTCATTTCCCTAATGGATTCATTAACTAGTGTTCGCGCTTAAGTACATAACTAACGATATATGATGAGGAGGCTTCCCCAAATAAATGGTGAGAAAACTCATGCAATTCCGTTTGGTAAACATGTAAATCAGTACTCGTGTTCATAAAAATAAGCAATGTATCTCACCCCGTAAGTAAAACAGTAAAACAGTAAAAGTGGGGCTACGAGACTCACCTGAGTCCAGTAAATACGTATGTGTAATCAACCAGGTAAAGCGGTTGTAAGTCTGTGTATCGATTCTCAGAATCCTGCAACCTTCTGGCGTCCGTAACGCACAAGGTTGTAAGTAAACTAGTAAACGAGTTGGTGTCTTAAAAGATCACCCATGCTAGTTGTCCACTCAACTAGGACATGTCCAAGTGTGTGTTTAGTAAACCGTTTTCATTTTGAAAACAAGTATGGCCCGTTGGTGACAGTTTGTAAACATAATCCGGGAGTGGTATTATTATGTATGTCGTTTTATTAAAAATCGTATCTAGGATTTAAATTCGGAAAATTGGTCAAGTCGGATTATGGACTGAAATAGTGGTGCGAATTGAGTTCGCGGTGCGAGCCGAGTTCGGCTCGCAAGGCAGTAGGCTGCGAACTGAACTCAGTTCGCAACACAAGGTTCGGTTCGCAAGTCGACTCGCAGGTCAACTCGCAAGTCCACTCGCAGGTCGACTCGCAAGTCAACTTGCAGGTCGACTCGCAAGTCAACTCGCAGGTCGGCTCGCAGGTCAACTCGTAGGTCGACTCGCAAACCTACCCGCAGGTGGGTTCGGTTCGTCGTTGGGTTCGCGAGTTCAATCTTCGGTTCGCAATTGGGTTCGCCTCGCAGGACGAACAGATCTCGGTTCGCAGAACGAGCTGTTCGAACACTTTTTCATGAAAATGCATTTTCAAGTCGATTTTTGGGTAAATCTTTGTTGAGTAAACGTTCTAGCATGTAAATAAAAGCTTTACAAGTAATTACATCGAGTTTTAAGGCGTTTCATACCAAGAATCGAAAATGGAGATGATGAAGGTGAGGTAGAAGATGATGGCGGTCCTTGTGCTTTCTCTTGATGATGATGATGAACGGTTTTGATGATGGTGGCGTTGATGTTGCTGCTGATTTGAAGGAAGAAAAGGGGAAAGAAAAGAGAGGGTTTTGGAAATGTAAGTGTGTGTGTGTGTGTGCTTGTGAATAAAATGGAAGAATTGAAGGATGGAGGAGTTTTAAAGGAGATGGGTCATGGGTCGGGTTGAGGCTTGGATCCGCGGGTTTGGGCTAACCCATTTGGGTCTCGATCTCGTGAACTCGTTGCTCCGATTTTTATGTTACATTCCGCGATTGTTTAAATGTCGTTCCGTGTTTCGTGTTTAAGTATATCCAAAATATTTTAACAGAAATGTTTTATCAAAACACTAATTAATGAGTTAGAAAATTATAATTTGAATTGTTTTCGCTTGACTCACGTGCTTCGTGCGTGTTTGTCGTGTACAGGGTGTTTTTATCAATGAGAAATACTTGGAATATATTCTCACAATATATTAATGAAAAATCACGTTTGTTTGGATAAGTCCACCTTGTTATAAAGTTTTGTCACCAACGTCCATTTATTAATGTCGGACCTTGTCCGGTTCATAAGTGTACGATTTACATTAGATCGCGTAAGCGTGCCCGTATTCACACCATAATGTCACCTTTATTTAGGGTATTATGAAACTGAATACCCAAAATTTCAAGTAGTTTAAATTACCAATTAAAGTCCTGAATTGGCAGGTGTTACATAATCCTAGCTAATTCAACATGCATTACATAATCAAAGTCAAAACCAAGAACACAAAGGCATGAGTACTTACACTTGAAAAGAAACAAGATGGTGATGATGCAAGGATGAAGATAATCTGATTTTACTAGTCTAAATCTTCCAAACACAATTTAATCCCCAAATTTCCTTTTGATTTTCTTAGAAAATTTTTGAGAAATAAAGATATAAAATCTAGAGAGAGAGAGAGATGAGTAGATAGAATGAGCAGATGGTTTGGGAATAAAAGGGTCGACACATGTCCACTGATTCATCCAAATACAGTCTAATTTTTATTTCCCAATTAAACCTATAGTCTGGAACCCGAAAATACCCGTGAATCAAAATATTATCATTTTACTGTCAGGTTCAACAATTTAAAACAAGTAATATTTTATTAATCACAATAAAACCTGTGACCCTTTTACTTATTTATTTTCAATTAATCCAATTTAAACTACTTCCTTTTATATAAATATTCATTTATTTCCAGGCCCTGAACAGGGTGTTACAAATCTTCCCCTCTTTAAAAGATTTCGTCCCCGAAATCTAATCATACCTATTTAATTCCAAATTCTAATCTTAACAATCTCTACTCAATAAACGACTTATAGATCATTCATGTATAAAACATATATTAAAATAAAGTTAACTTAAAGTATACCTGTTACGTCATCGTTAAGCCCAAGAGCTTCTCCCACGGTCATCTGAAAAGCTATACCAGTTGCCGGTGGTATATTCTTCCTCTTCTGCCCCACAGATGACGAGGAACCCGTGCCTGAACTCCCTGCTAAACCTGTACCTTGCCTTGCCTTCTCCAGACACTGCCCTGCCCTGTGACCCTCTTTCTGACAATTCTAGCACACATTCCGAGGGTAAGTACAATCCCTGATGTTATGTCCGAACAATCCGCATTTCCCACATCTCGCAGTCTCAGGCGTACACGGCCCAGTATGTGTGACACCCGACAAATTAGGGCTAGTTATTAGTTCCTAACCATCTGCTAATACATGTAATTAGTGCTAGATTAGGCTAATTGTATGTATCAATATATATATATATATATATATATATATATATTGGAATATATATACACGTACGCGATTATGTTCAATCGTGCATTTTCATATCGGGCGGATCCCGATACATTAATACGAACGTTGGTGAACTCAATTTATTAAATAATACGAAATTATTTGATAAACATATCTATTTCCAAATATTATTGCGATAATATTTCACAAGCATTTCGTATCATATATAATGCTCAGAAAGACCAAAAACGCGTGAAACGCGCCCGACACGCAAAGATAAACTCAAGTTATATTTTTATAACTCAAAACTAAGTATTTTAATAAAATACTTCAAGTAAAAATATCGCGATTACACGCGTACAATTATAACATTTTAAAACGTTATACGGTTAATTAAAACGTAAAACAAACGGGTAAAAGGGCACCGCACACAACACAACTTTGGGGAAACAAATTTACACACCACATGGGGTGGGACCCCTATGATTCCTGCATAAAAATGGCAAGAGGATGGCTTGCCATACTCTCC
The DNA here is from genome assembly GCA_963422505.1 of Pseudognaphalium luteoalbum. Classification (NCBI taxonomy): domain Eukaryota; kingdom Viridiplantae; phylum Streptophyta; class Magnoliopsida; order Asterales; family Asteraceae; genus Pseudognaphalium; species Pseudognaphalium luteoalbum. Next base: position 32,914,388 of record OY730194.1, on the reverse strand, counting down.
CCATCCTTCCTTGAATTATACTCAACATTACCACCATCACTCCTTCACACACCATACTTCCTCTATCACTCTCTACTCCTTCTCTCTCTCTATCTCGGCTCTCTCTCTCTCTTTTCACAGAGTTCCAGCCCAAAAACAACCACCACATTCCATCATTAAGCCACCACAATCCGCCTTATCACCGCGACGAAGATTTTCAAGAATACACGCGGAATCGAGCACTCTACTCCTTCTTTCTTTTTCTTCTACTAAACAACCATTGTAAGAACTTCATTTCTCTTCTAAAGTACTTTCTTTATGTTTATTTACATGTTCTAGTACTCCCTTGACTTGGATATGTCCAAAACATAAATCGAAACGCATTTTACAACTTGAAATGCTACTTTAACTTTCTGTCCAGAAAAAGGGTCAACTTCCATGATTTTTATAAAATTCATCTCTTAACTAAAATGGTCGCTTCTTAAGCCTAAAATGTAGCTCGTGGTGTTAGCTTTCCAACTACATCTACTTCGTGACATATCGATTTCGTTTACTATTTTAAAATGATATTTCCGTTAAGGTACGCATTACTGTTCCGGCGGACAGAAACATTCATCCCCTTCTCGAGACCATATCTTGAGTTCTAGACCACTAAAACGTATGAGACTAGTGCCAAAACCTCACATATTTTGTCAAATTTAAAAAGATCTTCTATGACCATTTCCAGAAATGTCCGTATTTTCGTGTATAACTCGATCTTTGAACATATAACCGTTTTGGACCAAGTCTGACCACACCTTGAAACTATTTTTGTTTAAAATAGTAAACAAACATATAAAAATACCATAAAGTGCAGAAATGAACTAGACATATATGAGAAAATGTGTGATTTTTGGTTAGGTATAAATCGGAATAGAAATGCTCCAAATCGAAAGGCTTATCGAGATTATAACAAACAGTGGTAACAAGTTAATAAACTAACAGTGGTAATGAGTTAATTAACTAACAGTGGTAACGAGTTTATAACAAACTGTGGTAACAAGTTAATAAACTAACAGTGGTAACAAGTTAATTAACTAACAGTGGTAACGAGATTATAACAAACAGTGGTAACGAGTTAATAAGCTAACAGTGGTAACGAGGTTATAAACTAACAGTGGTAACGAGCTTATAACAAACAATGATAACAAGTTAATAAACTAACAGTGGTAACGAGTTAATTAACTAACAGTGGTAACGAGTTTATAACGAACAGTGATAACGAGTTTAGTAAACAGTGGGAACAAATTATAACACTTGTATTCTAGAAAATCATTGGTCCGTCAATCCTCATTATTATCGCATGAAATCTCAACTCCGTGAATACCATTGTCTCATAAACAAAAACCGTGAATATCATTCACGCATAAACACAATCCGTGAATATCATTCACGCATAAACAAAAACCCATGAATATCATTAACGCATAAACAAAGTCCGTGAATTACTAATCTCGCATGAACAGTACCCTATTGTCGGATAAATTGTAGCCTTTGACTTTCTTTGGCTCACGGACCAAATGTATTGTCGCATGAAACAGAAACTTGAAGATACTTTTTATACCAAGCCTTGAATACATACAATATCACGACATGCTCGATTTAACGTTAATAACAAATAACTAACTTATGTATATGCTTTACAAGGTATACAAACACGATGAATTACATAATAATAATATGTAAATTATTATTACCCCTCCGTCACCAACGGGCCACATTTACTTACAAAATAATTTCAAACATACAAACAAATGCTTGGACATTTCCTAGTTGAGTGGACAACTAGCATGAATGATCTTTTGAGACATTTACTTATACATACAACCTTATATGCTTAGGGCATTAGAAGGTTGCGGGTTCGCGGAACCTACGGATTACTACTGCTTTCAGAATTTACATTTATTAAGTTAAACGCTTGCTTGCTTGACTCAGGTGAGTCTTACAGCCCCACTTTTACTGTTTTACTTATGGGGTGAGATGCATTGCTTACGTTTTCTTGAACACAAGTGCTAAATTACTTACTTTTCATATACGGGCTTGCATGAGTTACTTACTAATCCACTGAAATCCCTCCATCATAGTTTCGTTAGTTATGGACTTAAGCGCGAATATTAGTTAATGGATCCATCAGGGACTGACCCTCCCCGCCCGGGGTAGTAGCGCTACCACGAACCTTATGTATAAACGGGAGACTTTTATTTGTTTCGTACGAGTGTTTGGATTGGGCACTCGCGGGGGCACTATACGGTACTTGGCTGTACCACTGATTTACGGGTTAAGCTTCGACTACGAGCTCATGGCAACGGTATATACATATTTACTTATTATTTGCTTGGTTGCAGATACTTGATTTCGCCTGCGGGCACAACTGATAAAAATCTTGTGTTCAAACTATTACTTACTTACAAACCTGTGAGATTCACCAACATTCATGTTGACCCTTTTTAGCATGTATTCTCAGGTACACGTACGGAGTAGGGTTACTCCAGGATTACTAGCTAGAGTTGCATGATTTCCAAACTGCATTTAACGGAGATTCTTTAGCATTATCTTTTGTAACTATGGTTATGTAATAGAATCTCCCGCTACGTACGCGGACTCTAGGGGACCTTATTTTGTAACGAAAACATTATGTTTTCAAACATTATTTCATATGGGAATATAACTATTTTACAAACGTCTCATTTAGAGGTCATTTGCCATACTTTGGTGCTTGATTATTGATTAGTAACACCCAAAGCTTGCTTCCGCGCAACATTAAATTTGGGGGTGTTACAGATTGGTATCAGAGCCTAAGGTTATAGCGAACTAGGTTGCATTTAGTGGGCCTAGACTATGACCGTTAGGTAGTATCTCCCTATTAGTTATGACTGGTATCAGGAATTACATCATACGACTTTTATTTAACATAGCCTGATCAACTATGTACAATTAAAGAAAGATGATGTGAGGTCTGAAATGGTTATGATGAACAGGGATACACTAGTTGACTTTGACCACGAGAGAAACCGGGACTCAAACATGTCTGTGATTGGACACTTTAGGCTATTATGTGATATATATACATGTATACATAGATAGGCCTCACTCTCGCTCAATATCTTAGGCTATATTATATATGTATTATATGAATATAGGCCTCATTCTTTCTAACGCTCTATCTCAGAATGGCAAACACATCACCCAATTCGTCACGCTCCCAACCGTATGGATCACAAAATCCACGGATTTTTAGGAGGACCACAATGTCACCTCGAACTAACCCCTATTCCATACCAGCTTTAGCCGCCAGGCTAAACCACCATGAGCGACGACTTCGCGAAATGGACATAGAACTGCAGGAGACTCGTGAGAACTGGAGACTCACAGCCCTTGAACGTATCAACCAAGTCTCCGAAGATCACGAGAACACTGTGGATAACATGGACACACTTCACGACCAACTGGGAGAAACTATCGAAACCATGGGAACTATTCACAATCAAGTGATCAGTAACCAAAATGAAATCTCTGTTCTGCAAACAAGGCTGCAAGAATACGAGACGCGTCTACGGGAAACCGAGGATGCTCTTAGAATGGTTAGCAGGCTTGCAGAATCTGTTAACCATCTCACTTCTCTGTTGTCACGACTCAACCTACATCAAGATTAGTGCAGTGGTTATCATGTAACCTATTAGCTAGCTATGTAAACTCTTGTAACCCTACCGGATGTAATATTCCCGGCATCTTTTGTGAACTTAGAATTCTGAAATCTTTTGAACTCGCACCTTGAGTGGTTGTAAATATATCTATCTTATGTTATTGATTATCCTATAGTGATATCGTATATTACCTCTTTATGGATATGCATCCGTGATAATCATACTCCTTGCACAAAATCTCACATACCTCCTAACTTTTTATTAAAGGAACATGCCGCTAAGGAAACAGACTTTCACCGCTGCTGAACTTGCCCAGTTCGTTGCCCAAGGAGTAGCCGATGCCCTGGCTGCTCAAGAGGCACAGCGAAACAGTGGTTCAAATCCGAACCAGGGCAGCGAAAATACCACCAACACAGTATCAACTGGCAAACCTTGTACATACAAGGATTTTCTGAACTGCAAACCATTAAACTTCAAGGGAACTGAAGGAGCCATTGGCTTACTGAGATGGATTGAGAAACTGGAATCTGTTTTTCGAATCTGCAACTGCACCGAGGATTGCAAGGTTAAGTACTCTACCTGCACCTTTATGGATGGTGCCCTTACCTGGTGGAATACCTACGCCCAAACTGTGGGGATTGATGTCGCTTATCAACTCCCTTGGGAAGATCTAAAGAAGATGCTGACAAATGAGTACTGTCCAAGAGAAGAGTTACAACAGCTTGAGGTTGAATTCTGGAACCTCACAGTGAGAGGTGATGATATCACCGGTTACACTACCCGCTTCCACCAGCTGGCACTTTTGTGCCAAACAATGGTCGATCCTGAATACAAGAGGATCGAAAGGTATATCTGGGGACTCCTAGCCAAGATTCAGGGGATGGTAACTGCGTCTAACCCGGGGACTATTCAGAGTGCCATCCGTATGGCACATAACTTAATGGCTCAGGTAGTCCGTCGTGGAACATCCGTTGGAAAGGATACTGGAAACCGATTTGGGGATAACAAACGGAAATGGAATCCCAACCACAACCAAAACCAAAGTCAACACCAAAACAAGAGGCCAGATACTACAAAGGCCTATGCTGCTGGTACCGACGAAAAGAAAGGATACAGTGGGAGCAAACCCTATTGCTCCAAATGCAACCGTCACCACGATGGTTCTTGCCCTTGTAGCAAGTGCAAACGTTTCGGGCACTTAGCTAAAGATTGTCGAACCAACACCACAATCCCAAACTCTAACACACCAAAGGCCTGCTTTGAGTGTGGAAACACCGGACATTTCAGGAATGATTGTCCAAAGCTGAGAAGTAATAACAGGAACAACAACACCAATGCTCTCGGCAGAGCTTTTGTGTTGAACTCGGGGGAAGCCCGCCAAGACCTGAACGTTGTTACGGGTATGTTTCTTCTCAACGACTTAACCGCTTCAGTCTTATTTGATACTGGTGCCGATAAAAGTTTCATATCTGATGAATTTAGCCCATTGCTCAATGCTACCCCCACTGCCTTAGATGCTAAGTACATCGTAGAATTAGCAAACGACAAACTAATTGAAGCCGATAGTATAATATGCAATTGCACCCTAAACCTAGCAAGTGAACTTTTCTCTATAGACCTGATACCCGTTGAAATCGGAAGCTTTGATATTATCGTTGGTATGGACTGGTTGTCCAAATACCACGCCGAAATTGTTTGTTACGAGAAACTCGTCCGTATTCCTCTCGTCACCGGTAGAATTTTGATCATACAAGGGGAGACTGGTGGAGCGAGAATAAACATCATATCCTGCATGAAAACTCGAAAATATCTGAGAAAAGGATATCAGGCAATCCTCGCACACGTAACAGAAATGAAATTGGAGGAAAAGCGGCTCGAGGATGTGCCTATTGTACGAGACTTCCCTGAAGTCTTTCCTGAAGACTTGCCTGGCCTTCCACCGCCCAGACAAGTCGAATTTCAAATTGACCTTGTGCTTGGAGCTGCACCTGTGGCACGAGTCCCTTACCGATTAGCACTGTCCGAGTTGCAGGAGTTGTCCACTCAGTTACAGGAACTCCTGGACAAGGGATTCATTCGACCAAGTTCCTCACCGTGGGGAGCTCCGGTCCTCTTTGTGAAAAAGAAAGACGGATCTTTCAGGATGTGTATCGATTACCGGGAACTGAACAAATTGACTGTGAAAAATCGATACCCACTTCCCCGAATCGATGACTTATTCGACGAACTTCAAAGGTCAAGCTGCTATTCAAAAATCGACCTGCGTTCAGGTTACCATCAATTGAGGGTTCGAGATGCCGACATTCTGAAAACCGCATTCTGAACCCGTTACGGACACTACGAATTCCAAGTTATGCCATTCGGCTTGATCAACGCACCGGCAGTATTCATGGACCTTATGAATCGGGTGTGTAAGCCTTACCTTGACAAGTTTATCATCGTCTTCATTGACGACATTCTGATTTACTCGCGCAATGAACAAGAACACGCGCAACACCTGAAAACCGTTCTAGAACTACTCAAGCACGAGGAGTTATATGCCAAATTCTCCAAGTGTGAGTTCTGGATGCAAACTGTACAATTCCTTGGACACGTGATTGACAGTCAAGGAATTCTTGTTGATCCTTCAAAAATCGAAGCCATCAAGGGTTGGCAAGCACCTACTACACCCACCGAGGTACGACAATTCTTAGGACTCGCCGGATACTATAGGCGATTCATTGAGAACTTTTCAAAAATAGCTCAACCCCTCACTACACTGACCCAAAAGGAGAAGAAATTCGATTGGACTGATAAGTAGGAGTCAGCCTTCCAGCTGCTCAAACAAAAACTCTGCAGTGCACCTATCTTATCTTTACCCGAAGGCAATGATGACTTCATGGTATATTGTGACGCTTCACACCAAGGTCTCGGTTGTGTGCTGATGCAACGAGACAAAGTCATTGCTTACGCCTCACGACAACTCAAGGTCCACGAAAAGAATTACACCACTCATGACCTAGAGTTGGGGGCAGTGGTATTCGCCCTAAAGATCTGGAGACACTACTTATACGGTACCAAGTGTACAATTTTCACCGACCACAAAAGTCTCCAACACATCTTCGACCAAAAAGACCTAAACATGAGACAACGCCGTTGGTCGAACTACTTACTGATTACGACTGCGAAATACGTTACCATCCAGGCAAGGCAAACGTTGTTGCTGATGCCTTAAGTCGTAAGGAACGAGTGAAACCCCTTCGAGTCCGAGCACTTAGTATGACTATACACAATGACATGATAACCCAAATTCTTACCGCTCAACTCGAAGCACTCAAAGCTGAAAATGTAAAACACGAGGCCTTGCGAGGCATGGACAAACAACTAGAAACCAAACCCAACGGGGCCAAGTACTTCTCTGACCGACTCTGGTTGCCCAACTACGGGAACTTACGAGACTTGGTGATGGACAAGGCACACAAGTCTAAATACTCTATACATCCTAGTGCCGACAAAATGTACCATGGCATCAAGGAGTTGTATTGGTGGCCCAACATGAAAGCCGTCATTGCTACCTACGTTGGCAAGTGTCTCACTTGTTCTAAGGTTAAAGCCGAACATCAGAAACCTTCTGGTTTACTACATCAACCGAAAATCCCTGAATGGAAATGGGAGCAAATCACCATGGATTTCATTACCAAACTCCCAAAAACCTCTAGCGGTTGCGATACCATTTGGGTGATCGTAGACCGACTCACTAAATCTGCTCATTTTCTAGCCATCAGGGAAACTGACAAGATGGAACGTTTGACACGAATTTACCTGAAAGAGATCGTGTCAAGACACGGTGTGCCCATCTCGATTATCTCTGACCGAGATGCTTGATTTACTTCTCGCTTCTGGCAATCACTACAAAAATCACTCGGTACTCGTTTGGACATGAGTACTGCTTATCATCCACAAACTGACGGCCAGAGTGAACGAACCATACAAACACTGGAAGATATGCTACGTGCCTGCGTAGTTGACTTCGGTAAAAACTGGGAAAATCACTTACCTTTGTGTGAGTTTTCATACAACAACAGCTACCACACCAGCATCAAAGCTGCACCCTTCGAGGCACTGTACGGTCGTAAGTGCCGGTCGCCTATCTGTTGGACTGAGGTGGGGGATACACAACTCACCGGTCTGGAAATCATACATGAAACAACTGAAAAGATCGTCGGCATACAAAACTGACTGAAAGCTGCGCGTGATCGTCAGAAAAGCTATGCTGATGTGAGACGCAAACACCTCGAATTTTAGGTTGGAGATCGAGTACTTCTGAAAATCTCGCCTTGGAAAGGCGTTATTCGTTTTGGAAAATGTGGGAAACTGAATCCCAGGTACATTGGACCGTTCGAAATCCTTGAAAGGATTGGTCTAGTGGCGTACAGACTGCAGCTACCTCCTGAACTCAGTAGCGTGCACCCTACCTTTCACATTTCTAACTTGAAGAAATTTCTGTCCGATGAGACACTGATCATACCTCTTGATGAGATACACATTGACGACAAACTACACTTTGTCGAGGAACCCGTGGAAATTATGGACCGTGAGGTCAAACGCTTAAAACAGAGTCGTATTCCCATTGTTAAAGTCAGGTGAAATTCGAGGCGTGGTCCTGAATTCACTTGGGAACGGGAAGACCAAATGCGACTGAAACACCCACACCTGTTCACTGACTCTAATCACACCGCGACTATGAGCTAATTTCGGGACGAAATTCTCTTAACAAGGGGAGAATGTGACACCCGACAAATTAGGGCTAGTTATTAGTTCCTAACCATCTGCTAATACATGTAATTAGTGCTAGATTAGGCTAATTGTATGTATCAATATATATATATATATATTGGAATATATATACACATACACGATTATGTTCAATCGTGCATTTTCATATCGGGCGGATCCCGATACATTAATACGGACGTTGGTGAACTCAATTTATTAAATAATAAGAAATTATTTGATAAACATATCTATTTCCAAATATTATTGCGATAATATTTCACAAGCATTTCGTATCATATATAATGCTCAGAAAGACCAAAAACGCGTGAAACGCGCCCGACACGCAAAGATAAACTCAAGTTATATTTTTATAACTCAAAACTAAGTATTTTAATAAAATACTTCAAGTAAAAATATCGCGATTACACGCGTACAATTATAACATTTTAAAACGTTATACGGTTAATTAAAACGTAAAACGAACGGGTAAAAGGGCACCGCACACAACACAACTTTGGGGAAACAAATTTACACACCACATGGGGTGGGACCCCTCTGATTCCTGCATAAAAATGGCAAGAGGATGGCTTGCCATACTCTCCCCATCCTTCCTTGAATTATACTCAACATTACCACCATCACTCCTTCACACACCATACTTCCTCTATCACTCTCTACTCCTTCTCTCTCTCTATCTCGGCTCTCTCTCTCTCTTTTCACAGAGTTCCAGCCCAAAAACAACCACCACATTCCATCATTAAGCCACCACAATCCGCCTTATCACCGCGACGAAGATTTTCAAGAATACACGCGGAATCGAGCACTCTACTCCTTCTTTCTTTTTCTTCTACTAAACAACCATTGTAAGAACTTCATTTCTCTTCTAAAGTACTTTCTTTATGTTTATTTACATGTTCTAGTACTCCCTTGACTTGGATATGTCCAAAACATAAATCGAAACGCATTTTACAACTTGAAATGCTACTTTAACTTTCTATCCAGAAAAAGGGTCAACTTCCATGATTTTTATAAAATTCATCTCTTAACTAAAATGGTCGCTTCTTAAGCCTAAAATGTAGCTCGTGGTGTTAGCTTTCCAACTACATCTACTTCGTGACATATCGATTTCGTTTACTATTTTAAAATGATATTTCCGTTAAGGTGCGCATTACTATTCCGGCGGACAGAAACATTCATCCCCTTCTCGAGACCATATCTTGAGTTCTAGACCACTAAAACGTATGAGACCAGTTCCAAAACCTCAAATATTTTGTCAACTTTAAAAAGTTCTTCTATGACCATTTCCAGAAATGTCCGTATTTTCGCGTATAACTCGATCTTTGAACATATAACCGTTTTGGACCAAGTCTGACCACACCTTGAAACTATTTTTGTTTAAAATAGTAAATGAACATATAAAAATACCATAAAGTGCAGAAATGAACTAGACATATATGAGAACATGTGTGATTTTTGGTTAGGTATAAATCGGAATAGAAATGCTCCAAATCGAAAGGCTTATCGAGATTATAACAAACAGTGGTAACAAGTTAATAAACTAACAGTGGTAACGAGTTAATTAACTAACAGTGGTAACGAGTTTATAACAAACAGTGGTAACAAGTTAATAAACTAACAGTGATAACAAGTTAATTAACTAACAGTGGTAACGAGATTATAACAAACAGTGGTAACGAGTTAATAAGCTAACAGTGGTAACGAGGTTATAAACTAACAGTGGTAACGAGCTTATAACAAACAGTGGTAACAAGTTAATAAACTAACAGTGGTAACGAGTTAATTAACTAACAGTGGTAACGAGTTTATAACGAACAGTGATAACGAGTTTAGTAAACAGTGGGAACAAAGTATAACACTTGTATTCTAGAAAATCATTGGTCCGTCAATCCTCATTATTATCGCATGAAATCTCAACTCCGTGAATACCATTGTCTCATAAACGAAAACCGTGAATATCATTCACGCATAAACACAATCCGTGAATATCATTCACGCATAAACAAAAACCCGTGAATATCATTAACGCATAAACAAAGTCCGTGAATTACTAATCTCGCATGAACAGTACCCTATTGTCGGATAAATTGTGGCCTTTGACTTTCTTTGGCTCACGGACCAATGTATTGTCGCATGAAACAGAAACTTGAAGATACTTTTTATACCAAGCCTTGAATACATACTATATCACGACATGCTCGATTTAACGTTAATAACAAATAACTAACTTATGTATATGCTTTACAAGGTATACAAACACGATGAATTACATAATAATAATATGTAAATTATTATTACCCCTCCGTCACCAACGGGCCACACTTACTTACAAAATAATTTCAAACGTACAAACAAATGCTTGGACATTTCCTAGTTGAGTGGACAACTAGCATGAATGATCTTTTGAGACATTTACTTATACATACAACCTTATATGCTTAGGGCATTAGAAGGTTGCGGGTTCGCGGAACCTACGGATTACTACTGCTTTCAGAATTTACGTTTATTAAGTTAAACGCTTGCTTGCTTGACTCAGGTGAGTCTTACAGCCCCACTTTTACTGTTTTACTTATGGGGTGAGATGCATTGCTTACGTTTTCTTGAACACAAGTGCTAAATTACTTACTTTTCATATACGGGCTTGCATGAGTTACTTACTAATCCACTGAAGTCCCTCCATCATAGTTTCGTTAGTTATGGACTTAAGCGCGAATATTAGTTAATGGATCCATCAGGGACTGACCCTCCCCGCCCGGGGTAGTAGCGCTACCACGAACCGTTATGTATAAACGGGCGACTTTTATTTGTTTCGTACGAGTGTTTGGATTGGGCACTCGCGGGGGCACTATGCGGTACTTGGCTGTACCACTGATTTACGGGTTAAGCTTCGACTACGAGCTCATGGCAACGGTATATACATATTTACTTATTATTTGCTTGGTTGCAGATACTTGATTTCGCCTGCGGGCACAACTGATAAAAATCTTGTGTTCAAACTATTACTTACTTACAAACCTGTGAGATTCACCAACATTCGTGTTGACCCTTTTTAGCATGTATTCTCAGGTACACGTACGGAGTAGGGTTACTCCAGGATTACTAGCTAGAGTTGCATGATTTCCAAACTGCATTTAACGGAGATTCTTTAGCATTATCTTTTGTAACTATGGTTATGTAATAGAATCTCCCGCTAGGTACGCGGACTCTAGGGGACCTTATTTTGTAACGAAAACATTATGTTTTCAAACATTATTTCATATGGGAATATAACTATTTTACAAACGTCTCATTTAGAGGTCGTTTGCCATACTTTGGTGCTTGATTATTGATTAGTAACACCCAAAGCTTGCTTCCGCGCAACATTAAATTTGGGGGTGTTACAGTATGTCTTGACTTACAATTCACACACCATGAAGTTCTATCAGCTGAATCACTACTAAAACTCACTCTCCTACCTTGTTGATTCCCTTTATTTCCAGACGAACTACTTTTAGTTTGCTGCACAATCTTATCCTTATTCAATTTGTCCCCAGCCCGAATATCACCATCCATTGAATGGGCTAATGTAAAGGCCTGAGTAAGGGTACCTGCTAATCTCACACTGGTTCGATAATAAGGTGGTAATGTTTTCACAAAATGATCAATCTTTGTTCTTTCATCTGGTACCCATTGTTGAACAAATCGCAATTTTTCAGAGAATTGAGTAATAAGCTCATCCATGGACATACGATCAGTTAACTCCAAATCCAAAAATTCCTGTCTAATCCTTGACATATCAAATTCTGAACAGAACTGCCTACATACCTCGTTATGAAAGTCAATCCATCGAATAGAGGCTTTCTGCTGTGGTGTCAAATGAGCAGTAGTGAAATCCCACCAAGTCATAGCCGGTCCTTTCAACAATTGCACAGCATAAGGAACTTTTATCTCTTCCTCACATTGGCAAACCTCAAATTTTCTCTCAACGTCTCTTAACCAGTCCAAAGTCACTGTAGGGTTAGTACTTCCCTGAAATACTGAAGGATTACTGGACATAAAAGTTTTGAAAGAAATAAACTTTTTCTGTTGCTGAGGTGGTGGAAACTGATAACCATAATCTCTCTGTTTAGATGTTCTAGCTTGATGATCTTGTAAGTACTGTTGTTCTATTCCTTTAAGTCTTAATACCTCATCCTCTAACTGTAATAGATAATCCTCTCGAGTAGTTTCTTCCTGATTACTATTTGAAGTACCAACCTGTCCATGATTACTATCATGAGTTTATGAAGGTGGAACCTCATTTCTAGATACATCATTGGGAGTCGGGTTCTCGTGATCTGCCATTCCTAAACTCAAAGCAATAATAACTCATAATTCGTTAATCGTTAGTACCAACTATACTAACAAATCAATCCCACTAATAGCTAATCCCACATACTGGAATGTTTTACTAACACCAACTAGATTTGGGATTGAACATTTGCCAATGCCCAGTTCACCCAAACCAATGCTCTGATACCAACTTATAATACCCCGCATTTCACAAACACTTATTATATTATAAACGATGGAAGCGCGTCTCAAACATTTACCAATAAAGTATTTACAAATACCAAAAGATGATACGTTTCAAAATTTACATTTATACATATATAATTACAAAACATGTTCCAAGACTGGGTGTTATATTACTATCCAAAACTTGACTTTTATTTCCAAAAGGTCAGAGTATGCGCGATCCCTGTCAAACATCCCATTATGTATCTACCACCCGATTCATAATCTAGCCAAAACCTGCAAAATGTTAAACACGGTGGGATTAGTTCAACTACTAAGTAAATGGAACTGTATCTGACAGTTCAATTTAGAAATAACAAGCCTTACAACAAACAAACACAACAAGATATGTTTACAGCATAAAGCTTCGCAAACATATAAACACATAGCGTCAAAGAGGCCTTAAACCACTGCCAGCCATAACAGTGATTTACCGATAGTTTGAAGCTATCTTCACTGACTAGGGTTCATCCATCAACTATATGTATCAAAAACCCCGTCAGCCAAACAATAGCAACAAACCCAACCAGCGTTGACCTCTGAATCCAAATATGCCCAATGGCCCAAGAAACACGTAATGCATAATCGTCATGCCAATATGAAATAATAATAACTAATTAACCCAATTCAGCAATATCAACAAGTATAGCAATATCTCAAATGATTAAACAATCAATTTCAATAACCAAGTGTTTATCCGTTGCAACCAAACTTGTTACAACATAATTGAACAGAAGAATACAGTTACCACTCACCGATATTCCTAACTTCAAACTCAGTGGTCTTATATTACTGAGTTGTCGCCCGCTTATCTGAGAACACAAGGATAACAAGTTAGTATCTTGTTCCATAACTTAATCCACAATTATATTTGTTACATTTTAACATACATACATCATTTCCTAAGTTTACCTATTATCAAATCATATCATTTGCTCATTATTCCCATAAACCTATAACAAAATAGTTATGACTAATTTAAAGATCAAAATCTAATTTGCTACACAAACCTAAGGACCCGCCGATTTCACCCCACAATCCGCCAGATTGCACCACTTAGCCGCCGGGTACAAGGGGTTTTGAGGCAACAACACAAAGTCGAGTTTTAAAGCTTCTAGCAGCAGCCGGTTAGGGTAATTAGCCCACCGGTCTAGGGTCACAAACCGCCATCTTGGGTCTTTGACCCGCCGGCTTGCCAACCCAACACAGAACCCGCCGGTTGGGGGTGATGACCCGCCGACTTGTTCATCATTTACAGCACCAGCAGCTGTTCATCCCCCTTTTCAGTCCAACCCAATACGAAATTATCCCAAAATTTTCAATTTCATATTCAACAAGGAAAATAACATTCATACATAAACTAATTAGGTTCCATATATGATCAAATAATTATCATAACATATGCAATTCCCATATTTTAACACAATTCATCTTTTGACCCCTTTTTCATAATCAACCAAAAACTCATACAATTTCCACAATTAAGATGAAATCAAGATGATGATGGTGTTAACATGAAGCTAAATCATCACACAGAACTATTCTCTATTTGATTCTTCAAGTTTCAAGCATCATAATCCTAGCTAATTCAACATGCATCACATAATCAAAGTCAAAACCAAGAACACAAAGGCATGAGTACTTACACTTGAAAAGAAACAAGATGGTGATGATGCAAGGATGAAGATAATCTGATTTTACTAGTCTAAATCTTCCAAACACAATTTAATCCTCAAATTCCCTTTTGATTTTCTTAGAAAAAATTTGAGAAATAAAGATATAAGTTCTAGAGAGAGAGATGAGTAGATAGAATGAGCAGATGGTTTGGGAATAAAAGGGTCAACACATGTCCACTGATTCATCCAAATACAGTCTAATTTTTATTTCTTAATTAAACCTATAGTCTGGAACCCGAAAATACCCGTGAATCAAAATATTATTATTTTACTGTCAGGTTCAACAATTTAAAACAAGTAATATTTTATTAATCACAATAAAACCTGTGACTCTTTTACTTATTTATTTTCAATTAATCCAACTTAAACTACTTCCTTTTATATTAATATTCATTTATTTCCAGGCCTAGAAATAGGGTGTTACAGTTTCATACCCATTGAGCTTTTACATCAAGACTGGTTTATATATACTTTCAAGTGTATAGAATTTAAGCCAAACCATCTCACATTAAAGAGAGTTCACTTTCATAATTTCTTGCGTCATTCCATATTGGCCAATAATTTCTACATCTGCACATCTTGGCAAGATTACTTTTATGATCCTCTTTACAATATCTACCACTATATTATACAAAAAATTAACGACGTCAATTTTATTTATTCGATTTCACATTTTATGAGACACAATATAAGTTACTAAGATCTTTTCACTATTCGGTCTTCACTTTTGGGTACCCAAGGTTCATCTAAAACCTTCATGTCCAGTGTCTCCTTATCAAACTCTCATAGGGTCTTTTTTTGTCGCACCCCCGAATTCATGATGCGGAAGCGATTTGGGTCGGGGCGCGACTACTACGGTAATCACAACACAAAGATATAATGAACGACTCTACATGCGTCGTTTACAAATTACATTGATGATATAAAAGTTTTACAATGTTGTAATAGTTACAAAAGCTCATAATACAAATGTGAGAGATTCTAAGGCACATCTAATTTTACAAAAAGTAGAAATGCAGGGGAATCTCCTAATGTTTGCATCCGAATCGAGCTAATATATCTTGATAGAGTAGACCTACTACTGCTGAGAACCTGAGAATACATGCTAGAAGGTCAGCTAAAAGCTGGTGAGCAGATATCGCGTAAAAAGTCACGTTTTTACTACCGATATCTGTCTCATTCTGGAACGATTCTTGGCACTTTAACTCAAAAACATTACAAATCAATAGTATTATGCCAAGATGGTCAAAACAAGGTCGCACGATAAAAATCAAGCAAAACGGATGTAAAACGAAGATTCCACGCACGTTTGAAGATTCAAGACATCAAAATGAGATTTCAAGACAAAAGAGCCCATCACCAACATCTATTTGACCCAAGATGTTCGTTTTCAAATTACGAATCCAACAGAAGAAGAATAAACAAAAACGGACGAAGAATGAAGATTCTACGCACTCCGGAAGATCCAAATGATTCGTACGACACATCTAAAGTTCAGAGATATATTTTTGGGATTTCTTTTCATCAAAAGATTCATTTTTGAATTACGAATCCAAAATAAAAAGAATCAACGCAAACGGACGCATAACGAAGAAAGCACGCACGAATCGAGAAACGAAGCAACGGGTAGCGGACTGGTGCAGGTAGCAGCCAGCCGCCGCCGGCCACCACCTGGTCGCCACCGGCTTCCACCTGGCCGCCGCCGGCCGCCACCCCCATACGGATTGCACTTTTTTGTTCTTTCGCGTACCCGGTGCTAGACCTTTTCTTGCTTTTCGTACCTGGTGCCACCGCCTTTTTCACCTTTTCGTATTTGGTGCCACTACCTTTTCCACCTTTTGCTATTGTGAGCTTCCACTTGCTAACATGCACCAAAACTCTCCTATAAATAGGAGGCATGAGGCTCATTTGAAAGACACACCTAGGGCACTAGGATACTTACATACCTAGGCACTTTCATACTTTCTTCTAGCTTTTCTTTTTTTCTTTATTTTAAATTAGTATTAGGCTAGTTAAGATAGAAGCAAGGAACGTGCTTGTAATCCCTGGTGAGGAACGCATTTGTAATCGTTGGTGTACGCTTGGAGCAACTCTTATTAATTCAAGTCTACTCCTTCTCGCATATTAATCTCGGTTATTTCTATCCTTATCTATCTTGATTAAATATGTATACTTTAATTATGCTAGAGATAGTTTGTGCCATGATTAGCGAGTAGATTACTATTGTGTTTGTTGTGATGTAGTTAGCATATATAATTGTGGGATGACTTTAAATATTTCGTGAAATAATATGACAGCCCCTATTCAACTGTTTACTCGGTATAGTGCTGGAAATGCTTTTAAGCAAAGTACATACGTATGGAAGCCGGTAACGACCGAAGGTAGTTGTATTATGGATCGACATTATAAAACGGAAACTTTATGAACGAACTTATCTTATCATTTTAAACCTAAAACTTACATTCGCCTTTCGATTAACAACCGTGATTGTAACCTTGTAAAAAGGAGTCGCGAACCTTACTACTTGGTCAATAGTTATCTGTGTAAAACTATGGTTTCAATTGTAACGTCACGCGAGCATCATAAAATGCAATGTGATTATGTGGAATTGCCATGAGTATTGTACAATTGAAATCACAATGTACTTATCATGTAAACATCGCGAAGCAATTGAATTCACAATGGAAACATCAGTAAACGATTAAATACATTGTGGACTACCATAGCATTTTCCGACATGGTCCGGGTTTAACTTTATGCAAAAAGCCGTCAGCATTTTATTTACGTTTTTAATTAGATTAGTTTAGATTAGATTAGGTAGGCTATAGGCTAAATAACCATTTACGAAAACCTAGGGATTTGTTAATTGTATTGAGAAAGGCAAGTTTAAAATCCAACTTAAATCGATACTTTTTCTTAACCTATGAAATTTAAAGTAAGGTACGCAAGAAACCTTAACACTTTCCTTCGCTTACCATGCTTAAACTTCATTAATAGGAATTGATCAACTAAGTCCGAACATAATTTCTAAGTTAGTTTGTCTGCTAAATTTATAGCCTTTATGGTATTAAGAACGGTTAGACTTGTTGTAGACCTGCTACTCTATTCCTTTGCCCATGAGCAAATATGTTCAATAACAAGGGCCACTGACTCCCTCACAGGAGAGTGTGGAGAGTTGAGCATTGTCTGTCTGATCAGAATCATGACACCGTGATTCCTCGTGACATATTAGTTGATAACCGACTAATAGGGAATCTATCGGTTATACCATAAGCTACCAAGTCCAGTGAACATTCCAAATTTAGTAAACGTTTTCCCTACAAGTCATCGTCTCACATTATAAGCTAACGAACTCACAACAAATACTCCTTTTATTATCTGATTTATCATTATCTTTTATTCGCTTTAATTAGTTTACTTAATTAACTGAACCAAAAACCCCCCAACGCACTCTTTTAAAACCTTTACTAGAAAAGAAAGATTGATTGGATTACCTCTGTTTCAATTCAGTTTCTCTTTAAGAACGACTCTAGGTCATACTTACCATCTACTAGCCTTTTGATTCAGTATTAGTAAGTCACACTTAGACCCCAGCAAATACAAATTTAAAACAAACCGATTGCGGTCCGAGCACCGTCTTCATACGACGCTTTGGCACCCCATCAAGTTTTTGGCGCCGCTGCCGGGGAGACTAACTGTCCGATACAGAGGCCCAACCAATCCCAATTCTAGTAAACCCTTAGGATAAAACCTTCTAAAAAAGGGAATTTTTATTTTACACTTTCCTTATTAGTTTTTCTCTAATTTTTGTTTCTCTTTAGTGTATGACCTGTTCCCCTAGAACTACACCACTGTTTTATTTCCCTGATCCAGAACTTATAGTACGTACTATTCGGTGAAAAATGATGCAATCCGCATTTGAACAAGCAATGGCTGAACGCATCACTCTCGCTGACAACAGTAAACCCTCTATCGAAGGAAGAGGAGGACCAATTCTCTACCCTGAAACCCCTGGTCAATCTTTCGAGCTTAAACACCACATCATCCAACTAATCCAAAACCACTGTCAATTTCATGGATTGCCAAGTGATGATCCCAACTCTCACCTCGACAAGTTCATATCTCTTTCAAATTCCTACAAACAAAACGGAATTAGCCAAGACACGATCCGCTTGTATCTTTTCCCTTATTCGCTCACTCATCATGCGCAAACATGGTTTGAAGGTTTATAGACCGACTCTATCCCTTCATGGACGGTAATGGAGACAAAGTTTCTAACCAAATACTTTCCGCCTTCTAAACAAACCAAACTTCAAAATGACATCATGAATTTCCGACAAGCTTTTGATGAGTCATTATACACCGCATGGGAACGATTCAAAGGAGTCTTGAAGAAGTGCCCCAATCACCGTCTCAACAAATCCGCACAATTGTGTACCTTCTACAATGGTTTAGACCCCAACCACCGAACCACCCTCGATGCTGCTGCACAAGGAAGCTTCATGGCAAAGACCGACGAAGAAGGATGGAACCTTATAGAGAACATGACTATGCATCACCATGATTGGAACTTTGGAGATCACGCAACATCTTCAGCACCTATCGCTGCATCAAATCCAGTTCCAGTGGAAGCACTTAAAGTATTAACAGAGAAAATGGACTCACTTGTCAAACAGTTTGGAGAACTCAAGAAACAACAGCACCAAGTACACCAAGTGCAAGTCTGTCAACATTGTACCAACCCGCAACCACCTGGTGAGTACCAAGTGGAATACGAAGAAGCAGATGGCACAGTCTACTATGCTCAGTTTCCCGCTCGACCACAGAATTTTCCACCCGGTTTCAACCAAAACAATAACCAACCTAGAGGACCTCCATTCCCACAGAGAACCAACCAACCATACCAACCCCGATACCCACCTAGATACCCACCTTACCCACAACAATCACAACCTTCTTATAACCAACCCCTCGCACTTCCTGCACCCACTTCCGATACAAACCAAACCGCTGAACAACCTGCAAAGACAAATGCCCCAGCTTCAAGTTCAGATGACGCCTTCACCCAATTCATGCAAGGTCAACACCTACTCAACCAAAAGACGTCCGCTAGACAAGATCAAGCCGACCTCTTTATGAGAAACCAATTGGTCGTGCTAAAGAATTTGGAAGCCCAAATTGGACAATTGGCACAACGTCTTGATAACAGACCCAGAGGAAGTTTGTCTAGCAACACGGTTCACAACCCACATGTTGAGGAAGCAAATCAACTCACTACCACAAATGAGGCAGCCACTCCACCTCCTGCTGCTATACCATTGAAGGAAAAACCAAAAATCAAAACACCCGCTGTGGAAACCACTCCGACCATGAACAAAGAGGTTAGGATCCCTTATCCCGCTAGACTTAAAGCCCAACCTAAGAAATTATCATCCTTTAAGCTAGACGGAAAATTTCTCGATACCATGTCTAGAGTTCCCGGTCGCAATAAATATATGAGGAAATTGCTATCCACTAAGGATAAATTGCCCGATGTAAACAACATTCCCCTTAGTTCTGAAACATCAGCTCTACTTAAGAATAGTCTTCCAGAAAAACTAGAAGATACCGGTAGATTCACACTCCCTTGTTCTATATACCAATTCGGAGATATCAGCGCTTTAGCCGACCTAGGAGCTAGCATTAACCTTATGCCCTACTCCCTGTTTAAGAGGCTAGAACTTGAAAATTTGAAACCTACTAAGATGACTGTCCAGCTAGCTGACCAATCTGTTAGATACCCAAAAGGAATAGCTGAGAACGTCTTAGTTCAAGTTAACAAATTCTTCTTTCCGACGGATTTCGTGGTAATGGATACCCATGAGGACATAAACATCCCGATTATCCTTGGGAGACCATTTATGAACACAGCCAGAGCAGTGATTGATGTGTATAACCATACGATTGTTCTACGAGCACATGGTGAAAGCATCACTTACAAGATCGACCAACCGGACTATACACCAGAGCAAGAAGAATGCCATGCTATATCAACAGGCAGAATATGTTCCGATGATGAATCAGACCCCGAAGAAGAACGATGCTTCACTCGACCAACAACCTTGATCTACGATACTGAAACAGACCGAGACGAGGACGAGGAGTATCAGGACGCTGAGGAAGAAGAAGAATCCGAGGAGGACGAATTAGAACCTGAGGAAGAAGAGGAAGTACCCGCTGAGGAAAATGAAAGAACGGAAGAAATGGAAGAAGAACCCGAGGAAGAGGAAGAAATGGAGGAAGATGAAGATCAAACTAATTCACCACAGATTGCTGAAGTCAAAAGAATACAAGACTACAAAGACTACACTTCATCGGAAGAACCCTTTGATTACGGAGCCATCTACCAAGAGCTTATATCCACTCATCTCAAAAGAATGAGAAACATTCTCGATTCTTATCTCGATCCATCGAAGCCCTTCACCAGAACCCGACTCCGAGACATAGACACTTTCGAAGAAGAACTCCGAACATCACAGCACCATGACCTGTATGCTAAACTCCTACAAAGAATTTCTGCATATATGGCATGACAACCAGGAAGCTTTGCTGAAGAAAACCTTTAAAACACCATCACGGAAGTCAGAACCATCAAAGTCGACAATACCTAACCTTTCAACAACGCACCCTCAGATGAAGAATTCCACCAATTCCCAGACTCACGAGGCAAAGATTCCGACTACCAGAGTATCGAATTTGACGGTGATTTTGTTGATGTCACTATTGATGAACGCTCTATTCCAAAAACTCCTCTTGCTCCACCAAATTCACCCGTCATCACAGCTGAGAGATTAGAGATTCCCCTCATCGACACTCACGAAGAGATGATTGACCTGATTGATGAAAAAGACGATGTACGCATCATTGTGGAGGCTATCAAAGAGTCAACCAATGAATACAACACCGCTCAGAGACACCTGATAAGGCAGATTGAACAACAATACGATTCATATCTCACCAATTATGGAGAACCAGTACCCCAGACTTTGCTCAGACATATCCAAGAATTCTCCGATTCCCTTCAAGAACAAGTCACCAGAGAAGCTCAACAGCCAGAAAGACCAGACTACCCAATGGGAGAAATCGAGTTCTGCAACAACCAAAGGCAAATATACCAAAAAGTGTATTGTGCCTTGGCCGGATCAGCTTTTCCCTACTCATCAAGTCAAAAGGCTACACTAGCATCAATGAGGACCCATCTTGAAAGAGCTACTGGAAATCCACAGAATTATGCTAACATAAGAATGGTGGGAGATCTTAGAACCCTTCTAGATCTCATCGAAACTGGAGAACATCTTACAACTCCAGAAAACTTCAGGATCGTCATTCACTCCACCATTGGTCATCACGTTGAACTAATAGTTGATGAACTAAATCAGGCAGCATTTGAAGAAAACACTCGTGACATTCCAACACGATACTGGAACATGTCACCAGTCAACTTAGCATCCTACGTAATAGATCGACTGCGTGGAATGTATGAGGAAGAAGACATAGAAATCGACGCTTACCGCAACGTATATCGCGAAATATTCAGCAAGTTAATCTACGTCTTCACAGACTCAGATTTTCCCTTCAACCGTGAGCAACATCAACTCATCAGACAAATATGCCAAGCAACCCGATCATTTGGAGGAGACCTGTTAGCTGAAGACTTTCAAGAAGTGAAGACTCAATTCATGGCTTTAATCACCTCAATAGGCAGAAACCACCCCCAGCGTGAAATTGTTCGAACTTACACCTGCACTCGAATCGATCCTAACGGACCGGTCACAAGGGCAGTTCGATACATCAGCTATGGGATGGCAATCCTCGACAGACTGGCCACTAATCACTTCAAGAGCTTCAGAATGGAATCCACCACTCCACCAACTCTCATTGCCGACATGATAGAGCAATTCCTGCGATACTTTCCTCTACGCTACAGCTTACCTAGGAACCACAGTGACCACTCCAGCACCACGGACACATCCAGCATCATCTGAAAAAGAAAGTACTAAGTCAAGCTCTCGACTTTAAAAGAGCGCTTCTCGGGAGGCAACCCGTGTTTTTACATATCGTCAATTTTACTTTCCAAGAAGTGATGAAATCTCCGACTATCTTTCACACTCGGATCATACAAAGCATGCTCCAGCCTGCAAGGAAGCATCAAGACCAGAAGAAAAGTATATCCGACGTGTTCACACCTACGAGACCAATCACAAGAAGACTTGATCAAGAATGCACCAAACAAGACGGAGCCGGCAAAAGCACCAAAGGAACACTGCAACCACCGGGGAGTACTTCTATACCGTCTCATTCATTCGTTTTAAATATACCATATCCAATATGCTTATCACTAAGTGTGGGATTCAAACCCAACACACACTAAAAGAATGCGCCTTAGATGTTTAAAACCTTAAGTGTGGGATTTTACCCCATTCAAAGCTTAGTATAACATTGAGGACGATGTTTCTTTAAGTGTGGGATAGCAGTAGTTGCACTACTGTAAAATGGATAATGGTATATGCTTGATTCTAAAATCGTTTCTCTTTATATAGACCATCCTTCTCCATAAAGTAAACAAAATTTTCAAAATATGTTAAAAATAAAAAAATTTTAGACGAAGAATGATTTATTTTGGGTAAAAGGATAAATAAAATACAAATTCTTTTGAAAAAATTAGTTTAGTAATCCCATAAAGAGCATCGCATGACTAGGCACACGACAACCCAAATTTCGATTCGTGAGGTATCTTGAGCCATAGAAAAAGCATTCACTTTTAATGCTTCACTTTTTCGATTCTTGAGTGTGCCGATGTATGCGTTTAGAATCATAACTTGCTCCTGTTATGCATGTCGAATCCAGATTGGTCAGTGAAAAGGAGATCGAATCACATCATTCTTAAACCTATCCGTACACCTATACTCCCAAAGGAAAATAGATACGTTACCCCTCACCTACTCAAAAGCATCCTTCAAGCTTCATAAAAAGTTTCAAAGATAAACAAAGAGAAATCGCCACCTACGTCAGTAAGTGTCTGACGTGCTCAAAAGTCAAAATCGAGCGCTTGAAACCTTCTGGCTTACTTCAACAACCAGACATACCCCAATGGAATTGGGAACAAATTACCATGGACTTCATCACCAAGCTCCCAAAGACGTCAAGCGGTTGCGATACCATTTGGATAATCGTTGATCGTCTCACCAAATCCATCCATTTTCTCGCCATCAAAGAAACCGATAAAATGGAACGCCTCACCCGAATCTACTTGAAAGAAATTGTATCCCGACACGGCGTTCCTATCTAGATTATCTCCGACAGGGATAGTCATTTCACCTCACACTTTTGGCAATCATTACAAAAATCTTTGGGTACTCGCCTCGATATGAGTACCACTTATCATCCACAAACTGACGGCCAAAGTGAACGAACCATCCAAACACTGGAAGACATGCTACGAGCCTGCGTAGTTGACTTCAGTGCAAATTGGGAACATCACTTACCCTTGTGTGAATTCTCATACAACAACAGTTACCATGCCAGTATTGGAACTGCACCATTCGAGGCACTGTATGGTCGTAAGTGCCGATCACCCATCTGTTGGACCGAAGTGGGAGACAGTCAACTCACTGGTCCAGAAATCATTCATGAAACCACCGAGAAAATCTTTGGCATCCAACAACGGCTGAAAGTCACACATGATCGTCAGAAAAGCTATGCTGATGTGAGACGCAAACAACTCGAGTTCCAGGTTGGAGACCGGGTATTACTCAAAGTATCACCTTGGAAAGGCGTCATCCGTTTTGGTAAACGCGGGAAACTGAACCCCAGATACATCGGACCTTTTGAAATCCTTGAGAGGGTCGGTCCGGTGGCCTATCGATTGCAACTACCTGAAGAGCTCAGTAGTGTGCATCCTACCTTCCACATTTCTAACTTAAAGAAATGCCTATAAGACGAAACACTCATAATACCCCTCGCGGAAATCCAGATCGACGATAAACTTCATTTCGTGGAAACACCAGTGGAGATCATGGATCGCGAAATCAAACAACTTAAACAAAGCCGTATTCCTATCGTCAAAGTCCGGTGGAATTCGCGGCGTGGTCCGGAATTCACCTGGGAACGAGAGGATCAGATGCGACTCAAATATCCATAACTTTTCTCCAAACTCCACTCACACGACTACTCAGACTTAAATTTCGGGACGAAATTCTCTTAACAAGGGGAGAATGTAACATCCGCCAAATTAGGGCTTGTCATTAGGTCCTAATCATTCTCTAATACATGTGATTAGTTCTGTGTTAGGCTAATTAATGTATCGAAATAGATATATTGTTGAATATATACGAATATGCGATTCGATTAAATCGTACAAGTTTCAAATCGAATGTAATTCGGTTCAATTAAATACGGACATTGGTGATCAATTTTATTAAATAGTATAAAATTATTTAGTAACGATAACATACCCAAAATATTATTTTGATAATATTTCAATTACATTTCGTATCGTATAATAAACCTCTACGTGACTTAAACATTTAACACACAAGCCAACGAAACCATTTAAGTTTATTAAGTATTTGGTAAAATACTTCAACAAAAATATTGAATAAATCTCCATATTTTAAAACTTGTAATTAAACGTATAAAAATAATTATTTAACGCGGAACGATCGAAAAATGAACGCCGCACGGAGCGCGTACGCGGGAGAACGAAAAACTGGTGAAGTCCACACTCGGTGGACCCCACCAGCCGGCCCCCCCTCTCTTCCCCCCTCATTATTAAGAACTCTGTACCAGAGAAACTAGGAGATATAGGACGCTTTACCCTTCCCTATTCGATCTATCACTCGGGCATGATACACTCTCTAGCCGACCTAGGAGCCAGTATCAACCTGATGCCATATTCGCTTTACACTAGATTGGAATTAGGACCCCTTAAACCTACTAAAATGACTGTCCAGCTAGCTGACCAATCCATTAGACATCCTAAAGGAATAGCTGACAACATCATGTTTCAAGTGGATAAGTTCCTATATCCCACAGAGTTTGTTGTGATGGACATTCAGGAAGATGCCCATATCCCTATTATCTTAGGTAGGCCATTCTTAAACACCGCACGCACTATCATTGGCGTCTATTCTCAGACTATCAATCTTAGATCTCATGGAGAGACTATCACCTTCAAGATCGATCAAGCTATCACAGAGAATGCGGAGATATGTGCGATATCGACATGAATAGTTACTGCGGATGGCGATTCTGAACCAGACGCCCCGATGTCTGAAGAACCCATTACGATTACCTCTGACACTGAGGAAGAAGAAGAAGAAGAGGAAGAGACAGAAGAAGATGAAGCCACACCACCACACCTTCCTGAGGCACACCCTCTGACTGCAGAGATCATGTAGATAGATTATACTCTAAGTTTTATTCCTTTGTCGGAAAGTGACTCGGAGAAACCATTGATTGGCCACTCTCTGGATGATGAATCTCGACTCAAGCCACATAAACCTCCTCAAGGGATTTCAACCCTTGACTCATCCGATCCTCGAACCCATTTTGAGCTTGGAGGTACATCTGGATCAAGTCATGATTCTGATTCCCAGGACGAGAGAGATATTGAGGTGGACTCTTCTCAGCCGGTATCTCATTTTCATTGATGTCCCTATCGATACCCGCTCTATTCGTCTTCGCCTAACTCCTACTCTCAATATCATTCCCCCTCCTACTCTCAGAAATATCGAAATCCCAATCGTCTCTGATCCAGAAGAAATGCATAATGCTATTGAAGAGCACGAGGAGGATTTCCGAACCCTAATAGCCATTATAAGAGACTCTACCATTAAATACACACCACGTCAAAGGGACATAATAGAGGACATTGAAACTGAATATGAGATCTTTCACGCCACCAACTCCCAGAGTCCTCAACACTTAGTTAGCCGCATCAATGCCTTCGCCAACGATCTTGCAGGAGAATCACCAAACAATGATGAGCCTTCTCCAAATGAGCTGGAATTCTATGAAGACCAAAAGATCACGTATGACATGGTATATCAAGCATTTATCAGGTCCACATTTCCATATTCGCGCCAGCAATTAGATTTTCTCCAATCTTTCAGCACCGTATGGATTATGCCACTGGGAACCCTGAAGATGAGATAGATGTTCAGCTAATGAGTGATCTCAAAGGAATACTGGATTCCATGGCCGATAATGACCATATCAACGAGTCCTCACCACATCAGTTCTACATCAGTTGCACTATCGAGCACCACACCCACATAATCATCGAGAAGCTGGAACATATAAGTTCAGACGAAAGATCAAGGACCATTCCTTCCTCTGTTCCAGAAGGTTTGATGGTCAACACTGCACATTTCATCTCTGAAAGGCTTATAGACATTTTCGGTTCTATCCTTTGGGAGTAGCCCCGACAGCTATTCCACGACGGGTTTCGTGAGGTTTATAATAGGATGATTAACATCTTCCTAAAACCAGACCTCACGTACACCGACCATCAGAAGCAGCTGATCCAAGGCATCTTTAGATCCATTGAAGATCTAGGGAGGAGCACTAGCAACGCCACTCACGAAGACATTCACCTACGCTTCTTCGGATTCATGGATTCCTTACGGATGGACCGACCTAAGCATGAGACGATCGAGCGTGATGGAGCTTACCTTGTAAACCCTGATGGACCAATCTCTAAAGCGGTTCACGATGCTACATGGGACCTTCTATACTTGCAAAGGAATGCTGAGGAGCATTTCAGTAGCTATCCTCTCCATGTGACGAGAATACCGAACATCACAGAAGTCATCGCACATCACTTCATGAGATTCTACCCATAAAACCCCAGGGCACCACCATTCAGCATCTCTAGCCCTGGTGGATCCTCTTCTGGCTGATCCAAGAGGAAAAGTCGAGCCCTCGACTCTAAATAGAAGCGCTTCTCGGGAGGCAACACGTGCAATAAAGTATCATTAGTATTAGTAGTATTAGTTTCTAAATTCCAAGAAGTGATATATCTTTGACCATCTTTCACACTTGGATATACAAATACTTTCAAAACACCACTTCAGCTTTTACCGCCTAATTCAGAAAATAGGAAACATTTTCTAAAAATGTCAAGCCATGTGTTTCGAGCATTTGAGGTACTTGCGTGCTACTTTCACACATTATGCTCGAACTCGTTTAAAAACACACGACTTAAAATTGTTTTGTATTATCAACCACCTTTCGCTTTCTCGGATTAAGGCACTCTTTTGATAAAAAAGCTACAATATGAAGTCGGTTAAAAGTATATCCAACGTGTTGATATTTACGAGATATCTTCACAAGAGAGTGAAAGAATTTATAAGAATGAAGAATAAAGCCGTTGTTTATAAGCTTCGCCTGCTAAAATCCGAACGAGCTTCATGAAGCTGACGCCAAAGAAGATTCATGGCAAGATCTTCTTAAGAGTCAGTATATCTTCAGAATTTCAACCTTCCACCGTCACTTCAATAGGGGAGTTTTTCTCCTTCTTATTCTTGTTTTGATATGATCTGTAGTTTTAAGTTCTCATAAAAGTAGTCTATACCATATCCTAAGCTTATCACTAAGTGTGGGATTCCAGCCCAAATGAACACTTGAGAAACATTTCCCGATATGTTCAAACTCTAAGTGTGGGATTTTACTCAAATACCAACTCAAGAGAACATTAGGAACAATGTTCCTCTAAGTGTGGGATAGCGGTATAGAATACCTTAGGTTAGATTCTTATTTCCAAAAAGTGAACTCAGAAAATGTTTCTCAAATTCATAAGCCTAACTTCGACAGTGGATATGCCACTCATTCAGTTGGCTTAATTTTCATAAAAACTCACTTTTGCTTAAATTTTTCCAAAATTTTTGAATTAAAACATCTTGAGAGGAAGCATTTTTATATATGAGTAAGGTATTTTGGAAATTAAGAGTAAATAAGTTAGGACTTTCTTAAGCCTAAAATAATAATCTTAGAGAGCCATTGTATGGCTAGGCACAAACAAACTTAATACTTTCAGTGAGGTATCTTGAGCATATCATAAGCATTCATCTTTAATGCTTCACTATTCGTTTGTTTGAGTCTGTCGATGCATGCATCCGGAATTAGAACTAGCTCCTGGTATGCACTTCAAGACCACATCGGTAGAGTATCGTACGCGGTATAAGTACAGTTAGATGACCTTGACATTCCTTAGGATTTACCCCCTTTTCATATCTTTTCAAGCCCAAAACCCTTCCAACACTCATCTTTAGTGTTTATGATCCGCCAAGAAAACCCTGTTGAGCCTTAGCTTACTTGTTTCTTTAAAAACCCTAAATTTTAACTCACTCACTCCAATACCCACCAAAATCTTATCTTAGAAATTTAAAACAAATGGAAAATGATATTTAGATATCCTTTTGCTTTCACCCCAAATCACAAATACTGGTATTTACTCAAAACCTCTCGTGTGCGTTCCCTTGATAAAAATCAAAAAGTTGAGAGTATATGGTGCAAAAAATTGGCATCAAGTAAATGCAAAGTCATCAAAAGGATGAAAAAGATGAAAGAAAGAAAGGATTTCAAAAAGGGCAAAAGAAAGAAACAAAATAAAACATTTAGAAAAGCCCAATAATAGAATAAAGCTAAGTGCTTCAAGCCTTTCAAAAAATCCTACTCCCAAAAAGTGATAAATTCCTCCGTGTGTTTTCAAAAAGATAGAAGTCAAAATAGCTATCTTCTTCCCTTACCGTTATCCGTTTCCGTTTTCATTAAAAAGGTTGTCTAAATAATGTTTTTCAAAAGTTTAAAGGTCCTAAGATAAGCAAAACCCTTTTCAAACCAAAAATTCCCACTTATCCATACCACTTAAAACCTTCACCAACCATTACAACCCATTTTTGAATGTCCTGGGATGACTAACACCGTCCTCACCTAGGTGGTGTAGATCTGATTCTCGAGCAAGCCTATGACGATGGATGTTGCATGACTGGTTTATGAACAATTTCGTTTGATTAGATTAATAGGAAACCCGAAACACTTCTGAGTGAATTGAGTGACCACCTTCTGAGATCGCCTAGTCATGTATATTCGAAAATCGCGAGAATTGAAAGCATGCCTAAGAGTATCATTTTGTGCTTCTAAAACGAACACCTTATCCTCTCTTACTTTTCAGGATATGTTGCTTATATATGAAAGTGGTTGTCCTTAATATGTTTTGATTCTCCCAAAAACCGAGCCTTCAAAATATTTTCGTATAAAAGCAAGTGAGAATTTTGAGTTTTGCTTGAGGACAAGCAAAGTCTAAGTGTGGGATATTTGATGACACGCAAAAAATCATGTTTTTGTATGTCATTATCTCACCTTTTTAGCACAAATATTGATGAAAACATTTGAAATATATAAATATCTGTCACATTTCATCATGATGGCTAAAATATAGACGATGTTTCAAGCATCGGAAAAAACAACCTAAAAATGAGCAAAACAGAGCACAAACGATCAATGAATCTTCCGTACACTCATTTCATTTCTTCTTGATCTACGCTTCAAGTTATGACCTCTAACTTATGTCATTTCCTTCGTTAGGAAAATACGAATGAGTGGGCGCAAGAATCGCTCAAAAGGAATAAACGACGAAGAAGATACGACCGAACGAAGAAACGAAGAACCGAAGGGCCAGGATACGGTTGTCCACAGCCGTATACGGCTGACCCATACCGTATACGGCTGGGCACAGACTGTATACGGCCTGTGTCCAGCCGTATACGGCCTGGACCAGCCGTATACGGTTATACTACGTTTATGCATTATGCTCGAACTCGTTTAAAAATATATGTTCTATAGAAAGCTTTGTAGTAGAAAATATCTTTTCATTCTGAGATAGTGAATCCTTTTGATTGCAAAAATATGAAGTTGAATGGAAAGGTATATCCAACGTGTTCACACCTACGAGATAACTTCACAAATGTTTTGGATGAAATGAAAGGCGAAGCCCGTATTTATAAGCAAACCCCTAGAGCTAATGGAGCTGCAACCTAACGAAGATTTCAAGGAATTCTTCTCGCGGCATAATTAGACCTTCAGCTTTAGCTACCTGTGGAGTTTCTTTATCCTTTCTCTGTTTTTTATCTTTTTGCTTTACTTAGTACTGTTAATTAATCAAAGTAATCTATACCATAACCTAAGCTTATCACTAAGTGTGGGATTCCAGTCCAAAACAAACACTTGAGAAATATTTTCTTATATGTTTAAACTCTAAGTGTGGGATTTTACTTCCAGTATAATCTCCATTAAAGAGAACATTAGGGACAATGTTCCTCTAAGTGTGGGATAGCGGTATAGAATACCTTAGATAGATTTTTACGTCCAAATAGCAACTCAGAAAATGTTCCTCACTTTAAAAATTGATCAAATTTTTAAATTTTTTTTGCATAAATCAAAGAAAAGCATGAGCTTAACTTCGATAGTAGATAGCCACTCATTCAGTTAGCTCTGCTATTTCTTTGAATTTTAATATTTCTAAGAGGAGCCATTTTAAATATGAGTAAGTTATTTTGGGAAGTAGTGTAAATAAGGTAGGAATTTCTCAAATTAAGAAATGATAATCTTAGGGGCAGCGCATGACTAAGCACATACAACCCATATTAATTGCAGTGAGGTATCTTGAGCTTATATAAGCATTCATTTTAAATGCTTCACTTTTCATTTATTGTGTGTGCCGATGTATGCATTTCTGAATTAGAACTTGCTCCTGGTATGCATTTTGAGACCATATTGGTGAGTACCGTACGTGGTATAGGTGCAATTAGATAACCTTGACACACCCTAGGAAACAAACTCATTTTTCTCATATCTCTTCAAGCCTAACCCTGTCGATACTCATTTTCAGTATCGATGATCCGCTTAGTAAACCCTGTTGAGCATTAACCTTTTCGTTTCTTGAAAATCCAAGTTTTAAAACCCACTCACTTCCATACCCACCAAAACCTTATCTTGGAAATTTTAAATTTTTGAAAAATGCTATTTAGGTATTCTTTTTGCTTTCACTCAAAAATCATAAACCTCGTGTTTTACTCAAAGTTTCTCGTGTGCGTTTCAAAAATCAAAATCTCAAAAATATCAAGAAAGTCTGAAGGTGTGAAAATTTGACACCAAGTAAAATTCGAAATGTCAAAAGATTGAAAAAAATGAAAGTAAGAAAGGATCTCAAAAGGCAAAAAAAAAATCACTTAGAATCTCATTGGCAAAGAAATTTTAAGCCAAAAATATGTCATAGAAATAAAGCTAAGTGCTTCAAATCTCCCGAAAACTCCGATCTCTGAAAGATATAATCTTTCATGTGTTTTCAAAAAGATAGAAGTCAAAATAGCTATCTTTTTCCCTTTCCGTTATCCGTTTCCATTTTCATTAAAAAGTATATCTAAATAAAGTTTTTCATAAGTTTAAAAGTCCTAAGATAAGCATAACCCTTCAACCCTATATATACCCCTACCTATACCCCTTTAACCCTCACTTCACATAAAAACCCGATGAATGTCCTGGGATAATTAGCACCATCCTCACCTAAGTGGTGGATATATGATTCTCGATCAAGCTTATGACGATGAATGTTGCATGACTGGATTTTGAGCAATTTCGTTTGTTTAGAATGATAGGAAACCCGATACACTTTTGAGTGAATTGAGTGACCACCTGGTGAGATTGCCTAAGTCATGTGTATGTCAAAGATCACGAGAATCAGAAGCATGCCCAAAGATATTCATTTCTTATTTCTGGAACAAATATCTTATTTGTCTCGATTTTCTGAAACAAGTTACTTGTATGAAGAATGGTTGTTTTTAGAAATATTTTAATTCGCAAAAATCGGACTTAAACATTTTTTTTAGTGAGGATAGTTGAAGTATTGCTTGAGGACAAGCAATGTCTAAGTGTGGGATATTTGATCTGACGTAAAAAGTCACGTTTTTGCGTACATAATTCCCACCTTTTAAGCCCCAAAATGGATGAAATCGTTCAATATCAATACTTTTTCACCATAATTCATTATTAAGGCTAAAATAAGGCATTGCTTCAAAAATCAAGTAAAATAACTAAATAATGTACAAAACAAAGTATAATTGATACGGTCACGTTCTACGAGAACTTTTTAGCATAATACCTTGAAATTATTCTTTGATTATCTCATTATGATCTTCAGGTAATTACGATCACGTGGATATAAAGAACGCTGAAAAAAGAGCTAGAATGAAGAAGTTAGGGCCAAACGAATTATGATCCAGCACGCAAGACTTACGATTCAGTGCACAAGACCACGACCAGGGCTACACCACCCCTAAAAGGGCCGTATACCCCCCCCCCCCCCTTAGGGGCCATATACGCCCTTAAAGGGGCTGTATACCCCCTCTTTGGGGTCGTATACCCCCTGTAGGGGTGGTATACCCCCTTTATGGTGCCGGATACGCCCCGTTTGCTACCGAATATGCCCTATTTGCTACCGAATACGCCCTATTTGGTGTCGAATACGCCCCTGTTGGTGTCGAATTTCTTAGCTCGGGGTGTATTTCAGTGTTAAATTGGAGGGAGAGTGTTAAGTGTAAAATCGTATCTTGGAAGCCTATAAATAGAGGCTTAAACCTCCTCATTTCTCATCAACCATCTAGACCAACCATTCAACCATCCATCCCTCACAATACACAACTCATTTCACACACACTACTTTCTCTCTCTAGGTTTTCTCTCAAGTCTCTTTTTATTTTCTCTCTCTAGGGAACTAGTGGGAAGATTAGAGAGAATCCTTTCTTCTTAGAATAGTTATGTAATATAATTAGTAGAGGCTAGCGGTTGTAATGCTTGGATATTAAACGAAGAAATACAAGCTGTTATTCTGTTCGCAATACGTATCGGTATTATCTATCCTTTCTATTATTAATTTGTCATAATGTTCTTGTTTGATGTTTGTGATTTATTAATGATAGAAATGTTTATTGGTATGCTTTGTGATTAGTTGCTTGTATGTTTGTCATGATTTAGATAGTTATGAATGATGTTACATTAATTATCTATCTGTATAAATGGGAGTTGTTATACTTTGTTATCGGTCTAAACTTTACATAAATAGACCTTATCATTCACCCTTTCCAAGCTTTCACATGACTATTGCCCTTAGAATAGGAGTTTGCAAACCCTAATACTAAGTAGATATAGTTATCTGTGTTTTTGTATGAAGCTGTGGACATGCTGTAAAATGGCCCAGTACTTAGTATAGCGCTGGAAACACCTCTGGTGAAGTACAAATGCGTGGAAGCTACGGATCGGTCGTAAGCATATGACACCGTGGATACCTGGAAGTTACCCTTCCTGAACATGGTTTAGGATATAAGCTGTGGAAATGCTAAATCTTTGCAGTATTATATACCGTGAGTATACTTAGATTTATACGAGCTGTGGAAATAACTGAATGCATTATACATCGTAAGTATACCTAGGGATGAACGTCTGATCGTAAAGGAGGGTCTATTTCATGACGGAAGGATTTGAGCTTAGAATAAGTAAAAAAGGAATTTTGAAAAGAAAGAGAAGACTCGTCAGTGGTCTTAGACGCTTAAACCCCTTAATTCCACTTTGCCGATAGTTTAGAGTAACAACGTAAACAACCAGTACACAATTAGGTAATAACATTTAGACATAGGTGTTAAGAACGGTCAGAATATCCTGTAATGGCGGTTTGCTACCTTATTCATGCACCCAGGAGATATCTCCAAGAAGGGTCACTTGTCCTTATCGGAGAGTGTTGGGGGTTGAGCAACCTGATCTGATCAGAATCATGATAGCCTAGGTACTCAGTGACATACTAATTTAGAACCGGAATTAAATAAGTAGGGTCCTAGTGTTTACACCGAAGTTTATTTGTCTGTTAGCTGAATTTGTCCCCAATAATCATCATTCCAATAATACGCTATCCTCTTCATGGTGAACCACGTCTTTGTTATCCTTAAGTGTTACATATCTGCTAGCCTCCCTTTAATTTTATGCTTTCTTAGTATTTTAAATAAATGAAAACCCAAAAACAATCACCCTTCAATCTATAAAAACCCCAGCTTAATTACTAAGTTATCAGAACTAGCTCTGTTTCAATTCTACCGTCGAGAGGAACGACCCTGGATCATCCTTACCACATACTAATATCAGGTATTCGTACCTAGTAATAGTAAGTAGTTCAGAAGGTTTAGGCTCCCCCGACTATTATAAATTTAAAACCACCCTTCGATCGCCGGTCTCGACTGGAAAGTCCGCAATGACAAGGAAGCGATTCCTTGACTGACCATTGAGGCGCGATCAATCACCGTATAAGGTTTTGTTGTTGTAAGTGTCTGACACTTAGTATGAGAAGTATTTACAATTTTTAAATGACGGGGATTCGGGGGTAGCGCCCCTGGTAGCGGGGGTCCAAGGGGTTGCAACCCCTGGCGGGGTCAAAAAGGCAGATCCCCTGGCTGCGACACTAGGTTGCGATACTATAGTTGTGTCTCATAAATAAGAAATCATACTTTATGCGACATATGAATTTGTGTCGCTATATGCGACGTTCAGTTCAGTGCGACACAAGTGTTTGCATGACATTCGAGATTATTGCGACATAAGGGTTTGTCTCGCACCATGCGACATTGGAAATCATGTGCAACATAAATGTGGTGTCGCAGATTGCGACATAAGTGATAGTTGCGACATAAGGCTTTGTGTCGCAGTCGGGTTGGCCCCAATGTGACACAAGAGGCTGTGATGATTTTCAATGTTCGGGTTTGTGGTCAAACGTGCTCGGTTTGACCTGAGACTTTTACACAAGTCTTAAACATATGTATAGAGTTTAAAAGTTATGTTTTCCAGATTTTAAACCTGATTCATACCTCGTTGTTTGACAACCTAAACTCCGAAATGAAATACAACGAAAATCACACATAATCATCTATATCTCTTGTATTTTACATAATTTTTTTTATGGTTTTTGGAAGTTATTTGGTTAGGTAAATAAAATAGGAAAGGACCAAGGGTCGGATTTCGGCCGAAAACGACATATGTTCATAAACCGAATATTTTAGGAAAATCAATGTATTTCTGGAAGAAGTGTTCAACATGAATGTTGTAGCTAACGAATATACGAAGATTTTGGTGTAAACTTCATACATTTATTTAGTGTTTTCGATTTTATATAATTTTTATACTAAACCCTTATTTTCTGTCCAGAAAGTGTATATTTATATATGTTTCAAAAATGAATTTTGACAATTTATTTAGACATAATCTTGTTGTATGAGCTACTATACATGTAAATATGTATCATGCAAGTAAATATAGAGAGAGGAAAATGCTCACAAGGAAGATATGGTCGATCTAGGGTTGGAACCGAGATGAGTACACTCTTAGCTTCGTTTCCTTGCTTCGATCTTTGTTTTTCTTCAAGTTTTGAGTGGCTATGGATGGTGGATTATAGTGGAAGTTGGGTGGTGGCCTTTGTCCGGTTTGTAGAGAGAGGAAGGAGAAGAGATTTGAGTTAGAGAGAGATGGGAGAAGTGTGTGGGAAAAGAAATGAGGGTAAAGTTTGTGGGGAAGCAAGAAGAGGTCAAAGGGTATGGGATGCCACTCCCTCCCCTTTGGCAGGTTATTAGTGGGCCCCACCCACAAGGTGGGTGTGTTTAATCATCTTTTAAGTTTGCGTCCCGCGCGGCGCTTGTTTACCTGTTCGTTTCGTCGTTCATTTAAACATTATACATTTATTATACGAGTTACATGTATTAACAAGTGATTATTTACTTAAAATACTATGTAAATATTAATGATAATATTTTTATATTTTTATTAACGATAATATTTTGATATTTTTGGTTGTATTATTTACTTAAAATACTATGTAAACATCTTATAAAATGTTTCCTTAAGTACTCGGTCTCGATTTGTGTGTTCGTTTTACGTTCGTACGTTTGTTTAATCCGTGTAACGTTTTAGACGGTAAAATTTGTTATCGTATATTCCTGGTAATTTTAACTGAAGTATTAAATCAAAATATTTTATTTTAAGTTATAAAAATATAACTTGGGTTTCGTTCGTTTGTCAAGGGCGATTTGCGCGTTTTTGTCGTGTACAGTTAGTTTTAAACGATACAAATTATGTGTTAAATATTATTAACACAATATTTAATAATAAATAATGTTATTAAATAATTTCATATTAGTTAATACTTTTTCTCACCAGCGTCCATATTTGGGGTGTGTCGGATTCCACGGATGTTAAAATGCACGATTTAAATTAATCGTGTACCAGTGTATATATTCCAATGTACATAATGATACACATAATTAGCCTAATACATAACTAATTACATGTATTAACAAGTGATTAGGTACTAATAACTAGCCCTAATTTTTCGGGTGTCTCATTTTTACCTCAATTTGATCATCTAAATTTCTTGCTCCCTTTTTCTGACGATGATTTTATTTGAAAACGATTAATCTATCACATTTCGCATGTCGTGGACTTATTACCAATCTTAATCGGAGCATTAGCAGCTTATACAGGTGACCTAGTCACTCAATTTTGGTCAATGAATATGTCTGGCAACTATTAAATATGAATTATTATATGAACATTAGGTTCATTCTTCACCATGAGGATCAATATCATATTGTGCTAATTCAAGTTTATGCTGCTTATCCCCTCCCCATACATATTCCCAACATCCTTTCGCATCTAGAGTTTGTGCATTGTGGTGGAGCAACTTAAAATATACATATCGCACAAAGAAATTAAACTCTTACGACGGAATATATATTCTCAAATGATCAATTATCATGAGGATTCATCATAATTCTTTTTGGCCCGATTCGAATTCATATTGTTTCATATATACTAACATGGCCACATACTATAAGTAATAGTTTTGCTCTTATCATAATCATACTTAATCAATCACATGCTCACCAGCATTTTAACAAAAGTAATCCATGTATGAACTAATAAATGTTCAACACTTATTATCATCTAATATCAATTGAGACATACTTATAAATAGTAACTTTTTTGTCTTTTATGACATATTGTTACCCTTTTTTTTACTTTTTTTTGTCTTTTATGACATATTGAGACATACTTTTGATCTTTACCCCTTAATTTCAACTAATAAACTATTATGAATATTAACTACTTTTGTCTTTTGTGACATATTAATTTGTATATATATTTTGATCCAAAATATATTATCATAAGAAAGTTGTAGTTTGATGAATTGATATTAGATGATAATGACTTTGGATTTTTTATGGGTTACACGAGTTTAAGCCATTGGTGTTACATTGTTTCTTTTTATTAATAAATTTGAATTTCATATTGGTTACATGAGTTTAAGCCTTTAATGTGACATTGTTTTATTCTATTATTTTAAATATTCATCTAAACTTATTTGAAGTTTTATAAAAGTGAGATTAGAGTCTTTAATTTTATATCAAGTATCAAGTCATATTTACTATTATTATTTTATCATACTATTAGCTACAATAATTATATTTCATGGTTATTGTCTCTTAATATTTATTATTGAATTCTTATGGTTATTGTCTCTTAATATTTATCATTGAATTCTTACGTTTTATTTTTTGAACGATTAAATTAATATATATATATATATATATATATATATATATATATATATATATATATATATATATATATATGATGACGAAGGTAATAAATTAATCAATAAGTATGTTGTACCACCACTTTATGTTATATTTTGTGTTTTTAGTTCAATATTTGAAAAAGTTTCGATTAACTCTGATAGTAATATATATAAGTTAAAAGAAAGGACAATATAAATAAAGTTACGGAATATTATATTCATAGTTATTACTTTTGCTACGATAAATTTAACATGGGTAACTACTATCAATGTTTTCTTATTATTGTTATTGTTATTTAGATAGTTATATCATTGGTATTCTAAAACTTTTTAGTAATTTACAATTACAAAAAAGGTATAAGTTTATAACCTTTCCGTTAAGGTTAACAAAACCAAAACCAAATTTAAGTCTTAATATTTACGTAAAAAACACAAATTTTTAAAACTCGTCGCATCGCGCAGGCAA
This sequence comes from Pseudognaphalium luteoalbum, assembly GCA_963422505.1. Lineage (NCBI taxonomy): Eukaryota > Viridiplantae > Streptophyta > Magnoliopsida > Asterales > Asteraceae > Pseudognaphalium > Pseudognaphalium luteoalbum. The sequence goes on along the minus strand of OY730194.1, from coordinate 32,875,568 downwards.
TACAAATCTTGTTGCAATCAACTGAAGATGCTTAATATGTTATACAATAAAGTTTATATTCACCGAAAAATATGATAATTTGAAATATGTGCTAAAATCTCATTTTTTGAGTCACTTAATGATGCAAACTTAAGGTTGTAATTTTCATGACCATTTGAACGATGCATCGATTTAAAACTCTAAATGTTCCACTAGGCGGATATACAGGCCTTCATATATTCCCTTTTATTAAATCCAGAAAATTAAGAGATTCAATCTCAATTTTAGTCGGTAGTGATGAACTTTCTTTGAGAGCATACAACACATAAAATTATCACTCTTAATAATCTATCGGTTCTTATATATGTACATTTCGCATCATCATCGACTCGGAATGGTGTAACCGATCATGACAGCCCAATTTATATAATAATCAAGGTCCGTAAAACATCATGTCTATGACCATGCATGCTTCAATTGTACTTTTCTTTTTATCATAAGTTATTGCATGCATAATTACGTTATACTCTTCTTTCCCCGATTCATGCATTATCATCATCATTTTAACTCTTTGTTTCTCTCGACTATATTAGTTCTTTAAGTGCTTTTGATATATTTACAATATTATGTATAGTATCAAAATTCGTCTATAGAGTCAAACAAGTGTAATGTTCTAATCAATGTTGTTTGGATCGAGATCATACGTAAGATCGTTTTTGCCTTAGCAAGATTGGCATCGTAAGATCGGAATCGAGATCCTCCTTCTAAAATATCATTTTTTATACAAAGATATCTAAATTCTTGTAGAAAACTACTATTAGAGAAATTAATATAACATTCAAACTTTAATATTAAAAAAGTGATGCAATTTGTCAACATATATATTTAGAACGAAAAGGGTACTAAAACAAAAGTTAGTGGCATAGTACAATTGCACCAATGTTTGAGAGCATATTACAAATGAAAATTACTAATCGCCGCTTTAGAGATTTTAGACTTTTTCTTAGGTTAATTTGATAATAAATGGGGAAACTGAATTTTAAAACAAATATACGGTAAGTTTTGAAATAGATTTTAGACTGCTTACGGGCCTTACAAGACCAATTGAAGAAAAAAAAAACTCATTTGTAGGATCGGATAGTTCAACGATCCTACGATCGATCCTACGATTCAACTCCGATCCTACATCCTGACCGATCATACTCCAATCCTGCTCGTTTTCCTTTGATAGAATCGTACAATCTTACGATTAAGATCGCGATCTTGACAACTGTGAATCTAATGTCACATATTATCATGAATAAAATACCGTAATATAAATAGGTCATGCAAATCTCTCGCACTATGTAATAACAAAACTTAACTTAGATAAGGTATATTATATAAATCGATATCCTAACAATAATCAATTGGGATATGATACATTTATCTTGTCCAAAGCACAACACACTATGGCATCCATAAAAATAACATATATGAGTATTGCATATAGTATGCTTATCTAGTAGTTATCCATTTCATGCAATATACTTTCAAGCTTAATGTATTTCTCTTCCACTTCCATATAGTACCAAGCCAAAATAGCATGAAGTTAGAAATAATAATATAATCGATAAACCAATTCCATCGATTTCAAAGCGTATACCATAGGAAGTTTGTTTATGATTAGCTTTAGGGAGTATCACAACTTTCATGTCATAAATTTGCGTCAAATAATACCATATATGCAAACGAACGTTATATATATATGAATAAGATCATGTGAAAACAAGGAGAAAAAAAAAACAGTGAAAATATATCCCCACCCTCCATCTAATCTAAGTTATACATATATATATATATATATATATATATATATATATATATATATATATATATATATATATATAAAAGGGGTGGAGATAAAAAAACGGTAAAAACACTTTTTCATTCACAATTTTTTTACAAGTAAACCATAAAAAATTAAGGTTCACACAAAAAAATATTTTTTGTCTGGAAAAATATTTTTTTTGAAAAAAAATAAAATAAAGTCAAATTCGAAAACCAATTTTTTTTAAGGTTTACAATTAAAAAACTTAAAAACTTTTGTGAACCCAAAACAAAAAAATTAGATTTATAATTGAAAAAGTTAAAAACTTGATGTGAACCCCAAAAAATATTAAAGTTCACAGTTGAAAAAAAAGGGTTCACCATTAAAAAAGTTAAAAACTTTCTCTGTATCCAAAAAAATAAAGTTCACAATGGAAAAAATAAAAAACTTTCCGCGAACTCAAAAAAATTTAAGATTCACAGTTGAAAAAAAAAGGTTCACACAATTGAAGTTTTTTAAAACTTTTCGTGAACCTAAAAAAAAAATTAAAGTTCATTGTTGAAAAAAAAAGGTTCACAATTGTAAAAGTTAAAAACTTTGCGTGTCCTAAAAATTTTTTTAAGGTTCACAGTAGAAAAAGTTAACAACTTTTCATGAACCTAAAAAAATAAAAGTTCACAATAAAATTAAGTGAAAAAAATAAGGTTCACAATTTAAAAAGTTAAAAACTTTCTGTGAAGCAAAAAAAAAAAAAAAGATTCATGACGAAAATTTTATGTGAATAAAAGAAATAAGGGTTCACAAAAAAATTCATATGTGAAGCAAAAAAAATGAAAGTTCACAACTTTAAAAAATTGTGAATTAAAAAGTATTTTCACCGTTTTTTTTATCCCCACCCCTTTATATATATATATATATATATATATATATATATATATATATATATATGTTAGATTAGATGGAGGGTGGAGATATGTTTTCACTATTTTTTTATCCCCTTGTTTTTACCAGAGTCCGTATATATATATATATATATATATTATATGTATGTATGTAGGTTCCCGGTACGGACCTAATCAGATCGTTAACTCGATTGAAAGTGCGGAATCCAAACAAACGAGTATTGAACGTTTAACAAATCGAACACACAATTAATATAAGCTTTTGTATGTATTATCAATTGATCAATGAAGCTTTACAAACACAAGCTCTGTCTCTGCTCTTTCTCTCCACGCCTCACCTTACTCTCTAGGGTTTGATCAACCCTCAAATGAAACCTTACACTTCTATTTATAATTACGTTGTGAACTATTAGCGACACAAGCATTGTGTCGCTATTGTGACCCTTGCGACATAGACTATATGTCGCTATTACGATACAAGCTATGTGTCGCATTAACAATATTCTATGTATATTCTATAATTACATTTCATTTATAAACTTGAATATACAAACTAAACACTTCACATACTAAGACTAATTGACTCTGACAAGTACAAATGTTGACCAAGTGACTGACACACAGAAATACACCAACAATATATATATATATATATATATATATATATATATATATATACTAGCATTATATCCGCGTAATGCAGCGGTGAAAGTGATGATGATAGATGGAGGTGAAAATGAATGTTTTAAAATAAAAATATATAGTACTCCGTTCATTCCATTTAAAATATCCATATTACTAATTTTGGATGTTCAATTATAAGTGTCCACTTTAATATTTAACCAATAAAAAAAAACTTTAGTAGGTAGATTTAATATATGATTGATGAAAAGTGTAGTTAGTGAAGAATAAGTAGTAATAAATAATAGATAATGGGATAGTAGAACCCACTTTACTTAGTCTTAAAATTTTTTTAGGATAGTAGAACCCACTTCACTTAGTCTTTATAAATAGATAATAGAATGTAACGTCCACTTTTAGTAAGTTGTAATTTATATTATACGAAAATATAAAAATTTGTTATATTAGTTGATTATGTGTAATTACATGTATATATATGTATTGTGTATAAGTATATATGAAGTATAAATAGTATTCGGTCTGGGCATAAAAAAAACTGGAAATCGCGATGCGATTTAAGCATGAAATCGTGATGCGATTCATGGTAAATCGCGACACGATGTAATGTTTTACAAAAACGGGTTTTTAAGCCCATCAACTTCCAGAAATGAGTTAACACCTAAAAACACAAAAACCGAACCCAGCTCTGATAGAATGGCGATTTTGGAGGTCTAGGATCATTCCTTACATCTTTCTCATTGAAATTTATCCATTTAGTTCCTATTTACTTTCTAAGTGATTATAAGGTATAAATTTCATATCCTTGTTGTTTAATTTTTGTATTAGGGTTTGAGTATATAAACCCTAAGTTTATAATAATTGTTAATTAATAGTGTATAGATGATTGATACATGTTAAGTAAACAAATTATGGAGTTTTCATGATGAATTTAGTTAGGGTTTAGAGTTGTTAGACCCTAAGTTAGTACATGTAATTATGTTCATGTATAAATGATGAACTAGTAAATTTAACATGGTAATGGTCATGATATGATTCTGAGTTTGTTGTTAAAAGAAAAAAAGAAAGCGGTAAGATGGTATAATTATAAATATGCATATGAATTTGGTTCTAAAGAAAAGTATATGGTTGTTGATAAAGATTGTGAAGTTATGATTAATAGAACCATTCTTCATGTGTATATGATGAAATTGTAATGGGCATAAATGAGTCTATTACTAATGATATTAAAGTAAAGATTATGGATTAATTTGACAAAGTGTGTTATTGTTTGTAATATGCGATTATGTGTTTATGTGATTAGGTAGTAAAGAAGTTGAAAGACGTACAAGTATTTTGTGTGTGCCTTTGCAAGGTAAGTTTCGGTTACATGATCATGGTGCCGGAATGATTGTGATCATTTGCCGGTGGTTTGGTGCAGGTAATGGTTGCGGCCATAGGCCCGTGTAATTGCTAGTAGTATACAAATAGCATGGGTAGCAAGGATCCTTAGCTATATGTGATTGCTTTCCGTTACTTACTAAGCATTTTGATTATGGTTGAATATTTTTAACTTTTTAGGTGAAGCAAGTGGATCATGGGTTGACACGGGTAAAAAGCCCGTTGGGAGTTAGAGGTGGATCATTGCCATTTTGGGTAATTAGCTCGTTTTCTTTAAATCATGCTCTTGAGACCGATTACCCCAATACTTTTGGTGAAATTATGAATATGTTGTTTTGGTACTTGAAACTTGTCGTTGGTTTTAAGTTATGTAAATGTTGCAAGACTATGCAATGTAATAGTAGTTCTAGTACCATGTCAAAGTTTTTTGTTTAAAATGTATAAATGAAAGTAATGGTATTATGTTTTGGCTTATGTTAGTTTTTATTTAAGTATTGAAATGGTCACATTAAAGAATGTGGCTTGATTCTCTTGTTTAAAATGATTTTGATAGTGTTGCGGAAAAGAATTCTATACAGATTATTGTTAAACTATTGCGGAAAATATAAAGATTGTGCAGGTTTAGGTCAGGTAGTATAAACTGTTTGTGCAGAGGTGTTCAGGTGTTGATCGCGACACGATTGGGGTTAAGTTGCGACGCGATTTGGTGACAGAAACAGAAAATTTTACTTAAACAATATATATCTATATTCAAATAAGTGTCGGGGTGTTTCAAGTTTGGTTTAGGGATTCGAGTATCTACCATTAGGTGGGTACTTGAACTTAGACCATTATAGTTGTAGTTGAGCATGATATATGTTATTATTATTATTTGTTAATGTGATCCAGTTAATATATTGCTAAGATTTCTGAACTGAGATGTTACGTGAGGACTAGGGTACTTATAATCATAATGTGATAATTAATTGCCTGGCCACCGGACTAATTATCATATGACATTTTATGGAACCTTAGAAATCACGAGGCATTAAGAGAATGAATTTATAGTAATTATGAACTGTTATTTGATGATAAATTATAAATAATATAGATTTGTAAATATTTAAATGGTTATATTAAATATTGTGTATGATTTCAGCATAAAGATGTCTGATGAACGAGAGGCTGACCGATCAGGAGATCGACAAGAAAGAGCTGAATCTCCTGTCAGGAAAGCCAAAATTTCTTTAGCTGACCTAAGGACTATTATTTTTGAAGAAGTACGTTGTGTCCAAGAAGCGAACCTTTCTAGGATGTTAAACCAGATTTCCAAAACTGTTCAGGAAGTTGTGATGACAGAATTTCAAAGAAGGGACTTAGCAAGAGAAGAAGAACCTCCCAGAGCGGTATCGCCTGTAATAACACCACCTAACAAAAACCGCAAATACAGTTATAAAGACTTCTCAGTTTGTAACCCACCTGAATATCATGGTGAGATGGATCCTATAAAGTGTTACCGATGGATTTCTAAAGTGGAAGGGGCGTTTGCTACCACAGATTGTCCCGAAAAGTTTAAGGTACGTTATGTTGCAAATCTGTTAAGGTCTACTGCTAAGGGTTGGTGGGAGGTGCAACGCCGTACATTAGGCGACGACGTTATAAATCTTATGACCTGGAATGAGTTTAAAGAAATGTTCAAAATGCTTATTCATAAGAGTCAGAACTTAACAAAATTCGTAGAGAATTTCTTTCTATGGAGCAAACTACAGAATCAGTCAATGAATTGGTGGGTGTTTTCCTGGATAGAGCTCGTTTCTACCCTAAGTATATGGCAAATCCAAAGATGCTCATGGGTCATTTTCATAATATTCTGAAAAAAGAAATTCGATAGTTTATAGTTCCCAAGAGGTGTAATAGTTTTGAGAAAATGGTAGAAGAGGCCAGATTCCATGAGCTTGAGCTGAGTCGTGATATTCCCAAAAGAAAAGTTGAAACTGTTTCTGTTACTACTAAGAAATCAAACACTGTCGATAGCTCCAAATAAGATGAAAAACGGTGGTCATTTCCTGTGAGTAAAAAATTTGTCATAGAAGACATCCTGGAATTTGTCGTTTTAAACCTGTCACCTGTTATAAATGTAAACAGGAAGGTCATATTAGCAGTAATTGTCCAAATCCGCTTCGAGTTTGCTAAAACTGTTATAAACCTGGTTATATAAAAGTCGACTGTCCTGATCTAAAAGCTCAGTCTACTTCTTTTACTCCTCGTGGGAATGTGGAGAAAAAGACAAATGAACCACCAAGGTCCCGGCCTCGTTCTTTCCAGATTACTGCAGATGAAGCTCAAAAGGCTCCCGATGTACTGACATGTACTTTTCTTGTTAACCAGAAACCTGCTTATATAATGTTTGATTCGGGTGCTTCACGATTTTTGTGGGTAGATTTTTTACTAACGTTGCAGGACTTGGTTAGCATCATATATTCATCTCACAGGATCCTAGTCAGGATATATTTGTTTAATATAATTATGCAGGATAATGAATAAGCGGGATGAGTAAGTAAGTATCCTATGTTTATTCTGGAGTGTGCATAGCTCAGGATCCTGGACCTATATTTCAGGATCATGCGATGTTTAACGTGTTTATTTTCTTTGAGTATTGACCAAGTCATATATGGAACACGTTAATGAGATATGCTCCAGATTACGTGAGGAAGCTTTGATATGATTCAAGGATGACCAAGTCATCTGCACGTGTAAAATGAAGTCAAAAGAGACGTTGGTGGTCTTCATCCTTTATCGGAGGATCTCGAGATTCTCGGAAATATTGTTATACGCTCGTAGTATATAATTGAGGCATAGATGATCAATTAGGTTAAGGAATGCACACTATTTTCACCTGCAAAACAGTTAAACACTCTGCTATTAGTCTCGTTAATACTCTTTTTCATCAACACTTAGCTAGATTCACACACATAATCACTTAGCCGATCATCCTTGTGCTCTTAGCTTGTAATTTATTGTTTTCATTTTAATAAAATCAGCAAAGGCAAGGATCATTTGATCCTTCCTGAGGTTTTATGCCGGCGATCAATCTTGATCCAGGGTTTTCCTCGTATATCCTCGTGTCGGTTACATTTACTTTGCCTTTTTTCATTGTTTATTTAGCATTACCCTTAATATGTTGAACTTTTTTTCTTAAATTTTTATTCAACAAGGATTAACGCACTTAAAGTGTATTTTCATTCAAAATTCTTATTTATTAATATAGATAATCGTATAACAACGTAATTATCTTGAAAGTAATTTCAATACTATACCTCACAATCTAAAATTTGATCACTTAATGGCTTAGTGTAATTTTTGACGAAAACAATTTGGTGCCCACCGTGGGGCAAGTGGTGTTTTTCTTAATCAAACTTTTGTTAAAATCCTTGTTGAGTCATCTTTTCCAAAAATTTCTATTAAGAATGTCAAGCCAAGGACGATCTACATCATCCACCATGCCATCATCACCATCTGCGAGAACCACTATTCATCCTGCTCCACCTCTCACATCATCTCAACAACAGCCACAAAATGTCCATGCAAGGCTATCGTCGGCTGGATCCACTTCTATAGGGCCGGATTCTTTTCAGATCCGAACCCTGTTATGATTTCTAACCAGGATATTGTGTCTATGTTTGCGCAGGTTAAGGAGCAGCTCAAACGAGTGGAAAAGAGCAATGAAATCCTGAAGAAGGATATGGAGAATATGAGGACTAGGAACAACGTCCCTGCTTCTCAAGTCACTACTCCTATCCGCAATAGGATCCTTGTTTTTGGTACCCCACCGTCTGCTGAACGAAAAGGAGATTTCGTGTCCATGCAAGGAAGTACCAGGATCCCAGATCCAATGTTTGCTACAGGAGTTTCTACGTCAAGGGGCAACAATCGGATCCAGGATCCTCATATAGAACTCCTGACGTTGGTAACACGTTTAATAATTATACTTCTAATAATACTGTTGGGACTAACAATTTTCAGGATCCTGGGGTTAGCCCTGTGATGGCAAGGGATATACAGAAATTGAAGGATATGATATCGAGTGTCCCTGGAGTTGTACAATCAATTCCTGAAGTTGCCCCAACGGCGCATAGGATCTCAAGATTTGCACCACCTATCTGTGATGCCGAGATCCCTAAAAGATTTCAAACTCCAAATATGAAGTTGTATGATGGAACAACGGATCCTGAGGAGCATATTGCGCAATACAGGGAGAGGATGGAAATCATTCCAATTCCTCCTGATATTAAAGAAGCATGCTTATGCAAGGGCTTTGGCACTACCCTCACCGGATCCGCATTAAAATGGCTGTTAAACGTTCCCCTTACTCCATTACTTCATTTGCTCATCTAGTTAATTTATTTAATAACCAATTCTCTTGCAGTAGAACATTTGAAAAGTTAACAACTGATTTATACAGAGTTGTTCAAAAAACTAATGAGTCTCTTCGAGATTTTGTAGGAAGATTCGGGAGAGAATCCTTGAATATACCTAACCTGGATATGCCTACTGCTGTTCAAGCCTTTAAAATAGGGATCAAATGGGATTCCCCATTCAATGAGGATCTTGTTATGAATCCTTGCAGGAATCTCGACGAAGTCAGAAACAGGACCCTAAGATTCATCAGGCTAGAAGAGGATGATGAGATACAGAAAAGGGTTGATGCTTCATCAACATACGATAGACCCAACAGGAAATCGGACTCATCCTCATCCAGATCGAGCAGAAGCAAGCCTTATGCCAGAAATGAGGATCGTCGTGTGAATACTATCGACGAAGATGATGAAGAGTATCCTAAAATAACTGACTATAATTTTTCTGTAGATACAACAGGTATACTATGTGCCATGGAGGATCTTGGAGACAAAGCAAGATGGCCCAAGAAAAATGAGAAATCTTTTGGATGGAAAGAAAAGTCTAAATGGTGTACATACCATGGAGATTTCAGTCATCTGACTGAGAATTGTATAGCTCTCCGAAAAGAGATCAGCTATCTGCTCAACAAAGGCTACTTGAAAGATTTGCTTGGGAAAAAGAAGGATCATGGAAAGGATCATGACAGAGTTCGGGATCCTGAATCTCAAGATAATCCCAGGATCCCTACTAGAGCAGGATCCCCACCTTCAGATGCCAATGTAATCAATTTTATATCTGGTGGCTCTGATATATGTGGTACTTCTTATTCTGCAGCAAAGAGGCACGCAAGAGAATCCAAATCAGAAAAGCCATATAAACCAACAAGGACTTCCATGAAGAAAGATGAGAGGGTCATAGCATTTGACGAGGATGATTTGGAAGATATTCAGGATCTTCACCATGATGGTTTAGTTATTACTCTCTATGTTGCCAATCATTTTGTGCGCAGGATCCTGATTGATGGAGGAAGCTCGGTTAACATCATTCGCTTGGAGACCTTAAAAAGAATGGGTATTCCAGAATCAGAGATCACCTCCAGATCTACTTTATTGGTAGGATTCAGTGGAGAAGCAAAAAATACAGTTGGTGACATCAAATTGCCAATTTACATTGAAGGGGTAAATTCGATTCAAAAATTTTGTGTTATGGATTGTTTGTCGAGCTATAACATTATCCTAGGTAGACCCTGGTTACATGACATGAAAGCGGTGCCATCAACATATCATCAATGTGTCAAATTACCAACTCCTTGGGGGGTGGTTAAGATTCGCAGTGATCAACAAGAGGCAAAGGATTGTTACACAACATCGATGAAGTCTACAGCTAAGTCTCCGTCAGCATAGCAATTACAGAATAAGGTGTGGGACGTTCTAGATACAAGCAAACATGACGTCAAAAATTTGCCGCTCGATTCCAAGGATCCTGAAGAAAAAGTGCTCATAGGATCAGGGATGTCATAGGATCTTGAACAGGATCTCATGAAATTCTTGAACCAAAGAAAATCAACTTTTGCTTGGAAGCCAGAGGATATGACAGGTATATCTAAGGATATTATAACTCATAAACATGGAATTGATAGTAGTTTCAGGACAGTTCAACAAAAAAGAAGGAAATTCACGTCGGAAAAGAATGCTATTATCCAAGCGGACGTTGAAAGGTTACTCTCTGCTGGCATGATAAGGGAAGTAAAATTTCCAAGATGGTTGGCAAACGTGGTGGTAGTACAAAAGAAGAATGGGAAATGGAGAGTGTGCGTGGACTACACTGATCTTAATAAAGGCTATCTGAAGGATCCTTTCCCATTACCACACATCGATTCGATGGTAGATGCTACGGCTGGGCATGGAATCCTAACCTTCATGGATGCATCGTCGGGATTTCAGCAAATCCAAATGGAACCATCGGATCAGGAAGACACAGCCTTCATAACCCCCACAGGTATATATTGTTATACTGCTATGCCTTTTGGTCTTAAAAACGCAGGTGCCACTTATTAAAGGCTGGTCAACATGATGTTCAAAGAACAACTGGGAAGCACGATGGAAGTATACATCGATGATACGGTGGTAAAGTCAAAGAAAACTAAGGATCATCTTCAGGATCTTAAGATGGCTTTCGACATTCTGGATCAATACAATATGAAGCTTAATCCTGCAAAGTGTCACTTTGGAGTGGGGGCAGGAAAATTTTTGGGGTACGTGGTAACCAAGAGAGGAATAGAAGCTAGTCCAGAGCAGATCAAGGCTATCTTAGATTTGAAATCCCCATTAAGTCCTAAGGATATACAAAGATTTCCAGGAAGAATAGCAGCTCTGAACCATTTTATTTCAAGATCCTCAGACAGATGCAAGGAATTCTATGATATCTTAAAGAAGAACAAAAAGTTCGAATGGGGAGAAAAACATGAAGCTGCATTTCAAGAATTGAAGAATTACTTGTCATCAGCTCCTTTATTGATGAAGACTGAGAATGGTGAGCCATTGTTCCTCTATCTCTCGGTATCCCGAAATGCTGTAAGTGCAGTACTAGTAAAGGATCATGAAGGGAAATAACATCCTGTTTACTATGTAAGTAAAAGCCTACTAGATACTGAAACCAGGTATTCCCGTCTTGAGAAACTAATACTTTCATTGGTTATGGCAACTACTAAACTTAGGCATTATTTTGAAACACATCCTATTCATGTAAGAACTAATTATCCCGTTAAAAACATTTTGAGAAAACCAGAAATGTCAGGACGCCTAGCTAAATGGTCTGTAAAGTTAAGTGCTTATAATCTGATTTATGAACCTAGGTGTAACGCCCCTCTTTTAAGAACACAATATTATATTAATAAACCGGAAGCGTAGGTATTTAAAACATATATTTGATTACTACACCATATATATAATGTACAAAACAGTTATAATCAAGTTATACTATCCAAAAGTATTAACCAAATTCACTTTTCGAGGCATTACGTAAACTAACTTCGTTTTATACAAAACATTTTCAGAGTAGCATAATCTTCAAACATCCCTTGCTTTAATCATTAACTTCTTGCTACCCACATTCTATCAAAAATCTGCAAGAAGTAACAACGAGGTATTAGCACGAAGCTAAGTGAGTAAACTCATCACACAACATTCAACTTAGCTTCATCACCGAATTACTTCTAATATCCGCAAATACTACAATTAACAATCAACAATCAACAATCAACAAGTACTTAATGAGGATCGGTGGCTCTGCGGATAACCATAATACCCGGGAGGCTCCCCAAGAACACTTATCCAACCATATCCGTATGGCCATAACGGACGAGACCGATAGCTAGTGGTTACTACATTCAGATACAGAGTCTATACACACAACAAATGAAGTACAACTCTGTATCATTCATACAACAACCCACTAGCCCAACCAACAGTTCATCAACTCGTTGACCTCACTAACAACTAATGCCCAAAGGCCACACATAACACGTAGATTTATAATCAACAAGGTATAATAAAGAATCAACAACAACATATCTACGTTTATTAGTTGAAATCAAATGATTACAACTAAATCAAATGGTGAGTTTTGAATCCACTCACCGATACCTCTACAGCATCAACACTCAGAAATCTGATATTACTGAGTCTTCGGAGTATCTGAAACACCACATAACACACAAGTTAGTAACTTGTTCCACAATCATCTTTTTAGCATATTTATTCAATCAGATAATTACGGAAGTCTAAACAAACAACAGTTCAATCAGATTTAAAATCATAAAAATCCCAATTCGACGTTTTAAAACTGAAAAACCCCATTTTAGGCCCCTAGATGACCTCGAATGGCCAAAAACTGCCTAGACTCTTAGAATAGAGCCGGGATCATTAGGTCGTTTCTGAGTGACCATGCGAATTTCAAATCAATCCGAGTTAATGAATTTGTCATCTGTCCGTTACCCCGAAAAGACTTATGCATTTTCAAAATTTGCGAAACAAAAATCTTAAAAATTCCGGTTCGCAGTAATCTGGGTTCGCAGGTCAACTCGGTTCGCAGAAAAACTCGACTCGCAACAACATAACTCGGTTCGCAAAGCCATCTCGGCTCGCAGAACTCGATTCGCAAGGCAAACTCAACTCACTTCGCAAGTTCAACTCGCCTCGCAGCGACTCGGTTCGCAAGGCATACTCAACTCGCAGAACAATATCTCAGTTCGCAAGATCTCAGTTCGCTTCGCAGAACTCAACTCGCTTCGCAGCCTGAGCTCGGTTCGCAGAACGAACTGAGAACTGCGAATTTCGCTGTTCTTACGAGTTTTTCGAACCTAAACTCACCAAAACTTCAAGAAACTCAATTCTAAGGTTTCTAATACTTCAAGTAGCATCAAATAATACCTAATAGCAACAAATCAAGCTTCAATTTGATTTAATCACTCAAAATCAAACTCACTTTTATTTTAAATGAAAAGGAGAGTGATATGTTGAAGATGATGATGTGTACGATAACAGTTCTGATGTTTTGAATTCGAATTCACAGAAGTATCAGTATAATTTCTACTTTGGTTATGGTTTTCTTGAATTTGTAGTTGCAAATGAAGAAAGGTTTCAAGTTTACAAACATATGAGTTCTCAAAGTCGGTTTACCAACCGACTCACATATTTAAATGGTATAATTTTATACCCGTCCTAAATCTATTGTCTGGAACCTAGAAACCATTTGCGAGAATATAAATTTTATTTTACCGTCATCTGTAATAATTTAAAACAATTAATATTTTATTATTCACAATAAGTCCTAAGACTTATTTACTTAAGTTTCACAATACAATAATAATATCAGGTAATTACTAAAACAATTAAATAATCATTTAAATAAGGAAATTACCAGACTACTGGAGAGGATGTTACACTAGGAATGCAATTAAATCCCAAGCTTTAGCAGATTTTATTGCTGACTTCTCTAGTGATTTTCAAAATGAAGTAGATTTGAAAGTACAAGAACTAAATCAAATAAGTGAAAAATGGACATTATATACCGATGGTGCTTCTAATATAAGAGGAACTGGATTAGGAATTGTATTAAAATCACCTCAAGGTGATATTATGCCTCAAGCTATAAGATGTGAATTTCAAGCCACAAATAATGAGGCAGAATATGAAGCATTGATTGCAGGATTATAATTAGCTAAGGATATCGGTATAAAATACTTAGATGTATATGTAGATTCATTATTAATTGCTAATCATTATAATGGAACATATACTCTAAAAGTAGATAGTTTAGCATCGTATTTGGAAATTGTTAAGGATCTTGCAGGTAGCTTCGAGATCTTCGACATTCAACAGGTACCACATGAGAATAACACTGAAGCGGATGCTCTAGCTAACCTGGGGTCAAGTCTAAGGATCCCACCAGATGTTAAAATACTAATTATACATATTGCAGCACCTGCCATTGCTGACAAGGATAACAATAAAAAGCAAGTATGTGATATTGAGGATCCTTAGTCTGGAGATAATTCGAATACATCAGGTTCTGGGGGCAAGTTAGGATCATGGATGCAGCCGATCATGGAATATCTACAACATGATGTGATCCCTAAGGATGAAAATAATCCTAAAGCCTTCAAATTAAAGGTATCCCGTTTTACTATTGAAAATGGTATATTGTATAGAAAATCACTTGCAGGACCACTATTGCGATGCCTCGAGGATCCTGAAGCAAAAGCAGTACTTAAGGATATACATGAAGGTGATTGCGGGAATCATTCTGGGGGCAGAGCATTATTTTCAAAAACTTTAAGGACAGGATACTTTTGGCCTACTATGAAGAAGGATTCCATGGATTTTTCTCGCAAATGTGATGCTAGTCAAAGACATGGGAACATCCATTATCAACCAGCAGAACCGATGCATCCGATTATCTCACCATGGCCATTTATGAAATGGGGAATGGATATTGTAGGAAAATTACCTACAGCTCCTGGAGGAAAGGTGTTTATGCTTGCAATGACGGATTATTTTTCCAAATGGATAGAAGCTGAGGCATTTGTTCAAGTAAAAGAAAAGGATGTAATATCATTTACCAAGAGAAATATCTTGAAAAGATTTAGGATCCCAGCAGAAATAGTATGTGATAATGGATCTCAATTTATTGGTAAAAGAACAACTATGTTTTGTGAGAGTTGGAGAATCAAGATGATAACTTCAACACCAGTCCATCCTCAAGCTAATGGACAAGCGGAGTCTAGCAACAAGATCATAATCAATAATCTCAAGAAGAGGTTGGATGCCAAGAAGGGAAGATGGGCTGAAGAACTACCTTTTGTTCTATGGGCCGATAGGACAACAGAAAAAGAGGCAACTAAGCGAACTCCTTTTGCTTTGGTGTTTGGATCAGAAGCTATGATCCCAACGGAAATGGTAATCCCAATGGCAAGATCCCAGTTGTAGACTTTGGAAGCAAACAATGAAGCATTGAGTCAGCATCTAGACATTGTGGATGAGTTAAGGGATCGTTAATTGAGGATTGCTGCATATCAACAGAGGATTTCAAGATCCTACAACAAAAATGTTAGAATAAGAAGGTTTTGAGTAGGAGATTTGGTATTAAGGAAAGTATTTGAAAATACTAAGAATCCTGCGGAAGGAAAGCTAGCACCAAAGTGGGAAGGTCCATATTTAATAGATTCGGATGCTGGAAAGGGGCATATTGGTTGGCCAATATGGATGGAGAATTACTTCCAAGATTCTGGAACGCCATTCATTTGAAACTCTATCATGTGTAAGTTGAATGTTTTAGTTCAACATAAAAAGGTACTCCTATGATCCTTAACTCTTCATTGATTTTGATACTCTTTACTATATATATGTGTGTGTATTATAATATATTAGTATATGTATTAGAGTTTTTCATAATTATTATTCTCATTGAGTACTGACTTAAGCATCAGAAGGGTGTTAGGCAAACTAACACCCACCTTTACCCAAGATTTTGTATCTGTTGTAGTTCATGCATTTAAGGATCATGGAATGAAGATTAGAGGTTGGTCACCTCTCCTCCGTTAAGGATCCCAACGATCCTCTAAGGTTTAGAGGTTTCCAACGATCCTCCTGCGCATGATGTTTAATTATAGTGCCACGGTTAGGGAATCGGTGATGCCTCTGGTACCCGACAACTTCATTTCCATTGGCCTATAGATCAAATGCTAACGAATGTCGACACTGATGTGCACTAGACGTGTCGATCTAAGGTTTGTGTCATTTTCACGTCAGGAGTCTTCTATGCAAGTGTTTTGGCTCATTTGCCACTGGCTTCATCAAGGAAAGTTCCAACCTCTGGATCTTCACCCTTCAATTTTGCCAATTTATGTTGCCAGGCTTGGATATTCCAGAATGATGTGTCAAGACCCTTAGCACTAGCTTTAGTCACCATAAGGATCCTGGCTGTGAGCACCGCAGCAGTTGCATCTTTCTTGATATCAGCGACCATAATCTCTTGTTCTTCATTAATTCTCTTCTGAGCTTCGGCATCTTTTTGAGCAGCATAAGCCTTGATACCCTCGATTTCTCTCTTTAAATGAGCAATCTCCAAAGTAAAAGATTCTGCAGCAATGGCAGTTGTCTTCTTTGTGCTCTCAACCATTTCCACATTCTCCTTGTAACATTTGGCAGGTTGTTTCATAGCCTAGACAAGACAGATACAATTGAATACATAAGGTTGATATCTAGGTGAAATGTTGAACGAGTATGACAAGGTATACCTCGTCAAAATCAAGTGTGGGCTCATCAGGATCCCTAATAGTGTTGGTTTTCCTGTTCTTGGTAATTGACCTGGAACGGAGGTTGAGGACTCTAGCTTTACTGGGCTCAATAACAAATTTTTCCTCCTTGATCGGCACATCTTCATCATTAATGTCCGACAAGGAAAAGAAGGATGTTGTTTTAAGAATACAATCATACTAAGAATACGGGATTAAGAAGGAAAAAAAATTTAGAATGTGAAATTTACTTGGTGTAGTTGGAGTTGCTTTTTGTGACTTCATGATTTCCGGTGAAGAGGGGTACAAAAACTTCCTGTTACTTTCAGGGATTTGCAAAAAATTCTTTATCAATTCCTCAGAGTGAGGAAGAGGGGGAGCTAAGTTCTCAAAGATTGTTGTAAAAGAAACAAGAAAAATCAAGTGGGTGCATATAAAGGTACATTCATGTAATAGTTTTTACCCTACCCTTAGTGAGCCAAACAGTTGGAATCAGTTCCCCGTCAAGAAGAGATTTTTGATCAACAAAGAAAAATTTCTCTCTCCATTTGGGATCATTCTGAGTAGCCCAAAGAATGAGATGCTTATGCTTAGGTTTGATTTTGAAGAGAAAATAATTGGAACCGTGGGAGCGAAGATGATAAGTTTGGGCTACTTCAGGAATTCCAAGATGTGTATGATAGGAGTCATTGACGGATTGGATAACAAAAAGTGTACGCCAAATCATGGGTATTGTTTGTGAGTAACAAAGCCCTATCATATTGAAAAAATCCATGAAAACATCTGGAAAATGGTATTTAAGCCCTAGGGAAAAAGGGAATTCAGGAAAGCATATCCATCGGTCTGATCGGTGATCGGCGTGGATATTAGGATCATAAGCACGGAAGATAGTGTTTTCAGGAAATGCACTTTTGAGTTTTTGCATATCGGAATCGGATAATGAAGAAGGAACGTGGTCGGAAATCATTTTTTGGTCGATAAAATCGGGAAGGTCTGACTCGTTTCTAGTTACAGGGTTCATCTTTGATGCAAAAATAGCTAGGTAATGAAGAAAACAAAAAAGAGAAAGAGGCAATAACTGAGAATGAGTCGAGAAGAAGATGGAGTAGAGGTTGAATTGGATATGACGTGCATCAGAATCGCTATAAGTATTCAGGCGCATTAATCGATGTAACTACCTAACACGATTTGGGCGGTTATCCTTGGAAGTTACAACGTTTAAGGATCCTGAAAAACGTTATAATTTCGGGGGCAATTGTTGTGGGTAGATTTTTTGTCAAACATTGCAGGATCCTTATTAGCATCATAGTCTCGTCTCACAGGTATGAAAAGCATTTATGATTTATATTCCGTATTCGCATATCAGGATAATGATAGTTGGTAAGTATACTTTCAGGATCACAGTCATAGTTGAGGATCCTGGAAATACTCTTATTATTTATCTTGCAGGATCCTAGTAAGGATATATTTGTTAAATTATGCAGGATAATGGATAAGTGGGATGAGTAAGTAAGGATCCTATGTTTATTCTGGAGTGTGCATAGCTCAGGATCTTGGACCTATATTAGTTCAGGATCATGCGATGTTTAACGTGTTTATCTTCTTTGAGTATTGACCAGGTCATATATGGAACGCATTAATGAGATATGCTCTGGATTACATGAGGAAGCTTTGATATGATTCAAGGATGACCAAGTCAGCTGCACGTGTGTAAAATGAAGTCAAAAAAGACGTTGGTGGTCTTCATCCTTCATCGGAGGATCCCGAGATTCTCAGAAATATTGTTATACGCTCTTAGTATATAATTGAGGCATGGATGATCAATTAGGTTAACGAATGCACACTATCTTCACCTGCAAAATACATAAACACTCTGCTATTACTCTCGTTAATACTCTTTTTCATCAACACTTAGCTAGATTCACACACATAAACACTTAGCCGATCATCCTTGTGCTCTTAGCTTGTAATTCATTATTTTCATTTTAATAAAATCAACAAAGGAAAGGATCATTTGATCCTTCTCGAGGTTTTGTGTCGGCGATCAATCTTGATCAAGGGCTTTCCTCGTATATCCTCGTGTCGGTTACATTTACTTTACCTTTTTTCATTGTTTATTTAGCATTACCCTTAATCTGTTCTTGAGCTTTTTTCTTAAATTTTTATTCAATAAGGATTAACGCACTTAAAGTGTATTTTCATTCAAAATACTTATTTACTAATAAAGATAATTGTATAACAACGTAATTATCTTGAAAGTAATTTGAACACTATACCTCACAATCTAAAATTTGATCACTTAATTGCTTAGTGTAATTTTTGACCAAAACGGTAACCATCAAGAATAGGTATCCCTTACCCAGGATTGATGACTTGTTCGATCAGTTGCAGGGTGCTAGTTATTTCTCTAAAATCGATCTACGGTCAGGTTATAACTAATTGAAAGTTCGTGATGAAGATGTGTGACACCCGGTCAAAAAGGGCCAAAATTAGCCCATAATTTAGACCTAAATCATTCGTACTCAATAGGTGATTAACAAAATTTTCAGATATTATATATATAAATATATATATAACATTAAAATGATTATTTAATAATCACATACCATCAAATCTAAAAGAACATGCAATCTCAAATACGGACGTTGGTGCAAAACATTTTTAAATAATGTATTATTAATGAGAATAATAATTATTTACTCGATTGAGAATTTAAACGCATTTTGTACACTGAAAACTATCCGTCAAACCAAAGAGAAACAAAGATATAATTTTATATCTCATTCAAAGTATTTTTATAAAATACTTCGAATAAAAATATATACAGTTTTATATTTAGAAAATTATCATTTGAAAACATTATACTACTTTACGATCGGGTACAAAAACACGGGCGTTTTGTACTGCGAATGGAGCCAACCAACTCCAATAATTGGAGTTGGCCGGCTACTCCTCCCCCTTCTTCTTCACTTTCTTCTTCCATTTTCCTCCATCTCTTTCACTATCTCTCGGCTCTCTCTCTCGGGTATCATCAACAACAACAACATCAGTAACAATCATCATCAACAACATCAAGAACCAGAATCATAATCATCATCATTTTGTTCATCATCTTCATCATCCTCACCATCGTCCCCATCATCCCTCAAATTCTCCATTTTAAGCTCGGTATGATACGACTCAATTTTCTTAACTTATAATGTTTTGAAATGCTTAGTTTAACATATATTAGTGTTTTATCATGTGTATTATACCCAAAAATTGGATCAAAACTTGTTTGGAAAATGATTTGAACGAACAGACCCTTTTCAGGCCCTCAGCAGATCGGCTGACTCAGTCCAGCCGATCGGTTATACTCCAGCCGATCGGCTAACAAGTCCCAGCCGATCGGGTAACTTTTCCCCAGCCGTTCGGCTAAGAAACCTTAGCCGATCGGCTATGTACTATGTTCCAGTAAACCATATTTTGTAGATTTGTAGCCCTCTGAGTGACGGTCGTTTGGGCGCCTGGATCGCCTAAATCCGAGTTCGTATGAGGGAGATATGGCCAAAATGGTGCAGCCTCACCAAATTAGTTTAACGATGAATTTTTACGTATATATACATGTGAGAAACAAACGTAACTTTTGAAACATAAATACACGAGTTATATTTATACAAACAAACATACCTTATGTTTTGGAACATTATATATATATATACACACGATGAATATTTTTACAAAAACCAATCAAATTGTATTTTTGGAATGTGATTTCAAATTGTCACCAACGGGCCGTACCCATTCTACCAACTTCAAATGTAATAAATTATCGAATACTTTGGGCATAATCTTATCGAACAAACATTTAAATGGATGGTTTATTCAAACATCCATTCACTTATCTTAATCTCGCGTGTTTAGGACACTAGGAGATTACTTTGGTACATGCGTGCACTTTAGGATTGCTTGCTCTTCAGGTGAGTCTCTCGGCCCCATTTTCACTGTTTACTGTTTTTAAATTTGGGGGAGATGCAACACAAATTGTTTTAGTGATCACAAGTTATTCGGTTAGTTAATTTAATTATTAACTTGTTCATTGTTTCGGTTATTATTGTCGGTATTGATTTTCATTGTACGGTATATGCACGAGTGTTTTAATTCGGTAAAAGTCCTCAACAGTGTATGATTCATTAACTTAATAAGGCGCGATTACTAAAGGATAGTACTATCATGGGAGTGACGTCCCCGTCCGGGTTGTTAGCTACAACCAAGTTAAAAACGGGCACTTTAGTAATTGTTACGGGTGTATCACCAAAACGGGAGGCAAAGATCGGGTTATGCTTTGAATCATAGCTCAGTGCAATATTTGTGTCGGTTATATCATGGTTCGGAAACCTTAATAGGTTATATCATTGTTCGGTTATATTGCTTATCATAGTTCGGTTTACATTGTTTAATTATCGTCGGATAATCATGTTGATCACATCAATGTTTATTTTAAACCTGTGAGATTCACCAGCTTTATAGCTGATTTTTTTAGTGTTGCATTCTCAGGTACACAGCAACAGTAGGGTTGCTCAGTAAGGATGGCCCGCAGGATATGTTAGTTAGTATGAGTCGCATGATTGCAAACAGATGAAGATTTTCCTGCATCATATTTTGTTAAACGTTATGTATTAAAATCTTCGGAATTCATTTTGGCGAACTCACCTTTATAATGTAAACTTATGACTTAGACCTTGTATTACTTTTGAAATATTTATAAACGTCTCATGTAGAGTCGTTTGTCGTAATCTTGGTGTTTTGATATTTGATTAGTCACACCCAAATCATCGCTTCCGCAAATCATAAAATAGGGGGTGTGACAAGATGTGTCTAAAACTGCTTTCAGAACCAGATATGGTCACTATGAATTTGTGGTGATGCCTTTCGGTCTGACAAATGCACCAGCCGCTTTTATAGACCTTATGAATCGGGTATGTTGACCATTACTCGATAGGTTTGTAATTGTATTTATTGATGACATTCTTATTTACTCTAAGTTAGCTGGTGATCATGAATCTCATCAAAGACAAATGTTGCATATTTTGATAACTGAAAAGCTTTATGCAAAATTCTCAAATTGTGAATTCTGGCTTCGAGAGGTTCAATTTCTGGGGCACGTGATAAATGATCAAGGCATTAAAGTTGATCCTTCTAAAATTGAAGCAGTAATGAAATGGGAACCTCCAACAACTCCAACTGAAGTTATAATTTTTCTGGGATTAGCTAGTTACTACAGACGGTTTATCCAGGATTTTTCAAAGATTGCTACTCCTCTCACTAGACTTACCCGAAAGAATATTAAGTTTGAGTGGAATGAGAAAGTTAATCAAGCTTTTCGTATTCTTAAGCAACAGCTTAGCCAGGCACCTATCTTGGTACTTCCTGATGGTATGAAGATATGGTGGTTTTCTGTGATGCTTCATATAATGGCTTAGGCTGTGTTTTGATGCAACGTGGCAAGGTAATTGCTTATGCATCTAGACAGCTAAAGGATCATGAAAAGAATTATCCAACTCATGATCTTGAGTTGGCAGCAGTTGTCTTCGATTTAAAACTCTGAAGGCATTATTTGTATGGCGTGAAGTGCATTATTTATAATGATCATAAAAGTCTCAAATACTTTTTCGATCAGCGGGATCTAAATATGAGACAATGGCATTGGCTTGACTTGGTAAAAGATTATGATTGTGAAATTCTTTATCATCCTGGAAAAGCTAATGTTGTTGCTGATGCACTCAATCGAAAAGCCATTCAGCCACCTTTGGTTGTCAAATCTCTTAAAATTATTGTTGTTCCTGATTTATTTGATCAAATTAAGAGTGCACAATTAGAAGCTTGGCAAAAAGGTGATTTTAAAGCAGAACGCATCAAAGGTCTGTTGGAATAGTATCCAAGATCATAACTAATTGATAAGAATATCATTAAAAGTAGAGTCCTTTTTAATTCGCCCTCAATGAACAGTAAGAGAAATACATAGAGAGATAATATTAATTGAAATTAATATTATGATTAGTTTATTAATTGAATATTAATTAGAAACTAAAAGAAAAGAAGATTCTGGAAGCAAGGATCCAACCGCCGGTTGGAAGGTTCAACTGGCGGCTGGAGTCCAAAGGGTTTAAGGCGGTGGAAAACGCGGGTCCAACCACCGGTTAGAAGGTCCAACCGCCGATTGGGATTCTGTCCCACATCGGTCAGGGGATGAAACCCTGGGCCTCCTCCTCCCCTATAAATAGGGACCTCCCCTATGCTTTCAAGGCATCCCAGAATTGAATAGAGTTCAATTCTTTCTCTCTTTCTCATTCCTACTCCTTCTAAGAGTTTACACGACTTAGAGTCGTGACCCTAGGAGTTTGGGAATTTCTATTAGTTCTTGGGTGTGAGTCATTATAGGTGTTCTGGTTTAGGCACTTGCCTCTAAGAAAGGAAGCTCTGCAAGATCGTTTGCTTTTGAGAAATTGGTTTTCTCAAAGGTTAGTATATTCCTCTTTATCTATTTATTTATTGATTTTATTTTTTCAAGTTAAAATCCCTTAGCGTTTAGTTTCCTAATTACCCTAGATTAATTATTTTGTTATAATTCCGCTGCGTATATTAATCCAACAATGGTATCAGAGACTTAGCTTAATAAATACTAGCATTTAATTATCTATAATAGTATGTAGGTAAAGATAAATTGGAAATAGAATTGTATAAATTGGTAAAATAAATTTACACTTTAGACCCTATATTTTGAATTGTTTTAAAATATACCCTCAAATATTAAAATGTTTTAAAATAGAACCGTAGACTTTAGGAGTTTAAAAAGAGACATTACATATATTATGTGCTATAAGTATATCTATCATTAAAGTTAAATACATCAATTGATAAATCGGCTCACCCATAGTGAACAAACTATAAGATAGGTATAAGGCGGGTAGCTTAGTTTTCCTAAAGAAGTCAGGTTTTTAATAGGCTTCGCGCTGACCTACTTCTCTGCTTCCTTGTGCGTTCAATGGAGCTACCGAGGACTTTTGATAGGATGATGTCAAGATCAAAAGTATGACCTAAAAGTGCTAAAATAAAATCCTGTTCTAGATACTAAAATGTGAATAGTATACTAATCCATGAAAACCGCAAATCTTTCGTATGATCTGTGAATGGAGCATGTGTGGTTTACCGGCACATTAATTTGAGAACATACTGAGAGGTGATGTGGAACTCGCGATTCTCGAGCGTACACTGGTCGGGGACCATAGGGGTTTAGCATGGTTAAGTTCACCATCTTGTTCATGATCCTCGGCATACCAGTCATGAATAGTAGATGAGCATATCCGAGATTAACATGTCGTTGATAAGAATCAATGAATCTAAAAATAAATAGGAGTTTCATAGAGAATGAAATTGACAAAGGCATTGTCTACCTAAAATAAATTCATAATATGATTACGGCAAACCTTTTCATAAAACAAATCTAAAATATGGATCCTAGCCTTAATTTTGTAATTGGGTAATTAATTAAGGAATATTCAAACTAACTAAAACTGTTTATCTTATAGATGTCTTCTACAAATGGTAATAATCCTCCCGTCCCCAATCCCGCACACAACTCGAACTTCTCACTACTCTCAGTTCTTGGGATAGAAAGACTAACCGGTCCAAACTATATGGACTGGATGCGTAACCTAAGGTTTACCCTAAGGTACGAGAACAAGGAGTATGTTCTCGATGAGCAGATTCCCGTATTTGATGATGATTCAACCCAATAGGAGATTGAGGCACACCAGAAACATCGTCCATGAGCCCTGAATTGCAAAAGACTTTTGAGAATACTTGGGCTTTTGAAAAGAACCAACAGCTTATTGAAATGTTTCAGGCAAAGACAAACAAAGAACGCCTTGATGTGGTTAAGTCACTCATGGCTTGAAAACCCAAACCTAGAGTATCTAACTGTGCTTTCGTCTTGGAGATGAAAGGGTACTTTGATAGGTTGGAATAATTGAATATGATGTTTGACATAGAGTTTTCCATTGCCATAATTTTGTCATGTCTGCCAGCTATCTACAATCAATTTGTAATATCATTTCAGATGAATATGAATGAGAGAGAAGGCTCAATAATGGAACTCCATAATTTACTGCAAATCGCTGAGCAAGGAATCAAAAAGGATGATGTTTCCTATAGCTCAGCAGCTCCTGTGTTGGCAATTGGTCAAAATGCAAAGAAAAGAAAGAGGTCAAATTGGAAAGAAAAGACTACGAATGGAAAGTCTAATCGTGGGTCAAAAAGAAAGATTGATTCTGATATTGCACCAGCAAATGATACAAAGGAATCAGTGTGCTTTTACTACAACACAAAGGGGCACTGGAAACGTAGCTTCCCGAAATACCTGAAGGACCTTGAAGATGGAAAGGTCGAAAAGAGTGTTCACTCAGGTATGTTCATGATCAAACTCCATAATACTACAACTTCTGATTCGTGGGTTCTGGATACATGGTGTGGTACTCACATTTGCAATGTATTGCAGGGTCTAAAGGAAAGTAGGAAGTTGAAGCATGGAGAGCTCAACCTAATCATGGGAAACAGAGGAATCACGCCTGTTACCGAGATTGGAAAGTATGAGCTCGTGCGGAAGTCTGGAGTTAGGATAGATTTGAATAATTCCTGTTATTCGTGAGAAATGACAAGAAACATAATTTCATTTTATGCTTTGTTTAAGGATGGTTATCGGTTTTCATTTGATAATGAGAATGGTGATATTTTGGTTTATCTAAATAATTGTTTTGTTTTCAAAGCTTCTCCTTACAATGGCATATATGAAAATGTTAAATGTACTAGCAATTTGATTTTAAATATTGATTCGTCTAATGAGCTTGATAAATCCAAATTGTGGGATTATCATCTTGGTCATGTAAACAAGAAACGCATAGGCCAACTCCGAAAGGATGGAGTGTTGGAATTATTCGACCTTAAATCGGATGATGTATGCGAATCTTGCTTATTGGGCAAGATGACTAAATCACCATTCACAGGGTCGTGTGAAAGAGGTGAAGGACTCTTGGACTTGGTACACACGGATGTTTGTGGACCATTCCGATGCACCACAAAAGATGAAAATCGGTATTATGTTACATTTACTGATGAATACAGTAGATTTGGACATGTCTATCTGATTAAGCATAAGTAGGATACTTCTGAGGTATTCAAAAGATACCAAAGCGAAGTAGAGAATCAATTGGGCAGAAAGATAAAGGTTCTCCAATCCGATTGGGAGGAGAATACCTTAGTATTGAGTTTCTCGATCATCTTAGAGATTGTGGAATAGTTTCACAATTGACTCCTCCTAGAACGCCACAGCTTAATGGTATTGCTGAGAGGAGAAATAGAACCTTGTTGGACATGGTTCGATCTATGATGAGTCGGGATACACTTCCAATAAGTTTTTGGGGTTATGCATTAGAAACAGTCGCTCGCATCTTAAATCTTTTACCCACCAAGAAGGTTTCAAAGACACCTTATGAGATGTGGAAGGGAAAACGTCCTTCTCTTGGTCACATCAAAATCTGGGGTTGTGAAGTTTTCGTTAGAAGAGAAACTCGGACAAACTAGACTCTAGATCTGAAAAGTGTCTTTTCGTCGTTTATCCACAAGAGTCATTTGGATATCTATTCTACAGACTGACAGATAATGTGGTCTTTGTAGCTCGAAGAGGAGTGTTCCTTGAGAGAGAAATGATATCTAAAGAGGACAGTGGAAGTAAGATAGATCTTGATGAAATTCAAGAGTCGGCCGATGAAGAACCTACAGAAAACACTGACGTTCAACAAGAGGTGGAAATGCCTGTTGAACCGAAGACATATCCTTACCCACTCGCAGATCTAGTAGAGTTAGAAAGCCTCCTCATTTCAATGGTTTTCATATTGAAGAAGAGGATAAAATTAGTGATGGTATACTAAATGACTTAGATGAGCCTGCTAACTACAAGGAAGCGATGGCAGGCCCTGAGGCTGCTAAGTGGAAGGAAGCTATAAAAAAAGAAACTCAGTCTATGTATGACAATCAAGTTTGGAATTTGGTTGACACTACACCCGGTCTTAAGACAGTGGGTTGTAAGTGGATCTTCAAGAAGAAGACAGACATGGATGGGAAAGTACACACTTATAAAGCTAGGTTGGTAATGAAGGGCTATAATCAAACTCACGGGATTGATTACGAGGAAACCTTCTTACCAGTAGCTAAGATAAAGTCAATTAGGATAATGCTAGCCATAGCTGCTTTTCATGATTATGAAATATGGCAGATGGATGTCAAAACCGCTTTCCTTAACGGGAAACTACAAAGTATCCTAATAGAGTGTGTAAGCTTCAAAAGGCTAATTATGGACTTAAACAAGCCTCTCGTAGCTGGAATCTCTGCTTTCATGAGAAAGTCACAGAGTTTGGATTTTCTAGAAGCAAAGATGAGTCATGTATATATGTCAAGTTCAGTGGGAGTGTTGTAGTCTTCCTAGTGTTATATGTGGATGATATACTACTCAGAGGAAATGATATCCCAACTTTACAAGGTGTAAAGGATTGGTTGGGAAAGTGTTTCGCTATGAAAGACTTGGGAGATGCAGCATATATTCTTAGTATTAAGATTTATAGAGATAGGTCGAGACGTCTCATAGGACTTAGCCATGACACATACTTAGATAAAATTTTGAAAAGATTCAAAATGGAGAACTCTAAGAAAGGGAATCTACCCTTACGTCATGGCTTTAAGATCATTAAGGATCTTTGTCCGAAATCTAAGGAAGAATCAGATAGATTGAGTCGAGTCCCATATGCTTCGGCTATAGGATCGATCATGTATGCCATGACGTGTACAAGGCCTGATGTCTCATTTGCTTTGAGTATAGTGAGTCGACATCAGCAGAATCCTGGTGAAGGTCATTGGACAGTTGTAAAGAATATTCTTAAGTATTTGAGAAATACTAAGGACAGGTTCTTGGTTTATGGTGGAAAAGAAGAACTCAGAGTAATTGGTTATAGTGATGCAAGTTTCTAAACAAATAGAGATGATAGCCATTCGCAGTTTGGTTGGGTATACTTGCTGAATGGGGGAGTGGTGACATGGAAAAGTTCCAAGCAAGATACGGTGGCAGATTCAACGTGCGAGTCTGAGTACATAGCGGCTTGTGAGGCTTCAAAGGAAGCCATATGGATTAAGAATTTCATTGGAGATCTTGGAGTTATTCCAACGGTTCAAGACCCCATTGAAATATTCTGTGATAACGAAAGTGCAGTCGCCTTGAGTAGAGAACCCAAGGATCACGGAAAGTCAAAGCACATCGAAAGAAAATACCATTTTGTTCGGCGAAAAGTAGAAGAAGGACACATGATTGTGAAGAGCATAATATCAGAGGATAATCCAACTGATCCGTTCACAAAGCCACTTGGAAAGTCCAAACATGATGAGCATGCTAGGAGCATAGGCTTAAGAGATAATGTAAAGTTTTAGTTGTTAGTTTGATTTTTGAAACATTGTAAACAATGATGGAAATTGTAATAGACTTGGTGATTAAATAATGGAGATTTATTTATTGGAAGGAGTTTTATCATTTACTATTGTTTGTCATTGTGTTTCATTTTTGCATCTTTAGAACCCACTTCCTGAGTAAAACAGTTTTTACTCAAAGCTCCTCAGTCGTTCATACTCCTGGAAGTAAGTGATGAATTAAGACTATCATGGAGTGTTAGTGGATTGTCTATGGAGAT
This sequence comes from Pseudognaphalium luteoalbum, assembly GCA_963422505.1. Lineage (NCBI taxonomy): Eukaryota > Viridiplantae > Streptophyta > Magnoliopsida > Asterales > Asteraceae > Pseudognaphalium > Pseudognaphalium luteoalbum. Next base: position 32,846,918 of record OY730194.1, on the reverse strand, counting down.
TAGACATGGCATGGAGAATGCTGCAACACTCATAGGTACTTAATGGGGATTTAAGTATAGGAGAGACCCGTACTTAAAGAGATCATTCATGGATTAAATCACGAGTGATTTTAAGATGATAATATCCTCGATCTATTTTTAAAATGGAGATGCATTGAGTTTCTAGTTTTTCAAATCTGTTATACTTTAGCCTATTCAACCGCTGTGCGTAAATGCCCATCATAAAGGATATGCTAGGTATGAGATGATGAGTTGATTAGTACTATGTAGTCGAAATTTATTTGTTCCTTTTCGCCTAATGGGAAAAGCGATATCTTGGGCTCTCTGATGATTAAAGATTGACTCTAAAGTGCTAGGCCTGACCGGGACTAAGTTGATGGTTCAATAGTCTCATATAATCAAAATAATCGGAAATCAGACAACGAATTTTGAATATTGAGATTGATTAAAATCCATGTCTCGATTTATACGATATCAGTAGAACAAAGGAATAGTTGATCAATTATCTAAAGGGCTAACTCTAAAATAAGATTCAGAGTTCGGCAGTTGCGTTGGATGGCACTCTCTGCTTAGTTAATAATGGATAGACTTGAGACCAATAATAGTTGATGACTTGTCCAAGTGGGAGACTGTTGGTAAGAATATCATTAAAAGTAGAGTCCTTTTTGGGTCGCCCTCAATGAACAATAAGAGAAATACATAGAGAGATAATATTAATTGGAATTAAGATTATGATTAGTTTATTAATTGAATATTAATTAGAAACTAAAAGAAAAGAAGATTCTGAAAGCAAGGATCCAACCGCCGGTTGAAAGGTTCAACCGGCGGCTGGAGTCCAATAGGTTTAAGGCGATGGAACTCGTAGGTCCAACCGCCGGTTGGGATTCTGTCCCACATCGGCCAGGGGATAAAACCTTGGGCCTCCTCCTCCCCTATAAATATGGACCTCCCTTATGCTTTCAAGGAATCCCAAAATTGAATAGAGTTCAATTATTTCTCTGTTTCTCATTCCTACTCCATGTGAGAGTTTACACGATTTAGAGTCGGGACCCTAGGAGTATGAGAATTTCTCTTAGTTCTTGGGTGTGAGTCATTAGAGGTGTTCTGGTTTGGGCACTTGCTTCCAAGAAAGGAAGCTCTGCAAGATTGTCTGCGCGTGAGAAATTGGTTTTCTCAAAGGTTAGTATTTTCCTCTTTATCTATTTATTTATTGGTTTTATTTATTCAAGTTAAGATCCCTTAGGGTTTAGTTTCCCTAATTACCCTAGATTAATTATTTTGTTATAATTCCTCTGCGTGTATTAATCTAGTTAGGGAATAGAAAACCCAACAAGGTTAAGTTCATAATTTTGTTGATGATTCTCGTGGGCTAAAAACAAGATATGATAGAATTTGGATTCCTAACTCAACTGAGTTAAAGCAGTTGCTACTTGATGAAGCTCATAAATCCAGATATTCTATTCATCCCAGTGCTACGAAAATGTACCATAATCTAAAAACAAATTTCTGGTGGCTAGGTATGAAAAGGGAAATTGTCAGATATGTAGAATAATGTTTAACTTGCTTACAGGTAAAAGCTGAACATCAACAACCATATAGTAAATTACAACCACTGGATATACCTGTTTGGAAGTGGGAGCATATCACAATCGATTTTGTCACCAAATTGCCTAAAACGCAATGCCAACATGATGTAATTTGGGTGATTGTGGATCGTCTGACAAAAAGTATATTGTTCTTACCGATCAAGGAAACCTCATCTTCCAAAATTCTTGCTGATTTGTACAGACGTGAAATTGTGGCACGTCACGGTATTCCTATTTCTATTGTTTCTGATAGGGATACTAGATTTACTTCACGGTTTTGGACGAAATTTCAAGAAGATATAGGTACTCGTGTGAATTTCAGCACCGCTTATCATCAGCAGACAGATGGTCAGAGTGAAAGAACAATTCAAACTCTGGAGGATATGCTAAGGGCGTGTGTTATTGATTTTGGTGGTAGCTAAGATACACACTTACCATTGGTGGAATTTTCTTACAACAACAGCTATCACTCAAGTATAAAGATGCCACCTTATGAAATGTTATATGGAAGGAAATGTAGAACTCCTACTTGTTAGGAAAAATTAGGCAGAAAGAATTGGGAAGTACAAATATCGTTCAATTGACTACTAAGAAGATAAACCAAATCAGAGAACGGTTGAAAGCAGCCCAAGATAGACAAAAGTCGTATGCTGATAACAGGAGACATCCAATAGAATTCCAGGTTGGTGATAAAGTCATGTTAAAAGTGTCTCCTTGGAAGGGCATAATTCGATTCAGGAAACGAGGCAAGTTGAGTCCATGATTTATTGGTCCTTTTAAAATCCTTGCTAGAGTCGGAAATGTAGCTAACCGCCTTGAGCTACCCGACGAATTAGCAAGATTTCATAACACTTTCCACGTGTCCTTTTTGAGAAAATGTTTGGTTGATGAAGCTGCATATGTTCCATTCGAAGAAATTGAAATAAACGATCAACTAAACTATATTGAACAACCCATCGCCATACTTGATGAAAAAGTTACAAAGCTAAGAAATAAGGAATTAAAAATGTTCAAGGTATAGTGGAAACATCGAAAAGGCTTGGAGTATACTTGGGAACCGGAAGGAGAAATCATTCGATTATATCCTTCGTTATATCAGGACTGGATTGTGAGGATACAATCCTAAATTGGTGGAGGATAGTTGTAACGTCCACTTTTGGTAAGTTCTAATTTAAATTATACCAAAATATATAAATGTGTTATATTAGTTGATTATGTGTAATTACATGTATATATATATGTATTGTGTATAAGTATATATGAAGTATAGATAGTATTCGGTCTTGGCATAAAAAAAATTGAAAATAGCCAGGTGAATTGGGATAAATAGCGATGCGATTTAAGCATGAAATTGCGACGCGATGTAATGTTTTACAAAAACAGGTTTTTAAACTCAGCAACTTCCAGAAACGAGTTTACACCTAAAAACACAAAAACCGAACCCAGCTCTGATAGAATGGCGATTTTGGAGGTCTAGGATCATTCCTTACATCTTTCTCTTGGAAATTTATCGATTTAGTTCCTAATTACTTTCTAAGTGATTATAAGGTATAAATTTCATATCCTTGTTGTTTAATTTCTGTATTAGGGTTTGGGTATATAAACCTCAAGTTTATGATAATTGTTAATTATTAGTGTATAGATGATTGATACATGTTAAGTAAACAAATTATGAAGTTTTCATGATGAATTTAGTTAGGGTTTGGAGTTTTTAGACCCTAAGTTAGTACAGGTAATTATGTTCATGTATAAATGATGAACTAGTAAATTTAACATGGTAATGGTCATGATATGATTCTGAGTTTGTTGTTAAAAGAAAGAAAGAAAGTGGTAAGATGGTATAATTATAAATATGCATATGAATGTGGTTCTAAAGAAAAGTATATAGTTGTTGATAAAGATTGTGAAGTTATGATTAATAGAACCATTCTTCATATGTATATGATGAAATTGTAATGGGCATAAATGAGTCTATTACTAATGATATTAAAGTACAGATTATGGATTAATTTGATAAAGTGTTGTATTGTTTGTAATATGCGATTATGTGTTTATGTGATTAGGTAGTAAAGAAGTTGGAAGAAGTACAAGTATTTTGTGTGTGCCTTTGCAAGGTAAGTTTCGGTTACATGATCATGGAGCCGGAATGATTGCGGTCATTTGCCGGTGGTTTGGTGCGGGTAATGGTTGCGGCCATAGGCCCGTGTGATTTCTAGTAGTATACAACTAGCATGGGTAGCAAGGATCCTTAGCTAAAATATAAATAATGACATGTGATTGCTTTCCGTTACTTACTAAACATTTTGCTTACGGTTGTATATTTTTAACTATTTTTGTGAAGCAAGTGGATCAAGGGTGGACACGGGTAAAAAGCCCATTGAGAGTTAGAGGTGGATCATTGCTATTTTGGGTAATTAGCTCGTTTTATTTAAATCATGCTCTTGAGGCCGATTACCCCAATACATTTTCACGACGCGATTGGGGTTAAGTTTTGCGACACGATTTGGTCACAGAAACATTAAATTTTACTTAAGCAGTATATATTTATATTCAAATAAGTGTCGGGGTGTTTCATAGAATAAGTATTATATAGTAGTATATATTAGGGCTGCCAACTTCTGACACGACCCGAAACCAAACACGAACCCGACTCAAAAATATTAAGGTTGGGTCGAGGTTTTTTGACCCGCGAACCCGTCAACCCAAAATCCGCCAACCTGATTAATTTTTGGGTCAGGTTTGGGTCACCATAATGAGTTTTTAGGTTGACCCGACAACCCGAATTCTTTTAAATTTAGTTAAAAACTGAGAAGCTCTATTCTAAATGTTATAATTCAACATGTTTACTGGTGTTTTAGTATTAAAATTTGTTGAACATACTAGGTGATATTATTATTTCAAAATTTTATAAGCATTTTTATGCTTATTGATGATAAATTGTAGATTTAGAGGTCCACCCATGTAACCTATTTGACCCGAAATTTATCCGTTAATTAAAAAAATGGCCTGAAAATAAGTTGATCTCACTAACAAAATGGGTAAAATGAGTCGGGTTAGGTTGGATTGGGTTGAAATACTCAACCCGATTAAAAATCTGGTCGGGTCTGGATCAGCTACTTCTGACCCATCAACCCGATAACCTGAGCGGGTCAACTCGACCAACCCGTATTGCTACCCGTAGTGTATATATATATATATATATATATATATATATATATATATATATATATATATATATATATATATATGTTTGATTAGATGGAGGGTGAAGATGTGTTTCACTATTTTTTTTGTGTGAAAACACTTTTTGATTCACAATTTTTTTAAGGTGTGAACTTTTTTTTAAAAGTAAACCATAAAAATTTAAGGTTCACACAAAAAAATATTTTTTGTGTGAAAAAGTATATTTTTGAAAAAAAATAAAGTCAAATCCGAAAACCAAAAAAAAAAAAATAAGGTTCACAATTGAAAAACTTAGAAACTTTTGTGAACCCAAAACAAAAAATAAGATTCACAATTGAAAAAGTTAAAAACTTGCTGTTAACCCCCCCAAAAAAAAATTAAGTTTCACAGTTAAAAAAAGTTCACAATTAAAAAGGTTAAAAACTTTCTGTGAAAAAATTAAGGTTCACAGTTGAAAAAATAATGGTTCACAATTGAAATTTTTTAAAACTTTCTGTGAATCTAAAAAAAAAATAAGGTTCATAGTTGAAATAAAAGGTTAACAATTAAAAAAGTTAAAAACTTTCCGTGAACTTAAATAAAATTAAGGTTCACAATTGAAAAAGTTAACAACTTTTCGTGAACAAAAAAAAAATATAAGTTCACAATAAAAAAAACTTTAAAAAATTTACAAAAAAATATGTGAAAAAAATAAGGTTCATAATCAAAAAAGTTAAAAATTTATGTGAATAAAGAAAATATAAGGGTTCACAAAAAAAATGGTGAAGCAAAAAAAAATGAAAGTTCACAACTTAAAAAAATTATGAATCAAAAAGTATTTTCACCGTTTTTTTATCCCTACCCCCTTTATATATATATATATATATATATATATATATATATATATATATATATATATATATATATATATATAACAGAATACCGTAGAGCAATTTGGACCCTTCGATTGGTTTCTTCTTTGCGATCTAATGGTGTATATTTAATCTTCATAGTTACACTTTCCTTCCCACTATTATTATATTAAATAAAAAAAATTTAAATAAATAAATAAATAAACTAAAATAAATAGATAAAAAGGTTAACGATTTTCCAAATAAATAATTAAATAAACAAAAAAAAGGGTCAGCATCCCATGTTATTATATTAGAAAAAAATATAAAAAATAAATAAAGTAAAATGATTAAATATATATGTAAAGGATTTTCAAATAAAAAAAATTCAAAGTTCGTCAATAACAATAGGCCCAAATTTGTATTTATCTTCAAACATATTTCAAACCCTAATTTCAACTTAAATCTATTTATACCCCTTCTAATCCAGTTTCAATACATTTATCACCTCCTCTATTCCACAACGAATCCAAAAAAATCTCTCATGGGATGTTACATACAATCTTTAAGGTATACATAATGTTCTTAATTTACTAACAAAATTTGTTATTTTTATGTTAACATGACAAAGAGCCTCCTACTACACAAGAAACTTCTTCTCATATTAATAATGGAGCTTCCAAAAGTTAAAATTGTTGTATTGTTTTTTCATTTGAATTATTATATACGTGTTGTATATAGATTTGTATTGGCCTATGCAACCATATACAAGTTTTTGAAATTTCTAGGTGAAAAGAATCCCTCCCACGCCAACTATCATGGATGATACAATGATGTCGCCTAATATTTTTGAAGGTTAAAACAATATTATACGTAGTTTAATGCAAATGTTATTACCTCTTTAATAAAGATGTGTATAAAACCATTTAATTAGCATATGTTTCAATTTTTTTGTAGATTAACACACACTTATAATCGTTTTCCTCTTTCTTTGTATTTGCTAACATGTTTTCTATTTGTTCTTAGATGGAAAACGTACTCCAAAAGAAGCTTCAAAACCTCCAAACTCTTTGTTATGTATTGTGTATTGATTTCTTTGTTAGACGATAATACAACTATTAATGATCATCACAAGATACCAAAAAATATGGATGGTATATTAAAATCTTTGTAAACATCAATTATTGGGAAATATTAATTATTATACTAATAATTTATAAATATTGATAATTTTTAGATGAGTTTCATCCTCAAGACTTTATTGATTGGATAAAGTTGCACGTTTGCAAGGAATGATACGGTGAAGAAGCAATGAAAAATATCATTTAAAGGGTCCAAAAAGCCGATAAGTTCATCAAAGAAATTCGCTTACTTGGTTAAGAAATCGATGATGATTACGTTGTTCATCTAAACTTCTTCAACAAAGAATAACATATTTTGAATCTTTATGCATATTATATATTATATGTTTGTTATGCTTCTACTTCTTAAATGTAACATGTTTGTTACTTTTATTTGAATAAATAAATTAGTTTATGTTAAAGTTTGTTATAAACATTATTTTGTTTTTCGTATTATTGTATGTTGTTAGTACACGGTACTTATTTTACAAATTTTATCATCATTGACAAAGATTTATAACAATTTAATTATTAGATATGATATAATCAGTAAAATAATATGTCAAACATTCCACTAAAATTTACTATAATTTAACTTGACCGAAAATAAATGACATATTGTATAAATTCACTAAGGTCCAATTCATTCTATTATAATTTTACAAACCCTTATAAAGTTTACAAACATTGGTCCACTTGACCCATAAATAAAATTTGACATTGAATTCTTTCTAAAGAGTATTCATTATCGTCTCATTCTTTTTCTTTAACAAATTTGAGAATGCATATAAAAGTCAATTGTTAATTACTTTAAAAACTTAATCAAACAAATTGTTAACAATCACATACATATATAATATTTAAAAAGTTATTTAAAAAACATTATCCTATATGAAATTTATCAAACAAAATATCATATATAATATTATAGATTTGAAAACAATTGGAATTGCTAATAGGGATTCAATAGAAGAGATAATCTTATACTTTATAAATTTAACAAACTAGATATTATGTAAAATAGCAAGATTCGAAAGCAATTGGAATTGCTAATGGAAATTTAAAAGAAGAGATAATCTTATACTTTAATGAATTAAACAAACTAAATATTTATATATGTAAGACTTTAAAACAACAATCGGAATACAAATTAACTAAATAATCTTATATATATCCTTTTAAAAATTGAAGAAACTCAATAATGATATATAAATACATACTCCGTAATGTGTAGTCCCAATAGATATGAAACAAAAGATTAATACAAGATTAAGAACAATATGAAGAACACAAAGAAGATTTAAACGCCAAATCCCTAATCTTATTAATAAAATCAACAAGACTGATACAACTTCGTATCGGGGTTACAAAGAACCTTAGGGAAACATGGGGAACGATCTCAAGTTATGAGATCGGGTTTTTACCCTAATGGTAAGACACACATAAACAATGTCTACGGATCTCTTTATATATAGAGTCCATCTAGACTTACAAGGAAACCTAATTGTATTAGGAAACTAAATCCCCTAATATTTCAATTTAACCCTTCTAATTTCAGTTTTACTATTTGTCTCATTAAAATAAAATGTAGGGAAATTATGACAACATAATTTTCCTAACAATCTCCCCTTATTTGATGATGACAAAATAACTAGTAAACTGATTACAAGATGATACATGTAGAGTAAACAAAAAGTAAAATCTTCCATATGATAGCTCAAAACATCTTGCATGATTCGTCAACTCTTTCTTCTTCAACTTCAAAAACTCTTCCCCTTTTATTCTCCCCCTTAATATCAGCTACCCAATGTTAAATGGTTCTCCCCCTATTTCGCCTTACCCTTCTTTAACGAGACAGATACAAGTTCTATGTATCAGGGTTAGAAAACCTTAGAGAAATCAACTAAAATCCCTAATCTTGTAAAAGAAGGTTTGTATGATTTGGTTTGAACAAAATTTAAGCTCTTACCACTCTTATCTTCACCAACAATTATTACCCAATGAAAAATCTTCAACTAACTTGAACATAAGCATGAAAATCCGTTACAGAATATCAACCCATCACTCTGAACGTATAAATTTTAAACCTTTTAATTGAAAACTTCATCAACGGTGTCATAAATGTTGAGTAGACTTGAGCTAACCTTTGGGTCTGTTTTTGTATGAGTTTGAAGTTGTATTAAACATCTCATCACCAAAAGTAATATGATCAACCATAAGAGTTGCACAAATAACTAACCAGCAGTAGTAACGAATACCATGTAGTACCATCCATGATGAGCATCACCAATTCCGTATTAGTGGTGAAAAATGACTAACAGTGGTAATCGATAACAAGCAGTGGTAGAAATGTTGAACAGTGGTTACTATGTCGAAGAGTGGTAATTGTGTCCTAGCAGTGCTAAAATCTTCTAGCAGTACCAAATTTGTGCTAGCTACGGTAAGTTTGTACAAACAGTGATAAATATCTTCTAGCAGTGGCAAATTTGTACAAGCAGTGGTAAATACCTTCTAGCAGTGGCAAATTTGAAGAGCAGTGGTAACTTCAGAATTATATATCTCTCTGATGACGTATCTGATTATGCTCAAATTTTTACACGAAGTCCAAAAATGTTTCATTAACCACTTATCCAAAAATCAAGTCGATCCAACGGTTAACAAATCTACAGTAATTATTTAACTTTAGCTGCACAAAAGAAACCATAAACATACTGCAGCATATTCGAATTTTAATATCTCTATGTAGACACATCCGATTATAATGAAATTTTTACACGATGTAGAAACGTATGTCTTGAATAACATATCCAAAAATCATGAATATTCGTTGAATATCGAAGACACAGTGATCGATTTACTGCAGCTGTTCAGAAAAACCATACGGTTTCAGTAGCAGATTTCAATTTTACATATCTCTCAATAAAAAGCTCAGATCGAAAATTTCTCTAGTCAGATTTTGTGTCTATGTGTTATGAACCTACAGTTCAAATTTCATGACAATTTAACGGTTAACGAAGGAGATCTGGATTTTTTACTATCGCTACGCAGAGTATGACGAATTTTTTAAGCAATCTTCTAGGGTTTCTTCAATACGAATTCTTTTGTTTAATATGGATCTTTACAAATCTTGAATAGATTCGACATTCTCTGATACCAATTGTGTAGTCCCAATAGATACCAAACAAAAGATTAATACAAGATTAAGAACAATATGAAGAATACAAAGAAGATTTAAACGTTAAATCCCTAATCTTATTAATAAAATCAACAAGACAGATACAACTTCGTATCGGGGTTACAAAGAACCTTAGGGAAACATGGGGAACGATCTCAAGTTATGAGATCGGATTTTTACCCTAATGGTAAGACTCACATAAACAATGTCGACGGATCTCTTTATATATAGAGTCCATCTAGACTTACAAGGAAACCTAATTGTATTAGGAAACTAAATCCCCTAATATTTCAATTTAACCCTTCTAATTTCAGTTTTACTATTTGTCTCATCAAATTAATATGTAGGGAAATTATGACTACATAATTTTCCTAACACGTAATATAAAGAACTTAACTCTTACGCTATGTGACTCCATTACTACAAATCAGGTTAAAAATCTCTCAAATAAATTCACTAGAATTTTAAAAATGACTTTGACACGTACAAATCATTAAGTAGCTCCTCGACAATAAAAATCACACATACTTTAATCAATTTATTATTACAAAGTTAACGGTCGTAGCCCGCGTTGTAGCAGGACTTTCACCTAGTACCCCAGTGGAATGATCCAGAGGGAAGTGCATTTTTTGAGAGAAGGGGGAAGCGTTAGTATTCAGCAACAAGCATATTACCTTTACTCATACAAATCTCGAAAAAAGCAAACTGAAATTTAATAAATGTTAATCAGAATCGATGTTATGAATGTTAAGCTTCCTTGATAAATTCTTTCTGCAAGTTATAACATCGATTTTTGAATATTAGATCCAAATATGTTAATATGAATCGCGGTGAATATTAGTTAATATGCATTGTGATGAATATTAACAATAAAAATATTTTCAAATAATGTGAAGTTTTAATATGCATCGTGATGCATATTAACAATTTATTAAATAAAAATTCATCAACTAATGTTATGACTTAAAAATGAAATTCATTCGTTAAAATATTCTTTGTAGCATCCAATTTGATTATTACTTACCGGTAAAAATAATTGTTTGTTGACGTTTTGATTGATAATTGTAATATGCTTCTTGATGAATACTAACGTTTCCCCTTCCCAAAAAAAGGCACTTCCCTCTTGATCACTACCCTATATATATATATATATATATATATATATACTGGTGAAGCTTTAGATCCTGGTGAAGAAGGGAAGTAAGTTTTTCACTATTGATCTGATCTGTTTACAACTTTCGGCCGACTCCTCCCTTCTGCATTTTTTGTTAATGTTATTTCAAGAATAGAGGTATTGTCATCTTCTCACCTTTTATCTTCTTTTAATCATTAAATACAATATCAAATGTTAACCACACATACGATTACATTCAATATCACTGATTTCATTTTCACTCATTTTAAGATTTCGATTATACATACGATCTTGATTGGTCATATCAATTCCATCTCAGTTTCTGGTTTTAATCTCCAAATACATTCATTTGTTCAAGTAAATTTTAATTTCCAATTACATTCATTTTAATCTCGATTTCAACATCACTGATTTCACTTTCAACTCTTATAATCTTAATTAGTTTGTATTATCCTTGTGAAACTACTTCTACTGTTTCTATTGCTCATAGTATGTTTAATTTTATACTATTGTGTGTATTTTAGGCTTTTTCGTAAGCGTTTGTTTTTCTAATTACTTTTTTCTTTAACATTCGTTTTATTTGTTTAAATGATATAATTTAAGTTAATGAAAATCTTGAGCTTAAATTAGGTTTTAGATCAATCATCTTGAATGTTAGCTGTTAACATGCTTCTATAATGAATATTAGTTGTTAACATGATTTTGTAGATGTTAGTTGTTAACATGTTTTTGTAATGAATATTAGCTTTTAAACTACTTTTCTACATATTGTCATTTGTTAACATGCTTTCTACTGAATCTTAGCTATTAACATGCTTTTGTAATAAATATTAGTTGTTAACTTGCTTTTGTACTATAATGTTTGCTTTTGTACTATAATGTTAGTCGTTAATATGTTTTTTTAATGAATATTAGCTTTTAAACATGATTATATTTGTTTATGTGATACCCGTCAAATTAGGACTAGTGATTAGTGCCTAATTAACTGTTAATACATGTAATTAGTTCCGTGGTAGGCTAATTAATGTATCGAAATATATATTGTTGAATATATACAATTATGCGATTTGATTAAATCGTAAGCAATTCAAATCGAATGTAATTCGGTTCAATTAATATGGACGTTGTTGAACAATTTTATTAAATAATATAACATTATTTAATAACACTATAATACTCAAAATATTATTTTGATAATATTCCACAATTACTTCGTATCGTACAAACAAACGTCTACGCGATTAGAATATTAAGCGCGTAAACCATCAAAACGAAGTTAAGTTATATATTATAACTCAAATATAAAGTATTTGGTAAAATACTTCAATAAAAATATTGAATAAACATTCGTATTTTAAAATGTATATTTAAACGTATAAATAATTATTTAACGTTTAAACAATCGGGAAACGAACACCGCACGGAGCGCAAACGCGGGGATTAAAATTTGGGAGATTCCCCTCCCCCTTTTCCCCCCAAAATATGCCTTTCCCTCCCCCCATTCCCCTCATTTCACTTCCATCAACTCTCGCTCCCCTCTTCTTTTCTCTCAAAAACTCCCACCACCACCATCACCTTCAACTACACAAAGGCACCATCAAACACCATCAAAATATCTAGCTGGTTTGGAGAAAAAGAACCACGACATCACGATCTACATTTTCATCTTTTCGGTTTCTTCCGGCGTTAAATCGTAAGTTTCCGACAATTCTCGAAACTCTTAGATTTCATTTATTTTTCACAAAAGTTATTTATTTAAGCTTGAAATGTCCAAATGTGGGTTGGGTAAAAGTTTCAACTCAAACGGAAACCGGAAAACACGATTTCGGCTCAAAATCCGGCCAACAAATGTAAGTGTCGCATAGACCAGTGTAGCGTAGCGTCACTTAATACGTCACTTAAGTAACGCACTGAGTGTCGCTAAAAACCCTAATTTTGCGTCAATTGCCTAAGTGCCGCATAAAACCCCTTTTTCCCGACACTTGCCTAAGCATCGCAAATTCAATACCCGACACTCCTAACCGAGACTTCTAGCGACACTTCTGATTTGATCCGTCACTTGCCTAGTGACGCTTAACACTGATACCGACACTTATACCGACACTTGCTTAAGTGTCACCCCTTATGCGTCACTTCCTCAAGTGACGCTATAAGTGTCGCATGAAACAGAATCTAGAAAACACATATTTTACTAAGTGTCAAGACCTAAATGTTTATCAGCTCGACCCAAGCCAGGGGCTCTGCCCCTTGGACCCCGTCAGGGGTTTCCACCCCTTGGACCCCGCTACCAGGGGAAATGCCCCCGGACCCCCGTACCCGATTTCCTACCTTATTAAATATAATGAAATTAATTCAGAGATTATTATTATCCTCACAAACCATCACCAACGGACCGTACACGTTTTCAAAATTTAATCAAATCAATCAAATCGTAGTAATTTGGACATTCTAGTTGGACGAACAACTACAAAGGTAGTCTTTATAGATACCTACTCACACTTATAACCATCGCGTGTCGTGGACACCCTCAGGTTACAAAGTCTTCGGACATCGATTCTCGGCTAATCAACTCAAGTTTAGTTAGTTAAACTCTCCAGACTCAGGTGAGTCTCATAGCCCCTACTTTACTGTTTTACTCAGGGTTGTGATATCATTGCTCGTTTTATTTTAACTATATGAATGCAAGTACGAAAACAAACAATTACTACATGAGTTATCTCACTAATCTTTCAAAGCCCTCCTCAGCATAGTTTGGTAATACGTGGTAGCGTGAATATTAGTATATGGTACCATATATGATTGACCCTTCTCGTCCGGGTTAGCATGCACTAACTGGGTAAACGGATGTACTAATATTTGTTCAGACGAGTGTAGATTAGGCACTCGTGGGAGGCACCTCGATCAGGATACCTTAAATGTGGACCTGACACCTCGAATTAAGATCAGACTATGTGCTCATGGCTGTAAAACTTTTATTTTGCTTAATTGCAATTTAAATTCAATTAAATCTTGCGGTTCATACAATATGTGTTGACATACAAACCTGTGAGCTCACCAGCATTTTTGCAGACCCATTTTAGTATGTATCACAGGTACTCAGCAGTAGGTTGGACTGCCTTCAGGACATCATTAGCTCGAGTCATCATGCAAAACATTCAGAGATTTAGCTGCATTATTATATTTTGTATAAATTAATTATGTATGTAAATCTCTCAATTTCAAACTGAGCTAATGTAAACTACATTTTGATGTAAACTTTGATTTTATCAATACAAGTTGTAAAACGACGCATATAGAGTCATTTATTATATCTTTGTGCTATGATTATTGATTAGTCGTGCCCCGACCCGATTCGCTACCGCAACCCGATTTTGGAAGTGCGACAGTTTAATATGATTTTATATCGAATGTTAGACATTAACATGCTTTTGTAATTAATAAATATTAGATATTAACTTGTTTATGTACTTTAATATTATGTTTTTTAGTGTTTGTTTTTATTTTTAGGTTCTATTTTAACATGCTTATAAAATGAATGTATTATCATAGTTGTTTATTTGTGTGTTTTAGACTTTAGTTCCTTTTTTAGTTTGTATTTTCACATGCTAGATTGTGGGTTGTCAGCAGAGGAACTGATCTTTTGTTGGATATGATCTTTTGGATGACTTTCGACCAGAGATAAATAGTTTACATGGTCATGGACCAATGAAAGACTGAAGTTTTTGGTCTCACTACTATATCTATTTGCATTGGTTTGCGTGGATGAGTTATGATGCTACAGGTGGTTGTGTCACGAGTCAAATCTGAAAGTTTTTTATTTTTGTCTATTGCTCGATAGTAAATGTTCCGTGTTTGTTGTTTGAGTTCACTTTTGCATCTATTTAGTGTTAATTTTGAAGTTAGGATAGTCTGCTATGGTTGATATTCCTAGATGTAGGTGAACTCTTGGTTTGGTTGGTCTTTTCATGTTTTCATTTGCTCTAAATTACAATCTATATTTCGGATGGGGGTGTTCTTTTTGTTTTGGTTTTGGTGATTAATTACATCTCTTTATCCCCCTAAAAAGATTTTTTGCTTATAGTGCATACTATTTACTTGAAAACGAGTTACTACAATGGTATTTTTGAATGGATTGAGATATTGAAACTGATTATAGTGACATAAATCTTACATGGTTGCCGCGCCTCTATCCGTCGGTCGGATTTTACTCCGGTCGTTGGTCCGACTGCAACAGAGGCGGCGAACGGTTTAGTTTCAAAATTTATATTTTGCGGGGCTCAAACTATGCTAGCTACCTGATCGGGTATATGCTAGTAACCGCAGCTTATAGCATATGCCGCAGCTAAATACATGCACTTAAGTTACGTAAATATACAAAAGTTACGGAAACATACTTAAGTTACGTAAATATACAAAAGTTACGGAAACATACTTAAGTTACGTAAATATACAAAAGTTACGGAAACATACTTAAGTTACGTAAATATACGAAAGTTACGAAAAAGGAATCTTTGACTAAAGCACAATACCCAAGGATGGGACTCACAGCAGGGATGCTCTGGACTACCAGTAAAATACGTAAAAAGGCTAAGTCATGTCAAAAAGGAATAAAGGTAAGCTGTCACTAAAAGAGGAAGGTCTGCTCCGCCGCGCTGAGCTGCGGAAAGCAGACTAACCATTTATGGAAAGGGAATCTTTGCTTCACATTGGCATAAATATGCAAGATCAGTCCAAGGTAAATATACACGACAATTTCACTCACTCATATTACTTACTCTCTCTCTTTCTAGAATATTTACTCTCACAGATCCGTAGCTTATTCTCACGTCGGAGCTTGGTCCAAAGGGAAACCCCCTTTCCCCCTTTGGGCGAGGCTAATGGTGTATGTTTGTTACATCTTAGCAGTTTCGTTCACCCTCAAAGGAAGCTTTCAAGCTACGTTGGGAAGCTGCTGGTTTTTGTATCAACATTTGGCGCCATCCGTGGGACCTAACTGAAAGAATGGAGGAAACCCCTTCATCGGGAAATCCCATACCGCAGGTACGCGTAGATCGATCCACTGAAAGGCACGAAAGTGGGGTAGCGAATACGGCCGTTTCATAGGTTCAGCAGGACGAACCTCGACTTACTCCTGCTTTTGTGGAAAGTCACTACGAAGCACTTCGTACTCTAATGCAGGAAACTGAGAAAAACAAGCGAATGGATGGTGTGAGAACGCAACTTACTTACGAGGAACAAGCTGATGATTCCAACGAGCCATAAAGCGAAACCGAAAGCTCTAGTTCAGGTTCCGAAGCAGCGAAGATACGTTGGAAGAGGAAGTACACTCAAAAAACGAAGAAAAAGGCTAGTCCGAGCAAAAGGAAGGAAAAAAGAAAAAGACGTAGCTCCTCACGTTCCCGAACCAAAAAAGTAGTAGCTACTGACAGTAGTAGCTCCGCAAGTTCCAGTTCGGAGGAAGAAGTAGAAGAAGGCATAGACGAGCCTTACAGACCCTCACTCATCAAAAAATTTACCAGAAGGATCGCAAGATGCAAAAGACCAAAGAAGGCGAGGCTCCCCTCGCACATTCGAGTATATGACGGGACTGGAGATCCGGATGATCATTTAGGATTGTTTGCTGGAGTAACAGAAATGGAACAATGGTCCATGCCCGTGTGGTGCCACATGTTCGCACAAACACTTGCAGGACCAGCTCGTCTTTGGTTCGATGACCTCCCTCATGCCAGTATTGACAGCTTCGAGGAGCTAAGGGAAAGCTTTCTCAGCAACTTCATGCAACAACGGAGGTACACGAAACACCCCATGGAAATCCATAACATAGTGCAGGGGCACCATGAGTCACTGACGGACTTCATGGAGCGTTTTAAGGAGGAAAGCATGGAAATTAAGGGGGCAGACGAGATCATGCGCATCTCCGGTTTTATCCATGGGATAAGACCGAAGCAGTTGATAGAGCAGTTCTACGCTAACATCCCCAAAACAATCAACGAAGTTTTTGAACGAACCAAGACGTTTATTCAAGGAAAAGAAGCAATTGGGCACGTCGCCGAAGCTCCGTCCAGAGCTCCGTCGCGACAATGCAGGGGTTCGCCCTGGAAGTCACCTTCGCCAGCTCCAACGCAGGTTCTTACATCTCCGAGACGGAATCATGAAGCATATTCCAGCAGCAAAGGGCGTATTCCGCAACCTTACTCACCTGCTCCAAAGAGAAATACGTACTTCAGACCACTCATCAAAACTCCTTGTGAGATATTGGCAACCGAAGCAGTTCGACACAGCTTCACACAACCTGCTCCTCTTAAAGGCAATCCGGAGGGAAAGTTCGCAGACAGGTATTGTGAGTTCCACGGTGACAAAGGGCATAATACTAACGATTGTTATCAGTTACGGAAGTAGATAGAAGAAGCTGTACAGTCGGGACAATTGTCACATCTGGTGAAAGAAATAAAGTAGGTCGGAGGAAAGCCACAAGGAAGACAAGGTCCTTTTCAATAGAACAAGCCTAGAGTAATTCAAATGGTCCGGTCTGAGCGGAACGAAGATAAGAGACCCATGGACGAAGTAGAAAGTTGGATGCACCAAGAGATCAGCTTTCCACCTTCTAACCAGGTATGCCCCACCGAAAACCCTCTCATCATCAAAGCGGAGGTGGAAGGTCATTTGATCCACCGTATCTATGTGGACGGAGGTAGCTCTTCCGATATAATGTATTTCCATTGTTTTGAAAAGTTAAATGATGCCGTTAAGAAGCGAATGGTTGGTACAAAAACACCCTTAGTGGGTTTCTCAGGGGCAATGATATCATCGGTAGGGAGCATATGGCTTCCTGTCACCTTCGGCGAATACCCTTTGTCAAGGACTGTGGATATGAAGTTCCTTATTGTACAATCACCTTCGCCTTATAATGTGTTGCTGGGTAGACCTACGATATGTCGTTTAAGGGCAGTAGTGTCTACCATGCACGCCATGATGAAGTTCCCTACAAGTTCCAGTGTAGCTACCCTCAGAGCAGAAAGGAGAAAGGTTCAGGAATGCTTGTCGCTGGAAGAAGGTAGCAGAGTTGCAAATGCCCCCCGGCAAAGTTCACAAATTGCGGCACAAGCATTGCTCAAAGTTCCACTTATTATTAATGATGAATTCCCAGAGCAACCGGTGAGCGTTGGAACATCATTGTCTCCAGCCACGAAGGTACGTTTGGAAAGGCTTTTAAGAGCTAATATTGATGTCTTCGCATGGAGGTATTCTGATATTACAGGGGTGCCTCGGCACGTTGCGGAACATAAGTTGAACATACACAAAAGTGTAGAACCCATCGTCCAGAAAAAACGCAGCTTGGCCCCGGATCGAAGTAAAGCTGTAACAGACGAGGTTAATGAGTTGGTAAGAGCAGGAATCATGCGAGAAGTACGTTACCGCACTTGGGTTGCGAATCCCGTTATGGTTAGAAAAAGTGACGGAAGTTGGAGAATGTGTGTTGATTTCAAGGATGTGAACAACGCATGCCCAAAAGACGCATATCCACTTCCGGAGGTGGACCTCAAGGTGGAGTCACTCACAGGGTTCAAATACAAGTGTTTCTTGGACGCATACAAGGGATATCACCAAATTCAAATGGCATTAGAAGATGAAGACAAAACAGCATTTCACACTGACAGAGGTATTTTCTGTTACCAAAAGATGCCCTTTGGTCTGAAAAACGCAGGTGCAACATATCAGAGTTTGGTAGACGCAGCTTTTTCCACTCAAATAGGGAGAAACTTGGAGGCATATGTTGATGACATAGTCATCAAAAGCAAGTTGGAAGATACGCCCTTAGCTGACATTGAGGAAACATTTGGTAACCTCCGGAAGATAAATATGAAGCTGAACCCGAAGAAATGTTCCTTTGGAGTTACCGAAGGTAAATTCTTGGGGCATATCATCCTGGAGAAGGGAATCAAAGCAAATCCGGAGAAAGTGACTGCAATCGTCAACATGCCGCATCCAAAAACCGTAAAAGAAGTTCAAAGCTTGAATGGTAAACTCGTAGCCCTGAGCAGGTATTTGTCAAGTTCGGCCTCTAAGTCCTTACCTTTCTTCAAAACCCTAAAGAATTGTTTGAGCAAAAAGGACTTCAAATGGACGACAGAAGCTGAAAGCGCATTTACGGAACTAAAGGTACATCTCGCAAGCTTACCAATGCTAACAACGCCAATTACAGGCGAAGAATTATATATGTATCTTGCAGCTACGGATATAGGTAGTAAGTTCCGTCCTCATGGCAGAAAGAGACAAAAGCCAAGTCCCCATTTATTTTGTCAGCCGTGTGTTACAAGGTCCGGAGGAAAACTATTCTCCTATGGAAAAGTTAGCCTTGGCACTTGTCTACGCAGCACGTCGTTTACGGAGATACTTCCAAGCACATAAAGTCAATGTCCTGACGGACCAGCCAATCCGTCAAGTCTTACACAAGCCGGAGATATCGGGACGATTGGCCAAATGGGCAATCGAACTTGGAGAACACGGAATTAGTTACATTCCCCGTACCACAGTGAAAGGGCAGATAGTGGCTAATTTCTTTGCAGAGTTGCCCCAAGACCAGTTAACATTGGCGAAGGTGTCAAACGAAGCTTTGGTCGAAAACGTAACGAAGGTTGCAAACGAAGGTAAATGGGTAATGTACACTGATAGTGCGTCTAGCTCATCTGGCGCAGGTGCGGGTCTCATTTTAACAGACCAGGACGGGGTTGAATACACATACGCCCTTCGATTCAATTTCGACAGTTCAAACAATGAATCTGAATACGAAGCTCTATTGGAGGGCCTACGCATTGCTACGGCAATGGGGGTCCGGAACCACCAAGTTTATGTAGATTCAAAGCTTGTGTCGAGTCAAATCAACGGTGAATACGAAGCTAGGGACGCCAACATGAAAAAATACATGGAAAAAGCGAAAGAACTGATCTCTAGTTTCAACAGCTTTGACATACAACAAGTTCCAAGGAGCGAAAATAAAAAAGCAGACGCACTGAGCAAGCTAGCTTCCGTAGCTTTTGCTCATCTTACAAAGAAAGTCCTGGTTAAAGTACTCGAACGTCCGTCCATAGATGAACAGGAGGTACTAGCCATTGTTGAGGAACATGAGAACACATGGATGACTCCAATCATTCAGTACTTGGTTGATGGTACCTTGCCGCAGGATCCATCTCAGGCTCGAAAGGTACGTGTCAAAGCACCAAATTACAATTATTCTAATGGTATACTCTACAAAAGGTCTTACTTAGCACCTTGGTTATGATGTATTGGTCCACAACAAGCCGAATATGTTATTCGGGAGGTACATGAGGGGGCATGTGGAATGCACTCTGGACCAAGGTCCGTGGTGGCAAAAGTAATGAACATGGGTTACTTTTGGCCAAGCATGCATCGAGATGCACTAACTATTATACAAAAATGCAACTCTTGTCAGGTCAACGCACCAATAAGTCGGCAACCTCAAACCGACATGATCTCTGTCACGGCTCCATGGCCATTCCAAAAATGGGCCATGGATATCGTTGGACCATTCCCAATAGCACAAGGGCAATTGAAGTTTCTAATCGTGGCAATTGATTATTTTACTAAGTGGGTAGAAGCAAAGCCTGTCAAAGCAATCACAAGAGTTGCGGTCAAGAAGTTCGTTTGGGAAAATATTGTATGCAGGTACGGACTGTTGCACGAAATAGTAAGTGATAATGGAGCCCAGTTTGTAGGAGGTGCGTTTAAGTCTTGGTGTGCTGAGCTCAAAATAAATCAGATCTTCACATCCGTAGCTCACCCACAGGCGAACGGACAAGTGGAACGAGCCAACAGAAGCATAGTTGAAGGCATCAAGTTGCGGCTAGAAGGACAGGGAAACGATTGGTTAGACAACTTGTCTCATGTGCTCTGGGCGCATAGGACAATGGTGAAAAGAAGCAATGGCGAAACTCCGTTTAGCTTGACATATGGTACGAAAGCTGTCCTACCTGCGGAAATTGGAGTTCCCACCTGGCGAACAGCTAACCCAGAAGAAGACGGAAGTCAAGACCTTCGTATCAATCTGGACCTGCTGGAAGAACGAAGAGAGATAGCTGAAATGAGGGAATGTCGAAACAAACAGCAGATGGCAAAGTACTACAACTCTAGGGTGAAACCTACATCTTTTGTTCCCGGTGATTATGTGTTACGCAAAAATGAGGCTAGCAAAGCTCAACCTGAAGGAAAGTTGGGTCCTAAATGGGAAGGTCCGTATCAAATCGTGGCCAGTCACGGAAATGGATCATATGAAATTGCTAAGTCTGATGGAACTATTTTGCCATGTTCATGGAACGTTACTAATCTCCGTAAGTGTTATTTGTAGGCTGATAAACTCTCATGTAAACGATACAACGATGTAGCTGTTTGGTATTCTTTTTGGCAATCTAATATATCAAACACAATTCCATGAGAAAACATTTAGCATCATTGCAAGTAATTACTTACAACTTTTCTCGCTGATCACGAGATAATAAGCTGGCGAAGTTGAAAGTTCCTTCGTGCAGTAATATACCTATGGCATAAGCCTAAGTATCAATGGTTGAACACCCATTCAAAACACTACGTTCTATACATACGTGTATATACAATAAAGCGCATAAAGTATACTTACAAGCAATTGCATAATTGCAAACAACAATAAATAAGAAGATCATACGCAACGATATGGCAACCACATAGTCATACGGATAAGTTAAGATGTTTTAAAAAGTTACACACCAAGGCACTACGGCCCAATAACATTTGCCTAAACGACAAATAAGCAAAAGATTGTTCAAAGCACCAGATTCATCAAAACACATAACTGGAAAAGAGGAAACACACACGAAGGATCAAGCAGCTTCAGGAGAGGAGTTAACACCTAGAACAACTTTCTTGAACTCAGCAAGAGGAAGGTCACGACTAGCAGCAATAAGTTCCAAGTATGGATATGGCTTCAACTCCTGTTCAGCTTTTTGAAGCTTATCCGCAACATTGGCATCATATCCAAGTATCCTTTCTACAGCAATGCCCATCTTAGCATGAGAATAACCTAGCTGCATCCCAAGGTTCATACCTAAAGCATAGAATCACAAAAGTTAAGATATTTTAGCACAAAAGGGTAAATTTATCCCATATAGACATAATATTTAAGTTGTATCCTAAAATTCATACCTAAGCCATAATGGGCAGCTTGTACCGCACCATTATAAGATACGTACTCAGGACTCCCAATAAGCTTCACAAAAGCATCCTTCCAACCACGATCCATCAACCATTTGTAGTTTTCTTCAACTACGCTGCTACGGTTGGATGCTTCACCAAGCTCATTCACTGATGCTGCAGCCACGGTTGTCAAACTTTGTTTCTCCATCTCCCACTTCTTCTGCAACTCTTGATGTTGTTTAACCTGCTGCGACAACCTAACCTCAAGCTCCTTCATCTGGCGAGTCGAATCCTCAGCTTTTTGCACCTCAAGCTCCAGATCAGTAGCATGGGAGGACTTAAGCAACTCAAGCTCAGTTTTGTGAGAGGTACGGGCATCATCAAGTATAGCAATTGCGTCATCACGTTCTTTCTTCAGCACCTCCAACTCTCTTCGTAGCTTCACCATCTCCTCAGCATTCAGGTCCGTCAAACGCTGACCCAACTCTTCAATCTTATCATCACGACTGGCAACCTCAGAAACAAGCTTCTTCGCTTTCTCTCTCTCCACACGATACTGTCGATGACAACTCTCCCACCTGCGTCTACCCTCGCCAACAATCTTGGGCACCATGAGTGAAATCCAATTCATCTCATCACTTATCATCACATCAAACTTAGACTCCAAAGACACAACCTTAGATGGGGGAACCACATGATCAACCATATCTCGACAAACATTGTGATCATCAAATGTATCTCCATTCTTGACAAACCAAGGAGGAATGAATACCTGGTCAGCTTGGTCCGGATCAACCTCATAACGAGGTTCAGGAGGGTTGGAATCCAGAGGTTCACCAGCATTGGGTGATTCAGCAGCAAACTCTCCGTTAGACAAGTCATCATCTCCGTCATCTGATCCCACACCTTTGGATTCAGTACCTTCGTCACTTTCAGATGGAGTATCCACAGTCTCAACTCTCTTTCCTTTTCCACGGCTAGACGTAGCTTTCCCAACAGGTTTACGACCTACTTGCTTAACTCTCTTCGCAACAGAACCACCCACATCTGATCCACTAGCTTGGTTTGCCTGACTTCAGGTACGTTTGCCTATGGGTAAACTCTTGGTAGCAGATGACCCAGCCACAACTTTAGTTCCGTGTACCCTTTTGGCAGATGAACCTTGAACCTTCGCCTTAGTTTTGAACCTACGAACCTTAGGAGCATTGGCGATTGACTCTCCCAGCAGCTGCAACTGATCATCACTGGCGGCAATGACTGCATCACGAAACCGATCGGGAAAAGGTTCCTCACCCTCGCGAAGTGGGTGAGATTCATAATGAGCGTCAGGACACTTCCATAGTTGCATGAAATCAATAAGCGGCAACTCTGTGAAAGTTACAATAAAATAGTTCAAAATTACCTACGAGCATTTATTCAACAAAAAAGAAACGGAGTTAAGGAAACGAAAGCTCAATACCTTCGTCTGAATCAACAGGATGGATGATCGGAGCTTCATTCGCTTTATCCCACTTCTGGCTAATCCTAGCCATCACAAGCACATGTTCCGGATACGTTTGAACATTAACTCGAGGATCTTGCAACTTCTCAAACAAATCATGATCGAAGGTACCATCGGCAGGAATAGGATCTAAACGCACCTCTGTCTTGTTTTTCCATTTCATAAAAATCGGAGCTACACGTGCGTCCACCCAGAAAAACCTATCCTTCCAATCCTTTGAACCATCAGGTGCTTTTACATAATGATACGGTTGGGGTTTTTTCCTCTTTTCTATGGTAAGCCAATCACCATTTTTGCTCAGGGTATAAAATTTTCGGAAAAGGGATAAAGTAGGTGTACCGTTTAACGCATGACAGTGGATCTCAAAAGATGAACCTTTAACCAACCCAACCGGAGATACTTGCGAGATGTGTACATGATAATATTGAAGTACCGAAAGCAAGAAACATGACAGAGGGAAACGAATATTAGCAAAATTGAACCACCTGGTGTAAACACCAATCGTTCCCACAGGCATATCAAAAATGGTGGCATCGGCCGCCGGCGCAGTAGGGTGAAGTCCTAAATCGATTCTGTGTTCTTCGCAGAAAGCATTAACCTCTTCTTGCGTCAGAACCGAACACATTTTGGCCATGTTACCTTTTCCAAGCGCAGGCTCGGAACTAGCTTCGGCATCCGGATTGTTGGATGGATTAGATGGATCGCCGCTAGCGAAGCTGCTTGCCGTTGCCATTTTTTTATCGACAATTTTTGGGGATGAAACTTAGGGTTTTTACCCTTTTTCTTTTCGGATGAGAAAAAGAAAATGAAGATAAAATGGGATAATAAAGGGTTTTTTAGTTATAATGTAAGTCATAATATTTTTGGGGGGAAACGTGTAGAAATAATGGGGGCTGAAAAACCGTCAAATCCTAACCATCAGATCAGTTATTAAATTAGCACTCAAACCCTTGATAAGCGTGCACCTAAAACTGCCACCTGAAAATGCGCCCCTGTGTTTATTTTCCGCAGGTTCAAGAGTTACATTTATAGTCTAGAGCAAGTGCGTCAAAACACACTTACACTAGACTGGGGGGACATGATCGGGTATATGCTAGTAACCGCAGCTTACAGCATATGCCGCAGCTAAATACATGCACTTAAGTTACGTAAATATACAAAAGTTACGGAAACATACTTAAGTTACGTAAATATACAAAAGTTACGGAAACATACTTAAGTTACGTAAATATACGAAAGTTACGAAAAAGGAATCTTTGACTAAAGCACAATACCCAAGGATGGGACTCACAGCAGGGATGCTCTGGACTAACAGTAAAATACGTAAAAAGGCAAAGTCATGTCAAAAAGGAATAAAGGTAAGCTGTCACTAAAAGAGGAAGGTCTGCTCCGCCGCACTGAGCTGCGGAAAGCAGACTAACCATTTATGGAAAGGGAATCTTTGCTTCACATTGGCATAAATATGCAAGATCAGTCCAAGGTAAATATACACGACACTTTCACTCACTCATATTACTTACTCTCTCTCTCTAGAATATTTACTCTCACAGATCCGTAGCTTATTCTCATGCCGGAGCTTGGTCCAAAGGGAAATCCCCTTTCCCCCTTTGGGCAAGGCTAACGGTGTATGTTTGTTACATCTTAGCAGTTTCGTTCACCCTCAAAGGAAGCTTTCAAGCTACGTTGGGAAGCTGTTGGTTTTTGTATCAACATTTGGCGCCATCCGTGGGACCTAACTGAAAGAATGGAGGAAACCCCTTCATCTGGAAATCCCATACCGCAGGTGCACGTAGATCGATCCGCTGAAAGGCACGAAAGTGGGGTAGCGAATACGGCCGTTTCAGGGGTTCATTTCCTAACTCATGTTTTATCTGGTTAAGCTTTAATGCTTCCGTCATGGATTAGACACTCCTTTTCCATTGCTTGTTCATCCTTAGTTATGTGTACAGTGTATAGTGTCCTTATTTTCCACAGTATTCTAACCCTAGGTATATTTACGGTGTTTTAAAGACTTTGTGTATCTTTACACAGCTTTATAACCAGATGTAGTTTAACGGTGTACTATGGCATTTTCATGATTTTACAAGACCTAGACCCGTGTCTGGAAAGGTTGCTTCCAGGTAATCCACGGTGAGATAGACCATAGGCATTTCCTTGGATTCCACATATTTGAACTCTACCAGTGGTATTTCCAACGCTATACCAAGTATTCTGACGTATTACGGCGATCCCACAACTTCATACAAACAGTGTATTCGTAGTTAGGGTTGATCAGATCCTATCCTAAGGCAACACTCACGTGAGAGACCGGAAACGGTGATTAATTAAGTCTACATCCAGGATAAGTCTAAACATGTACGCAACATAACAACTAACAATCATATATTAAAGATATTAATTAAACATCATCCCTAATCCTAATATCTACATTTCAACAATCACATATTAATTCACCTAATCATGGTAATAATCACAAATCATACTGAAATAATATGCAAAGTAAACATTATAACAGTAAGAGGGAGTAAGATAATATCACAAGATTAGAAGAGTAATACTAAGGATTACAACAGTCTGACTTGAATAACCTTGCTACAGCTTGATTAACCAATTACAACTTTCTTTTAGCTCTAACCACTACTTATATCTCTCTAGTTCTCTAAAGAGAGAAACTAGCTAAACTAATTACAAAACTAAAGAGAGAGAGAATTCTAGAAATAGAGAAGTATGTTTGATGAGAGGTGTATGAAATGGTGGAAATGAGTCCACTATTTATAGGAGAGGGCTAGGGCTTGAGGTACATGTCTTTAAGCATCAAGAACAAGCATCAAAGCATCACACGGGGCAAGTAGGCACACCGGGGGGGGGGGTCAAATGGCACCCCACAAAGGCAAATGGGCACCAAATGGTATCCCCAGGTACCGTATACGGAACCTAGGGTACCGTATGTGGTACCCTGGGTGGTGGTGGAGGGGGTTGGTTCTCCATTTGTCTTCCGCTGATCTCTCGGTTGCTTGGTTCGTCCGTATCTTCTTCGTTTTAAGAGGCTTGAGTTAGAAAATCTCCGACCTACCAAAATGACCATACAACTTGCTGACCACTCGGTCAAATACCCTAAGGGAATAGCTGAAAATGTTTTAGTTATGATTGACAAATTTCTTTACCCAGCAGATTTTGTAGTAATGGATATGCAGGAAGACGTACACATCCCAATCATACTAGGAAGACCTTTCATGAATACGGCCAAGGCAATCATCAACGTCTTCGCACAAACCATCAGCTTGCAGTCTCAGGGAGAAACCATCACTTTCCATATCGACAATCCTAACGCTGGAGACCAAGCCGATATGTACATGATCTCCATGAAGGTCGCAAAGGACGAAGAAGCTGCAAAGTCAACGAGTGAAAGGAATTCTAGCAAGGAAATGGCGATCATGCCATATTTTCCAATTGACCTCCGACGATTAGGACAAGAGATGAAAACTGCATCTCCATCCGCAAACAACCCAACGATGGAAGAATTGATTAGAACGAGAAAGATGGAGGAAGAAAACAAAAGAAGCAGACCGCCACCTAATCTATTTAACATTGATGAAGTAGCGCGAAGAAACCACAACCATCCCACGAGAAGAGAAACACTGGAGGAATATTCCAAATGCACCAAAAACCAACCACAAACCATTGCAGATCCCGAAGTACTCGAAGAATTCATCCAAAGATTTGACAAGGTAGTAGGAGGAATAAGCGGCGTAGTCAACATGCTGGCTCTTTCCCCTGCTGAACTGCAATTCTGTCAACAACAGAAACGGACTTACACTAGGATCTACAATGCCCTTAAAAGATCTAACATCCCATTCACCTCTTCACAATGGGAGATGTTAGGATCCATTAGAGCGCATATGAAAGGAACTACTGGACATCCGAGCAGTCGTGCCAACATTTCAATGATGAATGACCTCACATCATTGCTTAACTTGCTAAGTAGAGAAGATCACCTCAGTTCCAAGGAAAGCGGATCTATGGTTATCAACTCCACTATGGAAAAACAAATTGAGTTAATGATTGAAGAACTTAGTGATCTTGTTTGGGAGAAATCAAGGCGTGAATGACCTTTTAGGGCCACACATGAATCACCACTTGATATCGCTACTTTTGTTACGATCGATCTACGGGAGATTCAACAACAGAAAAGAAACTCCAGAAGAAACTTCATATTCCACTAAGGATGCAAGGAGATACTTCGTCAGCATGTTCTAGTTTTCTCAGAATCCGACTTTCCATTCAACAACCATCAGCATCGGCAAATAGAGGACCTGTGCACTTCCATCAGAAGATTCAACGGAGACCCCAAGACCGAGAATTACGAAGACATAAAACAGCAATTCTTAGCGTTTGTATGCTCTCTCTGGCAAAACCCACTGCCAAGAGAGGTTGTTAAGACAGACACAATGACTGACCCTAATGGGACTATCACTAAAGCAGTTGACTACTTCACATTCGAACTTCACGGCCTTGCAAGGATAACTTCAGAGCACCTTCTGAAATATAAAGAATCATCGAGAGATAGTCCACTCAAATTGATTACGACAATAGTCAATCATTTCATGAGAATCTATCCACCTCGATACACTTTTCCGCAACCTAGGGCCCACAACATCAACGGGAATCCCATGGATGCACCCATCTCCATCTAGCTAGGAGAGAAGAAGTCGAGCTCTCGACTTTAAAAGAGCGTTTCTTGGGAGGCAACCCGTGTTTACATTTCTGCAATTTTACATTCCAAGAAGTGATGAAGTCTCCAACTATCTTTCACACTTGGATATACGGAGAAGACCGACGCATCAAGTTTTTGGCGGCGCATCAAACATCAAATTTTTGGCACGGAAACTAAGAAAAGTATATACAACGTGTTCACACCTACGAGACAAATCACAAAAGACTTGAAGAAATCGGAGCACACAACAACAACGAAGGGACACTACGGAAAAGTCGACAATCATTTGCTTCAGAGCACTCCTCATCATCACCAACAAGTCATATATATAAATGGGGAGTACTTCTATACCGTTTCTTTCATTCGTTATAAATATACCATATCCACTATACTTATCACTAAGTGTGGGATTCAAACCCAAAACACACAGCTAAAAGAATACGTCTTAGATGTTTTAAATCCTAAGTGTGGGATTTTACCCCAATCAGAGCTTAGAATAACATCGAGGACGATGTTCCTTTAAGTGTGGGATAGCAGTAGTTACACTACTGTAAAATGGATAATGGTATATTCTTGATTCTAAACTCGTTGCTCTTTAGACCATCCTTCTCCAATAAGCAAACAAAAATTTTCAAAATTGAGTTAAAAATATGTTGAAAATGAAATTTTTTTGACGAAGAATGATTTACTTTGGGGAAGAAGGATAAATAAAATACAAATTCCTTTGGAAAATTAGTTTAGTAATCCCATAAAAAGCATCGCATGACCAGGCACACAACAAACCAACTTTCAATTCGTGAGGTATCTTGAGCCATATAAAGCATTCACCTTTAATGCTTCACATCTTCGATTCTTGAGTGTGCCGATGTATGCGTTTAGAATCAGAACTTGCTCCTGCTATGCATTTCGAATCCAGATTGGTTAGTGAAAAGGAGATTGAATCACATCATTCTAAAACCCATCCATACACCCATACTCCCAAAGAAAAATAGATACGTTACCCCTCACCTACTCAAAAGCATCCTTCAAGCTTCATAAAAAGTTTCAAAGATGAACGAAGAGAAATCGCAAGGGGTTGACGTCGAAAAAAAAATCCGAAGAAAAAGGAAATCAATAGGAGAAAAAGACTCCTTCCGCAAATATCAAAAGGCGTCAATCCCCCAAAAATCCCAACTTCGACAACAAGAAAATCAAAAACCCAACAAAAGCCTCCTCTCATACCACCAACCCTTCACTCCAAAAACCTTACATCCCCTCTCCTTGAATGATTGTGGCTAGATCGACTTCACACTCACCAAAGAGGTAACGATTTGATTCTCGATCAAGCCTGTGATGATAAACGATACATGACTGGCGTTCTGAGTGATTGATAATTTCAGAATAGGAAACCCTTAACACTTTGAGTGATTTGAGTGACCACCTTGAGAGGATCGCCTAGTCATGTATCCAAGATCAAAGATCAAAAGCATGCTCCCAAAGATTACAACCTCGTTTTTCAAAGAACAAATATTTCATTTTTTCAAAACCCCCTTTAGTAAAAAGTTCCGCCTCAAAATATTTCATTATCCACTTATCTTTAACCATGATGAAATTCGAGTTTGCTTGAGGACAAGCAAAGTTCTAAGTGTGGGATACTTGATATCGCGTAAAAAGTCACATTTTTACTACCGATATCTCTCTCATTCTGGAACGATTCTTGGCACTTTAATTAAATTCAGTACAAATCAATAGTATTATGCCAAGATGGTCAAAACAAGGCTGCACGATGAAAATCAAGCAAAACGGATAGAAAATGAAGATTCCACGCACGTTTGAAGATTCAAGGCATCAAAAAGAGATTTCAAGAAAAAAGTGCTCATCACCAACATCTATCTCATCCAAGATGTTCGTTTTCAAATTACGAATCCAACAGAAGAAGAATCAACTAAAACGGACGAAGAATGAAGATTCTACGCACTCCGGAAGATCCAAACGATTCGTACGACACATCTAAAGTTCAGAAACATATTTTTGGGATTTCTTTTCATCAAAAGCTTCGTTTTTGAATTACAAATCCAACGCAAAAAGAATCAATGCAAACGGACACGTAACGAAGAAAACATGCACGAATCGAGAAACGAAGCAACCGGCAGCAAACTGGTGCAGCTGGCAGCCAGCCGCCGCCGGCAGCCACCCAGCCGCCGCCGGCTGGCTGCTGCCCGCCACCCGCATGGATTGCACTTTTTTGTCCTTTTTCGTACCCGGTGCTAGACCTATTCCTACTTTTCGTACCTGGTGCCACTACCTTTTTCGCCTTTTGTACTTGGTGCCACTACCTTTTCCACCTTTTGCTAATGTGTGCTTCCATTTGCTAAAATGCACCAAAACTCCTCTATAAATAGGAGGCATGAGGCTCATTTACAAAACACACCTTCCTAGCTTATCTTTCTCACTCTAGAAATAAGCTCCCACTTTCTCACTCTATATTTCTTTCTTTAGATTAGTTTTAACTAGTATGTAAACTAGTTTAGGAGTTATATTAGAAGTAGAAGGAAAGTGCGAAACGCATTGTAATCTTCGGTGTATGCTCGGAATTGTGTCAATTAATTCAAGTCTATTCTCTCTCGCATTTAATCCTGGTTCTTTCTATCCCTATCTATCTTAATTAATTAAGTTTTTATTGATTATGCTAGATTTAGTTATTGCCATAATTAGAGAGTAGTATACTTGTTGTGTTTGTTTGTGATGTAGTTAATTAATTATGGGATGATTTATAATTAAATATTAAAGATCGGTAGTATCGCTTTGATCGTCTTATTGCATGTTCTTGTTTGATTGTTGTCTTAGGATCATCATAGTGGTAAAATATAAACGGTCTTAATTATCGTAAAGTAATATGATGGCCCCTATTCAACTGTTACTCGATATAGTACTGGAAACACTTCAAGGTGGAGTACAAATGTATGGAAGTCGATAAACGACCGAAGGTAGTTACATCACTGGAATCAGCTCTGGTTTAACAGTTGGAATTCTGAAAGGATAATACAACTTCACAACTAACTGGTATATCCTACGAAAGTCAATGCACAATACAATAATGTTCGAAAACGCGTTCAGATAAAGTAGGAATTAATGACCTTTGTATCGTCAAGACTTTATGAACTTGAGTTTAATTTATGGAGTACCCTTTCCGGTTATCACGTGACTGCAACCTAGTAATTAGGACTTGATCAACCTTAATTATGGTAAGTAGTTATTTGTGCCCATGACATGCAACAAGTAAGACACAGTGAACCCACTCGTTGTACATATTAGGTTTACATTTCTGCATCGCTTTACATTTAGTTAGTTTAGAGTGTCACATTCACCGTCAATTACTCCTGACCGCATGTCTGATGTAAGAAGCAGTCGAACTACCATGTAAAGTACACTGTCCGATTACTTAAAGGCATGGTCTGCATACGAAACACGTTTTTATAAACTGCGAATAATCTAGGGATGTATAACTGTTTAAAAAGGAGAACTCAAGTCATAAGTTGAAGTAACCAAGCCTTAATGCATA
Organism: Pseudognaphalium luteoalbum; assembly: GCA_963422505.1. Taxonomy (NCBI): domain Eukaryota; kingdom Viridiplantae; phylum Streptophyta; class Magnoliopsida; order Asterales; family Asteraceae; genus Pseudognaphalium; species Pseudognaphalium luteoalbum. The sequence goes on along the minus strand of OY730194.1, from coordinate 32,814,948 downwards.
AAACAAGACTTAGGAATAAGGATAACATCCTAGTGATTTAAATACCTTAAAACACTAAGCCTTATACAATCAGCGGTCAAAACATACAAAGTTATTAATCTGCATGCTAAATAAATACTAAGCTATTTTAGGGGTTAAGAAAGGTCGGATCTATGAGACGATACATTACTGATTCATGCACCTCGGCGTCAAGCCAAAATAGGTTGTTTATCTTTCAACTAGATAAGTATTAGAAGTTTGCATATTGCTCCGATCAGAATCACGATAACCTAGTTCCTAGTGACATGCCAATGGGAAATTTAGTTGGTAGGGTTCTAGAGTTTACACCTGATAGTTTAGACCATTACATTTAGCATTGTCCCTGTTTAATCTGTCATCCGGAAAACTTAATTATCGAAATCTCAGCAATCACATGTTTATCTTTATCTGCTTTCCTGTAATTTACTTTTCTGTATTTTAATTACCTGTCTTTAGTTTAAAACCCCCAAACCTACCTACTTTGTTCCATCCTAAATATCTCCTACCGAAAGCCCCAGCTTTAATCGCCCACACGTTTGGATTCATAGAACGATCTTAGGTCATACTTACTGCTTACTAACCAGAGTAGGTAGTACGTATAATTTAAGCCCAGCAAAATATAAATTTTAAAACCCCTGCTGCGCCCGCATCACCATCAGGAATCACAACGACACTGAACCGACGGTTGCGGGCGCATTAGACCTCTACGAGTCTTTTCTTCTGGTGCCGATTTTGCGCACCTTTATTTTATTTTTAATTTTTGGTGAACATGAGAGAGTACAATTCAGAAGGAGATTTTTCAAGATGTTTTTCATAACCTAGGAAATTCTAAGATAAGTTGTTGGGAATTTTGGGTAAGTGGTTTAAAGATGTAGGGTTTTGAAGAAATGAAAGGTTTAGGCTCAACAGGGTTTTCTAGGCGGATCATCGATACTAAGAATGAGTATCGGAAGGGTTTTGGGCTTGAAAAGATATTTAAAAAAATGGGTTAAATCCTAAGGAATGTCGAGATTATTTAATTGCACCTATACCGCGTACGGTACTCTGCAATGTGATCTCGAAACATATGTCAGGAGCAAGTTCTAATTTAGAGGTACTAGCATCGGCACACACAAGAAATAAACAATGTAGCATTTAAAATGAATGCTTTTAAGTCTCAAAACCTCACTGCAAATTAGGGTTTGTATGTGTCTAGCCATGCTCCTTAGATGGTCACTACTTATTTAAGAAATTCCTATCTTATTTTCCTTAATATTCCTGAATAACTGACTTATATTAGAAATGGATCCTCTTTGAAAGATATTATAACTCAAAAATAGAGCTGATCGGATGATTCCGCTTATACTTTATTGTTTTTGTTTAAAAAATTTGAAAATTTTGAAAATTTGAGAAACATTTTCTAAGTAGGGCTATTCGGACATTAAAAATCTGTAAAAATTCAATCCAAGGTATTCTATATCTGCTATCCCACACTTAGAGGAAAATTGTCCCTAATATTCTCTTGAGTTGAGATTATACTTTTGAAGGTATAATCCCACACTTAGAGTGTGTATGTAACACCCGCCAAATTAGGACTAGTAATTAGTGCCTAACTCTCTGTTAATACATGTAATTAGTTGGTTTAGGCTAATTAATGTATCGAAATATATATATATATATATATTGTTAAATATATACGAATGTGCGATTTAATTAAATCGTACAAGTTTCAAATCGAATGTAATTAGGTTCAAGTAAATACGGACGTTGGTGATCAATTTTATTAAATAATATAAAATTATTTAATAACGATATCATACCCAAAATATTATTTTGATAATATTTCAACTACATTTCGTATCGTATAATAAACGTCAACGCGACTTAGACATTTAACACACAAACAAACGAAATCATTTAAGTTATTAAGTATTTGGTAAAATACTTCAACAAAAATATTGAACAAACATTTGTATTTTAAAACACATATTTAAACTTATAAAATAATTATTTAACGTTTAAACGATCGGGGAAACGAACACCGCACGGAGCGCGAATACACGGAGTTAAAAAGTGGAGACCCACACTCCGGTGGGCCCCCACCGAAAATCTGCCCAAATGGGGGGGAAAACCCCTCCCCCTTTTCCTTTTCCCTCACTTTCTCATCCCCTCCCCTTCTTTCTTCTTCCTTTTCCTCTCAACTTTCACCACACCTCCACCACAAACAATCACTAAAAACCACCAACAAACCACCTCGAATTCTCTCGCCCGTTTGAAGGAAAAGATCCACCGCGTCACGATCTACACACCTACCTTTTCAGAATTTCGATTCATCACTTCGTAAGTTTCCGGCGAACTCTCGAAATTCATCGTTTTCACTTATTTTTACATGTTTATAGTTTGTTTAAGCTTAAAATGTCCAAATATGGGTTGGGTAAAAGTCTCAGGTCGAACGGAGGACGAAAAACACCTTTTCGGCTCATTTTCCGGCCAACAGCTCGTTGTGTCGCAGAGGCTCCAGGCCACCTGCGACACAAGCCCGTATGTCGCTAAACTCTCACTTATGTCGCATACAGCGACACAAGTGAATATGTCGCAAAACCTAATTCCGTCGCATATAGCGACACAACATTTTATGTCGCATAAATTGCGGATGTTGCACTTAGCGACACAAGCCCTTATGTCGCAGAGATGATCTGCGACACAATAGACTATGTCGCACCTAGCGACACAAAGCCGTATGTCGCACGCTATGTCGCATGAAACAGAATCAAGAAAACACAAATTTTACTAAGTGTCGAGACCTAAAATTTTATCACTCGATTTCACCCAAATTCAAGTCCAGATGCGTTTTTCACCAAAGCAATTTAGTAGAAATAAAAAATTTTCACCAGGTCAGCTCGACCCTAGCCAGGGGCTCTGCCCCTTGGACCCCGCTACCAGGTTCGCTACCCCCGGACCCCCATCATTAACGGGCTTCGCCCTTACCCTAGGGTCACGAGTAACAGTGTTACATCTCAACTTTCTTACAAAGTGCTAAACTTGTGTAACATCAAACACAAATGCGACATGACTTCTAAAACACTTTGGAACACGTTTTTCAAGAATAATGATAAGATTATTATTACCAACAATCACCAACGGGCCGTACATATTTTCAAACACTTAAACAATCAACCAAATTGTAATCATTTGGACATTCTAGTTGGACAAACAACTACAAGGTCGTCTTATTAGATGCCTTTACATGTTTATAACCATCGCGTGTCGTGGACACCCTCAGGTTACATGTCTTTGAACTTCGATTCTTGGCTAATCAATCTCAGTTTATTTAGATAACTCTTCAGGCTCAGGTGAGTCTCATGGCCCCTCTTTTTACTGTTTTACTAGGGGTGTGATACATTGCTCTGTTTTTAACGCATGAACGCGAGTACATATTCCAATATACTACATGAGTTGTTTTCAACTAATCAAATCAAAGTCCTCCGTCAGTATAGTCTGGTAATACGAAAGTAGCGTGAATATTAGTATATGGTACCATATAGGATTGACCCACCTCGTCCGGGTTAGTCGCGCTAACCTCTGCAACGGACGTACTAATATTTGGGAAGACGAAAGTAGATTAGGCTCTCGTGGAGGCACCTCGTTCGGAATTCTCTATATGGGACCCAACCCCTCGAGTTAAGCTCAGACTATGCGCTCATGGCTGTATACATAACTATTATCATTTGCTGGATGCAAATCAACGATTAAATCTTGCGGTTCACACTAAATTTATTTGATATCTAAAACTGTGAGCTCACCAGCGTTAGCTGACCCATTTTAGCATGTATCACAGGTACGCAGCAGTAGAATTGGACTGCCCAACAGGATGCATATTAGCTCGAGTCTTCATGCAAGCATTCAAGAGATTTTACTTCATTATTAGATTTTGTACAACTAATTATGTATTCAAATCTGTTCATACTACGAACACGAGCTATGTGTAGGATGATTATTGTAAACATTTAAATATTAATATATTTTGTCAAAACGATGCATATAGAGTCGTTTACTATTAATCTGTGTGCTTTGTTATTGATTAGTAACACCCAAATCTTGCTTCCGCAAAACATTAAATTTGGGGGTGTTACAGTGAACATATAAAAAAGGTTGCTCAAGTGTATATACTGGGTTAGAATCCCACACTTAGTGATAAGTTAGGATAGAGTGTAGAGTACTTTACATTCCTAATCTAAAAAAAATGAATCAAGTTATAAAAATGAAGTGAAAGGTAAGAAACTCCCCAGATGATGATTTAGCATTTAGAGGTGAGAGCTGAAAAGTTTAGAGGTATGCATGAAGAGTGATTCGTGTAGATCCCTTGAGCGTAGATTTGATCGGATCGTTCAATCAATTGTAGGTGCGAGCGGAAATCAAACAATCAATCACAAACATTATCTATAAGCATTTTGTATATATTCACAATTGAATCATAAAGCTATACAATCACAAACTCGTTTCTCTCATCTCTACTCTCACAAAAACGGCTCACACACTTATCAAAGTCAATAGAGCTTTTTTTTTTTTTTTACGAATCTAGAGCGACACTAGGTAAGTGTCGCTAGGAAGTGTCGCTAAAAATCACAAGTGACGCTATGAAGTGACGCTTTAAAGTGACGCACTAAGTGACGCTATGAAGTGACGCACTAAACTAACGCACTGAAGTGACGCACTAAAGTGACACACTGAAGTGACGCACTAAAGTGACGCTAGAGGGTAAGTGATGCACTAAGTGACGGTTGTAAGTGACGCACGAAGTGACGCTAAATCGTGGCTGTCAGCTCTAAAAACCCTAAAAATCGAAATTTTCGAAACCCTAACGAAAATTGACGAACGCCAGATGAACTAGCACCAAAAATCAACCCAAAAATCGATATAATCAACACAAATAACCCATAAATGAATTATAATTAATTAATACCTTCCCGAATCAATCGAAAACGCTCAAAATAACGATCCAAAACCGTCGAATCCTTGATTCACGGCTCTGATACCACTTGTAGATCCCTTGAGCGTAGATCTAATCGGATCGTTCAATCAATTGTAGGTGCGAGCGGAAATCAAACAATCAATCACAAACGTTTTCTAAGAATTTTTGTATATATTCACAATTGAATCATAAAGCTATACAATCACAAACTCGTTTCTCTCCTCTCTACTCTCACAAAAACGGCTCACACACTTATCACAAAGGCTAACCCTAAAACTGAAATATAACTCTCTATTTATAGGGTAATTTGCCGACCCTGCGACACTCGCTAGGTGACGCAGGTTAAAACCCTATTGCGACACTTGCTTAGTGTCGCATAAACACTATTTTTTGTATATTTATTATTTCACTATTCGTTTACAGACTCGCATATACACACTAAACATTATACATACGCAGACTACTTGACTTTGACAATTACAAACGTTTGACCAACTGACTGACACACTAAATGCACCAACAATTCGGCTTCGCATGTCCTAATCTAGTGCAAACTGCCTTCCATCCATGCTTAGCAAAGAGTCATTCCATAATGTAAGTGTAGAAATTCTTATTGGTGAATTTCACACTTTTTGTGATTTATGATTTGGACGCGATTCTTGCTAAGGCGTCTAGTAGTGTGGTTTGAGATCCCACACTTAGGTCTTTTAAGGGTTTGTGGATTATTAGCACTTGCGAGTTTCAGAAGAAGATAAATCTCAGCACCTCTCCCGAGATGTGTGTAAGTTCCGTTGTCTGCAGTTTTGTGAATCCTTGTTTGTCTGCCTTCGACTTCACGGGTTCTTCTTTTAAAAGCTCGTCATCTCTTGTAGGCTTCTTTCTCATTCATTGTCACGCATTTAATCACTTATTCTAAATAAAGAAATAAACACAATAAGTAGCTACGATAATAATATAATATTATAAAGCTCAACCATATAGGTCAAGAAATATCTCAAAAGTTCTAACCAAGTGCAAGATAGAGATCATTGTAATCAATACAATATGAAAGTCAGTGATATGAAATACAAATCGAAAGATATATATAGTCTAGAATGGAAAATCCTCTGCTGGTATGTCATCAGACTGAGCTGCACGTCTAATGACAGACTGCTGCCCACTGGATACTCTCTGCTCATCTGGAGGAAGTAATCTCTTTTGAATCAATATCTGCCTGAGGGTCATCGATGGAAGTGCCATCACATCATCATAACCAAGTGCGAGCATATCCTCAGTGGTCACACCTGCCGTCTGTAACATATCAAGGTACATATGCCTGAGAGTGCTCTCAGTAGGAAACTAATCTGAAAAGATGGGGCCCAAATCCAAGTAAGGGCCCATGCTACCAGTGAATAATGCATCGGTGCCAATGTAGAGTAAATCTGGTCTATATGATGTGCCAGCCTCTAGGTGCTGGTCATGTGCCGAAAGGGATACAGTCGGATGAGGTAATGATGCCTGCTGACGGGCTGGTGATGGTACGTGTAATGAATAAACTCTCGTTGTACCAGATGTGGATCTGTGAGTGGGTAGTGGTGTGAAGTATGTGGTAGGTGTGCGGGGGCGTCTATATGGATGTGGTGGTTGGTTGGTGGTATGTGGACGTGGTGGAGGAATGGTAGTGTATGGGCGAGTGGTAGTATGTGGGTGAGTGGTGGTATGGGTAGCGGGTGGTGGTGGTGGTCTACATCTGTATAAGAAGTGCTCTGGCTCAGGTGTGCCATGTCTCCTAGCTGTCGGAACCTGCTGATCACGGATAACCTGTAAAGCATGTAGCAAATAATACTGAGTAAGAGGATTGATCGGATCTGTGTGATGCACAATAGCTTGTGTACGCAGTACTGGTGTGTCTGCTCCTCGTGCTAGCTCAGGTATCTCTGCTGCTACTGGTCTCTCTAGCTGGGGATGAACATCTCTATCCGTCGTAGTCGCGCGTTTCCTGGTCATGAAACATCCAGGAATGGGTTGCCGAGTGTGATACCACAAGCACTGTCTCTCTGGTCCTTCATCAATCATCCGAATCAACTTGTAGTACTCTAGGTCAAACGGTTGCAAGCTAGCATGATGGGTATAATCCTCACGGTGACTATGAGTGAAAACTCCCATACCAACCAATATTCAAGTAATAATGACTCCCATGAATGCGTGGCGCTTATCCTCTTTCTTCTCTCTCCACAACCTATCTGCGATGATGTAAGCGACATTCAGGTTTCTCTTCCTTATGATCGCATCCATAAAGTTGAGTTCTTCTGATGTAGCGGCTCCAGCGTCTCTCTTCCCAAAGATGGTGCAACAAAGGAGCTTGTGAAGGGTGTGGTAAGCTGGTCGGGTCATGGTAGAGGCTTTCACCCCACTCCTGAAGTCTGTCCCTGATAACTCTCTCCATATCTCCCTGTGATCCCGTGCTGGAAAACTAGAGATAGACTAAAAACTGCCAATGAACCACTCAGAATTGGCCTGCAATCGGGTGTACAGATCGAGGTATACTTTGAAATCTCCAACGGTCATATGATACCTCTTCCCACAGTACCGGAAAGTAATCTTCTTATCCGTGATGTCCAACCTCTCGTGGAACTCGTAGGTCATCATAAACTCGGTGACAACCTCTCGGTAAATAGCCTCGTCAATAGAGAATAAGTGGAAAAACGTGGCATGCTCCTCGCCATTTATGTCATATCTAATCAAATCCTCGAACTCTTCTCTAATCCTCAAACGTCTCATATCCGACCACATGATGACTCTGTTCGACCCTAAATACCGTCCCATCCATTTCTCTATATCCTCGATATTCTCAGGGGACGAAGCAAGCTTCCTTGGTGAACGGTTTGATAGATCCATTTGTAACAAAAAAATGAGAGGCATAAGTCATAACAAATTACTAAGTACATTTCCAAATAAAAATTGGAAATGTAGGCTTTAAAACATGGATATATCCGCAATTATCAAAACTAAACATAGCCCTAACCAATCCTCAATCCGTATTTTTCACATTCATTAGTGTCTAACCTATTCCAAGGGTACTAAAGTAATAATAATACTAGCATTTAATCCAAGTGAACTCATCATTTCAAATAACTAGCAATTTTTACTTTCAATTAATGGTAATTTAATCTAAGTGAGCATGAGGTTTTAGGAAAACCATGTAATTACCTCAAATATATCAAGTAAACCAATAAAAGAGCATAAACAAATTTAGTCATGCAAATACCATATGGTTAAAGACACGTGTTAACTTATTCGGTTACTTTTAGTGATTTTGCAAGATTTAAAGATTTTGATAAATGAATGACTGTAGCTTACGTGTGATGGTCATATTTAAAATATTCAACATTTTATTTAATTAAGGTGGTGAATAATTAAAATAATCAAGGACCAAAAACTAACTAAAGATTTATTGGAAATCTAAGAAACTTATTATGATTTAATTAACAGAAGTACCATTTATAAATAGAAGATTTTAAAATAAAGTATGGTATTTGGTTAATTTCAATCACAACATGCCTACTTAATCTTCCAACAATCCTAAGAATCATTCATAATAAGCTAGCAATCATGTAATCATGGTTATCAAATCATACTAAGCATAAATTAATCACAATAAGTCAAAACAAGTTACTAGTTATCAAAAGTCAACAAATCAAGCAATTTTGACCACTAAAGTCAACACTTGAAAATCAAAATCACAAATTATCAAGTAATCCACTCAATCACGCATGCATTCATGTTAAGCAACTATGCAAGAACACTTTTGAACTATAAAACAGATGCTTTCACCATGGATTTCATAGATCTAAGTTTGAAACCCTAACTTTTAAAAAGTTAATGAAATTTAAAGATTTGAGTTAGGAATTACCTTGCAAATGATGAAATGATGTTATGTATGCAAAAGAGATTATTAAATGAAGAATTTGAAGCTTTGGATCATCAACAATGGTGGAAAAATGAGGGTTTTGGAAATGGTGGTGATGGCCGACGGTTTTGGGGAAGGGGGAGGAGAGAAAATTTTGACTTTTTGACCTTTTGTTTTGTAGTGGCTCCCTTCTTCTTGGTTTACATACGTTTCGATTTAAAACGCGAAAGATACAATACGTACAATTGGTTTTCGAAAGGTTTTAAGATTTCTAATAAAGTAACCAAAAGTAAATACGAATCTTTATAAAAATAATTCGCGAAATAAAATTGTGTTTTAAATTGCGTGCGAGAAGTTCTTTGCGTTTATATGAAACGAGTTTATTTAAATATGAAACAATATTTTTGTGTACTTTAAACTTTAAAACAAATCATAATTGATTTACCAAAATTTTAAATTTAAAACTTTGTTAAATTTTTCTGAAAAGTTCGAAATTACGCGAATTGCGCGAGTTAAAGCTTAAAGGATGTTTTCTTTTTTTATAAACGAAAGCTTTAAAATGATTAATTTCTTTAAACTAAAATTAACACTAACTAATATTAATTAACCTAGATAAGCTTTGGGTGCCTCCCAAGAGCGCTTTGTTAATGTCGAAAACTCGTTTATATCAGACCTACTGCTTTACCCGATAGTGTCCGAGACGACACATTTGGGTACGGATGATGTTTTGTATAGAGACAAGGTATAGCGGGTAATAAACGTACCTCTGACATAGTAAACTAAATCAGAAGGATTTATGTAATACCATTCAAATTCTGTTAAGAATTCTCGCTCTTCCCGATCGAGTTGCAATAATGCATCGACAAGACGATTAAATTCCCGTTTCACCCTTTTCTGGTTTGAAATGTCATCCCTAAATCCTGTATCTAGATAAGATAGATCATAGAGCAGTTTTGAGAGTAAATTCACAAATTCCATTTCCTCAGAAGAATCAGGGTTTCCGTAAGTAGCGTGAACTGCTTGCGAAAGTTCTCTGATATAGATCTTCTATTGGTGAGTAAACGGAAATTTGGTTTTTTGGAATAACTGGATTAGCTTGACATGGATCTTTTCCTTGTTGCAAAGAAGGCAGAGTCCATAGCTTCCTCAGTTGATTCAGGAAAAATAGCTCTTAGTTCGTTAGTTAAATAAGTAACAGGATCAACAAAGAATGGAATATCTACAAGAATCATGCCAGACTTGATGGGGTTTCTTTCTATCCAAAATTCAAGCTCGTAAATCAGGGCCGCAACATAATGATTGAGCCAAGGTTGTGAAACATAGGGATAATCGGTGCTGGCAATTAAATCCATTAGTAGATCTAACTCTGATTTTAACAATAGCTCATTTTTTCTACTGTGGTTAGCACGAAGAAATCTAATTATCCTATCAATCTCAACAAAATTCTTTCTCTGCTCATATGTAAAGGGGAAATCAAATATCTTAAGATATTTCAGAAAGTTGGCATAAATATCTATCCTCCTATTGGGCTTATGACAATATCCTAAGTGAAGATCGGTCTTTGATTCGGGTAGATGATTCTTAGATTCAGTGTTTAATCGGGTTGGTGTTGCTATACTAAGCTCATTCTCAACCTGATATTGGAGACACTTTTCCTCAACTACACTTAGTATAACAGTAGTGGGATGGGCTCGCAAAATATCTGGGAGATCGTACTCAAAGTATTCATCTAAACAGTGAAGACGTTCATTCAAATCCATCCAAGGCATGGGTGGATAGAAGAACACTTCGATTCCAAACGGTTCATCATCTGGTAAAGTAGCAGGTCTAATATAGTGTGGATACCTAAACAAGATTGTCAGAATCTCAGGGTTAAGTGTGGGTTGACCACTTAAAGCAATAGTAACAGAAGCTGGAATCTTCTGCTGAGATTCATCAAAACCTAAGTTTAAATTCGATATTTTTAGGTTCTCAACTTCATGGTTAACACTGACCTCTTTAACGTCAGAGGAGTTTGACTCATACTCTGGACAGTCAAAGAATTCCACATCTTCCATAGCCGTTATCTCATCCATCATCATTTTATTGAGAGGAGAGATAAGGTTTGAAGGAGAATTAGGGTTTTTCATTTTCTATTTTTTTTCCTGTATTTTCTAGGGTTTAAGAACTAAGTTATCTAATTATTAAGCAATTAACTACCTAAGTAATGATAATCTTAAGAAAGGATCTCCTAAAGCTAATTATCTAAGGTAGAATTCAATTCTTGACGAAACCGATCCCCGGCAGCGGTGCCAAAAACTTATCGCGCCCCTATCCGTCGATCGGATTTTACTCCGGTTGTTGGTCCGACTGCAACATAGGCGGCAGACGGTTTAGTTATAAAATTTATATTTTGCGGGGCTCAAACTATGCTACCTACCTAGCTTGTGGGTATGGCGGAAAGTATAACTCGAGTGTCGTCCAAAATCGGAACGAATTGAATTGAATTGAATTGGGAGCTACTAAAGATGATTCTGCAATAGGATGGGTTTAGAAACAAGGTAGGTATGGTTTTGGTTTTATCTAGTTTAACCTAATAACAGAAAATAAAGTACATAAAAGTAAATGAGAATATAAGCAAGAGGTGGAGAGTGATTGCTGAAACTTTGATGATTAGGGTTTCGGGATGATATCCATTATATTGATGATAGGTAATTACTCTAGTTATGAATCTTCTAAACAATCAGTGTAAACACTAGGACCCTACGTCTAGGTGTAACCCTAAAGCATATGTCATTGAATCCTAGGCTATCCTGATTTTGGTCAGATGGGACTGTCTTCACACCCACCTCACCATCTCTTTCGGAGACCAAGTGACCCTCTGATTGGGGTTAAGGAATAAGGCAACAAGCCATAACACTGACTTTTCCTAACACCTATGTCTATCCAATTTTAACAGAGTAATACTGGTTATATGCTGGGTAAGTTAAACTGTCGGTTAAGTAGAGTTTAGGGGTTTTAAGCATTTGGGAACACAACCGGCATCCTTGCTTTCATTTCCTAACTAATGTTTTATCTGGTTAAGCTTTAATGTTTCCGTCATGTATTAGACCCTCCTTTGCCATCGATCGTTCATCCCTAGGTATGTGTACTGTGTATAGTGTCCTTATTTTCCACAGTACTCTAACCCTAGGTATTTACGGTGTTTTAAAGACCTTGTGTATTTTTACACAGCTTTATAACCAGAGGTAGTTTAACGGTGTACTACGGCATTTACACGGTTTTATAAGGACCTAGACCCGCGTCTGGAAGGGTTGCTTCCAGGTAATCCACGGTGAGATAGACCATCGGCATTTCCTTGGCTTCCACGTATTTGTACTCTACCAGTGGTATTTCCAACGCTATACCAAGTATTCTGACGTATTAAGAAAATCCCACAGCTTCATACAAATAGGAGATAACTGTGTATTCGTAGTTAGGGTTGATCAGATCCTATCCTAAGGCAACAGTCACGTGAGAGACCGGAACGGGTGATTAATTAAGTCTACATCGAGGATAAGTCTAAACATGTACGCAGCATAACAACTACCAATCATATATTAAAGATATTAATTAAACATCATCCATAATCCTAATATCTACATTTCAACAATCACATATTAATTCACCTAATCATGGTAATAATCACAAATCGTACTGAAATAATGTGAAAAGTAAACATTATAACAGTAAGAGAGAGTAAGATAATATCACCAGATTAGAAGAGTAATACTGAGGATTACAACAATCTGACTTGAATAACCTTGCTACAGTTTGATTACCTAATTAAAACTTTCCTCTAGCTCTAACCACTACTTATATCTCTCTAGTTCTCTAGAGAGAGAAACTAGCTAAACTAATTACAAAACTAAAGAGAGAGAATTCTAGAGAGAGAGAGAAGTGTGTGTGATGAGAGGTGTATGAAATGGTGGAAATGAGTCCACTGTTTATAGGAGAGGGCTAGGGCTTGAGGTACATGTCTTTAAGGATCAAAAACAAGCATCAAAGCATCACATGGGGCGAGCAAGCACACGGGGGGTGGGGGGGTTTCAAATGGCACCCCCAGGTACCGTATATGGCACCTAGGGTACCGTATACGGTACCCTGGGTGGTGGTGGAGGGGTTGGTTCTCCATTTGTTTTCCGATGATCTCTCGGTTTCTTGGTTCATCCGTATCTTCTTCGTTTTAAGTCCGTTTTGCTTGTTTCTTGCGCCGTTGGGTTCATTTTTCCGTTATGCTTCTAATGATACTAATTTTGCCAAATTTAGAGGTATTTGACTTTTGCGTGTTCCGGATGATGATCGACGGCCTTCTAGACTGCACATCTTCTTCGTTCTTTACCCATTTCTCTTGATTCTTTCACCTTCGGTCTTGGATTTTCCTATGGAATCATAAAAGATGCATTAACACTTAATTTCATATGATAATCAAGAACGGAATATTTAAGGTGATTATTTTGGCCTCGGTTTGCGTGTAAATTGGATGTTTTAACTGATTTTTATAGCAACGGCCGTTTTAAGACTACCTTGGTGATTTTTGATGATAAATGATTATTTTGAAATGTTTTTACCAGAGAATAGTCTAAAAAGTACGGAAATAAGTACTTAAAAACATGACTTTTTGAGTCACATGAATGGCCAGTTTCAAATCTAGTTCAAAAACTGTTAGTCACTGAACCGTATCTGGTCGCAACATGATTTGAGTAAATATAGTAATATAAAAAGGACTAGTGGTGATGTCGTTGGTAGTTGTATTTGATGCTATATTTCTTGTTTGATCTTTTTTTTTGCTTTAATTCTCATAGAAGAAAGAAACAAAAGAATCGAGACTCGAGCGATTGGACATCTAATTGGGTACTACTTTTCTCATATAGTGACTCACACATATAGATAGTTTTGGCTCTATTGCTAAGACTAACACTACAGACCTTCTAGCCATACAAACATCGGGGCCCAGTTTTTGCCACGATCATCATATAACTATGATCATCAAATTTAAATAAAAAATGGACATTCTGTCTAACCCAATGTACAATATAAGCAATAATAGATCTACATAACATATATTAACTAATATCAATATTCATCAAAGAACAATGATATACATCATTTTGAATTTATTATAGCTAACAAAAATTTTAACTTCCAACAAATTATAACTTCCTAAGCTATTACAAAAATATGGATCAAAATCTAAACACTTGACCCTGAGCATTAGACCCCGCCGTCCAATTCACTTGAATATCATCACCAATGGATGAATAGATTTTTGCATATAAATTTGGTTTAATGTACTTTCATTCATCTTTCACACGCTTGACTTCAACTTTCGCGCACTTAATAATCTGAACATTAACTTTTATTACACAAATGTAACACCCGCCAAATTTAGGGCTATGATTAGCACCTAATCTACTTATAATTACGTGTATTTAGTTTTGTAATATTCTAAATATATGTAACATTTTGGTATAATTACATACACGCTTACGCGATTTGATTAAATCGTGCCCTTATGTACCGGACAAGGTCCGACACTATTTACTATGAACGTTGGTGACAAAGTTTATAAATAAGGTGGAATTATCCAAACAAACATTAATAACTATAATATATTACGTTAATATATTACACGAAATTCATACTGTTAAAAACATATCCTATGCGACGAAAGCACACGAAACACGCCCAACAAACAAAAAATGATTCGAGATATATTTTTATAACTTATTATTAAGTATTTTTATAAAAATACTTCGGTTAAAAATATTACGGATATACTTTGACGTATAACGCAAAACAACATTTAATCGACCACGGAACATAATGCAAATCGAGGGACGAGTCCACGAGCCCGAGCCCGCAAGTGGGTCAGCCCAGACCCGCGGACCCAAGCCCCAAACCGACCCATGATCCACCCCTTTCTGTCGCACCCCCAAAATTGGGTTGCGGAAGCGATTCGGGTCGGGGCGCGACTAATCAAATATCAATAGTACATAAGATAAAGTGAACGACTCTATATGCGTCGTTTAAACTTTACATTAATTATATAAAAGTTTTACAATGTTATACTGTTTACAAAAGCTCGCAAGCTAAATGTTAGAGATTCTAAGGCATATCTAAATGTACAAAATGTAGAAATGCATGTGAATCTCCTGAGATTTGTATACGACTTGAGATATATGATCCTGAGTAGTCCTACTACTAGTGTGTACCTGAGAATACATGCTAAAAGGTCAGCTAAAAGCTGGCGAGCTCACAGGTTTGTAAAATGATGAAATACGAGTTATGAACCACAAGATTTAAGTATGATGATTTGTAATTAAACAAATAAATGATTGTATATTACTGTCATGAGGCCATAGTTTGAGCTTAACTGAGGGTGTCAGGATGACAATTAAGTGCCCGATCGGGGGTGCCTCCTGCATGTGCCTAATCAACACATGTATGAACAAATGATAATGCATCCGTTCGACCGCAGTCGTGGTACCCCAGATAAGGATTGTCAATCCTATATCGTACCATACACTAACATTTATGTTATCGCATTACTAACAAACTATGTGATGGAGGCCTTCATGATTAGGTAAAACAAACTCATGCAGTCAATATATCGAATTTTGTACTTGTGTTCACATGTAAATGAAAAATGAGCATGTATTCCCAGTCCTAGGTTGAAAACAGTAAAATGAGGGGCTATGAGACTCACCTGAGTCTGATGATTATGTAGCAATAAGCAACACTATGATGTCCGCAGACTGTAACCCGCCGGGCATCCTAAACGCGCAAGGTTATAACAATGAGTAGATGTCTCAATAAGCCATCTATGCTAGTTGTTCATTCAACTAGTTATGTCCAAATGTTTGAGTGTTGTTTGTGTTTTGTAAACATGTACGGCCCGTTGTTGACGGTTTGTAATAATGATTATCAAAACTATTATTATTATGTCTATCTCATTGTATACTTGCAAAAGTATATGTGTAATATGTTTTCGAGTTATTTCACATAGTGTTATTCGTTGCTGGCGTTGAAATAAGTACATTGTGATATCATATGTCGGAATATTGTTTATGTGAAATCGGTGTCGAACACTATTCATGTGACAATGTCGTTTGCGACAATAGTGTTGTGACAATGTTAATCACGACATTGGTGTTTGCGACAATTGATGTTGCGACAATGGTAGTCACGATAATGGTGTTTGCGACAATTGATGTTGCGACAATGGTATTGTCGCAGGTGTTTGCGAGAATCGAGTCTTATGCGACAATGGTATTGTCGCAGGATGTTTGCAAGAATCGAGTTTTATGCGACAATGGTGTTGCGATAATGGTGTTGCGACAATGGTATTTTCACAGGTGTTTGCGAGAATTGAGTCTTATACGTCAAAGGGTATTGTCGCAGGCCTGACGTTTCCGTTTTCCTTTTTAAGTGTTCGTTTTCGTTGACTTGGTCAAACGTGTTCGGTTTAACCCGAAACTTTTACCCAACCCTTAAAATGGTAAAATAAGTTTATAAAAATTGTCTTTATATTTCGTGGATCTCTCGAAGTGTCATTTTCACAAATTTACCAAAACAGCCCTTTCTACTTATGTTTTGCAGATTTTTGACTCGACGAACCTCTCATTTTCTACACTTTTTACTCCGAACCAAGGCCCACCAAAAATCACAATTAATCATCAATATGTCTAGCCTAAATCTGCACTTTATCATGATTTTAGGGGTCCATTTACTATTTTAAACAAAAATGGAAAGGAGGTGTGGTCCGATTTGTTACAAAATTGAGTAGCACTCAAAGATCCATTTCTACACTCGGATCCGTGAGGATCTGGTCCAAGTATCAAACATAAAAGTTGTAACTAACATCCATACGAAAGTTTTGACATAAGATACATATTCTAATTCGATCTAGATCTCGAGTTATGGATGTTTTGGTGAGTCGCTTTTTCTGGACAGATTTACACACATACACACACACACACACACACACACATATATATATATATATATATATATATACTTCATAAAAACGTATTTTAGACCAAAATTTGGACATTTTCAAGTTGTTTGAACATACTAACAAGTATATTAACATAAAGCAAAGAAATCTAGTGAGAGAAAGTATGTTCTTACTTAGAAAGATGATGATCTAGAGGTAGAATAAGATGGATGATGCTTGATTGTATTCTAGCTCCTTTCCTTTGCTTTCTTCTTCAAAAAGTGATGGTTTGATGGTGGATTATGGTGATGATGATGATGGCTGATTGGGGGGGGGGGGGGGGGGGGAGAGTGAGGTGGGTGTATTTTAGTGAGAAGTTAGAGTGGAGGTGGATGGAAATGACCAAAAAGGAGGATGGTAGATGTGGTGTAAGGGTCAAGAACAAGATCCCCTTTTTGGGGAGGCTTGTTGGCCAATTTTTATTAAGCAAATGGGGGCAAGATTTTGTTTATATCTTGTCTCCATACTTGGTATTATACCCGTGTTCGATTACCCGATCGATTAAACGTTTATTTATACGTTAAATGTTGAACGTACGTGTTTTAAATAAGGAATAGTATTCGATATTTGTAATGAAAGTATTTTATCAAAGTACTTTGTTAATGAGTTATAATAATATAAGTTGCATTTATTTTTGTTTGTCAGGCGCGTATCGCACATTTTTGTTGCATATGGTTCATTTGTTACGATACGAATTATGTGTTAAATATTATCACAATATTTAATAAGTTGTGAGTTTATTAAATAATTTCATATTATTTAATAACTTATGTCCACCAACATCCATATAAGGTGTATCGAAGTCCATTCGATATGAAACCTGCACGATTTAACCAAATCGCGTATGTATATATTTAACAATATATATATAATGATACATAGAATTAGCCTAACACAGAAATAATTATATGTATTAACAGATGATTAGACACTAATTACTAGTGTCAATTTGGCGGGTGTCACACTTTTAAAATCCCACCTCCTTCATTTACTCTCATTTTTACCTCACAATTACACACACTCACATCTTAAACCCTCTCTTCTCTCCTCCTCTTCCACTCGAATTGACAACAGCAGCAGCAAACATCACCACCAAAAATCGTTCGTCATCATCATCAAGAAGAAGCATCAAGATCATCTCCATCTCCACCTTCTCCATTTTCGATTTCTTGGTAAGAAACGCTAAGACTCTTTAAAAGTACTAGTAAAGTTCATATTTTTATGCTAGAATAATTACTCAACCAAATTATGTCTAAAAACCAACTTAAAATGCGTTTTTAAAGTTTATGTTACAAGCAGTTCGTCCTGCGGATCGAACTAACCTGCGAGTCGACCTAAGAGTTGACCTGCGAACTAACCGCGAGTCGAAACTTGCGAGTCAAATTTTGACCTGCGAACCCAACTCGGTTCGCAGCCTACCACTTGCAAGCCCAAACTCATTTCGTACCGTGAACTCAGTTCGCAACACCATTTCAGTCCATGGCCAACCTTTGTCAATTTTCCCAATTTTAAATTTTCAATGCATTTTTAATAAAGCAATGTAGTAGAAATAAAAAAATTTCAAGTTGACCTGAATGCTTGACCCCAGGTAGGGGCTCTGCCCCTTGGACCCCGCTACCAGGGGTGCTGCCCCCGGACTCCTGTCATCCAGGAACTTGTAAAAACTTTTCACACTTAGTGTCGAACACTCAAAAACAATGAAACCTAATACATAGATACATATAATCATAACACTTGTGTATTATTACTATAAACCGTCACCAACGGGTCATACTTGTTTTCAAACTACAAACGAAATATTAAACAAACACTTGGACATTTCCTAGTTGAGTGGACAAATAGCATGGGTGATCTTTCAAGATACCGACTTATTTACTTATTTACTTACAACCTTGTGCATTTCGGACGTCAGAAGGTTGCAGGGTTCAGAAAACCGTTATACGGACTTACATCCGACACTCCTACGGACTTACATCCGCTTTACTTGGTTGATTTTACATACATACTTTCTAGACTCAGGTGAGTCTTATAGCCCCACTTTTTACTGTTTTTACTATTAGGGTGAGATACTTTGCTTTGTTTTATGCATACACAAGTACTGAACTACTTATACTACTTTTTACACACATTGCATGAGTACTTTTCTTATCTACTGAAAGCCTCCTATCGTAAGTTGTTAGTTATGGACTTAAGCGCGAGTACTAGTAGATGGATCCATTTGGGACTGACAATCTCTGCCTGTGGTAGTAGCACTACCACGGATTTCACCATAGAAACAGGCAATTAGTATTTGTTACATATGAGTGTCTGGATAGCACTCACGGGGGTACATCACGTGATACTTGATTGAATCATACTTACACACTGTTAAGCTTCTACTAATGAGCTCATGACAACTGTGCTGACTTACTGATTTACTTACTTGCTTGATAGCAACACCGGTACATACTTGTGGTTCATAACGATTATTTACTACTAAACGTGTAAGATTCACCAACCTTTTGGTTGACACTTTTTAGCATTGTATCTCAGGTACTTGACGGGGTAGGATTTCTCCTGGACACTAGCTAGAGTCGCATGATTTCTACATTGCATCTAATGGAGATTCTTAGCATTATCTTTTATATATTATGATTATGTAATAGAATCTCCCGCTACAAGCGTGGACTCTAGGGAACTACATTTTTGTAACGAAAACTTCATGTTTTCAAACAATTTACTAATGGAATGTGACTATTTTTCAAACGTCTCATTTAGAAGTCGTTTGCTGTTTACTTTGGTGCTTTGAATTCTTGATTAGTAGCACCCTAAAGCTTGCTTCCGCTAAACAGTGAATTTAGGGGGGGTGTTACAACAAAACTGCACTCTTGAACTCTCTTAGAAGAATCATTGTGAACGGAAACCAAGCCTTTTCTTTTCTTAGGATTTTGCTAAGTTTAAATGCTCTGACCTTCAGTTAGGGAATTCACTTGGTCTTGAGATAAATATCAATGAAAAGAACTAGAAAACGCAATTAACAACTGAATGTCTTCATTTTACATATGAATTATTGCAGGTAACCAGTATCGTATGCTACATTCAGTAATTCAGCCTGCACATGAAAGTAGAGAGACGAAAAAATGAAGGTTGTTACTAGTTGGGAGATGAATGAGCAAAATATAAGCAAAAACCGTAAATATGTAGCAAGGATAAATAATTTTTCTCTAGATCAAGAACTTCCAAACATAAGCACACAATCAGCGTGGCTAACTGTTAAACATGATTTGTCCATTAATAACCCAATATATTAACGGTCGCAAAATGGGCGGGTCAATTATCAGGTCCAATATTTTGGGAAATATTTGTAAGCTTGTTAGGGTACCCGAAACACGTTTTGTCCCTTTTTTACCAATAACTAGTGCACCAAATACGATAACCAAACTTAAATTATTTCAAAAACACTGTAATATATTGATAAACTGGTAAAAGAGGTTTTATGCGATGAATACACATTTGTGACTCTTTTCCTATTTAACCCGTTTTAATCATTTAACATGTTAAGAAAAAAACATAACCCGAATCGGCCCATTTTCATGTAAATGGGTTATAATTACCAACTCTATAGGATTCAACTAGAAGAAGCTACGAGAACCATGGGTTGAGTGTCTGATTCTGAACAACATTAAAATGGAACTACCTTCTGTAATCTGGAATCTCACACTATGTACTTATCCGAGCTCCAGTCAAAACAACAA
The DNA here is from genome assembly GCA_963422505.1 of Pseudognaphalium luteoalbum. Lineage (NCBI taxonomy): Eukaryota > Viridiplantae > Streptophyta > Magnoliopsida > Asterales > Asteraceae > Pseudognaphalium > Pseudognaphalium luteoalbum. The sequence continues at coordinate 32,794,339 of OY730194.1, read as the reverse complement.
GATTCTTAATGCATAAAATTGGGAACTTTAAGCGACTAAAGTTGGTTAAAACTAATACACACAAAACATTACAACTTCAATTGCAATATTAAATCTAGTGGCCTCTAAATTTACCTTTCATTAAAAATTTAAGACAAAAGATGGACCTCTTCAATGCTTGGTGTCGCACCCCCAAATTCGGGTTGCGGAAGCGAATCGGGTCGGGGCGCGACTAATCAATAATCACATCACAAAGATATAATGAACGACTCTATATGCGTCGTTTTACAACTTGTATTGATAAAATCAAAGTTTACATCAAAATATAGTTTACATTAGCTCAGTTTGAAATTGAGAGATTTACATACGTAATTAATTTATACAAAATATAATAATGCAGCTAAATCTCTGAATGTTGCATGCTGACACAAGCTAATGATTCCTGGTTTGGGCAGTCCAATCTACTGCTGAGTACCTGTGATACATGCTAAAATGGGTCAGCAAAACGCTGGTGAGCTCATAGGTTTGTATGTCAACACATATTGTATGAACCGCAAGATTTAATTGATTTTAAATTGCAATTAAGCAAAATAAAAGTTTTACAGCCATGAGCACATGGTCTGAGCTTAACTCGAGGTGTCAGGTTCACATTTAAGGTATCATGATCGAGGTGCCTCCCGCGAGTGCCTAATCTACACTCGTCTGAACAAATATTAATACATCCGTTTAACCAGTTAGTACGTGCTAACCCGGATGAGGATGGCCAATCCTATATGGTACCATATACTAATATTTACGCTACAACGTATTACCAAACTATGCTGAGAAGGGCTTTGAAAGATTAGTGAGATAACTCATGTAGTAATTGTTTGTTTTCGTACTTGCGTTCATATAGTTAAAATAAAATGAGCAATGATATCACACCCCTGAGTAAAACAGTAAAGTAGGGACTATGAGACTCACCTGAGTCTTGAGAGTTTAAACTAATAAACTTTAGTTGATTAGCCGAAATGTGTTGTCCGAAGACTGGTAACCTGAGGGTATCCAAGACACGCGATGGTTATGAATGTGCGCAGGTATCTATAAAGACTACCTTTGTAGTTGTTCGTTCAACTAGAATGTCCAAATTACTACGATTTGGTTGATTTGATTATGTTTTGAAAACACGTACGACCCATTGGTGATTTGTTGTAATAATAATCTCATTATTATTATTCTGATTTTTAAAATGTTAAGTTCATAAACGCATCCCGATGTGTTTCAAAAGTCGTATCGTATAAAGATTTGAGGTTATACAAGTTTGACACTTACTATAAAAGTAGTTTGTAAACTTTCTGTTATTAGCGTCACTTATAGCGACACTTAAGGGTTAGGCGTTACTCAAGAAGTGTCGCATAAAATGTAAATTCTATTTTAGTAGCGTCACTTGAGGAAGTGACGCATAAAGGGCGACACTTACGCAAGTGTCGGATGCAAGTGTCGGATAAGGGTGTTAGGTGTCACTAGACAAGTGACGGATCAAATTGGAATTCGATTATAGGCGTCACTCAGGAAAGTGACGCTAAAAGTGTCGGTTTGGAGTGCCGGGTATTGAATTTGCGACACTTAAACAAGTGTCGGGAAAAAGGGGTTTTATGGGGCACTTAGGAAAGTGATGTAAAATTAGGTTTTTTAGCGACACTCAGTGCGTCACATAAGTGACGCATTAAGTGATGCTACGCTGCACTGGTCTATGCAACACTTACGTCTGTTGGCCGGATTTTGAGCTGAAAATGTGTTTTTCGGTTTCCGTTTGACTTGAAACTTTTACCCAACCCATATTTGGACATTTCAAGCTTAAATAAACAACTTTTGTGAAAAACAAATGAAATCTAAGAGTTTTTGAGAATTGTCGGGAATCTTACAAGTTAATGCCGGAGAATTCCGAAAAGGTAGGAATGTAGATCGTGACTTGATATCGCGTAAAAAGTCGCGTTTTTACTACCGATATCTCTCTCATTCTGGAACGATTCTTGGCATTTGAACTCAAATAACACTCAAATCAATGAGAATCTGCCAAGAAGGTCAAAATAAGGTTGCACGAGAAAAATTAAGCAAAATGGACGAGAAACCAAGATTCCACACACGTTTGAAGATTCAAGACCTCAAAATAAGATTTAAAGACAAAAGAGCCCATCATCAACATCCATCTTATCCAAGATGTTTGTTTTCAAAATACGAGTCTAACAAAAGAAGAATCAACAAAAACGGATAAAGAATGAAGATTCTACGCCCGCCGGAAGGTTCAAATGATTCGTACGCAATATCTAGAGATAGGAAACTCATCTCGGAGATTTCTTTATATCAAAATCTTCGTTTTTGAATTATGAATCCATCGCAAAAAGAATCAACACAAACGGACACATAACGAAGTAAATACGCATAAGCTAAAAAACGGAACAAAAGACGGCGAACCGGGGCGGAGGTAGGCCAGCCGCCGCCGGCCACAGATAGGGCGGCGCCGTCCACCTGCCACCCGTCCCATTTCTTCTTTGTGGTCCTTTTGCGTACCCGGTGCCACACCTTTACGTGATTGTACGTACCCGGTGCCACACCTTTACGAGAAAGTACGTACATGGTGCATTACCTTTTCCAACTTTTTTAATGTGCTCCCCAAGATGCTAACGTGAGCCGGATTTCACCTATAAATAGGAGGGCTTTGGTTTATTTGAAATACAAACTCTTTCAACACAACTTACAAATCTTACACACTTTCTTTAGAAAATCTCTTGTATTCTTTAGTCTTTCTCATTCTAGGATTATTGTAACTAATCTACAGATTAATATAGAAGCTAGGGCGAACGCTAGGGATTCGGAGATCAATCTTTGTACGTGCAAAAGAGTTGTCAATTATAATAATACACTACTACGCATTTATTTCCGGGTGATATCTAAACTTTTATTATACTTGTCTCATTTCATATATTAATATGTATTATTGCCTGGTATGTGATTTATTTGTTGTCATGAATTGTAAGTAGTTTATTATTGTGATTGTTGATGACGTAGATAATTATAAGGATGTCATTATATAATTAGTGTACGACAATCGTAAAGTGATATGACAGCCCTTATTCAACTGTTTACTTGGTATAGTGCTGGAAATGCTTTTAAGCAAAGTACAAACGTATGGAAGCCGGTAAATGACCGAAGGTAGTTGTATCACTGGAATCAGCTCTGGTTTAACAGTTGAAATTCCGAAAGGATAATACAATTCATAACTAACTGGTATATCCTACGAGAGTCAACGCACTATAAAATAATGTTCGTAAAACACGTTCAGATAAAATAGGAGTTAGTAACCCTTGTACTGTTAGGACTTTATGAACTTAGGTTTAATTTATGGAGTACCCTTTCCGGTTATTCACGTAAATGCAACCTAGTAATTAGGACCTGATCAACCTTAATTATGGTAAGTAGTTATATGTGCCCATGACATGCAATTAGTAAGACACAGTGAAACCACTCATTGTACATATTAGGTTTACATTTCTGCACTGTTTTACATTTAATTAGTTAGAGTGTCACTTTCACTGTCAATTACTCTTGACCACATGTTGGACGTAAGAAACCGTGGAACTACTATGTAAAGTACACTGTCTATTACTGAAAGGCATGGTCCGCATATGAAACACGTTTTAATAAACTGCGAATAATCCGGGGATGTATAACTGATTGAAAAGGAGAAACTTAAGTCATAAGTCGAAGTAAATAAAACTTAAATGATTAACAACAAGACTTAGGAATAAGAGTAAAGTCCTAGTGACCTAGAATCCTTAAAACACTAAGTCTTACACAATCGGCGGTCTAAACATACAAAGTTATTAATTTATATGCTAATAGAGTAGTAAACTATCTTAGGAGTTAAGAACGGTCGGACCTATGAGACGATACGCTACTGATTCATGCACCTCGGTATAAACCAAAATAGGTTGCTTATCTTTCAACTAGATAAGTATTGGAAGTTTGCGTATTGCTCCGATCAGAATCACGATAACCTAGTTCCTAGTGACATGCCAATGGAAAATTGAGTTGGTAGGGTTCTAGAGTTTACACCTAGTAGTTTAGTTGCCATATTAAGTATCAGCCCTATTTGTTCTGTCATCCTGAAATGTTAATTATCGAAATCTCAGCAATCACAACTCTGTCTTTATCTGCTTTCCTATACTTTAATTTCCTGCAATTTACTTTCCTGCATTTTAATTACTTGTCTTTATTTCAAAAACCCCCCAAACCTACCTACTTTGTTCCATCCTAAATACTTCTCTACCAAATGTGCTAACTTTAATCACCACACGTTTAGATTCATAGAACGATCTTAGGTTATACTTACCGCTTACTAACCAGAGTAGGTAGTACATATAATTTAAGCCCCGCTAAATATAAATTTAAAACTCGCTACTTGCGCCCTCGTCACCATCAGAAATCACAACGACCGGTTGCAGGTGGAACAAGTTTTTGGCGCCGCTGCCGGGGAGTCACAAACGTATGATTTAAAGCCACCTTAAGTAGTAGTATTTAGGAGATCCTTCCGAATGAAACCTTTCCGAGTATCTTTCGAAAGTTAATTTAAGTAATTTTGTGTTAATTTAGTATTAGTTAATTAGGATAATATTAGTTCAAAAATGACAACTCAAAAACCCACTTCTTGCCTCATTTCGAAGGATGAACTGATGGCAATGGACGATACGAAATTCTTTGACTACTTAGTAGGAGAAATAGGATCTGATTTCTTTTCACCCTCTTCCTCTAAAGCTAAAGAAACTTCCAAAACCCAAGAAGAATTTAGGACCTCTCTTTCTATTCCAAAACATTCCCTGAACTTGGATGACACGGATCAGTTGCCTGACCTAGCATCATCCCCAGAAGATCACTCTCCAACTTTGTATTTGCCTTAATTACCAAATTCTGTCCACTTCAAATATCTTCCCGAAGAAGATTATGAAGTAAAACCTCCAAAATTATGCGACCTAATTACCCTCATTCCCGAAACTTCAGTGTATGGCAAAACTCTGTCAAATTCTCGTAATGATGGTATCTTCCCATTCTTTTCAAATGAACACAAACACAACCTTTATCGAGTGGTGGATAAGGTTCCCTCAGTCGAGCCAGAAAAACCCTGTTCCAAAGAACTCCACCTAGGCGCATCTTTCAATCCTTCTCGTAGAATAGACGTCTATAGGACATTCGTTAGGAAATTAAACTCCTCCGACTTTCTCTTTTCATACGAACAACGGGAAAAGATTACCAATCTTGACGAACAAGTAAAATTCCTATCTCGCCTGTCAAATCATGAATGCGAAAGCACTTCTTCTAATTTTAGAGACCAAGAACTAAAGTTCATAGCATATTTAGATCCACTTTTTGAATCACTTGCCGACATGGATTTCCTCCCAATATCTATGATATTAATCCATCACAATGTCGTTGCAATGATTAATGAACTTAAGTTCTGGATAGAACGGGACCCGATGATTCCTATCATCATCCCTGGTAAAATTCCATTCTTTGTTGACCCCGCCTCTTACTTGATCTCAAAATTACGAGACGTTTTTCCTGATTCCGCCAAGGAAAGAATCGATATAGCCCTCTTCACTAAAAGAAAAGACCTTCACTTTAAGCTTGTTCGAATCTTCGCCTTTACCAAATACCCTTTCACTTCCACACAAAAAGCACAAATCAGTAAACTCGTTAGGATAGTCAATTCTACAACCGGAAAACCTGATTCGAAGGAAGAGAAAGCATTTCTGGAAGTCATAGATAAACTCACTCATGATCTAAGTTATAAAGACCAAGGAACACGTAACGGTTTGTCAAACCCTAAAAAGATAAGAAAGGCATATAATAGGTTAATCAACGATCTTGTCAATTTAGGATATTAAGAACGAGAAGTTCTAGGGGAAAATAGAGAATAGTCATTACTATTTAGTTTATAATGTCATCTCGGAACTTTCAAAATGTTTTGTACTCAAAAACGTTCACTTGAGGGAGCAAATCTCGACCCTTTCCCTATGGAGGGACCGGAACGAATCGTAAAACAATTCTATCTGAAAAGGTCGAAGCTCACGACTTTAAATGAGCATATTTTAATACATATATTAATATAATAAATTCTTGAAAGTTTCCTTTAAAATAGAAAACGTTTTTAAATGTTGTCTGAAAACATGCGCGCATCTAAAAGAATGTACACCTATTAAAAAGCATTTAGCCGAAACATTTGTACATTCTATAAACCAGCATCAGACAAAGATTTTAAAACACCCAAAAATATACTAAGTTTAATATCTTAGATTGATTATAATTGTCCCGCAGGAATTTGCGCATTTCTTAAATAATTTATTACGTAACAAGGAACCAACAAGTAACTAGTTACAATAAGTATACTTAAGATTCGTACTTACAATTAATAGGACATTAGGAATTGATCTAGAGCATTAGACTTAATGTTAGAGTACAATAGGGACCATGTGTAAGGAATATGGTACTTAAGGACATGACACATATTCCTAGGGACCACTAAACCTTCCATACATTCCCCATGATTCAAAAATAAGAAGAAAACTTCTTCTTCCTCCCCTCTCCTCTCCAAAACCGTCCACCACCATAACCACCATGAAACCACCATCAAAACTCCACCAAAACTTGTGATCTTGTATCTTTTGAACTCCTCTTTGCATGCTCTTCATGGTTGTACGATTATTTTCAAGTTTTATCCATAGAAACTAAGGTATGGTCATCAAACCTACCTTAAACTTAAAAGTACTTGTTTAGATGCTTAGAGCAATTACATGCTACTACCATACTAGTATCTAGATATTTAAGCTTAATTGTGAAGCATTGAATGATTATTACATGATGCTTGTACCATGTGGCTAGCTTATGGTTGTATGTTGCAAGTTTGACTCTTAAAGTCAACAAAAAGTTAACTTACAAGCATGAATAGAATAATGGATTAAAATTGCTTGACCATTCTTGCTTACTAGGATGTTTGTACTTGCTTGACTAGTCAAAATAGGCAATATAACTAGAGAATCATCATTTTGAAAATAAAGGTCTTGAATTAAACCAAACACATGGGCATGATGACTTTTTGTGCATAACCTAACTTGTTTACCAATTAGGAAGATGCTTAAAATAGCTTAGATCATGTATACATGAATAGGTTATAATTTTGGCATGCGAATACTTGAAAATATAATTTGAGGGAAGCTTTGACATGAAAAGTCAAACTTGAAGTATTGATTTCACTTTACGATTCAATTTTATTCAAAATCTTACTTCAACTTGAACTCCTAAAAAGTAAAACCCTACTGCTAACGATATGATCAAGAATTGTGAAATCTTGACATTTCAAAATTGGGTAATGTCAAACTTGTAAATGACAATATTTCACAATAAAGCTATCACCATTTCTTGACTTTACATTTTCATATATTGATTACCAACCACGCTACATGTCACCTTAGTATTATTAAAACTAATTATCTGTTGCTTGGGAACATTGGATATTTGATGTAATCTTTGGGCTATCACAAATTTAAAGCCCTCATTCTGAATTTTCTTTAAGAAATTTCGAAGATGCTTTAAATTTTCTCTTCCTTGAGAATCCATTACTTTAAATCTCTCATGTTCTCAGGTACCATGAAGAAATCAAAACTAAACCCAACGCTACCACTTGCAGGATCTCTTGCCTACCTCAGTGCCACACCCAAATACGACCGGATGGCACGAATATGGAGGGATAAATCATTTGGCCGTTTCAGATATGTTGACTAGGACAAGTTACAGGTATTAGGATTCAGACAGAGACTTGAAAGCCTACTCAGTTATCCAGTTGGGGATCAGCAGTTCGAGTCCTTCAAAAGGCTATTCAATATTGATGAGCCAGTGTATATAGAGATGGTTACAGAGATCATGACCACCTACACATTTGAGACTGGGAGTAGAATTGGAGATGGTTTGATCACGTTTCGGTACATGGGCAGTTTATTCACCTTGACACTAGCCCAATTTGCATAGCACTTGGATCTGTACACCCTAGAGGAGATACGTTCCCCTCTATTCACTGGTGGAGCCACCTCGATTTCCATCACGACCACATACGCCGAGGCATGGAGTCATTGGTCACCAAAACCATATTTCTCGGGTGTCAAGGCTACACAACTCAGAGACCCAGTCCTGCAAATCTTACACAAACTAATAGCTTGTTCACTTGATGGAAAACACACGATAAGCGGTCGAGTTGCAGCATTTGATGTTGCCTTAATGGCAAGTATCCTCGAGAGAAAGAACATTCAGGTTGCACATTTAGTCGCCCAGCGGATCCTAGAGAAGAAAGATTTTGGTACAAAGAGATCTTACATGGGCCCAGTGATTACAAGACTGATCCGACGAATGGGATTGCTTAGGATAGCGGAGGTAGAGAGATTTAAGAGCATGCCAGGATGGAATGCCCAGCCAGTGGATTACTATTTTCTGAGGAGTATGGACATACTCCAGATTATGAGAGATGGCACTGTCTACATTAGGGCACGACTTTCGGATCCCGACAGTATTGACACATTGGTACCAGGACTAGTTCTACCAAGAGAGGCAAAGAAAAGGAAACAGCCGAGAGAGCCTAGTGATTTAGATACAGGCAAGGATGGGGATGAGAGTAATGATGATGATGATGACCTCCCACCACCACCACCAGCAGTACCACCGCCTGTTAGGGCAGGACCTTCCACCTCTGCCCCCAGAGTTCAGGCACCCACATACATCTATCACTACGGGACTCCTCCGGGTTCAGACTATTGGTACTGGCTGATGCAGATGCAGGTCAGATGTTATAAGGCAATATGACAGTAGACAGCAGGGATACCCGTGAGCCTACTTCCTGACTTACCATGTGGATTGGGACGAGCACCACCACACATATATCCCCCTGCAGTTCCTACTCCAGCACCTCACCCATATCCAGCTCGTAGACGTGATCTACCCCCTCGGACTGTGCCTCCTAGACCACAGCCACCTCCAGCACAGGCTCCCATCATGAGACAGCCTGTTCCATCAGTCGTTGGGTCAGTCAGGGTTCACACTTCGAGAGGCAGCAGGACATCCAGAGTCTCCGCTCGAACCATCACTGTTCAGAGTCACAGGATTGCCAGACATACAATCCCTACAGTTGTTTTGCCTGATCCAGTATCTTCTCACAGGCAAACAGACCTATTCAAAGGGCACACCCAACAGGAATCACCTATGTACCCACTTGACAGTTTCGACATACCTGCAGGACCTTTTGTAGATAAGCTGATACAAAATGGAGTTCTAACGATCGGTACACCAGAAGCAGGAGCTGACCATGATGCATCAGACAAAGGCACTCACTGTCAGTACGATGATTCTTCATCGGACGAGACTTCTCCTAGACCTATCATGTCTACCGCAGCAGCTTCACCACTAGTCGAGCACTAGATTGCTCCGCCTTCTGACTTCTTTCTACTTTCTAGCAGACTATATTACCATTAGTTGTATTGATGTATTGTGGATGCATAGGCATCACCTCTATCTATTTATTACTTTATTATGCTATCACTTTACTTTTCTTATTAGCAGCTATTATTTGATTGTTGAGTGGAATGTTTATTTGATCCAACCACTATTTATCGAAGACTAAAGCAAAGGAAGCCGTAGACCTCGCCATGAAGGACGCCGATAGTACGCACAACAAATCGGTAACCCATCCCAAAACTCTCCATCTATTTCAAGCTTCGATTATCTAATCCGATATCTCCAAAACTAAGTATGGGATCCCCAAAACCACATAACACTTACGTAACAATCCAGAAATAAGTAGAATCTCTAAGTGTGGGATACTTTGACAAGATGTACTAAACAAATAAGATTCGAACATTAGGTACAATGTTACTCTAAGTGGGGATATACGGTAGTAACCGCAAGTTTGACCTCTTGTCCGTAAAACAAACTATATTTTCATTAAAAGGCTAAAAATAGAGAAATTTTAAATTTTTCTTTTGGATTCAAAAGCAACATTTTTAGAAATTCTATTTCCCGAAAATATAAAATACAGTAAGAAACAAGTTCTCAAAGAAACAAAACTGTTTTAGAATGAGACACGGACAAAAAGGGCAACACATGACTAGGGACACATTGACCAAAACATTCGATTCATGAGGTTTGAGCCCATAAGTAGCATTCATCTTAAAAATGCTTCACTTTTCGTTTCATGTGTGTGCCGATGTATGCATTTGAATTAGAACTTGCTCTTGCAATACATTTTGAGATCACACCAATGAGTGCCATACGTGGCATAGGTGCAATCTGTCTCGATACTTTCTAAGGAATCTACACACCTTCCAAACACCAAACATCCACTCTTCAACCAAAACCTTCTTTACATCTTCCTAACACCAAACATCCACTCACTCTTCGCACCCAACCAAAACCTCCCTTTATTTATCCCGAACCTATGAAACTCACATCTTCCAGCATTTTTCAGAGACACTCTCAATTTCTCAAATTTCTTCAAGAAAAGCCAACATAACCTCACAACCCAACACTCAAAGAAACCTTTCGGGCCAGAATAACACATATTCATTGGTAAGTTCGGCATAGCAAAAAGAAAAATGATAAAAAGAAAGAAAACAAAGAAACATTATGTCGGCGCTACTAAGAAAAAGGACAGAAAAAGGAAACAAATATCCAAAAAGGGTTGCACCATGAAGTCTTTTTAAAAGTCTGAGATTCCAAAAAGAGACCTCCTAAAAGAAAGCACTTTAGCTTCGAGAAAATATAAGAAAAACCCATCACACTCTCCTTCACAACTTCCTCAAAACCAAAAACCCGATTCCTTCTAAGATATCTTGAAAGATTAGTGTCGTTCTCATCCAAAGTGATGGAGATTTGATTCTTGATCAAGCCTATGACGAGAATGCTGCATGACTGGCTATCTGAGTGATTGACACTGGCAAGTAGGAAACCCTAAACACTTGAGTGATTTGAGTGACCCACTGTAAGGATTGCCTAGTCATGATCACCATCTGAGTTGCTCGAAGAAGGTATCAAATTCTAAACTCTTAGTTTCTCATGAAAAGCTCTTTCATAACTGGAATATTTTATTCTCTGGAAATCGCATTTCTAAGAAAAATTGCAATTAGAATCCTTCTAAAAGGCTTTCTGAATGAGTTTGCTTGAGGACAAGCAAAAATCTAAGTGTGGGATACTTGATATCGCGTAAAAAGTGACGTTTTTACTACCGATATCTATCTCATTCTGGAATGATTCTTGGCATTTAAACTCAAATAACACTCAAATCAATGAGAATCTGCCAAGAAGGTCAAAATAAGGTTGCACGAGAAAAATCAAGCAAAATGGACGAGAAACCAAGATTCCACACACGTTTAAAGATTCAAGACCTCAAAACAAGATTTAAAGACAAAAGAGCCCATCATCAACATCCATCTTATTCAAGATGTTCGTTTTCAAAATACGAGTCTAACAAAAGAAGAATCAACAAAAATGGATAAAGAATGAAGATTCTACGCCTGCCGGAAGGTTTAAATGATTCGTACGCAATATCTAGAGATAGGAAACTCATCTCGGGGATTTCTTTATATCAAAATCTTTATTTTTGAATTACGAATCCAGCACAAAAAGAATCGACACAAACGGACACATAACGAAGAAAATACGCACAAACTAAGAAATGGAACAAAAGACGGCGAACCGGGGCGGGGGTAGGCCAGCCGCCGCCGGCCACAGGTAGGGCGGCACCGGCCACCTGTCACCCGTCCCATTTCCGCTTTTTGATCCTTTTGCGTACCCAGTGCCACACCTTTACGCAATTGTATGTACCCGGTGCCACACCTTTACGCGAAAGTACGTACCTGGTGCACCACATTTTCCACTTTTTTCTAATGTGCTCCCCAAGATGCTAACGTGAGCCGGATTTCACCTATAAATAGGAGGGCTTTGGTTCATTTGAAATACACACTCTTTCAACACAACTTACAAATCTTACACACTTTCTTTAGAAAATCTCTTGTATTCTTTAGTCTTTCTCATTCTAGGATTATTGTAACTAATCTACGGATTAATATAGAAGCTAGGGCGAACGCTAGGGATTCGAAGATCAATCTTTGCACGTGCAAAATAGTTGTCAATCATAATAATACACTGCTACGCATTTATTTCCGGGTGATATCTAAACTTTTATTATACTTGTCTCATTTCATATGTTAATATGTATTATTGCTTGGTATGTGATTTATTTGTTGTCATGAATTGCGAGTAATTTATTATTGTGATTGTTGATTACATAGATAATAATAAGTAAGGATGTCATTATATAATTAGTGTATGACAATCGTAAAGTGATATGACGACCCTTATTCAACTGTTTACTTGGTATAGTGCTGGAAATGCTTTTAAGCAAAGTACAAACGTATGGAAGCCGGTAAACGACCGAAGGTAGTTGTATCACTGGAATCAGCTTTGGTTTAACAGTTGGAATTCCGAAAGGATAATACAACTTCATAACTAACTGGTATATCCTACGAGAGTCAATGCACTGTAAAATAATGTTCGTAGAACACGTTCAGATAAAATAGGAGTTAGTAACCCTTGTACTGTTAGGACTTTATGAACTTAGGTTTAATTTATGGAGTACCCTTTCCGGTTATCCACGTAATTGCAACCTAGTAATTAGGACCTAATCAACCTTAATTATGGTAAGTAGTTATTTGTGCTCATGACATGCAATAAGTAAGACATAGTGTGTTGGTACATTTAGTGTGTCAGTCAGTTGGTCTATCGAGTTGTAAGTGTCGTTGATTAATTGTAATAAAAAAGTCATTTTTGTATTAACGACACTTAGTTTGGTCTAGGAGACACTTGCCTTAGTATCGCATAGCGACACTTAGGTAGTGTCGCATGAAGGCGGCCACATGCGTCACTTAGGGAGTGTCACATGTATGCCGATTAGTATAAATATAAACCTACTGGTTTCAGGCTAGGGTTGATGAAACCCTAACACCATTTTTCGAAATTGCAAGTCTGTAAACAAGCTAATAAGTTACGATTATCAATACAAAGTTGATCTTGACTCGTTTATTCGATTTCGGTTTGCAATTATATTTGTTTATTGTGATTGTTTGTTTCCGTCATTCAATCGCTGTCATCAATCACTTAGATCCACAGCAAGGGGAACTCACACAGTGAAACCACTCGTTGTACATATTAGGTTTACATTTCTGCACTGCTTTACATTTAATTAGTTAGAGTGTCAATTTCACTGTCAATTACTCTTGACCGCATGTTGGACGTAAGAAACCGTGGAACTACTATGTAAAGTACACTGTCTATTACTGAAAGGCATGGTCCGCATATGAAACACGTTTTAATAAACTGCGAATAATCCGGGGATGTATAACTTATTGAAAAGGAGAAACTTAAGTCATACGTCAAAGTAAATAGAACTTAAATGATTAACAACAAGACTTAGGAATAAGAGTAAAGTCCTAGTGACCTAGAATCCTTAAAACACTAAGTCTTACACAATCGGCGGTCTAAATATACAAAGTTATTAATTTATATGCTAATAGAGTAGTAAACTATCTTAGGAGTTATGAACGGTCGGACCTATGAGACGATACGCTACTGATTCATGCACCTCGGTATAAACCAAAATAGGTTGCTTATCTTTCAACTAGATAAGTATTGGAAGTTTGTGTATTGCTCCGATCAGAATCACGATAACCTAGTTCCTATTGACATGCCAATGGAAAATTGAGTTGGTAGGGTTCTAGAGTTTACACCTAGTAGTTTAGTTTCCATATTAAGTATCAGCCCTATTTGTTCTGTCATCCTAAAATGTTAATTATCGAAATCTCAGCAATCACATCTCTATCTTTATCTGCTTTCATGTACTTTAATTTCCTGCAATTTACTTTCCTGCATTTTAATTACTTGTCTTTAGTTCAAAAACTCCCAAACCTACCTACTTTGTTCCATCCTAAATACTTCCCTACCAAAAGTGCTAACTTTAATCACCACACGTTTGGATTCTTAGAACGATCTTAGGTTATACTTACCGCTTACTAACTAGAGTAGGTAATACATATAATTTAAGTCCCGCTAAATATAAACTTAAAACTCGCTGCTTGCGCTTGCATCACCATCAGAAATCACAACGACCGGTTGCGGGTGCAACATGATTCTGTGATCATTTTCTTCCAAACGAGTAGAACGATTCGAGTGAGTTTGGTGATGCTTTTGATGATTTTAAGATGGTGGTGGTGTGGTATTTGTTTAGAGAGAAAAGGAGAAAGAGAGAGGGAGTTAGAAGATGATGGTGATGAAAATGAGAAGTAGGGAGGGGTTCCCTCCCCCTTTTGGCCGGCCTGGGTGGGGTCCACGGGTGTGGGCTTCACCCATTTTTTGTTCCCTGCGATTACGCTACGTGCGGTGTTCATTTTCCCGATCGTTTAAACGTTAAATAATTATTTTTGTACGTTTAAATATACGTTTTAAAATATGAATGTTTAATCAATATCTTGGTTGAAGTATTTTAACAAATACTTAATAATCGAGTTATAAAATATAACTTAACTTCGTTTTGATTGTTTGCGCGCTTAATATTTTAATCGCGTAAACGCTTGTGTGACACCCGCCAAATTAGGACTAGTAATTAGTGCCTAATCAAGTGTAATACATGTAATTAGTTCTGTGTTAGGCTAATTAATGTATAAATATATATATTGTTGAATATATACAAGTATGCGATTGATTAAATCGTACAAGTTTCAAATCGAATGCAATTCGATTCAATTAATACGGACGTTGGTGAACATTTTTATTAAATAACATATCATTATTTAATAACACTATTATATTCAAAATATTATGTTAGAAATGTTTCGTATTTATTTCGTATCGTTCAAACAACATTTACGCGATTAAAATAATAAACGTGCGAACAATCGAAACAAGAATAAGTTATATTTTATAACTCAAGTAAAAGTATTTGATGAAATACTACAACAAAAATATTGAATAAATATTTGTATTTCAAAAACTTATAATTAAACATACGTAAAATTATTTAAACGTTTAAACAATCGGGAAGACGAACACCGCACGGGGCACGAATACACGAGATTAAAGATGGAGACCCACACTTTGGTTGGCCCCCACCGAAAAGTCAGCCAAAAGGGGGGGATCCCACCCATTTCCCCTCACTTTCTCTTTTTATTCTTTTTTTCCTCTCTCTTTTTCTCTCATTCACTTCCACCACCACACCATCACCACCTTAAATCGCCAAGAACCACCATCAAACGGCCTTGAATCATCAAGCATCTTTGGATAAAAACGTTCACCGCAACACGATCTACATTTCCCTCTTTCCGGATTTCTTCGGCGTTAAGTTTGTAAGTTTCCGGCAAATCCCGAAACACTCCGATTTCTACTATTTTCACTTGTTTGTGGGTTATCTAAGCTTATAATGTCCAAATATGGGTTGGGTAAAAGTTTCAAGTCAAACGGAAACCGAAAAACGCATTTTCGGCTCATTTTCCGGCCAACAGCTCGTTATGTCGCAGAGGCTCCAGGCCACCTGCGACATAAGCTCTTATGTCGCCAAATCAGGTCTTATGTCGTATATAGCGACACAAGCCCCTATGTCACACTACTTCACGGACGTCGCATATAGCGACACAAAGCACTATGTCGCAAAACTTATTCCCGTCGCACATAGCGACACAACATCTTATGTCGCATTAAATTGCGGATGTCGCACTTAGCGACACAAGCCCTTATGTCGCAGTCATGAATTGCGACACAACAGACCATGTCGCACTTAGCGACACAAAGTCTTATGTCGCACCTAGTGTCGCATAAGACAGAACCTTGAAAACATGGATTTTTACTAAGTGTCAAATTTGTAATTTCAAACACTTATACGATACGACTTTTCAAACACGTCGGGATACGTTTTTGAACATGAACACTTCGAAATCATAATAATAATAATGGGATTATTATTACAAACAATTCACCAACGGGCCATACACGTTTTCAAAACACAATCCAATCAACCAAGTCGTAGTAACTTGGACAATTTAAACAACCAAATCGTAGAAATTTGGATAATCAAATCAACCGAGTCGTAGTAACTTGGGCAAGTTAAACAACCAAATCGTAGTAATTTGGACAATTCAATCAACCAAATCGTAGTAATTTGGACATTTTAGTTGGACAAACAACTACAAAGGTAGTCTTTCGAGATACCTACTCATGTTTATAACCACCGCGTGTCTTGGACACCCTCAGGTTACAAGTCTTCGAACATCAATTCACAGCTAATCAATTCAAGTTTATTTCGATAAACACTCAAGGCTCAGGTGAGTCTCATAGCCCCTATTTTAAAATTTTCATCAGGGGTGTGATTACATTTCTCGTTTTGTTTTACAATATGAACGCAAGTACAATACAAATCAAATACTACATGAGTTGTTTTCACTAATCATTTCAAAGCCCTCCACAACATAGTTTGGTAATACATCTGTAGCGTGAATGTTAGTATATGATATCATATAGGATTGACAATCCTCGTCCGGGTTAGCAAGCACTAACTGGTCAAACGGACGTATTAGCATTTGGGAAGACGAGTGTAGATTAGGCACTCGTAGGAGGCACTCAGTTGGATTTCCTTAATTGGACCTGACACTCAAGTTAAGCTCAGACTATGTGCTCATGGCTGTACAACTTTTATTTTGCTTAATTGCATTTTAAATTCAATTAAATCTTGTGGTTCATACAAATATGTGTTGACATACAAACCTGTGAGCTCACCAGCGTTTCGCTGACCCATTTTAGCATGTATCACAGGTACTCAGCAGTAGGTTGGCTGCCCAATCAGGATTCATTAGCTCGAGTCTTCATTCAATCAATCAGAGATTTAATTGCATTATTATATTTTGTATAAAGTAATTATGTAATGTAAATCTCTCAACTTCAAGGAACTGAGCTAATGTAAACAATATTTTTCTGATGTAAACTTTGGTTTTATCAATACAATGTAAAACGACGCATTTAGTGGTCGTTCATTATATCTTTGTGCTTATGATTATTGATTAGTCGCGCCCCGACCCGATTCGCTTCCACAACCCGAATTTGGGGGTGCGACAGCTTGTTTGTACGTTACGAATTAATTACGAAATATTATCAAAATAATATTTTGAATAAAATAGTGTTAATAAATAATGCTATATTATTTAATAAAATTGTTCACCAACATCCGTATTAATTGAATCGAAGTACATTCGATTTGAATTGTGTACGATTTAATCAAATCGCATAATTGTATATATTTAGCAATATATATTTTGATACATTAATTAACCTAATACAGAACTAATTACATATATTAACAGTTGATTAGGCACTAATCACTAGTCTTAATTTGACGGGTGTCACACTTGGTGGTTTCGAATCATGGACTAATGCCTCTACATATCTAACAGAACCTCGAAATGAAATTGTTGTTGTTTTGCTAGCTGGATTAACATCTGTTCCTATCAAATACGACATACATATAAAACTATAATATAGGGTACGTATTCATACAAGGGCTCATTGGTTCTTAACTTATGCAATTTCATTAATCAAAATTAAGGTAATTTTTGTGACTTCACCGCTTAACGCAACAATACTACGTCGTTATATGAATGAATGTTAAAGACAATCGTATTTAAGTTAATATTCATCAAAAACTAATGTTAAAGACTATCATATATAAGCTAATATTCATCAAGAATGATGTTAGTGACTAGCATATATAAGTTGATATTCATCAAAAAGGAAGGTTAGCGACTAGCATATATACGTTAATATTCATCAAGAACGAATGTTAACGACTATCATATATAAGCTAATATTCATCAAGAACAAATGTTAAAAACTATCATATATAAGCTAATATTCATGAACAATGAATCTTTACGACTAGCATATATAAATTAATATTCATCAAGATTGAATGTTAACGATTAACATAAGGAGTATAACTTAATATTCAATATCAGTCAATGTTAACAACTAGCACATATAACTCGGATTATTTTTTAGCATTCATCAAATATAATGAATTGTTATATCAGATTCACAAACAAATATCAAATTTAGAAGACAGCCGAAATTGTGAACAACCTAACAAGTTACAAAGTTCTAACAAAAAAATCAAATACTGAATCATACCTGAGTGTTATTGAATTAATAATCACCGATTCAGCGTTTATTTTACAACACGTATGATTTCTTCATCTAGATAAGTTTTTCCCCCAATTTTTCTTCAGCCTTTCTTTTACATTTAACATATGCGAATGATTCTTCAATTATTCCGAAGTCATATGAATTTTTTTACGATTCAATCTTGTCGTTAATGTTTGATGCAATTCGTACTTTTGTTGGTGATTTCCAATCGGTTGCGTCATATGCTCACATTTAGGTTAGTATACAATTTGCTTTTGTTACATTTTTGCATCATGTTTTAATTTTTTTGTTTAATGTTTAATATATTAAATTAATATAAACGTGTTATGACGAAACTACCCCTCCACCTTTTTTAAAATGAGATGGATCATATGTCCCAGATTCAGTTCCCTACTTCCCCTAATATTTTACTTCCCAAGGATCTCCATATATATATATATATATATATATATATATATATATATTACGATGACAACTTAATATAATTGCTCATATAGTGTACGTCGATCAAAGTAACATTCAAATACTATGTGATAATGCGATATAGTATTTTATTTTAGCATAGAATATATTACGATGACAACTTAATATAGTTGCTTATATAGTCGACAACATCTGATACACGTTGGAGCTCTTGAGAAGACTAAAGTATTTTAGGTATAATTATGTGTGTGATTATGTATAATTTTTGTGTATGTCAATCAAAGTAACATTCAAATACTATGTGATGATGCGATATAGTATTTTATTTTAGCATAGAAAGACAAGGCAAATGCTATATCCTTTAATGTCATGGGGGTCAACTATCATAGTTAATTAATAGATGCTTACAATTATCCAACTATTAATCAAACTTACAAATAAATAGAGTAGTAGAAGTTAAGCAAACCATACATTGCATTCACATATATCAAGCTTAAGCATATATCCATGATTTCACACATCATCTTTAACTTTAGTAGGTTCTATCAAGATCAACGCCAAGATTCATTATCTTTAGTACATTAATTTAATTATGCACGTATCATAGAAAGCAAAATTCCAATAGATTAATCCAAAGGCAAATTCAGATAATTTTCTCGTCAAAATAAACTAAATCATATCTTGTGAGTTTCAAGTATATCAAACTCTACTAACCACCACAAAGACATGTTGACATTGTATTACATGAGTTATACTTCGTAAAAGTTATACATTTTCATGCATATCAAGATAGAGACCAGACATACAACTTTATCCAAGTAATCATACAAGTAACACATTATTGATCAATATATAAAGAGATGAATTTGTACGGTATTAAGCAGTGGAATCAAGCTTTAAACCCAGACTTTCCGCTACTAATTTCAGGTAATTTAGTCAAAACATGTACGACCTATATGTAATATATATATAATTATCAAGAATAAATAAGTTGGGTACTGATCGATAAGTGTATTACCCATGAATTACTAAGTTTATTAATAGGTCATATAAGTTATAAACCAAACGTTAAAGATATATTCATCTTACTTGTCACAAAAACTACACTTTAACAAATCAAAAGATGTGTGTGATTGGATCCGAAAACCATATGCATAGAAAATAATTATATTTCACTTGAGTTTTTAACCACAACTAGAAGAAATTCAGGGTCTCAAATGGAGTACTAGACACTAATCTTGAAGCATATTCAAATTATGTAACCCATAAAGCATATATATATAATCAGTTACATGGGGCAATACATAGACCATGCCATTGTACAAGAATGGACAATTTATTAATTTAACTTTATGGTTTCAATCTAATTATTTAAATTATAAATAAAGTATAGATAGACGACTTCTAGAGTGATAGGAGTATGACCACAAATTATCGTTAACATCAATCTAGTCATAGAACTCTCTATAATACTTTGACCAAACAAGTAATCAAATAAAAGATATCATGCCTATGTATCTTCGGCCACATGTTTCACTAGTTGAAACTACTTGATTACATATTTATCAAAATCAAATCTTTTTATATATCATTAAGAATTAAAACTCATGTTGTCTCCACTAAAACGAAGATTATAGTAATAATACTTATATACAACTAAGTAAATTAATATAAATCAAAACTAAAATCATCCGATTCGTAACTCAATATGACTCAAGTAAAGTCACGAAAGAATTCTTGATTATATAAATCTACGACACATTAATAATTTAAAAGCATGAACAATGAATTAACGAACTATGCGTTTAATACTAGCAATCTATATTTGTACACAGTTTCAAATTATGACTATAAAGAACCCATCATATTAACGAAAATCATGTTTTAATGAATCAATATTTTAATATTATCAATAAAATCAAATAACCATAAACAAGTGATTGTTAATTGTTAAAATATCCTATACATATACACACACATTACATATCAAGCATCATCACTATTTACTTTGGTACTCAACACAACAAAAAGACTATACTACCCTTGACTTATTTTATAACATTTCCATTAATACATCTATCACATTATCTATTATCTATCTATCTTATACATTAAAAGAAAAATAATGGAAGAATAATAGCTATTAGATGGAGATCAACCATTAAAATTTAACTCTTATTTCATTTCATGACATCATTAATCCCTTTATTATGTGATTAAAATATTAATGTACCTTTTTATATTTATAATATACACCCTTCAATATTTACAATATAAACCTCTCCTTTTTCTTTAATTGTTGATAATCCTTCAAATATTATATAATTGATAATTTCTTCTATAATTCAAACTCTTCCTACAATTTTATTTATTTTATTTTTTATGAAAAAACCCCAATAAGCTATTTTCAATTCCAAAAAAGTTCATAAATTCATTCCATCACCTATCAATTTAAATTCTTATACGACCTACTATTTTGAATCATTTTATCAATTTCTAATTTCTAATTATGGATCATGGATGCCAACGGGTCGAGTTCTGGCGGATTTTAGTGTATTTGTACCAATACTACTGCCCTTTTTAAATTCTTTTATCAATTTCTAATTTACAATGCTTAGATTATGAATGCCAACGTGTTTGTTTCCGAAGGGTTAAGTGTATCTGTACACATACCGGTTTCGAATATTCGTACTGATACCCGACCAAATATCCGTTGGGTACCCAATTATTCTTACCCATCGATTTTTCATATTTATTCATGAGTTTCAGTTATCCTCATGTATGTAACTTTGACGAAACAAAAAAAAATCTTATTGAAAATACTATGCAAATTAGAAACACACAAAAAAAAACGATACCGAATTACAAAATTTGGAATCTTAAAGCTAACAATTTAACTTTTTAATTAACTAATTCAAAGTATCGACATTTAATAATGTATTCTTATTAAAGAACAATGCAAATACAAAAAAGAAAGTGGTATATATCTCGATTAATAAATTTACTCGATTAATACAAATGCAAAATATTATCAATAAATGATTAATAAATTTACTCTTTTACCACTAATTTCTATATATCTTGATTTACATCCCTAATATAATTTACCATTTAATCTTCTAAGGTCGTGTTAACGTTATTCGAGTCAGTATAACTCGCATTGAGTTATCATGTTTTGTCATCTGTCGTCAAAGTTCAACATACAAAGTAATTTATTATAGGTTGTTGATTGAAATTACAGAGAGTAACTTACGTGGACGAAAACCAACAATAAACTGCAAAGAGCGTTATTTTTTAAGTACAAAATAGTATTTTCCTGCTGAACCGGTAAATTTGCTTATATGGAAAAACAAATTCGTACGATTTTAAGATAGATACAGTATTATTAAATATCTGTATAAATAACAAAGTGATATCATACACAATATTATCTCTATTAATTAATTTATTTATTTGGACTCATCAATCCAAAATCTATTACAATTCAAATCATTAATACATTATTAATTTAAATTTATAATAGTACAAACTGATGTACCCGTACACCAACACTAAAACATTTATTAAATTCATATAACACATCCATATAAGACATATCATAAAGTCAACTCGTAAATTTTACGGGTCTTAAACTAGTTACTAATTATTCTACATTAACTACACTTCCGTTATACCCATATATTATTTTTAATTACTACTTATTATCCACTAACTACACTTTTCATCCATCAAATATTAAATCTACCCACTAAATTTTTTTTTGATTGCTTCAATATCAAAGTATACACTTATAATGGGACATCTCAAAATAGTAAGGTGGACATTTTAAATGGGACGGACAGAGTATAGTATGTTTTTATTTCACTCGACATCCATTCACCGTCACCACTTTCACCGTTGCATTGCGCGGATATTGTGCTAGATATATATATATATATATATATACTAGTTTTTATGCTCGTGCGATGCACGGATAATAATTATAGGAAGATGAAAAAGATTGGGGATACGTACTTATATAATCAAGTATACATAAATAACTGAACTAAGCACATACGTATTGATATATTACAGTTTAGAAGGAATGTGGACCCTAACACTATACAAACAACATGATGACTGGTTCATCGAAGTGATTCTACAAATTAATAATAAGTGATAGTGATCAATACCTTAATATTATCAAATACCGAACTTTCATGAAATGACATATCAAAACCCATATTAGTTTTAACCTGTTCGACGCACGGGATGATTCATGTTCAACAATTCTCGATATTAATTTGCAAAAATAATTTATCTTATATAAACAACACAAAACAACAATGAGCATGTTGATAAACCACGTGAATGATGAGTAAAATATCAAAACAAAGAACTTTATATAAAAAAATATTTAGTTAGAAGATAAACTAATCATCTAGAAAGCAAAGAGTAGGCAATAAAGTTTTTTCTTCAAGATCACCTACTGATGAGCTGCTCTCCATTACTTCTCCATTAAACTAAACAAATTTATCATGAAAACATATAGAGGGTAATAAGATCGGAATGTTTATAAATCTTTAATTTTTGAAGGAATTATTATTCATATAGAAATATATATTAGGAATAGATATCAAGTGAAACAAAAACGCCTATTATTTATTTGTTGGAATCTACGTGTTATAAAAAAAATTTAAGAGTTTAATAGCTAAAAAATATGTGAGTTTAGAATTTTTTTTCAATTTAAATGACACATAGGATTTTTTAGAAAGGTAAGGTGATGACACCTAGGATTTTTGCTTAGTTGTCAAAAGAATAAATATGACACGTAGGAAAGAGATTATCCTCTATAACTTTTATATATATATATATATATATATATATATATATATATATATATATATATATATATGTTACATGTTGATCATGGATACCAAGAATGCATGGTATATTAATTTAAGATCATAAGAGATTGACATGTATGAGATTAATAAATGTAATCTAGATTCTAGAACACATATAAAATTATCATTTAGGATGAGAGGAACAGTACATGCTCCATTCATTTTTTGTCACGTAATAAAGAAATGAAACAATTCAACAAAGGTTGGCGTGTGGTTAAGCGAATGAGTATGCACCATTTATAGTCAAGGTTGAGTGTTTGAGTCTTACAACATGCATTTTTTTCCACATTTAAAACATAGATTTTACACAAAAAGCCACTATATTATTAGTTATTTAAATAAGGGCCCCTATTTTGATATGACTTTACATTAAGACCCCGTGCTTTTGATTATTGTATATAAGAGCATACGGTGTGGGCTTATGTGGCATCAACGTTCAACGACAAGAAAGCCGTGCGACGGCGTTCTGCCGCACCGTGCCGGCGTTCATCGACAGCGTCTCATTCCAAACGGTGAGTGAGCTCGACGTTCTGCTTTGTATTCTTTGTTTATTGCTTTCTCCCTTTTGCAACAAAGATGTAAATCTATATATTGAAAATAAAATAAAACTTGGAGAATAAAAAGATGAATTGGCTTCCATTTTTTTTCAGTGTTTGTGTTGCATCGGAAGTGAAAGGTCAAAAAGAAGAAGATAGGTTTAAGGCTTTAAGATGTGCTATTAATTGAGCTTAAAAACATATCTTTAAATGGACATTTATAATAATTGGGCCACACATTTAATGTTTTTGTTAATAATCTATAAATAAATTATGTATTTATTTTTAATCAATTTATTTTATATTTTAATGAATGTTATGGTTTTATATAAATTAATTGTTTTTTATTTGATATATTTATTTTTAAATATTAATTTATACAATTATCATCATTAAAAGAAAAAAAAAACTTCAGAACATTGTGAATTCAGTTTCACCACATCACAAAATCCTCACTTTCAACATTCTTCAAAACACCGTCCAGAATACTATATACCACACCTTGTGCTAACATATTCTAAAATCATCTTTGGGAATTATTTCATGTTATTAACTACACATTTTTTTCTCGCGATTCGAGGCGACATAATAACGTCTACTTTTTATAAGAAAACTAAGATATTTAATCGATCTTTATCTAGCTAAATGAAAATGCTTATTACATATGTGATATTGGTTTTGTTCATATATTGAATGATAATTAATATAATCAGAGAATATGTAAGCGTTATATTTATTCGTTCGTTAATACTTTTAAGTTGTATTGATCAATATTCAATCTAATTATTTTGAAAAATTAAAATAATAATGTGATAAACTCGGACATTAATATAAACCATTAAAATGTATTATAGTCATAGTCTATAAAGTTAACATATAAAACGACTAAATATTATTACTTAATAAAGTTGTTGGCATGTGTTTTATAATGTTTTCAATATTATAAAGGTACATAAACATAAAAATGTATTATAGTCATAGTCTATAAAGTTAACATATAAAACGACTAAATACTATTACTTAATAAAGTTGTTGGCATGTGTTTTATTATGTTTTCAATATTGGAAACATACATTATTATGTTTTCAATATTGGAAACATACAGAAATAATACTAAACCATTTCTTATGTTAAATCTTAGAGCATATTAATATATTACTGATAATACCCTTTTTGTTGTTCATAAGTTTTAGACCTTTACAATTGTTAGCAATAAATATTTCATTTAGATTCTTTTGGTTAACATTTATATAAAAGTATAATTTATGTGATTTTTATGTGTGTATACCTATACTTTGTAGCGGGAAAAGTACGAATACATACTTTAAAATGTTATTTGATTATCGTATACATATTTTGATAGTATTTTTTCTATTATTAGAACCAAAATAGATTAATAACCATGTGTTATCATTATATTTTGTTTATAAAGTTTATCGTTTAGTTATATTAATTCAAATTATCAGCGGTTGTATATGTTAACAAGTACTTTGAAAGATTTTTGTGGTCCATTTACAAACATTGAGTTATTAATGAAAAACTTTTTTCATAAGTTTGCGTGTATGTGTCGTGGGAAAAAAATATTTTTGAAAAGTTTTTCTTTTATGTTGGAGAAAAATGTATTCTTATTATATTATTTGATAGAACCCTAAACACAAATAGCCTCGCTGGCTCAGACACAAATAGCCAAGGGAGATGGAAAGAGCATTTGAAGAAGGTGAATGGAGGAAAGTGGAACATAGGAAAAGGAAAAATGCCAATCAAAACCATAACTCAGAAAGAAAACAATATCAGCAAAGAAACCAACAGGATACTTCAACTTTCTTCGTTGCCAATGTGCCGGAAGGTATCACCAATAAACAACTCTGGTCTGAATGTAAGAATCTAGGGAGGTTAGTAGACGTATTCATTCCTAACAAGAAGGGTAGATATGGTGGAAGATTTGCTTTCGTAAGATTTAGGGGCGTCAAGAGTATATCAAAAATGGAATATGAATTAGGGAACATTAAAATCGAGGGAGCGAAGTTATCAGCCAACTTGGCAAGATTTGACGTTCAAGGTAACAAGGTGGGAAAACCTGATAATGCTATGGTTAACCAGGTCATGAAAAGCAAAGAGAAACATTTTCAGTCATCGGGCAACATCTCCTCCTTTATGGAAGCACTTACAGGCAAGAAAAATCTTGAGACAAAACCCAAGGAGATAGTAGTCAAAGGGGATTCAAAACTTATGGACTACTGCAATGGTAGATCATTGGTGGGAGAAGTAAAAAACATTGACGTTTTAAACCATTTAGATACTTATATGGAACGGTTAAACGATCATGGAATTGAGATAAGATATACTGGTGGATTTAACGTGTTGCTTACTTTTGAATCTCATAGCAGAGCAAATGCATTTCTAAGGAAAAAAGAAGATTGGAGTGGAATTTTTATTTCCTTATTTCTTTGGCATGGCCAAGAGATCGTCATGGAGAAAATCGTATGGTTAAGTCTATATGGTGTTCCTGTCCATGCATGGGATACGGATGTTTTTAACCAAATTGGATGTGCATTAGGTAGAGTTGTCTTCCTACCTGAAGCGGATATTGAGGATGCAGATATTTCTTGCAAGCATATCGGTGTATCAGTAAAGTAGGGGAACAACTAACTTCCAATTGTATCGTTCTGTGGAGAGGTATTAGATTTAAAATTGATATCTCAGTGAGCAAGGAAATTTGGATACCCGATTTCTTAAATCCGATGAAAAGGGTCATCCCGACTAGGCAAATTGTATCGCCGGAAAAATCTCCGATGAATGAGCCAGTAATCAGAGAAGACGAAAAGGCAAGAGGAAGCTCAGAAGACGAAAAAGAAGATGAAGCATGTGAAAAGTCAGGGGCTTTGGAACTTGGAAAATTCAAAAACGCCGACACAGGAAACGATAGGGTTATAGATAATGAGAATGGTGTACGTATGCATGGGGGTGGGACATATCATGTGGGTGTAGATTCTCATTCTACCAGTCTAGGCTCTTCCTCCTCAAGCCCAAGGTTACAAGAGAATATGTGTAACACCCACCAAATTAGGACTAGTAATTAGTGCCTAACTCTCTGTTAATACATGTAATTAGTTGGTTTAGGCTAATTAATGTATCGAAATATATATATTGTTAAATATATACGAATATGCGATTTAATTAAATCGTACAAGTTTCAAATCGAATGTAATTCGGTTCAAGTAAATACGGACGTTGGTGATCAATTTTATTAAATAATATAAAATTATTTAATAACGATATCATACCCAAAAATATTATTTTGATAATATTTCAATTACATTTCGTATCGTATAATAAACGTCTTCGCGACTTAAACATTTAGCACACAAACAAACGAAACCATTCAAGTTATTAAGTATTTGGTAAAATACTTCAACAAAAATATTGAATAAACATTCGTATTTTAAAACATATATTTAAAGGTATAAAATAATTATTTAACGTTTAAACGAATACCGCACGGAGTGCAAACGCGGGGATTAAAATTCGGGAGATCCCCCTCCCTCTTCCCCCAAAAATCAGCCAAAAAGGGGGTGAGGTCACCACCTCCCCACCCCATTTCCACCTATCTTCCCTCTCTCTCTATCAATCTCTCCTCTCTTTTCTCTCTAAACTCCACCACCACCACCATCACTCAAAATCACAAATTAACATATTAAACGACCTTAAATCTCGAAGCCCATTTGGAAGAAAAGAACCACCGCGTCACGATCTACAACCCCATCTTTCTGGATTTTCACGGCGTTAACTTCGTAAGTTTCTAACAAATCCCGACACCTCTCGTTTTCTATTGTTTTCAGCTTATAATTGTTTATTTAAGCTTGAAATGTCCAAATATGGGTTGGGTAAAAGTCTCAAGTCAAACGGAGGCCGGAAAACACCTTTTCGGCTCATTTTCCGGCCAACAGCGCGTTATGTCGCAGAGGCTCCGGGCCACTTGCGACATAAGCTTTTATGTCGCTAAATCAGGCCTTATGTCGCATATAGCGACATAAGCCACTATGTCGCACTAATCACGGATGTCGCATATAGCGACACAAATGGTTATGTCGCAGAAATTTTGGACGTCGCATATAGCGACACAAAACACTATGTCGCAAAACTCATTCCCGTCGCATATAGCGACACAACGCCTTACGTCGCATTAAATTGCGGATGTCGCACTTAGCGACACAAGCCCTTATGTCGCAGACATGATCTGCGACACAACAGACTATGTCGCACTTAGCGACACAAAGTCGTATGTCCCACGCTATGTCGCATGAAACAGAACCAAGAAAACACAACTTTTACTAAGTGTCGAGACCTAAAATTTTATCACTCGATTTCACCCAAATTCAAGTCCAAATGCGTTTTTCACTAAAGCAATTTAGTAGAAATAAAAAAATTTCGAGCTGACTTGGCATCTCGACCCCAACCAGGGGCCAACCCCTTGGACCCCACCAGGGGTTGCCACCCCTGGGACCCCGCTAACCAGGGGCGCTCCCCCGGACCCCCGTCACTTAAAGTTTACAAATACTTTTTAAGTAGAGCACCTTTCTAAAATCAAAACAATAATGTGAGATTATTATTACAAACAATCACCAACGGGTCGTACACATTTTCAAACACTTAGACAATCAACCAAATTGTAATCGTTTGGACATTCTAGCTGGACAAACAACTACAAGGTAGTTTTATTGGATACCTTCTCATGTTTATAACCATCGCGTGTCGTGGACACCCTCAGGTTACAAGTCTTTGGACTTCGATTATTGGCTAATCAATCTCAGTTTATTAAGATAAACTCTTCAGGCTCAGGTGAGTCTCATGGCCCCTCTTTTTACTGTTTTACTAGGGGTGCGATACATTGCTCTGTTTTTAACACGTGAACGCGAGTACATATTTCAATATACTACATGAGTTGTTTTCAACTAATCAAATCAAAGTCCTCCGTCAGTATAGTATGGTAATACAAAAGTAGCGTGAATATTAGTATATGGTACCATATAGGATTGACCCACCTCGTCCGGGTTAGTCGCGCTAACCTCTGCAACGGACGTACTAATATTTGGGAAGACGAGTGTAGATTAGGCACTCGTGGAGGCACCTCGCTCGGAATTCTCTATATGGGACCCGACCCTCGAGTTAAGCTCAGACTATGCGCTCATGGTTGTATACACTATCGGTATCATTTGCTGGATGCAAATCAACATTTAAATCTTGCGGTTCACACACTATTATTTGATATCTAAACCTGTGAGGTCACCAGCGTTAGCTGACCCATTTTAGCATGTATCACAGGTACTCAGCAGTAGATCTGGACTGCCCATCAGGAATGCATATTAGCTCGAGTCTTTATGCAAACTTCAGAGATTTCATTGCATTATTAGATTTTGTATAACTAATTATGTATTTAAATCTCTCATATTAAGAACACGAGCTATGTACAGGTTCAAATTGTTGTAAACCTTTTAATATTAATATATTTTGTTAAAACGACGCATATAGAGTCGTTTACTATATATTGGTGTGCTTTGATTATTGATTAGCGACACCCAAATTATGTTTCCGCAAAATATTAAATTTGGGGGTGTTACAATATGGGTTTTTTCCCAATAGCCTAACAATACAAGTAGTAGGACAAGGTGGGTCTAATGGACTAAACAATAAAAGCAGTGATAATCAACAAATTGAGGAATCCGACCCTTTCAACCTACACGATCTAATCTTCAATCTGGGAAGGGATAATAACAGGAAAAGAAAAAGATTCGGTAGCCCTCAGATCAAAGAGAAAATCAAAGGAAGAACTAAGTGTTACTCTTGTGAATTGCAAGATGGGGGTAACAAAAAGGAGAAAAGAAAGAGAGCAGTGAGTTACGATTTTGTCAATTCCCAGCTGGAAGAGGATGGAGATTCAGTTAACACCGCAAGAAAAGAGGATCCGAATACAAAAGATTCTGACTTTTCGTCAATTGATGAGATAGTGAAGGAAAGTGTCGATTTGAATAGGCCTCCCAGAATACCCAGGAATTTGGTCAAGGTCAGTGGTGATTCAATTGAATTCGCAGGTAATATTTCTTCCTCAAATTTTGAATTGAATAAGGAAGTTCATATCACCATGGAAGTAGGGAGATGTGTAGGTATCAATCTTGAAGGTTTTGATGATAATCTAAGAGATATTATCTGTGACACCCGCCAAATTATGACTAGTAATTAGTACCTAATCGACTGTTAATACATGTAATTAGTCCTGTGTTAGGCTAATTAATGTATCAAATATACATATTGTTGAATATATACAAGTATACGATTTGATTAAATCGTACTCAATTCAAATCGAATGTAATTTGGTTCAATTAAATACGGACGTTGGTGATCAATTTTATTAAATAATATAAAATTATTTAATAACGATATCATACCCAAAATATTATTTTGATAATATATCAATTACATTTCGTATCGTATAATAAACGTCTACGCGACTTAAACATTTAACACGCAAATAAACGAAACAAGTATAAGTTATATTTTTATAACTTAAATTCTAAAGTATTCGGTTAAATACTTCAACTAAAATGTCGAATAATTAATCGTATTTTAATACTTATAATCGAACGCGTATAAAGTTATTTAAACGTTTGAACGACCGAGGAAACGAACACCGTACGAGGAGCGAATACACGGGAGTAAAAAGTGGAGACCCACACTCGGTGGGTCCCCACCGAACCAGCCAAAAAGGGAGGAAAAACCCTCCTCCCTTTCTCATTTTCACCATCCACTTTCTCTCTCTCCATCTTTTCTCTCTTCCTCCTCTCTAAACAACATCACCACCATCACCAAAAATCAAATAAAAACACCATTAAACATCATCATCTCGCTTAGCTCCTTTGAAGAAAAACGACCACGACATCACGATCTACGTTTCCATCTTTCTGAATTCTCCGCGCGCCGATTCGTAAGTTTCCGATAAAACTTGAAACCTCTCGATTTTTAAGTACTATCGACTTGTAATTGTTTATCTACACTTAAAAATGTCCAAATAAGGGTTGGGTAAAAATTTTGGACCAAACGGAAGTCGTCCGGCCGTTTTTCCGGCCACCAGGACCTGATCAGACGCCGATGTCGTATCTGTCCCAGGGACATTGCGACATCAACCTCAATGTCGCACAAACCCATCACAATGTCGCACATAGCGACACAGACCCTTACGTCGCAAGAATCAACAACGTCGCATATAGCGACATAACACCTAATGTCGCATTAAATTGCGAAGTCGCACTTAGCGACGCCATGACCAATGTCGCAGTCATGACCTGCGACATAACAACCTACGTCGCACACAGTGTCGCATGAAACAGAACCAAGAAATCACAGATTTTACCGAGTGTCGAGACCTAAAATTTTATCACTCGATTTCACCCAAATTCAAGTCCAAATGCGTTTTTCACTAAAGCAATTTAGTAGAAATAAAAAAATTTCGAGCTGACTTGGCATCTCGACCCCAACCAGGGGTCAACCCCTTGGACCCCACCAGGGGTTGCCACCCCTGGGACCCCGCTAACCAGGGGCGCTCCCCCGGACCCCCGTCACTTAAAGTTTACAAATACTTTTTAAGTAGAACACCTTTCTAAAATCAAAACAATAATGTGAGATTATTATTACAAACAATCACCAACGGGTCGTACACATTTTCAAACACTTAGACAATCAACCAAATTGTAATCGTTTGGACATTCTAGCTGGACAAACAACTACAAGGTAGTTTTATTGGATACACTATCAGTATCATTTGCTGAATGCAAATCAACATTTAAATCTTGCGGTTCACACACTATTATTTGATATCTAAACCTGTGAGGTCACCAGCGTTAGCTGACCCATTTTAGCATGTATCATAGGTACTCAGCAGTAGATCTGGACTGCCCATCAGGAATGCATATTAGCTCGAGTCTTCATGCAAACTTCAGAGATTTCATTGCATTATTAGATTTTGTATAACTAATTATGTATTTAAATCTCTCATATTAAGAACACGAGCTATGTACGGGTTCAAATTGTTGTAAACCTTTTAATATTAATATATTTTGTTAAAACGACGCATATAGAGTCGTTTATTATATATCGGTGTGCTTTGATTATTGATTAGTGACACCCAAATTATGCTTCCGCAAAATATTAAATTTAGGGGTGTTACATTATCAATGGAGAAAACAATAATATTGTTGCGTAATGGATTTTTTGTCTCTCAATATAAGGGGGGTTAAGGATGACAAGAAAATTGATTGGATTAATAAACTTAGGAAGTCTAATCATTTTGATTTTTTATGCATTCAGGAAACACATCTCAGTAACTGTTCTGCTTTAGACATACGTAAAATTTGGGGAAACAACATATTTGACTTTGCAGATATTGAAGCACAGGGTCGGTCTGGTGGCATCATTAGCATATGGGATCCTTCGAAATTCAAGCTCTCGAACATAGTTAAAATGCAAAATGCATTAATTGTTTCGGGATATATCGTAAGTGACTCCACTTGGATCAATATAGCGAATGTTTATGCACCTCAAGGAAATAAGAAAAAGGCATGCTTTGGTCCAATTTGAGCAACATCAAAGAATCCAAGTCGGGTCTCTGGATTATGTTGGGTGATTATAATGAAGTTCGTTTTCCGTCGGATAGACTAAATTCAGTTTTTAATAGTTTTGGGGCAAGGATGTTCAATAACTTCATTGAAGATGCTAATCTGTTCGAATATAATATGGGGGGGGGGGGGGTTTCAAATACACATATGCATTAGAAAATGGGTCCAAAATGAGCAAAATTGACCGTGTTTTGGTTTGTGATCTTTTTAAGGACAAATGGCCGAATGCTTCCTTGTTGGCTTTGCCTAAGAAATGGTCGGATCATCACCCTTTGGTTCTAAGTACTAACAAAAGAAACTCGGGCCCAAAACCTTTTAAAATTTTCTCATCATGGTTAGCTATGGATGGACTTGAAGAGGTTGTAATGGATGCGTACAATAAAGAGGTTAAAAAGGGAAGGATGGATTATATGATACACTTTAAGCTCAAAAATGTCAAGGAAGCAATCAAGGTTTGGATCGGAAATGAGAAAGTCAAAGATGGTGGCCGCATACTAAAAATGGAAAAGGAGTTAGCTGATTTTGACATAATAGCTGAATCAAGAGAGCTTTTGGATGAGGAAGTGCAAAGGAAAATGAAAGCTAAAAAAGTACTCATGGAATTAGAAGACGCTAAAAGGCAGGATCTAAAGCAAAAGGCACGAGTCAAATGGGCCATTGAGGGGGACGAAAATTCTGCATTTTTTCACAGATGTATAAATGCTAGAAATGTTGTAAATAATATAAATGGCATTTGGGTTAATAATTGCTGGATTCAGGAACCGAAAGCAATCAAGATTCATGCGACCAATTTTTTTAGCAGAAAATTTATGGAACCACTGCCGAGCAGGCCTAGAATTCTGATTGATAAGGTGCAAAAGCTTTCAAACACTGAGGCAGAGGGACTCATAAAACCGTTTAGCATGGAGGAAATAAGAAAAGCTGTCTGGGAATGTGGTAGCAATAAAGCCCCGGGTCCGGATGGTTTCAATTTTGCCTTTATAAAGAGGTTTTGGAATCTACTTCAAGGAGACTTCAAGATGATGTTGGACTCATTTCACTCGGATGGGATCATCAGTCCAATTTCCTTGGTTGGTTGTTTGCCAAAATTGGTTTCAAAAATCTTGGCAAATAGGCTAAAACAAGTCATTGGCTCGGTGGTTTCTGAAGCACTTGCGGGTTTTATGGAAAAGTGTAGTATTCTTGATGGGGCCTTAGTCGTTAATGAAATTATTTCATGGGCAAAAAAAAAAAAATATGAGGCTGTCTTGTTTAAGGTGGATTTCAATAAAGCCTTTGATTCAGTTAACTGGAAGTTCATTGACTCAATCCTCGACCAAATGAACTTCCCACATCTGTGGAGGAAATGGGTATCGGGTATTCTTTCCTCTTCTTCAGCCTCTGTCCTTATTAATGTCTCACCATCTTATATGTTTCATTGTTCACGAGGTGTGAGGCAAGGCGACCATTTATCCCCTTTTATTTTCATCTTAGCAATGGAAGCTTTAAACTGTGTTCTTGAGAAAGCCAAATTCCTGGGCTTATTGAGAGGAATCCGTTTGCCAAATCATGGTCCCATTGTTTCCCATTTCATGTTCGCGGATGACTTAATTATATTAGGAGAATGGTCGGTCACTAATGTGTTGAATGTAGCTACAATCATGAGGTGTTTTTCTTTGGTTTCAGGACTTGAAATGAACTTGTCTAAAAGTAATATTTTTGGTCTCAATGTCTCTGTCTATGTTGTTGATATTGTTGCTGATAAAATTGTTTGCAAAGTTGGAAAAATGCCATCTGTGTATTTAGGCCTCAAGATGGGTGCAAACATGAACCTATGTAAGCATTGGGATGAAATAATTGATTTATTCAAGTCTAGGCTATCATCGTGGAAAGCTAAATCATTGTCTATGGCTGGTAGAATTATTCTCATCAAAGCAGTTCTTGATAGTCTTCCAATATATTACTTCTCGATTTTCAAAGCTCCGGTCAAAGTGATTGAAAGCTTGGAGAAAATTCTTATGGGGTGGAACGGAGAATGCCTCCAAAATTAATTGGGTATGTTGGGAAAGAGTAATAGCACCAAAGGAAAAAGGGGGCCTCGGTCTTGGCTCACTTAAACAGATGAACATCAGTTTAATCATGAAATGGTGGTGGTGTTTTCATCAAGAAACGAATAAAGTATGGAGTCAAATATTGTATCAATTCACGGCAGCTCAAATGGGTCTCATTTGTTACCATTCAGGAAAGGAATGTCGAGTACATGTCTAAACATTGGTAGAATACAGAAGGATTTGGCGGGTCTCAATCTCGATATTTCAAGTTTCATTGAAAGGGTAAATGATAAGTGCATCTGGAAGGGCGATACACCTGGTTCCTTTTCGGTTGCTGCTGTACGGAAAATCATGAGTAATCTTTCAGCTCATGATTATGATTTCCACTTTAAATGGTGCAAATGGGTTCCAGGTAAGGTAAATCTATTTTTTTGGAGAGCTGAAATGGATCGTCTCCCCACTAGGGATGCTTTGGCTAAAAGAAATATCCAGGTTCCTTCCTTACTTTGCCCTTTATGTAATAATTTTGAAGTATCTGTTTATCATCTGTTGGTTTCGTGTGAGGTAGCTAACATGTTATGGAGTTATGTGAACTCTTGGTGTAAATTGACGCCTATATATGCTTTCTCTATCCGAGATTTGTATAATATAGCTAGGGAAGGAAATAATGCATCGATCCCTTTCATAAAAGCGATAGTTCTCACAGCTTGTTGGTGCTTGTGGAAAGCAATAAATGATGCGTGCTTTAAGGGCATCCCCCCATCTTGGACTCGAGTCAAGGACGAAATGCAAAGCCTTTCTTTTTTATGGGTCAAAGGAAGAGCTAGAAGGAACGATTTATCTTGGGAAAAATGGTGTCATTTTAAATTGTAAAAGTTATTGTTTGGGGCTTTTTGGTTTCTGTGTGTATCTTGATGGTGTATATTGTTTTTCCGGTTCTGTTTGGGATGCTTTCAAAAACGAGCTAGAGTGAAAACCGGTGGCGCGGCCTCTAGTATTTTCGGGGATTTTTTCCTGGATTTTCCTAGGTTTTTTTCATCCCTTTAAGCATCCTCGCAATCAAGATCCGGAAAGTTGGGGTATTTGTAATCTTGCATTTCAGTGTATGTAAACTTTGGTGGCTTTTAGCACCTTGCTATTGGCCTTTGATAATATAATTCTTCTGCCTTTCAAAAAAAATTATATTGATTGATTATTTTATATGTTAACTTACACGGTGTATTTTGTAAGCATAGAACTAACATTATAAAAATATTTGACACTGTTAAAAGATGTTATTCCATTAATGATGATTGTAAAATTAATTTCAAACGATGATGTATGCTTAGCAGTCCCGTCGTAATGCACGGGGCTACTTTACTCATATCATCTAACTCACAAAGCCATCATATATCGGTTGATATACAAAAATCAATTAAGGTCGAACCGCAAAGTTGATTGTGACTTTCAAGATTAATTGCCGGCTCAAAGTAATTGCGGATTAACTCAATTAGGTTAGAGAATAACGTGTTGTGAAGGTACAAAATAATGAACAAGATAAATAGAAAATAGACTTGTATTATTCATCTCATGAAGATGGTATAGAAAGATACAAGATAGCTTAATCAATCTTCTACTATAGTTCAAGCTCTATATAATATGTATTGACATTCATTCCATATTTATCAATCAATAACATATATGTAATTGTTAATATTGTTAGCATATACTTTTTTAGAAAAAGCAGCCTATCATTAAAAATACAAATGTACCTTATGCATTGAGAACCGACCAACCAAAATGAAGCTACAAACCCCATCTTACAAGGTGTAAGAAAAATGACACCTATGACCCACAAAAATAAAACTGCACTACCTCAACAACTACTAACAACAATACATAAATATAACTTGAAGAATAAAGCCATAGAAGACAAAGTCTTTGACACCTCGAGCATAACTCCAAATGAATACTAATCACAACATCCAACACCTTCACCTTGGACTCACGAAAAGACAACCAAAGAAATACACGGCACCATCTATATAGTCACTCACCACAAATATTATATAGACCAGTAACAACTTAACAACCCAAAAATCATCACAACTCAGACTCCAAACATTTAAACTAGGCTTGACGAAATATTTTTCCAACTATTATGATGAAACTTTTGCATCCTTTTCTCCAGCTGAAAGCCACATAAAAGATCTACTTTGGACCTCTTTAAATTGATCCGGAAACACCTCCATTCTTGACTTGAACAGCTTATTATTTCTACACTTCCAAATTAAATACAAAGCGGACCACACATCCGCACGCCACAAGGTCTTTTTAATTTTTGAAAATGATCCTTTTCCCTCATGCATAATTATATCTTCAATTATACCAATGTTAGCTTGACCCAAACCCCGCCAATTAAAAATTTTAGACCAAAAATTATCCATATAATTACATCTGATAAAACAATGATCAATACTCTCCACTTCATCGTCACACCATGGACATAACACACTATCCAAATCAATACCCATTTAATCCAACACCTCCCTAACCGAAATTCTCCTATTTCTAAGACATCATATAAATATACACACCTTCTTTGGAACCACCCTACACCACATTGTCTCCTTTCTATGAGCCACATCTCTAAGCAATTTATCATCCACCAATTTTCTCAACTCTCTAACGGAGAACCTACATTCCTTGCCCAAAAGCCATTTCCATTTGTCCACACCCTCCTTTTTAACTACACAAATTTCAACAATCCTACAAAATTCCTCAAAATACCCTAATACTCTACACCTTACCTCCCTCCTCCACGCCCAACGCCATGACCATATATCCCCTTCCCAAACCCCCCATCTCCCCTACTTTCACCTCTTTGTCACTTTCTAATTGAAACAAACGACTAAACTTTTCTCAAGGATCTCTCATCCTCTTCCTCCTTCCACCCACTTTGTGACAACCCGTACTTAGGCGTATTAATTTACTCTAAGCTTTTGTAACACCCATCCTTTACTACAACCATTTAAAGTATAAATTACCACGGAAGCGTTATATTATTATACATATTTCACAAAACCTTGCCAGAAATTTTCACAAACATTTACACAATCCATTTACTACTAAATTAGATACAGTTAACTTGTTTCCAAATCGGGTGCTACAGATTATAACACATTGTTTATAGCAAACTTAATCAGAGTCGTAAGTTTCAAACATTCCCATCATCAAATTCTCCTTCCTGACTACCCACAAACTCAACATAACCTGCAGGAAGTAAATTGAGGGATTAGCACGAAGCTAAGTGAATGGATAATCAACTACAATTCAATTTAGCTAGTAATTTGTTCACAACCAATAATGTAACAAATATCGTCAAGAGGAACGGTGGTTCCTAAGGACCCTGTGCCGGGTGGCCCTATCAGAACACTTAAATCAACTGTAGGCCAAAACAGTGATTAACCGCTAACTCATTGCTAATACTCATCAACACATGTACACAACCCTGTGTTGATCAACAATAGCAATCAAGTTCAACCCCCAATCTAGTTGACCTCTGGATTCAACACCCAACATACAGGCTAATCAATCAACCAAATTAATGGCAAATCATTTCAATTCAACATTCTATCAATAGTAATCCTATAATTACTGATTGAAAATCAAACTAACACAATCAAACCAAACTGTGAGTTTCAAATCCACTCACCGATACCTCCAGAGTCACTACACTCAGCTGCTAATCACTGAGTCTTTGGGGTATCTGAAACATCACATAACGCACAAATTAGTAACTTGTCATCAATAATTAGTGCTTATGTAAATGACTATCATACACGAATAATAATAATATTATTCTACTTCAAACATAAGTAACAATACTATACATATATATATAGTATACACTTAAGTTCACAAGTCATCATAATCATCAAAATATCACAGGCAAACGCGATCCAGGGTCCAAATGAGTAGGATCGCGTTCCTCTTAAAGAAAGTTTCTGTTACCAAAATACACTAAGCAACGCGATCCGGGAAAGTAAAGGCTGGATCGCGTTCGCCTTTGGAAAACTTTCTGTAACAAATTTGCACTTGGCAATGCGATCCAGGTGAATGCTTGGGATCGCGTTCCCAAGAACAAAACTCGTCCAGCTCAATTTAAAACTGAGGAACGCGATCCAGGCTAGGGTTCTGGGATCGCGTTGAGCTGTTCTTCAGCTCAAGAACAAACCTGCAACTACACAGCTCGAACCAACCTCACAAATTCATATCTTTTGCATACAAATTCATACAAACAACCTATTTAACTTCAAATAAACATCATACCACATCAAGTAACTTCAACAACATCAATTACAACATATATCATCAATCAATTCACTTAAGTTCATATTTGATCTAATCTCACAACACAAATTTATCAACAAACACTACACTTACACTTGAAGGAGATGATGATATCTAGAAGGATGAAGAACTCAAGGATTCAGCTCCAATTTACTAACTATTAACCACAATTTTAGCAAGTTTTTGTGTTCTTGAAATTTTTAGGGTTTTGATCTAGCAAGTGTTATGAGAGAACTGGGAATGGTAACACAAAAGAGGAGTCGACATCTTTTAACCGACTCTCTTTATTTGGGTATTTTATGCCCGTCTTAAATCTATTGTCTGGAACTTAAATACTACTCGAGAAAAATCTATTTTATTGTACTATCAACTTAAGTAAATTAGAACAATCACCAATTTACTATTCACAATAAGTCCTGGGACCTATTTATCTAAGTTTTACGATAAACAATAATATCAATTAATTTCTCATATAATTAAATAATAAATTAAAAAAAATAGAAATTACCACACTCGTCAAGAGGATGTTAC
This sequence comes from Pseudognaphalium luteoalbum, assembly GCA_963422505.1. NCBI lineage: Eukaryota > Viridiplantae > Streptophyta > Magnoliopsida > Asterales > Asteraceae > Pseudognaphalium > Pseudognaphalium luteoalbum. The sequence continues at coordinate 32,754,647 of OY730194.1, read as the reverse complement.
AGCTTTCTTGTAATTACTTGCGATTAGTTTGAAATAGGACTAAGTTGCTTGTAATATAACGTATATTGAATATACACACATACGTAATAAATTGATATTACCCGATTTGCTCGGATGGATTCCGACTTAACTGGACGTTGGTGAACGCAATTTATTAAATAATATGAAATTATTTGATAAACATACTTATTTCCAAATATTATTTCGATACTATTTCATAAGCATTTCGTATCGTATAAAATGCTCAGAAACGACCAAAAATGCGCAAAAACGCGCCCGACAATCAAATAAATGATAAAATATATTTTATAAATTAAAATATATCATCTTGAATGGTAAGTAATTATTTGAAGTATCATATTTCAAACCTATAACAAAAACGTTTAATTTAACCGTCACACGATTTACTAATCGTGACACGACTCCGCGAATCACTACCGACACATCACAATAACATTTTTATTAATGTTTCTAAGTAATAATAAATATTACTTCAAGTTAAAATATCGGGTTTTAAATTGTTTACAAAACGTGCTAGATGAAACGTTATACGGTTAATTAAAACGTCAAACGAACGGGTAAACGGACACCGCGCCTAACGAAAAGTTTTGGGATTTAAAAGTTGACAAAATCTGCCTGTGGGGCCCCCCCAAAACTGATCAAGGAGGTAGGGTATGGCAACCCATGCCTCTCCTTGATTTCTTGCACTCCCACACTTCACTCCATCTCCCATTTCCCTCTCAACTCATTCCCACTCTATCTAATCTCCCTCTCTCTCTCTCTTGCTGCGAATCTCAGCAGCCCAAACACACCCTTCCACCACCTAAAATCACCTCCATAAACCACCACAATCCACCATAACACCACCAAGCCGATTTTCAAGATTTGGCGAGGAAACGAGCCTACAACGTCTTTCTTTCCTCTCTTCACCATTTCTTTGTAAGAACTCTTGAACTTTCATCATATATACTTGTAAAACATAAAATTACTTGTTATAATTTCCACTTAACAATTTCATGTCCAAAACATAAATCGAAATGCACTCTTACAACTCGATACTCTACTCTAACTTGCTGTCCAGAAAGTTGGTCAACTTCCACGATTTTTATGAAATTCATATCTTAACTAAAATAGACGTTTCTTAAGCCTAAAATGTAGTACAAGAAGTTATATTTCCAAAAAAATTAGTCTCGTGACTCTTTAACTCCGTTTACTACTCGAAAACAATTTTCTCCGGTAACATAGGTTTACTGTTCCGGCGAGCAGTAAAAACCGCCTACTTCTCGAGACCATATCTCGAGTTCTAGACCTCAAAAACATATGAGACCACTTGGGAAATCTTGGTAATTTTGTTATGTACAAAACGTTCTTCTTTGGCTCATTCCAGAAATAAACTCATTTCTCCAGAAAATTAGATTTGTGAGAAGTGGTCTAATCTCGGATTAAACTGAACACTGACACTTTGTGAATTTTTATAAAATATCAAAAGACCTCCAAAAATCATAAAAAAATTACAGAAAGTACATAACATATGTAGGAACTTTGTGTAAAACTTTCAGAACGATTTGATGACGTTTACTATTTTAGATAAAAATCATAAATAACCCATGAATGTATTGTCGCATAAAAACTAAATTCCGTGAATACATACTCATTGTCGCATAAAAACTAACACTTGAAAGAATTCCGTCAATCCTTATTGACGCATGAACAAAATTCCGTGAATACCATTGTCGCAGGAACAAAATCCGTGAATATCATTTACGCACAAACAAAATCCGTGAATATCATTAACGCATAAACAAAGTCCGTGAATTACTATTCTCGCATGAACAGTGTCCGTGAATTCCCATTGTCGCATGAACAGTACCCGAGAATCCTATTGATGCAGTACCCTATTGTCGGATTAATTGTGGCATTTGGCTTTCTTTGACTCACGGACCAAATGTATTGTCGGATCCTTTGGACTGTCGGACTCACTTTTGAAAAATTTCACTTTTATAATTCTAGGTTTCGAGACTCTACACTGTCGGACCATAAAATTTTCACACATATATATGTATATACATATACCTTAGTGAACCCTAAAGCTTAAACGCCGAGAACAATAATATTACAAGAGTATTATGAATCAACTTGACATAAGACAACTAAAATGTTATTTGCGAAACATTATTATAAACCATCACCAACGGGCCGTACATATTTTCAAAAACTCAAACTAATCAATCAAACAACCAAATTATTTGGACATAACTAGTTGAGTGGACAACTAGCATGAATGATCTTTTGAGACATTCACTTATACATACAACCTTATATGCTTAGGGCATTAGAAGGTTGCGGATTCGCGGAACCTACGGATTACTACTGCTTTTAGACTTTACGTTTATTAAGTTAAACGCTTGCTTGCTTGACTCAGGTGAGTCTTACAGCCCCACTTTTACTGTTTTACTTATGGGGTGAGATGCATGCTTACATTTTCTTGAACACAAGTGCTGAACTACTTACTTTCATATACGGGCTTGCATGAGTTACTTACTAATCCACTGAAGTCCCTCCATCATAGTTTCGTTAGTTATGGACTTAAGCGCGAATATTAGTTAATGGATCCATTAGGGACTGACCCTCCCCGCCCGGGGTAGTAGCGCTACCACGAACCGTTATGTATAAACGGACGACTTTTATTTGTTTCGTACGAGTGTTTGGATTGGGCACTCGCGGGGGCACTATACGGTACTTGGTTGTACCACCGATTTGCGGGTTAAGCTTCGACTATGAGCTCATGGCAACGGTATATACATATTTACTTATTATTTTCTTGGTTGCAGATACCTGACTTCGCCTGCGGGCATCTCTGATAAAAATCTTGTGTTCAAACTATTACTTACTTACAAACCTGTGAGATTCACCAACATTCGTGTTGACCCTTTTTAGCATGTATTCTCAGGTACACATACGGAGTAGGATTACTTCAGGATTACTAGCTAGAGTCGCATGATTTCCAAACTACATTAATGGAGATTCTTTAGCATTATCTTTTGTAACTTTGGCTATGTAACAGAATCTCCCGTTACGTACGCGGACTCTAGAGGACCTTACTTTTGTAACGAAAACATTATGTTTTCAAACCCTATTTTATAAATCCCACCCCATCAATCACCTTCCCAATTTTGACAATCTCACCCCACACTCTACCTTTCCCATCTACTCTTCTACCTTCATCACACAATCCCCCCTCAATCCCATAAATAGATTTAATGACCCTAATCCAAAGCGCATCCCCCTCCATTTTAAAACGCCAACACCGTTTACCAAGTAAACTCCAATTTAACGATTTGAGACTCCCAATGTTTAACCCGCCCAACCCAAAATTTGAAATAGTGCAATTCCAGTTAATCCAAGATATTTTTTTACCCAACCCGTTGCCACCCCCTCAACCCCCCCAAGAATTTTCTAAGAATATTTTCAAGTGAGTTAAGGATACATACCGGGGCCTGATAAAGGGAGAAGAAGTATAAAGGTAGGCGACCGAGCACCAATATGACCAAGGTTAACCGACCGCCATATGAAATCATTTGTGCTTTCCATCCGCTAGCCTACTTTGAAACTTATTTAAAACCAAATTCCAAGCAGTGGACCTCTTCGTAGAACAACCAACCAGGAGGCCAAGATAATTAAAAGAAAGCAAGTCAATCCCACACCCAATGATATCGGCCCACATCTTGACTTCATCCTCCTCCACTCCAATTCCCATAATTTTACTTTTTCTCAAATTCACTTTCAAACCCGACGCTAGTTGAAAACATTTTAATAATGACATGAGACTCACCACATTGTTTTTGCTCCATTCCCCAAAGAAAACCGTATCATCTGCAAACTGCAGGTGAGTGATAATTTCACCACCCGCTCCCACACTAACTCCTTCGAATGCACCAACATCTATCACTTATTGCAACATTATCTGCCACTATCAAAAACAAAAATGGTGATAACAGGTCACCTTGATGAATACCCCGAGAGAGATTAATTTCTCTCGTTGGTGACCCATTAGCTAACACTAACGTAGAACCCGAACTAATACAAGCATGAATCCACCCTATCCATTTTTTCCCAAATCCCATTTGATCTATGACCGAAAATCATCAGTCGTGATGTAATGTATGTATATAAATATAAATGGGTATATATAATACAATATGTTAACCTCAACATATAATATAATATAATCTATTTATTTAAAATTATATATATATATAAGTAAATATCTTATATCATCTGACGTTGATATATAGAAATTTATCTATTTTTGTTTATATCTAATGCACCAAATATGTCCTTATAGTTGAATTGGGTTGAGCGGCAGATTTACGAACGATGGGAAAGGTTAAATAGGAACACTTGTTATGGTGGGAAGTAGGAACGGTAGAGATCAACATTTTTACTTTTAATTTTAATATTAAATTATGTTTCAAATAAAAAATTTATATTAAAATTCTTAAAATTGTGTGCTCTTTAATATGAGATTTAATAAAAATGTGATACAGATCATAAAAAATTTAGTGTGTATCAAAGTATCACACATAAAATGTTGTGATGCACAACTTTAATTTGTGCATCATATATGTTTTTTATTTTTTGAATCGATCTAATATTAAAGATGATAGAATTTTAATAATTTTAGCATATTTTTTTTGCAAAACGTGTTCATATGTTAAATTTAAAAAGCAAAAAAGTCATTTCTACGATTCCTACGATAAGAAATGATTCCGGAATTTGTATTACAAGGGTTGAAACATATTGTGATTTTATAAGGACGTATTGAGTTTTATCTTCGAAATGTGTTAATGCTAGAAGAGTATGGTGGAGACAAAACAGGAGTGAGCAGTATATACAATTAACATAATTATTCCATTACTTGATTCATTACCCTCAAATTAGTGGGAATGGTGGATTACTCACTAGTTGGTAATGATATAATACAATACCTTACCCCCTAAGCATCATCAATCATTAACATTCCAATTCCGAAATTCCCTATCCTCAATTAGCCCCAACCAAGCAACCCTTATACGTATTTTGGGTTCTCATCTAAATCTACACAAAATACTTGAAATTCATTACTTAAGGCTAAAAAACAAAAAAGTCAACAAAATTTAACCAACTAGTCCACATTAATCCCCGACTTGATCGACTAATCCTCAACTACAACTTTCATGACCTTGGCCACGAGAACATTCTACCATCATTACAAAAATAGACTACAACTTTCACGACCTTGGCCACAAGTACATTCTTTTACCAACATTACAAAAATAGACTGCCGATCTTTTACCAACATTACAAAAATACACTGCCGATAATAAGAAGCTTATCTCAGCACAAATATATTTTTTAATAATGTTTAAGATGACTACTTACACAAACTTTTATTTAACGTACATATATAGAGATAAATTTTTTCTATTGGTTTAATTTTTTTCTCTTGATTTCCACATATCAATTTTTCAGATTAACTAATCAAATTTACAAGTCTTCCAGTCTACAAATCATTTTCCTTTCAATTTGATACCACTTTAACAAACTTCCCCACCGTATAAAATACCCAAATATATGTTTGGGCATTATATGACCACAATCTTAGATGAGTTAGTAAAATACGAACCAACATACTCCCTACAGCACAAGGCAGTGATGCTGCGCTTATTTAAATCGAACAAAACTGTGAAGTACTCCGTATTATACAAGAACCAAGCAAATAAATTTCCATTCAGTTAAGATTATACCACCTCAGGCATGTCTTCTTCAACGAGCATCGCATAATCAAAAACACTTCCCCCCAACAAGATCATAGCTTCTTCTAGCCCTCATATATTACCTTTTTCCATCTTATAAAAAAAACTGGCGAATATCACTCTACACATTTAGAGACTACATGAAAAAAATGTACCCCACAACTTTATTACAAATTCTTGTGCAGTTTTACTACAAAGATGTCTATACACTATTGATCCTAGTATCATAGGCGACTGAACGGCCACCCCCTAATTACAACAACCAGCTCTTCCCCATCAACTCAAGTCTGGCAATGGTGCCTTCTCTCACCATTTCTATTATTGAGTCTACTTTAACTGTGGACTATGTACCGCACATTTTACCTCAAATCAGACATCTGCAACCTTAACCACCGTCATCAAACTGAAAGATTTTTGCCTTCGAAAAGAGTTGCTCTCTTGACGTATTTTGCATAAAATCAGAGTTTGATCATGTTCTCTCACACGATCAAATAAAACAATTGACTTTCATTTGGGTATGAAATCATGCAGCATACTAAAATATTGCCTTAAGGTCTTAGATGAGTATACCTGCCAATGAACTGCTTTCAACATCCACAATCAAAACTTTCATATAAAATGTAACAATTCAACTTGCAGTTGGTTCTTACTAAAGCAAAATATTCGTCAAACTTGGGAATCATCTAGCAAAATAGCTAGTGAACTTTTATCAAAATTGACAACAAATCTTTATTGCACAATTTTTGAGCTCAACAAATTTCTATTAGTTTGAATTTGCCAAGCCTTCGAATGTGCTTAGTTATTCATAAACATTTTACACATACATACAAATCAATCAAATAAAATAAAAAAACATAGTCACGATGAATCGACAATTCCAATATGTATAAAAAAAAACAGAATATTAATCAAATCAGAAATAGCCCTCAGATCTCATAGCTTATTGAATCATACAAGGAATTACATCAGGAAGTTACAATTCATTAAAAGCCATTAACTTTGCCACAAAGAAAAATCATTTGGTGTTGATGTGTGCTTGTGAAGAAGAAAAAGTTATAAGATTTATGACAAAGAACAACAGTTAATGAATAGCAACACCAAAAAACCTCTTCAATGTCTATTGATTTTCCATCATTGGGCGATTTATGGTTATAGTCTGAAACAAATACCTATCAAAAATTTTAATAATTATGGATGACAAATATGTGTATCATTCTATGATTTTCATCAAATTTTACAACAAAAAGTGATTAAATTTATCATATAATGAAAAAATTCAATCTGGGGTGATGGTTCATCCCAAAAGGCATTTAAAGTTTGTAATTTATGCCAATGAGTCAAATTTCATACCCCTTTTCAACATCAGCAAAACTAACTTTTTCCATTATAATATATATATATATATATATATATATATATAATCCCATTAACGATAATGCAGCAACTAATTGATGAATAATGCATCTATTAATAGGGATAAAATAAAAAAAGGAGCAAACTATTAATCGTATTAGCGATAGAAAGATAGAATAATTAAACAGCGACCATTCAGAATGAGTAGGAGGTTAAATAATTCATTCATGAAGTAATCGGAATATATGTATAACATTCCTCATTATGCTCGCAAAGGGTTCAAATATAAGTAAATACTTTACAAAAATAAGCAACAAAAAATATAAAAATGGAAAACCATCAGAAAAATTGGATTGAAGCATCAAATTGATCAAAACCCTACGAAAAGGTACGATTTTTCAGATGACCGTCGTGAGTATTAATCCATATTCTTCATTTGGACGTATAAGGAATATCGATAACGTACCTGATAGTAGCTGTGAAGCGGGAACCCTAATTTCTGATTTGGGGGATTTCAGATTTGGGCAAAGTAATAGAGATGAACTTCGGCCAAGGAAGGAGTATGTATAGGTTAAAACAGCACTAGGGTTTTTGATTTGTAAGCCCAGCTGAACCAACATGGGCCATATTTTTAGCCCATTAACACATTGTCCTTTTATAATTTATTCATAACTTTTTACGCCCTATCATACTTCATATTTGGAGTATTCTTTAGCCTACTCCAAAAAGTTTTCCATAGAGTATCAAAAAATGATTGAGGAATGCATTTTTCTCGAGAGAGTTATTTTATACATAAGGTTGAAGATGACATTAAGCTTTCGACTCCATCTAAACAAGTAGCCACCAAATGAACAAAGATCAAAAGAAAAGAAGAGTGAACATAAATTTATAAGGTGTGGTTCAAATGAGAATAGAAAAGTGTGTAAGAACAAGGGAACCAATGATATTGTGCTATATGTACAAAACCCATTTACCCCAACATCAATTATCCCACAAACGACAAATCAAAAAATTATGAAAATTACACCATTAAATTCAGCGTTTTCTCCTCTTCGATTTGTCGTCCCTCAAAGGCATACTTTCGACGAGTTTACCTTTTTCAACTTTTTTGGTGGGTTTCAAATTTACTAATGTTGCGTTGAAGGTTTGATGTTTGAGATTTAGAAGTTAGGGTTCAGAGTTGGAGGTTTGGGGGTCCTTTCTTCAATCATTTCACTTCGTTTCCTTTCCGGGGTGTAACTCACTCGAGATCATATTGTCCAAGTCTGGGACAAAATATGGATGCAAGTAGACTAGAGGGACGAAATTGCAAATTATCACTGATTACTAAAAAGTTGAACCAACGATCTGACTGAAGAAAACCCAAAATTGGTCGGTATAATTCGCCGGAGATCAACCAACGATCACACACCGTTCGTTAATGATGGCGGTTGATAACATGCCACCGATCGTCTACACACAACTCAATTACCTTCTCACTCATTCCCCTTATTCAATCAAGGTAACCCACCCTCTATTCTATTTAATTTCCACACCCCCAATTCATAGTTGAATCAAACCCTAATTTCCATCTTTTGTTTATACAGGTTGAACAGATGTGGTCTGGTTCCAAGAATCCTGCTTTACTTGATCGATTCACCTTAGCCATTCCTTTTTGTCTCGATTATATCAAATGTCAGTCCCTTTTTTTTTAATTTTCGAAAGGGGATTTGTTACATATATGTATGGTCTAAAGGAAAGATTCTTAATTGGTGTATTATATAGTCCATTATAAATTGATGTGTAGAAATGAAATATTAAATTGAAGTTTTTGGTGTTGTAATTATGCACAGGGGATGTTATATACAATGCACAATTTCCATTGTTAGCACCGGATATTATTTTCGGACCCGAAGATGAAAAATTTCGACCCTACGGTGAAGGAGAGTTGAAAGCCAAGAATAGTTTGTCTGATTGGAACTGCAAAGATCCGACCAGGCTATTGTCTTTGATTCATCAACTTAGGTAGTACTACTTACTAAATATTTTACGATAAAGCTCGGTTTGGATGATTTTACTGTGAATGTTGTCTGTTTTGTGTATTTTAAGGCTTTTGTTTACACTGCAGGAGTTTGTACATGGCGTATCAGAAAAAACGTGTTGGTGAAGTTGATGATGAACGACTCAAGTTTGAAATCAACACCATGTATTCTCGTGAGGTAAAAGCATGATAGCATTTGAACATCCTAATATAAATGTGATGTGATGCAAAGATGCAATGGTTAAAGAATTTTAAGCTGGTTGTTAGCTGTTATGTCCTCTTTAGTTGTAAGTAGTGTATTATCATCATAAATGAGTATTGCAAATATGTATATTGGTAACGGATATATAGTGATGAGATGCAGAACTACTCTTTTCTAGTTACATTACATGTTACTAGATGTAAATGTAAAAACCTGCAACTCTGTATATCTGTGTCTACATATATGGACATTCATACATGCCTATGTTATGTATATCCATGCGTACGGTTTTCACTATACCTGTTTGCACATCCATAAAATACTTGCTTATATCTTACAAACATGCATATGTATGTGTATTTTACTGTAAGTGTATGTGTATAAATGATAATGTATTTACACATTAACAGATACTTGTGTACATATATATGTGTTTCTGTGTATATATAAAAATTTACGTACGTTTTTCACTTATATGTATGAACTCAACCCCAAACACCCAGCCACATACAGATGCACTCATGCCCGTTTTCCTTCAAAATCCACTTTAAGGGCCCCAATACCCAAAACTGAAGTCCAACATTTGCAGAAGTATTACTTTTACTAATGATAAATAAAGCTCCTACTCCATACTTTCTTAGAGTCTAATAAATTTCAAACCGAGCATTTAGGCACACTATTTTCGTTAGTCCTATTTCATGCCTCAGCCATATATTATTAGGTTATCGAGATTTCTACCTTGCACGCTAAAATTGATAACCTATAAGATCTCGTACAGATGAACTTCAAGTCTTTTGATGCTGCGGTTGAAGGAGCGTCACAAATATATTGTACATAGCGTATAACATGTCTCTGTTCCCAGTACAGTTAAATTGAGAAATGAGAAAATATTTGACTCCAGTAACTTCTAAAAAGATTTGTTTGCTGATGGCTTTCTTCTGTACAGACCGACTTCGTAGCAGTACTAAAATATGATTACAGTTGTAATAAACTGTTATTAGCTGCACCTGGGCTGTTACGATTTGTACTTATCAATTATCCGTCTAAAATTGTAGCGCATCGCATGTTTACAAAAAGTGATTTCAGCCATTATACAATGCTCTTGTCTAATTGTATGTAATCATCCTTTCAGGGAATTGAAATGTACATGAGCTCTGATGCTGACAAGGTATTTATTGTGCGACTTATATACTTGCAGTTGATGATTAATTCTTTCAGAAATATTTTTTATATGTTGTAATGAATTTTGTGGTGTACATGTAGTGTAGCCAGAAGAGGTTAAATTTGCAGTTCCGTTACTGGAGATGGATCTAAATAAAATAGTTGCAGGGTCCACCTGGCGGCTCCAACAAAAGATATACTTGCAGGTTATTTATCCTGTGAGCAGAAAATATTTGGCAATGGCTTCAGCTCCACGTTTAAAATTGGTATCTTCACCTGAGTTGAAGGCTTTATTTTCTATCGATGAGTTCAGACTTCCTCCTTGGTTGGAAGGGATGTAAGTTTCTTTTCCCTTCTTTCTCAAAAAGTAAAAAGTTCTCGTAGTATCATTTATTGAGAATTCTCTAGTTTTTTTATAAAATCTTCTTTGTAAAAGGTGCATGGCTGAATATCTTCCCAATTTAGAGGAGATGCTTGAATCACAGGTTGGTGAATTTCTTGTGCATTCTATATTTACCAGTTATTATTATATTTTATATGTTTATGTCGCTACCGTTTCTAATTTCTTCTCTTCAGATAAGAGATGCTATTTCATTAATCGAAGTTAGAAGGAAGTTTATTACAGCGTTGGCTGTTCCCTTTGGAAGGCCGGTAGAAGCTGATCCAGTATGTGAACGTTTTACATTCACGTTTGTATAAAGCTACTGTATGTATTTGAATATGATCTGATTTTTATTTTTGGTTTGCCAGGTATTTTGCAGGAAGGCAACCTTTCTAGCTTGCTCTGGTGTGTTTACATTTCTGGTATGGTGTGATACTAGTATACTATGTGTGTTTAGTTAATTGTGGGGTATAATCAAAGCTGTTTTACAAATGTGTGAATTCGTGTATAATATGAAATATAGGTGCACTTTACCCTTCCACTGCAGTTCCCAAGACAACAACCAGCGTTGATTCTTCAAAGTTCTCAGGTGGCTTTTTAATTCCTTATAAAAATAGCATATATTATCATTGTTGTAGGTGTTAACTTTTTTATGATTTCAGAAATATTTTGGAGCCATCAGTAGGTACTTTAGGTTGCTGTATAGTATTTTGAATTGGGTTCTTGTTTTATTTATTTTTGAAGCATTTTCACTCGCACCCTGGTAAACCAATAAAGTCGGCTAATCTGCAAGATTATCCTTGGAGTCCTAGATGGGATGTGACAGAAATGGCTGAGAGAATATTGTAAGTTTTTCAAACACAGTCTGATATAGTCCATACAATTTGTAATGCTCAATTCTCATGAAGTTGCGCATCGTTACAGTGATTATCTTGTGGAAGAGTGTTTGAATTTCAAAAAGTACTGCAATGAAGTACTACTTCAGCAGCGTTAGTGACGTTTAACTCAATCCCTTGTATTATCCGCATCATTGTAGAATTTCAAATTGTGTGCCTGTTTTAGGATTTGTTAGAACACAAGGTGTAACATGATTGAATATGATTCTGAATGTCGACTGAATATGCTAGGTTGTGGTAGATTCATCTTCTTGTGGTCCACCATTGTGGTTTGAATGTGACTTACATATAATGTCATTACCATTTTACGAGATTCTGTTAAAAGTTGTTGATCAGACACTTCAAACGCTGCACCTAGAGACTGGTTTGACCACTTTGTACGGGGTTTGTGCTTGTTTTGAGGTTGGGTAGTTCTAGCTTGCCACAAATACGATGTGTTTCAACTTTTAACCGCTCTTTCTTGACTTTGGGGAGTTGGTTCTCAACCGACATCTTTTAGATGGTTAAGTTCGGGTTAATAGTGGTTTAATTCTTAAAGTTTCACATTTTTTCCTTTTTGGAGGGTGTTTGGGATTGCCGCTTTTAGCTGCTTATTTGCTTGTTGCTTTATTTTTACAGCGGATAAGCAGAAATAAACACTTTTTATAATATTACTTATCTGCTTATTTTTTTAAGAATGAACACTTTAAAATAAGTATGAAGACGCATACTTATTTCTTAATCAGAAAACGCTTACAAATAAGTAATCCAAAACAAACCCTTAAGCACTCAATTTTTTTTCTCATGATTTAATTCTTCATGTTTTATATTTTTAGTGGTTTAATTCTTCAAGTTTCATGTATCTTTAAAATTGATGTTTTAATCTCTTAAGTTTATTTTTTGTAGTTACTCTTTTAATTTTTTTCAGTTTAATCATTGAACTTTCAAAAATTTAATGGTTTAATCCACCATTTCAAGAGTTAAATTAATAAGAATGTAGACTTCAAAGATTTAGTTATAAGAAAAAACTTAGAGTGGTTAAAAAAATAAAAATAAACTTTGAAGACTAAACTATTAGTCTATTATTAGTCAGTTTTTAACTAAATTTCTACTACATTTATTCGTTTAAATTATGCACCACTTTAGTTGTCGGTTCATATTATTCTAGCTTTAATGTTTGTTGATGAATATAATTGGTAAAACAACTCAAACGCTAAATTTGTGTTTGGTTCACGGGTCATATTATTCTAGCTTTAATGTTTGTTGATGAATATAATTCGTAAAACAACTCAAACGCTAAATTTGTGTTTGGTTCACGGGATAAATAGGAATTAGACGGAATTAGAATTTAGATTCCATTCCTAAGTTTTTTGTTGTTGAGAAATTCATCAAATTGATGTCATCAAATTCCTTTGATTTAAGGGATTGCAATTCCTTTCTTTTAATAAATTTCAATTCATTCTAAAACATTACGCCAAGCAAACCCAGCGTAGGTTGGTTGTTTGTTGGGTCAATAGCAACTGGATAGACAAATTGTAGTCATGGTTGTGGCAGTTGATTGCTAGGCCAACTTGGATAAAGATTGGGCAACTATAAAAATTCAAGACGTAAACTAAATGATCGATAATAACTTTGCAACGAGAAATCTAAACCATTTTCTAACCGAAATCAGATGTTATGATAATTCAATAACCGAACTTTGTCAGTGCGTCTTCTGTATTAGGAAACAAAAAAAAAGCCCGTAACCAACTAACGAATACCCCTACCTTTTTGGACTTTATTAATGTTATAATTATAAAATAACACGCAATGTAAAAGAAATTGAAACAAAGGCAAAAGAAAAAGATTAATAAGTAATAACGATCTAGGTCGATACAACCATTATTGTTACGACGATCATCATTCTTGACTATTCACATTTACCACCGCATAGCGCAAATTTGATCAATGAAACAAATGCCATGTTTATGCACAGCAGCAAAACAGGCCAACTTGAAATGTTTTGGGCTCAGCCGCTCAGGGCCTCAGGCTCATATTAAATGACTTTTCTACTTGGGCTATTTTCTAACGGGCTACTGTTGGGCTAAAATGCTATAGCTTCTATTATTGAATGGCTCAACAGTTAATATTAGGATTTAGGAGAACTACAAGTTACTTATCGTTCTAAGAAGATAAGATTATAAATTGATTATGAAGAGTTTATATAGACGGACTATATTATTTTGGAATTCAACTTAAGAGTTATTATTAAACTTGAACCATTGGACATACTATAAACGACTCTTTAGATATGAGACTGAAGTACGAAATTACTGATAGAGTATAATAATTGATAGTTGTAATTATTTGAATATGTAGGTGATTCCAACATTTTCTCGATTGTTTAGCACATATACAGGTGAGTTTTATGATCCCATTAAACCGAGATACATGTTACAGTTATACGATTTATATTCATGCCATTTGTATTGTAAGTAGAGCTAGAGATTTATTTACACATGAATTGATTATTATATGAACTGTTTTGTAATGTATCCGTGTACATGTCAGAATACTAACCAGAATTTTTATCAGAGCATAGTTTATATTACCGTATAAGTGTTAATACACTATCATATATGAAATAACACATCAGAGATGCACTCACAAGAGCTAGAGATTTATATATGCTAGAGTTATACGTTTTAAATATTTCGGGCTTCTTATAATTATTAGGTTTGTTCTATGTTCTAATGTGTCTTATTACTAAGAGTATGTGTTAGATTATGTATGTTGAATTCATGAATACACTAAACTTTTCGTTGATTATTAGTATTTAAACATGTATTTTAGGGGTATGATAAGACACGAACTAACAAGAATAAGAAGAATGCCTAAGAAACTTAAGAAGAATATGCATTTTGGTGGTTACTTTTATTATGCTAAATAAAGTATGTATTCGGATGTTGATATTTCAAGTCTTCCGCTAATATGTAATGTATGCAACTTCGGTTTCGTGATCTGCTTATGAAATGCTCATAGGTTTAGTCACGGCCTGGAAAAGTAGGTATGACAGTGTGGTGACATTGTTTTTAACTGTGTTATTACGAAAATGTTGTTGAAAAATGAGGTGTAGAGAACGTTGAGTTTTACATTTTACTCCGTTTCATCCCTGTGTTTGTCCAAAAAATCACTGGCAGTCCCTGAATTCAATAAATGCCACTGGTCATCCCTATATTTGTAAGTTTTACTCACTAGTCGTCCCTGAGCCAAACGACGTTCATAATTCACGTTAAGTCTTGTTACGTGACTAGCACATGATGGGTACATCCGTCTTTTTCCTTCCATCTGCCCCACCTATCTCTTTTACTCCCCCATTTTCCCCCTTTTATAACCATCAAACCCTCAATTTTACCTCGTTAACGTAAAAGCGTCATTATTTTACCCGATTCATAATCAAAATTACTTCAAAATTCTCATGTTATTTTCAACCGTTTTAGTGTAAACAAGCTAAATAATGTACTATCGAAGGAAGATTCGGATTGCGGATGATGATCTCAACGAGTTGAAGCGGAAGTATGGTAAGCAATATGAACTGAAACTCAAAGCTCTATTTTTTAAAGTTTGATTTAAATGTTATATATTAAGTAATGCGACCTGAATTTGAAAGTTTCAATAAGATTTTTTTTGTATTTTTTTTGGTATTTTGTCATTTACAGAAAAAGATATTGCATTATTCAGTATAAAGCTTCATCATGGTGGATGTTTTAGTAAGTTTCCTGGTAGGAAGTACGTTGGTGGTGCAATAGCATTTGTTGATGAGTTAGATATTGATCAATTTTCATCACTTGAAATTGATGATATCATTGAGGAGTTGGGGTATGAGTCCAATGTTGCCTGCTACTACCATTTTAGATAACCTGGGCGTAATTTAGATTTTGGCCTATATGCTTTAGGAAATGATGATGATGTTAGGAACATGATACCATATGCACATAAATGTAAGATTATTGATGTCTATATTGAGCATGGTATTACAACAGTAAAAAGCTTTTTTAGATCTCCCAAAAAAACAAATGTATCTATTGAGCTATTAGAGGATGATGACATTGATTGTAAACCAGTTGTGACAGTTAAGCCTAGAAAGTGTAAGTCAAAAAAACTGATGTTAGAATGGGTTGAAGAAGTAAGAGATGGCCAGTGTAGTACTAGTGTGCCAGCAGACCCACTTGAACCTGTAGATGAGGTATTTGGAAGTGATCAAGTGTACAGACTAGTATTTGTTGAAGCTGTAGAAGAAAGGGTTGTAGAGGAGCTGCCTAATGTGTGTAGTGGGCAATCATTTGACCCATTTCCTGACCCATTAGGTGACCCATTTGCTGAAATAGATGAGATATTAGGAACCAAGTTATCCAGTCAGAACATAGATAAACCAGATGAATTGAACAATGAGTTTCCACCCAATGAAGAACACATTGAAGTTGGTGTCAATGAAGAACATAATGAAGTTGGTGTCAATGAAGAACATAATGAGAGTGGAAGTGCCAGTGGTAGTCAAAGTGAGAGTGGTGATGATACCAGTAGTAATGACAGTGATTTCATTGAAGATGAACATAATGAAGTTGTTGATATGGAGGTTGATATGAGAGAATTCCTAAGGTGTGTTGATAGGGATGTTGAATGGATTGGTAGGGATACAGAAAGAGTCAATGTACCAGACACAAGTATGGATGAAGAAGGTGGACTTGATTTTAGTGACTTTGAAAGTGCTTCAGAATCAGATGATGAGCTAGGGAGGATAAGAAGAAGAAAGTTGAAGGAATTAAGCAAAAATTCAAAACCATCAAGTGAAGTGGTGGGGAAAGTAAACTGGTATGTTGGTCAACAATTTGTGAGTCCAGATGAAATAAAAGAATTGGTTAAGTTGCATGCTATAGATACAAGGAGGGACCTTTTTTATGATAAAAATGATTTAGAAAGGATAAGGGTCAAATGCAAAGGTAGTACACCTTGTTATGATCAATCTAGTAGTGGACCACAAGTGGAAAAAGAAAGGAATCTTGATGCAGTAGTGGCTGAGCAAAGTGACAAAATAGGACAGGAGGGAAAAAGAAAGGTCAAAGAAAAAGCAGTCTAAGCTGAGGACAGTGAGGTAATTTTACCCAAAAAATCAAGGAAAAAAATAATAGTCACATGTCCTTGGGTTTACACATCTCCCCATACATTAATGGGGCATGGATGGTGAAGACATTTAATGATATACACACATGTCTTCAAAAAAGAGAACTTAAATGGTGCTCATCTACATTCCTCTCCAAACATATCAAACATACAGTTAGCTCAAACCCAGAAATTCCTGCAAATGCATTGAAAGACCAATTGGAGCAAGAGTATTCACTTGGGATAAAAAAGCAGACTGCTTACAGGGCAAAGAAAAAAGCATTGCAGATAATGAAGGGAGATGAGGGTCAACAATATGCAAGGTTGAGAGACTACATTCATGAATTGAGATCTACTAATCCGGACTACATTCATGTTGAACCATGTACAAATCCAGGTAGTAATACAAGGATTTTCAGGAGAATCTACATTTGTTTGGGTGCTCTTAAGGCAGGATATAAGGCAGGGTTGAGAGAAATAATGGGGTTGAATGGGGCTCATATGTCGCACCCCCAAATTTACTGTGCGGAAGCGAATCGGGTCGGGGCGCGACTAATCAAATATTACAAGCACATAAGATAAAGTGAACGACTCTATATGCGTCGTTTACTGCTTACATTGATATTATAAAAGTTTACAATGTAATAATGTTTACAAAAGCTCGTAATTAATGTTTAGAGATTCTAAGGCATATCTAGTTTACAAAATGTAGAAATGCAGGGGAATCTCCTGGTTTCTGTATGCGACTCGAGCTAATAATCCTGAGCAGATCTACTACTGCTGAGTACCTGAGAATACATACTAAAAAGTCAGCTAAAAGCTGGTGAGCTCACAGGTTTGTATAGATAAACATGATGTGTGAACCATGAGATTTAATATAATGATTTGCAATCAAGCAAGTAAAATAGATGTATATAACTGCCATGAGCCCATAGTTTGAGCTTAACTGAGGTGTCAGGATCACAACCAAGTGCCTGAGCGAGGGTGCCTCCCTGCGAGTGCCTAATCTACACTCGTATGAACAAATGCTAATGCGTCCGTTTGACCAGTTAGTGCGTGCTAACCCGGACGGGGATTGTCAATCCCATATGGTACCATACACTAACAATCGCGCTAAATCCATATAAACAAACTATGTAGTGGAGGGCTTTAAAATGATTAGCAAAACAACTCATGCAGTATATATCGAGGTTTAGTACTCATGTCCACATGTAAAACAAAACGAGTATGTATTCCCACCCCTGGGTTTAAAAATAGTAAAATGAGGGGCTATGAGACTCACCTGAGTCTGGTGTGTTGCTATCAAGCAAGTATGATGTTGCACAAGGTGATGTTGTCCGAAGACTGTAACCTGCCGGGCGTTCAAAACGCGAAAGGTTATAAGTATATGTAGATGTCTCAAAAGACCGTCCATGCTAGTTGTTCATCCAACTAGTAATGTCCAAATAATTTGGTTGTTTGATTGATTAGTTTGAGTTTTGAAAATATGTACGGCCCGTTGGTGATGGTTTATAAAGTATGTTTCGCAAATATCATTTTAGTTGTCTTATGTCAAGTTAATTCATAATACTCTTGTAATATTATTGTTTTCGGTGTTTAAGCTTTAGGGTTTACTAAGGTATATGTATATACATATATATGTGTGACAATTTTATGGTCCGAAAGTGTAGAGTCTCGAAACTTAGAATTATAAAAGTGAAAATTTTCAAAAGTGAGTCCGACAGTCCAAAGGATCCGACAATACATTTGGTTCGTGAGTCAAAGAAAGTCAAAGGCCACAATTAATCCGACAATAGGGTACTGCGTCAATAGGATTCTCGGACATTGTTCATGCGACAATGGGAATTCACGGACACTGTTTATGCGTTAATGATATTCACGGATTTTTGTTTATGCGTGAATGATATTCACGGATTTTGTTTATGCGTGAATGATTTCACGGATTTTGTTTATGCGTAAATGATATTCATGGATTGTGTTCCTGCGACAATGGTATTCACGGATGACAGAAACAGTTCATACACTTTTGGTTTTCTAGATATTTTAACTCGATAAGCCTCTCGATTTATCCAACTTCTAAACTGAATTAAGCCTAACTAAAAATCATACATGTTCTCCTATATGTCTAGTGTAAAACTGCACTTTATGGTGTTTTTATATATTCATTTACTATTTTTAATAAAAATAATCATGATGGGTGTCGGTTTTGGTCCAAGAACAGCTACAGTCCAAAGATCAGCTTCTACACTAAAAACCGTGTATTTCTGGAAAAGGCTAAAGAAGAACTTTTTAAAGTTAACAAATTATGTGAGGTTTTGGCACTGGTCTCATATGTTTTAGTGGTCTAGAACTCAAAATATGGTCTAGAGAAGGAGGTAGATATTTCTGTCCGCCGGAATAGTAACGTGCACCTTAACAGAAATATTATTTTAAATTAGTAAACGAACTTGATATGTTACAAAATTGGTGTCTTTGGAAAGCTAACATCACAGGCTACATTTTAGGCTTAAGAAACATTCAATTTAGTTAATATATGAATTTTATAAAAATCATGAAAGTTGACCAACTTTCTGGACAGAAAGCAGTGTGAACATAAGTTCAAGAAAAATGAGTTTTAGCTTATACTTTGGACATAACCTTGTTAAATGAGCAACTAGACATGTATACAAGTATATTTAAAGTAAAACTAGTAGAATATTAAGAGTTCTTACAAGAGGATCAAAGATCTAGAGTCGAAATGCAAAGGTGATGCGATAACCGGGCTTTCCTTGTTTTTATCTTCAAAAATCGATGGTGGATTATGGTGGTGAAGGTGGTGACCGATGGTAGATTATGGTGGTGTGGTGGAGGCTGCTTTTCCAGCAGAAAAGGAGAGAGGAGTGGAGTAAGAGATGGATTGTAGAGAATGAGATATGGTGAGGAGTATAGGGAGTCAAACAAGCAAAGAGGGGAGGGGATATGGGCATGGGGCATGGCCTCATTTTTCTGCAGAATTTCGTGGGCCTCCACTCCATGTGGGTGCCTAAATTGTTTCCTCAAAGTTGTACTCAGTGCGGTGATCGTTTACCCGTTCGTTTCGACGTTTATTTTAGGCGTTAAACGTTTGACACTTGTGTTTATCTAACGGTTTGAATCTCGATACTTCAAATAAATACTTATCATCCGAAATGATATATTTTAATTTATAAAATATATTTTGACGTTTATTTGATTGTCGGACGCATTTTGCACGTTTTTGGTCGTTCTGTGCATTTTATACAATACGAAATGCTTATGAAATATTATCGCAATAATATTTGGAAATAAGTATGTTTATCAAATAATTTCATATTATTTAATAATTTGAGTTCACCAACGTCCGTATTAATGTATCGGGATCCGCCCGATATGAAAATGCACGATTGAACATAATCGCGTACGTGTATATATATTCCAATATATATATGTATATATATATATATATATATATATATATATATATATTGATACATACAATTAGCCTAATCTAGCACTAATTACATGTATTAGCAGATGATTAGGAGCTAATAACTAGTCCTAATTTATCGGGTGTCACATCATATGAAGAAACCACAACAAGGACACATTTTGACAGCTGTGAGTGTCGATGCAAATAATGGCATATATCCTGTGGCATATGCAGTGGTGGAAGCAGAAACAGCTAAGTCATGGGAATGGTTTTTAGAGTGTTTGGGAGATGACCTTGATTTGGCTGATAGATCAAATTTCACTTTCATTTCAGATAGGAAGAAGGTATAAATTTCACTATATATATTGATCAATTTTCCACTATATTTGTTACTAATTACTTCCTTATATGCAGGGGTTACTTCAAACAATTGCAAAGTTGTTTCTTTGTGCTGAACACAGGTTCTGTGTGAGGCATATACATGAGAATATGAAGTCAACATGGAGGGCACCTGCATTCAAGCAATTATTCTGGAAGTGTGCTACTAGAACAACAGTGGTTGAATTTGAAAATGCAATGAAGGAGATGAGGCAGCTGGATAGTGAGTGTTATAAGTGGTTGAAGGATATCCCACCACAACACTGGACCAGATCTCATTTCACTGGTAATCTAATCTCCATACACTTTATGTTTAATTATTTATATCCATTGTAAATATATAATTAGACTCATATTTATTACCAATTAATTTTGTATAGGTAGGGCAAAGTGTGACATTCTATTGAATAATCTGTGTGAAGCGTTTAATAGGAGATTGGTTGATGGGAGGGATCAACCAGTTATCACTTGTCTTGAGTTTATAATGGAATAGTTGATGAAAAAGATTGTGATAGTACAACAACTGGCTGAAAAGAGTCCTGGTCCATTAACCCCTACTGCAACTAAAATATTTGAGGGTATTAAAACTGCAGCTAGTAAGTATGTGGTGACTTGGAATGGGGGGAACAAATACCAGGTTTGTAAGGAGTCAGTAGATAGGTATGTAGAAAGTGGGACTTGACTGGTTTACCATGTTCACATGGTGTCGTTGCTATATGGGACATGAGTTTGAATGGGATGGATGTTGGTGTTCCTGAAGACTTTGTACATCCAGCATACAGACTACAGACATGGTTAGATGTGTACTCCAATAAGATTAATCCAATCAGTGGAAGAAAGTTGTGGAAGAAAAGTCCTTGTCCAACTACATTGCTACCACCTTTATTTCACAAACAACCTGGCAGGCCTAGGAAGAAAAGAAGAAAATCACAAGCAGAATTGGAAAGTCAACCTGCAGCAGCATGTGTCGAAGGAGGTAAGATTACTAGAGCTGGTACTTCAAAAACATGTAGCAAGTGTAAACAAGTGGGTCACAATGCTATAGGTTGTGGAAGAAGAGGTCAAGGTGGAGGGAGTCAAACTGGTGGTGGTCAACCTGGAAATGGTGGTGGTCAAGCTGGAAATCATGCATCTGGAAGTCAAACTGCAAATCAACCAAGAAGATCAAGTAAGAAAAGAAAGGCTTCTAATTAGTTCTCTTATGAAATCATTGTGGTAATGGTTTTATTTTGTGTCTAGACAATGATGTGTTAACTGTATGTGTTTTGGTAACTGTTAGTGCAAGTCTTTTGGTAATGTTAGTGTATGTCTGTGAAAATGTTGGTGTATGTCTATGGTAATGTTAGTGTATGTCAAGCTTATGCATGCAGACTGCAATGCTAGTATTTTATGTTTATTTGACCTCAAATAGTCATTACAGGTCAAGCCTATGTATGCAGCTTGTTTACTTGTTCTTTTTTGTGTCCACTTTATGCACTGTAGGTTTTATTGACCAAAAATGTGTAAAATACAATTAAGACTACACACAGTACATCAAATGAAGCACATTTCATTTCATTGCACCAAAATAAGATCCATTTCATTACACCAAAATAGGATCCAACTTACATCATAAACCCATACCTTACTGGTTTACCAAACCTAATAAAACCTAAACAACCACCAAAAGCTAAGTTCCAACTTCAAACTAAATACTTCCACCAACATACAAACGACTACTTCTTGAAAACAATAGCACACAAACAAAAAAAAATCCAACTACAAATGAGGTACATCTTCAACGTCCGCTTCTCCTCTTCAAGTTGGTTTCTTGCCTTTAATAAACCTGGAATGATTTGTACTGCACGTTCGCACATGGGTGCGTCTTTCCAGTCGATGAAACCGCAATTACGAACCTGTAAAACCATGCATTAGATAAGAAAAATAGAACTTTTTAGGGTTTAAATAAAATTACCTGTTGTGGACAACAGTAAAAACGACGGCCAGGGTTACTTGAGGTCCACAAGGTTTTCACCACACCAGGCTTTCCACATGCACACATCATCACCATGATTTTTTGTTTGATTTTGTGAGGAAGAAGAAATGAAGGAGTGTGTGAGATGTGTGATAAATAATGGAGGTTGAATGTGGTTATAAAAGGGGGAAAATGGGGGAGTAAAAGAGATAGGTGGGGCAGATGGAAGGAAAAAGACGGATGTACCCATCATGTGCTAGTCACGTGACAAGACTTAACGTGAATTATGAACGTTGTTTGGCTCAGGGATGACTAGTGAGTAAAACTTACAAATATAGGGATGACTAGTGCCATTTATTGAATTCAGGGACTGCCAGTGATTTTTTGGACAAACACAGGGATGAAACGGGCAATTTTCTCTTTTGAATATAATTATTATTAAAGATTGTGTGAAGGGAAAAAGAAATGAAATAAAAACAAAAGTAACGTATTTTGCTGGACATCATTTGTGAACGCCGTTTGGTGTGGGTGAATACCGTTCGTTGTGGGTAAACGCCGTCTAACGACGTTCTCAATAAAGGATTTTGATAAAAAGGTTGTCACACTGTATGTTTTATCCACTACTAATTACTAAAATGTACGATGTTTTAGAAATATCATTATATTATAATATTATTATATTATCCATCAATCAGTTATATTGTAACAAAAAAAATATAAGTGATTAAAAAACGGATGAGATTGAGATAATAATAAACTATTATATTTAATCAAATCATAAAAAGGTTATTGTAAAAGAAATATCATAATCTAAAATTGTCAATGGTTATCAATGTTTGATTCTTAATAAAGGTAGTTAACAGTATTTGCAAATTTCTTTATCGTAATTTTAAAGCTATGATGTTATGTAGCATACATATTCTCATCAACATATTTATGTCCTGCTTGTTTAACAAACTGTTTGCTTCTAGAAGGGTTGAAGTATCAAGTATACGTGGATTCGCAACATATAAGCAACAGCTAATTTTATGTTCTTCATAATCAATATTACCTTGTATATATATAAAATAAGAATAATTTTCGTGAGAATGTGAGAAACATTTCAAAATTATATTTTAACTATTCAAAACACATTTTCTTATAAAACTTTTTCAACGATTACTATTAAAATAACTTTTGGAAGTTATGATATAAATATAAATAAAAAGTATTAACTTTTTTTTTCGAACTTATTTTACAGTCGTTACTGTTGTGATTATTTAAGATAATCACAAAAGATAACATGATAATCACATGTGATTATTCTCTAATATAATGCGGTTATCATGTTTTCGAGATAATCACAAATTATGGCATGATAATCACATATTATTCATGTGATTATTAAGTTATAAAATTTGATTATTATGAATAAAAAATAATTAAAAAAATAATACAACGTCGATTTTTTTTTATTTAAAAAATAACTTCTAAAAGTTATTTAAAAAAGAAGTTACGAAGAAAATTTTGTATAATAACGTGTTTTGGATAGTTAAAAAGTGATTTTTAAGTGCTTCTCACATTCTCACGAAAATTAGTCTTCTCATTTAAACCTGAAACTATATATATATATATATATATATATATAATAATAATAATAATAATAATAATAATAATAATAATAATAATAATAATGATAAGGGTTAATTGTTTCATTATGTATTTAACTTTACCTTTTTTACTATTGTATGCAACCAACTTTTAAACATTCTATTATATGTATCGAACTTTCAAAAATTTCTATTGTATGTATTGGGTGACCTGCTCAGCAGGTAGCCGGTTTTTTTGTGTTTGCAACCAAATGCTACGTAGGATGACAAATCAGCACCACATCAGCATGACCGGTGCCACTTCAGCAAACAGGTCACCCGATACATACAATAGACATTTTTGAAAGTTCGATACATAAAAATAGAACGTTTGAAAGTTGGTTGCATACAATAGTAAAAAATGTAAAGTTAAATACATAATGAAACAATTAACCCTAATGATAATAATAATAATAATCATCATCTAAGAGAATATACTTTTATTATTTTGGTGATCATCACCGTTAGGTTAACTACGAAGAAGTGTAGGTCGAATTGTTTTTTAGGAAGAAGAAGAAGAGGGTAAGAAAAAAACAACCCTATCTTATTGGGTTTTACTTAGAATTGTTTTTTTACAGTCTTTTTCTACTTTACCCAAACTAAATAGATATAATTTTTTTAGAATTTATGTAAACTACAGAAAGAACATATTAAAGATGTGATGTATAAAAAAACTACGAAGTAATATAATGTGATTGTATTTAATTATTGGTAAATATTTCCAAATAAAATGTGGGTTTCAGCTTGGAGTCGTGATTGTAGTGGTGCTATGAATACCCATCACTAGTCCTAGTAGTATGATATGGGTGAGCATTGATTAGTTTGAGTCGATTTTTGATTAAAATAAAAAATTAAGCCATAAAGTTCGGTTTTTAAAAACTTAAAACTGAAACTTTTCAGTTTTTATGGTTCAGATTTTCGGTTGGGGATTAGTTTTTGGTATTCCGGTTTTGACATTTTATGAGCCTGAACCAGTGAAGCCCATTCTCATTTGCTAGTTTTTTTTATAGCTTAACCAATTTTTTCAAACAAATCATAGTATTATACCATATGTTTACAATATCTAATACTCCGTACTACTTATAATGTGTGTCCACTATTGAATCTTACACCTCTTAAATATAATTAATTTGACTAAAATACCCCTCTTACATCCCTCCAAACATACTTGAATAAAATTAGAACGTACATCAAGTTAATCACAAAACATATCTTCCAGAATACACCAAATCTTTATGTATAAATTCAAAGAACTAAATGCAAACCTATTAACTATTTAATAACGTTCTATTAATAAACATTATTGTTTATTATACTAATAGATATATTCAATTTCGTTTGATTATATTACTATAATGTTTAACACAAATTTTGTACAATAAATAAATCGTCAAACCATACACATTACTATCATTCTACCACCATCACCATTATCATTGTTATTACTTTCACCTCATTGCTCGGGTATTATGCTACTCTTATAAATGATCCAATTAATTGGATTTAAGTTATATGAAAGTAAAGTCTACATTGAAAACTTAACATTTGCTAGGAGTGGTAGATTTGGCACTATTAAATGAATAGTTACCCTTTATCTTTTTGTTTTTTTTCCTTTTATTTTTATTGATTATAAATTATATACTTTTGATATATAGTATATTCAGTTTGGATTGTGATTTCTCACCACTACTCATGCTTAGGAGTCGTCTATATAGCTTAAACTCTATTGTGGCAATTAATAATATATGGTGTTATGATGTATAAAATATCATCTATCCATTTTTAGATGACTAAAATCATAAATGTAATGATTATTTATTCCTAAAATACATATGCATGAAAAAATCTAAATTGTACTTATATAATACATTTTTAGAAAGTTTATACACCATGTATTCATAGTGTGATCACGAGATACATGGAATAGAGCGCAAGATTTTTATAAATTTTAGCTTTATATATTAGGAATTAACTTAAATATAACTATTGGATAAGTAGTTTATGACCAATCACGTTTTTAAGCATAGCTTTCTCTTTTTACGGATTGTTTTCTCTTTTTATTTTATTTATTTTGAGTTTTTAACATATACCACACATCCTCACTGTTAAAATAGAGATATATATTTGTGTATAGTTTACTTAAATAGTGTACTCATATATTAGGAAAGCAAGGCTGTCTTCAACCATCATTGTATTATATATACGTCCCTCTTCTTTGTAATTGATATACGAATATACTGGAGATTACGTTTGATTTCATGGTATCAGAGCAGGATTTCTTTGTGAGACCGCTGCTGTAGAAAACCCTAATCTAGCATCACTTGAAGAAATTCTCTGGATCAAAACCCTAGCCTTCATCCTTCCTCTTGTCATGCTACTTGTTGCTCGTGTTCTTCTGGGTTTTTGATTACGATTATCAATACAGGTTCTTTAATCAAGTTTGATTTTATTCTTCTTGTTTCTGGTCCTTCTGTTGACTTCACATTCTAGTCCCATAATTGATTTTTGATGATTACTACTGACCACAGTCTCTGCTCTGGTTCTGGTCGTGGTTCTTTTGATTGTTGTTGAGTTTGTTTGGTGCTATTATTTCTAGAATTTCTGATAATACTATTGTTACATGGATTAATTAACATCATGGATGAGAAAAAGACCAGTACTGGTATGAATATCAAAGTTGAGACCTTCACAATTCCAATCAAGTTGAATGATAAAAACTGGAACCAGTGGTCTACGTATGTCAATCATCATCTTACTAGGCGCTCTCAAATCAATCATTAAACTGAAAATCCTCCAAAATCCTATTACCAATGATTGGAGAATTATTGATAGTGATATCTTATGTACATTATGGGGGGCTATTGAACCAGATATCTATAGTATTGCTATGACTTGTCAAACCGCAAAGGCTCTCTGGGATCATCTTATAGCCACATATTCAGGTTCTTCTAGCATGTCACATGCTTATGCAGTATCTCAAGCATATTCTAGATGCACACAAGGTTCTCGTTCTCTCTCAGAGTATTTTACTTATTTTAAAAAATTGGCTGATGAGCTTGAAGAGTGTTTTCCTCTTAGCTCTGATCTTCAGGCATTGCGACAACGTCAAGATAAATTTCATGTTTTGACATTCATTGGCGGTTTATCACCTACACATGACAATATACAACCTATGCTTTTAGGCCATTCTGGGACCACTTCTATTCAGGCAACTTATTCTCTTCTGAGAAAGATGTTTGTTGAATCAGTTTCACGTGATGCTACACCGAAATCATCAGCTTTGGCTGCTGGTCGAGGAGGTGGACGTGCATTTGGTAGAGGAGGAGGAAGATCTGGCAGAGGATCAGGCTGAGGAGGTTTTGGCAGAGGTCGAGATACTGGATATACAGATATGTCACAAGTCGAGTGTCGTTATTGTCACAAATACGGCCATACGAAATGGTCATGCCCTGAATTACAAAACTGCAATACATCAACAAGCAAAGCACATGTTGCTTCAACCTCTGATGACCAACTTACTGAAGAAGAACTTAATCTAATAAAGTCGTTTCGTGCCTCTAAAGAACAGACTGCTCCAAATGCTCTCATGGCACAATCAGGTATGCCTACTCGTGATAGTACCTCTTTATCATCTTGGATTATCGATACCGGAGCTTCAGATCATATGACAAGGGAAAAAAATATTATGTCCGAATTATCACCTTCCACACACCCTCCTGTCAAAATTGCAAATGGTACCCAAATCCCTGTGGACGGCATTGGCTCAGTAAAACTTTCCAATCTTGATCTTAAAAATGTTCTTTATATGTCCTTTTTTCATGATAATCTTTTATCAGTTAGTAAAATCACTAAAGATATGCATTGTTCTGTAACATTCTTCCCCAATCATTGTATTTTTTAGGAGCTTGGGACTTTGCGGATGATTTGGATAGGCCATGAGCATCTTGGACTCTACAGGTTGGATGCTCAGACACCTTTTGCATATCTGAGTAAAGCTACCATTCAGGATATTCATAGCCGTTTGGGACATCCTTCTTTGGAGAACTTAAAGAAACTTCATTCGGGCATCGAGTCTTTTGTAACACCCCCAAATTCATTGTTTGGCGGAAGCATAATTTGGGTGTTACTAATCAATAATCAAAGCGCACAGATGTATAGCAAACGACTCTATATGCGTCGTTTTAATAAAATATATTAATATTAACATGTTTACAATTGTTGAAACTGTACATAGCTCGTGTTCGATTAAATGAGAGATTCCAATACATAAATACTTGTACAAAATATACTAATGCAAGAAAATCTCTATCATCTGCATGCTGACTCGAGTTATGGTAATCCTGAGGGTAGTTCGAATCTACTGTTGAGTACCTGTGATACATGCTAAAATGGGTCAGCTAACGCTGGTGAGCTCACAAGTTTGTATATCAAATAAGATTGTGTGAACCGCAAGATTTAAGTACTGATTTGCATCCAGCAAATAAAGATAATGATGATGTATACAGCCATGAGCACATAGTCTGAGCTTAACTCAAGGGGTCAGGATCACAATCAATGCCTAAGCAATGTGCCTCCACGAGTGCCTAATCAACACTCGTCTGAACAAATATTAGTACATTCGTATACCCAGTTAGTGCTTGCTTACCCGGACGAGGAGGGTCAATCCTATATGGTACCATATACTAATATTCACGCTACAACGTATTACCAAACTATGCTGATGGAGGAATTTGAAATGATTAGTTGTGTAAAACTCATGTAGTATATGAAAATATTTGTACTTGCGTTCACATGTTAAAAACGAGCAATGAATCACACCCCTGAGTAAAAACAGTAAAAGAGGGGCCATGAGACTCACCTGAGTCTTGAAGCGTTTAATCAATAAATGTGGGTTGATTAGCCGATTAGTGATTTTCCGAAGACTCGTAACCTGAGGGTGTCCACGACACGCGATGGATATAAACATGATTGGGTATCTCAAAAGATCACCCTTGTAGTTGTTCGTCCAACTAGAATGTCCAAATTACTACGATTTGGTTGATTTGTTTAAGTATTTGAAAATGCGTACGGCCCGTTGGTGATTTGTTTGTAATAATAATCTCATTATTATTATTATGATTACGAAGTGTTTATACTTAAAAGTATGTTCGACTGTGTTTTAGAAGTCGTATCGTATAAGTGTTTGAAGTTATACAACTTTGACACTTAGTATGAAAATATGTGTTTTCAAGGTTCTGATTTGTGCGACACTGGGTACGACATAAGGCTTTGTGTCGCTAGGTGCGACATTGTATTTCTAGTGCGACATAGTCTGTTGTGTCACAGATCTTGACTGCGACATAAGTCATTGTGTCGCTATTTGCGACATCCGCAATTTAATGCGACATAAAGTGTTGTGTCGCTATATGCGACATCCGAAGGTGTTGCGACATAGTCTCTTGTGTCGCTATATGCGACATAAGTAATGGTTTTGCGACATAAGGGCTTGTGTCGCAGGTGGCCTGGAGCCTCTGCGACGTAACGGGCTGTTGGCCGGAATTTAAGCCAAAAATGTGTTTTCCGGTTTCCGTTTGACTTGAAACTTTTTCTCAACCCATGTATGGACATTTTAAGCATGGAGAAACAACAAACAATTGAAAACATATGAAATCGAAGGGTTTCGAGATTTGTCGGAAACTTACAAACTTAACGCCGGTAAAATCCGAAAAGATAGAAATGTAGATCATGACGAGGTGAACGTTTTCTTCTAAATGAGTCTTGAATTTCGATGGCGTTTGATGGTAGTATTTGGCGGTTTTTGGTGGTGGTGGTTTAGAGAGAAAAGGAAGAAGAGAGAGAGAGAGTTGGAGAAATGAGGAAAAGGAGGAAAGGGAGGGGGTTTTGGTGAAGCCTCCTCCTTTTTTGCCTCTGCGTTTGCGCTCCGTGCGGTGTTCATTTTCCGATCGTTTAAACGTTTAATTATATATTTTATACTTTTAAATATACGTTTTAAAATACAAATATTTATCCAATATTTTTTGTCTCGAAGTATTTCATCGAATATTTAATAATCGGGTTTAAAATGTAATCTTTGATTTGTTTGCGAGTTTAATATTTTGGTCGCGTAGAAGTTATCTGTACGATACGAAATAGGTTTGTAATATTATTAAAATAACATCTTGAATATGATATCGTTGTTAAATAATGTCACGTTTTTTTAATAAATTGGTCACCAACGTCCGTATTTATTTGATTCGAATTACATTCGATTTGAATTGCGTACGATTTAATCAAATCACATAATCGTATATATTCATCAATATATATTTCGATACATTAATTAGCCTAAAATCAAACTAATTACATATATTAACAGAGGATTATGCACTAATCACTAGTCCTAATTTGGCGGGTGTACATCTTTATCTTCCTTGCATTGTGAGTCATGTCATATGGGTAAGCACACTCGTGCATCTTATCCATCTAGTAATTCTAGAGCTAGTTTTCCTTTCAAACTTATCCACTCTGATGTTTGGGGTCCTTGTTCAATAGACACAATTGGAGGTTTTAAGTATTTTATCACGTTTGTGGATGATTATTCTCGTATTACTTGGCTTTATTTAATTAACTCACGTAGTGAAATATATTCTGTTTTTGCAAAATTTTGTGCATATGTTCAAAACCAATTTGGTACTCAGATTAAAACTCTTCGCAGTGACAATGAAAAAGAGTACTTTTCAAAGCAGTTTTCAAACTTGATGGAAATGTTAGGAATAATACATGAATCCTCGTGCGCCTACACTCCACAGCAAAATGGTGTTGCTGAACGCAAAAGCAGACATTTATTGGATATTGCACGCACTCTGCTTATCCATCGAAATATTCCTCATCGATTTTGGGGGGATGCAATCTTGACAGCATGTTACCTCATCAATCGCATGCCCTCTTCAGTTTTACACGGTCGCATCCCCTTTCAAGTTCTCTTTTCCGGTAAGCCACTGTTCAATCTTTCACCAAAAATCTTTGGGTGTGTGTGCTATATCCATAATAAGCATACCAGAACCAAACTTGACCCTCATTCTACAAAATGTTTGTTTTTGGGATATTCTAGTTCCCAAAAGGGTTACCGTTGTTATGATCTTTGTCAAAAGAAATATGTAGTTTCTGCTGATGTGACATTTCTTGAATCGGGTTTTTGTTATCCTTCTAATTATACAGATGTAACGCCCCAAATTCTGTAAGTTTAAAACTTTAAAATATATTATTTTAATTGTTTAACTTAGGAGGACTAACCGTGTAAAGTATTTTATGTTATAGGACTTGCCATCTAATGAATTAGTTAGTAGAGGGACTAATGTTGTCAAGTGTGATAAGTTGAGGGTTTAAATGAAATTAACAGTATAAAAATACTGGTTCTATAATCCTCTACTGTATTCTTACAACTAAAAACACAGAAGAATAGAAACCTCGTACATGTGTGTGTGTGTGTGTATGTCGACTTGATCAAACCAAGGAGGAAGAAACTTCAAATTAAGGCTAGGGTTTGTGAAATTGAGCTTGTAATCTTCTAATTTAACAACTATAAGGTATGCTTAATCCTCTTTTGTGTTTAATTTGATGATTTGAATGATTTAGGTTAAACCCTAACTTTGGGGTTTTGATAAATTAGTGAGTTATTAGCTTAATTAATGTTTCATACACTTCAATGAACTAAATGATATGCTTAAATGATATTAGTTTGATTAGAATGCTCATAATCATATGTTATGGGTAAATTGATGATCTTTGTTTTGATATAAAGGAATTGATCATTACATATAAAATGGGTAGTTCATGATGATAAAGATATGTGATTATACACTAAGGTGTAGTGACCTTAGTGTAAGTTAATGACTATGGTTATTGATAATACTAAACTACCCATTTGTATGTAATTAGTGGTAAGGTGTATGAAACAATCTATGAAATCATGAATATTGTGAAACTTACACTTCTTGAATATGATTAGTGAAAATGATTATATGATTGATACTTGGCTACATGATTATATGATTAGGTGATAAACGTATTGAAAGTGTTTCAAGTGATTATAATCGTGGGCTATCGCGAGGTAAGTTAATGGATGATGCTATCTTTCTTCAAGTAATGCTTATTCAATTACTTGGAAGGACCGGTAATGGATATGTCATTTACTTGATGATTTATGATTATTTACCGGGGTGTAGGCCCGAAGATGTTAATTCTTGCGGGAATTAGCATATGATATTATGGATCCTTAATATACGTATGTTGAATTGATATTGATTATTATTGATAGCCCATTACTTACTAAGCTTTATGCTTACTTTATCATGTTTATGTATTTTTATAGGTGAGCCAAGTGGGACCCAAAGGGATTCGGGAAAGAGGCCCGAGTAATGCTAGTGGTGGAGCTTGTTAAGTTATTGGTAACAAGCTATTTCCTTTAATCATGCTCTTGATATGTATATGTTCACCCCTTTTGGTCAAGAAACATGGTTTTGTCATATAAAGTTGAAAGTCAAAGTTTAGTTATGTTTATGGTCAAGGTCAATGTAGTCAACGAGTTATGTATGGCTGTTGACAATTTTGGAAAGTCTGTATGGACATTTATAGTACTTGATGTATAAATCATAATTTTATATGAAAATGATACGATATGGTTATAATACAATTCTGATAGTAAAAGTGACTTGGTTTGACTTAGAGAAGTCAATGATATGTAAAATGGGTGTTGAAATGATAATTATATGGGCTTGGACTCAAACGGGTCATAAAAAGAGCCTAAACGGGTCACTTAAAGGTTAAACGGGTAAAATGAGTTGTAGTTCGGGTTTGAAGAATGTTAAAGTGGCTTTAGGTCTTAATCGTAGTAATGGACAAGTGGTAATAATATTGTGACCTGAAGTCTTGTGATTTGAAAGTTGATGTGTCAATGGATTGAGTTAAAAATGATCATTTTCGAGTCAATGGTTCAAATCCTGATAAAACGCGAATTTGAAAAAAGTGGAAATTGAGAATTGTTTTAAATGTCATTTTACACGTGTATGCAAAGTTTCGCATTCTCAGGTTATGTAGATTAGAAGTTATGCACATCCAAAATTGGTATTTTGGGTCAAAAATGTACAGAACTGAGCATCTGATGAACTACCCGGCGGATAGGTTAAGTACCCGGTGGGTACTAAGTTTCAAATGGTACCAGAAAGTGATTAAAAGTTGAGTACCCGGTGGGTACTATGAGTACCCGGTGGGTACTAAAGTAGTAACCGCTGGGTACTAAGACTACGCGGGGCGTACTCCCTCAGCATCTTGAATAATTGATTTTTTTGGTTCTAAACATATATTAGGATGTGTAAACATATATATATATATATATATATATATATATATATATATATATATAAAAAAAAAATTCGGGGTGTTTCAACAGAAAAGTCATCAAATACAAACGTTTCTATACTTGTATACCCTAGTACCTTTGTACAGGATCCTAGTAGCTCCAATGAAGACTCGATTGAGGTTTCCCATGCATCACCACAAGTCTCACATGAAACTTCTCAAGTTTCTGATGAGTCCCCTGAAGTTTCCGATAGTGCAAATGGAAATGAAAAGAATAATGAAGCTCCTATTGAGACACCTCTCAGTCCACCTTTGCAAGTGTATCAAAGACGTAACTATATGCCAGCTTCACATTCTGATGCCAATACGCCTAATCCCAATGTTGCAAATGACCAGGCTCCTTCACCTCCACCTGATGTTCCAATTGCTCAAAGGAAGGAAAAACGTAGTTGTGTCGGTAAACCTCCTGATCGGTTTGGCTATTCCACCTCTAATAATATTTCTTATGCTAAATTGTCTTCTAGTCATCATGCATTTGTCTCAGGTTTGGACAGCTATCATATTCCGCGATCAGTTTCTGAAGCCCAGGCACATCCAGGATGGCGTAAAGCGATGTCTAAGGAAATGTCTGCTCTCGAGGCCAACACCACTTGGGATCTAGTTGATCTTCCATCTGGAAAAGAGGTTGTTGGCTGCAAATGGGTTTTCTCTGTTAAAATGAACCCAAGTGGTTCCCTTAATTGCGCGTCTCAAAGCTAGACTTGTCGCCAAAGGATACTCTCAAACATACGGTGATAATTATTATGAGACGTTTAGCCCTGTTGCCAAGATGAATTCTGTCCGTTTCATTATTGCCCAAGCTGCCATTCATCATTGGCCTCTTGATGGCACCTGAAAGCGTCGGTGTCGTTGATGGTAACTAATCGGGTGCCACCAGGGGTTTTAAAATTTATATTTAGGGGGGCTTAAATTATATGTACTACCTACTCTGGTTAGTAAGCGGTAAGTATAACCTAAGATCGTTCTATGAATCCAAACGTTTGGTGATTAAAGTTAGCACTTTTGGTAGGGAAGTATTTAGGATGGAACAAAGTAGGTAGGTTTGGGGGTTTTTAAACTACAGACAGGTAATTAAAAGTACAGGAAAGTAAATTGCAGGAAAACATATAAAGATAAATATGTGATTGCTGAGATTTCGATAATTAGTGTTTCGGGATGACAGACTAAATAGGGACAAAGCTTAATATAATAAGTAAACTATTAGGTATAAACTCTAGAACTCTACCAACTCAATTTCCCATTGGCATGTCACTAGGAACTAGGTTATCATGATTCTGATCGGAGCAATACGCCAACTTCCAATACCTATCTGGCTGAGAGATAAGCAACCTATTTTGGTTTTATACCGAGGTGCATGAATCAGTGGCGTATCGTCTTATAGGTCCGACCGTTCTTAACCCCTAAGGTAGTTTACCGTTCTATTAGCATGCAGATTAATAACTTTGTATGTTTGGACCGCCGATTTTATAAGACTTAGAGGTTTAAGTATCTTAAGTCACTTGGATTTTCACTTTCTTTCCTAAGTCTTATTATTTAGATTCCGATTTCTTCGACTTAATACTTAAATATCTCCTTTTCAAACAGTAAATAAGTATGTGTAAAAACTAAAATTAGTTTGAATTTTTTTTATGTAGACATGGTATGAAAGTCATTTATTGATATGGATCGATTTTTCAATTTCACTTTTTCGATTATTTTCAATTTTTTAGTCAATTTCAGTTTTCCGTACTCGTACCTTGTTTATATTACAACTACATGATGAGATTTCCAAAGCAGTTTTGATACGTAAATATTTATCGCAATTAGATTTTGGTCACCTACCATTTAAGGCACATGGCAACTATGTAAAAATTGCTTGAGATATTATGTCATAGCTAGAGGTGTTCAAACGGTTGGGTATCAGTTTAATAGGTTAATCGGTTTGTAGGGGCGGAATCACGTAAAAGCTAGGGGTAGCGCTTGTTAAGGATCATGCGAAGTATAATTTTCTTTAGAAATAATTGATTTTATTGCTATTGTTAATAAATTCTGCTACTAGTTTGATGAATGATTAGTCCATTTTGTATGTTATTAACTCTAAAAACTACTAATTTCTAATAAATTCCTACATGTTCATTAGAAAATTATCAATTTAATATTATGAAAAAATATTTGCTACGGGTCACTTAAATATTCAGATCCGCCACTGTCAGTTCGGTTAAAATGGTTTTCAAATTATTACTAATCCACCCAATAACCAAACCAAACTCATTGACAACCGACCCAATCCAACCAAATAAACCGTTGGGTTAATTTGGTCCGTTTCCATTTACCCGAGTTATACACTCATAGCATCATATACACTCATCGGCTCATCCATGTACATTTTCGTACTTACATTTGTAAAATACTTGATGTTTAACTAACTTAAATTATATATACGTTATATGTGTAACACAAATAAAGATAAATATATAATTTGGGTTTAATACCTCTTTTATGTAGAGCTACTTTGTAAAGACCTATTGTTGGCTTGTTGCATAAGCAAATCTATACAAATACACATAACATCCTAAGTATGAGATACAAAGATACATGTCATACACTCATACGTATCATACATATCGAGTATATTAAAGCTTTGTTTGTTAGTAGAAGCTTCAAGCTTTTAATCCATTTTAAAAGCTCCTACTTTGAACGCTCCTGCAAGTAGTTTTGAGTTTTTGTTGAAGCTTTTTGATTTATCAATTACTCAATTGCCCTTCTATAAATGTCTGATAACCACCCTTCATGCATTCAGAAGTTGCCACAAGGAATCTTTTCATCTTTTTAATATCATTTTTGCATTTTGCAATTTGATAATTTTTTTCAATAATCATTCCACACTACTTTCAAGAGAATATATAAATTAAATTACTATTCTAAGATAAATGAAGCAAACACTTCCATATTTGGATTGATAACGTTGTATAATCGTATATACTCATAAATACAATGATATAGGCAAAAAAACATTTGACAATTGATAAGGTAATTATCTTATACGGCTTTTCATGCACATCAGTTAATTATACTAAACTTTTTTCTTTTATATTCTTTTCGTGACGGTCTAAAGTTAATGACCATATAAAATTAATCTCAGTGTAGCAATTCTTTATCATACTACATTTTTATATAACCTCCATGTAAAGCAATTTTTAAAAAAGTTTTAGAAAAATGTGTCATTGCAGATGCTCTAAGCAACATTATATTATTCATTAGAAATCCTTCTACATTTTTTATATTTATTAGAATGAGTGACTTAATATTTGATTTGACAGGCAATTATGATGAAAAAAGAGTTCTTAATACTTCGAGAATATTATTTTTGTATATTCTTATATTCTAATGTTACTTATGTATATAACAATATACTTTAATTCTCATATTATTATGTCATTTTACAATTATAGGTTACAGTTATCGTTAAATTACCAAATAGTTTTATACAAATAACTATAAAGCTTACAACTACAGCTATTTTGTCAAACATACCCTATATGCAAATTTTAAATTTTACTTGTGCTGGCAATATCTGCACAGATACTCAAAACTGGGTTAATTTAGGTATTTCTTCCACAAGGGTTTGGATTGTTTTGGGTGGAGTAGAGTAGATTGTTCATCCGGGTTAAAATGGGCAAGCTTCAAACATCTTTTGGGCTCCAATGGATAATTAAGTGACTAGACTCTTTCTATAAATTTTGTTTGCTTTCCAAGATACTCGTATTCATTTTTTTGTTTTAATTCGATTTTTTTTAATTATGAATTTATTTTCTACGTTTCTGTAAGCTATATAAATTTATTTGGATTTGGATTAAACTATTCAAGCGATATTTCCGTGATGAACAGTGGCGTGAGTAAGTGACGTTTATCTCATACAAATTAAACATTGTTATTATTATTATTATGAAACTAATAACGTATACAATTATTATATACTACTATATCGTATGCTGTTGTATTTTTTTAGCCTCGAACATTATATATTTATTTTGGAATGAACTATTGTTTTTATAACTTATATGAGTAATTTGTAAATTCTAAATAACAATTGTATCGTATAAAAGATTATAAGAAAATTAAAGGGTAAATGGCGGATATAGACAATGTACTTTCACTTTTGTTCACATATAAGTAATGTACTTTTTATATTACCAATGTAAGTAACATACTTTTTAATTTTGTGTTGACTTAGGTAAAATGCCACGCTGTCACTTTGGTTGACCGGAAGCAACCAGTCATACGTATTAATAGCCGGTTTTTCTATTTTTTAAATATGTTTTTTCCAATAATTAATGACATGGCTTTTTAATTCATTTCCTCGTCTCCATCTTAAATCAAAAGCTTCAACCGCATACTCATTCAGTTCCACTCTCAATTAATTCCAAAATACACAGACAAAGGATTTGTTAATGTCGTTTATTTTCTGAAATCGTTTCAGGTATGTTAATTCCGACGTTTTTTTATGTTAATCTTGTTTGATCATTGTTTATATTTTAAAACCCCAATTTTTGAATTTGAAACCCTTATTCTGTAATTTGGTCAGAATGCTCAACAAATTGAAGGTAAGCTTCTATCACGAAGGTAATTTCACGTTTAAAAGGGATCTGTTGAAGTACGTGAATGGTGTACACGATGAAATCGTCAAGGTTGATTTTACCGGGCTGAAATATAAGGTAGTGTTATCTAAATTATCAAAGTGTGTTAGATTACTTATTCGTACGTTATACTATGCTATTCCTGATCAACCACTACACATTGGTATAAGAGAGCTATCAAATGATGGCCATTTACTTGATGCTATGCAAGTGGGGAATTTAAAGGGGGAGTATAGTAGGAATATATGTGGAACACCATGGATATGATGTTATGTCTTGGATAAAGCATAGGGACATGT
This sequence comes from Pseudognaphalium luteoalbum, assembly GCA_963422505.1. Classification (NCBI taxonomy): domain Eukaryota; kingdom Viridiplantae; phylum Streptophyta; class Magnoliopsida; order Asterales; family Asteraceae; genus Pseudognaphalium; species Pseudognaphalium luteoalbum. The sequence continues at coordinate 32,716,022 of OY730194.1, read as the reverse complement.
TAGATGATTGTAGTGAATCTGATAGTGAAATAGAATTAGAGGATGATGTTAAGCCTTATGTTGATTTGCATAATGAAAGTGAAGATGATGTTGTTATTGAGCACAAAAGCATAGAGGACCCATTCCTAATGAAGTTGTGCACTGCCAGTTTTATTAGTTCTTTTGATGAAACAGTTGTTTATGATCCTATTGATCCACATAGCTCAGGTGAGAAACTGAATGAGTATGAGCTTGAAGAAGAGGATATAGAGGAGAAATATAAAGAGCAACCTGGTATTCAATATCCTATTCACAACCCCAACATTCATTGGAAGGAGCAAGAACCAATTCTAGGAATGAGATTTGAGAATCCACAACAAGTGAAACAATTGATGGTGAACTATGGTGTAGCAAACGGTCTCCAACTATGGTATGGTAGGAATGATAGGAAAAGCTTGTTAGTAAAGTGTGGAAGGTGTGTAGAATCTGGTAGGTGTGCTGGTGGTGATTGGAGAGCTAGAAGGGCAAGAAAACTAGCTAGACAGTTGGGAGGAACTCAAGAGGGAGAAAGTAGTGAACAAGGTGCAAAGAAGAAAAGATCACCAATAAAGAAAGGGACTCCTAAGAAGAAAGGGACACCATGCAAGAAGGGTGTTAGTGTGAAAGGAAAAGGAAAAGGAAAGGTGACACCAAAAAAGAAGGGTAATCAAAGAAGTATTCCCAAGAAAGCAACACCCAAAAAAAAGAGGTTTGTTCTGGATTGCCCTTTTAGATTGTGGGCTACCTGGATGTCTAGTGAGAGATCCTTTCAGATTAAATCACTTATTCCAACTCATTCTTGTGTTAGGAATTTTGACTTAAGCCCATTGGTTAGCTTCAAATGGATTGCTAAACATTATGCAACTGAAATAGTGTCTAATCCTAAGATGACTTATAGGGGGTTGAGGGCAGAGATAAAAAAACATTTTCTGATTAATGTTAGCATAGGGCAGTGTAAAAGGGCCAAGCAAAGGGCCCTATTTGATCATGAGGGTGGGCTGAAGGAACACTATGCCAGACTTTGGGACTATAGGGATGCTATACTTAAGAGTAATCCTGGTTCAAATGTGAAGCTTGAGGTGGATGATAAAGGGGGTGGAGAGGCATACTTTAGTAGGATGTACATATGCTTCAAAGTCTTAGCTGATGGATGGAATGGTAATTGTAGAAGGGTTATAGGATTAGATGGTTGCTTTTTAAAGTCAACAGTGAAAGGTGAACTGCTAACAGCCATGGGCAGGGATGCAAACAACCAAATGTATCCTATAGCATGGGCTGTGGTTAATGTTGAAAACAGGGATAATTGGTGTTGGTTCCTAGCTGTCCTTTCTGAAGATATACATTTATATAATGGTGCATACTTAACAGTCATTTCTGATGGACACAAGGTATGTTCCATAGCATATTCTTTTATAATCTGTTATAATCTTTTAGTTGCTTATTGGCTTATTTAAATGGATTGTCATGTTGTAGGGACTAATTGATGCAGTGTCTACTTGGTTGCCACATGCTGAACACGGAATGTGTACAAGACATATTTACCAAAATTTCAAGAAGAAGTGGTCAGGCCTAACTTTCAGGAGTTTGTTCTGGGGTGCAGCTGCATCAGTTGTTGTAGAACGTTTTGAAGCTAAGATGGAACAAATCAAAGCGTTGGATGAGGCTGCATATAACTATTTGATTGAGAAGAATCCAAGGAGTTGGTGTAGAGCTTTCTTCCAGATGGATAGAGCATGTGCAGCATATGAGAATGGGATTTCTGAGAGCTATCACAGAACAATCATTGATGCAAGACACAAGCCTATTATCACCATGTTGGAGGAAATAAGGGTATACCTGATGCAGAGAGTGTTTGACATGAGTAAAAAAGCCAAGGGGGGCATAGATGAAGTCTGTCCATCAATAAGGAAGTATCTAGAAAGACAGAAAATTGTTCAAAAGTAAGTCCATTTGTGTACTATTATTTTTGCTATGTATATACACTTTAACTTTGTCTATGTATTACTATTATTTTTGCAGGGAGTGGACAGTATATCCCTCTTCTTATCAATTGTTTGAGGTAAGAAATGCAAATGATTCATTCAGTGTTAACTTGGAAAACAGAACTTGTAGTTGTAGGTTGTGGGACCTGTCTGGTATCCCTTGTACTCATGTTGTTGCATCATTTGTGTACTGTAAAAGGGATCCAGAAGATGGTGTGAATCCTTGGTATACTAAGGGGTGTTGGGAGAATACCTATTCACATAGCATTAGGCCTGTTCCTGGAACATCCATGTGGGGGCATAGTAAGGAGAAAGTTATTGTACCACCTATGGTGAGGAGGATGCTAGGTAGGCCTAAGAAAAAAAGAATAAGGCACCCTACTGAGAATGACTATGAGGTTTCTAGAGTTGGAAGGCAAATGACTTGTTCAAACTGTTTAGAAAAGGGGCACAATAAGAAAACCTGCACAAGTGGTGGTGGTGATGAGTGTGAAGCTGGTGGTGGTGGTAGGGGGTCAAGAGGTGGTGGCAGGGGGTCTAGAGGTGGTGGTAGGGGGTCAACTATGACTACAGGTGAATCAAGTCTAGTAACTAGTGGTGAAGGAACAAGTGGGGATACTAAGGGGTCTGCTTATGGTGGGAAGCATCAGGTATAAATGTTAAGATTCCATTATGTTGCATATGTTTATACATGATAGCTATTTAACTATCAACATGTGTATTGACAGCCAAACCAAGAACCTGGAGATGAACATGACAATGGTGAAGGGTATGATCCAATGGATGTGGATGAGCCAAATGGTGAGCCAATGACACAGTCAAGTCATGTGTCCAATGTAGAACCCAAAGAACCTGTTCAACCTGTTGATCAATGGTGGTTAAGTTATCAAAGGAAGCCAAAGAGGAGAAAATCTGAAAGAATTGCACTGATAGGGAAGCCCTTCAAGCCAGATAAGTATGGTACAGGATTGAGCATAGAGAGACCATTTGTGGTGCCTGAGATGGGTGATGAAGATGATGGTTCAAAGTAGATGTAATGGTTAGAGCATGTATGCAGACTTGGTGATGTATTTTGTGTGTTTGTAGTTTGTATGCAGACTTCATCATGTATTTTGTGTGTATGCAGTAGGCCTAAGAAACAAACTAAGTAGGTATGCAATATGTATGCAGTTACTGTAACAAACAAATGATCCAATTTTCAATTGAAGTAATGCAGTGGGTCATTTTTATATTGATTGTTGTTCTTGGGTCAATGCATTGGCAATTGTTTATATGTTTTGACAACATTGAGATGCTCTATGTTTTGTCCCATTGGTGTTTTATCCCACTTATCAAGAACTGGAAATATGTAAAAAATGTCAACAAGAAACTGTAACTACAACCAAAGGTTAGATTCGTTCATTAGCAATTACACCAAAAGATTACATTGTGAAGCTTGAGTCATTACCAATTGCACCGAAATCTTACAAACTGTATTGTGCAACCTAATCTAACCATTACAAAGTGCACCTACATCAACTAGCCTAAACATACTGCAGCTAACCTAAACACAACATACCAACTATGATCACAGCAAGAAACAGAGTTAGCTTCATGTAAAACTTGCTCCTTTTCTTGTAGCCCAACACTTCATTTTGGAGCAGTTCCACGATAGCTTCCATCTCAGACTTGTACAATGCAAAGTCATCTTCCATTTTTGTGACTATTTCTCTGTAGCTCATCATCTCGTAATACGAATCCCGTTGGTTACGGTTCAAACTTTGATACAACTCGTACAGATTCATCTTGTACCACGCATTCTTTACTTCCTCATCAACCCAATAATATGCTTTGCACCTCTTCCATGGAATCTAATAAAAAAATGCAAAGCGTGACCAAATAATCAAAATACAAATATACCGGACAATGCAGACAACTCAAGAACTACATGACGAATCAAATAATCGTGACCAAATAATCAAAATACACTAACCAACGCATCGGGGCAATTCAAAAATCGCCTATCTGGGTTGGTAATCGTCCACGAAGTGTGCAGCTTCAAGGGTTGCGGTTCGGTGCATTTGCATAATTTTGGCATTCGAGAATTAACGGATGAGCTTGATGAAGCCATTGAAGAAAAAAACGATTTTAGGGTTTCAATGGTGAAGGGTACGGGATGAAGAAAGGGGAAAAAGGGTATTTTAAAACATCTCATTCATGACGTGGAAACTGACGTGTACACAATTAATGGACGTGGCAGCCACATCACCGATATTCATGACCTGGCAAAAACATGTCAGCATTCAAAAAATGTTAACCGGTATAACACAACTTACTTACCTAAGTCAACACAAAACTATAAAGTATGTTACTTACATTGGTAATATAAAAAGTACAATACTTAAATGTAAACAAAAGTGAAAGTACATTGCCTATATTCACCATTTACCCAAAATTAAATGATGTATTACATGTTTAGAGATATTTTCACTTTTGAATAAATTTTAGAATAACCCATTTAGACCCGAGCCCGTTTGGACCCGAGCCCGGTTATTCCCGTGCCCATTACAACTCGAGCCCGTTATGACCCGAGACCGTTTTGACCTGGAGCTCATACCCGCCTTACCCACCCATTTTTTTCCGCCTATAAGTTTTACCATTAAACTATCGCATGACCATGGCTGATTCTTTGAAAAGAAGAAAAACGACATAATGTTAGCACATATTCACCATTATATATAGATGCAAGTTTGCTTTCAGCTGGATTGCATGAGTATTTTAATATAATATTACGCTATATCATACTTTAAAATGAGGATGCTTGATAGGATTAACAATATAGTGTATTACATTCAAGTTTATAAGGTTTTTTGTCTCGATATATTGCAATTATGGTGTATGATCAATTGTTGGATTACTTAGAGTGCTAATATGAAGAGTGGATTTTGGTGGGGATCAGATTATCACATTACAATTGTTGTTTTAACTTAAGCTTAAAGAAGTCAGGTGGTGATGAATCTGATTATGGTTAAACACATCAATCTTGGGGAAGATGATGTATTCTGGTGTGTATATGATGTTTGGCTAGCTCTCGGGTTTTTATACCCTAATGGGATAGCCTGTAATTGGTTATGTGGGCTTGACCCAATCCATTACCTTTTTCCCGTCTAAAGATCATATGTGTATGGGTGCGGGGAATTCGCCTAAAAGTGTCTGGCACATTTTGGACCCATTGTTTCACCAATTGGGAAGTGTGACAGCTGGCTCGTTAGTTTATGCACTGGATTGGCCAGTGGAGTACGAGGAGGAAGCTTGACCTTCTAGATGCTTTATCTGACATAGCACTATTCATAGATATGCTATGTCAGAGAATGTTTTGACATGTAGGGTCAACCCTGAGGAATTGACCCTTAATACATTTTGGGACACGGGTGGTAGTTATACATGCAATCTATCTGCTAGCTCGTGTTGGCAGGGTTGTTTATCCGTGGTAAACGATGAAGGGTGGTTACACTATTTTGCTATATAGAGGTAAAATATATAAGATTCAAGTTTGTTTGTTATTTACAAAATTTTGCTATATAACACACAAGTGCTTGTAACAGAGTAGAGATGCACAAAAACCGGTTTTACCCAAACCCGACCCGACCCGACCCGAAACCGGTTTGGGTCAAACTCGGTCAAAACCGGTTTGGCCCAAAACCGGTTCGGGTTCAACCCGATTTGGGCATCCCCAAACCCCAACCCGACCCAACCCGGTTTGGGTAGGGTCCAAACCGGTTCGGGTAAAAAACCGGTTTCAAACCGGTTTTTTTTTTTTAAAATCCCGTTTTTCGTTCGATCGTTAAGCGTTTTAAGGAAAATGCATGTTTTGGTCAAATCTTTTTGATTGGAATGTTAGTACATTAGTAATGGAAACATAATTGATCAAGAACTACTCCAAAAGTCTTACCAATCTTCCTAAAAAAAATGTTTGGTCAGAAAAGTCTATAATAGAATTTACCGAAATAGCGTAAGGCGTTTTCGGGAAAACCAACGTTTGGGCCAAATCTTTTTAATTGGAATGTTAGTACATTAGTAATGGAAACATAATTGATCAAGAACTACTCCAAATGTCTTACCAATCTTCCTAAAAAAAATGTTTGGTCAGAAAAGTCTATAATAGAATTTACCGAAATAGCGTAAGGCGTTTTCGGGAAAACCAACGTTTGGGCCAAATCTTTTTGATTGGAATGTTAGTACATTAGTAATGGAAACATAATTGATCAAGAACTACTCCAAATGTCTTACCAATCTTCCTAAAAAAAATGTTTGGTCAGAAAAGTCTATAATAGAATTTACCGAATTAGCGTAAGGCGTTTTTAAGGAAAATCAATGTTTGAGTCTAATTTTTTTATTGAATTCGTAGAACATTAGTAAGGGAAACATAATTGAACAATAACTTAAACAAAAGTCTTCTAAGTCTTCTTAAAAATATTATCGAATAGAAAAAAGTCTTCAAAGTCTTCATAATCTTTATAATCTTCAAGTTGTATTAATCTTCAAATCTTCAAGTCTTCAAACATCTTCAAAGTCTTCAAATGTCTTCAAAGTCTTCAAAAGTCGAAATCTTCTTCGGATGTAGCCTCGCGTGAAGCAAGATCAAGAGCAATTTCTTCGTCGGAAAGTGATATTGTCACACCTTCTTCCACCTCAATATTGTGTATTTCTTCTTCGTATTCCATTTCACCTTCAAGACTTGAAACATTTTGTATACGTTCCGTGGCGTCCAAGTGATCCTTCAAGCAAATGCACATCTCTAAGGAGGCCGGTGTGAGTCTTGTTCTTCGTATAGATAATACCCTACCACTAAGAGAAAATGCGGATTCCGAAGCTACCGTAGAAGCTTGGACGGTTAGTAAATCTCGGGCCATGATGGTTAGAACGGGAAATTGAGATTCCCTCTCTTTCCACCAAGCCAAAATATCAAATTGTTCGAACTCATTGGGTAGAATAGTGGACAAAAAATCAGTTCCGGTATATCTCCCATATTCGCTAGTGGTGTTTTGGTTACCCTCACCCCTTGCCCGTTTATGGTTTTTTTGTCTTAAAGAATTATATAAGTTTAGCATCGCATTGTTGGAAGAAGATGAAGAAAACATTGAGTTAACCGAACTAACGGGCACATTTGTAGTTGAACCATACTTTTGAAAATACACGCCAAATAAATCTTGTAAACATTTACTAAAATTCGTTTTTGCATCTAGTGAAAACGTTGGGTCCGCGTCATTCAAATCCAAATTGTGACAAATGCTTTCGATAAGCATTTCCACCCCGGCAAGGTTCAAACACGGGTTCATTGTGGCGGAACAAGTAATTACCGGTGGCATTTCTTGAAAATATTTTCTTAGTTTGTCTTTCATGGGAGCCACCATCTTTTCAAATAAAGGACCTTCATATTCGTATTCGTTTAGTTTTGTAGTCATTAACCAAATTTGATTAAGTACCAAATGACTAGTGGGATAATAAACACCCGATAATAAAGTAGTCGCGGTTTTAAAAAGTTTAAGCAAATCGGTTATCTTTTTAATAATCTCCCAAAATTCGTTTGGAAATGGTGTTGTTGCACGACCGTTTGCAACAAGTTGATCATGAAAAACTTGTAAAGTGTCACGTTGGCGTAAACCACAAACAAACATATGGTAGGTCGAAATCCATCTAACGGGCATGTCCTAATTAGGGGTTAAGAAAATCGAATTCGTTTTCTTACACAATCTCATATAAGATTTGTATCTAGCTTTACCCCTTTGAAATACGTCTTGCAACATAGTTTTATAAGCGGTTTTTATTTCCTCTATTTCTTGAACCGCTAGTCCGGCTTGCACAACTAAGTTAATAATATGTGCAACACATCGACTATGAAAAAAAATGCCCCTCAATGGTGGTTGGTATTTTAGAATTAATTTTGAAACGGCGAGTGTATTATTACTCGCGTTGTCAAATGAGATTGAAAATACTTTTCCTTCCAATTTAAACGTTTTAATCACACTTCGTAACATGTAAAATAAGTTTTGACCCGTGTGAGGATACTCAAAGTCTTCAAAAGCAATGGTACGTTTCATCATTTGCCAAGTTGCGGGATCAACCCAATGTGCGGTAACACAAAGATACGAACCGGGCAAACCATGAGGAGCCGACCAAACGTCGGTTGTTAATGATACACTTGTATTTAAATTTTCAAAACCGATTTTTAGTTGTTTTTTAGCTTCTTTCCACAATTTAAGGGCATCAGGTTTAAGAGTAGTACGACTTACATTATTATATCGCGGTTGAAGTGTATTTTGAACCACCCTAGTAAACCGAGGGTTATCGAAGTGGTTGAACGGCAAAGCTTCTTGAATTACAAAACCCGCAAAAGCTTCTCGACATCGTTCCGCATCATATGCAAACAAAGTTCCGTCTCGTGCCATCGAAGATTGACCACTTGCTTCTGGATTACCTTTGAGTCCCTCACAATGCTTCTCGGTATGATTTTTCACGTCGTGTTGGAGTCGGGTTTAAAGAATTTCCGACAACGTTTACAATGTGCCTTAGTCGTACCATCCGACAACAACACTTTGTCGTAAGCACCCCACACCTCCGGATTTCTTTTGTTGGGCAATTGTTTCACAATCGTTCGTGCACTTGAAGAACCAAAACAATGGGAAGCCGAAGAAGATTGAGTTGCCATTTGAGAAATGAGAATATAGTATGCGTTTTTGAGTTTTTTGAGTTTTTGTAGATATGTATGAGTGTTTAGAAGTTGTGAATGAACCACTACTCAAGCCTTGTATTTATAGTGAATTTGAAATGACAAAAGTGTAAAAAAAACCAAAAAAACGGCTAGAAACCCGTTCCAAACGGCTATATAACGTTCAAAACTCAAAACCGGTTTCAAACCGGTTTTGAAACCGGGTCAGATAAACCGGGTCGGATAAACCGGGTACAAACCGGTTCCAACAGCTACGAGTCCAAACCGGTTCCAAACCGCAGGGTTGGGTCAAACCCGAATCGGTTTTGGTCAAACCCGGTTTTGACCGGTTCGGGTTTCGGGTCCAAATCGGGTCGGGTCGGCCAAACCGGTTTTCGTGTGCATCTCTATAACAGAGAGCTTTGTACAGAGTTACAGACCACAAGTCCAATGGGCTTATCTAACTCCAAGTCCAATGGCCTTATCCAAATCCAAGAATCTAGTTGATAAATTAATGGAATTTTACTCCATGTTTCAACGGGTCTTCAAAAAGTACTAAATCTTACAAACAAAAACTGAAAGTTGTTAAACTTTTATTTACTTTTCATAAGTATGAAAAATGCATATAATAAATAAATAACATTTTAATTTAGATTTTAATTTTTACAATGAAATTTGAAACTAAATAATGTATAGTTGTATATTTATGTTAAGCAATCTAATCGATAGTCATATATCGATTCAAAAAATAGATTGGGTTGTTTAGTTGACGAAAAGAATCCTATAGAATAAAAGCTTATAATATATCGGGTTGTTTAGTTGACGAAAAAAATTCTATAAGATAAAAGGTTGATAAAAGAAAGAATAAATCACATCATTACTTCTTATATTATTCACATATAAAAATGTTCTGATAATTAAGGGTCGTCAATTACTTAAAAATAAAAATATTAACTTTAAACTTACCTAAAAACTATATACTCAAATTATTTGAATCGTACATCATGAATTCCTTTTTTTATAATACACAAATAGGTCACTATATTTTACGAAAATATTTATATGGGTTACTAAACTTTAAAAATGTTCAATTGGATCACTATATTTGTTGATTGATGTCATCCTGCCTATTTTGCTTATTTCGGTTAAAATAATATTGACCTAATTGAGCATTTTTAAGTTTAGTAAACTGCGTCATCTTTGCTATATCAACTATATCTAAAGTTTGGTAACCTAATTGAATATTTTTACAAGTACAATAAGTTGATTGAACATTTTTAAAGTTTGATAATCCAGATGAACATGTTTTTAAAGTACAATAACCTATTTTTATAATATCCCTTTCATTATACTAAAATTCAGAAATTTGAAGGGTGTTATGTTAAAATCTGTGTAAAACTAAAAGACTCAATTCATATGTGTTTCTTATATTATATTTAAGATCATGTTTTGGTTAGGACCTCTCATACCCCACCCTCTACGGATCTACGGAATACGGATCTACGGAATTGGGTAGCGTTGTTGTTGATTTTGCTTAGGACTTCACTAATAAGCTTCTCAACAACCGTATTTTGTGTACATAGTAAACATCATGACACTAATATGTCATTATATTATTTTCAGATAGATTGATAATGAAAATGAGTCGGTCACCATAATACAACCGTTTAAAGTGAGTATGATGTCAAATTTTAGTGAAATAATTGAAAATATAAAAAGTTCTACAAACAAATGTTAAGTCTTAAAACTTATTCTCAAAATTTGCTTAAAATAGAAGTATGAACTGGTTTATACATAAGTATATAAAGATACGGAAACATATGCAAGCAAAACAAAGAGATTTATAGTAGTATAGTAAGTACTAATAAAAGACGTAACGCCAGAACGTACACCAAAACATTTTAATCGATGCAAGTAGCAATTTGTTCTAATACTAAAAGCTATATCAAATTCATAGTATAACAACATTTTACTCCCTATTAAATACCATAACAAAATTGTGTTTAGCAAAAATGTTTTTTTTTTAAACTAAGAATGAGTTCACCAGAGGATCATTACAAAACCTCAACCGGCCAAACTGAAAAAATAGGCAAGAAGTCGTTAGTAATTTAAACATCTTTAAGACTGTAAATTACCAAACTACCCCTTATATCAAGGTTGACCAACAAAAGTCAAACCTACCATCATCATCATCTACACCCTCTTGCTACTTTGATGCCCAACAAAGAGTTGTTCTTGTTCTCTTTAATCCTCATAATCCTTCTCTTTCTAGCAGCTGCTGCTGCAGCTGTCCTGACCATTAGATCATTATCCATCATCAAGTATTTAGTTTGATCCAACGGTTGAGATGAAGCCATGAAATCATAAGTCTCTCCATGAATGTTAGTGCCACGTGGATTAATATGATTCAACAATCCAAATCTACTTCCACCGGAACATGACACTGTTACTAGATTGGGATCTATCATCCAATGTTGTTGTTGTTGTGGTGCAAACATGGGAATTTGTTGTTGATAACAATGTTGTTGATCAACACTTAATTTCATAGATTTACCCCATAACTGGAAATCTTCTACCACATTTCTTGGATAATTTATCTGTAATTAAATTGTAATTTAAATTAAATAATTAATTTAAATTATAGTTAAAAAAAAGAAAGAGAGGATTAAATAGAATTTGGAGATTATATTTTTATACCTCTTGTCTTTTTGCTTTTAACTCCAGATTTTGAGAAGTAAGTTCTTGATGACGAATTTTCATGGCTTTTATATTCTGTTTAATAACTCAAACAATTAATTAATTAAAATTAGGGCCAAAACAAGATTTCAAGAGAATTAAAATAAAGTCAAAGTAAGTCAATGAGATTATTGCATACCATTGCCAAAATTTCTCTTTCTTGTTGCATTTTATTGTATCTCTCCATTAAATCATCAGTCGCCTGTGAATAAATATTAAGAAAACATCAAATCAACAAACAATCTTGAATTAAAAATAAGATAATAATAATAACATTTTAATAATAAATAAGAAATTCAAGAAAAATGATGTTACAAATCAATAGATGATAACTATAACAGCTGTATTCTAATACCCAAAAGCAAAAATCAGATACAATTCAAGGAATTGAATGAAACTAAAATAGTAAAATCGCATCAAAATTAACAAGAACACAAAGAGAATTAGATATACAATCAAGAATCATTAAAAATGTTACTTTATACAATCCAAACCAAACCCAGATGAGACAGAACAAAACCCATAAGTCAAATCTCAAACTTTTTACTGAATTATCCATTCATCGAAAAATAAAAATGATAATACCTTTCTTTTTAATGTTTTCTTGATAGAAAATAATTGTTTACTTTTATCATTATCACCATCGCTTCCACTACCACTGGGCAAAAAACACAACGGAGTCGAAGGACTTTTATCTGCTTCCTGCGCCGCCGCCGGTGAACTCTCATCAATTTTCCGGTGAGTTAACGGTGATGATTCCTGTTTCGATACCAATACAGATCTTTTCTTTGTTCTACCCCATTTGAACTTATATCGACTTAAAAATTCCGACTTTGATATTAATTTTGGTAGAGTAAGTAATATTTCAACAAGTTCAACATCTTCTATTGCCGGAATTGGAAATCTACAACCACCACCGCCGCCGCCGTACATACTCTGTTTCTTGATAGAAAACGAATATATATATGAATCTTGAGAGAAAACAATGAAAATCCAGATGGGTATTACTGAATAATAATGGGGATATAATAATAAATCAATTAATATATTGATTGATTTGAGTGAATGTAAGATGGGATTTAAAGAGAAAGATTGAGGAATGAAGAGATTATGAGAGAGAGAGAGAAAGATGAGTTGTGTTGTGTTGTGTTGTTGCTTGGAGAAGAGGAGGAAATAATAAAGGAAAATATATATTTTGTGTGTGTAAAATAAAAAAGGGAAGGAGAGTGGCTGATGCCACGTGTCAAGTTGGTAGAGATGGGGTATCTCTAGGGTTTAGGAGAGTGGATTTTTTTTTTACATGAAAGTTTTACAATGATCTTTCATCTATCCAAGGAAAGATCTTCGTTTTAACATGTTTATGGTAGCATTTAGTTAATGTATGTGTATATTTGGTTTAATGATATTTGATTAGCATAATTAATATTAAAGGTTGTAATAGCTATAGAGTATCGTTGCGGTAGACATTGACATTAACGTTGGCAGATGTGTCGATCAGCATGTCTCGTCATCCCAAAGTGGGTGCCTTATCGCTCGGGTGGCGAGGTGAAACAACTTTTCTAGATTTTTTTAATTCCCCTCAATTTATTGGGCTACTTTTTTTATAAAAAAAAAAAATAAATTGATCGGTAAAATGATAATTGGTACAAAAAGAATTGCGGAGTATAAGCTATCAATTCTTTTTCTAGATTATGTTTTCTCTTTTCTTAAAACATTCTCAATCAAGCTCCTCTATTTAACGATCTCATCAATTAGACGGGCTATGAATGTACTTTCTGCATAACGGCACAAACTACTGAAAGAAATGGATTATCTTGCTGATGGAATATAGATAAATGATAAGAAGCGGGAAGATTTAAAACGACGCAAGAAAGATTTAATGAAATACAATTTAATCTAATAAAATGCATATCAATGGTGGTGCAAATGGCTAAGTTAATAGTGAGATAAAAGTGGTGAAAAGTGATTTGATAAAGAAAAAAAAAGTGATAAGATGACTCGGATCGAAAGTGTAAGATTCAATTGTAATGTAAATTTAGATTAGAATTTCGTCACGCCAAATCACAATTCCATTGGTTATAGATAACTTATACAGTAGTTTATCAATAAATTTACTAAAGGTAACTGGTAATACCTACTATTTTCCACCAACTTCAAAATGTCCTCCTTATTAATTTTGGGTGGTCTCAAATATGTATTCATTTTCATATTTCAAACAATTAAAAGAGACTTTAGTAAATATATATGTTATTTGATTGGAAAAATAATGTTAATGAATAATCTTAAAACTGTGATGGATGGAGTATTTAATTACAAAAGTTAACAATAGATTCTCTAGAGTATAAAGTATCGAATTAGACCATCAAAGTTATACAATTTGGGATTTTGGGAACCAAAATACTTAATTATACTATGTGGTGTAAAATTTGTACAAACTATAATTAATCACTACTTATGCCTTCAAAAAAAAATTAATCACTACTTACACTGATTAAATTAGTGTATTTTTAGTGCAACAAGTTACATCATTGTTTGTAACATTATTTATGGCTTTACTTTAAGGCATTTCAGTGTGATCACGTCGTATTTTAGCATTAGAACTTTCCCTGTTATATCATAATTAAAAAAAAAAAAATGAACGTTCAAAATTCTGGTTAGAACTGAAGTTCCTTGTTCATTGGTTCCTTGGATTGGGTCAAAATGGTTGATGCAATATTTCTTAAGTACACTTTGAGGAACTATGAGGTTCACCGGACGTTGACGATCTTTATGTTTTGTAGTCTCTAGTTCCTTTAAAAATGACTAAAATACCCTTGAATTTTTAAAACTTTTTTACCCTTTGAAAAACTGTGAGTGTGATGAAAATTCACGTTAAGAAATAAACTCGCAAAAAATTCGACCAAGGAGTCGAGAGTGAAACGGATAACATAGCACACGGAATGTGAATGTAATTTTTATTTTTAAAAAAGAATATATTGTGCTCGCGTTTTATTGTATTGTAGGAGTGTAGGACTATCTGAAACCTAAGTAAAAAAACCCGTGTTTTCTCGAGTAAGCAAATAAAAAATATTTCCTTTTAACTACAAAAAATAATAAATAGAATGATGTAGCACTACATTTCCACATAAAAGTATTTAAATCTATGTAATTAAACTAAAAGTTATCATTAACTTAGTTTTCACACTATATAGAGTTAACCGCAGGGTTGGTACTCGTGGTGATTTACACCCATAGTTTATTCACTTTACTATTTGTATTGAAAATTTCAAAAACACTTGTGTTATATAGATTGTCTATCCGTCTCTCGTTAAGTACATTAAAATGACTAAAATACCCTTATTTTTTTTACGTCATCTCTTCCCCTAACCTCCACTATCACTTCATCTCTTCCCCAAATCAAAACCCTAATTTTACACAAGCAATCCCCAAATCCTAAACATCGCATCCATCTCCATTATAAGATTTTGTTGTCTGTAGTCTTTAAAAGTTGAGATCCCGATAATATTTTAAATGGTTTTTAAAGTCGAGATTCCAATGTTCTTGATTTTGTATATCTCATATCCAATTGATGTCGTGAGCTTCATTTTAGATCTAACAAACTTTGACGTATGTTTGGTTGTATTGTTAGGGGTTTTAGATCAACGTAGTGGTGATGGTAATTGTATTTACTCTTTCTTATATGTGCACGAATGGTGGAAGATGATTGGAAGAATGGTCAATTTTGGTCAATGGCTAAAATAGTCATTGTAATGTCTTAACGCTGGAGATGTTAAACTTAACGAGTGAAGGACCATCTCTGCAACAATTTTATGTTTGTGGACTGACAATGCAAAACGGGAAACATGGATTAAGTGTATTACCGCGTGTGAACTAAACGGACGAACTATACATTTAACTCCACGTTGCAAGACAAAAATCATTTATATTAAATTGAGTATGCATGTCTAAAGAGAAAGTATTTAGCTTTAACATATAAATCGTTGCAATCCTATTCGACATCATAATATTATAATACTCGTACAAAAATGTACATCTCCACGTTGGATCATCTATTCTAAATGGAATCGTCGTTTTTCTAACAATATATATATATATATATATATATATATATATATATATATATATATATTCTTTGCGAGGATAAGATGCGTTTGATGAATTTTGTATATATAAGGAAATATAAGTTTAGAGTAATGTATTCTACGATTGTAAAACACGTTTGGTGGTGTACAAATCTCTTCCGTTTCATGCTTTTAGACTTGTAATCGCACAATTAGGCTACCTTTATGCTTTTAGTCTTGTACTCGCACTATTCAATGGTGACAATGAGTGGTGGTTAACCATCTATGTTGGTGTAAAACAAACAGAAGAATTAAGTGTTTAAATATATATTGAAGATGTTTAATATATATTTCATGTTTAATATGCGTTAGTAAGGTCGTATAACGGATAAAATGAATGTTTCTGATTATGAAGAAAGATTTTCTGGACTTGACCAAAATTTTTTATAATATAATTACTAGTGAAGCTAAAGGCAGTATGACGCTTGACACACGTCCGAAAAAATTAACATAATATTTTTATACAATGTTAAACGTGGTTATCGTAACGAACACAAACTATTATGACAATGATAACATTTAAGTCACTTAAAAACTGATCAAGCCTCTAGACTCTAGTTGTTGGGTCACTGACCCTACCTAGCTCTATAATCTATGTATGACAAAACTATTACTTAGATGCTGACCTCTTTTTATCAGCGTCCCTTTAAGCCTTTGTCGTTTTTCTACCATGTGTTAGACAATGTCGCTTATAACTTGTAAGCTCTCATCAGCGTATGTATGCACGCTAATCAAACCTTAAAATGATTACTCAAGTTATTAAAGCTGCTGAAGGTTAACTGAAACCTTTTTCTGAATTCTAAGACTGAAAATAAAGATAGAAGATAACTCATTGATGTGAAAGATCAATAGTTATCATTACCTAATCCAACAGTTATTACTCAGCAAAGTATATGGGTCTGACATATACCCATGTACTCAAGAAGGCTCATTCAAAAAGGTGGATTTAAACCGTATATTTTGTGTGTAAAAATAAATGAAGTCAACCATGCTTCCTTGTAGAAAAAGTACTTTACTTTTTCTGTTAATATGTATTAATATACTCAAAATCCTTCCCAAGAACGGGTTGTCAAAGATTTAATATCTTCAAAAATATTTATTAAATTTTTTATTCAAAACTGTTAAAAAAAAGTTATTCTACGAGTAATATAGAGGATTTACGGCTATAAATATTCGACTCAACAACCATATTGAATACACTTTAAAGCATTAAATATAACCTTTGATTTTGAGCAGTCACTCTTGTTAGTCAGCGAGCTTTGCGCCTATAGTTGTATTGAGATCACTGATAGTCATCAGAGTCCCTTTGCTGAGTGACTTGTTATATTTAAATTTGTCATCAATTTACAATTACTTAGATTAGTTTGTCTTTTTGCTTTCGCAAGTAATTGTTGTAAAATATTATTTGATTTAAATCAATAAAATTACGTTAAACTTGAATAATTGTATTTACAAACCCCCTACAATTAATTACTGTTAGTACTTTTTAATTATTAATTAAAATAGGACCAGCACACACACACACACACAAACACACACACACACACACATATATATATATATATAGAGAGAGAGAGAGAACAAAAAGCACTATAAACTTAGATTGAATCATTACACCTAGTCATTTAAAGATTTGATGTAACATCTTATGTAACACCCTCAAATTTCGAGTTGCGGAAGCGGTCGGGTCGGGTGTTACCAAATCAAATATCACAAGCACAAAGGTACATAATGAACGACTCTAAATGAGACGTTTGAAAATAGTTATAAATTTCCAAAATAAAAGTGTATACAAGTTGCGAGTTCGCAAAATAATTTCAATACATAATTTGTAATACAAAAGTTATGCAGAGAAATCCGGATGTTTGAAAACATTTGAATCGAGCTAGCATATCTTGTAGCAATCATAATCCTGCTGGGCACCTGAGAACACATGCTAAAACGAGTCAGCTATAAAGCTGGTGAGTTCATAGGATTGTTAGTTGCAAACATAAAGTATAAACCTTGTATGTTTTGGAAAATGATTCAAAATCCACGATTTTGATTTGTATTGTTATAGTATTATAAACCCGTGTGTAATACACCTATCGAGGTATCTCGTACCTAAGTGATTTAGTAGTGTACATAAGTACATCGAGGAAAACGGCAATCTATGCCTTGTTACCTATCAGGTAATGGTATGTCTATGATGATGTCAGGCAATCCATGCCTAGATGCTAACAAGTGTGTGTATGACATAGTCATATCGAGGGTGTGGCAATCCATGCCTAAGTACAATTTGAGTATGTGTATGACCACGTCATATGGTGACAAGTATTAATATTACTTATTTAGTAGTAAGGTGTTAGTATGCCCCATGGCATATTTTGTTGCCTCCAGCAATATGAAATTGTAGTCTCGCAGAACTATGATTGAGTATTTATTCAAATACTGAGTTAACGACCTCGCGTGAAAACTCACCGATCCGTTAACTAATGCGAATCTCGAGTGTAAGCTCGCCGATCCGTGAATGAGTGCGGATCACGAGCATAAGCTCGCCCATCCATGTGTTTGTGATTTGTATCGCTTTACCGCGATATCGTTTTGTGCCCACTCTACCGTTGTGACACCCGACGATTTAGGGTTACTGATTAACCTGCTAGAAACCTTAATTACGTGTGTTTAGTTTAGTATTAGGCTAAATACTTGTAATACTATTTATATTTTTTTTTGAATATACACTCCCATAATTGATTTATATTACGCTACGTAATTAGTTGTAATTACGCTTATGCAATTTGGTGAAATTGTGCGAAACAACCGGACGGAGTCCGACACCGTATAAATACGGACGTTGGTGAACAAAATATTAAATAATATGAAATTATTTAATAAACTCAAAAACTTACAAATATTATGGTGATAATATTTAACGAATCATTAATATCGTATTAAGTAACGCAGACGCAATGAAAATACGCGAACCACGCCCGACAATCGAACGAAAGTCGAAATACATTTTAGAACTTAAAATATAACATTTAGTATAAAACTATCAATCAAAACATCGTGTCTTTTAGCAATAACGAAAAACGTCCAAATAAAACGTCACGCGATTTAGAATCCGTAAAACGCTAACGCAAATCGAGAACGATAAATAAACGGAACATTTTTAAAAGTGTTTTCAAGTATTTAGAATAATTATCTCAATTGAAATTATCAAGATTTATTTTATATTAAAAACGCGTGTTTAAAACGATTAACGTATATATAAATGACGAAACAATCGGAGAAACGAACGAGAAACATAACAATTAAAATGAGAATTAAAATGTTGACCAAAAACCCAGCCTTGGTGGGGCCCTTGGGGCTGGCTCACTCCACCACACCACCTCATTCATTATCATTTTGATTCTTGATCTCTTAAACACTCCAACACTCCTCCATTCTTCATTCATGCACACCACCTATCAAAAACTCACCTCCCTTTTCTCCTTCCTCCATCCCATCGATTTTAACATCATCACCATAACAAAAACTCAGTTCCTTCTTCATCCATAATCATCATCTATCATTATTCATTCAAGATCAAGAACAAGAAAGTACTAGAATCAAGGCTCAGTGTCGCTATCTTGCGACACTCACCTGCGACACTAAACCTAATGTCGCATACACTGAGACACTTATCCTAATGTCGCTAAACCTGCGAAACTAACCCTAGTGTCGCTACTAGTGTCGCTAAAGACAGAAAACATGAAACTTGTTTTTCACTAAGTATTGAACTTGGGTAACAACTTATAACCACACATGATACATACTGTAACAATGTATACAATTACACAAACTTAATAATAATGTCTTTTAAGAATTATTATTACAAACTTTCACCAACGGGTACACGTTTTTGATAAACGAACTCGAACTACTATTTGGACATACTAGTTGATGAACTATCTTTAGGTGGACATAAACCCCCCACCTACCCGATTGGCTTAAGTGGACATTAATCCCCACTTATACAATCGCTATAGATGGTCTTTTGAGACATCTACTTATACAACCTCATACGTTTAGGGCGTTAGGAGGTTGCACACGGGACGAGAACACCCACTACTTACTAATATTTGATATTGCTTGCTACCTGCTTAACTCTGGTGAGTTTCATAGCCCCTTTTTACTGTTTTTCACTGGGGTGAGAATACATACAACTATTTTATATAAACTGCTTTATGATCACAAGTACTGGCAACAACTTTTTGTACGGATTGCACGAGACCTTATGATAATCCACTAAAGTCCTCTACCCATCATAGTTCGTTAATATATGCGTGAATATTATTGGATAGTACTATCAGGGTTTGACAAACCTCGTCCAGGCTAGTCGCGCTAGCCAATCCACGGGCGCAATATTATTTGTGAATTAGAGGTGTATCGGATTAGTACACTTACCGAAGGCAAACAACGTTAAGCTCGAACTATGAGACTCATGCAAATGGTATACTTATATTTGCAATATGCAATACTTTTACTTGTCGTTGGCTAACGATACTTTTACTTATCATTGTTGAATGATGTAAACTTGTGAAATCTTGTGGATCATTTTAGCAACTGATTACTTAACAAACCTATGAACTCACCAACTTTATGTTGACCCTTTTAGTATGTATTTCTCAGGTAACCCGCCGCATTAGAAAGCTTTTGGAAAGCTTAGCTTGAGTCGCATTGTTTTCAAAACATCAAGAGATTAGATTGCATGTAGCTGTATTTTGTAAATTCGGTAATGTGTTAGAAATCTCCTAACGGTTTATGCGAACTCCAGATATATTTTGTAAAAATTTGAATTATTGTAATGTAACTATTTTTCAAACGTCTCATATAGAGGTCGTTTGGTTTAATTTTTGTGTTGTGATATTTGATTTGGTCGGCGCCCCCAGGACACCTCTTACTTCCGCTGCCACGTGTTTTTGGGGTGCGACAACCGTGACATCATTTTGTGTCCACTTTACCATGGTATCGTTATGTGCCCATCTGGCGCTGATTGCTCGCAAGCAATGTATGAGAGTCAGCAGTACTACGACATGCCTAACTTGAGTAAATGAGAGCCGACAGTACCACGAAATGTCCGACTAGTGTATTTTGAGAACCGGCAGTACTACGACATGCCCGACTAGTATGATCGTATTTGTATAAGCGTATGTATATCCATATACATAAGTAAATTGTAGGTAGCACCAAGTACTTTGAGATTGTATATAAATATGTGTATATATACGTACATACATATATATATATATATATATATATATATATATATATATATATATATATATATATATGAGTCTTGGTTTATCAAACACATCAAACAAATTACTTACATTCGATAATATTGTCCCGCGACAATATGGCCAAAGTATAGTGATAACCTAATCAGGTTATAAAATGGTAGTCATTGTTTAAGATCTAGTGAAATACAATTGTAACCTACCTAGGTTAAGTATTGATATTGTTCTACGACAATATGATGGGTGTAATCCTAAGCATTACACATTTCGTATTACATACAGTGAAGTAGATAAGTGTGAATTATAAAAGTTTATCATTATAATTCAAAACAGTAGTTGTGCATGTGTCTCACCCCAAAAACAGTAAAATAGTTGAAAGAGTGGGGCTATGAACTCACCCGAGGAGTTAGCGATCCTACGATAAGCGCGTCGTCCGATGGGTAACCTGTCGCACCCCCAAATTATGATGCGGAAGCGGGTCGGTTCGGGGCGCGACTAATCAAATATCAAGCACACAAGGCATACAATGAACGACTCTATATGCGTCGTTTTACAAAATACATTGATATTATAAAAGTTTTACACTGTTATAATATAGTTTACAAAAGCTCTTGAGCCAAATGGTAGAGATTCTATGGCATAACTAAATTATACAAAATATAGTAATGCATGACAATCTCTTGATGTCTGAATGCGACTCGAGCTAATGGGCATCCTGAGTGAGCAGACCTAATGCTGCTGTGAACCTGAGAATACACGCTAAAATGGTCAGCTAAAAGCTGGTGAGCTCACAGGTTTAATGATAAAGTGTAATGTATGAATCGCAAGATTTAAGTATGAATATTTGTAATTAAACAAATAAATAATTGATAAATGATGTATATAACTGCCATGAGCACATAGTCTGAGCTTAACTGAGGTGTCAGGATCACAATTAAGTGCCTGAGCGAGGGTGCCTCTATGCGTATGCCTAATCAACACACGTATGAACAAATGATAATGCGTCCGTTTGACCAGTCAGTGCTTGCTGACCCGGACGGGGATTGTCAGTCCCATATGGTACCATACACTAACATTCACGCTACAAAGTATTACCAAACTATGCTTGGAGGACTTAAAAGATTAGATTATAAACTCATGCAGAATATAGCGATATTTGATACTTGCGTTCACATGTAAAACAAAACAAGCTTGTATTCTCACCCCTAGAGTAAAAACGGTAAAATAGGGGCTATGAGACTCACCTGAGTCTAATGAGATGCTATCAAGCACAATTGATGGCTTACAAGAGAAATGATGTCGTCTCCAACGACTGAAACCTGCTGCGCGTCCTAAACGCGCAAGGTTTTAATGATTAGATGTTGAAACCTGCCGGGCGTATTAAACGCGCAAGGTTTAATTGGTAAGATGTCTCAAGAGACCATCTATGCTAGTTGTTCTATTAACTAGTTATGTCCAAATCATTTGGTTAATGTTTATGTTTGAAGTTGAGAAAGTGTATACGGCTCGTTGGTGACGGTTTGTAATAATAATTTCAAACTATTATTATTATACATGATCTGTTGTACTTAGAAAAGTATATGTGTTTCGTGTGTAAGTCGTATCGTATAAGTTTAGTTGTTATTCAAGTTCGTTATATCCTTTACATTATATTTCGTAGGTTACAAAATTTGGTACGGGTCCTAAAATTGAAATATGCCATTTTCGACCCCTAGACGACCCCGAAAGGCCTAAAACCGCCTAGGCTATGGTACATAGCTTTGATCATTGGGCCGTTTTCGAGTGACCATGTGACTTTTAGCCCAATCCGTTACAATAAATTTTTCATCGAGAAGCTACCCTGAAAACACTTGTGAACTTGTGAAATTCTTCGGCATTTTTACAAAAATTGTTCCGTTTCAGTAATCTAGCCGTTCGGCTATAAAGCTCTAGCCGTTCGGCTATGGAGCACCTAGCCGTTCGGCTATGGAAGTCTAGTCGTTCGGCTATGAAGCACCTAGCCGTTCGGCTAAGGGAAGCCTAGCCGTTCGGCTGATCTAGTCCAGCCGTTCGGCTCATCTAGTCCAGCCGTTCGGCTCATCAATCCAGTTTCAGTCTGTTCGCGAAATCAGTTGGGAAAACGACTATAGGTTCGATTTTTGGACATAAACTACTTGATAGAACACTAATACATGATGATATATGTTATTTAAACACGAAATTTAAAAGAAAAGTGAAAGATTTCTTACGGTTAAAAATGAGGAATGGATGATGATGATGATGCCGAAGAAGATGAAGGAGATGATGAAGATGGAGATGGTGATGATGCTTATCGCTGCTGCTGATCTCGCTATTGTTAATATTGTTGTTGTTGTTTTGATTTCGAAGGAGGTCGAGAGAGAGAGCAGAGATAGTTTGATGATGAAGATGAAATGAAGGAGAAGAAGAAGAATAGTCCGGCCAACTCCAATTATTGGAGTTGGTTGGCTCCTACGCGTAGTATAAAATACCCGTGTTTTTGTACCCGATCGTAAAAGTGGTATAATATTTTCAAATGATAAATTTCTAAAAATGATATCGTATATTCTTTTATTCGAAGTATTTTATAAAAATACTTTTAGTGAGATATAAAAATATATCTTTGTTTTCAGTTTGAATGACGGATATGGTTCGAATGGTTTCGTCGCGTTTGAGTAAGATTGAATAAAACTAATATGTTTTATTTTTGTCTAATGTAAATTGTAATTATTATTTTCAATAATAATACATTATTTATAAGTTTTGTCGCGAATGTTTTTACTTTGTACGATACAAATACTTTATATATTATCGAATTAATATATAATAAATACTGAGCATATTAAATAATAGTTTCATATTACTTAATATTTGTTTTCACCAACGCCCGTGTAAATGAATCGGATTTTGACCGATTTGAAAATGCACGATTTAATTTAATCGCGTACTGATATATATTCATCAATATATATATTGATACATACAATTAGCCTAATACATAGCTAATTACATGTGTTTCTAAATGATTAGGAACTAATAACTAGTCCTAATTTGATGGGTGTCATATAACCTCCTAGTGTCCTAAACACGTGAGGTTATATGAGTACGAGACAAATCAATTTGTCTAAGCTAGTTGTGTAAGTATTCATTTGTCGTTCAGGTTTGGAAACCATGTACGGGGGTCCGGGGGCAGCGCCCCTGGTAGCGGGGTCCAAGGGGTGGCAACCTATAACACCCCATATTTAGCACCATAATTTTTTTTTTTAAACAATAAATTGGAAGCGTAGGTTATGACAAATATTGTTAAGCCATTTTACAAATAATACATAAAGTCATAATATTCTAAAACCATAAAATATTAAACTGGGTGTTATATAATTTCAAGACACAATATGAACGCATCCCAAATAAATATCAGAGTGCACACTGGTCGTCAAACATTCCATCTAAATCCACACTTCTTGCTCCTCCCATAATATCATAATATAACCTGCAAGAAGTAGTGTGGGGGATTAGCACGAAACTAAGTGAGTCAACCTGTCACTATCAGCACAATTCAGTATAACAGTACTGATTATCAGCAAATATCACATAGACACTGACACAACATCACCAAGAGGATCGGTGGCCCTTGTGGCGCCCTCAGCCGCGGTGGCCCACCAAGCGACACTTATGATCACTGCAGGCCAATACAGTGATCTACCGATAGCTGGTTACTACCTTTAGTCAATATGTGTTCCATTCTCAACACATGATCACAAATCTCACATTGACGAACCTGTAGTAACCCAGCCCAACAATCGTTGACCTCCGAATCACCAAATGTCAGAAGGCGACTCATCACATATTACACGTGTATTTCATCAATCTATAGTCAACAATTCAACAATCACAATAGCAACTATGTTCACTGGTTGTAACCAAATATGTTACAACCAAATCACACTGAGAGTACAAGTCCAGTCACCGACTACCATAGTCACCCACTCAGTAGTCTAATATCACTGAGTCTTCTCCATATCTGAGAATACAACAAAATAACACAAGTCAGTTACTTGTATATAAATTTATACAACATTATTCCAATATTACAAATAACCATCTTAACAACATAATTCACAATCACTTATCAAGTTTAAGGATCATTATGATCGTCTTATCTCCTTAATCATTGTTAATTAACATAATTAAACCATTAACAAGATTATTAACTTAAACCCAACATCACAACTTTATCTAAACACTACTTTATCTACCTCATTATCCTTACCAATTTATCATTATTAGTTAACTCCCATCTATGCACCTTACTCCATTTAATAAACACTTTTACAACATTTTTAATATATTTCATAAAACTGGACAGCAGCTGATTAACTCACTTTTCGACAAACTTAAGATCAGTTCTGTGCAGTAAGGCCATACCCAACAGAAAATAGACTTTCCCACCTTTTCAACGCTATATTACACATCAAAAACGAAGTTACGGTTATTTAGTTATAATTTATTAAAAACAGCCTATTTCTTATCTTATATAAGCAAAAAAATAACAATCAGATTTCAAGTGCAGGGGAAGTACCCACCGGGTAAGGGGAGTACCCACCAGGTACTCTCCATTTCACCACAACAGAAATTGCCCTAAACTGGGCTACCCACCGGGTAAGGGTAGTACCCACCGGGTACTTGCCCCAGACCTCAAAACCTGCTGTTCAACACGACTAACACTTCAAAAACTCAATTTCTAGCTTATCAAAACACTTTCAAACCTCAAATAACTTCAACCAAACATGTTATAACATCACATAACTAAGTTTTCAATCCTCAATTCATCACAATTCAAACAAATCACCTAAAACCTATAAATTGCACATTTTAACTAAATTTCAAGGAATTAAGAAATTTCATGAAATCATCATGAAATTTACATATTAAGATCAAGAATCATCATTCAATTATCACACAACTAATTTCTAACTTCAATTCAATACACCTCTCAATTAACAACTAATTTTTTTATCAAAACAATTCATAATCACAAGAACACTTACAAGATGAGTGATGAAGAAGAACAAGCTGTGAAAATCCAAGAATCACAAGAACAATTTGCTATCTTCTTTTGTGGGTTTAATTTGCAATAAAAGAGATTAACAATTTAGCAAGTTTTTAGAGAGAGTTTTAGAAGAAATTTGGAAGAGAAGAGTTTAGGTCGGTCTCTCCCAAAACCGACCCCAATATAGATATAATTATTATACCCGCTCTAACTCTATTGTCTGAAACCTAATTATCAATCACAGAAAACTATTTTATTTTACCGTCATCTAAATTAAATTAAAACAGTTAATAATTTATTAGTCACAATAAACTATTTAACTCTTTTACCCATTTATTTTCAAATAATACAACAAACTTATTTTCCGACACATTAAATAATAATTTTCCGTCAGAAAATATTAAAATATTACTAGACCCGAATACTGGGTGTTACACAACCCCTGGTCCAAGGGGCGGAGCCCCTGGCTGGGGTCGAGCTAGCAGGTCAGCTTAGAAAATTTTTATTTATGCTACATAGCTTTAGTAAAAACGCACGTGAAATCCAAATTCGGAGTAAAATTAAGTGGCAAAATCTTAGTTTTGACACTTAGTGAAAAACATGTGTTTTTAAGGTTCTAAGTTTTGCGACATAAGGACTGTGTCGCTAAAGGGGTTCTGCGACACAAGGGTTTGTGTCGCCATGTGCGACATCCGCAATTTAATGCGACATAATGTGTTGTGTCGCTATATGCGACGTTCGGATTTGCTGCGACATAAAGGCTTGCGTCGCACCATGCGACATAATTAATTATTGCGACATAACCTGCGACATAGGCTGTGTCGCAATACTGTTTTTGGGCTTCTGCGATACAACGGTCTGTTCGACGATTTTCACCCAAAAATCAAGATCTAACCTATTTTCGGGCCAAATCTAGTTGATATAATGTTAAAACATGTTGTTTTAAGTATTTCTAGCTCGAAATAACAAAGAAAAGAGAGTAAATTCTTACGATTTTGGAGATCGAGCAAGAAAATGGTGATGATGAACTTGATGATGAAAAAGATAAAGATGATGGTGATAGATGCTTGTTGCTGCTGGTTTCGTTGTTGTGTTGATTTCAAAGATGGTGATGATGTTGGTGGCGGTGGTGTAAACCGAGAGAGAGGCCGGGGGGAGAGAGTAGAGATGGATGGATGTGTTTGGGTGTGTGTGTAAAATGAATGGAAATGAAAAATGAGGGTGGGGGTGTGTTTAGGGTCAGCATTTTGTTAGGTGGGGAGTACACTGCCTCCCAAATTGCAGTGTAATTTGACCCGTGTTGGTGTACCCGATCGTAAAATAATTTAGAATTTAAAATCATAAATTTTGTTAATATGAATTCGTATATATATTTTTTATCAAAGTATTTTATAAAAATACTTTACTTGAGTTATAAAAATATAAGTTCGTTTCCGATTAGATTGACGGATATGTTTCGTATGGTTTTGTTGCGTAGAATACGTTTTTACTAAAATGAAATATATTTCTAAATGAATTAATATTATCCAAGTAAATGATGTTTATTCCTAAGAATATGACATCATTTAGTAAAGTTTTTTCACCAACATCCGGGTTTGTACTTTCGAGTTCTTTTAGATTTGTTGTCGCGCGATTTTAATAAATCGTGCTCGCGCGTGTGTGTGTGTATATATATATATATATACACGAAATGAATATATGTACTTAGTCCGAATTTTAACTAATACGTATATTAATGATGTTGTAACAACCTCAAATTTCAGGTTGCGGAAGCGGTTGGGTCGGGTGTTACCAAATCAAATATCACAAGCGCAAAGGTACATAATGAACGACTCTAAATGAGACGTTTGAAAATAGTTATACATTCTCAAAATAAAAGTGTATACAAGTTGCGAGTTCGCGAAATAATTTCAAATACATAATTTGTAATACAAAAGTTATGCAAAGAAATCCAGATGCTTGAAAACATGCGACTCGAGCTAGCATATCATGATAGAAATCTTAATCCTGTTGGACACCTGAGAACACATGCTAAAACGAGTCAGCTATAAAGCTGGTGAGTTCATAAGATTGTAGTTGAAAACATATGTAGTACCGTGGATCACGAATCGCAACTGGAACTTGTACAACTTGTGCGGAATACAAGATATACAACAAAATAAGAATTAAAGAACATGAAGTATTCAATCAAAACTGCTTTTGTACTTCACAAAAACACAGAGAGAAACTGTGTGAATTATTACAAAAGATTTAGCTCAAAATGAACTAACAAAAGCCTATTTATAGACTTACTGTGCGACAATACTTAAGTAATTTTGACCTGGTCAACTCCGACAATGCTATTGTCGGAGTGACCATTACATCCGTCAATACACTAATCACGGAACTGTTATTGTCGCAACACCTAAAACATTTAGACAGATTTACAAAACAAATAAAAATCAAGCGTTAGACAATTTTCTCCAACAAACTCCCCCTTGGATACTGCTTGATATCTTGAAACTTGAGCTTTATGTATATCCAGGCAGATTGCAACCAACATGAACACCTTGAGCACAACATACTTCAACTACTCGTTGAAACTTCAAGGCCATAACTTCATCATCAAATGCATCATCATAAATAATCGGATTCACTAGTAGAGCTTCCAGATCATCTTTTGAGAGATTTATCAAACTCAAGGGATTGAACACATACACATTCGTTTCTCGATTCCACATTATGTCTCCCTTGTAATCTCTGTCATAGCATCCAATTTCTGCTTCTCCCGTGCTCCCATTATACTTCCAATAGCTAACAAATTTCCAAAAATTAACTGGAAGTTTTTCAAGTGGAATTTTCCTTAGACATTTTACCCGTGGATAAGTAGTAATCACTCGTGGTTGATTGGAGATAGGTTCAATGTCGAAGTAATCCACAGTTCTTTTTGGAAATGTCTCTTTGACCCACGTGTATTTTCCTTTATTGCACTCACGAGATAGTACTTCAGTCATCCAATCCACCAGACCATTTTTAGAATGATTTATAATGTCAATTGAAGCAGTATGATTGACTTCACACTTTGGAAGTTTTTCCAGTGCTTTAAAAGTTGGATGAAAATATTGAATCCCATCCGTTCTCTTGATGATAAACACTTTGTTATCATTATCATACTTCCATCGAATAATCCTTCCAACACACTCATGTCTTGGTATTTTAAATAACTTTCTGGTCTTTATTTTCTCAGGCTCAGGTTGTTTAGAAAACCACCATGGAAATTTTTGTTCAGGTTCTTTCTCTTCGTCTGAATCAACCCAAAATCCTTCTTGAGTACACATATCAGACCGAACTTTTTCTGGGTGAAGTTCATCTTCAGAATCTTCCCAGTCTTCAACATGAACATTATCAAAATCTGATTCAAACCCTGGAGGAAATTTTGGATCATCAAACTCATCAAAATCATACTCTCCGTTATTACACAACTCCACAAACGGAACCAAATCATCAATAATAACATTCAATGGAGTAGGACATAGAATCTCTTCTTCTTCAACACTATCTGATAACTCTTCTTTATCAAATCTGCGTGAAGATTCTCCAAGCTCAAACATAGAATTTTCACCAAGATCATCAAACATATTTCCAAGGTATAAAGCATTTAAGTCTTCTTCACCAAGATCATCAAATTCCATATTTTTAAAACTTGGTTCGGGAGTCAAAACCATAGCAGGAGGAGGAACAAAACTGATTGGTTCAACATACAAGGGTTCTTCCATGTCATCATTTTGAACCAGTACCATTGCTTGAGAAAAATTTGACTGATCACCATTACCATCATTTCCACTAGGATCATCAGAATCACCAGATCTTCCAACATTTTCTTCAAACATCATCATGAAATCCTTCATTACCTTGATCATTTAATCCAGCATTTCCTTGATCATCATCATTATTCTGATCATTTGCATTATCATCAACATCATCATCAACATCAACAACATCATGCACATTCTCCCCCTGATCACCTAATTTTTCTTTCAGAAGAAAGATTTCTTGTTCAAGTGATTCAATCCTTAAAGTCTGAGAATTAATTTGTTGACCTTGATTGGCAATAAGAACATCCTAAGTGCCAATTCGTTGCAAAGCATGAAATAAATCATCTCTCAACTTATCCACTAGAGTCAATAAAGGATTCACAGTTTGTTGAAGAGAAACATCAAGAGCTGCCATACTCACAGTAGGAGTAGCTGTTGTAGATGAAGTTCCAGCAGCTGCAGAAGATGAAGAAACGGGTACTGATGAAGTATCAGGAATAGAAGTAGAAATACCAGGTTTAGAAGAAGTGACAGGCATAGATATAGAAGAAGAAATTGCTGATGAAGACATAAGCAGAGAAACAGAAGAATGCATTGCTGAAGAAGATACATGCAAAGATTCAGAAGAAGACATTGCTGAAGAAGTCACTGGGAATGAAGAAGAAGAAGATCCAGTATCAGAAGAAAAAGTTCTATTTACAATCAACTTCCTTCTTTGAGTAGGTCTAGACTCAGGTATATACTCAGGATCCTGGGCCTCTTCTCTTTGTCGTCTCAAATCTTGTCTTTCCTTCTCTATATTTTCTTCAGTCTTCCTTTGAGAAGCTAATGATTCTACAAAAGTCTTAGGACGAATAGGTTCCTCATCCTCAGAACTAGATGATTCAATCTCAACAAGATTTTCAAGATTTTGTTGAACAACATCATCAATCTCATGAACTATTGGAGGTTCATCTTCCTCTTGAACTGACTCCCCCTCAGATGAAACTTCCTCACTATCATCATCTGATTCCATTTGAATGTCTATCTGAGGTGGAAGTAAATTTTCATCAATAATATGTCCAAAGAGATCAAAAGTTGGTGGTGTAGCTTTACCACGATAACTATTACAATCAGCAAACACCCTTTTTGGAATCGGAGTATGATGCAAAATCTCTCCATGGTATGTAATTCCTTGAATATGTTGATCAAAAATCAGCTGGAGAAATCGTGGGTACATGAAAAATCCATCTTCGTTGATGTTCCCAACCAAATTCTCAAAAATGTATCTCGAAAAGTTATATGGAATGTTGAGTACCAAAGATGTCATTAAACCAGCTAAGTGGTAACTCATTGCATCAAATCCAGCTTTTCTTGGAGATATACAACCAATCAAAGTATGAGCCAGAAATTTTCAATGTGGACAAAAATGATTATTCATAATATGAACATCTTGTGGTCCTTTAGTACAACCCATTTGTTGAAGACAACCATCAATAATATTTCGTGGAATATTATTTAAAGCATTTACATCATCACCTAATTGCAAAGTGTGTCTAATCAATTCCTCAGTGAGTACAAGTGGTCTTCCATCAACTGTGGCTGTGATACAAAAAGGTTGAACATCCGTGTGATATTCAGCAGTTATCCAAAAATCAGTCATA
Source organism: Pseudognaphalium luteoalbum (assembly GCA_963422505.1). Lineage (NCBI taxonomy): Eukaryota > Viridiplantae > Streptophyta > Magnoliopsida > Asterales > Asteraceae > Pseudognaphalium > Pseudognaphalium luteoalbum. The sequence continues at coordinate 32,684,732 of OY730194.1, read as the reverse complement.
TGATCTTCATAGATATTTTCCACTTGAACTGTCAAAGCATGAGAAATCCTTGATTATAATAAAAACCTAACCATGGGAAAGAATTTCCTGGTTTCAGTTTTATCCGGTGCCTCAAGTAAATAAGCTGTTGCATTGTGACGTTTCTCAAAAATTACTGCCCTCCTAATCACATCAGGTTGTGCTGCAGCAATAGGATCGGGTTCTGCCATGATATATAAATACAAGCTGCACAAAGTATATGTTAAGCAAAAGACCTAAACATACTTTGAAAAAGTTTCAAAAATCTGAAAATTTCTAAGTGTTGAAAGCATGCGACAATAATCACTTGAGCACTATTCATGCGACAATCACATTTTTATACGACAATAGTTATTTAAAAGAATACACACACAAAGATATCCGTGAATAACATTGTCGGAGTACTATTCATGCGATAATAATAATGGATTGTCGTAACAAGTGGTCAAACAAGTCAAAGTCAACAAAGTCAAATTCATGGAACACTGTTCATGCGTGAATAAGCTATTCACGCATCAAAACCCTAATTCACTATTCATCCGACAATGGTTATTGTCGGACGATTCCTAGGGTACTGTTCATGAACAGTGTTTTTTGCACAAAATCAATGATTAAAACTTATTTACAAGGAGATAAAGAGGGAAAATTATACCAATCGATGCGGAATGAGAAGGCGTACATTTCTATCGGAACGAAATCGAGTGAATCGTAGCACACAGAAAGTAATCGAAGAAAACCTCAACCGGCAGCGTATTGTCGGAGATATATATTGTCGGAGTAAAAGGTTTTGTCGGATAAAGTGAAAGAGTGTGAAAAAAATTCAAATTTTGAAATACTTATACACTCCTTTTTATTTTATTATCCGTGAATAAGATTTGACATATATAAATCCAACAATAACTTTTAATGAAACATTTTAATCAAATCAAATTTACTTTGGATAAAATGCTAAACTATTTAAAAACTAAAAGTTTGAAAAAATGAAAAATCTTTAAACTAGATATTTACAAATTAACATAACAGAATAAAAACAAAATATTTTTGTTGGTATAATTCTCATGAGTTGGGATCATATTGGGATATATGAATGTATTTATTTTTATTTTTTAAAAATGAAAGTGTATTTTGATTGTTAGTATTTTTAACCTCTTTAAATTTACTAAGCATTAATAAAACATACTTTCTAGGAATCATTCTACATGTGATTATTGGTATTATTGTTCTCTTAAACACTCCTGCATTTAAATATCTTTAATTCTTTTATTATTAGCATGCATATTACTTTATATAATCTAAATAGTAATATACTTTTAAGTTCATAATATATTAGTATTTTCATATAAAGAGTGAGAATATGATGATATCTTTTGAAGTACACATATATGTTGGAATGACACTTAGTCACATATGTCATACCCCGGGTTGGACTTATAAACTGTATCACAGGTCTATACATCGTATAACAAAGTGATAGAGTTTATTTTGATTTGATATATGAAACTTTGGAATATTTGCAAGTCCATTTATAAAAATATACCAACTAAGATCTGTACCTAGTACAACAAATAGTCAATATATTTCCCCTGATATCATAATATTAAGACCTTAAATCATGAATCATAATATACTAATCCTTCAAAATTTAAGACATTTATTATCATTTTGATAACCGTTGATCATTTTGATTAGACCTTTGATTGTCATATATTATTTTTTTGAATTATGTAAAATAATATGCATATATGGTTAAAATTTCTTAGACAAGGTACTTTAAATGCAAAAATACCTACCAATATATCACATATAAAATTAATTAGTAGAAATTTGGTTTTAAAATGCTATGTAAACCTACTAACACATCAAATATAGTACTTATCATTTCTTTTACGTATTATTTATTAATACATTTCCCAATGTACTATCATTTCCCAACTCTTTACACAAAATCTCCCCCGATTTTTTATTTTTGCAAATGTTTTTGGATATTTATTTTTATAAAAGAAAACAAGCAAACAACAAACAGAAAATATAATCTTAAAGATCCAAAGTTTACTTAATTTGATCCAAATGTTTCATACCGAGCATCGAAATGAGTTCCTCAAAACGTGATTTGGAAAAAGCTTTGGTAAACAAATCAACTCTTTGTTTCAATGTATCAACATGAACCAAAATGATCAAGTTTTTCTCATAGCAATCCCGGATGAAGTGAAAACGTATTTCAATATGTTTAGTTTTTGAGTGTTGAACGGGATTACGTATGATACTTATGGCTGCAGTATTGTCAATATGTAAAGGAGTTTTGGTAAGAAGTAAACCATAATCTCGAAGTTGTTGTTAAATCCAGAGGATTTGCGAACAACAACTGGCAGCAGCAATATATCCTGCCTCCGCAGTAGAGGTAGAAACCATGTTTTATTTCTTGCATTGCCAGGTCACGAGTCGATCTCTCAAAAATTGACATCCTCCTGATGTTGAGTTGAAGTCAATACCACATCCGCCATAGTCAGAATCAGAGTATGCTGAAAGTGTAAAATCTCCATCATTCGAGTACCAGATGCCTAGATCAGGCTTGCCCTTCAAATATCTAAAAATTCTCTGTACGGCCCTCAAATGTGAGACTTTTGGATTTGCTTGATACCGCGAACAAATAGACACAGCAAACATGATATCAGGTCTTGAAGCAGTTAAGTACATGAGAGAACCAATCATTGACCGATATTCCTTTTGATCGGTTGGTGTGTCATCAAGAGCAGGTCCAATTTTTTCAACAAGATCAATGGGAGTTGAAATAGATTTGACATCCAACATCGTAAATTTCTTTAAGATGTCATGAACATACTTCGTTTGATGTATGAAAATGCCCTTGTCTAGTTGCTGAACTTGCAATCCTAGAGAGAAAGACATCTCCCCCATTGAACTCATTTCAAACTTAGACTTCATGATATGCTCGAATTCTTTGCACAAACTATCATTTGTAGACCCAAATATAATGTCGTCCACATATACTTGAACGAGTAGCAAATTACCTTTTGTTTTCCGAATGAAGAGTGTACTATCAATTTGACCTCTCAAAAACCCATTAGCGAGAAGATGTTGAGATAAAGTCTCATACCAAGCTCGAGGAGCTTGATGTAACCCGTATAAGGCTTTATCCAACTGAAACACATAATTTTGGAATTTAGGATCTTCAAAACCCGGTGGTTGTTTGACAAACACTTCTTCATGCACTTTCCCATACAAAACTGCACACTTGACATCTAACTGATATACTTTGAAATTCATGAAAGAAGCATATGCTAGAAAAATCCGAAAAGATTCAAGCCTAGCAACCGGAGCAAAAACCTCGTCATAATACAAACCTTTAATTTGAGTGAATCCTTGAACCACTAATCTTGCTTTATTACGAACCACAATTCCTCGATCATCTTTCTTATTTCTGAAAACTCAACGCGTGCCAATTGGATGAATATCCTTGGGAGGTTTCACCAATGTCCAAACTTGCAATTTTACAAACTGCTGCAATTCTTCTTGCATTGCTTGAACCCAAGAAGAGTCTGACAAAGCTATCTGAACATTCTTTGGTTCAATTTGTGATAAGAAACAAGTAGAAGACTTGTGTTGATGTCGAGTTTTGATCCCATCAGAAACATCTCCAATCACATTTGTGAGTGGATGTTTATGGTCAGAATTAACCCGCAAAGTAGGAACATATTCCACATTCAAGTTGGTTCCTAAATGTGAATCCTCAGGATTACTTACTACTTCATCACTAGAATCATCATGAGTTGAATCTTCTAGTTCAGTAGAAGGTTCCTGAAAATCTTCAGTATCATCAGGATTTGAAGTTGTGTCATCTTCATCATTTGTCATAGGTTGAGAAGGTTCGTGAGAAATAGATTCTTCAGTTGATTGTGGAGGAGAAAGATTAGAAGTAGATACTGGTGTGACAGGAATAAGAAGCGGCTCAACAGGAGAAGAAAGAACCGGAATAACAAAATCATCAGAATCCTCAACAGAAGATGACACATCATGATGAAACGGAGCAAGAGAATTAAAGAACGAGTCATAGTCAAATAACCATTCTGGACCGATCCCATCGGATGGAGAAGAATACCGTAAAAATTCAACCTCATAGCATTCTTCTATTCGATGTGATGTCGTGTTATAAACTCTTTTGTTTTGAGAATTTGCTGAGTAACCTAAGAAAAACCCGGAATCTACCAATATGAGGCAATGCATGCCTAAGTGTGAATTGAGTAAGTGTATGACCATGTCATATCATAATAAGTAATAAACTAGTATGCCACCTGGTACATTGTGTTGCCTCCAGCAACATGTAATTGTAGTCCCGCAGAACTATGATTGAGTATTTAGCCAAATACTTTGTTAACGACCACGAGTGTAAGCTCACCGAGCCGTTAATGTGTGCGAGTATCAACTCGTATGTTTGTGATTTGTATCGCTTTACCACGATATCATTTTGAATCACTTCTCACAGTGATCTCGTTTTGTATCATCCACGATGATATCGTTTTGTGCCCACTTTACCGTGACATCGTTTTGTGCCCACTTTACCGTGGCATCGTTGTGTATCACCCACGGTGATATCGACCGGTATTGCTCGCAAGCAATATGAGAGCCGGCAGTACTACGACAAGCCCGACTAGAGTATGTGAGAGCCGACAGTACAACGACATACCCGACTAGTATAATCGTGTTTGTATAAGTGTATGTATATTCATATACATAGTTAAATTGTAGGTAGCACCAAGTGCTCGGGATAGAGTACGAGTATGTATATATATATATATATATATATATATATATATATATATGTCAATAATCAAACGTGTATAGCAGAGTTTCATGCAGCGCATGAAAGTAATTTATTGTACCTAAATATGTATATACAATACTTAGATAGTGGGTGTATCATAATAAGCCTAGGTATGAATGATCATCACCTAGTTGTTTGGCATTAGTATAAGGAACTATACTAACATACGTTACTATCGTATACTCCTAGCCTCAGCCTAGCAAGTATATTGAGGTCCGTGATTAATGTTTACATAAGTACAATCCCATTCTAATCATCATGGAGTGTATCAGCAGTCTTAGTTCCTAAAAGGAAAACTAATCCTGTAACAAGTCTAGTTGTTGTCCAGTATAGGTAGAACTAACCAGTTCTAGTATATTTGATAGTATTGTCCCGCAACAATATGATAAGTGAGTAGTGGTAATTATTTTTCAACAATATAGTAGTGTACAGTGGTAACCTATCTAGGTTAAGTAATGATATCGTTCTACGACGATGGGATGGGTGTAATTTTTAAGTATTACACATTTTGTATTACATAACAGCAATATATTTAAGTGTGAATTATAAAAGTTTATTATTATAATTCGAAAACAGTAGTTGTGCATGCGTCTCACCCCGAAAACAGTAAAACAGTAGGAAGAGTGGGGCTATGAACTCACCTGAGGAGCTAGCAATTTCCAAGATACGTGTGTCGTGCCAATAGTAACCTCCTGGTGTCCTAAACACGTGAGGTTATTTAAGTAAGTGATTTATCAGTCTGTATAAACTAGTCGTTCAAGTATTCGTTTGTTGCTTAAGTTTAGAAATGGCGTACGGGGGTCCGGGGGCAGCGCCCCTGGTAGCGGGGTCCAAGGGGTGGCAACCCCTGGTGGGGTCTAAGGGGCAGAGCCCCTGGCTGGGGTCGAGCTGGTGGGGTCCAAGGGGTAGAAAATTTTTATTTCTACTACATTGCTTTAGTAAAAACGCTTCCGAAATCCAAATTCGGGGTAAAATCAAGTGGTAAAATCTAGTTCTGACACTTAGTGAAAATCATAGGTTTTTAAGATCCTGTGTTTTGCGACATAAGGGTTATATCGCTAAATGGTTCTGCGACATAAGGGTTATGTTGCTAAATGGTTCTGTGACACAAGGGTTTGTGTCGCTATGTGCGACATCCGCAATTTAATGCGGCATAGTGTGTTGTGTCGCTATATGCGATGTTCGGATTTTCTGTGACATAAAGGCTTGCGTCGTACAATGCGACATAATTAATTATTGCGACATAACCTACGACATTGGCTATGTCGCAGCACTGTTTTTGGTCCCTGCGACATAACGAACTGTTCGATGATATTTCTCCAAAAATCAAGATCTAACCTATTTTCGGGCCAAATCTTGTTGATATAATGTTAAAACATGATATATTAAGTGTTTCTAACTCAAAATATCAAGAAAAAGAGGGTAAATCCTTACGATTTGAGTTGGAGTTCAAAAATGGTGGGGATGAACTTGGTGAGGAAGAAGATGAAGATGATGGTGAAGCTTGTTTCCTTTTCCTTGAGATGATGATGATGTTGTTGTTGTTGATTTTTGTTGTTGTTGTTGGTTGTTGTTGAAGATGAAAGAAAAGAGAGAGATGGATATAGGGGTGTGTGTGTGTTTTTGGTTTTGTGAAACACAAAAATGGGGAGGGGGAAAAGGGATGGCCGACCCATCATTTTTGGTGGGTTTGGTTGTCCCCAATTGTTGCGTTAAATGCCCGTGTTTGCGTACCCCATCGTATAAAAATGTAATATTTTAAATTCTACAAATTTATTTATATTCTTTCGAAATGTTTTCGAGTGAAAGTATTTTATAAAAATACTATTTTGAAATTAAAATTTATACTTGTTTTCGAGTGGTCTCAGATAACTAGAATGCGTTTTTAAATTAAAACGACTTACATTTTCGAACGTTTAATATTTTTCCTCAAATGTATAATGTTAAATCTATATAATAAAATATTATTTATAGAATTTTGTCACCGAAATTCGGACGCTATAATCTGCGTTCTTTCAGATTCTTTCAATTGCGATTATTAAATAATCGTGGTGTTATATATATATATAATTTTGAATACTTTGTTATAATTGCGTATTAAGTAAGAACATTTGAAGTTAAAATTGGGCGCGAAAATTGTACTTTTTGACCGGGTGTCACAGATGTAATTAAGCGAAATAATGATGGCCTAAAATGCCGAGTGTCACATCGTAAATCTATTACATTAATATGATTATTATGGCTACTCAAACTCTTAAAGAAAAACTAAAAGCACATCCTTTATAGGTTAATAGATGTATAAATATTATTTAATATCTTATATCCTAAGAGATAACAACTTAGCTCTTATAATCAACTTAGCTCTTATAATCAACAAATATTTTAATTCGTTGTAATATCGTATCACTTTAAGCTAATATAACTTTTGGAATTAATTACTTATCTTATAGTAAAAAAAGATTTGATTGTTTCAAAAAAATCGTATCACTTTAAGCTAAAATACGTAGTACTGTTCAGAAAGAGTAATTGAATGGTATAAATGACCATTAGTTTTTGTAACAAGTTAGAAAGAAATTTTGAGAGAGTGTAAGAGTTTGTTGAAAAGGCTTTAAAACATAAAGATACATATATGTCGAATGAGTTGAGTAGTTTAAGTGCATAGTCAAAAAATTCTTATTTTCTTTATAGTTTAATAAGAAAATCACATATTAAATAAGTGAAACCATTTTGATATAAACATAAAACATAAATATGTAAACATTAAAATGGTGATTTGTCAACATATGTAGAGATTAAGTGTTATAAATATACAATAAAATATATTTAATTTAATGCGTCTTTTTTGTAATTATTAGTGTTATTCTAGCGGTAAAAAAATTAACATGTCAATTGTTAAAAGGTTATCGTGTATGTTTTTAAATTTTAGGTATGTAAATGTGACCAATTGAGTACAACTCAAGTGGTACCGCCACCGTAAAGAACCTGGCTTTAGAGGTGTTAACGGTCCGGTCCAGCTGGTTTTTGGTGAAAATTTAATCCGAACCGATAGTTGATGGTTTGGTAAGATACAAACCGGACCGTTTGAGTTGTATAGACCAGACCGGATCGAACTCCGAAAGCCGGTTCAATTTTATGGTTTTTCGCTTTTTGCTAAAACTTAAAAAAAAAACTTGCATAAATACGAACGACAAAACTAATTAATAACATCACTAATTCGTATTCGATAACAATAATCATACTCAATCGTCCACAACGACTTCAAAACACATCAAATTTGAATAAACAAACAAACATACAACAATTTATTAGATAGTAATACAACTAAAAATGATAATACGTAATAGATAGTTTATATCTTGTTGTTGAAGTCTAAATTACAAACTACTCAATTTATGCGATATACATATACTTTAATATAAATAAACTAACGTGATATATATATATATATATATATATATATATATATATATATATATATATTACATAATTATATATATCATATTTGTAAATGGTCCAGTCCGGTTAAACGTCCGGTTTCAATTAGAAAAGGTAGACCGGACCGAAGCAATCTGATTTTGTATCTTTGAAATCGCGGACCGGACCACCAAAAACCAAACCCAACTGGACCGGTTGACGCGGTTCGGTCGATTTTTGCGATTTTGCCGGTTTGTGAACACTCATATCAGGCTTCACATGTGTGACCGGCAGGTCTGGAGTTCGAATTTGTGTCTCGGCATATGTGGGTGACTTGTACACAAATGATTTACCCGACGTTGATTCTCATTGTAGGTAGGGCGGACGCGTACCAATGAAATATGGTACATGATCAGGGGTACCCTCCAAATTAGCCTTTAGGTATGTAAATGTGTTATTAGGGTGTTGATTGTAGGAAAAAGATTATACTTAAATCCTAATGATGTGCTTATTTTTTTTAATAATTATAAAGTTTTGACACGTGTCACTTTCTTAAATGATGACATGTCAAGCTATGAAGAAATTGGTTATTTATATATATATATATATATAAATAGTGTTAAACCCGTATGATACACAGCTTCAAAAATATAAAACTATAACACATAGATATTAAGATAAAAATGTATAGTTAACTTAATGCTATAAACACTTTGTATAAAAAAAGAAATATGGATTAAGTTTAACAATCAATATAAGTATTTAGAGGCGCATACACACACATATATATATATCCTTATAACTAAAGGAGTTCCCCACAACAAAAATATAAGTCTTATCAGTCACATACATAATTGTAATTCGCAATGTATTAAAGGATATAAAAAATAATTGAAGAGCTACATAAAGATGGGTAAAGATTAAGAAGAATATAACTTAAAAATTCTATTGTTCAGTAAACGATTTCAGCTTATTATTGAAGAAAAATATTGATAACGAATGCTATGATTTTGAGTTATAGCCAAAATTATATTACAACAACTGTTATCCCATGACACATAAATTTAGATTGAATTGGTTATAATTTAATTTTATGTGTTACATTATATACCGTCTATAAATATGATAACAAATTAAATTACATTAAATTAATTATAATTTGTATATATGATATTTTTCAAGTTTAAGGATGATATATATGATATTTTCAAATTAAGTTGGATAAATGTGATATTTTTTAAGTTAACAATGACATATATGCAATTCTGAGTAATATTAAATGTTACCTTATTTACTCTCTAAGTGTAGGAGGTTTTGCAACCTTATCAAATTGGTGTATAAGGTGATGACACCTAAGATGCATTCTAGGTGGCATGGGTGAAATGTTGAAAAATAATGGAGGGTCACTTCCTTTAGTTATATAGATAGAAGAGCATGTTCAAAATAACACGGTAGTTTTTATAAATACAAGACTAGTTACGTTTTCGGGTCGTGCTAAGCACAACCACACCACGATCCGCTATAAAAGACATTCAGGATAATGCATGATGTAAATTTGTCATTTTCTCAAGAAAATTTGAGCAAGTAATTATGTGACACCCCGCAAATTTAAACGCGATTACGTACTTTAAACACGTGCATACTTAGAGCTAATTCCCTACTTAAGTCAATTCACAACAATTTTCATGAGATAAGTCTAGCACAAGCCCAAGAATTTAATACGAGTAGTATTACTATTTTCGTAGTTATTTATAATTACGCGCGAAACTATTAAACCGAGTACGACACAATTAATCCTGGACGTTGGTGACACATTTATATTTAATGAGGATTTTTATCCAAACAAACATTTATACTTTTTATTATTGATTTTTAAGTATCTTTAACAAATACTCATTTTATATCGACTCCGAAGACGTGCGTTTAAATATTGTAACAAATTATAAAAACCAGCGGGACACAGAACGAAACAATTGGGAAACAAGAACCCGCGAGCCTGAGACCCGAATGGGTCGGCCCAGACCCGCGAACCCAGCCCAACCTTCCCCCATTTACACCCCCCATTTGAAACCCTAAACCCCATTTTCTCCCTCATTCTTCACCCACACCTAATCAGTTTACTCTCCACCTCTCTTCCTCTTTCTCTCCTTGGATCGGCAGCAACAACAAACCAACACCACCATCAAAATCGTACATCATCAACATCATCAAGATCAAGCATCATCACCACCATTTCCTTCTCTATCTCACCATCTTAGATTTGGTAAGAAAACGTTATAACCCTTTTAAAAGTACTAGGAAGCTTATATTTACATGCTAGAACATTTACATAACAAAATTATGTTCAAAAACCAACTTAAAATGCATTTTAGTTAAAAACACGAATAGTTCGTCCTGCGAACTGAACCATCTCAGTTCGCAGTTCGTCATGCGAACTGACCTTCATGAACTTCATCTTGCAAATTAAAATCTCGACTCGCGAAGTTGACTTTGCGAATTGACTTGCGAACCAACTTTATCTGCGAACTGAACTGGCTTGCGAGCCGAACTGAGTTGCAAGTTGACTTGCGAACTGACATGCGAGTCGAGACTTTGCGAACCGACTTGCGAAGCGAACTGAAATTGCGAGCTGAATACTTTAGAATTGAGATTTTTCCATGCGTTTTTATTTAAACGATATAAGTAAAAATAAAAACTTTTCAAGCTGACCTGGCAGCTCGACCCCAACCAGGGGCTCTGCCCTTTGGACCCCGCTACCAGGGGCGCTGCCCTCGGACCCCCGTCAACCAAGTATGCAACAATCTGAACATAATAACTATACTTTGAAATTATTGTTACAACCGTCACCAACGGGCCAAACATAATTTCTAGAACAAACGATTAAACAAACTTTCGACATAACTAGTTGTGTAGACAACTAGCCTAGATGGTCTTTCGAGACATCTACTTATATTACTACTTCTTACATTTAGGACGTTAGGAACTTTACTTGGGCACACGCTTTGCTATCTCTCACTACTTAGCACACGAGGTGAGTTCACAGCCCCACTTTTTATTGTTTAACTGCTTTCAACTTGGGGTGAAAAACATAGTCATCTGTTTTTATTGATTGCCATAACTTGCTTTGATTTCATGATTTTCGCACCCCCAAAACACGTGGCAGCGGAAGTGGGAGGTGTCACGGGTGCGCTGACCTTTATATGAGACGTTTGAAAATATTACATTACCATAATTCAAATGTTTACAAAATAACTCTGGAGTTCGCATAACCCGTTTAGAGATTTCTAATACATTACTGAATTTACAAAATACAGCTACATGCAATCTAATCTCCTAATGTTTTGAAAACAATGCGACTCGAGCTAAGCTTTCCAAAAGCTTCCTACTGCGGCGGGTTACCTGAGAAATACATACTAAAAGGTCAACATAAAGTTGGTGAGTTCATAGGTTTGTTAAGTAATCAGTTGCTAAAATGATCCACAAGATTTCACAAGTTTTGCATCATTCGTCAATGATAAGTAAAAGTATCGTTAGCCAACGACAAGTAAAAGTATTGCATACAGCAATATAAGTATACCATTTGCATGAGTCTCATAGTCAAGCTTAACGTTGTTTGCCTCCGGTAAGTGTACTAATCCGATACACTTCTAAATCACAAGTAATACTGCGCCCGTGGTTGGCTAGCGCGACTAGCCCGGACGAGGTTTGTCAAACCCTGATGGTACCACCCAATAATACTCACGCACAAATTTTAATGACTATGATAAGTAGAGGACTTTAGTGGATTATTCAGGTCTCATGCAATCCGTACAAAAAGTTGTTTCCAGTACTTGTGATCATAAAGCAGTTTATAAAACAGTTGTATGTATTCTCACCCCAGTGAAAAACAGTAAAAAGGGGCTATGAAACTCACCAGAATTGAGCAGGTAGCAAGTAATATCAAATATTAGAAAGTAGTGGGTGTTCTCGTTCCCGTGTGCAACCTCCTAACGCCCTAAACGTATGAGGTTGTATAATTAGATGTCTCAAAAGACCATCTATAGCGATTGTATAAGTGGGGGTTAATGTCCACTTAAGCCAATCGGGTAGGTGGGGGTTTTATGTCCACCTAAAGCTAGTTCATCAACTAGTATGTCCAAATAAGTTGTTCAAGTTCGTTTATCAAAAACGCGTACGACCCGTTGGTGAAAGATTGTAATAATAATTCGTTAAGACATTATCATTATGATGTTGTATCGTGTGCTTACAAAGCATGTTTTATGTGTTACTGAGTTATATCGTATAAGTTTAGATGTTACATAAAGTTCAACACTTAGTGTGAAATCTAGTTTTAAAGTTTCTGTTTTAGGCGTCACTTAGGGCGTCACTCAGTGCGTCACTTAGGGGCGTCACTCAAGTAAGTGTCGCTATAGGCGACACTCGGTTGGTTAGCGGCACTAGGTCAAGTGACGTTAAATGTGATTTTTAACTTGGCAGCGTCACTTGGGGTGGTGACGCTATAGGCGACACTTGGTTCAGGCGGCACTAAGGGTAAGTGACGATATAGGCGTCACTTGGGTAAGTGTCGCTAGTAGGGCGGCACTTGTGCCTGATCAGATTTTCAATTTTTAATCCAAGTGTTCTAAGTGTCAGTTTTTCATTCGGGAAACTTTCTAAATTAGTTTTTGGTCCAAGTTACTAACTAAGTCACCCAAACCCATTTTTGTTATCATTTTCCAAATATAGTAAGTTTTTCGAAATCGAGCCACTTTTGTTGACTTGGTCAAACTTCTCGGTTTGACCCGAAACTTTTACCCAACCCAAGTATCAGTTTATAGAGTTCAAATAAATTTTCGGTTCGTGTCCAAATTCACCAAGAGTGTCGGTTCTTATAAAAGTCCCAAATATTCAAGATTTCACCTTTTCGACTTTTATCGGTTTGTTTCACCATGTGCTAACATATTTCTTGTCCAAACCAAGTCTCATCAATTTTACCAACTGATCTTCTATGTATCTAGTCTCTAAAATATGTTTCCTAAGAGTTTTAAGTCCCATCTTCATATAGAAACAATATAAATGGCCATGCATAGCCCAGATTCTGATTTCACCCAGACCAGTCCCACAAATCGTTCAATAGAGAAAAACGTGTATGTTTCTGGAAAAAGTGTAAACACGAAAGTTGTAGATCTTTTCAATACGCAAATTTTAAAAAAAATGCATCTTCTAACTCTTCCTAGAACTCAAGATATGACGTTTTTAGTGAGCTATGATTTTCTCGACAGATTGTGTACTCTTTGTATATAATTCATAAAAACGTATTTTAAGCTTATATTTGGACGTAATCTTGTTAGATGAGCTTTATGAAATGTAAATAAGTAATATGAGAGTAAGAAAGAGTTTCCTTACAAAGATTTTGATGAAGATGAGATGGAGAGAAAGAGTAGTTGTTGTTGAGCTAATTTTCTTTGCAAAATAGTAGACTTTGATGGTGGTGTTGCTATGGTGGTTTATGGTGGTGGTAATGGTGGTTGTGGGGGCTGTAAATCTCCAGAAAGTTGAGAGAGAGAGTTGAGAGAGTTTGAGAGGAAAAGAGGTTGGAGTGTTTAATGAAATGAGGTGAAAGGAGGATGATGTAAGTATCAACTTAATCATCATTTTGCATGGAGTTTTAGTGGCTCATGTGGGTGGTGACCACATAGGGTCACATGGGGGAGGAGGGGGCCGGCCTAGGGGGCCCACACAAGGGTATTTTGGTCATTTTCTTGTTCCCAATTTAATTTGTGGCGTTTTAGGTTCGTTTATTCGTTCGGTTTGGTGTTAAATGTTTAATACGCGTTTTCAAGTAACGATTTAAATTTCAATATTTTCACTTGATGTATTTATTCTAAATACTTGAAAAACATTTATAAAAATGATTCGTTAATTTATCAGTCTCGATTGTCGGGCGCGTTCTGCACGTTTTCGTTGCGTTTGAGACGTTTTAATCGAAACGTCTAGGTTTTTCGGGTATTATTATATTAAAATAATAATATATGATAAATAACTTCTAAAAATAGATTCAAGTTATTTATAGAAGTGTTTTCACCAACATCGTATTTTAAGCAGTGTCGGACTCCGTCCGGTTGTTTTGCACAATTTCACCAAATTGGGTAAGCGTAATTACAACTAATTACGTAGCGTAATATAAATCAATTACAGAGGTGTATATTCACATAAAATATACAGATAGTTACAAGTAATTACAAGTATTTAGCCTAAAACTAAACTAAACACACGTAATTAGGGTTTCTAGAGGGTTAATCAGTAACCCTAAATCGTCGGGTGTCACAATGATTGCTAATATGTTGATTGCTCCCAACTATCGATTATTAATGATTGTGATCATGTTTTAATTGGTAGCTAGAGTACTTTAGAACTGTTAAACTTTTGTACAAACTAGTGTTTATGAAATAGTATTTTCATACTACAAACTATTACAAGCGTGTTAAACTTTGTTTACTAAACCGGAGAACGACTTGTAAATTGTTTTGTTTCGCTGGAGAACGACCAGCACGTGTTTCGCTGGAGAACGACCGAAAACGTTTCACTGGAGAACGACCGGTACTGTGTTTCGCTGGAGAACTACCAGCAGTGTTTTAGGCCGGAGAACGGCCGGTCGAGTTAAACTGGAAAACGACCAGTATTTGTTAAACCGAAGAACGGCCGGTAACTTTTGATTCGCTGGAGAACGATCTGCAAAGAATTTTAAACTGTATTTTGGGCAGACATCCCAACTAAACGATATTTTGAACTAGGATACGAACTTTCCTACAAACGACTTGAAACATGTATATGGATAACATTCCACTAAACTTTACTTAACTGTTATGGCAATAACTATTTGTGAACGTATTGGAGTTACCAACTATACTTATAAACTTTAAACCTGTGAATTCACTCAACATTGTTGTTGAATTTTTACTATGTTTTTCAGGGAATTAGTCGCACATGTAAGACCACCTGCACTTATGGAAACTAGGCGACCCGTAAAGCTTTTAGGATGCCATCTTTTGAGACAAATGGATATCTTTTGCATAACTGGTATGTTTTAATCATATCTACGAAATCCACTTTTGTAAAACCTAACTTCTTTTTACTGCTACGATTTGACGAATCGTAAACTTTTGTAATTAACATTTATGACATATTAATATATATGTTCTGCGATATCCATATGCTCTGATATGCGTGAATGTCCAATGTTTAAGTTGGCACCAACGACTACACTAATGCTTCCGCTAACCATGATTAACGAATTTGGGGGTGCGACAAATTATCTACAAAAATTTATGACAACAATAGGGTAAGATTCAGAGGAGCAACCTTCATTTGTGTGGCAAGAGAGGAAGTCCATCATCAACTATTGATCACGTCCAACGATAATGTTTAATTAATCAATAAGTCTCTATAGTATGTTATATTATTTTAGAAGACTCAAAGGAAAAGTGACCAAACATACCATTATAGAAAACCCTCGAAAATATTAGAACAAACAAAAAATAAAATAAACATAAATTTAGATAATTGTTTCGTATCTTTAGCATGAGTTGATGGATTTTTCTTTATGTCTAAGACATCGTATTTCAGTACGAAAATGATATATTAAAATAGTGAAAGTCTTTTGCTAAAAAATTTATGTAGATGTGTCAATTCAAAAAACTTAAAGGTGATTTTATATACAAAAAGTGATATAGAGAGAATTTTTGGTCATGTGCGAATCACTGCCTATACTTAGTATTTTTAATTGAATCACTGTATATCAAGAATTAAATTTAAAAATACTAAAAAGATGATTAAGTTTTATGTTCTATCATTTATTGAAGGGATTTAAAGTGGTTGAGTTTAAAGTTAAGTTGAGTTTAAAGTTAACTATGTTTTTGTTCCTTATTGAAGTGTTAATAAATATTTCTATATATGTTAATAATTAAAATTATGAAAAAAAATATGTTACAAAAAATGATTAAGAGACTAAGAAAATGCATTTTTTTTTCTAAACAATTAGGATATGTAAATTATTATTATTATTATTATTATATTATTATTATTATTATTATTATTATTATTATTATTATTTTACTATGTAGTTGATGACACATGGCACTAATTTAAGTGTCTATGTGTCCACTTATTAGTAGATGTGGTTCTTTTTATTTAATAATAAATATAAATATATAAAAGTATAATAATAATATTATGTAAATTGTTATTACTATGTGGTTCTTTTTATTTAATAATAAATATAAATATATAAAAGTATAATGATAATAATATTATGTAAATTGTTATTACCATGTAGTTGATGACACATGACACTAATTTAAATGCGTATGTGTCCAAAAATTAGTAGATGTGGTTCTTCGTATTTATAATGATGAGATAAATGATAAGATAAGATACATGATTATATATGTTGGAATATGTAACTGTAGTTACACCAGTCAATCTAAATCTAAATCTTAAATAAAATACAAGCCAAATCTCACGTATCAATTTTTGTCAGCCAACAATATTTGCAGGGATTCTGCTTAAACGAAACCATTTTAATAGTTGGATGACTAATTAGTTAATCGATCAAATATCATCCGAAAGCAAGTTTCCTAAACGCAATCGCAACTAAACAGACCGAAGAATGTCATAATCAAATACATACTAAACTACGGTCCAAGTTAACCAAATACAAAACAATGATCAAGCCACTTTCGGTTTCTTGATCTTTTGACTTATAATGAAATCATCATCAGATCCTTCATCACTTGATTCGTCTACAGTCTTTCGTTTCTTTGATTGAGCTGATGGGGCTTTAGATGGTGGCGTTTTCTTCTTTTCTGTTGAAACAGTAGTCTTTTTCTTAACGGAAACAGATAAATCACTTTGTTTCTTCACAGTGACTACTGTTTTCATTGGTGAACCAAGTTTTTGTTGTTGAGCTTTTTTCCGTTTAGCCTCAAATAACTTTTTGGCCACATCTTTTGCAAGCAACCCAGATTCCATCATCCTGAAAATGCAATTTTTCATTAGTAAAAAGGTCACCATAACAAAAAGAAATTATTTTTGATCTAGGAATCTTGAAAGTAAAGAAAACTTTACAAACTGCAGTTCATGTGAAATGGTGTATAATCATCCTTTCAAATTTGGTTGAAAAGAAAAGAAAATTTTGGACAGATGTGTTTTGCATGATACGTATGGTACAACTTTCTAAGATACACAACAACTAGGTTTATCTTACAGCATAGACAAACCCAAAATCAGGGGCAACTATTATATCCTATTATCAAATTATCAATATGTTCTAGTCTTCCAGATGCTTTATATCCCTTACACTTAACAGGAATTCAAGCAAACAACAATTTGATTCAGATCCCCTGCAATGGATCCCGTGGTGAGGTTCGTGGTAGGATCACGAGTAAGCTTGGGCAGAGTGCACCCCGTGCTCGAGGTTCGTCATCATGGATTCCAAGAACCCGACTCCAAATTATTATTTTTTTATGTTTTCTGTCATGATTTTGAGTGAAAACAAAATAAAATTTTAAACAAAAAACGGGTCCAGTTTTTAGTCGTGATTAGTCGTGCAAATCCCACTGGATGGTCGTGGGATGACATTTAGTCGTGCTGATGTGGCACCCACGACTAACCATCACCACTGCAAGTGGTCTCATAGAATTTTCATTTTTCAAGATAGCATCATTTTCACGAAGCGTAAAACTCAATAATCAAAACTAGAATATCAACAAACCAAAATAGCCAGACAACAAATTCTCTATACAGGGTAGTTTATATTATGCACAATTGCACAGGAATATAGCACATAAAAACACAATTGTATGACTAATTTTTTTAATCCAAATCTTAGCATCTACATCTTGCACCTGTACTTCAGTGATCTTACAAAACCGATTTTTGATAGTGCCTTTTACAGGTGGTAAGATGGGTGGGTCCAACAGGTTAATGATTTAAAAAGCAGGTTGGATTAATGAACAGGTCAGGTTGGATTAACCCAAAATGCTTTCTCTGTTTCTTTGATATAACAATTTGAAAGGCAGCATACATCAGAAAACACATTTGGATGATTTTTGACCCATAGGACAGGTTTCCTATAAGCTACTCTATATATAACCCATTTGACACGTTAAGGATAGATTGTAGCCTAAATCGACGCATTCATAACTAAATGGGTTTAACTTGCCACCTCTAGTAATTTTGCACTAGCACGTCACTCGAATGAACTAATGATATATGACTATGATCTTCTTTGAACACACTTTTAACTGAATTGTACAAAAGCAGCGTTTGCACGCTTCAATAATTCTCATTGCACGGAGTTAATCAACACTTCAAATCAAATTATCTTTGCATGAACTGAAGATCTTAGAGCTGATCCAATATCACGTGCATCACTTAGAGGAGTACGAATAAAAGAAAGTTGCATGTACCACATCAACGGATTGATAACATGGATTCTGTAGAATTCCACTTATCATTGCTGTAAATCCCTAAATATAGGTACCTCCACCGCCCCATGATAATGTGACATTTCTGCTTAGTGCTTAGAGGTACTTTATACAAATGTTTACTATTTCTTACATCCACCCTCAATATCTTTTTTATCAAAACCAATATCAGTTAAGTATTAGGCAATTACAAGTGTAGTCAAAAAGCTTCCAAAAACTTGAATTTTTTGAAAATATAAAACACATAGATTATGGGTAAGCAACTAAGCACGAAAAATAAGAATCTAAATTAAGAAACATAAAATCCTTACCAGATTGCAGCCATTTCGCTAGTTGGTATTTGCTTGTACAAGCTTTCATAGAAAATCCTTAACGGGTCTCTCTGAAAGATTCGAAAATATAAACATTCACACCTTACATAAGCAATAGAGCCCGAATATAGGTAAATGAACATTAAGCAACATTATCGGGCATTTTATTTTGTAAAAGGCCAAATGTACCTCTTCTGGAGGTTCCCGCTTTTGACCAGGCAAATCAAACACCTTCCTTTCCTTCTTCTCCTTCTTAACACTTGAATCGTCTCCCTTTCCACCCTTACTCTTTTCGTCTTTCTTCTTCCCATTTTGCTCACTTACTTTTCCTCCTTTTCTCTTAATTCAAAAAAAGTTACATTAATCATCTAAAGATAATAAACATTACAAAATATTACTCAACTACAGCCATTAAAAAAGCTAATCAAGGCATTGGACCGCAAAAGGCTTTAATCAATTACTGTTAACTTTCCTTTCCAATGGCCTTGATAGAATTTTGCAGTAAAATATCAGAACCATTACATGGTTATAAGTTTGGCGTCAACTGAAGATACATCATGAAAACTAAGCACAGTATTTAAGTCAAGTTATGGCCTTCGGGGGTGTTTGGCTAAGCTTAAGCTTTTTCGCTTCTACATTATCTAAAAGCCAAGCAATGATCAGAGGGCTTTTGGTCTTTCAGTTTGTAAGGAGGCCATCAACCAAGATGTGTGGGTTCAAGACTTCAAGTCTCATTAGAAGAAAAGTTGTATCTGCGTGTGTGATTGTAAATATTATGTGGGGTAGGATGTAGATTGACGTTCCAAAAAGAACCAAGAAAATGAAGCAAATGAAACATCTAATAAGCACTTTTACATAAGCTCATCGATATACCTTCAAGGGTCTTAATAGTTGCTGCAAGATAACGCGATATGCTATTAAGTCGACTAAAAAGGCTTAGCCAAACACCCCCTTCATAAGCTATTGAAACACTATATTGAAGTACTACTAGAATTACCAATACAAGTTCTTACAAAAGCTAAATACCTTTATATATCAGCTTACTTATACAGTTATATTGATTTCTAAAAAAATTTCCAGAAGACTCCAAATGCACATTATTAGGTAATGTACAAAGTACAAAAAGCATAAGACTTTATACCAATTTTTGAGAGAGATAACCAAACCCACAAATAATATATCAAATAATTCACCAAAAAAGAAAAGGATGTATCACAAACCACATTAGCAGTTCCAGTTTCTTCCTTCTTCACCTTACTGATGGGTGTCTTCTTCTGCAACAAAAAGTAATAAAATTTAAGAAAAAGAAACCATACCCATTAACAAAACTAACACAAGAAACATAACCCACAAAATAAAATAACATAAAATACCGTTTCAGCACTTGCAGTTGATTCTTTCTTGGAATTAGGTTTGACATTGTTGGGTGTTCTTTTAATGGGTTTATAATCATCATCAGATTCATCACCATCTTCTTCTTTTTTCACATTAGACGCTGATTTCTTTAACTTTGCTTCCTTCAGAGAAAGTGTTCTTTTGTTCTTGTTTTGAAAGACTGAACTAATAGATTTCTCATCATTTTCATCATCATCTTCTTCTTCTTTTTTTGCGTTCTTCACACGTTTTGCATCTTCAGATGACATTCTTGTTTTTGTTCCTCCGAATTTGAGAGATGAAAGCCGAGGGTTTTGAAAAAATTGGGAATTCGAAACAAGAATTTTCTTTTTTCCCCAAGGTAGAAAGGGGGAAAATGAGGATATTGGTTGCAATTTAGAATATGGGCCTAAAATCATAAGGTCTTAGTAGGTCACGGCCCAACTGACATTTGGACTGTATGTGAAAAATTGTGTGTGAACAAATCAGCAAATTCTTTTTTTGTGTGTGTGTGTGTCAAATAAAATTTGAACAATGGCATGAAGATTTAAGTATCTTTACTATATCACATATACATGTAAATCTTAATAAGCTAAATTATCTTTTTAGTGAAGAGATTACTAGATTGATGGTGATATGTTTTCAGAAAAGTACGTCAAATCGTCTCACACACATTACGTGAGAGATAAATCAGCTAGAGATGCATCAACAGTGGATATATGTGAGATCAAATCTTGCCATTCAAGAAAAAAGATATGGGACTATTAATAAAAGACCTTTTGAATATATAAAAACAAAATATTAACATCATAGTCAGAGCATTCATAATTCAAGCTTCTTTATACTTTATAGGTTTTTTATATTAGTTTGTTTAAGAGTTCAACTAGCTTAAGACCCGCGGTTTTGCGGGATGCACCATGAATATTTGTAATAATCATACGTGATGATTAGTAAGGAATGTAATCGAATACATTGGTGTATACAAAGTATAGTTATTTAGTAAAATATAACATAAAAGTACACAAAAGAGCAAAAATATATAAGAAGTATCTATAACTATAAAAAACAAATATTACACACCACAAATTGAAATTCCGTGTATCTTAATAAAATTACTTCAATACGACATCTTGAGAAACACAATACTAACATTAAAATAATAAAATATGTTTAATACTAAGATTAAAGAACTTTATATGCAAAATATAATACCATACACAAATTTAGATTGTATAATGGTGTGATAGTCTTCTAAATGTCCATGTTATTATTTACACTCTCGTTAATTCCTAGTATGTCTTTCCTAAAAATATATAAGTTATAACTTAATCAATATCATTACTTATGCAAATATGTAACTGAACAAATCTCGATGCAAACTCATCCACTTATGGAATATCCTCATTAGTAAACATTCTTGTGACTATCAAATAATTTGATATAATAAGTCCTTGTGTATAAGTATAAACATGTATTATTTATACAATAATAAAATGTATTTTATTGATATTGCAAATATTGGGTAAGAAAATAGTTTATGAGTTAGTAAGTAAATGTAAATCTTCATATAAGCGAACTTTGGCAAATTGAAATATTAGACGGCTCCCATTGCAAGGCGTCGGCTTGAGTCGGTTTATACCGACAAGAACGACGGTGATGTTACAGCGGCGTCGGTTTGGCCCTTCGCTTTTCTTAGTCGGATATCCGACACATACCTTTTTTTTGTTTTTTTTTGTGTGTATAATATTAAAGGTAAATTGGTAAATGTGGGACCCAGAAATTAAAGTGACGGGTCACTGCTGGCAGGGATCCGTCAATTTCAGTCAGTTTTTTAAAAAGCTGACATGACGCTGACGTGGCTCAATCGGTTTCAGTCAGTTTTAGTCACGGATGGGAGGAGTCTTAGGATAGTCCCAATTGTGGTTGAACCACTTCCAAACCACTCCCCTTCCGCCACCTCAGTGTCATGTCAAATTTTCACAATTGATTCACAATCGATTATCCACTGCCCTCAATGACTAACTACCTTAATTTTTCTGGGTCCAACATTTACCAATATACCACCATTTCTATATATTAAACAAAAAAAAAAGCACGCAGACCCCACAGAGATTCAACCGATTTGCAATCTCGGTTAACCGGTTTGGATTGAAAGTGGTTGGCAAATGATTCAACCAATTAGGGGTGTTAATCGGGTCAACCCGGCCCTAATAAGAGTTAGTCGGGTCGGGTTAGTCGGGTTTTTCAGAAATTAATATATACCCGTAACCCGACCCTATTAGGTAATCGGGTTATCGGGTTCGGGTTAATCGGGTAGCGGGTTATTTGGGTCGGGTTAATCGGGTAGCGGGTTAACCCGTATAATTTTACAGTTTTATAATGATTGTTAAAATAAATATATAGAATTATAGATGACTTTGAATGTTAGGATAGTACACCAAAATATTAAATGATATATGAAGTTGAAACCACATGAATTATGTATATGTAGTAAAACCATAGTCTGTAAAGGTGAGCTTTGTTTTAAATTGTATATACGTATTGGATTTCAAAGCGGGTCTAAGTATACTTGAAATGTGAGTAATGATCTTTGAAAATTGAAGAATGCATCTACCACACTAACACTTTGATGAAGAATACTTACAAGTTGTGTTACAGCTAATATAAAATACTAAATTTTCAATTCTTCATAATCATATTCATATACATTGCTACACTTTACACTAATGTTATTATATGGTTATAGATACTATTATTAATTAAATTCTAGTAGACTCTTATATATATAATAGAAAAATGTTACCACATTAAATTAACATATACAAATTATATTATTTTATAAGAAAGTTAACTATAAAAGTTAATAGAAAAATTGATACTTGGTTAAATCGGGTTAATCAGGTCAACCCGCACCCGTATAAGCTTCTTTATTTTAACACGTAACCCGACCCTAATAAGTATTCGGGTTAATCGGGTTAACCCGTATAACCCGATTAAACTTTCTAACCCTATTAAACCCAACCCGAATAGTCTTAATAGGGTTCGGGTCGGATCGGGTGTGGGTCGGGTCAGGTTTTTTGACACCCCTACAACCAATGGCACCGCGTAGTAACCGGTGATTTGCCCACTGGGGAGTGCCCTTAGTATAAGGTTGGTTGATAGGGTGACGCAATGAAGAAACTAAGTTTATTTGCATATTCTCCCTATAAGATGCACTTTATTTCATCTCCACTTACGAAACATTCAATATAAAAAAACAGTTCTTTAAATGATTTTATAACCGACAATCCAATAACATAGGCATTATAACATCCCATCTTTTACAACATTATTTAAATGTATTTTACATCGGAAGCGTAAGTCCAAGCAAAACTTTAACAATTCAGTTATAGAATATTAAGAAATTAAACCATAATATTTCAACAACTATAGTATATCAAAATGGGTGTTATTTAATTCCAAATACAATTTGGATTTATTCCAATTCAATATCAGAGTAAGCCGTCTGGTCAAACATTCCCTCCCGAACAAGCTTCTTGCCAATCCCGTTATATCATAACCATAACCTGCAAGAATTGGGGTGGTGGGGTTAGCATAACGCTAAGTGAGGGAATACATAACCGACAGCCTAACTTAGCATAACAACCTTGTTTACAGCAAATCATCGTAAACAAATAACATCACAATAGATCGATGGTTCTTGGGGAAACCTTCAGCCAAGAATACCAACAATAAACACATAATATCAATGAGATAACATCTCAATGCACAACATATCAATGAGGATCGGTGGCTCTGGAGATATCATAATACCCGGGGATTCTCCCAGAATACTTACCCAACAATCTGTATGGCCAATACAGAATAGACCGATAGCTTGGTACTAATCTCATACGACCTAATTTCCTATTAACGATGTGTACAAGGAAATTCCTGTCGTCTTCAATAGTAACCAAGCCCAACCAACCAACACGTTGACCTCAATACTGATGCCCGAAGGCCAAATATCAAGTGATCACGTATTCACATATTCAATCAAGTCAACATATCAGACTAACCAGTCTATCAACAGTATTATTACTATCAAACCAAATTAATCATGGCAAACCAAAAGCAGTAATAATACGATTACCCGTTGTAACCAAACCTGTTACAACTAAATTACACTGAGGATTAAGATCCACTCACCAACTACCTCAGTTGTCCACTCAGTAGTCTAATATCACTGAGTCTTCTCCATATCTGAGAATACAATTAAATAAACAATGAGTTAGTAACTGATCACATAATGTATAACTCATTATTCAACTTATAATATCACTTCATTAAAATCATTAAGTTATAATAGCGATTACAACCACTCATTTGCATTTTAATCAAATATCTCAATGGATGGTATTAATATAATACTTTTATAATCAAATTACAACCATTATCCGTACTAGGTCATAATTAACCATATTAAATCATCAAATACTAGCTTATCAAACTCAATTATATAACTAGTTCACAATTTAACAAATTTCATCAATTCAAGTTAGGGCTTAGCTTATAATCACAATTCAAATATCAACTACTCATTCTAACATGATTACAAGTTTCTCTTCATGAAGTATCAACTAAACTCATAACTTAATTCATGATCATAATTCAATTTTATCAATTCTAGCTTAGAGTTTCACTTATAATCATGAATTTTATCAATACTTGTATTATAAGCTTCAATTTAACATTACTCATCTCAATTCAATCATATACACAAATACCCATTTCTAGGTTTATATGAAAATCGAAAATTAACACTTACAACATTGTCACACCCCGCCAAACGGTAATTACGATTAGTTGTGATTAGTTTGCGGAAGCTTAAATGACGTGGCGGGGCTGCGAACAGTAATTTCAACCAACAGATACATACATACTCAGAGCATATGGTTATTGCACAACATAATAGATAAGGATGCCAGTTCAAACATTTGTTACAAAAGTAGTACGACTATGTAAGTCGTAACAGTAGTAGTGGAGTTTAAAACATTTTAGTTTTAATCAAAAATACATAAGTTTAAAATAAGATTTCATAAGTATGACCGCAATGTCTGCAGTTATACAAATGAAATCCCCATAAGCGGTCCCAACAGGGTGTGGCATCCTAATAGTCCAGGGTTGTCCATCCTGAATGCATGCGATTTCTTACCCAGCTAATTTCCTGAAAAACATAGAGAAAGTCGTCAACAAATATGTTGAGTGAATTTACAGGTTTGTATAAGTATGTGGTTAGTTAAACCAAGTTTGTATAAATGATTTGTTATTCATTTATAAAAATACAAGTTATGTAGGGTTGTTACCCTAAAGTATTGTTATACGTGGGATGTCATCCCAAAATATGTTACTGGTTGTTCACCAGTGTAAAATAAGTTACCGGTATGTTTTCCGTTGTCCATCAGTTGTAGGATTCGTTCTTCCTAAAAGTATGTGGGAATTTTTTTTTTTTTTTTTTTAACTTAGACTGTGATCCCCTGAAAGGTGAGCTAAACCTTGCAGGTTAAAGTAACGCGACCTAACCCTATAACCAAACCACAACCAGAACTTATGTTGTTTGCCTGAACGGACATTTAAGTATACGCTCCACCGTAGGAGGGTCGTCACGGTAATAGTACTATCCGTATACTCAGTGGCTAGAGTCACCTAGCTAATGGTTACAGTAGCATGTCATGAGGTCTTTCATGCACACAATCCAAGTCTAGGTCCGTACTAGGATACCTTGTCTAAATTCCCAAAATAATAGTGAATATGTAATATCACATGTCAACATTTGTATAAAAGCAATAAAGCATTTATAGTTTGATTGCATGTGCTGCATGCAATTTCTATGTTTAACACCCCTGTGTTTAAAAGCAGAAAACATTTAAAAGTAGGGGCTGTAAACTCACAGTGATGTGCTCCGAAATGAAAGCTAGCAGCTGACGGTAATAGCCCAAGATGTGTTAACCTATATACAATAAATGTATTAACATAAGTACGTTTGATTTGTTTAATCAACTTATGTTAACGGTTTGTTTGTTTGAAGAAATTGTTGATTTCTTAATGACGTAAGTCGTTACATTTGTTTGGTGACGTTGTGTTGAAATATTGTCATTATTTCCTTACACAATATACTTTGTCAAGTGTATATTTAGTATGTAGTCGCATATATAATTGGATGTCGTTTTGTTCCCTTTGTACCTATACTTGTTATATATATGTTGCCTTATGCAAATATACTTGTTGTATATTATTAAATCATACGTTTGTTAAACGTGTAGTCCATATATGTACATATATATATATATATATATATATATAGTATCATAAACGTTCCGTTAAATAAATCGGGTCACGTTTTATGTTTGGAAAGTTTTGGAAGTTTATTGGGCGCAGCCCGGTTTGTTTTGTTTTCGGCCCAATAACTTAACCCGATTACATGATCAGTTGGGCCCATTTATAAGTTTTGGCCCACTAGCCCGTTAGTTTAATTTAACTTGTTTGTTTTTAAAAGTTTCAGTCCAAATCAATATCTTAGGCCCAAGGAGTACTCGGCCCAATTTGCGACCAAAGCCCAGTCCCTGGCCCAGCCCACAGCGTAGCCCAGCAGTTCGGCCTGGGCTAGCCGTTCGGCTCGGGTGGTCCAGCCATTCGGCTGGGGTCTCGGCCCAAACCCCGTCTGTCACTCGATCCAGTCCAAATTAATTAGTCCATTATTCGTTTTGGTCCAGTCCACATCATCCGTTCGGGTCAAAGATCACAAACCGATCGGCTCAAACAAACCAGCCGTTCGGCTCAGTTTGTTGAGCCGTTCGGCTCATCATAGCCAGCCGATCGGCTGGCCCAAGCCAACCGATCGGGTTGGTTCGTCCCTGTCGCTTGCACTCTGTTTCTGTCTATGTTCATATGTACGTATATATATATTGTTTGTTACGAGTTTTAGCTCATTATCACACCATTTCCAGTATTATATCATCACATTATATCATGTTATATCACATTACATCAAGTTTATATATAACCTTTTGGATTCAAAGTTTTTAGTTTCATAAACTTATTATCAAGAACAACACATATAATCATCAAATGATGAGTTATACATACGGATTATGATATGTAAATACATTATACAACAAAATTTAAGTATGGAAATCAAAGATTTTGAAGTTCCTTACAAAGGATTTTGTGAAGTTGATGGTGGCGGTGATGATGCAAAGGGGATGATGATGTAGATTATGGAAATGAAATGAAAGTCTCCTGCTATGCTACTGTTTCCCTCTGCTTACTTCTTGTTTCTATTGTTGCTAATTCTTTTGTGTGTTAAATTAAAGAAGAAGAAGAAGAAGATAGATGATGATGGGAGTGTGCAGAGAAGATTGCAGAGGAAGTGAAGTGTGAGTGTAATATTTCAAACGAGTGTTGCAGTGTAATTATACTGCCTCCTCAATTATTTGAGGTGGTGGTATAATTTAGCCCGTTAATTTCGGGTACGGGTATAATTGGTGCAATATAAAATTTAACATTTTATATTTTTATTTTGTAGATGCTCTCCTGGTTCGTTATTTAAATTCGGAATAATGATGTTTTCATTATTTGTGACTGTTGTTTAATTTCTGCGTTGGACTGCTAACATTTAATTGAGTGCTAAATTTCCGTCGACTTTCGAGTTCATATTTTGAGGTATTGTTACAAATGTTTCCAAATGAATGAGAAAATTTGAATTTTTCTCATCTTGATTTCTGAATGCGTTTTAAAATTGTTTCTGTTCGTTTTATAATACGTTTTATGTTAAACGTATTTTTAACCTGTTTTATCTATAAGTTATAGATACAATAGTACTCGTAATTAATAATTGAATTATTAATTATGTTGTGTCCCCAACTTTTGTCGTATTTATCTGTCGGGTTCGTCCCGACACATTTGTACGTAACTTTAAATACTTACGTATTAGTAATACTTTTTTTTAAAAAAGTATTGGGCTGCTAGACTTACATCACATCAGAAGTTTTGTTTTAAACTTAATCAGGAAATTAGCGTAAGAATGCACATGCTTAAATGTTAATCATTACCTAATTTGGAGAGTTGTCACATTCTCCCCCCGTTAGGGAAATCTCGTCCCGAGATTTAATTCGTGTCGTGAGTCGCGGTCACGGTTTCAAATAGTCGAGGATACTTCTTGCGCATTTCATCCTCACGCTCCCAGGTGAACTCTGGGCCATGTTTCGAGTTCCAACGAACTTTAACTAGTTTGATACGTTTGTGTCGAAGTTTCTGTGTTTTCGTGTCCATAACTTCGATAGGTTCCTCCACAAAGTTTAGTTTCGAGTCAATGAAGACTTCGTCCGGAGGGATGATATGTGTTTCATCAGAAAGACACTTTTTCAAGTTAGATATATGAAAGGTGTCATGGATGCTACTAAGCTCTTGTGGTAGTTTGAGCTTGTAGGCGACAGGACCAATCCTTGCAAGGATTTCAAATGGTCCTATGTATCGTGGGTTCAGTTTACCTCGTTTACCAAATCGTACGACCCCTTTCCAGGGTGCAACTTTGAGTAGGACTTTGTCACCTACTTGAAATTCTAAAGGTTTCCGTCTGTTATCGGCATAACTCTTTTGTCGGTCACGTGCTGTTTTCAATCTGTTAAGCATTTGAGATATCTTGTCCGTAGTTTCTTGGACTATCTCAGGACCCGATAATTGTCTGTCGCCCGACTCTGCCCAACAGAGTGGCGATCGGCACTTGCGTCCATACAATGCCTCAAATGGTGCCATTTGTATGCTGGTGTGATAACTGTTATTATATGAAAATTCTGCTAGAGGTAGGTGTGTATCCCAATTACCTCCAAAGTCTATCACACATGCTCTCAACAGGTCTTCGAGCATTTGTATCATTCGCTCGCTCTGGCCGTCAGTTTGTGGGTGGTAAGCAGTACTCATGTCGAGTCTAGTACCCAATGCATGTTGAAGTGTTTGCCAGAAGCGAGAAGTGAATCGTGCATCTCTATCAGAGATGATGGATAATGGCACTCCATGTCGAGAAACGACCTCTTTCAAATAGATTCTAGTCAGCTTCTCCATTTTGTCTGTTTCCTTGATAGCAAGGAAGTGGGCTGATTTCGTTAATCGATCAACAATCACCCATATGGTGTCAACTCCGGATGTTGTTTTCGGTAATTTCGTGATGAAGTCCATCGTGATGTGTTCCCATTTCCATTTGGGCATTTCGGGTTGTTGCAAAAGCCCAGACGGCTTTTGATATTCAACTTTGACTTTTGCACAAGTCAAGCACTTACTAACGTATGTGGCAATGTCTTGTTTCATGCCAGGCCACCAGTAAAATCCTTTCAAGTCGTGGTACATCTTATCTGCACCAGGATGTATCGAGTAGTTGGACTTATGTGCTTCGTCCAAAATCACTCGGCGTAATTCGTCTACGCATGGTACCCAAATTCGGTTCATAAAGTACAACACTCTGTCGTCCTTGGTTTCAAATTGTTTCTCCATTCCCCTCAAGGATTCTTCCTTAAGGTGTTTGGGAATGAAAGCTGATTGTTGAGCGTCACGAATTTGAGTAATGAGATTTGAGTGGATTGTTAATCCTAAAGCTCGAACTCTACGGGGTTTGACCCGTTCCTTACGACTCAAGGCATCCGCTACTACATTAGCTTTGCCCGGATGATACTTAATGTCACAATCGTAATCATTCAGTAATTCGACCCAACGACGTTGTCTCATGTTGAGTTCTTTCTGGTCGAATATGTGTTGGAGACTTTTGTGATCGGTGAAGATAGTGCACTTTGTGCCGTATAAGTAGTGTCTCCAAATCTTAAGTGCAAAAACGACAGCTCCTAGCTCTAAGTCATGTGTCGTATAGTTCTTTTCGTGAACTTTCAATTGTCGAGACGCGTAAGCAATGACTTTGTCGTTTTGCATCAATACGCAACCCAATCCCTGATGTGAAGCATCACAGTAGACAACAAAATTTTCTACTCCCTCGGGTAGTGATAGGATTGGTGCGGTACTTAGTTTCTGTTTCAACAATTGGAAAGCAATCTCTTGCTTCTCGCCCCAATCAAATTTCTTATCCTTTTGAGTTAGAGCGGTAAGTGGTTGGGCTATTTTCGAGAAGTTCTCGATGAAGCGTCGGTAATAGCCGGCTAGCCCAAGAAATTGTCGTATCTCGGATGGTGTTTTCGGGGCTTCCCAGTTCTTAATTGCCTCGATTTTGGATGGGTCCACATGAATTCCATTGTTATTGATCACATAACCAAGGAAATGAACCTCGCGCATCCAAAATTCACACTTAGAGAACTTTGCGTAAAGCTTCTCTTTCTCCAGTAATTCAAGAATCATTCTCAAATGTTTCTCGTGATCCTCCTTCGTTCGGGAGTATATCAATATGTCATCGATAAACACAATCACGAACTTATCAAGATAAGGTTTGCATACTCTATTCATGAGGTCCATGAACACTGCGGGTGCGTTTGTCAGTCCGAATGGCATGACTAGGAACTCGTAATGACCGTACCGAGTCCTAAACGCAGTCTTAGGAATGTCCTTATCCCGAACCTTCAGCTGATGATAACCAGATCGCAAGTCGATCTTCGAATAGTAACTTGACCCTTGCAACTGGTCAAACAAGTCATCGATACGAGGTAGTGGATATCGATTCTTAATAGTTACTTTGTTCAGTTCCCGATAATCGATACACATTCGCATTGATCCATCCTTCTTCTTGACGAAGAAAACCGGAGCTCCCCAAGGTAAAAAGCTCGGTCGGATGAATCCTAGGTCTAAGAGTTCCTGAAGTTGTGCAGACAACTCTTGCATTTCTGATGGAGCAAGACGGTAAGGTGCACGAGCAATTGGTGCTGCTCCAGGAACTAGGTCGATATGAAATTCAACCTGTCGTGGGGGTGGTAATCCTGGTAACTCATCAGGAAACACTCCCGGGTAGTCACGTACTATAGGTACGTTGTCTATACATCGCTCCTCGGATTTCTTTTCTACCACGTGTGCCAAGAATGCTTGGTATCCCTTTCGGAGATATTTACGGGCCTTCAAGCATGTAATCATTTTTGTGGCACTTTTTCGTTTCTCACCTTTGACCATGAGAGTTTCTCCTGTCGGTAGTGGTAAGCGTACCAACTTATCATGACATATGATTTCGGCGCGGTTCTTAGACAACCAGTCCATGCCGACTACAACGTCGAAACTTCCCAACTTAACCGGTAGTAAGTCTATTTCGAAGAGATGACCTTCTAATTCTAAGGTACATCCCGGTACTATTTCTCCTGACTCGATTAACTCACCATCGGCTAGTTCAATAGTATATTTTTTATCTAGCTTACGTGATTCAAGTTCTAATAGTGGTCTAAACTCATTAGACACAAAACTTAAATCAGCACCTGAATCGATTAACACAGAGGCATAATGGTTGTTTACAAGAAACGTACCAGTGACGGTGTTAGGGTCCTGGCGTGCCTCTTGTGCTCCAATCACAAATGCTCATCCTTGAGCCGGCTGATTGTTGATGTTGTTGGCTCGGTTGTTGTTACCACGGTTGTTGGTGTTGTTGCGGTTTTGGTTGTTCTGGTTGTTGTTGTTGGGATTCTGGTTATTGAGTCGAGGGCATCGGTTCCGATAGTGCCTCGTGTCGCCACACTCAAAACACCCTTGGTTTCGGCGTTCGGTGTTCTCCCTAGGGGTAGGGTTAGCTTTGCAGTTTTGGGTTTTGTGACCCCAAACTCTACAGTTGTTGCAATACCAACATTCACCGTCGTGATGTTTGCCACATTTGTCACACTTAGGTTTGTTACCCAAGTATGGTTTTGATTCCACTGTGGTGGCAGCATAGGACCTTGGGTTCCCAGACCCCTTCTTATTCGTTTGACCCTGACGGTCACTTCCTCTGTCATTCCACTTACGCTTTGTACCTCCAGAATTACCAGCTTCAGTACTGCTCGGCTCAACCTTGCCTGGTGCAGTTTTCTTGGTCAGTGTTCCCATCCTGACTGCCTCATCGGTCAGACTTTGCGCTAAAACAACAGCGCTTCTGAATGTGTCAGGTTTGGAAGATGTAACCAAACTCCTGATTTGCGGTGCCAGACCATAGACATAACGCTCGATGCGCTTGTACTCAGGTGTTACCATATGTGGCACTAGACGTGCTAGTTCCTGAAACTTGGTTGTATAACCAGTGACATCGGCACCAATCATAGTGATGTTCCACAGCTCAGTTTCGACTTTCTGCATCTCGCTACGGGGACAGAATTCCTCCAACATCATGTTTTTCAGTACTTCCCATGACATGGAGTAGGCAGCTGGTCGTCCAAGTGATTGGACTTGACTGTTCCACCAGGTGAGAGCTTTGTCAGCAAGAGTGCAGGTGGCATATTTCACCATACAGTCTGGTGAACAGTCACTAATGTCCAACACCGACTCTGTCTTTTCTATCCAATGGATAATCCCAATACCACCCTCGGTGCCATGAAAAGTAACTGGCGTACAAGCCTGGAATGTCTTGTATGAACACCCTCGGCGAGTATTCGCAGGTGCCTCAGTATTAACAGGGGTAGACCCGCTGTTATTCATTCCATTCTCACGATTTCGGCTTGCTTCGTACTCAGCAATACCTTCAGCTATTCGTCGCGCGATCATTTGTTCAGTAGTTTCATTATTGTTGGGTGGGGGAACAGTTTCAGGATTGGAAGAAGGTGTCGTTCGTCGACTGTTCTTAGTCATTCGTCGTTTTGGTGGCATGATTCCGTTCTGCGATGAAATAAAATGCAGAAGTCAACGCCAAGGTATTAAATGTGATGAACAAGATTTCACATTTTTAACAAGGGAACATTATGAAGAATTGAAGGACAAGATTTTGTATCACATGTCGCACGACTTTGAAACGCCCATATGTAGTTAGTACAATATAATCACGTTGGCCAGGCGTCATTATATAATGCTAAATACATATTTCTTTTCATCATCTTTTAACACAATCGAGTTCAAAGAAGTTCAAGATAAGAATCAATAATCAAGATGTGGTGTGTTTCATGGTTTTCAAGGAATGATCAAATGTTATTGGTTGGCTACCGTTTCTAACACACGTATTTAAATGTAGATGTAATACTAAAATCGTTATTGAATGTAATAAATACGAAATGCCATCAAACATTAGTTATATTATATCAAAAGGTGTAGCGCTGATACAACAGTTTTATACAAAACAAGATGGGATCCCAAATACGCCCCATCAGCGGTTAGCGCTATACAAAAGTCAATGGGTGTTCCTATACATAAACCCATTCTAACAACTGTTTTTCCCCGTCTAGTACATGTCTAGTACATACATACATCTACCCATCTGATACTAGTCTATACAACACGTGATGGACTTACTAACATATCCATCATCCAAAAAGTGGTCGACCTGATGCCCAGTAGGCACAGACCGCCATACACAAGTCTAATGAAAATAAGGTAGAAACAACCCCACAGCTGTCCTCAGCACAGCTATCATCACACAAGCTCCAATCATCATCCCTTCTACCCTCGCACGCCTCTCAAGTACCCTGACACGAGCACGTGCGGTCTCGGCTATCTCTCTGGCAGCAACCACGTTGCTCAACAAGAAGTGGTAACGCTCATGAATGTCTGCCATGTCTCCATCCAGGCGGGAGACATCACTCTGTAGCTCTGCAAGGTGAACACCCCTGCTACCAGAAATGCGAAACAATGTGCGAATCACAGCCACAATGGTAGGGAGAGTCAACTCCACGGGCTCTCCAGTGGTAGGCAATGGTGCGGAGGATCGAGAGGACTCCCCGGTCTCAAAAGTAGAAGGAAAACCCTCCAACGACCTCCACCGCCCCAACATAGGAGTCATCCACTCCAAGTGAGCAAGCCTAGGTACCCTCTGTGGCGTCTCATCACAGTGCATCACCCTCTCCTCTGCCATCGGCGTCTTATCACGGGGCGCAAGTGGTCCTCTAGGGAAGTCTCGGACACACATCCGTGGTGTCCTCCTAGGTACCGGTCCTCTGGAAGGTCCAGCAGTCGTATGGCGTGTCGCCATAAAGGTAGACCCTAACATACGAGTGGTAGGGTCAGTGGGGGTAGTAGCAGGTGGGACTACATGTGCAGTGGGTGGTGGGGTGATGTAGGCATCACTAGTGTCATCCGATAGAGCTCTCAGCTGAACCGGTGGACACGTAACTCCGGTGCTAGCGTCGCTATGGTAGGAATCCTCAGTCGGCTCCTCATCAGAAGCATACAAATAGATCGGACTGTGCCTCGACATGCTGAGACAAAGAAGTCGTAGGTGACGTGTCAGTCGTTTGTTAGCTGTATGCAAAATGTGTATGCATGCAATGAATGTTTTAGCCAAGGCTATAGTCTAGGTCTCTAAGGTTTTAGGTTACTTAAAGACTTCTAGTTCGCTATAACCAATGGCTCTGATACCAAGTCTGTCACACCCCGCCAAACGGTAATTACGATTAGTTGTGATTAGTTTGCGGAAGCTTAAATGATGTGGCAGGGCTGCGAACAGTAATTTCAACCAACAGATACATACATACTCAGAGCATATGGTTATTGCACAACATAATAGATAAGGATGCCAGTTCAAACATTTGTTACAAAAGTAGTACGACTATGTAAGTCGTAACAGTAGTAGTGGAGTTTAAAACATTTTAGTTTTAATCAAAAATACATAAGTTTAAAATAAGATTTCATAAGTATGACCGCAATGTCTGCAGTTATACAAATGAAATCCCCATAAGCGGTCCCAACAGGGTGTGGCATCCTAATAGTCCAGGGTTGTCCATCCTGAATGCATGCGATTTCTTACCCAGCTAATTTCCTGAAAAACATAGAGAAAGTCGTCAACAAATATGTTGAGTGAATTTACAGGTTTGTATAAGTATGTGGTTAGTTAAACCAAGTTTGTATAAATGATTTGTTATTCATTTATAAAAATACAAGTTATGTAGGGTTGTTACCCTAAAGTATTGTTATACGTGGGATGTCATCCCAAAATATGTTACTGGTTGTTCACCAGTGTAAAATAAGTTACCGGTATGTTTTCCGTTGTCCATCAGTTGTAGGATTCGTTCTTCCTAAAAGTATGTGGGAATTTTTTTTTTTTTTTTTTTACTTAGACTGTGATCCCCTGAAAGGTGAGCTAAACCTTGCAGGTTAAAGTAACGCGACCTAACCCTATAACCAAACCACAACCAGAACTTATGTTGTTTGCCTGAACGGACATTTAAGTATACGCTCCACCGTAGGAGGGTCGTCACGGCAATAGTACTATCCGTATACTCAGTGGCTAGAGTCACCTAGCTAATGGTTACAGTAGCATGTCATGAGGTCTTTCATGCACACAATCCAAGTCTAGGTCCGTACTAGGATACCTTGTCTAAATTCCCAAAATAATAGTGAATATGTAATATCACATGTCAACATTTGTATAAAAGCAATAAAGCATTTATAGTTTGATTGCATGTGCTGCATGCAATTTCTATGTTTAACACCCCTGTGTTTAAAAGCAGAAAACATTTAAAAGTAGGGGCTGTAAACTCACAGTGATGTGCTCCGAAATGAAAGCTAGCAGCTGACGGTAATAGCCCAAGATGTGTTAACCTATATACAATAAATGTATTAACATAAGTACGTTTGATTTGTTTAATCAACTTATGTTAACGGTTTGTTTGTTTGAAGAAATTGTTGATTTCTTAATGACGTAAGTCGTTACATTTGTTTGGTGACGTTGTGTTGAAATATTGTCATTATTTCCTTACACAATATACTTTGTCAAGTGTATATTTAGTATGTAGTCGCATATATAATTGGATGTCGTTTTGTTCCCTTTGTACCTATACTTGTTATATATATGTTGCCTTA
The DNA here is from genome assembly GCA_963422505.1 of Pseudognaphalium luteoalbum. NCBI lineage: Eukaryota > Viridiplantae > Streptophyta > Magnoliopsida > Asterales > Asteraceae > Pseudognaphalium > Pseudognaphalium luteoalbum. The sequence goes on along the minus strand of OY730194.1, from coordinate 32,648,388 downwards.
TGCAAATATACTTGTTGTATATTATTAAATCATACGTTTGTTAAACGTGTAGTCCATATATGTACATATATATATATATATATATATATATATAGTATCATAAACGTTCCGTTAAATAAATCGGGTCACGTTTTATGTTTGGAAAGTTTTGGAAGTTTATTGGGCGCAGCCCGGTTTGTTTTGTTTTCGGCCCAATAACTTAACCCGATTACATGATCAGTTGGGCCCATTTATAAGTTTTGGCCCACTAGCCCGTTAGTTTAATTTAACTTGTTTGTTTTTAAAAGTTTCAGTCCAAATCAATATCTTAGGCCCAAGGAGTACTCGGCCCAATTTGCGACCAAAGCCCAGTCCCTGGCCCAGCCCACAGCGTAGCCCAGCAGTTCGGCCTGGGCTAGCCGTTCGGCTCGGGTGGTCCAGCCGTTCGGCTGGGGTCTCGGCCCAAACCCCGTCTGTCACTCGATCCAGTCCAAATTAATTAGTCCATTATTCGTTTTGGTCCAGTCCACATCATCCGTTCGGGTCAAAGATCACAAACCGATCGGCTCAAACAAACCAGCCGTTCGGCTCAGTTTGTTGAGCCGTTCGGCTCATCATAGCCAGCCGATCGGCTGGCCCAAGCCAACCGATCGGGTTGGTTCGTCCCTGTCGCTTGCACTCTGTTTCTGTCTATGTTCATATGTACGTATATATATATTGTTTGTTACGAGTTTTAGCTCATTATCACACCATTTCCAGTATTATATCATCACATTATATCATGTTATATCACATTACATCAAGTTTATATATAACCTTTTGGATTCAAAGTTTTTAGTTTCATAAACTTATTATCAAGAACAACACATATAATCATCAAATGATGAGTTATACATACGGATTATGATATGTAAATACATTATACAACAAAATTTAAGTATGGAAATCAAAGATTTTGAAGTTCCTTACAAAGGATTTTGTGAAGTTGATGGTGGCGATGATGATGCGAAGGGGATGATGATGTAGATTATGGAAATGAAATGAAAGTCTCCTGCTATGCTACTGCTTCCCTCTGCTTACTTCTTGTTGCTATTGTTGCTAATTCTTTTGTGTGTTAAATTAAAGAAGAAGAAGAAGAAGATAGATGATGATGGGAGTGTGCAGAGAAGATTGCAGAGGAAGTGAAGTGTGAGTGTAATATTTCAAACGAGTGTTGCAGTGTAATTATACTGCCTCCTCAATTATTTGAGGTGGTGGTATAATTTAGCCCGTTAATTTCGGGTACGGGTATAATTGGTGCAATATAAAATTTAACATTTTATATTTTTATTTTGTAGATGCTCTCCTGGTTCGTTATTTAAATTCGGAATAATGATGTTTTCATTATTTGTGACTGTTGTTTAATTTCTGCGTTGGACTGCTAACATTTAATTGAGTGCCAAATTTCCGTCGACTTTCGAGTTCATATTTTGAGGTATTGTTACAAATGTTTCCAAATGAATGAGAAAATTTGAATTTTTCTCATCTTGATTTCTGAATGCGTTTTAAAATTGTTTCTGTTCGTTTTATAATACGTTTTATGTTAAACGTATTTTTAACCCGTTTTATCTATAAGTTATAGATACAATAGTACTCGTAATTAATAATTGAATTATTAATTATGTTGTGTCCCCAACTTTTGTCGTATTTATCTGTCGGGTTCGTCCCGACACATTTGTACGTAACTTTAAATACTTACGTATTAGTAATACTTTTTTTTTTAAAAAGTATTGGGCTGCTAGACTTACATCACATCAGAAGTTTTGTTTTAAACTTAATCAGGAAATTAGCGTAAGAATGCACATGCTTAAATGTTAATCATTACCTAATTTGGAGAGTTGTCACAAACATGCTCATGATGATGATGGAATGATTAATCCATGTTATTAAAGCTTAACTCATATCAATTTATCCTTTTTGAAACCCTAATTTCGGATTATAATCAAGAACATTAAAACTCCCAAATTTTTAAGGTTCATAATTCAAGAATTGAGACTTACAACTTGATTAGGATGATCAAGGGATGATTAAATCACGTTTTTGAAGCTTAATTCAAAGTTCCTTAGCTTCAATTTCACTCCAAGACTTGTTTTGCAAATTACCAATCATCCCTGTGGTTTAATACGTGCGGCCAGGAGAAGAACACAAGAATCAAGTGTGATTTAGTTCAGAAATTTTGGTGATTGTTGATGAATTAGGGTTTTGAACCCTTTCTCTAGCTCTCAATCGAACTCACTGGAATCCTTCTAATGTTAATACGTATTTCACACATATATTTGGTAATTTGTGTAGTAGTTTTGTCCCCCGTACTTATCATTGTCTGGAACTTAAAAACCATTTGCGGGGAAACATTATTTTATTTTACCGTCAACTGAATTAATTTAAAACAGTTAATAATTTATTACACACAATAAATTCTTTGACTCTTTTACCCATTTATTTTCAAATAACAAATGAACCTATTTTCTGACACATTAAATAAAAATTCACAGTCAGAAAATATTAAAATACTACTAGACCCGAGGAATGGATGTTTCAAATCTCTCCCCCTTAAAGAGATTTCGTCCTCGAAATCTTATCACACTTAATCAATCTACTGTGACAGAATCACCTATTTATTTTCATCTCAATTCACTTATGCATATCATCATTATACATATCTTTAATCACACAGCACCAAATGTACCTACATATTTATTTAGATATATGTGATTTCATTAACTTACACACACCAGTGTGTATTATAATTGAATTTATATAAACACATAATATCTATCACAAAATGCAATATCCAGCATAAAGGATAGTATTATTAACTATTTGATCATAATATATACACATATCAAATGTTACTCCCATGAGCAACTTACAAATATGAATACATATTTTCAATTCTTTCCACATGCACATATCTAAATGTACATGATTCTATCTTTTCTCCTGCACAAATACTGTGCATAAACCCTATTTCCATTCATAAAGTAATTACTTATATGAATCCTTTATCAATAATCAGTCATTCAAACCCTTTAAAACATATAATTACTTAACAAGTGGAATACAAAACCACTTACAATCAGAAACTAGCAACATGCCAGAATCATTGACAATTATAAATACTTATGATATTCTGATAATCAGAAATTAGCAATATGCTAAAATCTTTAATACTTATCTTCTTAGCAACAAGAATAAAACAATATCAATAACAGTGGTTATAAAACCACAATACACATATTTAACAATGAATTTCAAATTCAATTCATAACTAGTAACTAACTAGTATCCACATATCACCTTAAGTGGTGAAATAATTGGATTCAACTTTTGCAACTAGTTTATTACTAATTTACAACTTGTAATTATAAACATCACAAGGTTATATGAACTCTTTACTCTAAGGTAATCCAAATCATATAACCATAAACACATAAGAGTAAACAATATGTAGAGGTCAAATCTTATGGTTAAAATCATTTTTTTTTTACTGAATCAATTAGCATCTTATCATATCAAATAGGATACTAAATCAACACCAGTTGATACTATGCATTATCAGCATAATTCTTTCAACACATCAACATAAGGTGTTGTCATTAGTCACATATTCAACAATATCATTTCATTGTTATCGGCAGTCAACTGACCTCTACCTTGCTTAACTCATCTTTTACTTATTACTAGTTGCAATTTATCACATACACATTTCTTGTACCATATACCCATAGTAAAACAACATATTAGTGGTCTAGTACTCTTTTATTTCAGTCAATCAGTGACTATTTCTCCACTACAGGTCAACATATCTTACTTGTTATTTCAAAATCACTTTAAGTTCTCTGGTACTTGGTAACCTCAACAATTCCATGTAAAATGGCATAATATAAATACGTTGGCCAGACGTCGTCATATTATGTCAGGTACACTTTATTTTCAGGTTACTTCATGCTTCGTAGGTTTAACACGTATTCGGCCATATAAATAGATTTTACACTACCGATCTTCATTATATGTTATGCCATCTACATACGAAACCTGAAATTTTGTAATATAAAGACTTTTCACTCTTGAAGTACGCTATCAAATTCGGTCAGCACCAGTTTTCTTATTGGAGTTTGGATCCCATTTTCATATAATCAACTCATAAGTGATTAAAATGCTAACGTATATGTAACAAAATATTGAAGTAAGAAAAAGAAAAAAATTACCATCTCATCTAGAAATATCATTCCAATTCGAAGTATCGTTTATGAAGGATTCAATTTTATGTATGCTTAAAAGTAGGATGGTTATTTAAATTTGAATTCTTTTATGAGAGTTAATGAAATGAAATTTGGATAAGTTTTGTATCTAACTTTTTATGTAACCTAATAATTGAAACAACAAATATACTATTGTTGGGTGATAAGGATCACAATTTTTAACTCAAAAATGTACATGAGGATTATTATCTCCCTTACTATTATTAATATGTGAAATTTTTTAAACTATACTTATTGTAGAGATGATGTAGATTAGTCTTAGAAAGATAAACCCATATATATTGAAAGTTATTTATATATGTTATATTCATGTGTCTCATAATATATGAGTTATCAATTGAATAGGGTATAATAAGTTTGTCTACCGGATCTAAATAATCTATCATTTTAATTTTATTATATGTTTTCATTTTAATCTCATCCTCAATTGAAAAAAATAGACTCATATTCTTGTATCTAAGTGTCGACACTACATATATGATTATGTAGTATAATCCAAATGAATTATTATTTTTATGATTATAATAATATACCATTAATGTACAAATAATAATAAGTCAACTTAAAGTTATTGTTATATGTAATATTATTTTATAGTATATTATTATATTTGTTATTTATTTAACTAATATTAAATCTTTTTTATTAATTTAAATAGTAGTAGTAATTCAAATTCAAATTCAAATTCAAATTTGTTTAGAAGAGTTAATTATGCACTTTTAAGTAAATTAGATGATTATGACATCAGCAAATAAATGAATGGATAGATCTTCATGTTGACTTCGTAATTGATGGTTAGGATTTCTCCATTTGAAAATTAGTCAAAAATTCTTTTTAATTTACACTTTCTTATTATAATAAGAGTATGATTTAAAAAGTTATACAAAGTTTTTTTACTTAATAAGAGAAATAAAGAGATATAAGGCCAAAGTTTTTATGTTTACAAAGTCTTTCACCCTCTTCTATACATATTTAATATTTTTTTTTATTGTTTTTTTTTTAACTTTGTAGTTCAAAGGGGTTTTTACTGTCTTTACTTCCTTTGGAGGCTCTACGGGGAAGTAAAAGCGTTTTGTATATATTTTTTTGTCGACTCTTACACAAAAATAAATAAAAACGTTTGAAAAACCTAGCCTTACGGTATATGGCAGTACGGACTACGGATCCATATTAAAAATATGAACCAAAAAACATTTCAAACATCATAACCATCTTCAATTCAGAGTACAATAGTTTTAAACCCATTTAAGCATAAAACATATGGCTAAAACAAAAACAAAGCCCAAATTTATCTTAACCTCATATAATTGATTAACATCCTTCTTTTTCTCAAACTTAAAACGCAAAAATTTGTGTAATTTTTCATTACACAGCCGTGCCAAATCAACGTTTCGCGGCTTCCTTCTACGTAATCTGGTTTGGTTTGGTTGTGTAAAAGAGATATATAGAGACAGAAAAATGAAGGGCAAGATGAAGCGGCCGATGCAGGTGTTGCATGCGTGGTTACGCCATCAACCGCCCAAAATGAAGGTTTTTTTGGCCATGGTTTGTGTGGTTGCCGCTCTCGTTGTTATTCGTATGGTTGTTTACGATCACGATAACCTCTTCATTGCCGCTGAGGCCGTTCATGCCCTCGGTATTTCTGTCCTCATTTATAAGCTCGCCACCGACAAAACTTGTGCAGGTAATATTATTCATTCTCTTGTGTGTTTATTTTGTCATTTCTTTTTATGTATGTAATGTATTAGAATATAGGGAATATATGGTAATTAGGAAATAGAAACAAACCGTAGCGGATCCTGTAAGAGTTTTGTATAGTATAATGAATGTTTTTGAGTCATTATGCCAATACGCTTAAACGCTGGATTCATCAAGCTAGGTGACATGACAGTGATGCGTCTGCAACAAAGACAAACTTGAGATTAAAGTGCTCGAATGATACATAAAAAGGGGAAAATAGAAATTTAATAGATTAAAAAGCTTACAACTCGGATCAAGGACTTTAGACTAAGAGAGTGTTTGGATTGTTTATTTTTAAACGTGTATTTGTTAATTGCTTATTTTTACAGTAGATAAACAATCTAACATACTCAAATTTGAAACTATTTACCTGTTTATTGTATATCGATTAGTACTTAAAAACAATTTTGGATGCGCCACAGTAGATGAGGATTTGAATGTGCGTGGGTGTAATAAGGTTCACGGTTTAGAACTGTTTGAAATTTAGATTTCGTTTTTGCAAATTGATAACTTATATGTCATTTAATAACAAAACTCGTTTCACATAAAGATGCAATTATGAGTCTAGTTCAAGCTCGGCTTGAATAACTAAAAACAATTATAGTACATCTATACCAATCGGCAATCGCTATATGTTTTTGATTCATTCCTTTGAATAACTGTTTGTGGAGGTGGTGGTCATTTGCTTGTTCTGGATTTATGGCTATAGTTGTGAACTGTGACTAGCTAGCTTATTATATTTTTACTATACTTGGACAGTTCCACTTTTCACTAAACTCCGAAAAGATTTTAATCTTTTTGTGTGTTCTGTTATGACATACTCTTGGGCAAGTATGCAGGTCTTTCACTGAAATCACAGGAATTGACGGCTATTTTCTTAGGCGCTAGATTGTACTGCAGTTATGTTATGGAATACGATGTACACACTTTACTCGACTTAGCTACGCTGACAGCAACCATTTGGGTGATCTATATGATGCGTTTTAATTTGAATTCTAGTTACATGCTTGAAAAAGACAACATCTCAGTTTTGCATGTGGTAAGCTTAATTTTGCTGATTTCTAATCTTTACTTTCTGATTAGTTTGCATACTTTTAATAACTTATCTTTAATTCATGATTTTATTAAATGTAGGTTGTTCCTTGTGCTTTGTTGTCTCTGGTGGTACATCCTACGACACAACATCACATTGTAAACAGAATCATTTGGGCATTTTGTGTTTATCTCGAATCCGTTTCTGTACTACCACAACTTCGGGTCATGCAAAATACCAAGGTCAATTCCCATGTTTTATTAACTCACATGACACTAGTATGAACTGATATCTTCTAAATAACTCGAGATTAAAATTTATTATTATGATGACGCAGATCGTTGAACCTTTCACAGCACATTATGTATTCGCTTTAGGGATTGCAAGATTTTTGAGCTGTGCACATTGGATCCTTCAGGTACATTATTCTCATCAAGTCCGGATCATATATTTAACATCTTTATTTCTATATAAACTTATTATTATTATGAATATGGACTTTTAATAATTGTAGATTTATTTCATTTATTCAGGTTTTGGATACTAGGGGACAACTTTTGACAGCTTTAGGTTATGGAATGTGGCCTTCACTGGTCCTCCTTTCTGAAATCGTTCAAACGTTTATACTTGCTGACTTCTGCTATTATTATGTTCAAAGGTTCAATTTCTGTTTTCCTATCTCATGCTGTTAATTAGTTAACCAGTCAATTATCTATGTTGATGTTAACAGATGTGTTATTTGTGGTTGCAGTGTTATGGGTGGATGCCTTGTTTTACGTCTCCCTTCAGGAGTAGTGTGACTTTGCCAATCATGTAAAGAAAGAAGACTCCATTGATCAAAGTAAGAGTTAAATTTCGATTAAAAATCGATTTCCTAGTTTCGCCCCTTCGTGAGGAGATTTGGTTTGTTTTGAATTGATTACATATCATAGACATACATGTAAAGTTGTATGGGGCTTTTCTAATGTATCATAGTATATTATACTAGATAACTAATGCAAACTTTGTTACATTATATAATCACTCTAAAGCATGAATGTGGCATTTTTATTGAGCTTAAGGTCAGCCTATGCAGCGATATGCATGATACTGTGCAAGTTCTCTTTTGTTAGAGCATGCTATTAGAAGCAGAGATTTTTTGTGGTGAAACGTATGTTGATCAATATGGCATGAGTTTCATTGATGATGATTTTGCATAATATACAGGATTTTCATGGGATAATCATGTATATTTTAGATAAATAAGGAAAAACCCAATACAGATTAAAAGAGTACAGTGCAAAGTTACTACGTGCATTCGAGTATTGTAGGACTATGTACCATACGAGAACAAGCTTTAATTAGTCCAGAATTATACAAGAACATGGGACTACCTTGATGAAGTTGGAAAGTCAAGCCCCATTTTCTTTGTGCATTGAAGTTTGAAAGAAATGGTGGCTAGCAGAAGAGCGGAAACTCGTTGCTCATTTTGATTGATCATTGTTATCTTATAGGGCTTAGTGTCTGGGAATGTACCAAACTTTGACCAAATGTCTATTGTGTGTATCCAACTTACGTTTGCTAATTTTAATGCATCAAACTTTCAAAAAAGATGTTTTGATGTATTTTGATGACGTGTCATTCGTATAGCGTGACACGTGGCATACGGAGATAGCGACACGTCATTGACATGTCATCAAAATACATAAAAACATCATCTTTGAAAGTTTGATGCATTAAAATTAGCAAATGTAAGTTGAGTACACACAATAGACATTTGGTCAAAGTTTGGTACATTCCCAGACACTAACCCCTATCTTATATATTGAACGGTTCAAATAGGTTAAGCTAAATTCAGTAAAAATTTACTAAAACTAGAATCAGACGTATTAAAAGTGTCTTCATATGTGATATGTACAAAAATCTCATAGATTTAGTATAGTTCAACAGGGTTGTATTAGTATAGTGTATTTGAAGTTACTTATTTCAAAGGATAAAAAAGGGATAAAATGTGTTTGTGGATAGGCCCAATCAGATTCATTTTGATTGACATGAAAGAATGACATGTTTTGGCAGGTTAATTGAAGGCTGATATGATATCATTTGGTCGTTTTTTAAACGACAAATTGCATAAAAACTAATGAACTTGGTTCCGATTCGGGATTTGTATTTACGAAAAACAGAGTTTGTTATCAACAACAAGGAATAATACCCAAACCAAATTATAATGTCCTTTAACCAAACACATACATACTGCTAAAATTGATGCACTAGTTGCATTTTGGAGTGGTATATATTTTCACATGTTCCATCTTTGATTCGGGGTAGAGGTAAGTGTGAAAACCATCTTCATGGGATGCTCTTTGTAGAGATTCTTAACATGGGTGTCATAAGCATCGAAAGGATGGTGGTATACGGCATACACATTCTTAAAATGAAAACCATCATATGATTCATGTATATGTTATTGGAAATGTGAATCGTGTTGAATGGAAAATAAATTATGTAGACGGGAAGAAGGCTCAATTAGCATTCCAAGTTGACATATCTGGCCATATGTCTTTGCACGTACTATATAAGAGTTGCGATATGCAGTACAACCACACAATAAACATAATTTTGGCGTGCCATATTGCAATATGGCTTGCTAGACGACCTGCCAATGGGTCACACAACGTGTATTCGAGCCAATGACAGGACGTGTCAAAAGTTGAAGCATAGTTGTTAAATAAAGAGGGCATTGAAGTAACCAATTGTGTGTCGATTCTGAATGTGTAGTCGAGCCAATGACGAGACGTGTCAAAGTTGAAACATCGTTGGCCAAAAGGTTTATTAATACCCTTCATTTGGCTGACGGGTCCTCTACTACCCTGAATAAATAAGGGTGTAGTATTGTATCCTCTAACTTGGAAACCCGGTTAAATTAGTACCTTGATTCAATTAAGTTAGTCACATGACCTATATTCCGTTACTTTTTGACAGTTGCTTAACGCATTAGAATCTCCTACACACTAAATAATAATCATCTTTAAAATTTAGGGAAAAGTACAATAAAAGGTACTCTACTTATTACCTAATTCTATTTAAGGTATTCAACTTTATTTTTTTCAATTTAAGATACCAAACTTTTAATTGTAATCAAGTTAGGGACATGAATTTCACAAATGACGAGCTATATCCGAATTTCTTCTTTATAAGTTACGTATCTACTTAATCAACTAATATTCCTCAATCAATTTTGAAAAATATTGACCGAGGAGGGAGAATTTAATAAAAACTCATAATCACTTTAAATTGTAATATCTCTCTTTTTACTTAAATTTTTTCAGAATTGATCGAGAAATATTAATCTATTACGTAGATATGTTACTTATAAAGAAGAAATTCGGTGATAACCCGTCATTTGTGAAATTCGTGTCCCTAACTTGATTACAATTAAAAGTTTGATACCTTAAATTGAAAAAAATAAAGTTGAATACCTTAAATAGGATTAGGTAATAAGTATAGTACCTTTTATTGTACTTTTACCTAAAATTTACAATCAAAACTTTAAATGTGTAAGGTAAAAGTATGATTTATTGGTAGAAATTGCATAAAGGGTTTTCAATAACCGATTCATCATCATAATTTATAAAGGGTTTTCAATTTTTTTAATTGTAAAAATAAATACAGTAAAAATATGAATTATCTTATCTCAATAGGCAAGCCCAAATCACATGAAAGTCCACCAGACTAGTGTTTATGTCCTCACATATCACCAACGGCTATCCCCCAAGGTTAAAAAAGTCGTAAGTCGGGATTAGTCGATCGGGACATTTTACATATTAGTCAGGACTAATCGAATTTTGATTTTTATTGACTTTTTTAACATTTAAATAAATTTCAAAATTATATCCAAGAAATATATAAAAGTTGGTAATTGAGAGACTTGAAAATATATTTAAACATATTTAAAGTAATAAAGTAATATAGTCAAAAATTGAAGGACTAAAGTTGTAACATTATTAACTTTTCCTTCATAAAAAAGGGTAACCAAATTTTTTTTCACTTTATCTGACATTTCATCTACCCCGTACATCATCTTCTTCATTTACCTTCCTCTTATTCATTTACCAAGATTACATTGCCGGATTCTTCAAGCAAGTCGCCGGAATATCTCAAACCCGTCTTTGACCCAAAAACCCGTCCTAACCCGACATTGATCATTTTTTCGCGTTGACCCATCTTTGACCGACTTTTTGAACGACTCGACCATGGATTAGTCGGTGCCCGTGTTTAGCCGACTAATCCCGTTTTTTACAACCCTGCTATCCCCCAAACACAGGAAAACTTCTGCTTTTTGTACACACATTGGTTCACATCAGGGACCCACCTACAAGGGCAATATGCCACGTCCCTTAGCTGTACTCACCAAATTGGTCCACGTGGGCAATCTTGCCCAGCGAGTATTCTAGAAGCTTGGCTACCCTATAAATATATATGTATTTGCACCATTACCCTCCAAGCACCTCCAAAGTAACACACCATCCATAAAGCCTAAAAAACCCTAATCCAAGAATACAGATCCAAAGGTTAACCACGTAATTCACGAAGAGTAACGAATCAAACCAATCACACCCACACTCTAGCTTACATTTTATGCTTGATTAGTAGATACAAACAAATTTCTTTTTTTTTGTCCTTCGAATACGAACGGAAGGAACAATAGATTAAAATGTTACTTTTTTGTTTTGGTTGATCTAGACAAACGATAGTGGTAGAGATGTGTTGAAGTTTTTGATTGTAAATTTGGAGGGGATTGTTATTTAGAGGATTTTTATTTGTTGACGTACCATTAAAAACTAATGGAATGTAGTTGATGTGCAGGTCATGTTACCAAGTTAACTTAGTCATGGTACTAATTTAATCGACTTTTCAAGTTGAGGGTATCATATTGCACTAATAATAGTTCGGGGTAGTAGGGACCTAGTTATGCAAATCGAGGGTACCAATACATCTTGTCCAGATTAAATAATTTTACTTGGAGAGTAAGTTTTTTCTAGCCCATGAAGGCATTAATGCAAGTCCATTCTGCTATTTAAGAAGATTTTAAAACATTTTGTGTCATATGAATCTCTATATTGCATTAGGATTAGGATTTAATGAACCATCTAAAACCAAAAATAATCACGTGAGAAGTGTGCGATTGTTCTGTTTATGTAAATCGGAAATTGAATCACACATCTCAACAAAATTCGTTTGTTACTGCTTCTAACATCCTCCAATATGTACATTTGAACGTAGGGTTAAAGCATATAATATGCTATGAGTTATGACATGGCGATGCATATATTATGCCAATTTTTAGAGTTACATAAATGATGTAGAGAATTTTAACCGTTAATTACATAAATTAACAGCTAAGATTTTCTTTCCCTACTTCCCTATCAATATATGGTTGTCCCTACACACCCAACACATTTGATTCGGAGTAATTACAAGGTCAACAGTGAAACTCGAAAGACTTACTTATCAAGCTTTAACTTTACTAATACTCAATGTCTTAAAAATTGGTTTAACTAGGCCGGTTCGACCGGTTAAACCGGAATCAGCAACAAAACTGGTTCAACACTTCTAGTGTAAAATTCCCAGTTCGACCGGACAAGAGGGCGGTTCGACCGGTTAAAACCGGGATCGGTTGCGGTTTTTAAAACACTTGTAATTTTAAATGTCTAGGTTAATAAAAGAAACTCGTGATCCTCAACATCCATGGGTAAACATTTTGTTCATCTTACATACGTTCTTATATACAGTATGTATACTCGGAGTAACCTTTTTTGTACGAGCACTATACTTACGTGCTCTTTTTACTGGTTCCACATCAGAAACTTGTAATTCCAAAACGATGGCTCCAGTTAACTTGTACCCTATGCATCACAGCTTGTACACTTATTCCAATTTTCACATTTTTCCCAATTTCCAGTGTAGAGAGAGAGACAGAGTGAGAGGCCGTTACGGCGTGTGTGATTTTATTCGTTTGTTGTGATTTCGTTATTCCCATTCTCTCTCTCTCTCACACACACTATATATCTATCTATCTATATCTATATATACAACTATACATCATCATCGTCTCTGCGAATGCGTGCAACAGAAATCATTATTGCTTTTTTTTGTTTTACAGTGTGTAAATTTCATCAGTTCTGTGAATCGAAGGTATCGTAATTTCTATCAGTATTATTTATCACTCCAATTTATGTAATCGGACTACTCTGTATGTGTTTTACTTTTGTAACGATTTAAAAAAATTAAAAATGTATGTATGATTACATTATGATTATTATCTGTTTAATTGATGATTTGATTATTGAATTGATACACTCCGTATTCACTGATTCACTACATTATTTGATTTCAGAGATGGATAAACAACAGCATAGTCTCGGTGGATCCACTCGATTCTCAACTCCGATGCAACAACCAGGTATCTATATCGATACTAGCTGTAATTGATACATAGATAGATAGGTAAATCTCAAAATTCAGTTAATAGTTATCATATTACTGTAAGAGATTGTGTTTTATGCAGCTGTGTTAGTATTTATGTATATATAGATATAGATATCGCTTTTGTGTGTAATAATAAAAATTAAAAATAATTGTGAATTAAGAAATAAATTGAAGCTGCTGAGTTTTGTAGGTAAAATGAATCAACTTTCACATTCTATTGGTGCCAATTCTGCAATCAAGACAGTTAAATTTCCCAAAAAGGTGATGATGATTTATGATTATTAATCAATATTTTCTATTTAATTATGGTTTTTACTCAACAAGTATTTGCATTTTATATCTATTTTTAACTTTTATTTTTGCAGTTTTCGGATCGTAATCATCCTTATTTGATTAATCATGAACCTGCACCAAGGAAACCGCGGTCAGGTTTGTAAATTGTAATGTTATTACCAGATGTGTTGGTGGTGGCCTGGTGCCCTGGTGGGGGAGCTAAATGGGCCTTTTTGGATTGGTTATAATTACGGGTTTGAAATACTGGGCCCAAATTACTTTGATCAAGTGGGCCGGTAGCAGTTTTGTCACTTTTGTGTATTTATTGATTGTATATTTGTATATATAAGGATGTCTTTTGATAGTGGTTTTTGAAAGCAGGATATGAGAATTGGTATGACTGGGGGTGTTTGTCTAAGGGGTTTGGTTTTGAAAGTTGGAATCAAACCCATGAATTTAGGCATATGTCAAACTCAAGTGGGAACTGTTCCCTTTCTCATTCCTGTATTTCTAATGAAACCCATATCCAAACCAAACACATCCTAAGTCTATAACTATAAGATTGTATGTATGGTTGCTATTGATATAAGAAGGACTGTGATTCTGAAAGTGTCAAATCATGCAGGGATTATTTATACAGCAATAAAGAGTGAATTACCCGATTCGCGAAGTGGACTGAGAGACTGCACAAAGAAACGGAAAGCTTCTGAGGTTAGTAATCTCAGGCTCCAAAACCCTTTTATGGTTTCATAACACTAGACCCGTTAAAAGGAATTTCTACATTTTACGTACAGGAGGAATTTGGAGACTTGAAAGATTATGTGATGACAAAAGAAGACGAAGAAGCAGCACAAGCTTTATTTGGATTGGCTCAAACACCTACTGACACTGATCTCAACATAACTTCAGAAGTTGAACCTTCTTCGACGCAACTGATGCATTCACAAAAGAGAGTCCCGGTTCACATTTACATATGTCACTTTATTGCTAATATAACGTCTTTATGATCACAGGAGCCACCATATTTTTGAAATATATCACGGTCAGTCCTAGCTTTTTAAAACAACAATAGTATTTGAGGAACCAATTTACCACTGCCGGCTGCTATCAATATTGGCAAAACTAAAGACGCAACAAATTGTTCCGATTTTGGGTTTATGAATAAAGATATTTGGCTCGAAGGTTGCTTCGAACAGAGATGAACCATAATGCGTTTCCCACCAACAAAGGGAAGATGCATCATAACTACCTTCAAGAGAAAGAAGGTTTATTTTTTCTAGATAGTAGCCCAACACTTAAGTGTTGTTTTCAACTTGTTTATATGAAATCTGGAATCATCAACTGAAGACCAGTATACTATATTATATTATTATTATAAATGAATTTATGAGATGCTTATAGCTTACCACATAGCAATGATGCTATTATGACTCAAATCTTATGCAATGTGTGTTTGTATGCATCAATGACAGCTTCAACAAAAAATACTCACCCATAAACATAATCTATAAATCTACAAAGTTATTTGTAGTTCATTGAAATTCTTAGTTGGGAAATGACTGCATACAACATTTCATTTACAAAAAATCAAAGCTACAATAGTCTTGAATCAAATCAATTACAATCACGAAAAGCATAATGAAAATATTTTTTATAGACTATGAATGATAGAAATGAAATAATTCATGCACAAAACTATATAATGGTATGAGATTCAGAATGCTAAAACAGAACACAAGCTCAATTTCCGGACGAAACCACAAACTCAGGAACAGCCAACAGAATCTGCATTTCACTCCTGTTTTTCCAGTTCTCCCATCCTCTCTATGATTGCCTATGGAATGAAATAGCAAGTATTATTATAAAGCTTCATATCATTAGTCATTTACAGGAGACAAACATATGGTGAAACTGATAATGCTGAAACAGGTTAACTTTTTAGTCCAGGTCAAAACGGCCGGGTCGTGTCAGATTGAACTGCAAACTTATATTGTCCATTTTTTATTCTCTTAATACAAACAAATAATGCGTTTATTATGATTACAAAAACAATATTATTTCAAGAATACTCTAAATATTCTAATAAAATGATTTAGAAGGTCGTATACATTTATTACGTTTTTTATTGGCTGGAAATACAGCACATCCCAGCTCGACCAATTAAGTAGTAAATCAGTAATGGGGTCAAAACTGCACCCTAATAGTTCGTACAAAATAATATTAATAATCCCATACAGAAGAAAGGACAACATATACCTTCTTGCTTGTTTCTTGGAACTCTCCGGCAAGAATGAACTCGTCTAATATCAGATACACCTTCTCATAAACAAAACAACCATGTATAAGCTATGGAAAATAATACATATAATAACTACTACAACGCGCATATTATAAAGCTAAAAATACCAACCCACCACTCTCAAGGTATAAATTTTTCACGTAAGTTTGTGTGCTAGGATAGTCTTGGGCAAATGATAAATAAAAACAGAGAAAAGGTTTACTTCACAAACTCTCATATTATTAACTAGAACAAAAGGTTTACTTCCAATATGTGAGTGGTCAACTTTGCAATTTTCTTAAGATGAAGGGAGCCTGATTACGAATCTAAATACAGGAAGCAAAAGTCTTTATAAGATTACAAACATATGTGAGCACAAACTTTTTCCAATTTAAGCAGTAAAAATATAAATAATCAAGAGCACAATGTTTCTGTACCTTATGAAAGTTAAAAACCAAATCCAGTTCGCATACGTTA
Source organism: Pseudognaphalium luteoalbum (assembly GCA_963422505.1). NCBI lineage: Eukaryota > Viridiplantae > Streptophyta > Magnoliopsida > Asterales > Asteraceae > Pseudognaphalium > Pseudognaphalium luteoalbum. Next base: position 32,631,839 of record OY730194.1, on the reverse strand, counting down.
CTGAAGAAGTGATCAAGTATTTCAACAAATAAGTGGATGCCCTCCAAATATGCAAGCTCATTATCAGTTATATCAACACAAAGTGAGAAAAACAGTCCAGCATATCGCCTGTAGATAACTTTGTGCGTACGGAACTGCAAGGAGAAACATATAAGAAAACAGCCATCAACATCATGTTAACATAGCAATACTGAGTTCAAAAGAATCCCGAAAGAAACAACAAAACTATGGTCTATCAGAACCTTTATAAGCATCATCACGATTCACGACCTAAAAATCTTTAAAATAAAACACAAAGAGACACATTCAAAAATCGAATGTAACTAATTGCATTTGGGAAGCAGAACATGTATTAGCTTCAATGTGCATTATTCCAAAATCACTAATTACAGTTTCACTTCTCGAGCAAGTTCTATTCTACGTCAGAGTCGTTCCGCAATTAGTTACAATTCTACATGATCACATAATATATGGAGTAACCAATTAAAGCCCTAACTTTGATTTAGTTTCTAAAATCCAAAATAAAAGATGATGATCAATTACCTCAACAAAGTTAGTGAATTTAGGATCTCTGTTTACAACCAACCGATGAACCTAAACAATTACACAAACACACGAATTACATAACAAAATTAGGGTTAAATAACGTAAACCGAAATTTAGGGTTTCATAATGATTTTGAATATTTACCTCATATTCAACTTTATGCTTTTCAGATTCTTCAAGAGGGATGTAATACTTAGCTAAACGAGTCTTACCTTGCCTGTTTTGTAGCAAAATGAATCGGATCTGCAGACAACATTTATTCAGCAAGTATGTAACATTATTATTCAGAAAAATTGAAGATTTGAAATGAAATTAGGGTTTAAAGATCAAACGAGTGCGTAAGATCACCATTTTGGTGCGATTCAAGAAGGGAAATGATCGTTGATTCTGCGGAAACAATTGGAAATCGGACGTTTGAAGGTTGCTATTTGACTGATTTTGACTTTTAGTTTCGATCCGCTACGAAAACTTGACTCCGATGTTTCATAAAAGTCCCCGTTGTTTGGTACATGTTTAATATTGGGTCAAAAGATAAAAGGGCCGTTAACGAACCGAATCGAGTCGAATATCAGGATGCTCGAGTTTGACTCGTTTGCTAATTATCCGGTTCGAGCTCGACTCGAGTTCGAGTAAGTTTTAAAAATTGTGTTCGAGCTCGAGTTCGAATTTTTTGTTGTTGTTCGAGCTCGAGTTTGATGCTCGTTTATTTGATTGGAAAATGTCTTTATGAATCAAAATTCCAAGCGCAACTTTGCTTGTTTATGAGCTTGGGAACGCTAAACTAACTCGAAATCAAGCTCGAGTAAGCTCATTTATACTTGATGTCTTAAGTTTAAATATATTAGTTACATACATTTAAAGTTCCAAATAGACAAATTTATTATATAAACTCGACTCGTTCAACTCGAATAGCTCGTTTGACTCGAAACTAAACGAGCTTTCGAACGAGCCGAGTTGAACATCAATTTTTATGCTCGGCTCGTGAAATTAATCGAGTAGTATTTTTCGTTCGAGCTCGACTCGTGTTCGAACACTATCAAACTCGAATTCGAGTGAATATATACCGTATATATTCATTTACTTTCAACTTGCTTGAAGGTGTATATATATTTTTATAATTTTTGAAAAATGTCATTTGGAGACCTTAGAGTCATGTGTAAGATTCTAACTTCCATCAAACCGTTCAATTTCATTTAACCGTCATGAAACCGTCAACTACGTGTAGTTTAAAGCCAACATAATTGGTTTTTTTAATCATAAACTACCAATCACCGGGAAATTTTAGTTGTTATTTTCCGTAGGATTATGTTTAGCAAAATCCTTTATTTTTTTAACAAATAAATGTGTCTAAGTCCAAATTTTATTTAATTAAGCAATATCACTCCACGCAATCGAGGAAAGCTCATCAGAAAAGTTTACATGAGATTAAACGCTATTTTAGCAACATTATTGAATGCTAAATTACATTGACGTATAAATCCTTGAGAAAGACAAAGCTAGATGGGATGCCGACTTCTTGATATCGACAACAATAGCAGCTACGACCCATGGAAGATCAGATTCTAACAAAACAAAATAGAATGTCATTTTTGAATCATACTCAGTCATACTATTTTCCCACCCATATGAACTAGCTAGATGACAAGCGTTTAGTATGACCATCTTCTTTCCTATTTAATCAACAGTCATGATGTGTGAACAACTAATGTCTATTAAGGCCACTCCCAACCTTAAACTCAACTGACTGAAACTGACAGAGTCACATCACCGCCACGTCAGCTTTTTCAGAAAACTGACTGAAATTGACAGACCCCTCCTATCCCTGATCCATCACTTCATATTTCTGGGACCCACTGACCAATTCTTTAATCAATTAAAACAAAACTATTTAAATTAAACACAATAATTTAAATTAAAATTATTCCATTAAAAATAAAAATTACCACAATTCCTAAAAATAAAAATTACCACAATGCCTAAAAATAAAAATGACAACAAATCCTAACGAACACGATAATTTGGTGGAAGTTGGTGAAATAGATAGTTTATTGTGTAAATTGTTGTGTGAAGATTAGTGTAATATGTAAGTATATTTATAGGTAAAAGTTTAAAAAAAAGAGGGGGAAAGTTTAAAAGTTTAAAACTTTTTAAAATTTAAAATTTTTAAAAGTTTAAAAGTTTTAAAAAGGGGGAATGTTTCAATTATAAAAGTTTGATTTTTTTTTTACTTTAAACGGTTACAAAGAAAAAAAAAAGTACTGGGTCCCACGCAAACAAGCGACGAATCGTCGCCAAACCGAAGAGGCCCAACCGACGAGCCAACCGACGAGGCCGTGCCATCACCGTCGGTCTCGTCGGTTCAAATCGACATCAAGCGACGAAGGGCGTTGGGAGTGGCCTTAAGTACAACTTGATATTTAAATAGCTAACTATAACAGATTAAGTAAAAATTTATTATCAAACATATGATTAATTAGGTCTGAGATACGATTATAAATTTGTTTGAGTTTCCATTTGTTTCTAGTCTGTGGGTGTATGTGAAACAAAAAGTATGCAAAGTTAACAACTTGTGATTAGAAATTAAAATCGAATAAGCATAATTAGTTGTCTACATTACAATAGTATCACCAATGTGCGTGACTTATTTGTTGGCATTTTGATATCCTTACAAAAGATCTTTGATTCAAATCTCACTAATTTTATGATGACCATAATGGTTCAAAAATGGTCACGGTTTACACCAATTACTCCGTGTACAACAACATATTCACCCACCGCATAACCTAAACAACAAAATATCCCATCGGTTTCTTTTTCTACAGATACATTATAAAAACATACTTAATATGTGCGTACGTATAAAGGAGAACCATACATGCAAATATTAGTTCGTACTTAGTATCCAACAAAACCATTAAACCAAACAACACATCAATTAATGCCTTCTCGATATCTTTAAATTGAATTTTGGAAGAATCTTTTTAAATGCTTGTATCGAGAAATAGGAAGATTAATTAACATTTACGTGCGTATTGCCAATTACTTCACGAATTCACTGAAAAGCATGGACTAATGTGCTTCTATTTATTACTTAGGTCAAAGTTTCGTTGCACCCAATTCTAAACTATCTTGGTTTTCACAAAATAAACCTGAATTTCGTAACAGTTTGAAAGCTTTTAGATGTGTCTGGTATATCCTTAATAAACTTATCGGAATTTACATAAACTTTTGTAATTTATAATCTCAAACTCTATAAACTACTTGAAGTAGATTTCAAATGCATATAAAGCTTTTAGCTTTCATATAAATAAAGAGATTAAGAAAGCCAACAATTACACTTTCAGCAGACATTCGAAAATCTTTATCCATGTAAAGTTAAGAAAAAAGTGTTAATAGTATAAACACATCATTCATATTCATTAAAAAACCAAAGTTATGTTATTTTGAGTTTCATTTTTTGTCAAATAGTTGAGAAAAGAGTGTTATAATTAAATATACCGTGTACATGGGCGGTGCCACCTTGAGCAAAAGGATCATGCGACCCCGACAAGGGGGAAGTTTTGGATATCCCAAATTTTGGATACTAAATTTCAATACCCAACATCGGATTCAAAACTTCAGATATCCGAACTTTTGATACTTGAAAATTCGGATATGGATATGGATTATTCGAGTACCAAAATAAAAAATAAATATTTTTAACGTTCAATTAATTTATATGGTTTTAATTATTTTGGTTGAGGATATTAAGGAAAATGATTTGTAGACCTAAATTTTCAAATCTACATTTAGACTAGAGGTGGCAATTTTAGACTCATTGGTTAATTATGAGTCAATTTGGTTAATTTTTAGGAGGGGATGAGTTTGTTGAGTCTCCTCCCCATCTTTTGGATTAGTCTAAATGTGTTTTTCAATATAATCTATAATTGTGTAACAATTAACCAACGGGTTTGGATGGGTCTAGCGGGTAATTTTTTTCCACCTCATTTTATTTTTTTCATTTTTCACTCAAATTTTTTTAAAAAAAGTATGGTGAACCCGATGACCCGACCCGACCCGAAACCCATTTGACCCGGACCCATTTAGATTCATCCTTCTAAATGACCCATCTAGACCTGGACCCATTTAGACCCAAACTCATGTAGACCCGACCCGACCCATTCATTTTGCCACCTCTAATCTAGACCTGCTAATTGATTAATGTGAAAAAATTTAATCAATAAGAAAGTTAGTTTTATTTGAAGGTGTATATAAGTAGTGATGTATAGCATTACTCCTAATATGTATAGCGTTACTCCTTATATGATATTTGTTTAATACTGTGACATTACATATAAGGTTACTGATTCATTCGTCTTTCACTCAACAAAAGAAAGAATTTTTTCCACACAATGTTGATTAGTCAACATTGGAGATTCAATGCAAATCTGAAGTGGTAAATCGACGTGATAGTTTCACATCGAGCAACCTGCTCACTTCCGATGTGATTTCGAAACAATATTCAATATACAAACTCACTACTTTGGTAAAATTATTTACAAAGCACAAAGTCAAATAAACGTTACAATAAGTCTAGCTTTCATTAATCAAAAGATTAGAAACTAAAACATAAAATAAAAATAAAATAAGTAAAAACTTGTTTGGGAAAAAAAGAGAGAATTATATGTGACATCACCTTTCCATTACCTTGTAGATAACAACAAAACAAGGAAGTATGGCTCTCGGATTATACACGTACAATTCCTCAATACTCGAATATGACCCGGGTGACCCGGCTGCCATCGAATCGTACGGTCCATCTTCCTCCGTCAGCGCGTGTCCCGCCACGCGCTTATTCACCTTCCCGGCAATCACTCGACACACCAGCATCGCTCTCAACGCACGCGCTACGCCCACGTGAGAAGCATGTGCCCTGCCACTACTTGCGGTGGTACACACGCCCTTCCGTACGCCGTCACCGGACCTAGGGTTTTGAAAACCGTGACGGATGATGGTGCAGACGCCGCAGCCGGGGACTGAGCCGCACAAGCTGGACGAGCCGTTCGAGCCGAGCGAACAACCGAGTGTGGTGCAGTGGAAACGGAGGAGCTCGTTGCCGTCGGCGGCGCAGCGGGAGGCGGCGGCGGAGGTTACGGTGGCGCGGATCTTGACGGTGTCACGACAGTCTTCGAAACGTTGAATAGTCCGGCGTGTGTTGTTGACTTTTAATATCCGTTCGATTGTGAAGATCGGATGGTCCTTGTTTAGCCAGCTGGATTTGAATATTATTTCCACTATGTTTCGACCCGAATCTTCGGGTCCGAGCTCCGAAACTATGAAATTGTAAAATCAAATCAGATGAGTTTGCATTAACGGCCCTCTTAGAAATGATAATCGTCACATTTTCACCTTTTTTAATACAGTATAAAAATGTTACCAAATTTTTTATCTTTACATTCACAAACACAAGTATTTTTATTTTTATTAAATGAATTAATCAAAAAAGACCCCTAATTCCAATTAGTTCGGATCTAACAACCATACCATAATCTCTCATATTAAGTGTCCTAAATCAGATTTAAAAATGTTTCTTTTTCTACTTTTACCTTCAATATTTTCATTTGTGTTGTATATTACTTTATAAAAATTATATTAATAAAAATAAATTTAAAACCTAATTCATTCATACATTTTGCATCAAGTATTATATAATACAAACAAAATTATTTAAGGTCAAAGTTAAAAAAGAATGACTCAAAAAGTCAAAACATGACCTTAATTTGGGATTGAGAGAGTATATTGTAACGATGAATGTGTCTTAAAAATTATAAGGTAGAATAACACAATTTTGAAAAACTAATTAACCAAAAACTCACAACAGTTTTTCCACATTTCTATATATATTTGTTTAATTCGAAGCGGATGTTAATTTTAAAAGCAAATTATCAAGTTTCTTAGCATGACTATATTTTCGTAAAAGGTTTATACGTAAAATAAAATAGGCATTTGACGATCATAAAGGTTAAATAATCGCACGTTCTAAAATTAGACGCGGGAAGTATATATCAAGCGTTAAACACTATTTGTTACTCCTTACAAGTTCTTTGTAAGCTTGTCGAGGGTTCTAAGTTTTGTCACCCTTTACTTTTACATAGAGAAGATGCAAATATCCAAACTTTTAGATGAGTGGTAGTGATAATGAAATTGACATTTCAGTGACAAAATGTTTTATTTTTATTTTTACTTGGAATGAAGGCAAATATGCATAATAGAAGAAATGGTCCCAAAAGGAATGTGATTACATGATTACTCATGGTGAGAAAAGAACACACTTGTACATGGTACAAGACACTAAAGTCACTTGATATTATATCTTTTTCGTCAGGCATTCGGTGACATGATTGAATAGATACAATATAATCACATAGAGGTTGAACTCTAGTTACCCGCTCCGCAGTCAACGTTAAGCCGGTGTAAAAAAGCGGGTTGGACTGAGGGAACCCGCTCCCCGATCCCGGTGTAAAAAAGTCGGACTTAACCTTCAACACCGGTTCATTTAAGATAAAACATTTTTATAAAAATATATATATATATATATTTTCTTCTGATTTCATTGAATTAAAAATACACATTGTTTTGCATTGGATAAGTGCCTCAAAAATCATACCCAATATCAAACTCAACAATAGTTGAAACTTAACACTCATGAGTTTAACCTTGGTTAATTAACAATTTCAATGGGGGTTTGATTACTTTAAATGATCAAGTCATATACCATCATTAGTCAATGGTCTATAGTTAACAATAAACTAACTGTATAACTTTTGTAAAAGTATATAAAAATCAAATATACTAAATTTAGTAAATAAATTAATCACTAAGAGTAAAATAATACCGGCATGCTTAACAGCTTGATGATGTTCTAAACTCTCCATTTTAGGGAACACTTCTCCACATTCTGAACATAAACAAATTGTACTTCTTGGAATTGTATGCCTGCATCCAAAAATTACAATTTATTTATTCAATAAAATTATATATAAAAAAAAACCATATATATTAATCAAACAATGCTTAAATTATTAATCTAGATAAATTAACAATTTTAATTAAATATATAAAATAATAAAGAAAGGTGACCTTGAAGGATCAACAATGGCATGACATTCATAACATCCGGAAAGCTTTCTAAATTGCATGCCTCTATATGATGACGTGTAACTACCATGACCGTTGGATCTAACTGAAGAAGGTGCACTATTACTACTACTACTAGTAGTTGTACTACTATTAAGGTGTTTCTTCCTTCTAAGATTCTGACCGGAATCTTGACCGACGGTGCTACTTTCCGGCGAGTTATCAGCTCTATGAACAACTCTAGTAGTACTATTTCCATTAGCAACATCTTTGAAACTACATATAGAACTACATGATGAACTCAACTTTGAGTACCCATTATTATTCGGGTGGATCTTTTGATCCGACCCGGAAACAATGATGTCCATTTGTTTACATTTCAAAAGATTCTTGAATTGATCCCATGATGATGATGAGGATGTTGATGGTTGTTGTTGTTGTTTGAGTTTAGGGTTTTGTGGTTGGTGTTTTCTTCTACGCTTTGTGGGTTGTACTTTATGGGTGGTTTCAGAAGGTGGGAGAGTGGTAAGGATTGCCATGAGAGTACAACAAAATGATGCAGGAAAGAAATTATTAAGAAGGTGTGTTATAGTTGTTCATGGAAGAAATAAAGATGCCTTTGAAAGGTGGTTTGCTTCTTTTAATGAAGAGAGTGTGGATGGATCTGATGAGATAAATTTGAGGAGGGAAAAAAGGTTGGTATTTCTTTTTATCAAAATTTTTAATTAACTTGTTACTTTTTTTTACCTATTATTTATTTAATTATAAATGGATCATTAGTACTAATGTTTTACTAACACTTGGGTTTAACAAAGTGTAATTGATATCTTTGTTTGGAGAAGGTTGATGGTGCATTTAGTTATGTAGAATTCATTGTGTTTTCATAAATATCTTCGAAGAAAACTGATTAATTAGAAAATATGTATAAGTTCTGAATAAGTTTAATTTGTAAGAAAATAGAAATAAAACTTCATCCCTTGTATTTAAATATATTTTTTAAATGGGGCATTTTCATATATGTCCATGAAAAAATTGAAAATTACATATATACCCAAAACACGTTTTAGAGGCATTGTACACCATACAACTATAACTTGTATTTTGGATATATATATGTATATATGTAATTTTCAAGTTTTATAGGGATATGTATGTAATTCTCCCTTTCTAAAATTTTACTAACTCCGTTCCAAAATTATTGTCCAATTTTGACTTTCTAAAGTCTTTCTTTTTCAACTTTGACCTTAAATATTTTTGTTTGTGTTATACAAAACATGATGAAAATTATACCAATGAAAATATACTTAAAATCCAATTATTTCATATATTTTGCATCAAGTATCGTACAACACAAACAAAAATATTTAAAGTCAAAGTTAAAGAATAAAGACTTCTGAAAGTCAAAAGTGGACAATAATTTTGGGACAGAGAGAGTAATATGATTAGTTTTCAGGGGCTACAAAACTCTAGGCATATTATTAAAAATGGAAAACGGATTTTCAAAATTAAATAAGCTGTTATTTTTCATCCTAAATAATAATTAGCTGAATGGATTGTGCGGAATTCTAGTTGACTAAGGGTGTGTTTGACACACTAAATTTTAGGGGATTATGGGGGATTGAGATTCTGGTTTTAAGAATCTCCGACCTTTATTGATTGGAAGCTCTGTTTGGTAACATTAAAAAGAGGGGGATTGTTGAAAAAATAATCCCTTATAATCTCTTTTTCTATAACCTACTTAAAGTGGCTTCAAAAAGAATCCCCAGCTACTGGAATCCCCAGTCACAAACTCCAGCTCCAGCTACAAACTCCAGCTTCAGCTACTTTGTTACCAAACACACCCTAAAGAGATCTGAAGTTTAATGAGTTTATAAGCCGTATGAATAAATAAGTCACGTTTTATTATTATTTTCTTTAAAAAGCCTAATTAGATAAAGAAATATATGTAATCTTTTGAGTAGAAATTTTCTCAATTGGGTGAAAACTGGAAGCTATCAACAAGAGCGACAACTAGTTTGTTACAAAACGTAATTTATATACATGACTTTTTTTGTCGAAAACTGTTTTAATATGTAATTATTCGTCAAAAATTGAATTTATTCGACAACTAATCTGTTACAAAACATATGGTATTCTGTATAAGTGCCTTAGAATTTATATTGCTCTCAATTTAAAAGAAAAATTGTTTTCGTCTAATATTTTTGATGAAATTAAAGTTGATCAAAGTAATTAGAATTTCAAATATTCTAAAGAATTTTGTGATTTACAAATCACTTCATTCGTGAATCCAAGACTTGTATGGAATAAAATCAAAATGTCAAATTCATCGAATTCTGTCTAGTTCTGCAAAGCAAACACGACCTAAGAAGTTCGAAAGAGATTAAAATAAAAGTTTACAACAAGAGGACATTTGACCATGTATTTTTTCGAGATATTTGATTATTTATAGAACACTATCTACTCGTCCATCAGTGTGAAATTATTTAATGTACCTTTCTATTTTCTGTATCCAATTAGTACGGAGTATATGTTTAGACTTTAGAGGTAATTAATTAATGGAGTACTTAAATTATTATTTTAGCTAACAATAGTACAATACGACAGATGGTTAACATGTATCGATATTTTTATCTCCCTACTAAGATTCTCTTGAATTTGCTAGTATTCTTATTTCTTACTCCGTATTTATTGTTATTAGGCGCAATAATTAAACAAAGGATTTGAAATTTTGTTTAATTATAATATTTGTACTTAATAATTAGTTGATACTCCCGCCGTCCCAAAATAAGTGTCTCATGTCAAAATGCACACAGTTTAAGGAAAGTTACTATCCACCAATAACATCTTATCTTTACCCACTAAAGTCTTATCTGATTGGCTGAAAGGGAATCTGGACACTTATTTTTGGACGTCCCAAAATAATAAGTGAGACACTTATTATAGAACGGAGGGAGTAGTTTAAGTATCTCAAGAAAACGCATATTTAGAAGTTCTAAATTGTTGATTTAACTTAATAGCTTACATGTTATTGTAAGACACTGACAATATTTTTGATAAATCAATAAAGATTTTATATTGTAGAAGTATATATATAGTACAATATCATAGGGCCATTGATATAACGGTATCACGGTGACCATTTCATACTTTCAACTATGAAATTAGGGGTTCAACTTTCAAGTCCTGAAGATACGACAATTATATATATTTATGAATTCATGTATATATTTGTAATAGTCGGGTGTCTATATACAAATATGTAAATTAAAAAGAAGTTCGTGTATATATATATATATATATATATATATATATCATAAAGTGACTTTCACTGTTGAATTTTATAAATTACACACGGGGTATAAAAATATGTAGTACGTAGTATTAAATTGAATTATAAAGTTGTTAACTTTATATTTCAAATAAAAGTTTAAAGTTATCAAAATCCAAAATGTGAATTTTATTGGGGAAGGTGAGAATAAAAAAATGTTAAATTTACTTTGTGGAGGGGTAGAGATTTGTTTCCCAACGTCTTTGGACCTCCATTAACTGATTGTACGTTTAATTGGCTAATGCGTATTTTATTTTTATATTTCTCAAAAAGCCCATAACTTTGTGTCATATTCTTGAAAAACATAACTTTTGAGTTTCAAATTTCAATCATTTATTTCATCTTTATTCATTTATGTTTTTATATAAATTTCTAATGCTTCACGTCGTCTTTCATGATTTTGCAGGAAAAATGCTTAATTATGCTTTTGATAACTTTTAATTTAGAATTTTAATATCATTCTCACACTCGGAGGAACAAAAATTTTATATCATGCAATGTTTGGGTTTGTAGGGAGTGTTGTTAGCAATTATTAGAGCCCATAGTAAAATATAAGACCACTCTAATTGAGATAGCTACTAATCGCGCGATACAGCTTGACAATGGGGTGCCGATATGAGATGTCGATAGTGATGTTGATTAAAAAAAATGTAAGGATTAGGCAATACTAATATTATTAATGTAAATACATTCAAATATTTTTAAAATAGTAGCCAAAAAGTGATTAGCTAAAATAATAGGCTAAGCATCGACTTAACTCTAAGCTTCACAAAAAATGACGATAAAAAAAAAATTACAAACCAAGTCAATAATGTTTTAAAGTATAAATGAATGATTTATATAAATAAACTAGCTTTTTAGCCCGTGCGATGCACGGTCGTTAAAAAAATATATGTTTATTTATAAGTAGTTGAATCAGTGTTGTTAACTTAAAAGGTGCAATTGTCATTGAGAATTGAAAATAAATAATAACATAAATCAAACTATATAATAAAGTAATCAAACTATTATAATTAATTATCGAAATTAATATATAGAGCCAAAAAAGCACAATGAATTGTAGAAAAACAAATATTGAGTATTACATATATTCGTAAAAAGTTATAGGTCTTTGAACCCGTGATCATACGGTAATGTATGCAAAACTATTATATATTATGAAATTTTATAACAATGTCAATATTGTAATTGAAAATTATAATTTGTCATTGAAAATAGTAAAATACTCCATTCGTCCCAATATTATTGTCCACTTTTAACTTTTATAGTCTTTATTATTCAACTTTGACCTACAATATTTTTGTTTATGTTATATAATATTTGATGTAAAATATATGAATGGATTGAGTTTTGAATGTATTTTGATTGGTATAATTTGTATCAAGTATTATATAACACAAACAAAAATATTCAAGGTCAAAATTAAAGACTCCAAAAGTCAAAAGTGGATAATAAAACTGGGACGGAGGGAGTAGTATACAACAACCTAAACATATGCGAATAAAAACTTTAAAGTTTTTGTGAGTAACAACATAAGAAACAAATACAACATATTCACAAATTCTAACGTAAAATATTACAATTACAAATGATATACAACTTTAATATAAGCAACATATATGTAATAGTTTCTAACATTATTATTTTCTCAACTCAACATTTCAATCTACTAATATGTTTAACTCATGAAATGCTTACATATAGTTGATCATGAATAAAATTTAATTATTAATAAAATAAATTGATAATTTTTGTTAACGTATAAGTTAAGGTGTTTAAACATTTAGAAATAAAAGTTAGAAGGGTTAAAATGAAAAAAATAAAAAATGTAGGGATTAAACTATTATTAACCCTTAAGTTAAGGTGCTTAAACATTTAGAAATAAAAGTTAGAAGGGTTAAAACGAAAAAAAATAAAAAATGTAGGGATTAAACTATTATTAACCCTTATTTAAAATGATTTATAATAATAATAAAATTATTAAAAATGAAAAGTCATGTGGCATCTCTAGAATTTGAAGAATAACTAAGGAGTAACTATATTTAAAACATGTTATTATAATTATTAAAAAGATGACACATAAGCAAAAAAAATCTTTGTTTTATATATATGAATAGATGACTATTGGGATATTTCCAAATGTAGTCTTATTATTATTATTATTATTATTATTATTATTATTAATAATTAATAATAATAATAATAATAATAATAATAATATATTTAAAAGTATTAACTCGCAATATATTATGAATCATCATCATTTAAAGAAATATTTTAGGTTAATTTTGAGTTAAGGTATACTTTATATACAAGTTCTACAACGTTTGTAACTTTAACATTTTCGTTATTATATGTATATTTATAAAAAATTGAAATTCATTATTTTCTATGCGTTCTAGTCTATAATAATAATAGCCTTAAATTATTTATAATAAATTAACAACTTCAGACAACAATAATAATATCTGACGGGCATCGCACAACTTTAAAATAAAGTATTCAATAACTTATGCGTCACGTTTCTTTGTCTTCCATTTTCTTACAAATCCTATTTGTTAATAAATTCACAACTTCATACAACAATATTAATATCTGACTTATATCGCACGGGCTTAAAAATAAAGTTTTTTATAACTTATGCATCACGTTTCTTTCTCTTTCCATTTTCTTACAAATCCGATATGTTTTTAAGTAATTTTTGTAAACTTTTTAATTCATTATACTGAAAATGAAAATAATTAGTAACATGAATGAGTTGCAAAGTTATTATTGAAAGAAATAGTACTTGCAAAATAAATCTTATATGTTAATATATTGGACTACTTACAAATTAAATATATAATTGCATAATATGTTCAAAAGTATCGACTCACGATATTATGAATCATCTTCAGAAAAACCATTTATTTCAGGTTAATTTAACCGATTATATAAATAAAAAAGTTTTGCAAATTTGTTCATTTTAAATTTCCGATGAAATATTTGTATGTATGAAGCTTTGAAATTAAAGATATTTTTATCAATTTAATTAAAAGAGTGACTCCCCCGCCCCCCCCCCCCCCCCCCCCCCGCCCCCCGTTTCTCTCAACTTTTGGCGAATTTTTCCTTCCCCTAAACCTAATTCGTTTTCAATTTCCTGATCTAAATCTTGCCTTAATTCCAATCGATTGCTGATTAGTTTGTTCCTTCATTGAATCCTTCAGTTTCGTTGATTGTATAGATTAATTTGTGCAATTTTTTTTTTTTTGGGGGGGGGGGGGGGGGGGGGCGAGGGGTTTGGGGTTGGTTTCTAGGGTTTCTGAATTCGACCTTTTGGGATTTGTTTCACTCGTTCAATTTGGTATTGGGAAGATCATGACAATCGTTTATTACCATATCAATCACACGATTACATATACTTTGTAACAAACTAATTCAAGCCATTAAAACGATCCTTTATTGTTTAACCTTAATTCGTTTTTCGGGTTTAATTTGCAGCTGTTTGTGTTTTTTTTTTTTTTTGAAAGATTGATAAGGCCGATCAGAAGTTTCTTATTTCTAGGGCTTATATTTTCGATTCAGGTTGCTTGTTCTTATATTTTCTTGATCAATTGATGCAATAGCCTAATTGGCTGGTTGTGCTGTTTACTTGAAATAGCGTAAGGCCAGATTAGGGTTTGTGGATAAAAAGGCAGATTAGTGTTTGTTGTTTGGCTTGTGTGGCTTGTTGGGATTTTCCGAATTGCTGCTGGTCTCTCTTGATCAGATTGTGGTTTTGTTTGTGTTTCTTCTTGGCGTATTGTGGTTTGATCTTGGATACTTGCTGGTTTGAGGGTCGTTTGGGTTTGTGTGGATTAAACTAAATGACGGGGGTTTGAGAGTTGAGGGTATGTAATAGCTCGGGGAGGGGGGGTAGGGTTGGGATTGTGATTGGTCTTTCTATACCAATCTATTTTCCCGGTCGATTTTTATTTATCAATGGAGAGTTGTGTTACTCACTGTGATACGTTTCATATCAACCTCCATTGATGATTCTGCCTATGTGATGGGGGATGATGTGGCTTGGGTAAGTATGGGTTCATTTTGGGTTCATGCTATTCATAAGTCGATTGGTTGCTTTGTGGCTGATTTCAGCCACTTGGGGAGTGCCTGGACCTTTTGCTATCGCTTAGTTGGTAGGGAAAGTTTTCTCTTGTCGAAGGGTTATATTGGTGTTTCCTGGACCTTTTGCCATCTTTCATGTTGGTAGGGCAGGTTGGCGATGTGACTTTAGACGTGTTTGTTGCTATTGCAGCTTGGAAGTTGGTGTTGTACTCATAGGTCTTCACTGAAGATATTTGAAGACAGAGTCTTTCAATATGGATGTGTTTTTTTTATCGTGGATTGTGATTGATTTCAGCCTTTGGGGTGTACCTGGACCTTTTGCCATCTCTAAGTTAGTAGGGCAGGCTCATCCTTGTCGACTGGTTGTATTGGTTTTGTTCTGGACCTTTTGCCATCTTTCGTGTTGGTAGGGCAGGTTAGACCAATGTACAACATGATAATAATTACACTAGTACTATTACAGGCTAGATATGTTGTCACATACTATGTCTCAACAGACTCCCCCTTGACAATAGCTCTAGCATCCTTATCTTCACGCTTGTCTTTAGTCTTCATTTGTAAATTTTGCTTCCTGCATTTATCTTCATTTTGATGCACGTCTTAACCATCATTTGATAATCTCGTGCTAAATCACCCCATCCTTCAGGACAAAAGATTCTATTCTCATTCAACTTCAATAAATCTTTCTTTGACATATTCATAAGGTGACGATGGTCATAGACTTTGAAGATCTCACCCTCACCACCTTCAACTTCATCATCAGCTTCAACCATGATAGCCTCTCCAGTCTCTGAGTCCACATGCCGACTTTTCATATTTCCCAGAATATCCTGTGGCATTGTCTTCAGTGGAATCTGCTGATTACACTTGACAGCTGGATAAACTTTCTTTCTCCTTCTCCTTCCAGTCCTTTGACTTCTCTCCTTTAGCTTGATTGTCTTTCCATTTCTTGGCTTAATCTTCTCAAACTTCCCTGATCGAACCTCAGTCTTGATTACATGTTCTACATATCCACCAACAAAATCATTATCCGGGTTCTTAAAAGATAATCGAGCCAAGTCTCGAATCTCATGGCTCGGTAGAGAATTGAACACTGCAAGTTTTCGCTCAAAATATTGAACTCTGTCAAACCTTTTAATCGCGAAAAGCTTCAGGTCAGAATCAAAATACCAACCGATAATCCCTCTATGCGCTTCACGTTTTCCTGTAATATCAACCTACGAAATTCCAACCCTTTTCTTCTTCTCTTTCTCTAAAGGTCTGAACATCGGATTGTCTTTATGTCTATCGGGAATCTCTTCTTCAAAATCGGTTGAGTCATCGATATCATCATCTACATCAACAAATTTACGACCTTCTTCATCTTCAAATACAATCTCTGTTCTAGATGGGCTCACATGATGTTCATCTATATTTGCATCTGGATCTACACCCATGTTTAGCTCTATCTCCGAAATAGCAGTCCAATCTTCAGGTGGTTGAAACTCTCCTTCTTCCAAATCATAGTTGATATCTTCATCTATCTCATCAAGAAAATCATCTTCTGAATCTAATAGATCAAGCATTTCAATCCCTAGAAAAACACAAAAACAAATAAATATTAACAACCTAAATTCCTTCATTGATTTCCCTGAATCAATCTAAGAATTTCTTTATTAATCCTTTTGTGTAATTAGTCTATAATATAAACGCAATAATTAACTTATAAATCTTTATTAGTTACCCTGAATCAATCTAAAATTTCTTAAGTCTGTTATAAAACACTTAACAAATATTAATTAAACTTAAACTCTATTATATTGTGAATAAACACCAAACATTTAAGTTTACAATTAATTAACTTATATAATTCCAAGACTTAATTGAACTGTTATTTTTCCAAAAACTTAAATTTCAATTATATCTTTAAATTATATATCTGTAACATCCTCTCCAGTGGCCTGGTAATTTCTAATTTTAAATTGATTATTTAATGATTTTATGAATTATGTGATATTATTATTTAATTGTGAAACTTAGATAAATAATATTTAGAACTTATTGTGAATAGTAAATTGTTAATTGTTTTAATTTACTATAGTTGACAGTACAATAAATTAGATTTCTCGCGAGTAGTATTTAAGTTCCAGACAATAGATTTAGGACGGATATAAAATACCCAAATAATTAAAGTTACTTAAAAGGGAAGGTCGACCCTTTTATTCTCCTTCTTTCCCAAATTTCATATTTCATCCAAAACCTAGAACTAACAACTCAATCATCTAAATCGAAAGCAAACTACTTGAGATTGAAGCTGGATTCCTTGTTAGCTTCTCATTATCATCATAATCAATCATGTAAGTTTGATTTGTGTTAAACTTATGAACTTTTATTGCTTAAAAGTGAAATGGGTGAATTGATGAAATTGTTGATTTCTTGAATGTATATGATGATTTGAAGATGATATAGATGCTTACAAGCTGAATTAAGGTGGTTTTAATTGTGAATTCAAGTTCTTAAATATGATAGTGAGTTTAAGCTAATAACCAAGTGGGTTATATTTATTGAGTATGAAAATTTGATTGATTATTGATTATATGAGGTTACTTGATGATATATGTTCATGCTTGATGTTCTTTTGGTGTTAGAAAGGTTTATAAGTCGAATTGGTAACTAAGTTAAAGTGTTAATAAGATTTGGGGTTCGAGCTGCGTATTTATAGGTCTGTTCTTGAGCTGAAGAATAGCTCAACGCGATCCCAAAACCCTAGTCAGGATCGCGTTCATCAGTTATATTTTGAGTTGGACGAGTTTTGTTCTTGGGAACGCGATCCCAAGCATTCACCTGGATCGCGTTGCCAAGTGCAAATCTGTCACAGAAATTTTTCTAAAGAGAAACGCGATCCATCCCTTTGTTCCGGATCGCGTTGCTTAGTGTATTTTGGTTACAGAACCTTTTCCTTCTTATGAACGCGATCCCACCAAATCTGACCCGGATCGCGTTTGCCTATATAATTTTGATGATTAAGATAGTTTGTAAACTCAAAGTGTATGTGTATGATTATATAGTATTGTTACTTATGTTTGAGATAAATTGAAATGTAATTACTTGTGTAAGGTGTTTATTTACATAAGTACTATTGTGATGACAAGTTACTAACTTGTGCGTTATGTGGTGTTTCAGATAAACCAAAGACTCAGTGATTAGAAGCTGAGTGTTGCAACTTCTGAGGTATCGGTGAGTGGATTTAGAACTCTCCATTCGATTTAGTTGTAACTATTTGGTTACAACAAGTATACGTAGTTTGATTATACGATTGTTAATCTGTATTATTGATTATGAATCTACGTGATATGTGAATCTATGTGTATCAGATTATTGAGGTCAACGTGTAGTTGGACTTTTTGGTTATTATGTGAATTACACAGGTTTTGATTCATTTGTTGTGTTTGAGACCTGTGTATGAGTTATCGGTCTATTCTGTAATGGCCATACAGATTGACGATAAGTGTTCTTTGGGAATCCCCGGGTATTATGATATCCCAAGAGCCACCGATCCTCATTGAAAAAGAATGTGTTTACTAGTATTTGCTGTAAACTGATTGTTATGCTAAGTTGAATTGTGGGTGAAGAATTCATTCACTTAGCTTCGTGCTAATCCCTCATCCTACTTCCTGCAGGTTTTTGATATATATATGTGGGTGTCTGGAAAGGATGCTTTCGCAGGGAATGTCTGACAGATTATGCCTCTGATATGGTTTTGCTATAAACATGGTTTTGTAATATGTAATGCCCCAACATATGTAGTTTTAAACAGTTCTAAGTTGGTATGTTTTGAATATGTAACTGTGTATGTACATTATCTTAATGTACAGTATATAAATATGTTTTAAATTCATACGCTTCTGAGTAAAATAATATAATATTGTTGTCCTGAAAGAGGGGTGTTACAAGTTGGTATCAGAGCCTAGGTTTGGGTGAATTGAGCATTATGAAGTGTTCAATCCCAAATCTAGAGTATGTTATGTCAAACATTCCTGGTTATGGGATTTAGCGTTGTGTGTGAATCTGTTATTAGATAAGTGCTAATGATTAACAAGTTTCAAGTTGTTGTGTTGAATACAGATATGGCAGATAACGAGCAACCGACCACCAACCCTACTAATGCCTCACGGATCGATGTTCCTCCTTCAGATATTCATAATGAGAGACATGATCATGAGGGTACTTCTTTTCCTGCTCGAGAAGAATCGAATAGAGATGATTATTTGTTTCAGTTAGAAGATGAGGTGATTAATCTTAGAGAATTTAAAAGGCAGACAGAAACTGCATCATCTCAGCAACGTTCTCAGCAACAGATACCTGTGTTTGGTAATATTCCTCCTTTTCAATCATATAAACAGTGTACATTTAAAACGTTAAGTAAACCACCAGAGTTTAGAGGTAGTACCAATCCATCAGTAACTTTAAACTGGTTAAGAGATATGGAGAGAAAATTTGATGTTACTCACTGTGAAGAAGAATTCAAAGTGTTTTATGCTATTCAGTGTTTAAAAGACGAAGCATGGTTTGGTAGGACTCGATTACTGGTCATTTGACTCAACAGCAGAAAGAAGCTATTCGATGGCCTGATTTTCATCAAGCTGTTTGTAATCAGTATTGTTCTGACTTTGAGATGGCACGTATTAGAAAAGAGTTTGTGAATCTTCAATTAACTGATAAGATGACCATCGATGAGTTAATAGCACAGTTTTTGGAAAAATTACGGTTTGTACAACATTGGTTTCCAGATGAGAAAACCAAAATAGAGTAGTTTGTGGAAACTTTACCTCATAATTATCGTACTACAGTGAGGTTAGCTAGTAATCTATCCCAAACGTTTACTCTTGCACGATCGGTTGAAAGTGACATTAGAGGTTTTCGAGAATCTCAAGCTAGAAATACTTCTTCTTCGTTCCCAAGAGTTAGAACAGATTTTTCAGGTAAAGGAAAGTCCAGGTGGCAAGGTAACCGTCAGAATCAGAGATCCGGCAGTAAAAGTGGTTCATCCGGAAGTTCTAATTGGTGTACTTCTTGTCGATCTAAACATACGGGCCCTTGTACAATTCAGACAAACAAATGTGTTAAATGTGGTGAATTGGGTCATGAGTTTAAAAATTGTAAGTTTCCCAATTATGTATGTTGGAATTGTAAGAAAGAAGGGCATCGTGTTGGGCAGTGTCCTGAGGCAGGAAAGCAGGGTTCGGTTTCGGTTGGGAGTTCGTCATCTTCCGGTCAAAAGTGGAAGAATCCTCCGCCAGCGACGAGTAGGGCTTTTCAGATGACAGTCGATGAGGCTGTCCACACAGATGATGTGATTACTGGTACTTTTCTTATAAACTCTGTACCGGCTCGTGTATTATTTGATTCTGGAGCAAATTGTTCCTTTATATCTGTGTGTTTCTGTGATAAGTTGAAACTGACCCCCACTGTGATAACTAAGCCCTTAGAAGTAGAGATTGTTAGTGGCAAATTAGTTCCTGTTACCACCTCGGTGACTGGAGCTAATATTGTGATAGATGGTCAGACTTTTCCAATTTCATTTCTGTTAATGCCGATTCCAAGTTTTGATGTGATTATTGGAATGGATTGGTTAAGTCATTTTAAAGCAAGTATAGATTGCCACCATAAGTTGATTAGGATCCCAATCTCTGATGAGTCATACGTTGTAGCTCGAGGAGAACGGGATAGTGGGTGTATTCCTTTGATTTCCATGATGAAAGCTAGGAAGTCATTGTCTAAAGGTTGTGAGTCGTATCTAGCTTACGTCATCGATGCCAAATTAGAAAAGAAGTCTATTTCCGATGTTCCGGTTGTGTCTGAATATCCGGAAGTGTTTCTCGATGATTTATCTGGTTTACCACCGGTTAGGGAAGTTGAATATCAAATTGATCTTATTCCTGGCTCCTCTCCCGTAGCTAAAGCTCCCTATAGATTAGCTCCGTCTGAAATGCGTGAAATGATGAATCAGATTCAGGAGTTATTGGATAGAGGTTTTATTAGACCGAGTTCTTCCCCGTGGGGTGCACCAGTTTTGTTTGTGAAAAAGAAGGATGGATCTTTCAGAATGTGTATTGATTATAGAGAATTGAATAAACGAACAGTAAAGAATAAGTATCCTCTGCCTCGAATAGATGATTTGTTTGATCAGCTGCAGGGATCTTCTGTGTATTCTAAAATTGATTTGAGGTCGGGTTACCATCAAGTTCGTGTTCGTGAACAGGATATTCCAAAGACTGCTTTTCGTACCAGGTATGGTCATTATGAATTCCCGGTGGTGCCTTTTGGTCTGACTAATGCTCTAGCAGTTTTTATGGATTTAATGAATCGGGTGTGCCGAACTTTTCTCGATAAATTTGTTATTGTTTTCATTGATGATATTCTTGTGTATTCTAAATCCGAATCAGAACATGCCATGCATTTAAGGTTAGTTCTTGAAACCTTGAAAAGAGAACAGTTATATGCAAATTTTTTCTAAATGTGAGTTCTGGATTCGGGAAGTACAGTTTCTGGGTCATATTATCTGCAATGATAGGGTTAAAGTTGATTCTATTAAAATTGAAGCTGTTATGAATTGGAATGTTCCAAAGAATCCTTCTGAAATTAAAAGTTTCCTTGGGCTAGCTGGATATTATAGAAAATTCATTAAAGACTTTTCAAAGATTGCTGGTCCGTTAACCAAGTTGACACGTAAAGATGTTAAATTTCAATGGGATGAGTCACAGGAAATAGCTTTTCAGACTTTAAAGTAGTTATTGTGTCAGGCTCCTGTGTTAGCTTTACCAGATGGCTCAGATGACTTTATCGTTTATTGTGATGCATCTTATTCCGGTTTGGGTTGTGTTCTTATGCAAAGAGATAGAGTAATTGCTTATGCTTCTCGTCAGTTGAAGCCACATGAAAAGAATTATCCAACACATGATTTAGAACTTGCAGCTGTAGTGTTTGCTGTAAAAATCTGGAGACATTATTTATATGGTACTAAACGCATTATTTGTACTGATCATAAAAGTCCGCAATATGTGTTTTCACAGAAAGAACTGAATATGCGTCAGAGACGATGGTTAGAATTAATCAAAGATTATGATTGTGAAATACGTTACCATCCAGGAAAGGCAAATGTAGTTGCAGACGCTTTAAGCAGAAAAGGTACTTCTGACCGAGTTTATTTTCTGAGAGTTAATATTTCTTCTAACTTAGTGGATCAAATTAGAGCTGCACAGTTAGAAGCCTTATTGAATCATAATTTGAAATCGGAAATTATGTTGAAAAGAAAAGATTTGTTGATAAATGATTCTAGAGGATTAAAGACTTTTCAGTCTCGTGTTTGGATTCCTCTGATTGGTAATATTAGAAATATGCTTTTGACTGAAACTCACAAGTCACGGTTGTCTGTCCACCCTGGTATTACACGGATGTATAATGATTTGAAATCTTTGTACTGGTGGCCTACAATGAAAATTGATATTGCAAAATTTGTTGGTAATTGTCATATTTGTGCTCAAGTTAAAGCAGAACACCAGAAACCGTATGGGTCACTGAAACAGTTGGAAATTCCAGAATGGAAGTGGGAACACTTGTGTAACACCCATTTCGTGACCTGAGGGTAATTAGGTAATTTCCTTTACTTTCATATTACTAATTGTTATATTTACATATATTGTGTTTTATATGTTTTGGATTATAACTTGGAAAGTTTGGTTAAAAGATTTATTGTGACTAGTAAAATATTAACTATTTTAAATAGTTATAGGTCACAATAAAATAAAATACTTTTTCTCGCAATTGGTATTTAGGTTCCAGACAATATAGTTAGAACGGGTATATAATTATACTATGATATAGTAATGAAAATGGGTATAACCCGACTTCATCTTCTTCACTGTGACTTTCATTTCTTTTTCAACCTCATGAAACCTTATGCACAAATTGAAGAATCAAACTTAAATTGCTAAATTCAAGTTGTTGATTGATCAAAGATTTCAGCCCATATCATCTTTTTCATTCAAATTGTAAGTGTATGTGAAGCTTTTATTTAGTATACATGGTTGATTTAGTTAGGTTAGATACATGAATGATTTTGGTATAATATTGAGTTACAAGTTGTTATTGATGTGTATTCATGCTACTATGATGCTATTAGACTAAAGTATAGCTTTAGAATGATTAATATCTGAGTTTGAAGAGGTGTAAGTATGAAATTCGTAGCTAGGGTTCGTGCTGATTATTAGTGCAGATTCTGAGTTTAAGCTCCATAGCCGATCGGCTATATAGGTTGAGCCGATCGGGTAAGCATGGTTCAGCCTAACGGGTAAACTTAGCCGTACGGTTGAATTAGAACAAAACTTAAGCAGAAAGTGGCCTTTGAACGAAGGTTTTGAAAATTAGTTATGCTAGCCGATCGGTTCAAGGTGAGCCGATCGGGTGAAAGTCTTTAGCCGAACGGCTAAGGTACGTGAGCCGATCGGGTATGGTACTAAAACTGTGACAAAACCAATGTGAATATTGTGGTGCTTTTGTATGTATGCATAAATATATATGTACTTGTATTTAGTGAGTAGATAAGTTAAATTGAGTTATTAACTTAAGTGTTTTATTGTATTGACAGATAACTCGAAGACTCAGTGATTTAGTCAGCTGAGTGGTTGAAGCAAAGTTAACAGGTGAATTAACTTGGGACTTCAGTGTGATTTGGTTGTGACGTATTAGTTACAACAGATTAAGCATAGTAGTGTTTAATGTTGATTGCTTGTGATATATGTATACACTGCTGTGAGTAAGTTGGGGTATCGGAGGTCAACAATTGTTGGACTGGGATGCTACAGGTTAACCAACATAGGAATTGTGAACATGTGTTGTGAATGGAACTTATGTTGGTTAAAGGTAGCAAACAGTTATCGGTAAATCACTGTAATGGCCTGCAGTGATTATAAGTGTTGCTTGGTGGGCCACCGCGGTCTGAGGGCGCCACAAGGACCACCGATCCTCTTGGTGATGTTGAGTCTATGTGTTAATTGTTGATAATTAATTATGTCAAGCTAAGTCAAACTGGTTGTAACAAGTTTATTCACTTAGCTTCGTGCTAATCCCGTTGTTTACTCCTTACAGGTTTTGACTAGAATGGGACTGGGCAAGGAGTGCTTGGAAGTGGTTGACCATAGCTACTCTGATATTATTTTGATATATATATATATTGTCCTGATACATTTTACTGGTTTGTAAATTATCATCTAACACTTATGAATTTGTATAATGATTTTTGTAGATGACTTTATGTCATCTATTGTATATAATAAATATGTTTGTGCTTCCGATTTATAAAAAAAAAAAAAAATGTGGTGCGTTACAACTTGACTATGGATTTTATAACTAAACTTCCTCGAACGCCACGTGGAAATAATATGATCTAGGTTGTTGTAGACAGATTGACCAAGAGTGCACATTTTCTGGCTACTAGCGAGACTACTTCTCTTAGTAAACTTGCACAATTGTATGTTAATGAAATTGTCTCGAGACATGGTATTCCATTGTCGATTGTATCAGATAGAGACTCTCGCTTTATTTCTCATTTCTGGCAATGTTTACAACAGGAGTTGGGTACACGTATTAATCTTAGCACGGGTTATCATCCTCAGACAGACGGTCAATCAGAACGTACGATTCAGATGTTAGAGGATATGCTCAGAGCTTGTGTCTTAGAGTATGGAGGTTCTTGGGATTCTCATCTACCATTAGTAGAATTTGCTTACAACAATTCTTATCACTCCAGTATTGGCATGCCTCCATATGAAATGTTGTATGGACGCCGTTGTAGAACACCTACATGTTGGTTAGAGGCTGGAGAGAAACAATTTGCTGGGCCCGATATTGTTCAGATAACAGCGGATAAAGTGGCAATTGCACGTGAGAAATTGAAAGCTGCTCGTGACAGACAGAAGCAGTATGCAGATCCACGTAGACGGCCAGTTACATTTTCTGAAGGAGAACTTGTTTATCTTAAAGTTTCTCCGTGGAAAGGTGTTATCCGGTTTGGAAAACGAGGGAAGTTGGCACCTAGATATATTGGCCCCTTCAGAATTCGTCAGGTGGTTAATGATCAATCAGTTTCATTGGATCTTCCTCCTGAGCTTGCTGGTATTCATGATACGTTTAATATCTGTTATTTGAGAAAGTGTAATGTCGAGGATCAATCTCTAATTCTTCCTTTACAAGATTTGAAAGTCGACCAGAATCAGAAATTAGTTGAAGAACCGATTGAAATTCTCGATAGAAAAGTTAATAAACTTAGAAAGAAACAGATACCAATAGTGTTAGTGAAATGGAAACATAGTTTAGGTTCCAATTTGACCTGGGAGACCGAGGAGTCTATGAAATCCAGATATCCTGGATTATTTGATTAAGTTTAGATTTCGAGGACGAAATCTCCTGAAGGAGGGGAGATTTGTAACATCCTTTCCAGTGGCCTGGTAATTTCTAATTTTAAATTGATTATTTAATGATTTTATGAATTATGTGATATTATTATTTAATTGTGAAACTTAGATAAATAAGTTTTAGAACTTATTGTGAATAGTAAATTGTTAATTGTTTTAATTTACTATAATTGACAGTACAATAAATTAGATTTCTCGCGAGTAGTATTTAAGTTCCAGATAATAGATTTAGGACGGGTATAAAATACCCAAATAATTAAAGTTACTTAAAAGGGAAGGTCGACCCTTTTATTCTCCTTCTTTCCCAAATTTCATATTTCATACAAAACCTAGAACTAACAACTCAATCATCTAAATCGA